>JARGCV010000165.1:2155000-3496472 GCA_034064705.1 Bothrops alternatus
GCTAAAATACATGGGAAGATCCCATTGGAGGAAAATTCTACCTAGGGTTAGGGTTAGGTCACCATGAACTCATAGAGAAAAATGGACATCGGCAACAAACTGGGAGTGCTTGGATATGGTTAGGAGGGAACTTACTTTTGTAGGCTGCGGTATCTATGTTTTCTTCTAAAATACATGGGAAAATCCCATTGGAGGAAAATTCCACTTAGGGTTAGGTCACCATGAACTTATAGAGAAAATGGACATCGGCAACCAACTGGGAGTGCTTGGATATGGTTAGGAGGGAACTTACTTTTCTAGGCTGCCCTATCTACATTTCCTGCTAAAATACATGGGAAAATCCCATTGGAGGAAAATTCCACCTAGGGTTAGGGTTAGGTCACCATGAATATGGAGAGAAACATGGACATTGTCAATAAATTCGGAGTGCTTGAGAATGGTTAGGAGGGCAATTACTTTTCTAGGCTTCCCTATCTATGTTTCCTGGTAAAATACATGGGAAAATCCCATTGGAGGAAAATTCCACTTAGCGTTTGGGTTAGGTCACCATGAACATGGAGAGAAACATGGACATTGCCAATAAATTCGGAGTGGTTGGGAATGATTAGGAGGGCAAAGAAATTTATAGGCTGCCCTATCTTTGTTTCCTGCTAAAATACATGGGAAAATCCCATTGGAGGAAAATTCCACTTAGTGTTAGGGTTAGGTCACCATGAACTCATAGAGAAAAATGGACATCGGCAACAAACTGGGAGTGCTTGGATATGGTTAGGAGGGAACTTACTTTTCTAGGCTGCCCTATCTACGTTTCCTGCTAAAATACATGGGAAGATCCCATTGGAGGAAAATTCCACCTAGGGTTAGGGTTAGGTCACCGTGAACTCATAGAGAAAAATGGACATCGGCAACAAACTGGGAGTGCTGGGATATGTTTAGGAAGGAACTTACTTTTCTAGGCTGCCCTATCTATGTTTCCTGCTAAAATACATGGGAAGATCCCATTGGAGGGAAATTCCACTTAGGGTTAGGGTTAGGTCACCATGAATATGGAGAGAAACATGGACATTGTCAATAAATTCGGAGTGCTTGAGAATGGTTAGGAGGGCAATTACTTTTCTAGGCTTCCCTATCTATGTTTCCTGGTAAAATACATGGGAAAATCCCATTGGAGGAAAATTCCACTTAGCGTTTGGGTTAGGTCACCATGAACATGGAGAGAAACATGGACATTGCCAATAAATTCGGAGTGGTTGGGAATGATTAGGAGGGCAAAGAAATTTATAGGCTGCCCTATCTTTGTTTCCTGCTAAAATACATGGGAAAATCCCATTGGAGGAAAATTCCACTTAGTGTTAGGGTTAGGTCACCATGAACTCATAGAGAAAAATGGACATCGGCAACAAACTGGGAGTGCTTGGATATGGTTAGGAGGGAACTTACTTTTCTAGGCTGCCCTATCTTTGTTTCCTGCTAAAATACATGGGAAAATCCCATTGGAGGAAAATTGTACTTAGGGTTAGGGTTAGGTCACCATGAACTCAAAGAGAAAAATGGACATCGGCAACAAACTGGGAGTGCTGGGATATATTTAGGAAGGAACTTACTTTTCTAGGCTGCCCTATCTACGTTTCCTGCTAAAATACATGGGAAGATCCCATTGGAGGAAAATTCCACCTAGGGTTAGGGTTAGGTCACAGTGAACTCATAGAGAAAAATGGACATCGGCAACAAACTGGGAGTGCTGGGATATGTTTAGGAAGGAACTTACTTTTCTAGGCTGCCCTATCTATGTTTCCTGCTAAAATACATGGGAAGATCCCATTGGAGGGAAATTCCACTTAGGGTTAGGGTTAGGTCACCATGAACTCATAGAGAAAAATGGACATCGGCAACAAACTGGGAGTGCTTGGATATGGTTAGGAGGGAACTTACTTTTGTAGGCTGCGGTATCTATGTTTTCTTCTAAAATACATGGGAAAATCCCATTGGAGGAAAATTCCACTTAGGGTTACGTCACCATGAACTCATAGAGAAAAATGGACATCGGCAAGAAACTGGAAGTGCTTGGATATGGTTAGGAGGGAATTTACTTTTCTAGCCTGCAGTATCTATGTTTTCTTCTAAAATACATGGGAAAATCCCATTGGAGGAAAATTCCACTTAGTGTTAGGGTTAGGTCACCATGAACTCATAGAGAAAAATGGACATCGGCAACAAACTGGGAGTGCTTGGATATGGTTAGGAGGGAACTTACTTTTCTAGGCTGCCGTATCTACGTTTCCTGCTAAAATACATGGGAAGATCCCATTGGAGGAAAATTCTACCTAGGGTTAGGGTTAGGTCACCATGAACTCATAGAGAAAAATTGACATCGGCAACAAACTGGGAGTGCTTGGATATGGTTAGGAGGGAACTTACTTTTGTAGGCTGCGGTATCTATGTTTTCTTCTAAAATACATGGGAAAATCCCATTGGAGGAAAATTCCACTTAGGGTTAGGTCACCATGAACTTATAGAGAAAATGGACATCGGCAACCAACTGGGAGTGCTTGGATATGGTTAGGAGGGAACTTACTTTTCTAGGCTGCCCTATCTACATTTCCTGCTAAAATACATGGGAAAATCCCATTGGAGGAAAATTCCACCTGGGGTTAGGGTTAGGTCACCATGAATATGGAGAGAAACATGGACATTGTCAATAAATTCGGAGTGCTTGAGAATGGTTAGGAGGGCAATTACTTTTCTAGGCTTCCCTATCTATGTTTCCTGGTAAAATACATGGGAAAATCCCATTGGAGGAAAATTCCACTTAGCGTTTGGGTTAGGTCACCATGAACATGGAGAGAAACATGGACATTGCCAATAAATTCGGAGTGGTTGGGAATGATTAGGAGGGCAAAGAAATTTATAGGCTGCCCTATCTTTGTTTCCTGCTAAAATACATGGGAAAATCCCATTGGAGGAAAATTCCACTTAGTGTTAGGGTTAGGTCACCATGAACTCATAGAGAAAAATGGACATGGGCAACAAACTGGGAGTGCTTGGATATGGTTAGGAGGGAACTTACTTTTCTAGGCTGCCCTATCTACGTTTCCTGCTAAAATACATGGGAAGATCCCATTGGAGGAAAATTCCACCTAGGGTTAGGGTTAGGTCACCGTGAACTCATAGAGAAAAATGGACATCGGCAACAAACTGGGAGTGCTGGGATATGTTTAGGAAGGAACTTACTTTTCTAGGCTGCCCTATCTATGTTTCCTGCTAAAATACATGGGAAGATCCCATTGGAGGGAAATTCCACTTAGGGTTAGGGTTAGGTCACCATGAATATGGAGAGAAACATGGACATTGTCAATAAATTCGGAGTGCTTGAGAATGGTTAGGAGGGCAATTACTTTTCTAGGCTTCCCTATCTATGTTTCCTGGTAAAATACATGGGAAAATCCCATTGGAGGAAAATTCCACTTAGCGTTTGGGTTAGGTCACCATGAACATGGAGAGAAACATGGACATTGCCAATAAATTCGGAGTGGTTGGGAATGATTAGGAGGGCAAAGAAATTTATAGGCTGCCCTATCTTTGTTTCCTGCTAAAATACATGGGAAAATCCCATTGGAGGAAAATTGTACTTAGGGTTAGGGTTAGGTCACCATGAACTCAAAGAGAAAAATGGACATCGGCAACAAACTGGGAGTGCTGGGATATATTTAGGAAGGAACTTACTTTTCTAGGCTGCCCTATCTACGTTTCCTGCTAAAATACATGGGAAGATCCCATTGGAGGAAAATTCCACCTAGGGTTAGGGTTAGGTCACAGTGAACTCATAGAGAAAAATGGACATCGGCAACAAACTGGGAGTGCTGGGATATGTTTAGGAAGGAACTTACTTTTCTAGGCTGCCCTATCTATGTTTCCTGCTAAAATACATGGGAAGATCCCATTGGAGGGAAATTCCACTTAGGGTTAGGGTTAGGTCACCATGAACTCATAGAGAAAAATGGACATCGGCAACAAACTGGGAGTGCTTGGATATGGTTAGGAGGGAACTTACTTTTGTAGGCTGCGGTATCTATGTTTTCTTCTAAAATACATGGGAAAATCCCATTGGAGGAAAATTCCACTTAGGGTTACGTCACCATGAACTCATAGAGAAAAATGGACATCGGCAAGAAACTGGAAGTGCTTGGATATGGTTAGGAGGGAATTTACTTTTCTAGCCTGCAGTATCTATGTTTTCTTCTAAAATACATGGGAAAATCCCATTGGAGGAAAATTCCACTTAGTGTTAGGGTTAGGTCACCATGAACTCATAGAGAAAAATGGACATCGGCAACAAACTGGGAGTGCTTGGATATGGTTAGGAGGGAACTTACTTTTCTAGGCTGCCGTATCTACGTTTCCTGCTAAAATACATGGGAAGATCCCATTGGAGGAAAATTCCACCTAGGGTTAGGGTTAGGTCACCATGAACTCATAGAGAAAAATTGACATCGGCAACAAACTGGGAGTGCTTGGATATGGTTAGGAGGGAACTTACTTTTCTAGGCTGCCCTATCTACGTTTCCTGCTAAAATACATGGGAAGATCCCATTGGAGGAAAATTCCACCTAGGGTTAGGGTTAGGTCACCGTGAACTCATAGAGAAAAATGGACATCGGCAACAAACTGGGAGTGCTGGGATATGTTTAGGAAGGAACTTACTTTTCTAGGCTGCCCTATCTATGTTTCCTGCTAAAATACATGGGAAGATCCCATTGGAGGGAAATTCCACTTAGGGTTAGGGTTAGGTCACCATGAATATGGAGAGAAACATGGACATTGTCAATAAATTCGGAGTGCTTGAGAATGGTTAGGAGGGCAATTACTTTTCTAGGCTTCCCTATCTATGTTTCCTGGTAAAATACATGGGAAAATCCCATTGGAGGAAAATTCCACTTAGCGTTTGGGTTAGGTCACCATGAACATGGAGAGAAACATGGACATTGCCAATAAATTCGGAGTGGTTGGGAATGATTAGGAGGGCAAAGAAATTTATAGGCTGCCCTATCTTTGTTTCCTGCTAAAATACATGGGAAAATCCCATTGGAGGAAAATTCCACTTAGTGTTAGGGTTAGGTCACCATGAACTCATAGAGAAAAATGGACATCGGCAACAAACTGGGAGTGCTTGGATATGGTTAGGAGGGAACTTACTTTTCTAGGCTGCCCTATCTTTGTTTCCTGCTAAAATACATGGGAAAATCCCATTGGAGGAAAATTGTACTTAGGGTTAGGGTTAGGTCACCATGAACTCAAAGAGAAAAATGGACATCGGCAACAAACTGGGAGTGCTGGGATATATTTAGGAAGGAACTTACTTTTCTAGGCTGCCCTATCTACGTTTCCTGCTAAAATACATGGGAAGATCCCATTGGAGGAAAATTCCACCTAGGGTTAGGGTTAGGTCACAGTGAACTCATAGAGAAAAATGGACATCGGCAACAAACTGGGAGTGCTGGGATATGTTTAGGAAGGAACTTACTTTTCTAGGCTGCCCTATCTATGTTTCCTGCTAAAATACATGGGAAGATCCCATTGGAGGGAAATTCCACTTAGGGTTAGGGTTAGGTCACCATGAACTCATAGAGAAAAATGGACATCGGCAACAAACTGGGAGTGCTTGGATATGGTTAGGAGGGAACTTACTTTTGTAGGCTGCGGTATCTATGTTTTCTTCTAAAATACATGGGAAAATCCCATTGGAGGAAAATTCCACTTAGGGTTACGTCACCATGAACTCATAGAGAAAAATGGACATCGGCAAGAAACTGGAAGTGCTTGGATATGGTTAGGAGGGAATTTACTTTTCTAGCCTGCAGTATCTATGTTTTCTTCTAAAATACATGGGAAAATCCCATTGGAGGAAAATTCCACTTAGTGTTAGGGTTAGGTCACCATGAACTCATAGAGAAAAATGGACATCGGCAACAAACTGGGAGTGCTTGGATATGGTTAGGAGGGAACTTACTTTTCTAGGCTGCCGTATCTACGTTTCCTGCTAAAATACATGGGAAGATCCCATTGGAGGAAAATTCTACCTAGGGTTAGGGTTAGGTCACCATGAACTCATAGAGAAAAATTGACATCGGCAACAAACTGGGAGTGCTTGGATATGGTTAGGAGGGAACTTACTTTTGTAGGCTGCGGTATCTATGTTTTCTTCTAAAATACATGGGAAAATCCCATTGGAGGAAAATTCCACTTAGGGTTAGGTCACCATGAACTTATAGAGAAAATGGACATCGG
Organism: Bothrops alternatus; assembly: GCA_034064705.1. NCBI lineage: Eukaryota > Metazoa > Chordata > Lepidosauria > Squamata > Viperidae > Bothrops > Bothrops alternatus. Next base: position 2,161,286 of record JARGCV010000165.1, read on the forward strand.
CAACCAACTGGGAGTGCTTGGATATGGTTAGGAGGGAACTTACTTTTCTAGGCTGCCCTATCTACATTTCCTGCTAAAATACATGGGAAAATCCCATTGGAGGAAAATTCCACCTGGGGTTAGGGTTAGGTCACCATGAATATGGAGAGAAACATGGACATTGTCAATAAATTCGGAGTGCTTGAGAATGGTTAGGAGGGCAATTACTTTTCTAGGCTTCCCTATCTATGTTTCCTGGTAAAATACATGGGAAAATCCCATTGGAGGAAAATTCCACTTAGCGTTTGGGTTAGGTCACCATGAACATGGAGAGAAACATGGACATTGCCAATAAATTCGGAGTGGTTGGGAATGATTAGGAGGGCAAAGAAATTTATAGGCTGCCCTATCTTTGTTTCCTGCTAAAATACATGGGAAAATCCCATTGGAGGAAAATTCCACTTAGTGTTAGGGTTAGGTCACCATGAACTCATAGAGAAAAATGGACATGGGCAACAAACTGGGAGTGCTTGGATATGGTTAGGAGGGAACTTACTTTTCTAGGCTGCCCTATCTACGTTTCCTGCTAAAATACATGGGAAGATCCCATTGGAGGAAAATTCCACCTAGGGTTAGGGTTAGGTCACCGTGAACTCATAGAGAAAAATGGACATCGGCAACAAACTGGGAGTGCTGGGATATGTTTAGGAAGGAACTTACTTTTCTAGGCTGCCCTATCTATGTTTCCTGCTAAAATACATGGGAAGATCCCATTGGAGGGAAATTCCACTTAGGGTTAGGGTTAGGTCACCATGAATATGGAGAGAAACATGGACATTGTCAATAAATTCGGAGTGCTTGAGAATGGTTAGGAGGGCAATTACTTTTCTAGGCTTCCCTATCTATGTTTCCTGGTAAAATACATGGGAAAATCCCATTGGAGGAAAATTCCACTTAGCGTTTGGGTTAGGTCACCATGAACATGGAGAGAAACATGGACATTGCCAATAAATTCGGAGTGGTTGGGAATGATTAGGAGGGCAAAGAAATTTATAGGCTGCCCTATCTTTGTTTCCTGCTAAAATACATGGGAAAATCCCATTGGAGGAAAATTGTACTTAGGGTTAGGGTTAGGTCACCATGAACTCAAAGAGAAAAATGGACATCGGCAACAAACTGGGAGTGCTGGGATATATTTAGGAAGGAACTTACTTTTCTAGGCTGCCCTATCTACGTTTCCTGCTAAAATACATGGGAAGATCCCATTGGAGGAAAATTCCACCTAGGGTTAGGGTTAGGTCACAGTGAACTCATAGAGAAAAATGGACATCGGCAACAAACTGGGAGTGCTGGGATATGTTTAGGAAGGAACTTACTTTTCTAGGCTGCCCTATCTACGTTTCCTGCTAAAATACATGGGAAGATCCCATTGGAGGAAAATTCCACTTAGGGTTAGGGTTAGGTCACCATGAACTCATAGAGAAAAATGGACATCGGCAACAAACTGGGAGTGCTTGGATATGGTTAGGAGGGAACTTACTTTTGTAGGCTGCGGTATCTATGTTTTCTTCTAAAATACATGGGAAAATCCCATTGGAGGAAAATTCCACTTAGGGTTACGTCACCATGAACTCATAGAGAAAAATGGACATCGGCAAGAAACTGGAAGTGCTTGGATATGGTTAGGAGGGAATTTACTTTTCTAGCCTGCAGTATCTATGTTTTCTTCTAAAATACATGGGAAAATCCCATTGGAGGAAAATTCCACTTAGTGTTAGGGTTAGGTCACCATGAACTCATAGAGAAAAATGGACATCGGCAACAAACTGGGAGTGCTTGGATATGGTTAGGAGGGAACTTACTTTTCTAGGCTGCCGTATCTACGTTTCCTGCTAAAATACATGGGAAGATCCCATTGGAGGAAAATTCCACCTAGGGTTAGGGTTAGGTCACCATGAACTCATAGAGAAAAATTGACATCGGCAACAAACTGGGAGTGCTTGGATATGGTTAGGAGGGAACTTACTTTTGTAGGCTGCGGTATCTATGTTTTCTTCTAAAATACATGGGAAAATCCCATTGGAGGAAAATTCCACTTAGGGTTAGGTCACCATGAACTTATAGAGAAAATGGACATCGGCAACCAACTGGGAGTGCTTGGATATGGTTAGGAGGGAACTTACTTTTCTAGGCTGCCCTATCTACATTTCCTGCTAAAATACATGGGAAAATCCCATTGGAGGAAAATTCCACCTAGGGTTAGGGTTAGGTCACCATGAATATGGAGAGAAACATGGACATTGTCAATAAATTCGGAGTGCTTGAGAATGGTTAGGAGGGCAATTACTTTTCTAGGCTTCCCTATCTATGTTTCCTGGTAAAATACATGGGAAAATCCCATTGGAGGAAAATTCCACTTAGCGTTTGGGTTAGGTCACCATGAACATGGAGAGAAACATGGACATTGCCAATAAATTCGGAGTGGTTGGGAATGATTAGGAGGGCAAAGAAATTTATAGGCTGCCCTATCTTTGTTTCCTGCTAAAATACATGGGAAAATCCCATTGGAGGAAAATTCCACTTAGTGTTAGGGTTAGGTCACCATGAACTCAAAGAGAAAAATGGACATCGGCAACAAACTGGGAGTGCTTGGATATGGATAGGAGGGAACTTACTTTTCTAGGCTGTCCTATCTATGTTTCCTGCTAAAATACATGGGAAGATCCCATTGGAGGAAAATTCCACTTAGGGATAGGGTTAGGTCACCATGAACTCATAGAGAAAAATGGACATCGGCAACAAACTGGGAGTGCTTGGATATGGTTAGGAGGGAACTTACTTTTCTAGGCTGCCGTATCTACGTTTCCTGCTAAAATACATGGGAAGATCCCATTGGAGTAAAATTCCACTAGGGTTAGGGTTAGGTCACCATGAACTCATAGAGAAAAATGTACATCGGCAACAAACTGGGAGTGCTTGGATATGGTTAGGAGGGAACTTACTTTTCTAGGCTGCGGTATCTATGTTTTCTTCTAAAATACATGGGAAAATCCCATTGGAGGAAAATTCCACTTAGGGTTAGGTCACCATGAACTCATAGAGAAAAATGGACATCGGCAACAAACTGGGAGTACTTGGATATGGTTAGGAGGGAACTTACTTTTCTAGGCTGCCCTATCTATGTTTCCTGGTAAAATACATGGGAAGATCCCATTGGAGGAAAATTCCACTTAGGGTTAGGGTTAGGTCACCATGAACTCATAGAGAAAAATGGACATCGGCAACAAACTGGGAGTGCTTGGATATGGTTTGGAGGGAACTTACTTTTCTAGGCTGCCGTACCTACGTTGCCTGCTAAAATACATGGGAAGATCCCTTTGGAGGAAAATTCCACCTAGGGTTAGGTCACCATGAACTCATAGAGAAAAATGGACATCGGCAACAAACTGGGAGTGCTTGGATATGGTTAGGAGGGAACTTACTTTTCTAGGCTGCCGTATCTACGTTTCCTGCTAAAATACATGGGATGATGCCATTGGAGGAAAATTCCACCTAGGGTTAGGGTTAGGTCACCATGAACTCATAGAGAAAAATGGACATCGGCAAAAAACTGGGAGTACTTGGATATGGTTAGGAGGGAACTTACTTTTCTAGGCTGCCCTATCTATGTTTCCTGGTAAAATACATGGGAAGATCCCATTGGAGGAAAATTCCACTTAGGGTTAGGGTTAGGTCACCATGAACTCATAGAGAAAAATGGACATCGGCAACAAACTGGGAGTGCTTGGATATGGTTAGGAGGGAACTTACTTTTGTAGGCTGCGGTATCTATGTTTTCTTCTAAAATACATGGGAAAATCCCATTGGAGGAAAATTCCACTTAGGGTTAGGTCACCATGAACTCATAGAGAAAAATGGACATCGGCAAGAAACTGGGAGTGCTTGGATATGGTTAGGAGGGAACTTACTTTTCTAGGCTGCCGTATCTACGTTTCCTGCTAAAATACATGGGATGATGCCATTGGAGGAAAATTCCACCTAGGGTTAGGGTTAGGTCACCATGAACTCATAGAGAAAAATGGACATCGGCAACAAACTGGGAGTGCTTGGATATGGTTAGGAGGGAACTTACTTTTCTAGGCTGCCGTATCTACGTTTCCTGCTAAAATACATGGGAAGAACCCATTGGAGGAAAATTCCACCTAGGGTTAGGGTTAGGTCACCATGAACTCATAGACAAAAATGGACATCGGCAACAAACTGGGAGTGCTTGGATATGGTTAGGAGGGAACTTACTTTTCTAGGCTGCCGTATCTACGTTTCCTGCTAAAATACATGGGAAGAACCCATTGGAGGAAAATTCCACCTAGGGTTAGGGTTAGGTCACCATGAACTCATAGAGAAAAATGGACATCGGCAACAAACTGGGAGTGCTTGGATATGGTTAGGAGGGAACTTTCTTTTCTAGGCTGCCGTATCTACGTTTGCTGGTGAAATACATGGGAAAATCCCATTGGAGGAAAATTCCACCTAGGGTTAGGGTTAGGTCACCATGAATATGGAGAGCAACATGGACATTGTCAATAAATTCGGAGTGCTTGGGAATGGTTAGGAGGGCACTTACTTTTCTAGGCTTCCCTATCTACGTTTCCTGCTAAAATACATGGGAAAATCCCATTGGAGGAAAATTCCACTTAGTATTAGGGTTAGGTCACCATGAACTCAAAGAGAAAAATGGACATCGGCAACAAACTGGGAGTGCTTGGATATGGATAGGAGGGAACTTACTTTTCTAGGCTGTCCTATCTATGTTTCCTGCTAAAATACATGGGAAGATCCCATTGGAGGAAAATTCCACTTAGGGTTAGGGTTAGGTCACCATGAACTCATAGAGAAAAATGGACATCGGCAACAAACTGGGAGTGCTTGGATATGGTTAGGAGGGAACTTACTTTTCTAGGCTGCCGTATCTACGTTTCCTGCTAAAATACATGGGATGATGCCATTGGAGGAAAATTCCACCTAGGGTTAGGGTTAGGTCACCATGAACTCATAGAGAAAAATGGACATCGGCAACAAACTGGGAGTACTTGGATATGGTTAGGAGGGAACTTACTTTTCTAGGCTGCCCTATCTATGTTTCCTGGTAAAATACATGGGAAGATCCCATTGGAGGAAAATTCCACTTAGGGTTAGGGTTAGGTCACCATGAACTCATAGAGAAAAATGGACATCGGCAACAAACTGGGAGTGCTTGGATATGGTTAGGAGGGAACTTACTTTTCTAGGCTGCGGTATCTATGTTTTCTTCTAAAATACATGGGAAAATCCCATTGGAGGAAAATTCCACTTAGGGTTAGGTCACCATGAACTCATAGAGAAAAATGGACATCAGCAAGAAACTGGAAGTGCTTGGATATGGTTAGGAGGGAATTTACATTTCTAGCCTGCGGTATCTATGTTTTCTTCTAAAATACATGGGAAAATCCCATTGGAGGAAAATTCCACTTAGTGTTAGGGTTAGGTCACCATGAACTCATAGAGAAAAATGGACATCGGCAACAAACTGGGAGTGCTTGGATATGGTTAGGAGGGAACTTACTTTTCTAGGCTGCCGTATCTACGTTTCCTGCTAAAATACATGGGAAGATCCCATTGGAGGAAAATTCCACCTAGGGTTAGGGTTAGGTCACCATGAACTCATAGAGAAAAATGGACATCGGCAACAAACTGGGAGTGCTTGGATATGGTTAGGAGGGAACTTACTTTTGTAGGCTGCGGTATCTATGTTTTCTTCTAAAATACATGGGAAAATCCCATTGGAGGAAAATTCCACTTAGGGTTAGGTCACCATGAACTCATAGAGAAAAATGGACATCGGCAACAAACTGGGAGTGCTTGGATATGGTTAGGAGGGAACTTACTTTTCTAGGCTGCCGTATCTAGGTTTCCTGCTAAAATACATGGGATGATGCCATTGGAGGAAAATTCCACCTAGGGTTAGGGTTAGGTCACCATGAACTCATAGAGAAAAATGGACATCGGCAACAAACTGGGAGTACTTGGATATTGTTAGGAGGGAACTTACTTTTCTAGGCTGCCCTATCTATGTTTCCTGGTAAAATACATGGGAAGATCCCATTGGAGGAAAATTCCACTTAGGGTTAGGGTTAGGTCACCATGAACTCATAGAGAAAAATGGACATCGGCAACAAACTGGGAGTGCTTGGATATGGTTAGGAGGGAACTTACTTTTGTAGGCTGCGGTATCTATGTTTTCTTCTAAAATACATGGGAAAATCCCATTGGAGGAAAATTCCACTTAGGGTTAGGTCACCATGAACTCATAGAGAAAAATGGACATCGGCAACAAACTGGGAGTGCTTGGATATGGTTAGGAGGGAACTTACTTTTCTAGGCTGCCGTATCTACGTTTCCTGCTAAAATACATGGGAAAATCCCATTGGAGGAAAATTCCACTTAGGGTTAGGGTTAGGTCACCATGAACTCATAGAGAAAAATGGACATCGGCAACAAACTGGGAGTGCTTGGATATGGTTAGGAGGGAACTTAATTTTGTAGGCTGCGGTATCTATGTTTTCTTCTAAAATACATGGGAAAATCCCATTGGAGGAAAATTCCACTTAGGGTTAGGTCACCATGAACTCATAGAGAAAAATGGAAATCGGCAAAAAACTGAGAGTACTTGGATATGGTTAGGAGGGAACTTACTTTTCTAGGCTGCCGTATCTACGTTTCCTGCTAAAATACATGGGAAGATCCCATTGGAGGAAAATTCCACCTAGTGTTAGGGTTAGGTCACCATGAAGACATAGAGAAAAATGGACATCTGCAACAAACTGGGAGTGCTTGGATATGGTTAGGAGGGAACTTACTTTTCTAGGCTGCCGTATCTACGTTTCCTGCTAAAATACATGGGAAGATCCCATTGGAGGAAAATTCCACCTAGGGTTAGGGTTAGGGTTAGGTCACCATGAACTCATAGAGAAAAATGGACATCGGCAACAAACTGGGAGTGCTTGGATATGGTTAGGAGGGAACTTACTTTTGTAGGCTGCGGTATCTATGTTTTCTTCTAAAATACATGGGAAAATCCCATTGGAGGAAAATTCCACTTAGGGTTAGGTCACCATGAACTCATAGAGAAAAATGGACATCGGCAACAAACTGGGAGTGCTTGGATATGGTTAGGAGGGAACTTACTTTTCTAGGCTGCCGTATCTACGTTTCCTGCTAAAATACATGGGATGATGCCATTGGAGGAAAATTCCACCTAGGGTTAGGGTTAGGTCACCATGAACTCATAGAGAAAAATGGACATCGGCAACAAACTGGGAGTACTTGGATATGGTTAGGAGGGAACTTACTTTTCTAGGCTGCCCTATCTATGTTTCCTGGTAAAATACATGGGAAGATCCCATTGGAGGAAAATTCCACTTAGGGTTAGGGTTAGGTCACCATGAACTCATAGACAAAAATGGACATCGGCAACAAACTGGGAGTGCTTGGATATGGTTAGGAGGGAACTTACTTTTCTAGGCTGCCATATCTACGTTTCCTGCTAAAATACATGGGAAGAACCCATTGGAGGAAAATTCCACCTAGGGTTAGGGTTAGGTCACCATGAACTCATAGAGAAAAATGGACATCGGCAACAAACTGGGAGTGCTTGGATATGGTTAGGAGGGAACTTTCTTTTCTAGGCTGCCGTATCTACGTTTCCTGCTAAAATACATGGGATGATGCCATTGGAGGAAAATTCCACCTAGGGTTAGGGTTAGGTCACCATGAACTCATAGAGAAAAATGGACATCGGCAAAAAACTGGGAGTACTTGGATATGGTTAGGAGGGAACTTACTTTTCTAGGCTGCCGTATCTACGTTTCCTGCTAAAATACATGGGATGATGCCATTGGAGGAAAATTCCTCTTAGGGTTAGGGTTAGGTCACCATGAACTCATAGAGAAAAATGGACATCGGCAACAAACTGGGAGTGCTTGGATATGGTTAGGAGGGAACTTACTTTTCTAGGCTGCCGTATCTACGTTTCCTGCTAAAATACATGGGATGATGCCATTGGAGGAAAATTCCACCTAGGGTTAGGGTTAGGTCACCATGAACTCATAGAGAAAAATGGACATCGGCAACAAACTGGGAGTACTTGGATATGGTTAGGAGGGAACTTACTTTTCTAGGCTGCCCTATCTATGTTTCCTGGTAAAATACATGGGAAGAACCCATTGGAGGAAAATTCCACCTAGGGTTAGGGTTAGGTCACCATGAACTCATAGAGAAAAATGGACATCGGCAACAAACTGGGAGTGCTTGGATATGGTTAGGAGGGAACTTTCTTTTCTAGGCTGCCGTATCTACGTTTGCTGGTGAAATACATGGGAAAATCCCATTGGAGGAAAATTCCACCTAGGGTTAGGGTTAGGTCACCATGAATATGGAGAGCAACATGGACATTGTCAATAAATTCGGAGTGCTTGGGAATGGTTAGGAGGGCACTTACTTTTCTAGGCTTCCCTATCTACGTTTCCTGCTAAAATACATGGGAAAATCCCATTGGAGGAAAATTCCACTTAGGGTTAGGTCACCATGAACTCATAGAGAAAAATGGACATCGGCAACAAACTGGGAGTGCTTGGATATGGTTAGGAGGGAACTTACTTTTCTAGGCTGCCGTATCTACGTTTCCTGCTAAAATACATGGGATGATGCCATTGGAGGAAAATTCCACCTAGGGTTAGGGTTAGGTCACCATGAACTCATAGAGAAAAATGGACATCGGCAACAAACTGGGAGTACTTGGATATGGTTAGGAGGGAACTTACTTTTCTAGGCTGCCCTATCTATGTTTCCTGGTAAAATACATGGGAAGATCCCATTGGAGGAAAATTCCACTTAGGGTTAGGGTTAGGTCACCATGAACTCATAGACAAAAATGGACATCGGCAACAAACTGGGAGTGCTTGGATATGGTTAGGAGGGAACTTACTTTTCTAGGCTGCCATATCTACGTTTCCTGCTAAAATACATGGGAAGAACCCATTGGAGGAAAATTCCACCTAGGGTTAGGGTTAGGTCACCATGAACTCATAGAGAAAAATGGACATCGGCAACAAACTGGGAGTGCTTGGATATGGTTAGGAGGGAACTTTCTTTTCTAGGCTGCCGTATCTACGTTTCCTGCTAAAATACATGGGATGATGCCATTGGAGGAAAATTCCACCTAGGGTTAGGGTTAGGTCACCATGAACTCATAGAGAAAAATGGACATCGGCAAAAAACTGGGAGTACTTGGATATGGTTAGGAGGGAACTTACTTTTCTAGGCTGCCGTATCTACGTTTCCTGCTAAAATACATGGGATGATGCCATTGGAGGAAAATTCCTCTTAGGGTTAGGGTTAGGTCACCATGAACTCATAGAGAAAAATGGACATCGGCAACAAACTGGGAGTGCTTGGATATGGTTAGGAGGGAACTTACTTTTCTAGGCTGCCGTATCTACGTTTCCTGCTAAAATACATGGGATGATGCCATTGGAGGAAAATTCCACCTAGGGTTAGGGTTAGGTCACCATGAACTCATAGAGAAAAATGGACATCGGCAACAAACTGGGAGTACTTGGATATGGTTAGGAGGGAACTTACTTTTCTAGGCTGCCCTATCTATGTTTCCTGGTAAAATACATGGGAAGAACCCATTGGAGGAAAATTCCACCTAGGGTTAGGGTTAGGTCACCATGAACTCATAGAGAAAAATGGACATCGGCAACAAACTGGGAGTGCTTGGATATGGTTAGGAGGGAACTTTCTTTTCTAGGCTGCCGTATCTACGTTTGCTGGTGAAATACATGGGAAAATCCCATTGGAGGAAAATTCCACCTAGGGTTAGGGTTAGGTCACCATGAATATGGAGAGCAACATGGACATTGTCAATAAATTCGGAGTGCTTGGGAATGGTTAGGAGGGCACTTACTTTTCTAGGCTTCCCTATCTACGTTTCCTGCTAAAATACATGGGAAAATCCCATTGGAGGAAAATTCCACTTAGTATTAGGGTTAGGTCACCATGAACTCAAAGAGAAAAATGGACATCGGCAACAAACTGGGAGTGCTTGGATATGGATAGGAGGGAACTTACTTTTCTAGGCTGTCCTATCTATGTTTCCTGCTAAAATACATGGGAAGATCCCATTGGAGGAAAATTCCACCTAGGGTTAGGGTTAGGTCACCATGAACTCATAGAGAAAAATGGACATCGGCAACAAACTGGGAGTGCTTGGATATGGTTAGGAGGGAACTTACTTTTCTAGGCTGCCGTATCTACGTTTCCTGCTAAAATACATGGGAAGATCCCATTGGAGGAAAATTCCACCTAGGGTTAGGGTTAGGTCACCATGAACTCATAGAGAAAAATGGACATCGGCAACAAACTGGGAGTGCTTGGATATGGTTAGGAGGGAACTTACTTTTGTAGGCTGCGGTATCTATGTTTTCTTCTAAAATACATGGGAAAATCCCATTGGAGGAAAATTCCACTTAGGGTTAGGTCACCATGAACTCATAGAGAAAAATGGACATCGGCAACAAACTGGGAGTGCTTGGATATGGTTAGGAGGGAACTTACTTTTCTAGGCTGCCGTATCTAGGTTTCCTGCTAAAATACATGGGATGATGCCATTGGAGGAAAATTCCACCTAGGGTTAGGGTTAGGTCACCATGAACTCATAGAGAAAAATGGACATCGGCAACAAACTGGGAGTACTTGGATATTGTTAGGAGGGAACTTACTTTTCTAGGCTGCCCTATCTATGTTTCCTGGTAAAATACATGGGAAGATCCCATTGGAGGAAAATTCCACTTAGGGTTAGGGTTAGGTCACCATGAACTCATAGAGAAAAATGGACATCGGCAACAAACTGGGAGTGCTTGGATATGGTTAGGAGGGAACTTACTTTTGTAGGCTGCGGTATCTATGTTTTCTTCTAAAATACATGGGAAAATCCCATTGGAGGAAAATTCCACTTAGGGTTAGGTCACCATGAACTCATAGAGAAAAATGGACATCGGCAACAAACTGGGAGTGCTTGGATATGGTTAGGAGGGAACTTACTTTTCTAGGCTGCCGTATCTACGTTTCCTGCTAAAATACATGGGAAAATCCCATTGGAGGAAAATTCCACTTAGGGTTAGGGTTAGGTCACCATGAACTCATAGAGAAAAATGGACATCGGCAACAAACTGGGAGTGCTTGGATATGGTTAGGAGGGAACTTAATTTTGTAGGCTGCGGTATCTATGTTTTCTTCTAAAATACATGGGAAAATCCCATTGGAGGAAAATTCCACTTAGGGTTAGGTCACCATGAACTCATAGAGAAAAATGGAAATCGGCAAAAAACTGAGAGTACTTGGATATGGTTAGGAGGGAACTTACTTTTCTAGGCTGCCGTATCTACGTTTCCTGCTAAAATACATGGGAAGATCCCATTGGAGGAAAATTCCACCTAGTGTTAGGGTTAGGTCACCATGAAGACATAGAGAAAAATGGACATCTGCAACAAACTGGGAGTGCTTGGATATGGTTAGGAGGGAACTTACTTTTCTAGGCTGCCGTATCTACGTTTCCTGCTAAAATACATGGGAAGATCCCATTGGAGGAAAATTCCACCTAGGGTTAGGGTTAGGGTTAGGTCACCATGAACTCATAGAGAAAAATGGACATCGGCAACAAACTGGGAGTGCTTGGATATGGTTAGGAGGGAACTTACTTTTGTAGGCTGCGGTATCTATGTTTTCTTCTAAAATACATGGGAAAATCCCATTGGAGGAAAATTCCACTTAGGGTTAGGTCACCATGAACTCATAGAGAAAAATGGACATCGGCAACAAACTGGGAGTGCTTGGATATGGTTAGGAGGGAACTTACTTTTCTAGGCTGCCGTATCTACGTTTCCTGCTAAAATACATGGGATGATGCCATTGGAGGAAAATTCCACCTAGGGTTAGGGTTAGGTCACCATGAACTCATAGAGAAAAATGGACATCGGCAACAAACTGGGAGTACTTGGATATGGTTAGGAGGGAACTTACTTTTCTAGGCTGCCCTATCTATGTTTCCTGGTAAAATACATGGGAAGATCCCATTGGAGGAAAATTCCACTTAGGGTTAGGGTTAGGTCACCATGAACTCATAGACAAAAATGGACATCGGCAACAAACTGGGAGTGCTTGGATATGGTTAGGAGGGAACTTACTTTTCTAGGCTGCCATATCTACGTTTCCTGCTAAAATACATGGGAAGAACCCATTGGAGGAAAATTCCACCTAGGGTTAGGGTTAGGTCACCATGAACTCATAGAGAAAAATGGACATCGGCAACAAACTGGGAGTGCTTGGATATGGTTAGGAGGGAACTTTCTTTTCTAGGCTGCCGTATCTACGTTTCCTGCTAAAATACATGGGATGATGCCATTGGAGGAAAATTCCACCTAGGGTTAGGGTTAGGTCACCATGAACTCATAGAGAAAAATGGACATCGGCAAAAAACTGGGAGTACTTGGATATGGTTAGGAGGGAACTTACTTTTCTAGGCTGCCGTATCTACGTTTCCTGCTAAAATACATGGGATGATGCCATTGGAGGAAAATTCCTCTTAGGGTTAGGGTTAGGTCACCATGAACTCATAGAGAAAAATGGACATCGGCAACAAACTGGGAGTGCTTGGATATGGTTAGGAGGGAACTTACTTTTCTAGGCTGCCGTATCTACGTTTCCTGCTAAAATACATGGGATGATGCCATTGGAGGAAAATTCCACCTAGGGTTAGGGTTAGGTCACCATGAACTCATAGAGAAAAATGGACATCGGCAACAAACTGGGAGTACTTGGATATGGTTAGGAGGGAACTTACTTTTCTAGGCTGCCCTATCTATGTTTCCTGGTAAAATACATGGGAAGAACCCATTGGAGGAAAATTCCACCTAGGGTTAGGGTTAGGTCACCATGAACTCATAGAGAAAAATGGACATCGGCAACAAACTGGGAGTGCTTGGATATGGTTAGGAGGGAACTTTCTTTTCTAGGCTGCCGTATCTACGTTTGCTGGTGAAATACATGGGAAAATCCCATTGGAGGAAAATTCCACCTAGGGTTAGGGTTAGGTCACCATGAACTCATAGAGAAAAATGGACATCGGCAACAAACTGGGAGTGCTTGGATATGGTTAGGAGGGAACTTACTTTTCTAGGCTGCCGTATCTACGTTTCCTGCTAAAATACATGGGATGATGCCATTGGAGGAAAATTCCTCTTAGGGTTAGGGTTAGGTCACCATGAACTCATAGAGAAAAATGGACATCGGCAACAAACTGGGAGTGCTTGGATATGGTTAGGAGGGAACTTACTTTTCTAGGCTGCCGTATCTACGTTTCCTGCTAAAATACATGGGATGATGCCATTGGAGGAAAATTCCTCTTAGGGTTAGGGTTAGGTCACCATGAACTCATAGAGAAAAATGGACATCGGCAACAAACTGGGAGTGCTTGGATATGGTTAGGAGGGAACTTACTTTTCTAGGCTGCCGTATCTACGTTTCCTGCTAAAATACATGGGAAGAACCCATTGGAGGAAAATTCCACCTAGGGTTAGGGTTAGGTCACCATGAACTCATAGAGAAAAATGGACATCGGCAACAAACTGGGAGTGCTTGGATATGGTTAGGAGGGAACTTTCTTTTCTAGGCTGCCGTATCTACGTTTCCTGCTAAAATACATGGGATGATGCCATTGGAGGAAAATTCCACCTAGGGTTAGGGTTAGGTCACCATGAACTCATAGAGAAAAATGGACATCGGCAACAAACTGGGAGTGCTTGGATATGGTTAGGAGGGAACTTACTTTTGTAGGCTGCGGTATCTATGTTTTCTTCTAAAATACATGGGAAAATCCCATTGGAGGAAAATTCCACTTAGGGTTAGGTCACCATGAACTCATAGAGAAAAATGGACATCGGCAACAAACTGGGAGTGCTTGGATATGGTTAGGAGGGAACTTACTTTTCTAGGCTGCCGTATCTACGTTTCCTGCTAAAATACATGGGATGATGCCATTGGAGGAAAATTCCACCTAGGGTTAGGGTTAGGTCACCATGAACTCATAGAGAAAAATGGACATCGGCAACAAACTGGGAGTACTTGGATATGGTTAGGAGGGAACTTACTTTTCTAGGCTGCCCTATCTATGTTTCCTGGTAAAATACATGGGAAGATCCCATTGGAGGAAAATTCCACTTAGGGTTAGGGTTAGGTCACCATGAACTCATAGACAAAAATGGACATCGGCAACAAACTGGGAGTGCTTGGATATGGTTAGGAGGGAACTTACTTTTCTAGGCTGCCATATCTACGTTTCCTGCTAAAATACATGGGAAGAACCCATTGGAGGAAAATTCCACCTAGGGTTAGGGTTAGGTCACCATGAACTCATAGAGAAAAATGGACATCGGCAACAAACTGGGAGTGCTTGGATATGGTTAGGAGGGAACTTTCTTTTCTAGGCTGCCGTATCTACGTTTCCTGCTAAAATACATGGGATGATGCCATTGGAGGAAAATTCCACCTAGGGTTAGGGTTAGGTCACCATGAACTCATAGAGAAAAATGGACATCGGCAAAAAACTGGGAGTACTTGGATATGGTTAGGAGGGAACTTACTTTTCTAGGCTGCCGTATCTACGTTTCCTGCTAAAATACATGGGATGATGCCATTGGAGGAAAATTCCTCTTAGGGTTAGGGTTAGGTCACCATGAACTCATAGAGAAAAATGGACATCGGCAACAAACTGGGAGTGCTTGGATATGGTTAGGAGGGAACTTACTTTTCTAGGCTGCCGTATCTACGTTTCCTGCTAAAATACATGGGATGATGCCATTGGAGGAAAATTCCACCTAGGGTTAGGGTTAGGTCACCATGAACTCATAGAGAAAAATGGACATCGGCAACAAACTGGGAGTACTTGGATATGGTTAGGAGGGAACTTACTTTTCTAGGCTGCCCTATCTATGTTTCCTGGTAAAATACATGGGAAGATCCCATTGGAGGAAAATTCCACTTAGGGTTAGGGTTAGGTCACCATGAACTCATAGAGAAAAATGGACATCGGCAACAAACTGGGAGTGCTTGGATATGGTTAGGAGGGAACTTACTTTTGTAGGCTGCGGTATCTATGTTTTCTTCTAAAATACATGGGAAAATCCCATTGGAGGAAAATTCCACTTAGGGTTAGGTCACCATGAACTCATAGAGAAAAATGGACATCGGCAACAAACTGGGAGTGCTTGGATATGGTTAGGAGGGAACTTACTTTTCTAGGCTGCCGTATCTACGTTTCCTGCTAAAATACAGGGGATGATGCCATTGGAGGAAAATTCCACCTAGGGTTAGGGTTAGGTCACCATGAACTCATAGAGAAAAATGGACATCGGCAACAAACTGGGAGTACTTGGATATGGTTAGGAGGGAACTTACTTTTCTAGGCTGCCCTATCTATGTTTCCTGGTAAAATACATGGGAAGATCCCATTGGAGGAAAATTCCACTTAGGGTTAGGGTTAGGTCACCATGAACTCATAGACAAAAATGGACATCGGCAACAAACTGGGAGTGCTTGGATATGGTTAGGAGGGAACTTACTTTTCTAGGCTGCCATATCTACGTTTCCTGCTAAAATACATGGGAAGAACCCATTGGAGGAAAATTCCACCTAGGGTTAGGGTTAGGTCACCATGAACTCATAGAGAAAAATGGACATCGGCAACAAACTGGGAGTGCTTGGATATGGTTAGGAGGGAACTTTCTTTTCTAGGCTGCCGTATCTACGTTTCCTGCTAAAATACATGGGATGATGCCATTGGAGGAAAATTCCACCTAGGGTTAGGGTTAGGTCACCATGAACTCATAGAGAAAAATGGACATCGGCAAAAAACTGGGAGTACTTGGATATGGTTAGGAGGGAACTTACTTTTCTAGGCTGCCGTATCTACGTTTCCTGCTAAAATACATGGGATGATGCCATTGGAGGAAAATTCCTCTTAGGGTTAGGGTTAGGTCACCATGAACTCATAGAGAAAAATGGACATCGGCAACAAACTGGGAGTGCTTGGATATGGTTAGGAGGGAACTTACTTTTCTAGGCTGCCGTATCTACGTTTCCTGCTAAAATACATGGGATGATGCCATTGGAGGAAAATTCCACCTAGGGTTAGGGTTAGGTCACCATGAACTCATAGAGAAAAATGGACATCGGCAACAAACTGGGAGTACTTGGATATGGTTAGGAGGGAACTTACTTTTCTAGGCTGCCCTATCTATGTTTCCTGGTAAAATACATGGGAAGATCCCATTGGAGGAAAATTCCACTTAGGGTTAGGGTTAGGTCACCATGAACTCATAGAGAAAAATGGACATCGGCAACAAACTGGGAGTGCTTGGATATGGTTAGGAGGGAACTTACTTTTGTAGGCTGCGGTATCTATGTTTTCTTCTAAAATACATGGGAAAATCCCATTGGAGGAAAATTCCACTTAGGGTTAGGTCACCATGAACTCATAGAGAAAAATGGACATCGGCAACAAACTGGGAGTGCTTGGATATGGTTAGGAGGGAACTTACTTTTCTAGGCTGCCGTATCTACGTTTCCTGCTAAAATACAGGGGATGATGCCATTGGAGGAAAATTCCACCTAGGGTTAGGGTTAGGTCACCATGAACTCATAGAGAAAAATGGACATCGGCAACAAACTGGGAGTACTTGGATATGGTTAGGAGGGAACTTACTTTTCTAGGCTGCCCTATCTATGTTTCCTGGTAAAATACATGGGAAGATCCCATTGGAGGAAAATTCCACTTAGGGTTAGGGTTAGGTCACCATGAACTCATAGACAAAAATGGACATCGGCAACAAACTGGGAGTGCTTGGATATGGTTAGGAGGGAACTTACTTTTCTAGGCTGCCATATCTACGTTTCCTGCTAAAATACATGGGAAGAACCCATTGGAGGAAAATTCCACCTAGGGTTAGGGTTAGGTCACCATGAACTCATAGAGAAAAATGGACATCGGCAACAAACTGGGAGTGCTTGGATATGGTTAGGAGGGAACTTTCTTTTCTAGGCTGCCGTATCTACGTTTCCTGCTAAAATACATGGGATGATGCCATTGGAGGAAAATTCCACCTAGGGTTAGGGTTAGGTCACCATGAACTCATAGAGAAAAATGGACATCGGCAAAAAACTGGGAGTACTTGGATATGGTTAGGAGGGAACTTACCTTTCTAGGCTGTCCTATCTATATTTCCTGCTAAAATACATGGGAAGATCCCTTTGGAGGAAAATTCCTCTTAGGGTTAGGGTTAGGTCACCATGAACTCATAGAGAAAAATGGACATCGGCAACAAACTGGGAGTGCTTGGATATGGTTAGGAGGGAACTTACTTTTCTAGGCTGCCGTATCTACGTTTCCTGCTAAAATACATGGGAAGATCCCATTGGAGGAAAATTCCACCTAGGGTTAGGGTTAGGTCACCAGGAACTCATAGAGAAAAATGGACATCGGCAACAAACTGGGAGTGCTTGGATATGGTTAGGAGGGAACTTACTTTTGTAGGCTGCGGTATCTATGTTTTCTTCTAAAATACATGGGAAAATCCCATTGGAGGAAAATTCCACTTAGGGTTAGGTCACCATGAACTCATAGGGAAAAATGGACATCGGCAACAAACTGGGAGTGCTTGGATATGGTTAGGAGGGAACTTACTTTTCTAGGCTGCCGTATCTACGTTTCCTGCTAAAATACATGGGAAGATCCCATTGGAGGAAACTTCCACCTAGGGTTAGGGTTAGGTCACCATGAACTCATAGAGAAAAATGGACATCGGCAACAAACTGGGAGTGCTTGGAAATGGTTAGGAGGGAACTTACTTTTCTAGGCTTCCCTATCTACGTTTCCTGGTAAAATGCATGGGAAAATCTGATTGAAGGAAAATTCCAATTAGGATTAGGGTTAGGTCACCATGAACATGGAGAGAAACATGGACATTGCCAATAAATTCGGAGTGGTTGGGAATGATTAGGAGGGCAAAGAACTTTCTAGGCTGCCCTATCTACGTTTCCTGCTAAAATACATGGGAAGATCCCATTGGAGGAAAATTCCACCTAGGGTTAGGGTTAGGTCACCGTGAACTCATAGAGAAAAATGGACATCGGCAACAAACTGGGAGTGCTGGGATATGTTTAGGAAGGAGCTTACTTTTTTTTATATAAAATTCTTTTATTAAAACAATCAACATTGAACATGAAAACATATTGTGCAGCAATCATCATGGCACCTGATATACAATACTAAGTATTAGTCATTGAAAACGTCTGAATTAATAAGCCTTTTTCCCACCCCTCGCGTCTAGCCTCAACTATACTCCTGTTACACTTTGTTTGATTGGTGTTTCTCTTATCTGGTTCCATATTAATGTGATCAACATTAAACCAAGGATCCTATTGCTAAACAATCATCCTAGAACTTAGCATACAACATTAGGTATTAATCTTTGTAAACATCTGTTTTAGTAAACGTTCTTCCCTCCTCCCTTCCCTCTTCAATTATACTCCGAGTACCTTTTGTTTGGTTGGTGTTTCTCTTATATATGGTCTATCTGCTGTAAATAGTCTGTTGCATATTGTTCGTTTGCGCTTCTGAATTGACTTCATCCCCTTACTAGTGCAATCTTTTATGGTCCCTAACCAGAGATCCTGAGGTAAAAATTTCATATCCTGAGGTAGAGATTCAGTCCGCTTTAACAGTATTAAAGCAAACAACATTAGTCCTAAAATTATGTTAAGAGGCATTAGTTATAGAACATATACATTCAACATTGGGTGTTAGTTTATGTAAACATTTGATTTGTTAACCCTTCTTCCCTCCTCCCATCGAGCCTCAGCTAAATGCCAGCTGCATTCTGTTTGATTGGTGTCTCTCTTGGATATAGTCTATCCACTGTTTCCAGTCCATCAGAAATTGTTGCCCTATCTATGTTTCCTGCTAAAATACATGGGAAGATCCCATTGGAGGAAAATTCCACCTAGGGTTAGGGTTAGGTCACCATGAACTCATAGAGAAAAATGGACATCGGCAACAAACTGGGAGTGCTTGGATATGGTTTGGAGGGAACTTACTTTTCTAGGCTTCCCTATCTACGTTTCCTGGTAAAATGCATGGGAAAATCTGATTGAAGGAAAATTCCAATTAGGATTAGGGTTAGGTCACCATGAACATGGAGAGAAACATGGACATTGCCAATAAATTCGGAGTGGTTGGGAATGATTAGGAGGGCAAAGAACTTTCTAGGCTGCCCTATCTACGTTTCCTGCTAAAATACATGGGAAGATCCCATTGGAGGAAAATTCCACCTAGGGTTAGGGTTAGGTCACCGTGAACTCATAGAGAAAAATGGACATCGGCAACAAACTGGGAGTGCTTGGATATGGTTTGGAGGGAACTTACTTTTCTAGGCTGCCCTATCTACATTTCCTGCTAAAATAAATGGGAAATCCCATTGGAGGAAAATTCCACCTAGGGTTAGGGTTAGGTCACCATGAAGTCATAGAGAAAAATGGACATCGGCAACAAACTGGGAGTGCTTGGATATGGTTAGGAGGGAACTTACTTTTCTAGGCTTCCCTATCTACGTTTCCTGGTAAAATGCATGGGAAAATCTGATTGAAGGAAAATTCCAATTAGGATTAGGGTTAGGTCACCATGAACATGGAGAGAAACATGGACATTGCCAATAAATTCGGAGTGGTTGGGAATGATTAGGAGGGCAAAGAAATTTATAGGCTGCCCTATCTTTGTTTCCTGCTAAAATACATGGGAAAATCCCATTGGAGGAAAATTCCACTTAGTGTTAGGGTTAGGTCACCATGAAGTCATAGAGAAAAATGGACATCGGCAACAAACTGGGAGTGCTTGGATATGGTTAGGAGGGAACTTAATTTTGTAGGCTGCGGTATCTATCTTTTCTTCTAAAATACATGGGAAAATCCCATTGGAGGAAAATTCCACTTAGGGTTAGGTCACCATGAACTCATAGAGAAAAATGGACATCGGCAACAAACTGGGAGTGCTTGGATATGGTTAGGAGGGAACTTACTTTTCTAGGCTGCCGTATCTACGTTTCCTGCTAAAATACATGGGAAGATCCCATTGGAGGAAAATTCCACCTAGTGTTAGGGTTAGGTCACCATGAAGTCATAGAGAAAAATGGACATCGGCAACAAACGGAGTGCTTGGATATGGTTAGGAGGGAACTTACTTTTCTAGGCTGCCGTATCTACGTTTCCTGGTAATATACATGGGAAAATACCATTGGAGGAAAATTCCACCTAGGGTTAGGGTTAGGTCACCATGAATATGGAGAGCCACATGGACATTGTCAATAAATTCGGAGTGCTTGGGAATGGTTAGGAGGGCACTTACTTTTCTAGGCTTCCCTATCTATGTTTCCTGGTAAAATACATGGGAAAATCCCATTGGAGGAAAATTCCACTTAGCGTTTGGGTTAGGTCACCATGAACATGGAGAGAAACATGGACATTGCCAATAAATTCGGACTGCTTGGGAATGATTAGGAGGGGAAAGAAATTTATAGGCTGCCCTATCTTTGTTTCCTGCTAAAATACATGGGAAAATCCCATTGGAGGAAACTTCCACCTAGTGTTAGGGTTAGGTCACCATGAAGTCATAGAGAAAAATGGACATCGGCAACAAACTGGGAGTGCTTGGATATGGTTAGGAGGGAACTTACTTTTCTAGGCTGCCCTATCTATGTTTCCTGCTAAAATACATGGGAAGATCCCATTGGAGGAAAATTCCACTTAGTGTTAGGGTTAGGTCACCAGGAACTCATAGAGAAAAATGGACATCGGCAACAAACGGAGTGCTTGGATATGGTTAGGAGGGAACTTACTTTTCTAGGCTGCCGTATCTACGTTTCCTGGTAATATACATGGGAAAATACCATTGGAGGAAAATTCCACCTAGGGTTAGGGTTAGGTCACCATGAATATGGAGAGCCACATGGACATTGTCAATAAATTCGGAGTGCTTGGGAATGGTTAGGAGGGCACTTACTTTTCTAGGCTTCCCTATCTATGTTTCCTGGTAAAATACATGGGAAAATCCCATTGGAGGAAAATTCCACTTAGCGTTTGGGTTAGGTCACCATGAACATGGAGAGAAACATGGACATTGCCAATAAATTCGGACTGCTTGGGAATGATTAGGAGGGGAAAGAAATTTATAGGCTGCCCTATCTTTGTTTCCTGCTAAAATACATGGGAAAATCCCATTGGAGGAAACTTCCACCTAGGGTTAGGGTTAGGTCACCATGAACTCATAGAGAAAAATGGACACCGGCAACAAACTGGGACTGCTTGGAAATGGTTAGGAGGGAACTTACTTTTCTAGGCTGCCGTATCTACGTTTCCTGCTAAAATACATGGGAAGATCCCATTGGAGGAAAATTCCACTTAGGGTTAGGTCACCATGAACTCATAGAGAAAAATGGACATCGGCAAAAAACTGGGAGTGCTTGGATATGGTTAGGAGGGAACTTACTTTTCTAGGCTGCCGTATCTACGTTTCCTGCTAAAATACATGGGAAGATCCCATTGGAGGAAACTTCCACCTAGGGTTAGGGTTAGGTCACCATGAACTCATAGAGAAAAATGGACATCGGCAACAAACTGGGAGTGCTTGGAAATGGTTAGGAGGGAACTTACTTTTCTAGGCTTCCCTATCTACGTTTCCTGGTAAAATGCATGGGAAAATCTGATTGAAGGAAAATTCCAGTTAGGATTAGGGTTAGGTCACCATGAACATGGAGAGAAACATGGACATTGCCAATAAATTCGGAGTGGTTGGGAATGATTAGGAGGGCAAAGAACTTTCTAGGCTGCCCTATCTACGTTTCCTGCTAAAATACATGGGAAGATCCCATTGGAGGAAAATTCCACCTAGGGTTAGGGTTAGGTCACCGTGAACTCATAGAGAAAAATGGACATCGGCAACAAACTGGGAGTGCTGGGATATGTTTAGGAAGGAGCTTACTTTTTTTTTATATAAAATTCTTTTATTAAAACAATCAACATTGAACATGAAAACATATTGTGCAGCAATCATCATGGCACCTGATATACAATACTAAGTATTAGTCATTGAAAACGTCTGAATTAGTAAGCCTTTTTCCCACCCCTCGCGTCTAGCCTCAACTATACTCCTGTTACACTTTGTTTGATTGGTGTTTCTCTTATCTGGTTCCATATTAATGTGATCAACATTAAACCAAGGATCCTATTGCTAAACAATCATCCTAGAACTTAGCATACAACATTAGGTATTAATCTTTGTAAACATCTGTTTTAGTAAACGTTCTTCCCTCCTCCCTTCCCTCTTCAATTATACTCCGAGTACCTTTTGTTTGGTTGGTGTTTCTCTTATATATGGTCTATCTGCTGTAAATAGTCTGTTGCATATTGTTCGTTTGCGCTTCTGAATTGACTTCATCCCCTTACTAGTGCAATCTTTTATGGTCCCTAACCAGAGATCCTGAGGTAAAAATTTCATATCCTGAGGTAGAGATTCAGTCCGCTTTAACAGTATTAAAGCAAACAACATTAGTCCTAAAATTATGTTAAGAGGCATTAGTTATAGAACATATACATTCAACATTGGGTGTTAGTTTATGTAAACATTTGATTTGTTAACCCTTCTTCCCTCCTCCCATCGAGCCTCAGCTAAATGCCAGCTGCATTCTGTTTGATTGGTGTCTCTCTTGGATATAGTCTATCCACTGTTTCCAGTCCATCAGAAATTGTTGCCCTATCTATGTTTCCTGCTAAAATACATGGGAAGATCCCATTGGAGGAAAATTCCACCTAGGGTTAGGGTTAGGTCACCATGAACTCATAGAGAAAAATGGACATCGGCAACAAACTGGGAGTGCTTGGATATGGTTTGGAGGGAACTTACTTTTCTAGGCTGCCCTATCTACATTTCCTGCTAAAATACATGGGAAAATCCCATTGGAGGAAAATTCCACCTAGGGTTAGGGTTAGGTCACCATGAATATGGAGAGAAACATGGACATTGTCAATAAATTCGGAGTGCTTGGGAATGGTTAGGAGGGCACTTACTTTTCTAGGCTTCCCTATCTATGTTTCCTGGTAAAATACATGGGAAAATCCCATTGGAGGAAAATTCCACTTAGCGTTTGGGTTAGGTCACCATGAACATGGAGAGAAACATGGACATTGCCAATAAATTCGGAGTGGTTGGGAATGATTAGGAGGGCAAAGAAATTTATAGGCTGCCCTATCTTTGTTTCCTGCTAAAATATATGGGAAAATCCCATTGGAGGAAAATTCCACTTAGTGTTAGGGTTAGGTCACCATGAACTCAAAGAGAAAAATGGACATCGGCAACAAACTGGGAGTGCTTGGATATGGATAGCAGGGAACTTACTTTTCTAGGCTGCCCTCTCTATGTTTCCTGCTAAAATGCATGGGAAAATCCCATTGGAGGAAAATTCCACTTAGGGTTGGGGTTAGATCACCATGAACTCATAGAGAAAAATGGACATCGGCAACAAACTGGGAGTGCTTGGATATGGTTAGGAGGGAACTTACTTTTCTAGGCTGCCGTATCTACGTTTCCTGCTAAAATACATGGGAAGATCCCATTGGAGGAAAATTCCACCTAGGGTTAGGGTTAGGTCATCATGAATATGGAGAGTCACATGGACATTGCCAATAAATTCGGAGTGGTTGGGAATGATTAGGAGGGCAAAGAAATTTATAGGCTGCCCTATCTTTGTTTCCTGCTAAAATACATGGGAAAATCCCATTGGAGGAAAATTCCACTTAGTGTTAGGGTTAGGTCACCATGAAGTCATAGAGAAAAATGGACATCGGCAACAAACTGGGAGTGCTTGGATATGGTTAGGAGGGAACTTAATTTTGTAGGCTGCGGTATCTATCTTTTCTTCTAAAATACATGGGAAAATCCCATTGGAGGAAAATTCCACTTAGGGTTAGGTCACCATGAACTCATAGAGAAAAATGGACATCGGCAACAAACTGGGAGTGCTTGGATATGGTTAGGAGGGAACTTACTTTTCTAGGCTGCCGTATCTACGTTTCCTGCTAAAATACATGGGAAGATCCCATTGGAGGAAAATTCCACCTAGTGTTAGGGTTAGGTCACCATGAAGTCATAGAGAAAAATGGACATCGGCAAGAAACTGGGAGTGCTTGGATATGGTTAGGAGGGAACTTACTTTTCTAGGCTGCCCTATCTATGTTTCCTGCTAAAATGCATGGGAAAATCCCATTGGAGGAAAATTCCACTTAGGGTTGGGGTTAGATCACCATGAACTCATAGAGAAAAATGGACATCGGCAGCAAACTGGGAGTGCTTGTATATGGTTAGGAGGGAACTTAATTTTGTAGGCTGCGGTATCTATCTTTTCTTCTAAAATACATGGGAAAATCCCATTGGAGGAAAATTCCACTTAGGGTTAGGTCACCATGAACTCATAGAGAAAAATGGACATCGGCAACAAACTGGGAGTGCTTGGATATGGTTAGGAGGGAACTTACTTTTCTAGGCTGCCGTATCTACGTTTCCTGCTAAAATACATGGGAAGATCCCATTGGAGGAAAATTCCACCTAGTGTTAGGGTTAGATCACCATGAACTCATAGAGAAAAATGGACATCGGCAGCAAACTGGGAGTGCTTGTATATGGTTAGGAGGGAACTTACTTTTCTAGGTTGCCGTATCTACGTTTCCTGCTAAAATACAAGGGAAAATCCCATTGGAGGAAAATTCCACCTAGGGTTAGGGTTAGGTCACCATGAATCTGGAGAGCAACATGGACATTGTCAATAAATTCGGAGTGCTTGGGAATGGTTAGGAGGGCAAAGAAATTTATAGGCTGCCCTATCTTTGTTTCCTGCTAAAATACATGGGAAAATCCCATTGGAGGAAAATTCCACTTAGTGTTAGGGTTAGGTCACCATGAAGTCATAGAGAAAAATGGACATCGGCAACAAACTGGGAGTGCTTGGAAATGGTTAGGAGGGAACTTAGTTTTCTAGGCTGCCGTATCTACATTTCCTGGTAAAATGCATGGGAAAATCCGATTGAAGGAAAATTCCAATTAGGATTAGGGTTAGGTCACCATGAACATGGAGAGAAACATGGACATTGCCAATAAATTCGGAGTGGTTGGGAATGGTTAGGAGGGCAAAGAAATTTCTAGGCTGCCCTATCTACGTTTCCTGCTAAAATACATGGGAAGATCCCATTGGAGGAAAATTCCACCTAGGGTTAGGGTTAGGTCACCGTGAACTCATAGAGAAAAATGGACATCGGCAACAAACTGGGAGTGCTGGGATATGTTTAGGAAGGAACTTACTTTTCTAGGCTGCCCTTTCTATGTTTCCTGCTAAAATAAATGGGAAGATCCCATTGGAGGAAAATTCCACTTAGGGTTAGGGTTAGGTCACCATGAACGCATAGAGAAAAATGGACATCGGCAACAAACTGGGAGTGCTTGGATATGGTTAGGAGGGAACTTAATTTTGTAGGCTGCGATATCTATGTTTTCTTCTAAAATACATGGGAAAATCCCATTGGAGGAAAATTACACTTAGGGTTAGGTCACCATGAACTCATAGAGAAAAATGGACATTGGCAACAAACTAGGAGTGCTTGGATATGGTTAGGAGGGAACTTACTTTTCTAGGCTTCCCTATCTATGTTTCCTGGTAAAATACATGGGAAAATCCCATTGGAGGAAAATTCCACTTAGCGTTTGGGTTAGGTCACCATGAACATGGAGAGAAACATGGACATTGCCAATAAATTCGGAGTGGTTGGGAATGATTAGGAGGGCAAAGAAATTTATAGGCTGCCCTATCTTTGTTTCCTGCTAAAATACATGGGAAAATCCCATTGGAGGAAAATTCCACCTAGGGTTAGGGTTAGGTCACCGTGAACTCATAGAGAAAAATGGACATCGGCAACAAACTGGGAGTGCTGGGATATGTTTAGGAAGGAACTTACTTTTCTAGGCTGCCCTTTCTATGTTTCCTGCTAAAATAAATGGGAAGATCCCATTGGAGGAAAATTCCACTTAGGGTTAGGGTTAGGTCACCATGAACGCATAGAGAAAAATGGACATCGGCAACAAACTGGGAGTGCTTGGATATGGTTAGGAGGGAACTTAATTTTGTAGGCTGCGATATCTATGTTTTCTTCTAAAATACATGGGAAAATCCCATTGGAGGAAAATTACACTTAGGGTTAGGTCACCATGAACTCATAGAGAAAAATGGACATCGGCAACAAACTAGGAGTGCTTGGATATGGTTAGGAGGGAACTTACTTTTCTAGGCTGCCGTATCTACGTTTCCTGCTAAAATACATGGGAAGATCCCATTGGAGGAAAATTCCACCTAGTGTTAGGGTTAGGTCACCATGAAGTCATAGAGAAAAATGGACATCGGCAACAAACTGGGAGTGCTTGGATATGGTTAGGAGGGAACTTACTTTTCTAGGCTGCCCTATCTATGTTTCCTGCTAAAATACATGGGAAGAACCCATTGTAGGAAAATTCCACCTAGGGTTAGGGTTAGGTCACCATGAACTCATAGAGAAAAATGGACATCGGCAACAAACTGGGAAAGCTTGGATATGGTTAGGAGGGAACTTACTTTTGTAGGCTGCGGTATCTATGTTTTCTTCTAAAATACATGGGAAAATCCCATTGGAGGAAAATTCCACTTAGTGTTAGCGTTAGGTCACCATGAACTCATAGAGAAAAATGGACATCGGCAACAAACTGGAAGTGCTTGGATATGGTTAGGAGGGAATTTACTTTTCTAGCCTGCGGTATCTATGTTTTCTTCTAAAATACATGGGAAAATCCCATTGGAGGAAAATTCCACTTAGTGTTAGCGTTAGGTCATCATGAACTCATAGAGAAAAATGGACATCGGCAACAAACTGGAAGTGCTTGGATATGGTTAGGAGGGAATTTACTTTTCTAGCCTGCGGTATCTATGTTTTCTTCTAAAATACATGGGAAAATCCCATTGGAGGAAAATTCCACCTAGGGTTAGGGTTAGGTCACCGTGAACTCATAGAGAAAAATGGACATCGGCAACAAACTGGGAGTGCTTGGATATGGTTAGGAGGGAACTTACTTTTCTAGGCTGCCGTATCTACGTTTCCTGCTAAAATACATGGGAAGATCCCATTGGAGGAAAATTCCACCTAGGGTTAGGGTTAGGTCACCGTGAACTCATAGAGAAAAATGGACATCGGCAACAAACTGGGAGTGCTTGGATATGGTTAGAAGGGAACTTACTTTTCTAGGCTGCCTTATCTATGTTTCCTGCTAAAATGCATGGGAAGATCCCATTGGAGGAAAATTCCACCTAGGGTTAGGGTTAGGTCACCAGGAACTCATAGAGAAAAATGGACATCGGCAACAAACTGGGAGTGCTTGGATATGGTTAGGAGGGAACTTACTTTTGTACGCTGCGGTATCTATGTTTTCTTCTAAAATACATGGGAAAATCCCATTGGAGGAAAATTCCACTTAGGGTTAGGTCACCATGAACTCATAGGGAAAAATGGACATCGGCAACAAACTGGGAGTGCTTGGATATGGTTAGGAGGGAACTTACTTTTCTAGGCTGCCCTATCTATGTTTCCTGCTAAAATGCATGGGAAAATCCCATTGGAGGAAAATTCCACTTAGGGTTGGGGTTAGATCACCATGAACTCATAGAGAAAAATGGACATCGGCAACAAACTGGGAGTGCTTGGATATGGTTAGGAGGGAACTTACTTTTGTAGGCTGCGGTATCTATGTTTTCTTCTAAAATACATGGGAAAATCCCATTGGAGGAAAATTCCACTTAGTGTTAGCGTTAGGTCACCATGAACTCATAGAGAAAAATGGACATCGGCAACAAACTGGAAGTGCTTGGATATGGTTAGGAGGGAATTTACTTTTCTAGCCTGCGGTATCTATGTTTTCTTCTAAAATACATGGGAAAATCCCATTGGAGGAAAATTCCACTTAGTGTTAGCGTTAGGTCACCATGAACTCATAGAGAAAAATGGACATCGGCAACAAACTGGAAGTGCTTGGATATGGTTAGGAGGGAATTTACTTTTCTAGCCTGCGGTATCTATGTTTTCTTCTAAAATACATGGGAAAATCCCATTGGAGGAAAATTCCACTTAGTGTTAGGGTTAGGTCACCATGAACTCATAGAGAATAATGGACATCGGCAACAAACTGGGAGTGCTTGGATATGGTTAGGAGGGAACTTACTTTTCTAGGCTGCCGTATCTACGTTTCCTGCTAAAATACATGGGAAGATCCCATTGGAGGAAAATTCCACTTAGGGTTGGGGTTAGATCACCATGAACTCATAGAGAAAAGTGGACATCGGCAACAAACTGGGAGTGCTTGGATATGGTTAGGAGGGAACTTACTTTTCTAGGCTGCCGTATCTACGTTTCCTGCTAAAATACATGGGAAGATCCCATTGGAGGAAAATTCCACCTAGGGTTAGGGTTAGGTCACCATGAACTCATAGAGAAAAATGGACATCGGCAACAATCTGGGAGTGCTTGGATATGGTTAGGAGGGAATTTACTTTTCTCGGCTGCCCTATCTACATTTCCTGCTAAAATACATGGGAAAATCCCATTGGAGGAAAATTCCACTTAGTGTTAGGGTTAGGTCACCATGAACTCAAAGAGAAAAATGGACATCGGCAACAAACTGGGAGTGCTTGGATATGGATAGGAGGGAACTTACCTTTCTAGGCTGTCCTATCTATGTTTCCTGCTAAAATACATGGGAAGATCCCATTGGAGGAAAATTCCACTTAGGGTTAGGGTTAGGTCACCATGAACTCATAGAGAAAAATGGACATCGGCAACAAACTGGGAGTGCTTGGATATGGTTAGGAGGGAACTTACTTTTCTAGGCTGCCGTATCTACGTTTCCTGCTAAAATACATGGGAAGATCCCATTGGAGGAAAATTCCACCTAGGGTTAGGGTTAGGTCACCAGGAACTCATAGAGAAAAATGGACATCGGCAACAAACTGGGAGTGCTTGGATATGGTTAGGAGGGAACTTACTTTTGTAGGCTGCGGTATCTATGTTTTCTTCTAAAATACATGGGAAAATCCCATTGGAGGAAAATTCCACTTAGGGTTAGGTCACCATGAACTCATAGGGAAAAATGGACATCGGCAACAAACTGGGAGTGCTTGGATATGGTTAGGAGGGAACTTACTTTTCTAGGCTGCCCTATCTATGTTTCCTGCTAAAATGCATGGGAAAATCCCATTGGAGGAAAATTCCACTTAGGGTTGGGGTTAGATCACCATGAACTCATAGAGAAAAATGGACATCGGCAACAAACTGGGAGTGCTTGGATATGGTTAGGAGGGAACTTACTTTTCTAGGCTGCCGTATCTACGTTTCCTGCTAAAATACATGGGAAGATCCCATTGGAGGAAAATTCCACTTAGGGTTGGGGTTAGATCACCATGAACTCATAGAGAAAAGTGGACATCGGCAACAAACTGGGAGTGCTTGGATATGGTTAGGAGGGAACTTACTTTTCTAGGCTGCCGTATCTACGTTTCCTGCTAAAATACATGGGAAGAACCCATTGGAGGAAAATTCCACCTAGGGTTAGGGTTAGGGTTAGGTCACCATGAACTCATAGAGAAAAATGGACATCGGCAACAAACTGGAAGTGCTTGGATATGGTTAGGAGGGAATTTACTTTTCTAGCCTGCGGTATCTATGTTTTCTTCTAAAATACATGGGAAAATCCCATTGGAGGAAAATTCCACTTAGGGTTGGGGTTAGGTCACCATGAACTCATAGAGAAAAATGGACATCGGCAACAAACTAGGAGTGCTTGGATATGGTTAGGAGGGAACTTACTTTTCTAGGCTGCCGTATCTACGTTTCCTGCTAAAATACATGGGAAGATCCCATTGGAGGAAAATTCCACCTAGTGTTAGGGTTAGGTCACCAGGAACTCATAGAGCAAAATGGACATCGGAAACAAACTGGGAGTGCTTGGATATGGTTAGGAGGGAACTTACTTTTCTAGGCTGCCCTATCTATGTTTCCTGCTAAAATACATGGGAAGATCCCATTGGAGGAAAATTCCACTTAGGGTTAGGGTTAGGTCACCATGAACTCATAGAGAAAAATGGACATCGGCAACAAAGTGGGAGTGCTTGGATATGGTTAGGAGGGAACTTACTTTTCTAGGCTGCCCTATCTATGTTTCCTGCTAAAATGCATGGGAAAATCCCATTGGAGGAAAATTCCACTTAGGGTTGGGGTTAGATCACCATGAACTCATAGAGAAAAATGGACATCGGCAACAAACTGGGAGTGCTTGGATATGGTTAGGAGGGAACTTACTTTTCTAGGCTGCCGTATCTACGTTTCCTGCTAAAATACATGGGAAGAACCCATTGGAGGAAAATTCCACCTAGGATTAGGGTTAGGGTTAGGTCACCATGAACTCATAGAGAAAAATGGACATCGGCAACAAAGTGGGAGTGCTTGGATATGGTTAGGAGGGAACTTACTTTTCTAGGCTGCCGTATCTACGTTTCCTGCTAAAATACATGGGAAGAACCCATTGGAGGAAAATTCCACCTAGGATTAGGGTTAGGGTTAGGTCACCAGGAACTCATAGAGAAAAATTGATTGGGAATGATTAGGAGGGCAAAGAAATTTCTAGGCTGCCCTATCTTTGTTTCCTGCTAAAATACATGGGAAGATCCCATTGGAGGAAAATTCCACTTAGGGTTAGGTCACCATGAACTCAGAGAAAAATGGACATCGGCAACAAACTGGGAGTGCTTGGATATGGTTAGGAGGGAACTTACTTTTCTAGGCTGCCGTATCTACGTTTCCTGCTAAAATAGATGGGAAGATCCCATTGGAGGAAAATTCCACCTAGGGTTAGGGTTAGGTCACCATGAACTCATAGAGAAAAATGGACATCGGCAACAAATTGGGAGTGCTTGGATATGGTTAGGAGGGAACTTACTTTTCTAGGCTGCCCTATCTATTTTTCCTGCTAAAATACATGGGAAGATCCCATTGGAGAAAAATTCCACTTACGGTTAGGGTTAGGTCACCATGAACTCATAGAGAAAAATGGACATCGGCAACAAAGTGGGAGTGCTTGGATATGGTTAGGAGGGAACTTACTTTTCTAGGCTGCCCTATCTATGTTTCCTGCTAAAATGCATGGGAAAATCCCATTGGAGGAAAATTCCACTTAGGGTTAGGGTTAGGTGACCATGAACTCATAGAGAAAAATGGACATCGGCAACAAACTGGGAGTGCTTGTATATGGTTAGGAGGGAACTTACTTTTCTAGGCTGCCGTATCTACGTTTCCTGCTAAAATACAAGGGAAAATCCCATTGGAGGAAAATTCCACCTAGGGTTAGGGTTAGGTCACCATGAACTCATAGAGAAAAATGGACATCGGCAACAAACGGAGTGCTTGGATATGGTTAGGAGGGAACTTACTTTTCTAGGCTGCCCTATCTACATTTCCTGCTAAAATACATGGGAAAATCCCATTGGAGGAAAATTCCACCTAGGGTTAGGGTTAGGTCACCATGAACTCATAGAGAAAAATGGACATCGGCAAAAAACTGGGAGTGCTTGGATATGGTTAGGAGGGAACTTACTTTTCTAGGCTGCCCTATCTATGTTTCCTGCTAAAATGCATGGGAAAATCCCATTGGAGGAAAATTCCACTTAGGGTTGGGGTTAGATCACCATGAACTCATAGAGAAAAATGGACATCGGCAACAAACTGGGAGTGCTTGGATATGGTTTGGAGGGAACTTACTTTTCTAGGCTGCCCTATCTACATTTCCTGCTAAAATACATGGGAAAATCCCATTGGAGGAAAATTCCACCTAGGGTTAGGGTTAGGTCACCATGAATATGGAGAGAAACATGGACATTGTCAATAAATTCGGAGTGCTTGGGAATGGTTAGGAAGGCACTTACTTTTCTAGGCTTCCCTATCTATGTTTCCTGGTAAAATACATGGGAAAATCCCATTGGAGGAAAATTCCACTTAGCGTTTGGGTTAGGTCACCATGAACATGGAGAGAAACATGGACATTGCCAATAAATTCGGACTGCTTGGGAATGATTAGGAGGGGAAAGAAATTTATAGGCTGCCCTATCTTTGTTTCCTGCTAAAATACATGGGAAAATCCCATTGGAGGAAAATTCCACTTAGGGTTAGGTCACCATGAACTCATAGAGAAATGGACATCGGCAACAAACTGGGAGTGCTTGGATATGGTTAGGAGGGAACTTACTTTTCTAGGCTGCCGTATCTACGTTTCCTGCTAAAATACATGGGAAGATCCCATTGGAGGAAAATTCCACTTAGGGTTAGGTCACCATGAACTCATAGAGAAAAATGGACATCGGCAAAAAACTGGGAGTGCTTGGATATGGTTAGGAGGGAACTTACTTTTCTAGGCTGCCGTATCTACGTTTCCTGCTAAAATACATGGGAAGATCCCATTGGAGGAAACTTCCACCTAGGGTTAGGGTTAGGTCACCATGAACTCATAGAGAAAAATGGACATCGGCAACAAACTGGGAGTGCTTGGAAATGGTTAGGAGGGAACTTACTTTTCTAGGCTTCCCTATCTACGTTTCCTGGTAAAATGCATGGGAAAATCTGATTGAAGGAAAATTCCAATTAGGATTAGGGTTAGGTCACCATGAACATGGAGAGAAACATGGACATTGCCAATAAATTCGGAGTGGTTGGGAATGATTAGGAGGGCAAAGAACTTTCTAGGCTGCCCTATCTACGTTTCCTGCTAAAATACATGGGAAGATCCCATTGGAGGAAAATTCCACTTAGGGTTAGGGTTAGCTCACCATGAACTCATAGAGAAAAATGGACATCGGCAAAAAACTGGGAGTGCTTGGATATGGTTAGGAGGGAACTTACTTTTCTAGGCTGCCCTATCTATGTTTCCTGCTAAAATGCATGGGAAAATCCCATTGGAGGAAAATTCCACTTAGGGTTGGGGTTAGATCACCATGAACTCATAGAGAAAAATGGACATCGGCAACAAACTGGGAGTGCTTGGATATGGTTAGGAGGGAACTTACTTTTCTAGGCTGCCGTATCTACGTTTCCTGCTAAAATACATGGGAAGAACCCATTGGAGGAAAATTCCACCTAGGGTTAGGGTTAGGGTTAGGTCACCATGAACTCTTAGAGAAAAATGGACATCGGCAACAAACTGGAAGTGCTTGGATATGGTTAGGAGGGAATTTACTTTTCTAGCCTGCGGTATCTATGTTTTCTTCTAAAATACATGGGAAAATCCCATTGGAGGAAAATTCCACTTAGGGTTGGGGTTAGGTCACCATGAACTCATAGAGAAAAATGGACATCGGCAACAAACTAGGAGTGCTTGGATATGGTTAGGAGGGAACTTACTTTTCTAGGCTGCCGTATCTATGTTTCCTGCTAAAATACATGGGAAGATCCCATTGGAGGAAAATTCCACCTAGTGTTAGGGTTAGGTCACCAGGAACTCATAGAGCAAAATGGACATCGGAAACAAACTGGGAGTGCTTGGATATGGTTAGGAGGGAACTTACTTTTCTAGGCTGCCCTATCTATGTTTCCTGCTAAAATACATGGGAAGATCCCATTGGAGGAAAATTCCACTTTGGGTTAGGGTTAGGTCACCATGAACTCATAGAGAAAAATGGACATCGGCAACAAAGTGGGAGTGCTTGGATATGGTTAGGAGGGAACTTACTTTTCTAGGCTGCCCTATCTATGTTTCCTGCTAAAATGCATGGGAAAATCCCATTGGAGGAAAATTCCACTTAGGGTTGGGGTTAGATCACCATGAACTCATAGAGAAAAATGGACATCGGCAACAAACTGGGAGTGCTTGGATATGGTTAGGAGGGAACTTACTTTTCTAGGCTGCCGTATCTACGTTTCCTGCTAAAATACATGGGAAGAACCCATTGGAGGAAAATTCCACCTAGGATTAGGGTTAGGGTTAGGTCACCATGAACTCATAGAGAAAAATGGACATCGGCAAAAAACTGGGAGTGCTTGGATATGGTTAGTAGGGAACTTACTTTTGTAGGCTGCGGTATCTATGTTTTCTTCTAAAATACATGGGAAAATCCCATTGGAGGAAAATTCCACTTAGGGTTGGGGTTAGATCACCGTGAACTCATAGAGAAAAGTGGACATCGGCAACAAACTGGGAGTGCTTGGATATGGTTAGGAGGGAACTTACTTTTCTAGGCTGCCGTATCTACGTTTCCTGCTAAAATACATGGGAAGAACCCATTGGAGGAAAATTCCACCTAGGGTTAGGGTTAGGTCACCATGAACTCATAGAGAAAAATGGACATCGGCAACAAAGTGGGAGTGCTTGGATATGGTTAGGAGGGAACTTACTTTTCTAGGCTGCCGTATCTACGTTTCCTGCTAAAATACATGGGAAGAACCCATTGGAGGAAAATTCCACCTAGGATTAGGGTTAGGGTTAGGTCACCAGGAACTCATAGAGAAAAATTGATTGGGAATGATTAGGAGGGCAAAGAAATTTCTAGGCTGCCCTATCTTTGTTTCCTGCTAAAATACATGGGAAGATCCCATTGGAGGAAAATTCCACTTAGGGTTAGGTCACCATGAACTCAGAGAAAAATGGACATCGGCAACAAACTGGGAGTGCTTGGATATGGTTAGGAGGGAACTTACTTTTCTAGGCTGCCGTATCTACGTTTCCTGCTAAAATAGATGGGAAGATCCCATTGGAGGAAAATTCCACCTAGGGTTAGGGTTAGGACACCATGAACTCATAGAGAAAAATGGACATCGGCAACAAATTGGGAGTGCTTGGATATGGTTAGGAGGGAACTTACTTTTCTAGGCTGCCCTATCTATTTTTCCTGCTAAAATACATGGGAAGATCCCATTGGAGAAAAATTCCACTTACGGTTAGGGTTAGGTCACCATGAACTCATAGAGAAAAATGGACATCGGCAACAAAGTGGGAGTGCTTGGATATGGTTAGGAGGGAACTTACTTTTCTAGGCTGCCCTATCTATGTTTCCTGCTAAAATGCATGGGAAAATCCCATTGGAGGAAAATTCCACTTAGGGTTAGGGTTAGGTGACCATGAACTCATAGAGAAAAATGGACATCGGCAACAAACTGGGAGTGCTTGTATATGGTTAGGAGGGAACTTACTTTTCTAGGCTGCCGTATCTACGTTTCCTGCTAAAATACAAGGGAAAATCCCATTGGAGAAAAATTCCACCTAGGGTTAGGGTTAGGTCACCATGAACTCATAGAGAAAAATGGACATCGGCAACAAACGGAGTGCTTGGATATGGTTAGGAGGGAACTTACTTTTCTAGGCTGCCGTATCTACGTTTCCTGGTAATATACATGGGAAAATACCATTGGAGGAAAATTCCACCTAGGGTTAGGGTTAGGTCACCATGAATATGGAGAGCCACATGGACATTGTCAATAAATTAGGAGTGCTTGGGAATGGTTAGGAGGGCACTTACTTTTCTAGGCTTCCCTATCTATGTTTCCTGGTAAAATACATGGGAAAATCCCATTGGAGGAAAATTCCACTTAGCGTTTGGGTTAGGTCACCATGAACATGGAGAGAAACATGGACATTGCCAATAAATTCGGACTGCTTGGGAATGATTAGGAGGGGAAAGAAATTTATAGGCTGCCCTATCTTTGTTTCCTGCTAAAATACATGGGAAAATCCCATTGGAGGAAAATTCCACTTAGGGTTAGGTCACCATGAACTCATAGAGAAATGGACATCGGCAACAAACTGGGAGTGCTTGGATATGGTTAGGAGAGAACTTACTTTTCTAGGCTGCCGTATCTACGTTTCCTGCTAAAATACATGGGAAGATCCCATTGGAGGAAAATTCCACTTAGGGTTAGGGTTAGGTCACCATGAACTCAAAGAGAAAAATGGACATCGGCAACAAACTGGGAGTGCTTGGATATGGATAGGAGGGAACTTACCTTTCTAGGCTGTCCTATCTATGTTTCCTGCTAAAATACATGGGAAGATCCCATTGGAGGAAAATTCCACTTAGGGTTAGGGTTAGGTCACCATGAACTCATAGAGAAAAATGGACATCGGCAACAAACTGGGAGTGCTTGGATATGGTTAGGAGGGAACTTACTTTTCTAGGCTGCCGTATCTACGTTTCCTGCTAAAATACATGGGAAGATCCCATTGGAGGAAAATTCCACCTAGGGTTAGGGTTAGGTCACCAGGAACTCATAGAGAAAAATGGACATCGGCAACAAACTGGGAGTGCTTGGATATGGTTAGGAGGGAACTTACTTTTGTAGGCTGCGGTATCTATGTTTTCTTCTAAAATACATGGGAAAATCCCATTGGAGGAAAATTCCACTTAGGGTTAGGTCACCATGAACTCATAGGGAAAAATGGACATCGGCAACAAACTGGGAGTGCTTGGATATGGTTAGGAGGGAACTTACTTTTCTAGGCTGCCCTATCTATGTTTCCTGCTAAAATACATGGGAAGATCCCATTGGAGGAAAATTCCACTTAGGGTTAGGGTTAGGTCACCATGAACTCATAGAGAAAAATGGACATCGGCAAAAAACTGGGAGTGCTTGGATATGGTTAGGAGGGAACTTACTTTTCTAGGCTGCCCTATCTATGTTTCCTGCTAAAATGCATGGGAAAATCCCATTGGAGGAAAATTCCACTTAGGGTTGGGGTTAGATCACCATGAACTCATAGAGAAAAATGGACATCGGCAACAAACTGGGAGTGCTTGGATATGGTTAGGAGGGAACTTACTTTTCTAGGCTGCCGTATCTACGTTTCCTGCTAAAATACATGGGAGGAACCCATTGGAGGAAAATTCCACCTAGGGTTAGGGTTAGGGTTAGGTCACCATGAACTCATAGAGAAAAATGGACATCGGCAACAAACTGGAAGTGCTTGGATATGGTTAGGAGGGAATTTACTTTTCTAGCCTGCGGTATCTATGTTTTCTTCTAAAATACATGGGAAAATCCCATTGGAGGAAAATTCCACTTAGGGTTGGGGTTAGGTCACCATGAACTCATAGAGAAAAATGGACATCGGCAACAAACTAGGAGTGCTTGGATATGGTTAGGAGGGAACTTACTTTTCTAGGCTGCCGTATCTATGTTTCCTGCTAAAATACATGGGAAGATCCCATTGGAGGAAAATTCCACCTAGTGTTAGGGTTAGGTCACCAGGAACTCATAGAGCAAAATGGACATCGGAAACAAACTGGGAGTGCTTGGATATGGTTAGGAGGGAACTTACTTTTCTAGGCTGCCCTATCTATGTTTCCTGCTAAAATACATGGGAAGATCCCATTGGAGGAAAATTCCACTTAGGGTTAGGGTTAGGTCACCATGAACTCATAGAGAAAAATGGACATCGGCAACAAAGTGGGAGTGCTTGGATATGGTTAGGAGGGAACTTACTTTTGTAGGCTGCGGTATCTATGTTTTCTTCTAAAATACATGGGAAAATCCCATTGGAGGAAAATTCCACTTAGGGTTGGGGTTAGATCACCGTGAACTCATAGAGAAAAGTGGACATCGGCAACAAACTGGGAGTGCTTGGATATGGTTAGGAGGGAACTTACTTTTCTAGGCTGCCGTATCTACGTTTCCTGCTAAAATACATGGGAAGAACCCATTGGAGGAAAATTCCACCTAGGGTTAGGGTTAGGTCACCATGAACTCATAGAGAAAAATGGACATCGGCAACAAAGTGGGAGTGCTTGGATATGGTTAGGAGGGAACTTACTTTTCTAGGCTGCCGTATCTACGTTTCCTGCTAAAATACATGGGAAGAACCCATTGGAGGAAAATTCCACCTAGGATTAGGGTTAGGGTTAGGTCACCAGGAACTCATAGAGAAAAATTGATTGGGAATGATTAGGAGGGCAAAGAAATTTCTAGGCTGCCCTATCTTTGTTCCCTGCTAAAATACATGGGAAGATCCCATTGGAGGAAAATTCCACTTAGGGTTAGGTCACCATGAACTCAGAGAAAAATGGACATCGGCAACAAACTGGGAGTGCTTGGATATGGTTAGGAGGGAACTTACTTTTCTAGGCTGCCCTATCTATGTTTCCTGCTAAAATGCATGGGAAAATCCCATTGGAGGAAAATTCCACTTAGGGTTGGGGTTAGATCACCATGAACTCATAGAGAAAAATGGACATCGGCAACAAACTGGGAGTGCTTGGATATGGTTAGGAGGGAACTTACTTTTCTAGGCTGCCGTATCTACGTTTCCTGCTAAAATACATGGGAGGAACCCATTGGAGGAAAATTCCACCTAGGGTTAGGGTTAGGGTTAGGTCACCATGAACTCATAGAGAAAAATGGACATCGGCAACAAACTGGAAGTGCTTGGATATGGTTAGGAGGGAATTTACTTTTCTAGCCTGCGGTATCTATGTTTTCTTCTAAAATACATGGGAAAATCCCATTGGAGGAAAATTCCACTTAGGGTTGGGGTTAGGTCACCATGAACTCATAGAGAAAAATGGACATCGGCAACAAACTAGGAGTGCTTGGATATGGTTAGGAGGGAACTTACTTTTCTAGGCTGCCGTATCTATGTTTCCTGCTAAAATACATGGGAAGATCCCATTGGAGGAAAATTCCACCTAGTGTTAGGGTTAGGTCACCAGGAACTCATAGAGCAAAATGGACATCGGAAACAAACTGGGAGTGCTTGGATATGGTTAGGAGGGAACTTACTTTTCTAGGCTGCCCTATCTATGTTTCCTGCTAAAATACATGGGAAGATCCCATTGGAGGAAAATTCCACTTAGGGTTAGGGTTAGGTCACCATGAACTCATAGAGAAAAATGGACATCGGCAACAAAGTGGGAGTGCTTGGATATGGTTAGGAGGGAACTTACTTTTCTAGGCTGCCGTATCTACGTTTCCTGCTAAAATACATGGGAGGAACCCATTGGAGGAAAATTCCACCTAGGGTTAGGGTTAGGGTTAGGTCACCATGAACTCATAGAGAAAAATGGACATCGGCAACAAACTGGAAGTGCTTGGATATGGTTAGGAGGGAATTTACTTTTCTAGCCTGCGGTATCTATGTTTTCTTCTAAAATACATGGGAAAATCCCATTGGAGGAAAATTCCACTTAGGGTTGGGGTTAGGTCACCATGAACTCATAGAGAAAAATGGACATCGGCAACAAACTAGGAGTGCTTGGATATGGTTAGGAGGGAACTTACTTTTCTAGGCTGCCGTATCTATGTTTCCTGCTAAAATACATGGGAAGATCCCATTGGAGGAAAATTCCACCTAGTGTTAGGGTTAGGTCACCAGGAACTCATAGAGCAAAATGGACATCGGAAACAAACTGGGAGTGCTTGGATATGGTTAGGAGGGAACTTACTTTTCTAGGCTGCCCTATCTATGTTTCCTGCTAAAATACATGGGAAGATCCCATTGGAGGAAAATTCCACTTAGGGTTAGGGTTAGGTCACCATGAACTCATAGAGAAAAATGGACATCGGCAACAAAGTGGGAGTGCTTGGATATGGTTAGGAGGGAACTTACTTTTGTAGGCTGCGGTATCTATGTTTTCTTCTAAAATACATGGGAAAATCCCATTGGAGGAAAATTCCACTTAGGGTTGGGGTTAGATCACCGTGAACTCATAGAGAAAAGTGGACATCGGCAACAAACTGGGAGTGCTTGGATATGGTTAGGAGGGAACTTACTTTTCTAGGCTGCCGTATCTACGTTTCCTGCTAAAATACATGGGAAGAACCCATTGGAGGAAAATTCCACCTAGGGTTAGGGTTAGGTCACCATGAACTCATAGAGAAAAATGGACATCGGCAACAAAGTGGGAGTGCTTGGATATGGTTAGGAGGGAACTTACTTTTCTAGGCTGCCGTATCTACGTTTCCTGCTAAAATACATGGGAAGAACCCATTGGAGGAAAATTCCACCTAGGATTAGGGTTAGGGTTAGGTCACTAGGAACTCATAGAGAAAAATTGATTGGGAATGATTAGGAGGGCAAAGAAATTTCTAGGCTGCCCTATCTTTGTTCCCTGCTAAAATACATGGGAAGATCCCATTGGAGGAAAATTCCACTTAGGGTTAGGTCACCATGAACTCAGAGAAAAATGGACATCGGCAACAAACTGGGAGTGCTTGGATATGGTTAGGAGGGAACTTACTTTTCTAGGCTGCCGTATCTACGTTTCCTGCTAAAATAGATGGGAAGATCCCATTGGAGGAAAATTCCACCTAGGGTTAGGGTTAGGACACCATGAACTCATAGAGAAAAATGGACATCGGCAACAAATTGGGAGTGCTTGGATATGGTTAGGAGGGAACTTACTTTTCTAGGCTGCCCTATCTATTTTTCCTGCTAAAATACATGGGAAGATCCCATTGGAGAAAAATTCCACTTACGGTTAGGGTTAGGTCACCATGAACTCATAGAGAAAAATGGACATCGGCAACAAAGTGGGAGTGCTTGGATATGGTTAGGAGGGAACTTACTTTTCTAGGCTGCCCTATCTATGTTTCCTGCTAAAATGCATGGGAAAATCCCATTGGAGGAAAATTCCACTTAGGGTTAGGGTTAGGTGACCATGAACTCATAGAGAAAAATGGACATCGGCAACAAACTGGGAGTGCTTGTATATGGTTAGGAGGGAACTTACTTTTCTAGGCTGCCGTATCTACGTTTCCTGCTAAAATACAAGGGAAAATCCCATTGGAGGAAAATTCCACCTAGGGTTAGGGTTAGGTCACCATGAACTCATAGAGAAAAATGGACATCGGCAACAAACGGAGTGCTTGGATATGGTTAGGAGGGAACTTACTTTTCTAGGCTGCTGTATCTACGTTTCCTGCTAAAATACATGGGAAGAACCCATTGGAGGAAAATTCCACCTAGGATTAGGGTTAGGGTTAGGTCACCATGAACTCATAGAGAAAAATGGACATCGGCAAAAAACTGGGAGTGCTTGGATATGGTTAGGAGGGAACTTACTTTTGTAGGCTGCGGTATCTATGTTTTCTTCTAAAATACATGGGAAAATCCCATTGGAGGAAAATTCCACTTAGGGTTGGGGTTAGATCACCGTGAACTCATAGAGAAAAGTGGACATCGGCAACAAACTGGGAGTGCTTGGATATGGTTAGGAGGGAACTTACTTTTCTAGGCTGCCGTATCTACGTTTCCTGCTAAAATACATGGGAAGAACCCATTGGAGGAAAATTCCACCTAGGGTTAGGGTTAGGTCACCATGAACTCATAGAGAAAAATGGACATCGGCAACAAAGTGGGAGTGCTTGGATATGGTTAGGAGGGAACTTACTTTTCTAGGCTGCCGTATCTACGTTTCCTGCTAAAATACATGGGAAGAACCCATTGGAGGAAAATTCCACCTAGGATTAGGGTTAGGGTTAGGTCACCAGGAACTCATAGAGAAAAATTGATTGGGAATGATTAGGAGGGCAAAGAAATTTCTAGGCTGCCCTATCTTTGTTCCCTGCTAAAA
This sequence comes from Bothrops alternatus, assembly GCA_034064705.1. Lineage (NCBI taxonomy): Eukaryota > Metazoa > Chordata > Lepidosauria > Squamata > Viperidae > Bothrops > Bothrops alternatus. The sequence goes on from JARGCV010000165.1 coordinate 2,203,126, forward strand.
TACATGGGAAGATCCCATTGGAGGAAAATTCCACTTAGGGTTAGGTCACCATGAACTCAGAGAAAAATGGACATCGGCAAAAAACTGGGAGTGCTTGGATATGGTTAGGAGGGAACTTACTTTTGTAGGCTGCGGTATCTATGTTTTCTTCTAAAATACATGGGAAAATCCCATTGGAGGAAAATTCCACTTAGGGTTGGGGTTAGATCACCGTGAACTCATAGAGAAAAGTGGACATCGGCAACAAACTGGGAGTGCTTGGATATGGTTAGGAGGGAACTTACTTTTCTAGGCTGCCCTATCTATTTTTCCTGCTAAAATACATGGGAAGATCCCATTGGAGAAAAATTCCACTTACGGTTAGGGTTAGGTCACCATGAACTCATAGAGAAAAATGGACATCGGCAACAAAGTGGGAGTGCTTGGATATGGTTAGGAGGGAACTTACTTTTCTAGGCTGCCCTATCTATGTTTCCTGCTAAAATGCATGGGAAAATCCCATTGGAGGAAAATTCCAGTTAGGGTTAGGGTTAGGTGACCATGAACTCATAGAGAAAAATGGACATCGGCAACAAACTGGGAGTGCTTGTATATGGTTAGGAGGGAACTTACTTTTCTAGGCTGCCGTATCTACGTTTCCTGCTAAAATACAAGGGAAAATCCCATTGGAGGAAAATTCCACCTAGGGTTAGGGTTAGGTCACCATGAACTCATAGAGAAAAATGGACATCGGCAACAAACGGAGTGCTTGGATATGGTTAGGAGGGAACTTACTTTTCTAGGCTGCTGTATCTACGTTTCCTGGTAAAATACATGGGAAAATCCCATTGGAGGAAAATTCCACCTACGGTTAGGGTTAGGTCACCATGAATATGGAGAGCAACATGGACATTGTCAATAAATTCGGAGTGCTTGGGAATGGTTAGGAGGGCACTTACTTTTCTAGGCTTCCCTATCTATGTTTCCTGGTAAAATACATGGGAAAATCCCATTGGAGGAAAATTCCACTTCGCGTTTGGGTTAGGACACCATGAACATGGAGAGAAACATGGACATTGCCAATAAATTCGGAGTGGTTGGGAATGATTAGGAGGGCAAAGAAATTTCTAGGCTGCGGTATCTATGTTTTCTTCTAAAATACATGGGAAAATCCCATTGGAGGAAAATTCCACTTAGGGTTAGGTCACCATGAACTCATAGAGAAAAATGGACATCGGCAACAAACTGGGAGTGCTTGGGTATGGTTAGTAGGGAACTTACTTTTCTAGGCTGCCGTATCTACGTTTCCTGCTAAAATACATGGGAAGATCCCATTGGAGGAAAATTCCACCTAGGGTTAGGGTTAGGTCACCATCAACTCATAGAGAAAAATGGACATCGGCAAAAAACTGGGAGTGCTGGGATATGGTTAGGAGGGAACTTACTTTTCTAGGCTGCCGTATCTACGTTTCCTGCTAAAATACATGGGAAGATCCCATTGGAGGAAAATTCCACCTAGTGTTAGGGTTAGGTCACCATGAAGTCATAGAGAAAAATGGACATCGGCAACAAACTGGGAGTGCTTGGATATGGTTAGGAGGGAACTTACTTTTCTAGGCTGCCCTATCTATGTTTCCTGCTAAAATACATGGGAAGATCCCATTGGAGGAAAATTCCACTTAGTGTTAGGGTTAGGTCACCATGAACTCATAGAGAAAAATGGACATCGGCAACAAACTGGGAGTGCTTGGATATGGTTAGGAGGAAACTTACTTTTCTAGGCTTCCCTATCTATGTTTCCTGGTAAAATACATGGGAAAATCCCATTGGAGGAAAATTCCACTTAGCGTTTGGGTTAGGACACCATGAACATGGAGAGAAACATGGACATTGCCAATAAATTCGGAGTGGTTGGGAATGATTAGGAGGGCAAAGAAATTTCTAGGCTGCGGTATCTATGTTTTCTTCTAAAATACATGGGAAAATCCCATTGGAGGAAAATTCCACTTAGGGTTAGGTCACCATGAACTCATAGAGAAAAATGGACATCGGCAACAAACTGGGAGTGCTTGGGTATGGTTAGTAGGGAACTTACTTTTCTAGGCTGCCGTATCTACGTTTCCTGCTAAAATACATGGGAAGATCCCATTGGAGGAAAATTCCACCTAGGGTTAGGGTTAGGTCACCATCAACTCATAGAGAAAAATGGACATCGGCAAAAAACTGGGAGTGCTGGGATACGGTTAGGAGGGAGCTTACTTTTCTAGGCTGCCGTATCTACGTTTCCTGCTAAAATACATGGGAAGATCCCATTGGAGGAAACTTCCACCTAGGGTGAGGGTTAGGTCACCATGAACTCATAGAGAAAAATGGACATGAGCAACAAACTGGGAGTGCTTGGAAATGGTTAGGAGGGAACTTACTTTTCTAGGCTGCCGTATCTACGTTTCCTGGTAAAATGCATGGGAAAATCAGATTGAAGGAAAATTCCAATTAGGATTAGGGTTAGGTCACCATGAACATGGAGAGAAACATGGACATTGCCAATAAATTCGGAGTGGTTTGGAATGGTTAGCAGGGCAAAGAAATTTCTAGGCTGCCCTATCTACGTTTCCTGCTAAAATACATGGGAAGATCCCATTGGAGAAAAATTCCACCTAGGGTTAGGGTTAGGTCACCATCAACTCATAGAGAAAAATGGACATCGGCAACAAACTGGGAGTGCTTGGATATGGTTAGGAGGGAACTTACTTTTCTAGGCTGCCCTATCTATGTTTCCTGCTAAAATACATGGGAAGATCCCATTGGAGGAAAATTCCACTTAGGGTTAGGGTTAGGTCACCATGAACTCATAGAGAAAAATGGACATCGGCAACAAACTAGGAGTGCTTGGATATGGTTAGGAGGGAACTTACTTTTCTAGGCTGCCGTATCTACGTTTCCTGCTAAAATACATGGGAAGATCCCATTGGAGGAAAATTCCACCTAGTGTTAGGGTTAGGTCACCATGAACTCATAGAGAAAAATGGACATCGGCAACAAACTGGGAGTGCTTGGATATGGTTAGGAGGAAACTTACTTTTCTAGGCTGCTGTATCTACGTTTCCTGGTAAAATACATGGGAAAATCCCATTGGAGGAAAATTCCACCTACGGTTAGGGTTAGGTCACCATGAATATGGAGAGCAACATGGACATTGTCAATAAATTCGGAGTGCTTGGGAATGGTTAGGAGGGCACTTACTTTTCTAGGCTTCCCTATCTATGTTTCCTGGTAAAATACATGGGAAAATCCCATTGGAGGAAAATTCCACTTAGGGTTAGGTCACCATGAACTCATAGAGAAAAATGGACATCAGCAACAAACTGGGAGTGCTTGGAAATGGTTAGGAGGGAACTTACTTTTCTAGGCTGCCGTATCTACGTTTCCTGGTAAAATTCATGGGAAAATCAGATTGAAGGAAAATTCCAGTTAGGATTAGGGTTAGGTCACCATGAACATGGAGAGAAACATGGACATTGCCAATAAATTCGGAGTGGTTGGGAATGGTTAGCAGGGCAAAGAAATTTCTAGGCTGCCCTATCTACGTTTCCTGCTAAAATACATGGGAAGATCCCATTGGAGGAAAATTCCACCTAGGGTTAGGGTTAGGTCACCGTGAACTCATAGAGAAAAATGGACATCGGCAACAAACTGGGAGTGCTGGGATATGTTTAGGAAGGAACTTACTTTTCTAGACTGCCCCATTTTTTTTTTCTGCTATAATACATGGGAAGATCCCATTGGAGGAAAATTCCACTTAGGGTTAGGGTTAGGTCACCATGAACTCATAGAGAAAAATGGACATCGGCAACAAACTGGGAGTGCTTGGATATGGTTAGGAGGGAACTTACTTTTCTAGGCTGCCGTATCTATGTTTCCTGCTAAAATACATGGGAAAATCCCATTGGAGGAAAATTCCACTTAGGGTTAGGGTTAGGACACCATGAACATGGAGAGAAACATGGACATTGCCAATAAATTCGGAGTGGTTGGGAATGATTAGGAGGGCAAAGAAATTTCTAGGCTGCGGTATCTATGTTTTCTTCTAAAATACATGGGAAAATCCCATTGGAGGAAAATTCCACCTAGGGTTAGGGTTAGGTCACCATGAATATGGAGAGCAACATGGACATTGTCAATAAATTCGGAGTGCTTGGGAATGGTTAGGAGGGAACTTACTTTTCTAGGCTGCCTTATCTACATTTCCTGCTAAAATACATGGGAAGATCCCATTGGAGGAAAATTCCACCTAGGGTTAGGGTTAGGTCACCATGAACTCATAGAGAAAAATGGACATCGGCAACAAACTGGGAGTGCTTGGATATGGTTAGGAGGGAACTTACTTTGCTAGGCTGCCCTATCTACATTTCCTGCTAAAATACATGGGAAAATCCCATTGGAGGAAAATTCCACCTAGGGTTAGGGTTAGGTCACCATGAATATGGAGAGCAACATGGACATTGTCAATAAATTCGGAGTGCTTGGGAATGGTTAGGAGGGCACTTACTTTTCTAGGCTTCCCTATCTATGTTTCCTGGTAAAATACATGGGAAAATCCCATTGGAGGAAAATTCCACTTAGCGTTTGGGTTAGGTCACCATGAACATGGAGAGAAACATGGACATTGCCAATAAATTCGGAGTGGTTGGGAATGATTAGGAGGGCAAAGAAATTTATAGGCTGCCCTATCTTTGTTTCCTGCTAAAATACATGGGAAAATCCCATTGGAGGAAAATTCCACCTAGGGTTAGGGTTAGGTCACCATGAATATGGAGAGCAACATGGACATTGTCAATAAATTCGGAGTGCTTGGGAATGGTTAGGAGGGCACTTACTTTTCTAGGCTTCCCTATCTATGTTTCCTGGTAAAATACATGGGAAAATCCCATTGGAGGAAAATTCCACTTAGCGTTTGGGTTAGGTCACCATGAACATGGAGAGAAACATGGACATTGCCAATAAATTCGGAGTGGTTGGGAATGATTAGGAGGGCAAAGAAATTTATAGGCTGCCCTATCTTTGTTTCCTGCTAAAATACATGGGAAAATCCCATTGGAGGAAAATTCCACCTAGGGTTAGGGTTAGGTCACCATGAATATGGAGAGCAACATGGACATTGTCAATAAATTCGGAGTGCTTGGGAATGGTTAGGAGGGAACTTACTTTTCTAGGCTTCCCTATCTATGTTTCCTGCTAAAATACATGGGAAGATCCCATTGGAGGAAAATTCCACCTAGTGTTAGGGTTAGGTCACCATGAACTCAAAGAGAAAAATGGACATCGGCAACAAACTGGGAGTGCTTGGATATGGATAGGAGGGAACTTACTTTTCTAGGCTGTCCTATCTATGTTACCTGCTAAAATACATGGGAAGATCCCATTGAAGGAAAATTCCACTTAGGGTTAGGGTTAGGTCACCATTAACTCATAGAGAAAAATGGACATCGGCAACAAACTGGGAGTGCTTGAATATGGTTAGGAGGGAACTTACTTTTCTAGGCTGCCCTATCTATGTTTCCTGCTAAAATGCATGGGAAAATCCCATTGGAGGAAAATTCCACTTAGGGTTGGGGTTAGATCACCATGAACTCATAGAGAAAAATGGACATCGGCAACAAACTGGGAGTGCTTGGATATGGTTAGGAGTGAACTTACTTTTCTAGGCTGCCGTATCTACGTTTCCTGCTAAAATACATGGGAAGATCCCATTGTTGGAAAATTCCACCTAGGGTTAGGGTTAGGTCACCATGAACTCATAGAGAAAAATGGACATCGGCAACAAACTGGGAGTGCTTGGATATGGTTAGGAGGGAACTTAATTTTGTAGGCTGCGGTATCTATCTTTTCTTCTAAAATACATGGGGAAATCCCATTGGAGGAAAATTCCACTTAGGGTTAGGGTTAGGTCACCATGAACTCATAGAGAAAAATGGACATTGGCAACAAACTGGGAGTGCTTGGATATGGTTAGGAGGGAACTTACTTTGCTAGGCTGCCCTATCTACATTTCCTGCTAAAATACATGGGAAAATCCCATTGGAGGAAAATTCCACCTAGGGTTAGGGTTAGGTCACCATGAATATGGAGAGCAACATGGACATTGTCAATAAATTCGGAGTGCTTGGGAATGGTTAGGAGGGCACTTACTTTTCTAGGCTTCCCTATCTATGTTTCCTGGTAAAATACATGGGAAAATCCCATTGGAGGAAAATTCCACTTAGCGTTTGGGTTAGGTCACCATGAACATGGAGAGAAACATGGACATTGCCAATAAATTCGCAGTGGTTGGGAATGATTAGGAGGGCAAATAAATTTATAGGCTGCCCTATCTTTGTTTCCTGCTAAAATACATGGGAAAATCCCATTGGAGGAAAATTCCACCTAGGGTTAGGGTTAGGTCACCATGAATATGGAGAGCAACATGGACATTGTCAATAAATTCGGAGTGCTTGGGAATGGTTAGGAGGGAACTTACTTTTCTAGGCTGCCGTATCTACATTTCCTGCTAAAATACATGGGAAGATCCCATTGGAGGAAAATTCCACCTAGTGTTAGGGTTAGGTCACCATGAACTCAAAGAGAAAAATGGACATCGGCAACAAACTGTGAGTGCTTGGATATGGATAGGAGGGAACTTACTTTTCTAGGCTGTCCTATCTATGTTTCCTGCTAAAATACATGGGAAGATCCCATTGAAGGAAAATTCCACTTAGGGTTAGGGTTAGGTCACCATTAACTCATAGAGAAAAATGGACATCGGCAACAAACTGGGAGTGCTTGAATATGGTTAGGAGGGAACTTACTTTTCTAGGCTGCCCTATCTATGTTTCCTGCTAAAATGCATGGGAAAATCCCATTGGAGGAAAATTCCACTTAGGGTTAGGGTTAGGTCACCATGAACTCATAGAGAAAAATGGACATCGGCAACAAACTGTGAGTGCTTGGATATGGTTAGGAGGGAACTTACTTTTCTAGGCTGCCGTATCTACGTTTCCTGCTAAAATACATGGGAAGATGCCATTGGAGGAGAATTCCACCTAGGGTTAGGGTTAGGTCACCATGAACTCATAGAGAAAAATGGACATCGGCAACAAACTGGGAGTGCTTGGATATGGTTAGGAGGGAACTTACTTTTCTAGGCTGCCCTATCTATGTTTCCTGCTAAAATACATGGGAAGATCCCATTGGAGGAAAATTCCACTTAGGGTTAGGGTTAGGTCACCATGAACTCATAGAGAAAAATGGACATCGGCAACAAACTGGGAGTGCTTTGATATGGTTAGGAGGGAACTTACTTTTCTAGGCTGCCTTATCTATGTTTCCTGCTAAAATGCATGGGAAAATCCCATTGGAGGAAAATTCCACCTAGGGTTAGGGTTAGGTCACCATGAATATGGAGAGCAACATGGACATTGTCAATAAATTCGGAGTGCTTGGGAATGGTTAGGAGGGCACTTACTTTTCTAGGCTTCCCTATCTATGTTTCCTGGTAAAATACATGGGAAAATCCCATTGGAGGAAAATTCCACTTAGCGTTTGGGTTAGGTCACCGTGAACTCATAGAGAAAAATGGACATCGGCAACAAACTGGGAGTGCTGGGATATGTTTAGGAAGGAACTTACTTTTCTAGGCTGCCCTTTCTATGTTTCCTGCTAAAATAAATGGGAAGATCCCATTGGAGGAAAATTCCACTTAGGGTTAGGGTTAGGTCACCATGAACTCATAGAGAAAAATGGACATCGGCAACAAAGTGGGAGTGCTTGGATATGGTTAGGAGGGAACTTACTTTTCTAGGCTGCCGTATCTACGTTTCCTGCTAAAATACATGGGAAGATCCCATTGGAGGAAAATTCCACCTAGTGTTAGGGTTAGGTCACCATGAAGTCATAGAGAAAAATGGACATCGGCAACAAACTGGGAGTGCTTGGATATGGTTAGGAGGAAACTTACTTTTCTAGGCTGCTGTATCTACGTTTCCTGGTAAAATACATGGGAAAATCCCATTGGAGGAAAATTCCACCTACGGTTAGGGTTAGGTCACTATGAATATGGAGAGACACATGGACATTGTCAATAAATTCGGAGTGCTTGGGAATGGTTAGGAGGGCACTTACTTTTCTAGGCTTCCCTATCTGTGTTTCCTGGTAAAATACATGGGAAAATCCCATTGGAGGAAAATTCCACTTAGGGTTAGGTCACCATGAACTCATAGAGAAAAATGGACATCGGCAACAAACTGGGAGTGCTTGGATATGGTTAGGAGGGAACTTACTTTTCTAGGCTGCCCTATCTATGTTTCCTGCTAAAATACATGGGAAGATCCCATTGGAGGAAAATTCCACTTAGGGTTAGGGTTAGGTCACCATCAACTCATAGAGAAAAATGGACATCGGCAAAAAACTGGGAGTGCTGGGATATGGTTAGGAGGGAACTTACTTTTCTAGGCTGCCGTATCTACGTTTCCTGCTAAAATACATGGGAAGATCCCATTGGAGGAAACTTCCACCTAGGGTTAGGGTTAGGTCACCATGAACTCATAGAGAAAAATGGACATCAGCAACAAACTGGGAGTGCTTGGAAATGGTTAGGAGGGAACTTACTTTTCTAGGCTGCCGTTACTACGTTTCCTGGTAAAATGCATGGGAAAATCAGATTGAAGGAAAATTCCAATTAGGATTAGGGTTAGGTCACCATGAACATGGAGAGAAACATGGTAATTGCCAATAAATTCGGAGTGGTTGGGAATGGTTAGCAGGGCAAAGAAATATCTAGGCTGCCCTATCTACGTTTCCTGCTAAAATACATGGGAAGATCCCATTGGAGGAAAATTCCACCTAGGGTTAGGGTTAGGTCACCGTGAACTCATAGAGAAAAATGGACATCGGCAACAAACTGGGAGTGCTGGGATATGTTTAGGAAGGAACTTACTTTTCTAGACTGCCCCATTTTTTTTTCTGCTAAAATACATGGGAAGATCCCATTGGAGGAAAATTCCACTTAGGGTTAGGGTTAGGTCACCATGAACTCATAGAGAAAAATGGACATCGGCAACAAACTGGGAGTGCTTGGATATGGTTAGGAGGGAACTTACTTTTCTAGGCTGCCGTATCTATGTTTCCTGCTAAAATACATGGGAAAATCCCATTGGAGGAAAATTCCTCTTAGCGTTTGGGTTAGGACACCATGAACATGGAGAGAAACATGGACATTGCCAATAAATTCGGAGTGGTTGGGAATGATTAGGAGGGCAAAGAAATTTCTAGGCTGCGGTATCTATGTTTTCTTCTAAAATACATGGGAAGATCCCATTGGAGGAAAATTCCACTTAGGGTTAGGGTTAGGTCACCATGAACTCATAGAGAAAAATGGACATCGGCAACAAACTGGGAGTGCTTGGATATGGTTAGGAGTGAACTTACTTTGCTAGGCTGCCCTATCTACATTTCCTGCTAAAATACATGGGAAAATCCCATTGGAGGAAAATTCCACCTAGGGTTAGGGTTAGGTCACCATGAATATGGAGAGCAACATGGACATTGTCAATAAATTCGGAGTGCTTGGGAATGGTTAGGAGGGCACTTACTTTTCTAGCCTTCCCTATCTATGTTTCCTGGCAAAATACATGGGAAAATCCCATTGGAGGAAAATTCCACTTAGCGTTTGGGTTAGGTCACCATGAACATGGAGAGAAACATGGACATTGCCAATAAATTCGGAGTGGTTGGGAATGATTAGGAGGGCAAAGAAATTTATAGGCTGCCCTATCTTTGTTTCCTGCTAAAATACATGGGAAAATACCATTGGAAGAAAATTCCACTTAGTGTTAGGGTTAGGTCACCATGAACTCAAAGAGAAAAATGGACATCGGCAACAAACTGGGAGTGCTTGAATATGGTTAGGAGTGAACTTACTTTTCTAGGCTGCCGTATCTACGTTTCCTGCTAAAATACATGGGAAGATCCCATTGGAGGAAAATTCCACCTAGGGTTAGGGTTAGGTCACCATGAACTCATAGAGAAAAATGGACATCGGCAACAAACTGGGAGTGCTTGGATATGGTTAGGAGGGAACTTAATTTTGTAGGCTGCGGTATCTATCTTTTCTTCTAAAATACATGGGGAAATCCCATTGGAGGAAAATTCCACTTAGGGTTAGGGTTAGGTCACCATGAACTCATAGAGAAAAATGGACATCGGCAACAAACTGTGAGTGCTTGGATATGGTTAGGAGGGAACTTACTTTTCTAGGCTGCCGTATCTACGTTTCCTGCTAAAATACATGGGAAGATGCCATTGGAGGAAAATTCCACCTAGGGTTAGGGTTAGGTCACCATGAACTCATAGAGAAAAATGGACATCGGCAACAAACTGGGAGTGCTTGGATATGGTTAGGAGGGAACTTACTTTTCTAGGCTGCCTTATCTATGTTTCCTGCTAAAATGCATGGGAAAATCCCATTGGAGGAAAATTCCACTTAGGGTTGGGGTTAGATCACCATGAACTCATAGAGAAAAATGGACATCGGCAACAAACTGGGAGTGCTTGGATACGGTTAAGAGGGAACTTACTTTTCTAGGCTGCCGTATCTACGTTTTTAGCTAAAATGCATGGGAAAATCCGATTGGAGGAAATTTCCAATTAGGATTAGGGTTAGGTCACCATGAATATGGAGAGCAACATGGACATTGTCAATAAATTCGGAGTGCTTGGGAATGGTTAGGAGGGCACTTACTTTTCTAGGCTTCCCTATCTATGTTTCCTGGTAAAATACATGGGAAAATCCCATTGGAGGAAAATTCCACTTAGGGTTAGGGTTAGGTCACCATGAACATGGAGAGAAACATGGATATTGCCAATAAATTCGGAGTGGTTGGGAATGGTTAGGAGGGCAAAGAAATTTCTAGGCTGCCCTATCTATGTTTCCTGCTAAAATACATGGGAAAATCCCATTGGAGGAAAATTCCACTTAGGGTTAGGGTTAGGTCACCATGAACATGGAGAGAAACATGGACATCGGCAACAAACTGGGAGTGCTTGGATATGGTTAGGAGGGAACTTACTTTTCTAGGCTTCCCTATCTATCTTGCCTGGTAAAATACATGGGAAAATCACATTGGAGGAAAATTCCACCTGGTGTTAGGGTTAGGTCACCAGGAACTCATAGAGAAAAATAGAGATCACCAACAATTTCGCAGTGCTTGGTTATGGTTAGGAGGGCATTGACTTTTCTAAGCTGCTCTATCTATGTTTCCTGCTAAAATACATGGGAAAATCACTATGAAGGAAAATTCCACTTAGGGTTAGGGTCAGGTCACCATCAAATCATAGAGAAAAATGGACATCGGCAACAAGCTGGGAATGCTTGGGTATGGTTAGGAGGGCACTGATTTTTCTAGGCTGCCCTATCTATATTTCCTGGTAAAATACATTGGAAAATCCCATTGGAGGAAAATTCCAGTTAGGGTTACGGTTAGGTCAGCAAGAACTCAGAGAGAAAAATAGAGATCACCAACAGATTTGCAGTGCTTGGTTATGGTTAGGAGGGCATTGACTTTTGTAGGCTGCCCTATCTATGTTTCCTGCTAAAATGCATGGGAAAATCTGATTGGAGGAAAATTCCACTTAGGTTTAGGGTTAGGTCACCATGTACATGGAGAGCAACATGGACATTGCCAATAAATTCGGAGTGCTTGGGAATGGTTAGGAGGGCCCTTACATTTCTGAGCTGCCCTATCTATGTTTCCTACTAAACTACATAGGAAAATCCCATTGGAGGAAAATTCCACTTAGGGTTAGGGTTAGGTCACCATGAACTCATAGAGAAAAATAGAGATCACCAACAAATTCGCAGTGCTTGGATATGGTTAGGAGGGCATTGACTTTTCTAGGTTGCCCTATCTATGTTTCCTGCTAAAATGCATGGGAAAATCTGATTGGAGGAAACTTCCATTTAGGTTTAGGGTTAGGTCACCATGAACATGGAGAGAAACATGGACATTGCCAATAAATTCGGAGTGCTTGGGAATGGTTAGGAGGGCAATGAAATTTCTAGGCTGCCCTATCTATGTTTCCTGCTAAAATGCAAGGGAAAATCCGAGTGGAGGAAAATTTCACTTAGGATTAGTGTTAGGTCACGATGAACATTGAGAAAAACATGGACATTGTCAATAAATTCAGAGTGGTTGGGAATGGTTAGGAGGGCAATGAAATTTCTAGGCTGCCCTATCGATGTTTCCTGCTAAAATACATGGGAAAATCCCACTGGAGGAAAATTCCACTTAGGGTTAGGGTTAGGTCACCATGAACTCATAGAGAAAAATGGACATTGGTAACAAACTGGGAGTGCTTGGATATGGCTTGGAGGGAACTTACTTTTCTAGGCTGCCGTATCGTTGTTTCCTGCTAAAATACATGGGAAAATCCCATTGGAGGAAAATTCCACTTAGGGTTAGGGTTAGGTCACCATGAACTCATAGAGAAAAATGGACATCGGCAATACACTGGGAGTGCTTGGATACGGTTAGGAGGGAACTTACTTTTCTAGGCTGCCGTATCTATGTTTTTTGCTAAAATACACGGGAAGATCCCATTGGAGGAAATTTCCAATTAGGGTTAGGGTTAGGTCACCATGAACTCATAGAGAAAAATGGACATCGGAAACAAACTGGGAGTGCTTGGATAAGGTTAGGAGGGAACTTACTTTTCTAGGCTGCCCTATCTATGTTTCCTGCTAAAATACATGGGAAGATCCCATTGGAGGAAAATTCCACTTAGGGTTAGGGTTAGGTCACCATGAACTCATAGAGAAAAATAGAGATCACCAACAAATTCGCAGTGCTTGGATATGGTTAGGAGGGCATTGACTTTTCTAGGTTGCCCTATCTATGTTTCCTGCTAAAATGCAAGGGAAAATCCGAGTGCAGGAAAATTTCACTTAGGATTAGTGTTAGGTCATGATGAACATTGAGAGAAACATGGACATTGTCAATAAATTCAGAGTGGTTGGGAATGGTTAGGAGGGCAATGAAATTTCTAGGCTGCCCTATCGATGTTTCCTGCTAAAATACATGGGAAAATCCCACTGGAGGAAAATTCCACTTAGGGTTAGGATTAGGTCACCATGAACACATACAGAAAAATGGACATCTGCAACAAACTGGGAGTGCTTGGATATGGTTAGGAGGGAACTTACTTTTCTCGGCTGCCCTATCTTTGTTTCCTGGTAAAATACATGGGAAAATCCCATTGGAGGAACATTCCTCTTAGGGTTAGGGTTAGGTCACCATGAATATGGAGAGAAATATGGACATTGCCAATAAATTTGGAGTGCTTGGGAATGGTTAGGAGGGCACTTACTTTTCTAGGCTTACCTATCGAAGTTTCCTGCTAAAATGCATGGGAAAATCCCATTGGAGGAAAATTCCAGTTAGGGTTACCGTTAGGTCACCATGAACGCATAGAGAAAAATAATGTCTCTCCATGTTGATGGTGACCTAACCCTAACCCTAAGTGGAATTTTCCTCCAATGGGATTTTCCCATGTATTTTAGCAGGAAACATAGATAGGACAGCCTAGAAAAGTAAGTTCCCTCCTAACCTTATCCAAGCACTCCCAGTTTGTTTCCGATGTCCATTTTTCTCTATGAGTTCATGGTGACCTAACCCTAACCCTAAGTGGAATTTTCCTTCAATGGGATTTTCCCATGTATTTTACAAGGAAATATAAATAGGGCAGCCTAGAAATGTCAGAGCCCTCCTAACCATTCCCAAGCACTCCGAATTTATTGGCAATGTCCATGTTTCTCTCCATGTTCATGGTGACCTAACCCTAACCCTAAGTGGAATTTTCCTCCAATGGGATTTTCCCATGTATTTTACCAGGAAACATAGATAGGTAAGCCTATAAAAGTAAGTTCCCTCCTAACCTTATCCAAGTACTCCCAGTTTGTTGCCGATGTCAATTTTTCTCTATGAGTTCATGGTGACCTGACCCTAACCCTAAGTGGAATTTTCCTCCAATGGGATCTTCCCATGTATTTTAGCAGGAAACATAGATAGGGCAGCCTAGAAAAGTAAGTTCCCTCCTAACCATATCCAAGCACTCCCAGTTTGTTGCCGATGTCCATTTTTCTCTATGAGTTCATGGTGACCTAACCCTAAGTGGAATTTTCCTCCAATGGGATTTTCCCATGTATTTTAGAAGAAAACATAGATACCGCAGCCTAGAAAAGTAAGTTCCCTCCGAACCATATCCAAGCACTCCCAGTTTGTTGCCGATGTCCACTTTTCTCTATGAGTTCATGGTGATCTAACCCCAACCCTAAGTGGAATTTTCCTCCAATGGGATTTTCCCATGCATTTTAGCAGGAAACATAGATAGGGCAGCCTAGAAAAGTAAGTTCCCTCCTAACCATATCCAAGCACTCCCAGTTTGTTGCCGATGTCCATTTTTCTCTCTGAGTTCATGGTGACCTAACCCTAACCCTAAGTGGAATTTTCCTCCAATGGGATCTTCCCATGTATTTTAGCAGGAAACATAGATAGGGCAGCCTAGAAAAGTAAGTTCCCTCCTAACCATATCCAAGCACTCCCAGTTTGTTGCCGATGTCCATTTTTCTCTGTGAGTTCATGGTGACCTAACCCTAACCCTAGGTGGAATTTTGCTCCAATGGGATCTTCCCATGTATTTTAGCAGGAAACGTAGATACAGCAGCCTAGAAAAGTAAGTTCCCTCCTAACCATATCCAAGCACTCCCAGTTTGTTGCCGATGTCCATTTTTCTCTATGAGTTCATGGTGACCTAACCCTAACCCTAGGTGGAATTTTCCTCCAATGGGTTCTTCCCATGTATTTTAGCAGGAAACATAGATAGGGCAGCCTAGAAATTTCTTTGCCCTCCTAACCATTCCCAACCACTCCGAATTTATTGGCAATGTCCATGTTTCTCTCCATGTTCATGGTGACCTAACCCTAACCCTAAGTGGAATTTTCCTCCAATGGGATCTTCCCATGTATTTTAGCAGGAAACGTAGATACAGCAGCCTAGAAAAGTAAGTTCCCTCCTAACCATATCCAAGCACTCCCAGTTTGTTGCCGATGTCCATTTTTCTCTATGAGTTCATGGTGACCTAACCCTAACCCTAGGTGGAATTTTCCTCCAATGGGTTCTTCCCATGTATTTTAGCAGGAAACATAGATAGGGCAGCCTAGAAATTTCTTTGCCCTCCTAACCATTCCCAACCACTCCGAATTTATTGGCAATGTCCATGTTTCTCTCCATGTTCATGGTGACCTAACCCTAACCCTAAGTGGAATTTTCCTCCAATGGGATTTTCCCATGTATTTTAGCAGGAAACATAGATAGGTAAGCCTATAAAAGTAAGTGCCCTCCTAACCATTCCCAAGCACTCCGAATTTATTGACAATGTCTATGTTGCTCTCCATATTCATGGTGACCTAACCCTAATCCTAATTGGAAATTTCCTCCAATCGGTTTTTCCCATGTATTTTAGCAGGAAACAACGATACGGCAGCCTAGAAAACCATATCCTTGTTGCTGATGTCCATTTTTCTCTATGAGTTCATGGTGACCTAACCCTAACCCTAGGTGGAATTTTCCTCCAATGGGATTTTCCCATGTATTTTAGCAGGAAACAAAGATAGGGCAGCCTAGAAATTTCTTTGCCCTCCTAACCATTCCCAACCACTCCAAATTTATTGGCAATGTCCATATTTCTCTCCATGTTCATGGTGACCTAACCCTAACCCTAAGTGGAATTTTCCTCCAATGGGATTTTCCCATGTATTTTACCAGGAAACTTAGATAGGGAAGCCTAGAAAAGTAAGTGCCCTCCTAACCATTCCCAAGCACTCCAAATTTATTGACAATGTCCATGTTGCTCTCCAAATTCACGGTGACCTAACCCTAACCCTAGGTGGAATTTTCCTCCAATGGGATTTTCCCATGTATTTTAGCAGGAAACAAAGATAGGGCAGCCTAGAAATTTCTTTGCCCTCCTAACCATTCCCAACCACTCCAAATTTATTGGCAATGTCCATATTTCTCTCCATGTTCATGGTGACCTAACCCTAACCCTAAGTGGAATTTTCCTCCAATGGGATTTTCCCATGTATTTACCAGGAAACTTAGATAGGGAAGCCTAGAAAAGTAAGTGCCCTCCTAACCATTTCCAAGCACTCCAAATTTATTGACAATGTACATGTTGGTCTCCATATTCATGGTGACCTAACCCTAACTCTAGGTGGAATTTTCCTCCAATGGGATTTCCCCATGTATTTTAGCAGGAAACAAAGATAGGGCAGCCTCGAAATTTCTTTGCCCTCCTAACCATTCCAAAGCACTCCGAATTTATTGACAATGTCCATGTTGCTCTCCATATTCATGGTGACCTAACGCTAACCCTAGGTGGAATTTTCCTCCAATGGGATTTCCCCATGTATTTTTGCAGGAAACGTAGATACGGCAGCCTAGAAAAGTAAGTTCCCTCCTAACCATATACAAGCACTCCCAGTTTGTTGCCGATGTCCATTTTTCTCTATGAGTTCATGGTGACCTAACCCTAACCCTAAGAGGAATTTTCCTCCAATGGGATTTTCCCATGCATTTTAGCAGGAAACATAGATAGGGCAGCCTAGAAAAGTAAGTTCCCTCCTAACCATATCCAAGCACTCCCAGTTTGTTGCCGATGTCCATTTTTCTCTATGAGTTCATGTTGACCTAACCCTAAGTGGAATTTTCCTCCAATGGGATTTTCCCATGTATTTTAGATGAAAACATAGATACCGCAGCCTAGAAAAGTAAGTTCCCTCCTAACCATATGCAAGCACTCCCAGTTTGTTGCCGATGTCCATTTTTCTCTATGAGTTCATGGTGACCTAACCCTAACCCTAGGTGGAATTTTCCTCCAATGGGTTCTTCCCATGTATTTTAGCAGGAAACATAGATAGGGCAGCCTAGAAATTTCTTTGCCCACCTAACCATTCCCAACCACTCCGAATTTATTGGCAATGTCCATGTTTCTCTCCATGTTCATGGTGACCTAACCCTAACCCTAAGTGGAATTTTCCTCCAATGGGATTTTCCCATGTATTTTATCAGGAAACTTAGATAGGGAAGCCTAGAAAAGTAAGTGCCCTCCTAACCATTCCCAAGCACTCCAAATTTATTGACAATGTCCATGTTGCTCTCCAAATTCACGGTGACCTAACCCTAACCCTAGGTGGAATTTTCCTCCAATGGGATTTTCCCATGTATTTTAGCAGGAAACAAAGATAGGGCAGCCTAGAAATTTCTTTGCCCTCCTAACCATTCCCAACCACTCCAAATTTATTGGCAATGTCCATATTTCTCTCCATGTTCATGGTGACCTAACCCTAACCCTAAGTGGAATTTTCCTCCAATGGGATTTTCCCATGTATTTACCAGGAAACTTAGATAGGGAAGCCTAGAAAAGTAAGTGCCCTCCTAACCATTTCCAAGCACTCCAAATTTATTGACAATGTACATGTTGGTCTCCATATTCATGGTGACCTAACCCTAACTCTAGGTGGAATTTTCCTCCAATGGGATTTCCCCATGTATTTTAGCAGGAAACAAAGATAGGGCAGCCTCGAAATTTCTTTGCCCTCCTAACCATTCCAAAGCACTCCGAATTTATTGACAATGTCCATGTTGCTCTCCATATTCATGGTGACCTAACGCTAACCCTAGGTGGAATTTTCCTCCAATGGGATTTCCCCATGTATTTTAGTAGGAAACGTAGATACGGCAGCCTAGAAAAGTAAGTTCCCTCCTAACCATATACAAGCACTCCCAGTTTGTTGCCGATGTCCATTTTTCCCTATGAGTTCATGGTGACCTAACCCTAACCCTAGGTGGAATTTTCCTCCAATGGGATTTTCCCATGTATTTTAGCAGGAAACAAAGATAGGGCAGCCTAGAAAAGTAAGTTCCCTCCTAACCATATCCAAGCACTCCCAGTTTGTTGCCGATGTCCATTTTTCTCTATGAGTTCATGGTGACCTAACCCTAACCCTAAGAGGAATTTTCCTCCAATGGGATTTTCCCATGCATTTTAGCAGGAAATATAGATAGGGCAGCCTAGAAAAGTAAGTTCCCTCCTAACCATATCCAAGCACTCCCAGTTTGTTGCCGATGTCCATTTTTCTCTATGAGTTCATGTTGACCTAACCCTAAGTGGAATTTTCCTCCAATGGGATTTTCCCATGTATTTTAGATGAAAACATAGATACCGCAGCCTAGAAAAGTATGTTCCCTCCTAACCATATGCAAGCACTCCCAGTTTGTTGCCGATGTCCATTTTTCTCTATGAGTTCATGGTGACCTAACCCTAACCCTAGGTGGAATTTTCCTCCAATGGGTTCTTCCCATGTATTTTAGCAGGAAACATAGATAGGGCAGCCTAGAAATTTCTTTGCCCACCTAACCATTCCCAACCACTCCGAATTTATTGGCAATGTCCATGTTTCTCTCCATGTTCATGGTGACCTAACCCTAACCCTAAGTGGAATTTTCCTCCAATGGGATTTTCCCATGTATTTTAGCAGGAAACATAGATAGGTAAGCCTATAAAAGTAAGTGCCCTCCTAACCATTCCCAAGCACTCCGAATTTATTGACAATGTCTATGTTGCTCTCCATATTCATGGTGACCTAACCCTAATCCTAATTGGAAATTTCCTCCAATCGGTTTTTCCCATGTATTTTAGCAGGAAACAACGATACGGCAGCCTAGAAAACCATATCCTTGTTGCTGATGTCCATTTTTCTCTATGAGTTCATGGTGACGTAACCCTAACCCTAGGTGGAATTTTCCTCCAATGGGATTTTCCCATGTATTTTAGCAGGAAACAAAGATAGGGCAGCCTAGAAATTTCTTTGCCCTCCTAACCATTCCCAACCACTCCAAATTTATTGGCAATGTCCATATTTCTCTCCATGTTCATGGTGACCTAACCCTAACCCTAAGTGGAATTTTCCTCCAATGGGATTTTCCCATGTATTTTACCAGGAAACTTAGATAGGGAAGCCTAGAAAAGTAAGTGCCCTCCTAACCATTCCCAAGCACTCCAAATTTATTGACAATGTCCATGTTGCTCTCCAAATTCACGGTGACCTAACCCTAACCCTAGGTGGAATTTTCCTCCAATGGGATTTTCCCATGTATTTTAGCAGGAAACAAAGATAGGGCAGCCTAGAAATTTCTTTGCCCTCCTAACCATTCCCAACCACTCCAAATTTATTGGCAATGTCCATATTTCTCTCCATGTTCATGGTGACCTAACCCTAACCCTAAGTGGAATTTTCCTCCAATGGGATTTTCCCATGTATTTACCAGGAAACTTAGATAGGGAAGCCTAGAAAAGTAAGTGCCCTCCTAACCATTCCCAAGCACTCCAAATTTATTGACAATGTACATGTTGGTCTCCATATTCATGGTGACCTAACCCTAACTCTAGGTGGAATTTTCCTCCAATGGGATTTCCCCATGTATTTTAGCAGGAAACAAAGATAGGGCAGCCTCGAAATTTCTTTGCCCTCCTAACCATTCCAAAGCACTCCGAATTTATTGACAATGTCCATGTTGCTCTCCATATTCATGGTGACCTAACGCTAACCCTAGGTGGAATTTTCCTCCAATGGGATTTCCCCATGTATTTTAGCAGGAAACGTAGATACGGCAGCCTAGAAAAGTAAGTTCCCTCCTAACCATATACAAGCACTCCCAGTTTGTTGCCGATGTCCATTTTTCCCTATGAGTTCATGGTGACCTAACCCTAACCCTAGGTGGAATTTTCCTCCAATGGGATTTTCCCATGTATTTTAGCAGGAAACAAAGATAGGGCAGACTAGAAAAGTAAGTTCCCTCCTAACCATATCCAAGCACTCCCAGTTTGTTGCCGATGTCCATTTTTCTCTATGAGTTCATGGTGACCTAACCCTAACCCTAAGAGGAATTTTCCTCCAATGGGATTTTCCCATGCATTTTAGCAGGAAACATATATAGGGCAGCCTAGAAAAGTAAGTTCCCTCCTAACCATATCCAAGCACTCCCAGTTTGTTGCCGATGTCCATTTTTATCTATGAGTTCATGTTGACCTAACCCTAAGTGGAATTTTCCTCCAATGGGATTTTCCCATGTATTTTAGATGAAAACATAGATACCGCAGCCTAGAAAAGTAAGTTCCCTCCTAACCATATACAAGCACTCCCAGTTTGTTGCCGATGTCCATTGTTCTCTATGAGTTCATGGTGACCTAACCCTAACCCTAAGTGGAATTTTCCTCCAATGGGATCTTCCCATGTATTTTAGCAGGAAACATAGATAGGGCAGCCTAGAAAAGTAAGTTCCCTCCTAACCATATCCAAGCACTCCCAGTTTGTTGCCGATGTCCATTTTTCTCTATGAGTTCATGGTGACCTAACCCTAAGTGGAATTTTCCTCCAATGGGATTTTCCCATGTATTTTAGAAGAAAACATAGATACCGCAGCCTAGAAAAGTAAGTTCCCTCCTAACCATATCCAAGCACTCCCAGTTTGTTGCCGATGTCCATTGTTCTCTATGAGTTCATGGTGACCTAACCCTAACACTAAGTGGAATTTTCCTCCAATGGTATTTTCCCATGTATTTTACCAGGAAACGTAGATACGGCAGCCTAGAAAAGTAAGTTCCCTCCTAACCATATGCAAGCACTCCCAGTTTGTTGCCGATGTCCATTTTTCTCTATGAGTTCCTGGTGACCTAACCCTAACCCTAGGTGGAATTTTCCTCCAATGGGATCTTCCCATGTATTTTAGCAGGAAACGTAGATACGGCAGCCTAGAAAAGTAAGTTCCCTCCTAACCATATCCAAGCACTCCCAGTTTGTTGCTGATGTCCATTTTTCTCTATGAGTTCATGGTGACCTAACCCTAACTCTAGGTGGAATTTTCCTCCAATGGGATCTTCCCATGTATTTTAGCAGGAAACGTAGATACGGCAGACTAGAAAAGTAAGTTCCCTCCTAACCATATCCAAGCACTCCCAGTTTGTTGCCGATGTCCATTTTTCTCTATGAGTTCATGGTGATCTATCCCCAACCCTAAGTGGAATTTTCCTCCAATGGGATTTTCCCATGCATTTTAGCAGGAAACATAGATAGGGCAGCCTAGAAAAGTAAGTTCCCTCCTAACCATATCCAAGCACTCCCAGTTTGTTGCCGATGTCCATTTTTCTCTCTGAGTTCATGGTGACCTAACCCTAACCCTAAGTGGAATTTTCCTCCAATGGGATCTTCCCATGTATTTTAGCAGGAAACATAGATAGGGCAGCCTAGAAAAGTAAGTTCCCTCCTAACCATATCCAAGCACTCCCAGTTTGTTGCCGATGTCCATTTTTCTCTATGAGTTCATGGTGACCTAACCCTAACCCTAGGTGGAATTTTGCTCCAATGGGATCTTCCCATGTATTTTACCAGGAAACGTAGATACGGCAGCCTAGAAGAGTAAGTTCCCTCCTAACCATATGCAAGCACTCCCAGTTTGTTGCCGATGTCCATTTTTCTCTATGGGTTCATGGTGACCTAACCCTAACCCTAGGTGGAATTTTCCTCCAATGGGTTCTTCCCATGTATTTTAGCAGGAAACATAGATAGGGCAGCCTAGAAATTTCTTTGCCCTCCTAACCATTCCCAACCACTCCGAATTTATTGGCAATGTCCATGTTTCTCTCCATGTTCATGGTGACCTAACCCTAACCCTAAGTGGAATTTTCCTCCAATGGGATTTTCCCATGTATTTTAGCAGGAAACATAGATAGGTAAGCCTAGAAAAGTAAGTTCCCTCCTAACCATATCCAAGCACTCCCAGTTTGTTGCCGATGTCCATTTTTCTCTATGAGTTCATGGTGACCTAACCCTAACCCTAAGTGGAATTTTCCTCTAATGGGATCTTCCCATGTATTTTAGCAGGAAACATAGATAGGGCAGCCTAGAAAAGTAAGTTCCCTCCTAACCATATCCAAGCACTCCCAGTTTGTTGCCGATGTCCATTGTTCTCTATGAGTTCATGGTGACCTAACCCTAACACTAAGTGGAATTTTCCTCCAATGGGATCTTCCCATGTATTTTAGCAGGAAACATAGATAGGGCAGCCTAGAAAAGTAAGTTCCCTCCTAACCATATCCAAGCACTCCCAATCGTTGCCGATGTCCATTTTTCTCTATGAGTTCATGGTGACCTAACCCTAACCCTAGGTGGAATTTTGCTCCAATGGGATCTTCCCATGTATTTTAGCAGGAAACGTAGATACAGCAGCCTAGAAAAGTAAGTTCCCTCCTAACCATATCCAAGCACTCCCAGTTTGTTGCCGATGTCCATTTTTCTCTATGAGTTCATGGTGACCTAACCCTAAGTGGAATTTTCCTCCAATGGGATTTTCCCATGTATTTTAGAAGAAAACATACATACCGCAGCCTAGAAAAGTAAGTTCCCTCCTAACCATATCCAAGCACTCCCAGTTTGTTGCCGATGTCCATTGTTCTCTATGAGTTCATGGTGACCTAACCCTAACCCTAGGTGGAATTTTCCTCCAATGGGTTCTTCCCATGTATTTTAGCAGGAAACGTAGATACGGCAGCCTAGAAAAGTAAGTTCCCTCCTAACCATATCCAAGCACTCCCAGTTTGTTGCTGATGTCCATTTTTCTCTATGAGTTCATGGTGACCTAACCCTAACTCTAGGTGGAATTTTCCTCCAATGGGATCTTCCCATGCATTTTAGCAGGAAACGTAGATACGGCAGACTAGAAAAGTAAGTTCCCTCCTAACCATATCCAAGCACTCCCAGTTTGTTGCCGATGTCCATTTTTCTCTATGAGTTCATGGTGATCTAACCCCAACCCTAAGTGGAATTTTCCTCCAATGGGATTTTCCCATGCATTTTAGCAGGAAACATAGATAGGGCAGCCTAGAAAAGTAAGTTCCCTCCTAACCATATCCAAGCACTCCCAGTTTGTTGCCGATGTCCATTTTTCTTTCTGAGTTCATGGTGACCTAACCCTAACCCTAAGTGGAATTTTCCTCCAATGGGATCTTCCCATGTATTTTAGCAGGAAACATAGATAGGGCAGCCTAGAAAAGTAAGTTCCCTCCTAACCATATCCAAGCACTCCCAGTTTGTTGCCGATGTCCATTTTTCTCTATGAGTTCATGGTGACCTAACCCTAACCCTAGGTGGAATTTTGCTCCAATGGGATCTTCCCATGTATTTTAGCAGGAAACGTAGATACAGCAGCCTAGAAAAGTAAGTTCCCTCCTAACCATATCCAAGCACTCCCAGTTTGTTGCTGATGTCCATTTTTCTCTATGAGTTCATGGTGACCTAACACTAAGTGGAATTTTCCTCCAATGGGATTTTCCCATGTATTTTACCAGGAAACGTAGATACGGCAGCCTAGAAGAGTAAGTTCCCTCCTAACCATATGCAAGCACTCCCAGTTTGTTGCCGATGTCCATTTTTCTCTATGGGTTCATGGTGACCTAACCCTAACCCTAGGTGGAATTTTCCTCCAATGGGTTCTTCCCATGTATTTTAGCAGGAAACATAGATAGGGCAGCCTAGAAATTTCTTTGCCCTCCTAACCATTCCCAACCACTCCGAATTTATTGGCAATGTCCATGTTTCTCTCCATGTTCATGGTGACCTAACCCTAACCCTAAGTGGAATTTTCCTCCAATGGGATTTTCCCATGTATTTTAGCAGGAAACATAGATAGGTAAGCCTAGAAAAGTAAGTTCCCTCCTAACCATATCCAAGCACTCCCAGTTTGTTGCCGATGTCCATTTTTCTCTCTGAGTTCATGGTGACCTAACCCTAACCCTAAGTTGAATTTTCCTCTAATGGGATCTTCCCATGTATTTTAGCAGGAAACATAGATAGGGCAGCCTAGAAAAGTAAGTTCCCTCCTAACCATATCCAAGCACTCCCAGTTTGTTGCCGATGTCCATTTTTCTCTATGAGTTCATGGTGACCTAACCCTAACCCTAGGTGGAATTTTGCTCCAATGGGATCTTCCCATGTATTTTAGCAGGAAACGTAGATACAGCAGCCTAGAAAAGTAAGTTCCCTCCTAACCATATCCAAGCACTCCCAGTTTGTTGCCGATGTCCATTTTTCTCTATGAGTTCATGGTGACCTAACACTAAGTGGAATTTTCCTCCAATGGGATCTTCCCATGTATTTTAGCAGGAAACATAGATAGGGCAGCCTAGAAAAGTAAGTTCCCTCCTAACCATATCCAAGCACTCCCAATCGTTGCCGATGTCCATTTTTCTCTATGAGTTCATGGTGACCTAACCCTAACCCTAGGTGGAATTTTGCTCCAATGGGATCTTCCCATGTATTTTAGCAGGAAACGTAGATACAGCAGCCTAGAAAAGTAAGTTCCCTCCTAACCATATACAAGCACTCCCAGTTTGTTGCCGATGTCCATTTTTCCCTATGAGTTCATGGTGACCTAACCCTAACCCTAGGTGGAATTTTCCTCCAATGGGATTTTCCCATGTATTTTAGCAGGAAACAAAGATAGGGCAGCCTAGAAAAGTAAGTTCCCTCCTAACCATATCCAAGCACTCCCAGTTTGTTGCCGATGTCCATTTTTCTCTATGAGTTCATGGTGACCTAACCCTAACCCTAAGTGGAATTTTCCTCCAATGGGATCTTCCCATGTATTTTAGCAGGAAACATAGATAGGGCAGCCTAGAAAAGTAAGTTCCCTCCTAACCATATCCAAGCACTCCCAGTTTGTTGCCGATGTCCATTTTTCTCTATGAGTTCATGGTGACCTAACCCTAAGTGGAATTTTCCTCCAATGGGATTTTCCCATGTATTTTAGAAGAAAACATAGATACCGCAGCCTAGAAAAGTAAGTTCCCTCCTAACCATATCCAAGCACTCCCAGTTTGTTGCCGATGTCCATTGTTCTCTATGAGTTCATGGTGACCTAACCCTAACACTAAGTGGAATTTTCCTCCAATGGTATTTTCCCCTGTATTTTACCAGGAAACGTAGATACGGCAGCCTAGAAAAGTAAGTTCCCTCCTAACCATATGCAAGCACTCCCAGTTTGTTGCCGATGTCCATTTTTCTCTATGAGTTCATGGTGACCTAACCCTAACCCTAGGTGGAATTTTCCTCCAATGGGTTCTTCCCATGTATTTTAGCAGGAAACGTAGATACGGCAGCCTAGAAAAGTAAGTTCCCTCCTAACCATATCCAAGCACTCCCAGTTTGTTGCTGATGTCCATTTTTCTCTATGAGTTCATGGTGACCTAACCCTAACTCTAGGTGGAATTTTCCTCCAATGGGATCTTCCCATGTATTTTAGCAGGAAACGTAGATACGGCAGACTAGAAAAGTAAGTTCCCTCCTAACCATATCCAAGCACTCCCAGTTTGTTGCCGATGTCCATTTTTCTCTATGAGTTCATGGTGATCTAACCCCAACCCTAAGTGGAATTTTCCTCCAATGGGATTTTCCCATGCATTTTAGCAGGAAACATAGATAGGGCAGCCTAGAAAAGTAAGTTCCCTCCTAACCATATCCAAGCACTCCCAATCGTTGCCGATGTCCATTTTTCTCTATGAGTTCATGGTGACCTAACCCTAACCCTAGGTGGAATTTTGCTCCAATGGGATCTTCCCATGTATTTTAGCAGGAAACGTAGATACAGCAGCCTAGAAAAGTAAGTTCCCTCCTAACGATATCCAAGCACTCCCAGTTTGTTGCCGATGTCCATTTTTCTCTATGAGTTCATGGTGACCTAACCCTAAGTGGAATTTTCCTCCAATGGGATTTTCCCATGTATTTTAGAAGAAAACATACATACCGCAGCCTAGAAAAGTAAGTTCCCTCCTAACCATATCCAAGCACTCCCAGTTTGTTGCCGATGTCCATTGTTCTCTATGAGTTCATGGTGACCTAACCCTAACCCTAGGTGGAATTTTCCTCCAATGGGTTCTTCCCATGTATTTTAGCAGGAAACGTAGATACGGCAGCCTAGAAAAGTAAGTTCCCTCCTAACCATATCCAAGCACTCCCAGTTTGTTGCTGATGTCCATTTTTCTCTATGAGTTCATGGTGACCTAACCCTAACTCTAGGTGGAATTTTCCTCCAATGGGATCTTCCCATGCATTTTAGCAGGAAACGTAGATACGGCAGACTAGAAAAGTAAGTTCCCTCCTAACCATATCCAAGCACTCCCAGTTTGTTGCCGATGTCCATTTTTCTCTATGAGTTCATGGTGATCTAACCCCAACCCTAAGTGGAATTTTCCTCCAATGGGATTTTCCCATGCATTTTAGCAGGAAACATAGATAGGGCAGCCTAGAAAAGTAAGTTCCCTCCTAACCATATCCAAGCACTCCCAGTTTGTTGCCGATGTCCATTTTTCTCTCTGAGTTCATGGTGACCTAACCCTAACCCTAAGTGGAATTTTCCTCCAATGGGATCTTCCCATGTATTTTAGCAGGAAACATAGATAGGGCAGCCTAGAAAAGTAAGTTCCCTCCTAACCATATCCAAGCACTCCCAGTTTGTTGCCGATGTCCATTTTTCTCTATGAGTTCATGGTGACCTAACCCTAAGTGGAATTTTCCTCCAATGGGATTTTCCCATGTATTTTAGAAGAAAACATAGATACCGCAGCCTAGAAAAGTAAGTTCCCTCCTAACCATATCCAAGCACTCCCAGTTTGTTGCCGATGTCCATTGTTCTCTATGAGTTCATGGTGACCTAACCCTAACACTAAGTGGAATTTTCCTCCAATGGTATTTTCCCCTGTATTTTACCAGGAAACGTAGATACGGCAGCCTAGAAAAGTAAGTTCCCTCCTAACCATATGCAAGCACTCCCAGTTTGTTGCCGATGTCCATTTTTCTCTATGGGTTCATGGTGACCTAACCCTAACCCTAGGTGGAATTTTCCTCCAATGGGTTCTTCCCATGTATTTTAGCAGGAAACATAGATAGGGCAGCCTAGAAATTTCTTTGCCCTCCTAACCATTCCCAACCACTCCGAATTTATTGGCAATGTCCATGTTTCTCTCCATGTTCATGGTGACCTAACCCTAACCCTAAGTGGAATTTTCCTCCAATGGGATTTTCCCATGTATTTTAGCAGGAAACATAGATAGGTAAGCCTAGAAAAGTAAGTTCCCTCCTAACCATATCCAAGCACTCCCAGTTTGTTGCCGATGTCCATTTTTCTCTCTGAGTTCATGGTGACCTAACCCTAACCCTAAGTTGAATTTTCCTCTAATGGGATCTTCCCATGTATTTTAGCAGGAAACATAGATAGGGCAGCCTAGAAAAGTAAGTTCCCTCCTAACCATATCCAAGCACTCCCAGTTTGTTGCCGATGTCCATTTTTCTCTATGAGTTCATGGTGACCTAACCCTAACCCTAGGTGGAATTTTGCTCCAATGGGATCTTCCCATGTATTTTAGCAGGAAACGTAGATACAGCAGCCTAGAAAAGTAAGTTCCCTCCTAACCATATCCAAGCACTCCCAGTTTGTTGCCGATGTCCATTTTTCTCTATGAGTTCATGGTGACCTAACACTAAGTGGAATTTTCCTCCAATGGGATCTTCCCATGTATTTTAGCAGGAAACATAGATAGGGCAGCCTAGAAAAGTAAGTTCCCTCCTAACCATATCCAAGCACTCCCAATCGTTGCCGATGTCCATTTTTCTCTATGAGTTCATGGTGACCTAACCCTAACCCTAGGTGGAATTTTGCTCCAATGGGATCTTCCCATGTATTTTAGCAGGAAACGTAGATACAGCAGCCTAGAAAAGTAAGTTCCCTCCTAACCATATACAAGCACTCCCAGTTTGTTGCCGATGTCCATTTTTCCCTATGAGTTCATGGTGACCTAACCCTAACCCTAGGTGGAATTTTCCTCCAATGGGATTTTCCCATGTATTTTAGCAGGAAACAAAGATAGGGCAGCCTAGAAAAGTAAGTTCCCTCCTAACCATATCCAAGCACTCCCAGTTTGTTGCCGATGTCCATTTTTCTCTATGAGTTCATGGTGACCTAACCCTAACCCTAAGTGGAATTTTCCTCCAATGGGATCTTCCCATGTATTTTAGCAGGAAACATAGATAGGGCAGCCTAGAAAAGTAAGTTCCCTCCTAACCATATCCAAGCACTCCCAGTTTGTTGCCGATGTCCATTTTTCTCTATGAGTTCATGGTGACCTAACCCTAAGTGGAATTTTCCTCCAATGGGATTTTCCCATGTATTTTAGAAGAAAACATAGATACCGCAGCCTAGAAAAGTAAGTTCCCTCCTAACCATATCCAAGCACTCCCAGTTTGTTGCCGATGTCCATTGTTCTCTATGAGTTCATGGTGACCTAACCCTAACACTAAGTGGAATTTTCCTCCAATGGTATTTTCCCCTGTATTTTACCAGGAAACGTAGATACGGCAGCCTAGAAAAGTAAGTTCCCTCCTAACCATATGCAAGCACTCCCAGTTTGTTGCCGATGTCCATTTTTCTCTATGAGTTCATGGTGACCTAACCCTAACCCTAGGTGGAATTTTCCTCCAATGGGTTCTTCCCATGTATTTTAGCAGGAAACGTAGATACGGCAGCCTAGAAAAGTAAGTTCCCTCCTAACCATATCCAAGCACTCCCAGTTTGTTGCTGATGTCCATTTTTCTCTATGAGTTCATGGTGACCTAACCCTAACTCTAGGTGGAATTTTCCTCCAATGGGATCTTCCCATGTATTTTAGCAGGAAACGTAGATACGGCAGACTAGAAAAGTAAGTTCCCTCCTAACCATATCCAAGCACTCCCAGTTTGTTGCCGATGTCCATTTTTCTCTATGAGTTCATGGTGATCTAACCCCAACCCTAAGTGGAATTTTCCTCCAATGGGATTTTCCCATGCATTTTAGCAGGAAACATAGATAGGGCAGCCTAGAAAAGTAAGTTCCCTCCTAACCATATCCAAGCACTCCCAATCGTTGCCGATGTCCATTTTTCTCTATGAGTTCATGGTGACCTAACCCTAACCCTAGGTGGAATTTTGCTCCAATGGGATCTTCCCATGTATTTTAGCAGGAAACGTAGATACAGCAGCCTAGAAAAGTAAGTTCCCTCCTAACGATATCCAAGCACTCCCAGTTTGTTGCCGATGTCCATTTTTCTCTATGAGTTCATGGTGACCTAACCCTAAGTGGAATTTTCCTCCAATGGGATTTTCCCATGTATTTTAGAAGAAAACATACATACCGCAGCCTAGAAAAGTAAGTTCCCTCCTAACCATATCCAAGCACTCCCAGTTTGTTGCCGATGTCCATTGTTCTCTATGAGTTCATGGTGACCTAACCCTAACCCTAGGTGGAATTTTCCTCCAATGGGTTCTTCCCATGTATTTTAGCAGGAAACGTAGATACGGCAGCCTAGAAAAGTAAGTTCCCTCCTAACCATATCCAAGCACTCCCAGTTTGTTGCTGATGTCCATTTTTCTCTATGAGTTCATGGTGACCTAACCCTAACTCTAGGTGGAATTTTCCTCCAATGGGATCTTCCCATGCATTTTAGCAGGAAACGTAGATACGGCAGACTAGAAAAGTAAGTTCCCTCCTAACCATATCCAAGCACTCCCAGTTTGTTGCCGATGTCCATTTTTCTCTATGAGTTCATGGTGATCTAACCCCAACCCTAAGTGGAATTTTCCTCCAATGGGATTTTCCCATGCATTTTAGCAGGAAACATAGATAGGGCAGCCTAGAAAAGTAAGTTCCCTCCTAACCATATCCAAGCACTCCCAGTTTGTTGCCGATGTCCATTTTTCTCTCTGAGTTCATGGTGACCTAACCCTAACCCTAAGTGGAATTTTCCTCCAATGGGATCTTCCCATGTATTTTAGCAGGAAACATAGATAGGGCAGCCTAGAAAAGTAAGTTCCCTCCTAACCATATCCAAGCACTCCCAGTTTGTTGCCGATGTCCATTTTTCTCTATGAGTTCATGGTGACCTAACCCTAAGTGGAATTTTCCTCCAATGGGATTTTCCCATGTATTTTAGAAGAAAACATAGATACCGCAGCCTAGAAAAGTAAGTTCCCTCCTAACCATATCCAAGCACTCCCAGTTTGTTGCCGATGTCCATTGTTCTCTATGAGTTCATGGTGACCTAACCCTAACACTAAGTGGAATTTTCCTCCAATGGTATTTTCCCCTGTATTTTACCAGGAAACGTAGATACGGCAGCCTAGAAAAGTAAGTTCCCTCCTAACCATATGCAAGCACTCCCAGTTTGTTGCCGATGTCCATTTTTCTCTATGAGTTCATGGTGACCTAACCCTAACCCTAGGTGGAATTTTCCTCCAATGGGTTCTTCCCATGTATTTTAGCAGGAAACGTAGATACGGCAGCCTAGAAAAGTAAGTTCCCTCCTAACCATATCCAAGCACTCCCAGTTTGTTGCTGATGTCCATTTTTCTCTATGAGTTCATGGTGACCTAACCCTAACTCTAGGTGGAATTTTCCTCCAATGGGATCTTCCCATGTATTTTAGCAGGAAACGTAGATACGGCAGACTACAAAAGTAAGTTCCCTCCTAACCATATCCAAGCACTCCCAGTTTGTTGCCGATGTCCATTTTTCTCTATGAGTTCATGGTGATCTAACCCCAACCCTAAGTGGAATTTTCCTCCAATGGGATTTTCCCATGCATTTTAGCAGGAAACATAGATAGGGCAGCCTAGAAAAGTAAGTTCCCTCCTAACCATATCCAAGCACTCCCAATCGTTGCCGATGTCCATTTTTCTCTATGAGTTCATGGTGACCTAACCCTAACCCTAGGTGGAATTTTGCTCCAATGGGATCTTCCCATGTATTTTAGCAGGAAACGTAGATACAGCAGCCTAGAAAAGTAAGTTCCCTCCTAACGATATCCAAGCACTCCCAGTTTGTTGCCGATGTCCATTTTTCTCTATGAGTTCATGGTGACCTAACCCTAAGTGGAATTTTCCTCCAATGGGATTTTCCCATGTATTTTAGAAGAAAACATACATACCGCAGCCTAGAAAAGTAAGTTCCCTCCTAACCATATCCAAGCACTCCCAGTTTGTTGCCGATGTCCATTGTTCTCTATGAGTTCATGGTGACCTAACCCTAACCCTAGGTGGAATTTTCCTCCAATGGGTTCTTCCCATGTATTTTAGCAGGAAACGTAGATACGGCAGCCTAGAAAAGTAAGTTCCCTCCTAACCATATCCAAGCACTCCCAGTTTGTTGCTGATGTCCATTTTTCTCTATGAGTTCATGGTGACCTAACCCTAACTCTAGGTGGAATTTTCCTCCAATGGGATCTTCCCATGCATTTTAGCAGGAAACGTAGATACGGCAGACTAGAAAAGTAAGTTCCCTCCTAACCATATCCAAGCACTCCCAGTTTGTTGCCGATGTCCATTTTTCTCTATGAGTTCATGGTGATCTAACCCCAACCCTAAGTGGAATTTTCCTCCAATGGGATTTTCCCATGCATTTTAGCAGGAAACATAGATAGGGCAGCCTAGAAAAGTAAGTTCCCTCCTAACCATATCCAAGCACTCCCAGTTTGTTGCCGATGTCCATTTTTCTCTCTGAGTTCATGGTGACCTAACCCTAACCCTAAGTGGAATTTTCCTCCAATGGGATCTTCCCATGTATTTTAGCAGGAAACATAGATAGGGCAGCCTAGAAAAGTAAGTTCCCTCCTAACCATATCCAAGCACTCCCAGTTTGTTGCCGATGTCCATTTTTCTCTATGAGTTCATGGTGACCTAACCCTAACCCTAGGTGGAATTTTGCTTCAATGGGATCTTCCCATGTATTTTAGCAGGAAACGTAGATACAGCAGCCTAGAAAAGTAAGTTCCCTCCTAACCATATCCAAGCACTCCCAGTTTGTTGCCGATGTCCATTTTTCTCTATGAGTTCATGGTGACCTAACACTAAGTGGAATTTTCCTCCAATGGGATTTTCCCATGTATTTTACCAGGAAACGTAGATACGGCAGCCTAGAAGAGTAAGTTCCCTCCTAACCATATGCAAGCACTCCCAGTTTGTTGCCGATGTCCATTTTTCTCTATGGGTTCATGGTGACCTAACCCTAACCCTAGGTGGAATTTTCCTCCAATGGGTTCTTCCCATGTATTTTAGCAGGAAACATAGATAGGGCAGCCTAGAAATTTCTTTGCCCTCCTAACCATTCCCAACCACTCCGAATTTATTGGCAATGTCCATGTTTCTCTCCATGTTCATGGTGACCTAACCCTAACCCTAAGTGGAATTTTCCTCCAATGGGATTTTCCCATGTATTTTAGCAGGAAACATAGATAGGTAAGCCTAGAAAAGTAAGTTCCCTCCTAACCATATCCAAGCACTCCCAGTTTGTTGCCGATGTCCATTTTTCTCTCTGAGTTCATGGTGACCTAACCCTAACCCTAAGTTGAATTTTCCTCTAATGGGATCTTCCCATGTATTTTAGCAGGAAACATAGATAGGGCAGCCTAGAAAAGTAAGTTCCCTCCTAACCATATCCAAGCACTCCCAGTTTGTTGCCGATGTCCATTTTTCTCTATGAGTTCATGGTGACCTAACCCTAACCCTAGGTGGAATTTTGCTCCAATGGGATCTTCCCATGTATTTTAGCAGGAAACGTAGATACAGCAGCCTAGAAAAGTAAGTTCCCTCCTAACCATATCCAAGCACTCCCAGTTTGTTGCCGATGTCCATTTTTCTCTATGAGTTCATGGTGACCTAACCCTAAGTGGAATTTTCCTCCAATGGGATTTTCCCATGTATTTTAGAAGAAAACATAGATACCGCAGCCTAGAAAAGTAAGTTCCCTCCTAACCATATCCAAGCACTCCCAGTTTGTTGCCGATGTCCATTGTTCTCTATGAGTTCATGGTGACCTAACCATAACACTAAGTGGAATTTTCCTCCAATGGGATCTTCCCATGTATTTTAGCAGGAAACATAGATAGGGCAGCCTAGAAAAGTAAGTTCCCTCCTAACCATATCCAAGCACTCCCAATCGTTGCCGATGTCCATTTTTCTCTATGGGTTCATGGTGACCTAACCCTAACCCTAGGTGGAATTTTGCTCCAATGGGATCTTCCCATGTATTTTAGCAGGAAACGTAGATACAGCAGCCTAGAAAAGTAAGTTCCCTCCTAACCATATACAAGCACTCCCAGTTTGTTGCCGATGTCCATTTTTCCCTATGAGTTCATGGTGACCTAACCCTAACCCTAGGTGGAATTTTCCTCCAATGGGATTTTCCCATGTATTTTAGCAGGAAACAAAGATAGGGCAGCCTAGAAAAGTAAGTTCCCTCCTAACCATATCCAAGCACTCCCAGTTTGTTGCCGATGTCCATTTTTCTCTATGAGTTCATGGTGACCTAACCCTAACCCTAAGTGGAATTTTCCTCCAATGGGATCTTCCCATGTATTTTAGCAGGAAACATAGATAGGGCAGCCTAGAAAAGTAAGTTCCCTCCTAACCATATCCAAGCACTCCCAGTTTGTTGCCGATGTCCATTTTTCTCTATGAGTTCATGGTGACCTAACCCTAAGTGGAATTTTCCTCCAATGGGATTTTCCCATGTATTTTAGAAGAAAACATAGATACCGCAGCCTAGAAAAGTAAGTTCCCTCCTAACCATATCCAAGCACTCCCAGTTTGTTGCCGATGTCCATTGTTCTCTATGAGTTCATGGTGACCTAACCCTAACACTAAGTGGAATTTTCCTCCAATGGTATTTTCCCCTGTATTTTACCAGGAAACGTAGATACGGCAGCCTGGAAAAGTAAGTTCCCTCCTAACCATATGCAAGCACTCCCAGTTTGTTGCCGATGTCCATTTTTCTCTATGAGTTCATGGTGACCTAACCCTAACCCTAGGTGGAATTTTCCTCCAATGGGTTCTTCCCATGTATTTTAGCAGGAAACGTAGATACGGCAGCCTAGAAAAGTAAGTTCCCTCCTAACCATATCCAAGCACTCCCAGTTTGTTGCTGATGTCCATTTTTCTCTATGAGTTCATGGTGACCTAACCCTAACTCTAGGTGGAATTTTCCTCCAATGGGATCTTCCCATGTATTTTAGCAGGAAACGTAGATACGGCAGACTAGAAAAGTAAGTTCCCTCCTAACCATATCCAAGCACTCCCAGTTTGTTGCCGATGTCCATTTTTCTCTATGAGTTCATGGTGATCTAACCCCAACCCTAAGTGGAATTTTCCTCCAATGGGATTTTCCCATGCATTTTAGCAGGAAACATAGATAGGGCAGCCTAGAAAAGTAAGTTCCCTCCTAACCATATCCAAGCACTCCCAGTTTGTTGCCGATGTCCATTTTTCTCTCTGAGTTCATGGTGACCTAACCCTAACCCTAAGTGGAATTTTCCTCCAATGGGATCTTCCCATGTATTTTAGCAGGAAACATAGATAGGGCAGCCTAGAAAAGTAAGTTCCCTCCTAACCATATCCAAGCACTCCCAGTTTGTTGCCGATGTCCATTTTTCTCTATGAGTTCATGGTGACCTAACCCTAACCCTAGGTGGAATTTTGCTCCAATGGGATCTTCCCATGTATTTTAGCAGGAAACGTAGATACAACAGCCTAGAAAAGTAAGTTCCCTCCTAACCATATCCAAGCACTCCCAGTTTGTTGCCGATGTCCATTTTTCTCTATGAGTTCATGGTGACCTAACACTAAGTGGAATTTTCCTCCAATGGGATTTTCCCATGTATTTTACCAGGAAACGTAGATACGGCAGCCTAGAAGAGTAAGTTCCCTCCTAACCATATGCAAGCACTCCCAGTTTGTTGCCGATGTCCATTTTTCTCTATGAGTTCATGGTGACCTAACCCTAACCCTAGGTGGAATTTTCCTCCAATGGGTTCTTCCCATGTATTTTAGCAGGAAACATAGATAGGGCAGCCTAGAAATTTCTTTGCCCTCCTAACCATTCCCAACCACTCCGAATTTATTGGCAATGTCCATGTTTCTCTCCATGTTCATGGTGACCTAACCCTAACCCTAAGTGGAATTTTCCTCCAATGGGATTTTCCCATGTATTTTAGCAGGAAACATAGATAGGTAAGCCTATAAAAGTAAGTGCCCTCCTAACCATTCCCAAGCACTCCGAATTTATTGACAATGTCTATGTTGCTCTCCATATTCATGGTGACCTAACCCTAATCCTAATTGGAAATTTCCTCCAATCGGTTTTTCCCATGTATTTTAGCAGGAAACAACGATACGGCAGCCTAGAAAACCATATCCTTGTTGCTGATGTCCATTTTTCTCTATGAGTTCATGGTGACCTAACCCTAACCCTAGGTGGAATTTTCCTCCAATGGGATTTTCCCATGTATTTTAGCAGGAAACAAAGATAGGGCAGCCTAGAAATTTCTTTGCCCTCCTAACCATTCCCAACCACTCCAAATTTATTGGCAATGTCCATATTTCTCTCCATGTTCATGGTGACCTAACCCTAACCCTAAGTGGAATTTTCCTCCAATGGGATTTTCCCATGTATTTTACCAGGAAACTTAGATAGGGAAGCCTAGAAAAGTAAGTGCCCTCCTAACCATTCCCAAGCACTCCAAATTTATTGACAATGTCCATGTTGCTCTCCAAATTCACGGTGACCTAACCCTAACCCTAGGTGGAATTTTCCTCCAATGGGATTTTCCCATGTATTTTAGCAGGAAACAAAGATAGGGCAGCCTAGAAATTTCTTTGCCCTCCTAACCATTCCCAACCACTCCAAATTTATTGGCAATGTCCATATTTCTCTCCATGTTCATGGTGACCTAACCCTAACCCTAAGTGGAATTTTCCTCCAATGGGATTTTCCCATGTATTTACCAGGAAACTTAGATAGGGAAGCCTAGAAAAGTAAGTGCCCTCCTAACCATTCCCAAGCACTCCAAATTTATTGACAATGTACATGTTGGTCTCCATATTCATGGTGACCTAACCCTAACTCTAGGTGGAATTTTCCTCCAATGGGATTTCCCCATGTATTTTAGCAGGAAACAAAGATAGGGCAGCCTCGAAATTTCTTTGCCCTCCTAACCATTCCAAAGCACTCCGAATTTATTGACAATGTCCATGTTGCTCTCCATATTCATGGTGACCTAACGCTAACCCTAGGTGGAATTTTCCTCCAATGGGATTTCCCCATGTATTTTAGCAGGAAACGTAGATACGGCAGCCTAGAAAAGTAAGTTCCCTCCTAACCATATCCAAGCACTCCCAGTTTGTTGCCGATGTCCATTTTTCTCTATGAGTTCATGGTGACCTAACCCTAACCCTAAGAGGAATTTTCCTCCAATGGGATTTTCCCATGCATTTTAGCAGGAAACATAGATAGGGCAGCCTAGAAAAGTAAGTTCCCTCCTAACCATATCCAAGCACTCCCAGTTTGTTGCCGATGTCCATTTTTCTCTATGAGTTCATGTTGACCTAACCCTAAGTGGAATTTTCCTCCAATGGGATTTTCCCATGTATTTTAGATGAAAACATAGATACCGCAGCCTAGAAAAGTAAGTTCCCTCCTAACCATATACAAGCACTCCCAGTTTGTTGCCGATGTCCATTGTTCTCTATGAGTTCATGGTGACCTAACCCTAACCCTAAGTGGAATTTTCCTCCAATGGGATCTTCCCATGTATTTTAGCAGGAAACATAGATAGGGCAGCCTAGAAAAGTAAGTTCCCTCCTAACCATATCCAAGCACTCCCAGTTTGTTGCCGATGTCCATTTTTCTCTATGAGTTCATGGTGACCTAACCCTAAGTGGAATTTTCCTCCAATGGGATTTTCCCATGTATTTTAGAAGAAAACATAGATACCGCAGCCTAGAAAAGTAAGTTCCCTCCTAACCATATCCAAGCACTCCCAGTTTGTTGCCGATATCCATTGTTCTCTATGAGTTCATGGTGACCTAACCCTAACACTAAGTGGAATTTTCCTCCAATGGTATTTTCCCATGTATTTTACCAGGAAACGTAGATACGGCAGCCTAGAAAAGTAAGTTCCCTCCTAACCATATGCAAGCACTCCCAGTTTGTTGCCGATGTCCATTTTTCTCTATGGGTTCATGGTGACCTAACCCTAACCCTAGGTGGAATTTTCCTCCAATGGGTTCTTCCCATGTATTTTAGCAGGAAACATAGATAGGGCAGCCTAGAAATTTCTTTGCCCTCCTAACCATTCCCAACCACTCCGAATTTATTGGCAATGTCCATGTTTCTCTCCATGTTCATGGTGACCTAACCCTAACCCTAAGTGGAATTTTCCTCCAATGGGATTTTCCCATGTATTTTAGCAGGAAACATAGATAGGTAAGCCTAGAAAAGTAAGTTCCCTCCTAACCATATCCAAGCACTCCCAGTTTGTTGCTGATGTCCATTTTTCTCTATGAGTTCATGGTGACCTAACCCTAACCCTAGGTGGAATTTTCCTCCAATGGGATCTTCCCATGTATTTTAGCAGGAAACGTAGATACGGCAGCCTAGAAAAGTAAGTTCCCTCCTAACCATATCCAAGCACTCCCAGTTTGTTGCTGATGTCCATTTTTCTCTATGAGTTCATGGTGACCTAACCCTAACTCTAGGTGGAATTTTCCTCCAA
Organism: Bothrops alternatus; assembly: GCA_034064705.1. Lineage (NCBI taxonomy): Eukaryota > Metazoa > Chordata > Lepidosauria > Squamata > Viperidae > Bothrops > Bothrops alternatus. The sequence goes on from JARGCV010000165.1 coordinate 2,240,879, forward strand.
TGGGATCTTCCCATGTATTTTAGCAGGAAACGTAGATACGGCAGACTAGAAAAGTAAGTTCCCTCCTAACCATATCCAAGCACTCCCAGTTTGTTGCCGATGTCCATTTTTCTCTATGAGTTCATGGTGATCTAACCCCAACCCTAAGTGGAATTTTCCTCCAATGGGATTTTCCCATGCATTTTAGCAGGAAACATAGATAGGGCAGCCTAGAAAAGTAAGTTCCCTCCTAACCATATCCAAGCACTCCCAGTTTGTTGCCGATGTCCATTTTTCTCTCTGAGTTCATGGTGACCTAACCCTAACCCTAAGTGGAATTTTCCTCCAATGGGATCTTCCCATGTATTTTAGCAGGAAACATAGATAGGGCAGCCTAGAAAAGTAAGTTCCCTCCTAACCATATCCAAGCACTCCCAGTTTGTTGCCGATGTCCATTTTTCTCTATGAGTTCATGGTGACCTAACCCTAACCCTAGGTGGAATTTTGTTCCAATGGGATCTTCCCATGTATTTTAGCAGGAAACGTAGATACAGCAGCCTAGAAAAGTAAGTTCCCTCCTAACCATATCCAAGCACTCCCAGTTTGTTGCCGATGTCCATTTTTCTCTATGAGTTCATGGTGACCTAACACTAAGTGGAATTTTCCTCCAATGGGATTTTCCCATGTATTTTACCAGGAAACGTAGATACGGCAGCCTAGAAGAGTAAGTTCCCTCCTAACCATATGCAAGCACTCCCAGTTTGTTGCCGATGTCCATTTTTCTCTATGGGTTCATGGTGACCTAACCCTAACCCTAGGTGGAATTTTCCTCCAATGGGTTCTTCCCATGTATTTTAGCAGGAAACATAGATAGGGCAGCCTAGAAATTTCTTTGCCCTCCTAACCATTCCCAACCACTCCGAATTTATTGGCAATGTCCATGTTTCTCTCCATGTTCATGGTGACCTAACCCTAACCCTAAGTGGAATTTTCCTCCAATGGGATTTTCCCATGTATTTTAGCAGGAAACATAGATAGGTAAGCCTAGAAAAGTAAGTTCCCTCCTAACCATATCCAAGCACTCCCAGTTTGTTGCCGATGTCCATTTTTCTCTATGAGTTCATGGTGACCTAACCCTAAGTGGAATTTTCCTCCAATGGGATTTTCCCATGTATTTTAGAAGAAAACATAGATACCGCAGCCTAGAAAAGTAAGTTCCCTCCTAACCATATCCAAGCACTCCCAGTTTGTTGCCGATGTCCATTGTTCTCTATGAGTTCATGGTGACCTAACCCTAACACTAAGTGGAATTTTCCTCCAATGGGATCTTCCCATGTATTTTAGCAGGAAACATAGATAGGGCAGCCTAGAAAAGTAAGTTCCCTCCTAACCATATCCAAGCACTCCCAATCGTTGCCGATGTCCATTTTTCTCTATGAGTTCATGGTGACCTAACCCTAACCCTAGGTGGAATTTTGCTCCAATGGGATCTTCCCATGTATTTTAGCAGGAAACGTAGATACAGCAGCCTAGAAAAGTAAGTTCCCTCCTAACCATATCCAACCACTCCGAATTTATTGGCAATGTCCATGTTTCTCTCCATGTTCATGGTGACCTAACCCTAACCCTAAGTGGAATTTTCCTCCAATGGGATTTTCCCATGTATTTTAGCAGGAAACATAGATAGGTAAGCCTAGAAAAGTAAGTTCCCTCCTAACCATATCCAAGCACTCCCAGTTTGTTGCCGATGTCCATTTTTCTCTATGAGTTCATGGTGACCTAACCCTAAGTGGAATTTTCCTCCAATGGGATTTTCCCATGTATTTTAGAAGAAAACATACATACCGCAGCCTAGAAAAGTAAGTTCCCTCCTAACCATATCCAAGCACTCCCAGTTTGTTGCCGATGTCCATTGTTCTCCATGAGTTCATGGTGACCTAACCCTAACCCTAGGTGGAATTTTCCTCCAATGGGTTCTTCCCATGTATTTTAGCAGGAAACGTAGATACGGCAGCCTAGAAAAGTAAGTTCCCTCCTAACCATATCCAAGCACTCCCAGTTTGTTGCTGATGTCCATTTTTCTCTATGAGTTCATGGTGACCTAACCCTAACTCTAGGTGGAATTTTCCTCCAATGGGATCTTCCCATGTATTTTAGCAGGAAACGTAGATACGGCAGACTAGAAAAGTAAGTTCCCTCCTAACCATATCCAAGCACTCCCAGTTTGTTGCCGATGTCCATTTTTCTCTATGAGTTCATGGTGATCTAACCCCAACCCTAAGTGGAATTTTCCTCCAATGGGATTTTCCCATGCATTTTAGCAGGAAACATAGATAGGGCAGCCTAGAAAAGTAAGTTCCCTCCTAACCATATCCAAGCACTCCCAGTTTGTTGCCGATGTCCATTTTTCTCTCTGAGTTCATGGTGACCTAACCCTAACCCTAAGTGGAATTTTCCTCCAATGGGATCTTCCCATGTATTTTAGCAGGAAACATAGATAGGGCAGCCTAGAAAAGTAAGTTCCCTCCTAACCATATCCAAGCACTCCCAGTTTGTTGCCGATGTCCATTTTTCTCTATGAGTTCATGGTGACCTAACCCTAACCCTAGGTGGAATTTTGCTCCAATGGGATCTTCCCATGTATTTTAGCAGGAAACGTAGATACAGCAGCCTAGAAAAGTACGTTCCCTCCTAACCATATCCAAGCACTCCCAGTTTGTTGCCGATGTCCATTTTTCTCTATGAGTTCATGGTGACCTAACACTAAGTGGAATTTTCCTCCAATGGGATTTTCCCATGTATTTTACCAGGAAACGTAGATACGGCAGCCTAGAAGAGTAAGTTCCCTCCTAACCATATGCAAGCACTCCCAGTTTGTTGCCGATGTCCATTTTTCTCTATGGGTTCATGGTGACCTAACCCTAACCCTAGGTGGAATTTTCCTCCAATGGGTTCTTCCCATGTATTTTAGCAGGAAACATAGATAGGGCAGCCTAGAAATTTATTTGCCCTCCTAACCATTCCCAACCACTCCGAATTTATTGGCAATGTCCATGTTTCTCTCCATGTTCATGGTGACCTAACCCTAACCCTAAGTGGAATTTTCCTCCAATGGGATTTTCCCATGTATTTTAGCAGGAAACATAGATAGGTAAGCCTAGAAAAGTAAGTTCCCTCCTAACCATATCCAAGCACTCCCAGTTTGTTGCCGATGTCCATTTTTCTCTCTGAGTTCATGGTGACCTAACCCTAACCCTAAGTTGAATTTTCCTCTAATGGGATCTTCCCATGTATTTTAGCAGGAAACATAGATAGGGCAGCCTAGAAAAGTAAGTTCCCTCCTAACCATATCCAAGCACTCCCAGTTTGTTTCCGATGTCCATTTTTCTCTATGAGTTCATGGTGACCTAACCCTAACCCTAGGTGGAATTTTGCTCCAATGGGATCTTCCCATGTATTTTAGCAGGAAACGTAGATACAGCAGCCTAGAAAAGTAAGTTCCCTCCTAACCATATCCAAGCACTCCCAGTTTGTTGCCGATGTCCATTTTTCTCTATGAGTTCATGGTGACCTAACCCTAAGTGGAATTTTCCTCCAATGGGATTTTCCCATGTATTTTAGAAGAAAACATAGATACCGCAGCCTAGAAAAGTAAGTTCCCTCCTAACCATATCCAAGCACTCCCAGTTTGTTGCCGATGTCCATTGTTCTCTATGAGTTCATGGTGACCTAACCCTAACACTAAGTGGAATTTTCCTCCAATGGGATCTTCCCATGTATTTTAGCAGGAAACATAGATAGGGCAGCCTAGAAAAGTAAGTTCCCTCCTAACCATATCCAAGCACTCCCAATCGTTGCCGATGTCCATTTTTCTCTATGAGTTCATGGTGACCTAACCCTAACCCTAGGTGGAATTTTGCTCCAATGGGATCTTCCCATGTATTTTAGCAGGAAACGTAGATACAGCAGCCTAGAAAAGTAAGTTCCCTCCTAACCATATCCAAGCACTCCCAGTTTGTTGCCGATGTCCATTTTTCTCTATGAGTTCATGGTGACCTAACCCTAAGTGGAATTTTCCTCCAATGGGATTTTCCCATGTATTTTAGAAGAAAACATACATACCGCAGCCTAGAAAAGTAAGTTCCCTCCTAACCATATCCAAGCACTCCCAGTTTGTTGCCGATGTCCATTGTTCTCTATGAGTTCATGGTGACCTAACCCTAACCCTAGGTGGAATTTTCCTCCAATGGGTTCTTCCCATGTATTTTAGCAGGAAACGTAGATACGGCAGCCTAGAAAAGTAAGTTCCCTCCTAACCATATCCAAGCACTCCCAGTTTGTTGCTGATGTCCATTTTTCTCTATGAGTTCATGGTGACCTAACCCTAACTCTAGGTGGAATTTTCCTCCAATGGGATCTTCCCATGTATTTTAGCAGGAAACGTAGATACGGCAGACTAGAAAAGTAAGTTCCCTCCTAACCATATCCAAGCACTCCCAGTTTGTTGCCGATGTCCATTTTTCTCTATGAGTTCATGGTGATCTAACCCCAACCCTAAGTGGAATTTTCCTCCAATGGGATTTTCCCATGCATTTTAGCAGGAAACATAGATAGGGCAGCCTAGAAAAGTATGTTCCCTCCTAACCATATCCAAGCACTCCCAGTTTGTTGCCGATGTCCATTTTTCTCTCTGAGTTCATGGTGACCTAACCCTAACCCTAAGTGGAATTTTCCTCCAATGGGATCTTCCCATGTATTTTAGCAGGAAACATAGATAGGGCAGCCTAGAAAAGTAAGTTCCCTCCTAACCATATCCAAGCACTCCCAGTTTGTTGCCGATGTCCATTTTTCTCTATGAGTTCATGGTGACCTAACCCTAACCCTAGGTGGAATTTTGCTCCAATGGGATCTTCCCATGTATTTTAGCAGGAAACGTAGATACAGCAGCCTAGAAAAGTAAGTTCCCTCCTAACCATATCCAAGCACTCCCAGTTTGTTGCCGATGTCCATTTTTCTCTATGAGTTCATGTTGACCTAACCCTAAGTGGAATTTTCCTCCAATGGGATTTTCCCATGTATTTTAGAAGAAAACATAGATACCGCAGCCTAGAAAAGTAAGTTCCCTCCTAACCATATACAAGCACTCCCAGTTTGTTGCCGATGTCCATTGTTCTCTATGAGTTCATGGTGACCTAACCCTAACCCTAAGTGGAACTTTCCTCCAATGGGATCTTCCCATGTATTTTAGCAGGAAACATAGATAGGGCAGCCTAGAAAAGTAAGTTCCCTCCTAACCATATCCAAGCACTCCCAGTTTGTTGCCGATGTCCATTTTTCTCTATGAGTTCATGGTGACCTAACCCTAAGTGGAATTTTCCTCCAATGGGATTTTCCCATGTATTTTAGAAGAAAACATAGATACCGCAGCCTAGAAAAGTAAGTTCCCTCCTAACCATATCCAAGCACTCCCAGTTTGTTGCCGATGTCCATTGTTCTCTATGAGTTCATGGTGACCTAACCCTAACACTAAGTGGAATTTTCCTCCAATGGTATTTTCCCATGTATTTTACCAGGAAACGTAGATACGGCAGCCTAGAAAAGTAAGTTCCCTCCTAACCATATGCAAGCACTCCCAGTTTGTTGCCGATGTCCATTTTTCTCTATGAGTTCATGGTGACCTAACCCTAACCCTAGGTGGAATTTTCCTCCAATGGGTTCTTCCCATGTATTTTAGCAGGAAACGTAGGTACGGCAGCCTAGAAAAGTAAGTTCCCTCCTAACCATATCCAAGCACTCCCAGTTTGTTGCTGATGTCCATTTTTCTCTATGAGTTCATGGTGACCTAACCCTAACTCTAGGTGGAATTTTCCTCCAATGGGATCTTCCCATGTATTTTAGCAGGAAACGTAGATACGGCAGACTAGAAAAGTAAGTTCCCTCCTAACCATATCCAAGCACTCCCAGTTTGTTGCCGATGTCCATTTTTCTCTATGAGTTCATGGTGATCTAACCCCAACCCTAAGTGGAATTTTCCTCCAATGGGATTTTCCCATGCATTTTAGCAGGAAACATAGATAGGGCAGCCTAGAAAAGTAAGTTCCCTCCTAACCATATCCAAGCACTCCCAGTTTGTTGCCGATGTCCATTTTTCTCTCTGAGTTCATGGTGACCTAACCCTAACCCTAAGTGGAATTTTCCTCCAATGGGATCTTCCCATGTATTTTAGCAGGAAACATAGATAGGGCAGCCTAGAAAAGTAAGTTCCCTCCTAACCATATCCAAGCACTCCCAGTTTGTTGCCGATGTCCATTTTTCTCTATGAGTTCATGGTGACCTAACCCTAACCCTAGGTGGAATTTTGCTCCAATGGGATCTTCCCATGTATTTTAGCAGGAAACGTAGATACAGCAGCCTAGAAAAGTAAGTTCCCTCCTAACCATATCCAAGCACTCCCAGTTTGTTGCCGATGTCCATTTTTCTCTATGAGTTCATGTTGACCTAACCCTAAGTGGAATTTTCCTCCAATGGGATTTTCCCATGTATTTTAGAAGAAAACATAGATACCGCAGCCTAGAAAAGTAAGTTCCCTCCTAACCATATACAAGCACTCCCAGTTTGTTGCCGATGTCCATTGTTCTCTATGAGTTCATGGTGACCTAACCCTAACCCTAAGTGGAACTTTCCTCCAATGGGATCTTCCCATGTATTTTAGCAGGAAACATAGATAGGGCAGCCTAGAAAAGTAAGTTCCCTCCTAACCATATCCAAGCACTCCCAGTTTGTTGCCGATGTCCATTTTTCTCTATGAGTTCATGGTGACCTAACCCTAAGTGGAATTTTCCTCCAATGGGATTTTCCCATGTATTTTAGAAGAAAACATAGATACCGCAGCCTAGAAAAGTAAGTTCCCTCCTAACCATATCCAAGCACTCCCAGTTTGTTGCCGATGTCCATTGTTCTCTATGAGTTCATGGTGACCTAACCCTAACACTAAGTGGAATTTTCCTCCAATGGTATTTTCCCATGTATTTTACCAGGAAACGTAGATACGGCAGCCTAGAAAAGTAAGTTCCCTCCTAACCATATGCAAGCACTCCCAGTTTGTTGCCGATGTCCATTTTTCTCTATGAGTTCATGGTGACCTAACCCTAACCCTAGGTGGAATTTTCCTCCAATGGGTTCTTCCCATGTATTTTAGCAGGAAACGTAGGTACGGCAGCCTAGAAAAGTAAGTTCCCTCCTAACCATATCCAAGCACTCCCAGTTTGTTGCTGATGTCCATTTTTCTCTATGAGTTCATGGTGACCTAACCCTAACTCTAGGTGGAATTTTCCTCCAATGGGATCTTCCCATGTATTTTAGCAGGAAACGTAGATACGGCAGACTAGAAAAGTAAGTTCCCTCCTAACCATATCCAAGCACTCCCAGTTTGTTGCCGATGTCCATTTTTCTCTATGAGTTCATGGTGATCTAACCCCAACCCTAAGTGGAATTTTCCTCCAATGGGATTTTCCCATGCATTTTAGCAGGAAACATAGATAGGGCAGCCTAGAAAAGTAAGTTCCCTCCTAACCATATCCAAGCACTCCCAGTTTGTTGCCGATGTCCATTTTTCTCTCTGAGTTCATGGTGACCTAACCCTAACCCTAAGTGGAATTTTCCTCCAATGGGATCTTCCCATGTATTTTAGCAGGAAACATAGATAGGGCAGGCTAGAAAAGTAAGTTCCCTCCTAACCATATCCAAGCACTCCCAGTTTGTTGCCGATGTCCATTTTTCTCTATGAGTTCATGGTGACCTAACCCTAACCCTAGGTGGAATTTTGCTCCAATGGGATCTTCCCATGTATTTTAGCAGGAAACGTAGATACAGCAGCCTAGAAAAGTAAGTTCCCTCCTAACCATATCCAAGCACTCGCAGTTTGTTGCCGATGTCCATTTTTCTCTATGAGTTCATGGTGACCTAACACTAAGTGGAATTTTCCTCCAATGGGATTTTCCCATGTATTTTACCAGGAAACGTAGATACGGCAGCCTAGAAGAGTAAGTTCCCTCCTAACCATATGCAAGCACTCCCAGTTTGTTGCCGATGTCCATTTTTCTCTATGAGTTCATGGTGACCTAACCCTAACCCTAGGTGGAATTTTCCTCCAATGGGATTTTCCCATGCATTTTAGCAGGAAACATAGATAGGGCAGCCTAGAAAAGTAAGTTCCCTCCTAACCATATCCAAGCACTCCCAGTTTGTTGCCGATGTCCATTTTTCTCTCTGAGTTCATGGTGACCTAACCCTAACCCTAAGTGGAATTTTCCTCTAATGGGATCTTCCCATGTATTTTAGCAGGAAACATAGATAGGGCAGCCTAGAAAAGTAAGTTCCCTCCTAACCATATCCAAGCACTCCCAGTTTGTTGCCGATGTCCATTTTTCTCTATGAGTTCATGGTGACCTAACCCTAACCCTAGGTGGAATTTTGCTCCAATGGGATCTTCCCATGTATTTTAGCAGGAAACGTAGATACAGCAGCCTAGAAAAGTAAGTTCCCTCCTAACCATATCCAAGCACTCCCAGTTTGTTGCCAATGTCCATTTTTCTCTATGAGTTCATGTTGACCTAACCCTAAGTGGAATTTTCCTCCAATGGGATTTTCCCATGTATTTTAGAAGAAAACATAGATACCGCAGCCTAGAAAAGTAAGTTCCCTCCTAACCATATACAAGCACTCCCAGTTTGTTGCCGATGTCCATTGTTCTCTATGAGTTCATGGTGACCTAACCCTAACCCTAAGTGGAATTTTCCTCCAATGGGATCTTCCCATGTATTTTAGCAGGAAACATAGATAGGGCAGCCTAGAAAAGTAAGTTCCCTCCTAACCATATCCAAGCACTCCCAGTTTGTTGCCGATGTCCATTTTTCTCTATGAGTTCATGGTGACCTAACCCTAAGTGGAATTTTCCTCCAATGGGATTTTCCCATGTATTTTAGAAGAAAACATAGATACCGCAGCCTAGAAAAGTAAGTTACCTCCTAACCATATCCAAGCACTCCCAGTTTGTTGCCGATGTCCATTGTTCTCTATGAGTTCATGGTGACCTAACCCTAACACTAAGTGGAATTTTCCTCCAATGGTATTTTCCCATGTATTTTACCAGGAAACGTAGATACGGCAGCCTAGAAAAGTAAGTTCCCTCCTAACCATATGCAAGCACTCCCAGTTTGTTGCCGATGTCCATTTTTCTCTATGAGTTCATGGTGACCTAACCCTAACCCTAGGTGGAATTTTCCTCCAATGGGTTCTTCCCATGTATTTTAGCAGGAAACGTAGATACGGCAGCCTAGAAAAGTAAGTTCCCTCCTAACCATATCCAAGCACTCCCAGTTTGTTGCTGATGTCCATTTTTCTCTATGAGTTCATGGTGACCTAACCCTAACTCTAGGTGGAATTTTCCTCCAATGGGATCTTCCCATGTATTTTAGCAGGAAACGTAGATACGGCAGACTAGAAAAGTAAGTTCCCTCCTAACCATATCCAAGCACTCCCAGTTTGTTGCCGATGTCCATTTTTCTCTATGAGTTCATGGTGATCTAACCCCAACCCTAAGTGGAATTTTCCTCCAATGGGATTTTCCCATGCATTTTAGCAGGAAACATAGATAGGGCAGCCTAGAAAAGTAAGTTCCCTCCTAACCATATCCAAGCACTCCCAGTTTGTTGCCGATGTCCATTTTTCTCTCTGAGTTCATGGTGACCTAACCCTAACCCTAAGTGGAATTTTCCTCCAATGGGATCTTCCCATGTATTTTAGCAGGAAACATAGATAGGGCAGCCAAGAAAAGTAAGTTCCCTCCTAACCATATCCAAGCACTCCCAGTTTGTTGCCGATGTCCATTTTTCTCTATGAGTTCATGGTGACCTAACACTAAGTGGAATTTTCCTCCAATGGGATTTTCCCATGTATTTTACCAGGAAACGTAGATACGGCAGCCTAGAAGAGTAAGTTCCCTCCTAACCATATGCAAGCACTCCCAGTTTGTTGCCGATGTCCATTTTTCTCTATGAGTTCATGGTGACCTAACCCTAACCCTAGGTGGAATTTTCCTCCAATGGGTTCTTCCCATGTATTTTAGCAGGAAACATAGATAGGGCAGCCTAGAAATTTCTTTGCCCTCCTAACCATTCCCAACCACTCCGAATTTATTGGCAATGTCCATGTTTCTCTCCATGTTCATGGTGACCTAACCCTAACCCTAAGTGGAATTTTCCTCCAATGGGATTTTCCCATGTATTTTAGCAGGAAACATAGATAGGTAAGCCTATAAAAGTAAGTGCCCTCCTAACCATTCCCAAGCACTCCGAATTTATTGACAATGTCTATGTTGCTCTCCATATTCATGGTGACCTAACCCTAATCCTAATTGGAAATTTCCTCCAATCGGTTTTCCCCATGTATTTAAGCAGGAAAGAACGATACGGCAGCCTAGAAAACCATATCCTTGTTGCTGATGTCCATTTTTCTCTATGAGTTCATGGTGACCTAACCCTAACCCTAGGTGGAATTTTCCTCCAATGGGATTTTCCCATGTATTTTAGCAGGAAACAAAGATAGGGCAGCCTAGAAATTTCTTTGCCCTCCTAACCATTCCCAACCACTCCAAATTTATTGGCAATGTCCATATTTCTCTCCATGTTCATGGTGACCTAACCCTAACCCTAAGTGGAATTTTCCTCCAATGGGATTTTCCCATGTATTTTACCAGGAAACTTAGATAGGGAAGCCTAGAAAAGTAAGTGCCCTCCTAACCATTCCCAAGCACTCCAAATTTATTGACAATGTCCATGTTGCTCTCCAAATTCACGGTGACCTAACCCTAACCCTAGGTGGAATTTTCCTCCAATGGGATTTCCCCATGTATTTTAGCAGGAAACAAAGATAGGGCAGCCTCGAAATTTCTTTGCCCTCCTAACCATTCCAAAGCACTCCGAATTTATTGACAATGTCCATGTTGCTCTCCATATTCATGGTGACCTAACGCTAACCCTAGGTGGAATTTTCCTCCAATGGGATTTCCCCATGTATTTTAGCAGGAAACGTAGATACAACAGCCTAGAAAAGTAAGTTCCCTCCTAACCATATACAAGCACTCCCAGTTTGTTGCCGATGTCCATTTTTCCCTATGAGTTCATGGTGACCTAACCCTAACCCTAGGTGGAATTTTCCTCCAATGGGATTTTCCCATGTATTTTAGCAGGAAACAAAGATAGGGCAGACTAGAAAAGTAAGTTCCCTCCTAACCATATCCAAGCACTCCCAGTTTGTTGCCGATGTCCATTTTTCTCTATGAGTTCATGGTGATCTAACCCCAACCCTAAGAGGAATTTTCCTCCAATGGGATTTTCCCATGCATTTTAGCAGGAAACATAGATAGGGCAGCCTAGAAAAGTAAGTTCCCTCCTAACCATATCCAAGCACTCCCAGTTTGTTGCCGATGTCCATTTTTCTCTCTGAGTTCATGGTGACCTAACCCTAAGTGGAATTTTCCTCCAATGGGATTTTCCCATGTATTTTAGAAGAAAACATACATACCGCAGCCTAGAAAAGTAAGTTCCCTCCTAACCATATCCAAGCACTCCCAGTTTGTTGCCGATGTCCATTGTTCTCTATGAGTTCATGGTGACCTAACCCTAACCCTAGGTGGAATTTTCCTCCAATGGGTTCTTCCCATGTATTTTAGCAGGAAACGTAGATACGGCAGCCTAGAAAAGTAAGTTCCCTCCTAACCATATCCAAGCACTCCCAGTTTGTTGCTGATGTCCATTTTTCTCTATGAGTTCATGGTGACCTAACCCTAACTCTAGGTGGAATTTTCCTCCAATGGGATCTTCCCATGTATTTTAGCAGGAAACGTAGATACGGCAGACTAGAAAAGTAAGTTCCCTCCTAACCATATCCAAGCACTCCCAGTTTGTTGCCGATGTCCATTTTTCTCTATGAGTTCATGGTGATCTAACCCCAACCCTAAGTGGAATTTTCCTCCAATGGGATTTTCCCATGCATTTTAGCAGGAAACATAGATAGGGCAGCCTAGAAAAGTAAGTTCCCTCCTAACCATATCCAAGCACTCCCAGTTTGTTGCCGATGTCCATTTTTCTCTCTGAGTTCATGGTGACCTAACCCTAACCCTAAGTGGAATTTTCCTCTAATGGGATCTTCCCATGTATTTTAGCAGGAAACATAGATAGGGCAGCCTAGAAAAGTAAGTTCCCTCCTAACCATATCCAAGCACTCCCAGTTTGTTGCCGATGTCCATTTTTCTCTATGAGTTCATGGTGACCTAACCCTAAGTGGAATTTTCCTCCAATGGGATTTTCCCATGTATTTTAGAAGAAAACATAGATACCGCAGCCTAGAAAAGTAAGTTCCCTCCTAACCATATCCAAGCACTCCCAGTTTGTTGCCGATGTCCATTGTTCTCTATGAGTTCATGGTGACCTAACCCTAACACTAAGTGGAATTTTCCTCCAATGGGATCTTCCCATGTATTTTAGCAGGAAACATAGATAGGGCAGCCTAGAAAAGTAAGTTCCCTCCTAACCATATCCAAGCACTCCCAATCGTTGCCTATGTCCATTTTTCTCTATGAGTTCATGGTGACCTAACCCTAACCCTAGGTGGAATTTTCCTCCAATGGGTTCTTCCCATGTATTTTAGCAGGAAACATAGATAGGGCAGCCTAGAAATTTCTTTGCCCTCCTAACCATTCCCAACCACTCCGAATTTATTGGCAATGTCCATGTTTCTCTCCATGTTCATGGTGACCTAACCCTAACCCTAAGTGGAATTTTCCTCCAATGGGATTTTCCCATGTATTTTAGCAGGAAACATAGATAGGTAAGCCTAGAAAAGTAAGTTCCCTCCTAACCATATCCAAGCACTCCCAGTTTGTTGCCGATGTCCATTTTTCTCTATGAGTTCATGGTGACCTAACCCTAACCCTAAGTGGAATTTTCCTCTAATGGGATCTTCCCATGTATTTTAGCAGGAAACATAGATAGGGCAGCCTAGAAAAGTAAGTTCCCTCCTAACCATATCCAAGCACTCCCAGTTTGTTGCCGATGTCCATTTTTCTCTATGAGTTCATGGTGATCTAACCCCAACCCTAAGTGGAATTTTCCTCCAATGGGATTTTCCCATGCATTTTAGCAGGAAACATAGATAGGGCAGCCTAGAAAAGTAAGTTCCCTCCTAACCATATCCAAGCACTCCCAGTTTGTTGCCGATGTCCATTTTTCTCTCTGAGTTCATGGTGACCTAACCCTAACCCTAAGTGGAATTTTCCTCCAATGGGATCTTCCCATGTATTTTAGCAGGAAACATAGATAGGGCAGCCTAGAAAAGTAAGTTCCCTCCTAACCATATCCAAGCACTCCCAGTTTGTTGCCGATGTCCATTTTTCTCTATGAGTTCATGGTGACCTAACACTAAGTGGAATTTTCCTCCAATGGGATTTTCCCATGTATTTTACCAGGAAACGTAGATACGGCAGCCTAGAAGAGTAAGTTCCCTCCTAACCATATGCAAGCACTCCCAGTTTGTTGCCGATGTCCATTTTTCTCTATGAGTTCATGGTGACCTAACCCTAACCCTAAGTGGAATTTTCCTCTAATGGGATCTTCCCATGTATTTTAGCAGGAAACATAGATAGGGCAGCCTAGAAAAGTAAGTTCCCTCCTAACCATATCCAAGCACTCCCAGTTTGTTGCCGATGTCCATTTTTCTCTATGAGTTCATGGTGACCTAACCCTAAGTGGAATTTTCCTCCAATGGGATTTTCCCATGTATTTTAGAAGAAAACATAGATACCGCAGCCTAGAAAAGTAAGTTCCCTCCTAACCATATCCAAGCACTCCCAGTTTGTTGCCGATGTCCATTGTTCTCTATGAGTTCATGGTGACCTAACCCTAACACTAAGTGGAATTTTCCTCCAATGGGATCTTCCCATGTATTTTAGCAGGAAACATAGATAGGGCAGCCTAGAAAAGTAAGTTCCCTCCTAACCATATCCAAGCACTCCCAATCGTTGCCTATGTCCATTTTTCTCTATGAGTTCATGGTGACCTAACCCTAACCCTAGGTGGAATTTTCCTCCAATGGGTTCTTCCCATGTATTTTAGCAGGAAACATAGATAGGGCAGCCTAGAAATTTCTTTGCCCTCCTAACCATTCCCAACCACTCCGAATTTATTGGCAATGTCCATGTTTCTCTCCATGTTCATGGTGACCTAACCCTAACCCTAAGTGGAATTTTCCTCCAATGGGATTTTCCCATGTATTTTAGCAGGAAACATAGATAGGTAAACCTAGAGAAGTAAGTTCCCTCCTAACCATATGCAAGCACTCCCAGTTTGTTGCCGATGTCCATTTTTCTCTATGAGTTCATGGTGACCTAACCCTAACCCTAGGTGGAATTTTCCTCCAATGGGTTCTTCCCATGTATTTTAGCAGGAAACATAGATAGGGCAGCCTAGAAATTTCTTTGCCCTCCTAACCATTCCCAACCACTCCGAATTTATTGGCAATGTCCATGTTTCTGTCCATGTTCATGGTGACCTAACCCTAACCCTAAGTGGAATTTTCCTCCAATGGGATTTTCCCATGTATTTTAGCAGGAAACATAGATAGGTAAGCCTATAAAAGTAAGTGCCCTCCTAACCATTCCCAAGCACTCCGAATTTATTGACAATGTCTATGTTGCTCTCCATATTCATGGTGACCTAACCCTAATCCTAATTGGAAATTTCCTCCAATCGGTTTTCCCCATGTATTTAAGCAGGAAAGAACGATACGGCAGCCTAGAAAACCATATCCTTGTTGCTGATGTCCATTTTTCTCTATGAGTTCATGGTGACCTAACCCTAACCCTAGGTGGAATTTTCCTCCAATGGGATTTTCCCATGTATTTTAGCAGGAAACAAAGATAGGGCAGCCTAGAAATTTCTTTGCCCTCCTAACCATTCCCAACCACTCCAAATTTATTGGCAATGTCCATATTTCTCTCCATGTTCATGGTGACCTAACCCTAACCCTAAGTGGAATTTTCCTCCAATGGGATTTTCCCATGTATTTTACCAGGAAACTTAGATAGGGAAGCCTAGAAAAGTAAGTGCCCTCCTAACCATTCCCAAGCACTCCAAATTTATTGACAATGTCCATGTTGCTCTCCAAATTCACGGTGACCTAACCCTAACCCTAGGTGGAATTTTCCTCCAATGGGATTTTCCCATGTATTTTAGCAGGAAACAAAGATAGGGCAGCCTAGAAATTTCTTTGCCCTCCTAACCATTCCCAACCACTCCAAATTTATTGGCAATGTCCATATTTCTCTCCATGTTCATGGTGACCTAACCCTAACCCTAAGTGGAATTTTCCTCCAATGGGATTTTCCCATGTATTTACCAGGAAACTTAGATAGGGAAGCCTAGAAAAGTAAGTGCCCTCCTAACCATTCCCAAGCACTCCAAATTTATTGACAATGTACATGTTGGTCTCCATATTCATGGTGACCTAACCCTAACTCTAGGTGGAATTTTCCTCCAATGGGATTTCCCCATGTATTTTAGCAGGAAACAAAGATAGGGCAGCCTCGAAATTTCTTTGCCCTCCTAACCATTCCAAAGCACTCCGAATTTATTGACAATGTCCATGTTGCTCTCCATATTCATGGTGACCTAACGCTAACCCTAGGTGGAATTTTCCTCCAATGGGATTTCCCCATGTATTTTAGCAGGAAACGTAGATACGGCAGCCTAGAAAAGTAAGTTCCCTCCTAACCATATACAAGCACTCCCAGTTTGTTGCCGATGTCCATTTTTCCCTATGAGTTCATGGTGACCTAACCCTAACCCTAGGTGGAATTTTCCTCCAATGGGATTTTCCCATGTATTTTAGCAGGAAACAAAGATAGGGCAGACTAGAAAAGTAAGTTCCCTCCTAACCATTCCCAAGCACTCCAAATTTATTGACAATGTACATGTTGGTCTCCATATTCATGGTGACCTAACCCTAACTCTAGGTGGAATTTTCCTCCAATGGGATCTTCCCATGTATTTTAGCAGGAAACATAGATAGGGCAGCCTAGAAAAGTAAGTTCCCTCCTAACCATATCCAAGCACTCCCAGTTTGTTGCCGATGTCCATTTTTCTCTATGAGTTCATGGTGACCTAACCCTAACCCTAGGTGGAATTTTGCTCCAATGGGATCTTCCCATGTATTTTAGCAGGAAACGTAGATACAGCAGCCTAGAAAAGTAAGTTCCCTCCTAACCATATCCAAGCACTCCCAGTTTGTTGCCGATGTCCATTTTTCTCTATGAGTTCATGGTGACCTAACACTAAGTGGAATTTTCCTCCAATGGGATTTTCCCATGTATTTTACCAGGAAACGTAGATACGGCAGCCTAGAAGAGTAAGTTCCCTCCTAACCATATGCAAGCACTCCCAGTTTGTTGCCGATGTCCATTTTTCTCTATGAGTTCATGGTGACCTAACCCTAACCCTAAGTGGAATTTTCCTCTAATGGGATCTTCCCATGTATTTTAGCAGGAAACATAGATAGGGCAGCCTAGAAAAGTAAGTTCCCTCCTAACCATATCCAAGCACTCCCAGTTTGTTGCCGATGTCCATTTTTCTCTATGAGTTCATGGTGACCTAACCCTAAGTGGAATTTTCCTCCAATGGGATTTTCCCATGTATTTTAGAAGAAAACATAGATACCGCAGCCTAGAAAAGTAAGTTCCCTCCTAACCATATCCAAGCACTCCCAGTTTGTTGCCGATGTCCATTGTTCTCTATGAGTTCATGGTGACCTAACCCTAACACTAAGTGGAATTTTCCTCCAATGGGATCTTCCCATGTATTTTAGCAGGAAACATAGATAGGGCAGCCTAGAAAAGTAAGTTCCCTCCTAACCATATCCAAGCACTCCCAATCGTTGCCTATGTCCATTTTTCTCTATGAGTTCATGGTGACCTAACCCTAACCCTAGGTGGAATTTTCCTCCAATGGGTTCTTCCCATGTATTTTAGCAGGAAACATAGATAGGGCAGCCTAGAAATTTCTTTGCCCTCCTAACCATTCCCAACCACTCCGAATTTATTGGCAATGTCCATGTTTCTCTCCATGTTCATGGTGACCTAACCCTAACCCTAAGTGGAATTTTCCTCCAATGGGATTTTCCCATGTATTTTAGCAGGAAACATAGATAGGTAAGCCTAGAGAAGTAAGTTCCCTCCTAACCATATGCAAGCACTCCCAGTTTGTTGCCGATGTCCATTTTTCTCTATGAGTTCATGGTGACCTAACCCTAACCCTAGGTGGAATTTTCCTCCAATGGGTTCTTCCCATGTATTTTAGCAGGAAACATAGATAGGGCAGCCTAGAAATTTCTTTGCCCTCCTAACCATTCCCAACCACTCCGAATTTATTGGCAATGTCCATGTTTCTGTCCATGTTCATGGTGACCTAACCCTAACCCTAAGTGGAATTTTCCTCCAATGGGATTTTCCCATGTATTTTAGCAGGAAACATAGATAGGTAAGCCTATAAAAGTAAGTGCCCTCCTAACCATTCCCAAGCACTCCGAATTTATTGACAATGTCTATGTTGCTCTCCATATTCATGGTGACCTAACCCTAATCCTAATTGGAAATTTCCTCCAATCGGTTTTCCCCATGTATTTAAGCAGGAAAGAACGATACGGCAGCCTAGAAAACCATATCCTTGTTGCTGATGTCCATTTTTCTCTATGAGTTCATGGTGACCTAACCCTAACCCTAGGTGGAATTTTCCTCCAATGGGATTTTCCCATGTATTTTAGCAGGAAACAAAGATAGGGCAGCCTAGAAATTTCTTTGCCCTCCTAACCATTCCCAACCACTCCAAATTTATTGGCAATGTCCATATTTCTCTCCATGTTCATGGTGACCTAACCCTAACCCTAAGTGGAATTTTCCTCCAATGGGATTTTCCCATGTATTTTACCAGGAAACTTAGATAGGGAAGCCTAGAAAAGTAAGTGCCCTCCTAACCATTCCCAAGCACTCCAAATTTATTGACAATGTCCATGTTGCTCTCCAAATTCACGGTGACCTAACCCTAACCCTAGGTGGAATTTTCCTCCAATGGGATTTTCCCATGTATTTTAGCAGGAAACAAAGATAGGGCAGCCTAGAAATTTCTTTGCCCTCCTAACCATTCCCAACCACTCCAAATTTATTGGCAATGTCCATATTTCTCTCCATGTTCATGGTGACCTAACCCTAACCCTAAGTGGAATTTTCCTCCAATGGGATTTTCCCATGTATTTACCAGGAAACTTAGATAGGGAAGCCTAGAAAAGTAAGTGCCCTCCTAACCATTCCCAAGCACTCCAAATTTATTGACAATGTACATGTTGGTCTCCATATTCATGGTGACCTAACCCTAACTCTAGGTGGAATTTTCCTCCAATGGGATTTCCCCATGTATTTTAGCAGGAAACAAAGATAGGGCAGCCTCGAAATTTCTTTGCCCTCCTAACCATTCCAAAGCACTCCGAATTTATTGACAATGTCCATGTTGCTCTCCATATTCATGGTGACCTAATGCTAACCCTAGGTGGAATTTTCCTCCAATGGGATTTCCCCATGTATTTTAGCAGGAAACGTAGATACGGCAGCCTAGAAAAGTAAGTTCCCTCCTAACCATATACAAGCACTCCCAGTTTGTTGCCGATGTCCATTTTTCCCTATGAGTTCATGGTGACCTAACCCTAACCCTAGGTGGAATTTTCCTCCAATGGGATTTTCCCATGTATTTTAGCAGGAAACAAAGATAGGGCAGACTAGAAAAGTAAGTTCCCTCCTAACCATATCCAAGCACTCCCAGTTTGTTGCCGATGTCCATTTTTCTCTATGAGTTCATGGTGATCTAACCCCAACCCTAAGAGGAATTTTCCTCCAATGGGATTTTCCCATGCATTTTAGCAGGAAACATAGATAGGGCAGCCTAGAAAAGTAAGTTCCCTCCTAACCATATCCAAGCACTCCCAGTTTGTTGCCGATGTCCATTTTTCTCTCTGAGTTCATGGTGACCTAACCCTAAGTGGAATTTTCCTCCAATGGGATTTTCCCATGTATTTTAGAAGAAAACATACATACCGCAGCCTAGAAAAGTAAGTTCCCTCCTAACCATATCCAAGCACTCCCAGTTTGTTGCCGATGTCCATTGTTCTCTATGAGTTCATGGTGACCTAACCCTAACCCTAGGTGGAATTTTCCTCCAATGGGTTCTTCCCATGTATTTTAGCAGGAAACGTAGATACGGCAGCCTAGAAAAGTAAGTTCCCTCCTAACCATATCCAAGCACTCCCAGTTTGTTGCTGATGTCCATTTTTCTCTATGAGTTCATGGTGACCTAACCCTAACTCTAGGTGGAATTTTCCTCCAATGGGATCTTCCCATGTATTTTAGCAGGAAACGTAGATACGGCAGACTAGAAAAGTAAGTTCCCTCCTAACCATATCCAAGCACTCCCAGTTTGTTGCCGATGTCCATTTTTCTCTATGAGTTCATGGTGATCTAACCCCAACCCTAAGTGGAATTTTCCTCCAATGGGATTTTCCCATGCATTTTAGCAGGAAACATAGATAGGGCAGCCTAGAAAAGTAAGTTCCCTCCTAACCATATCCAAGCACTCCCAGTTTGTTGCCGATGTCCATTTTTCTCTCTGAGTTCATGGTGACCTAACCCTAACCCTAAGTGGAATTTTCCTCTAATGGGATCTTCCCATGTATTTTAGCAGGAAACATAGATAGGGCAGCCTAGAAAAGTAAGTTCCCTCCTAACCATATCCAAGCACTCCCAGTTTGTTGCCGATGTCCATTTTTCTCTATGAGTTCATGGTGACCTAACCCTAAGTGGAATTTTCCTCCAATGGGATTTTCCCATGTATTTTAGAAGAAAACATAGATACCGCAGCCTAGAAAAGTAAGTTCCCTCCTAACCATATCCAAGCACTCCCAGTTTGTTGCCGATGTCCATTGTTCTCTATGAGTTCATGGTGACCTAACCCTAACACTAAGTGGAATTTTCCTCCAATGGGATCTTCCCATGTATTTTAGCAGGAAACATAGATAGGGCAGCCTAGAAAAGTAAGTTCCCTCCTAACCATATCCAAGCACTCCCAATCGTTGCCTATGTCCATTTTTCTCTATGAGTTCATGGTGACCTAACCCTAACCCTAGGTGGAATTTTCCTCCAATGGGTTCTTCCCATGTATTTTAGCAGGAAACATAGATAGGGCAGCCTAGAAATTTCTTTGCCCTCCTAACCATTCCCAACCACTCCGAATTTATTGGCAATGTCCATGTTTCTCTCCATGTTCATGGTGACCTAACCCTAACCCTAAGTGGAATTTTCCTCCAATGGGATTTTCCCATGTATTTTAGCAGGAAACATAGATAGGTAAGCCTAGAAAAGTAAGTTCCCTCCTAACCATATCCAAGCACTCCCAGTTTGTTGCCGATGTCCATTTTTCTCTATGAGTTCATGGTGACCTAACCCTAACCCTAAGTGGAATTTTCCTCTAATGGGATCTTCCCATGTATTTTAGCAGGAAACATAGATAGGGCAGCCTAGAAAAGTAAGTTCCCTCCTAACCATATCCAAGCACTCCCAGTTTGTTGCCGATGTCCATTTTTCTCTATGAGTTCATGGTGATCTAACCCCAACCCTAAGTGGAATTTTCCTCCAATGGGATTTTCCCATGCATTTTAGCAGGAAACATAGATAGGGCAGCCTAGAAAAGTAAGTTCCCTCCTAACCATATCCAAGCACTCCCAGTTTGTTGCCGATGTCCATTTTTCTCTCTGAGTTCATGGTGACCTAACCCTAACCCTAAGTGGAATTTTCCTCCAATGGGATCTTCCCATGTATTTTAGCAGGAAACATAGATAGGGCAGCCTAGAAAAGTAAGTTCCCTCCTAACCATATCCAAGCACTCCCAGTTTGTTGCCGATGTCCATTTTTCTCTATGAGTTCATGGTGACCTAACCCTAACCCTAGGTGGAATTTTGCTCCAATGGGATCTTCCCATGTATTTTAGCAGGAAACGTAGATACAGCAGCCTAGAAAAGTAAGTTCCCTCCTAACCATATCCAAGCACTCCCAGTTTGTTGCCGATGTCCATTTTTCTCTATGAGTTCATGGTGACCTAACACTAAGTGGAATTTTCCTCCAATGGGATTTTCCCATGTATTTTACCAGGAAACGTAGATACGGCAGCCTAGAAGAGTAAGTTCCCTCCTAACCATATGCAAGCACTCCCAGTTTGTTGCCGATGTCCATTTTTCTCTATGAGTTCATGGTGACCTAACCCTAACCCTAAGTGGAATTTTCCTCTAATGGGATCTTCCCATGTATTTTAGCAGGAAACATAGATAGGGCAGCCTAGAAAAGTAAGTTCCCTCCTAACCATATCCAAGCACTCCCAGTTTGTTGCCGATGTCCATTTTTCTCTATGAGTTCATGGTGACCTAACCCTAAGTGGAATTTTCCTCCAATGGGATTTTCCCATGTATTTTAGAAGAAAACATAGATACCGCAGCCTAGAAAAGTAAGTTCCCTCCTAACCATATCCAAGCACTCCCAGTTTGTTGCCGATGTCCATTGTTCTCTATGAGTTCATGGTGACCTAACCCTAACACTAAGTGGAATTTTCCTCCAATGGGATCTTCCCATGTATTTTAGCAGGAAACATAGATAGGGCAGCCTAGAAAAGTAAGTTCCCTCCTAACCATATCCAAGCACTCCCAATCGTTGCCTATGTCCATTTTTCTCTATGAGTTCATGGTGACCTAACCCTAACCCTAGGTGGAATTTTCCTCCAATGGGTTCTTCCCATGTATTTTAGCAGGAAACATAGATAGGGCAGCCTAGAAATTTCTTTGCCCTCCTAACCATTCCCAACCACTCCGAATTTATTGGCAATGTCCATGTTTCTCTCCATGTTCATGGTGACCTAACCCTAACCCTAAGTGGAATTTTCCTCCAATGGGATTTTCCCATGTATTTTAGCAGGAAACATAGATAGGTAAGCCTAGAAAAGTAAGTTCCCTCCTAACCATATCCAAGCACTCCCAGTTTGTTGCCGATGTCCATTTTTCTCTATGAGTTCATGGTGACCTAACCCTAACCCTAAGTGGAATTTTCCTCTAATGGGATCTTCCCATGTATTTTAGCAGGAAACATAGATAGGGCAGCCTAGAAAAGTAAGTTCCCTCCTAACCATATCCAAGCACTCCCAGTTTGTTGCCGATGTCCATTTTTCTCTATGAGTTCATGGTGATCTAACCCCAACCCTAAGTGGAATTTTCCTCCAATGGGATTTTCCCATGCATTTTAGCAGGAAACATAGATAGGGCAGCCTAGAAAAGTAAGTTCCCTCCTAACCATATCCAAGCACTCCCAGTTTGTTGCCGATGTCCATTTTTCTCTCTGAGTTCATGGTGACCTAACCCTAACCCTAAGTGGAATTTTCCTCCAATGGGATCTTCCCATGTATTTTAGCAGGAAACATAGATAGGGCAGCCTAGAAAAGTAAGTTCCCTCCTAACCATATCCAAGCACTCCCAGTTTGTTGCCGATGTCCATTTTTCTCTATGAGTTCATGGTGACCTAACCCTAACCCTAGGTGGAATTTTGCTCCAATGGGATCTTCCCATGTATTTTAGCAGGAAACGTAGATACAGCAGCCTAGAAAAGTAAGTTCCCTCCTAACCATATCCAAGCACTCCCAGTTTGTTGCCGATGTCCATTTTTCTCTATGAGTTCATGGTGACCTAACACTAAGTGGAATTTTCCTCCAATGGGATTTTCCCATGTATTTTACCAGGAAACGTAGATACGGCAGCCTAGAAGAGTAAGTTCCCTCCTAACCATATGCAAGCACTCCCAGTTTGTTGCCGATGTCCATTTTTCTCTATGAGTTCATGGTGACCTAACCCTAACCCTAAGTGGAATTTTCCTCTAATGGGATCTTCCCATGTATTTTAGCAGGAAACATAGATAGGGCAGCCTAGAAAAGTAAGTTCCCTCCTAACCATATCCAAGCACTCCCAGTTTGTTGCCGATGTCCATTTTTCTCTATGAGTTCATGGTGACCTAACCCTAAGTGGAATTTTCCTCCAATGGGATTTTCCCATGTATTTTAGAAGAAAACATAGATACCGCAGCCTAGAAAAGTAAGTTCCCTCCTAACCATATCCAAGCACTCCCAGTTTGTTGCCGATGTCCATTGTTCTCTATGAGTTCATGGTGACCTAACCCTAACACTAAGTGGAATTTTCCTCCAATGGGATCTTCCCATGTATTTTAGCAGGAAACATAGATAGGGCAGCCTAGAAAAGTAAGTTCCCTCCTAACCATATCCAAGCACTCCCAATCGTTGCCTATGTCCATTTTTCTCTATGAGTTCATGGTGACCTAACCCTAACCCTAGGTGGAATTTTCCTCCAATGGGTTCTTCCCATGTATTTTAGCAGGAAACATAGATAGGGCAGCCTAGAAATTTCTTTGCCCTCCTAACCATTCCCAACCACTCCGAATTTATTGGCAATGTCCATGTTTCTCTCCATGTTCATGGTGACCTAACCCTAACCCTAAGTGGAATTTTCCTCCAATGGGATTTTCCCATGTATTTTAGCAGGAAACATAGATAGGTAAGCCTAGAAAAGTAAGTTCCCTCCTAACCATATCCAAGCACTCCCAGTTTGTTGCCGATGTCCATTTTTCTCTATGAGTTCATGGTGACCTAACCCTAACCCTAAGTGGAATTTTCCTCTAATGGGATCTTCCCATGTATTTTAGCAGGAAACATAGATAGGGCAGCCTAGAAAAGTAAGTTCCCTCCTAACCATATCCAAGCACTCCCAGTTTGTTGCCGATGTCCATTTTTCTCTATGAGTTCATGGTGATCTAACCCCAACCCTAAGTGGAATTTTCCTCCAATGGGATTTTCCCATGCATTTTAGCAGGAAACATAGATAGGGCAGCCTAGAAAAGTAAGTTCCCTCCTAACCATATCCAAGCACTCCCAGTTTGTTGCCGATGTCCATTTTTCTCTCTGAGTTCATGGTGACCTAACCCTAACCCTAAGTGGAATTTTCCTCCAATGGGATCTTCCCATGTATTTTAGCAGGAAACATAGATAGGGCAGCCTAGAAAAGTAAGTTCCCTCCTAACCATATCCAAGCACTCCCAGTTTGTTGCCGATGTCCATTTTTCTCTATGAGTTCATGGTGACCTAACCCTAACCCTAGGTGGAATTTTGCTCCAATGGGATCTTCCCATGTATTTTAGCAGGAAACGTAGATACAGCAGCCTAGAAAAGTAAGTTCCCTCCTAACCATATCCAAGCACTCCCAGTTTGTTGCCGATGTCCATTTTTCTCTATGAGTTCATGGTGACCTAACACTAAGTGGAATTTTCCTCCAATGGGATTTTCCCATGTATTTTACCAGGAAACGTAGATACGGCAGCCTAGAAGAGTAAGTTCCCTCCTAACCATATGCAAGCACTCCCAGTTTGTTGCCGATGTCCATTTTTCTCTATGGGTTCATGGTGACCTAACCCTAACCCTAGGTGGAATTTTCCTCCAATGGGTTCTTCCCATGTATTTTAGCAGGAAACATAGATAGGGCAGCCTAGAAATTTCTTTGCCCTCCTAACCATTCCCAACCACTCCGAATTTATTGGCAATGTCCATGTTTCTCTCCATGTTCATGGTGACCTAACCCTAACCCTAAGTGGAATTTTCCTCCAATGGGATCTTCCCATGTATTTTAGCAGGAAACATAGATAGGGCAGCCTAGAAAAGTAAGTTCCCTCCTAACCATATCCAAGCACTCCCAGTTTGTTGCCGATGTCCATTTTTCTCTATGAGTTCATGGTGACCTAACCCTAAGTGGAATTTTCCTCCAATGGGATTTTCCCATGTATTTTAGAAGAAAACATAGATACCGCAGCCTAGAAAAGTAAGTTCCCTCCTAACCATATCCAAGCACTCCCAGTTTGTTGCCGATGTCCATTGTTCTCTATGAGTTCATGGTGACCTAACCCTAACACTAAGTGGAATTTTCCTCCAATGGGATCTTCCCATGTATTTTAGCAGGAAACATAGATAGGGCAGCCTAGAAAAGTAAGTTCCCTCCTAACCATATCCAAGCACTCCCAATCGTTGCCGATGTCCATTTTTCTCTATGAGTTCATGGTGACCTAACCCTAACCCTAGGTGGAATTTTGCTCCAATGGGATCTTCCCATGTATTTTAGCAGGAAACGTAGATACAGCAGCCTAGAAAAGTAAGTTCCCTCCTAACCATATCCAAGCACTCCCAGTTTGTTGCCGATGTCCATTTTTCTCTATGAGTTCATGGTGACCTAACCCTAAGTGGAATTTTCCTCCAATGGGATTTTCCCATGTATTTTAGAAGAAAACATACATACCGCAGCCTAGAAAAGTAAGTTCCCTCCTAACCATATCCAAGCACTCCCAGTTTGTTGCCGATGTCCATTGTTCTCTATGAGTTCATGGTGACCTAACCCTAACCCTAGGTGGAATTTTCCTCCAATGGGTTCTTCCCATGTATTTTAGCAGGAAACGTAGATACGGCAGCCTAGAAAAGTAAGTTCCCTCCTAACCATATCCAAGCACTCCCAGTTTGTTGCTGATGTCCATTTTTCTCTATGAGTTCATGGTGACCTAACCCTAACTCTAGGTGGAATTTTCCTCCAATGGGATCTTCCCATGTATTTTAGCAGGAAACGTAGATACGGCAGACTAGAAAAGTAAGTTCCCTCCTAACCATATCCAAGCACTCCCAGTTTGTTGCCGATGTCCATTTTTCTCTATGAGTTCATGGTGATCTAACCCCAACCCTAAGTGGAATTTTCCTCCAATGGGATTTTCCCATGCATTTTAGCAGGAAACATAGATAGGGCAGCCTAGAAAAGTAAGTTCCCTCCTAACCATATCCAAGCACTCCCAGTTTGTTGCCGATGTCCATTTTTCTCTCTGAGTTCATGGTGACCTAACCCTAACCCTAAGTGGAATTTTCCTCCAATGGGATCTTCCCATGTATTTTAGCAGGAAACATAGATAGGGCAGCCTAGAAAAGTAAGTTCCCTCCTAACCATATCCAAGCACTCCCAGTTTGTTGCCGATGTCCATTTTTCTCTATGAGTTCATGGTGACCTAACCCTAACCCTAGGTGGAATTTTGCTCCAATGGGATCTTCCCATGTATTTTAGCAGGAAACGTAGATACAGCAGCCTAGAAAAGTAAGTTCCCTCCTAACCATATCCAAGCACTCCCAGTTTGTTGCCAATGTCCATTTTTCTCTATGAGTTCATGTTGACCTAACCCTAAGTGGAATTTTCCTCCAATGGGATTTTCCCATGTATTTTAGAAGAAAACATAGATACCGCAGCCTAGAAAAGTAAGTTCCCTCCTAACCATATACAAGCACTCCCAGTTTGTTGCCGATGTCCATTGTTCTCTATGAGTTCATGGTGACCTAACCCTAACCCTAAGTGGAATTTTCCTCCAATGGGATCTTCCCATGTATTTTAGCAGGAAACATAGATAGGGCAGCCTAGAAAAGTAAGTTCCCTCCTAACCATATCCAAGCACTCCCAGTTTGTTGCCGATGTCCATTTTTCTCTATGAGTTCATGGTGACCTAACCCTAAGTGGAATTTTCCTCCAATGGGATTTTCCCATGTATTTTAGAAGAAAACATAGATACCGCAGCCTAGAAAAGTAAGTTACCTCCTAACCATATCCAAGCACTCCCAGTTTGTTGCCGATGTCCATTGTTCTCTATGAGTTCATGGTGACCTAACCCTAACACTAAGTGGAATTTTCCTCCAATGGTATTTTCCCATGTATTTTACCAGGAAACGTAGATACGGCAGCCTAGAAAAGTAAGTTCCCTCCTAACCATATGCAAGCACTCCCAGTTTGTTGCCGATGTCCATTTTTCTCTATGAGTTCATGGTGACCTAACCCTAACCCTAGGTGGAATTTTCCTCCAATGGGTTCTTCCCATGTATTTTAGCAGGAAACGTAGATACGGCAGCCTAGAAAAGTAAGTTCCCTCCTAACCATATCCAAGCACTCCCAGTTTGTTGCTGATGTCCATTTTTCTCTATGAGTTCATGGTGACCTAACCCTAACTCTAGGTGGAATTTTCCTCCAATGGGATCTTCCCATGTATTTTAGCAGGAAACGTAGATACGGCAGACTAGAAAAGTAAGTTCCCTCCTAACCATATCCAAGCACTCCCAGTTTGTTGCCGATGTCCATTTTTCTCTATGAGTTCATGGTGATCTAACCCCAACCCTAAGTGGAATTTTCCTCCAATGGGATTTTCCCATGCATTTTAGCAGGAAACATAGATAGGGCAGCCTAGAAAAGTAAGTTCCCTCCTAACCATATCCAAGCACTCCCAGTTTGTTGCCGATGTCCATTTTTCTCTCTGAGTTCATGGTGACCTAACCCTAACCCTAAGTGGAATTTTCCTCCAATGGGATCTTCCCATGTATTTTAGCAGGAAACATAGATAGGGCAGCCAAGAAAAGTAAGTTCCCTCCTAACCATATCCAAGCACTCCCAGTTTGTTGCCGATGTCCATTTTTCTCTATGAGTTCATGGTGACCTAACCCTAACCCTAGGTGGAATTTTGCTCCAATGGGATCTTCCCATGTATTTTAGCAGGAAACGTAGATACAGCAGCCTAGAAAAGTAAGTTCCCTCCTAACCATATCCAAGCACTCCCAGTTTGTTGCCGATGTCCATTTTTCTCTATGAGTTCATGGTGACCTAACACTAAGTGGAATTTTCCTCCAATGGGATTTTCCCATGTATTTTACCAGGAAACGTAGATACGGCAGCCTAGAAGAGTAAGTTCCCTCCTAACCATATGCAAGCACTCCCAGTTTGTTGCCGATGTCCATTTTTCTCTATGAGTTCATGGTGACCTAACCCTAACCCTAGGTGGAATTTTCCTCCAATGGGTTCTTCCCATGTATTTTAGCAGGAAACATAGATAGGGCAGCCTAGAAATTTCTTTGCCCTCCTAACCATTCCCAACCACTCCGAATTTATTGGCAATGTCCATGTTTCTCTCCATGTTCATGGTGACCTAACCCTAACCCTAAGTGGAATTTTCCTCCAATGGGATTTTCCCATGTATTTTAGCAGGAAACATAGATAGGTAAGCCTATAAAAGTAAGTGCCCTCCTAACCATTCCCAAGCACTCCGAATTTATTGACAATGTCTATGTTGCTCTCCATATTCATGGTGACCTAACCCTAATCCTAATTGGAAATTTCCTCCAATCGGTTTTCCCCATGTATTTTAGCAGGAAAGAACGATACGGCAGCCTAGAAAACCAGATCCTTGTTGCTGATGTCCATTTTTCTCTATGAGTTCATGGTGACCTAACCCTAACCCTAGGTGGAATTTTCCTCCAATGGGATTTTCCCATGTATTTTAGCAGGAAACAAAGATAGGGCAGCCTAGAAATTTCTTTGCCCTCCTAACCATTCCCAACCACTCCAAATTTATTGGCAATGTCCATATTTCTCTCCATGTTCATGGTGACCTAACCCTAACCCTTAGTGGAATTTTCCTCCAATGGGATTTTCCCATGTATTTTACCAGGAAACTTAGATAGGGAAGCCTAGAAAAGTAAGTGCCCTCCTAACCATTCCCAAGCATTCCAAATTTATTGACAATGTCCATGTTGCTCTCCAAATTCACGGTGACCTAACCCTAACCCTAGGTGGAATTTTCCTCCAATGGGATTTTCCCATGTATTTTAGCAGGAAACAAAGATAGGGCAGCCTAGAAATTTCTTTGCCCTCCTAACCATTCCCAACCACTCCAAATTTATTGGCAATGTCCATATTTCTCTCCATGTTCATGGTGACCTAACCCTAACCCTAAGTGGAATTTTCCTCCAATGGGATTTTCCCATGTATTTACCAGGAAACTTAGATAGGGAAGCCTAGAAAAGTAAGTGCCCTCCTAACCATTCCCAAGCACTCCAAATTTATTGACAATGTACATGTTGGTCTCCATATTCATGGTGACCTAACCCTAACTCTAGGTGGAATTTTCCTCCAATGGGATTTCCCCATGTATTTTAGCAGGAAACAAAGATAGGGCAGCCTCGAAATTTCTTTGCCCTCCTAACCATTCCAAAGCACTCCGAATTTATTGACAATGTCCATGTTGCTCTCCATATTCATGGTGACCTAACGCTAACCCTAGGTGGAATTTTCCTCCAATGGGATTTCCCCATGTATTTTAGCAGGAAACGTAGATACGGCAGCCTAGAAAAGTAAGTTCCCTCCTAACCATATACAAGCACTCCCAGTTTGTTGCCGATGTCCATTTTTCCCTATGAGTTCATGGTGACCTAACCCTAACCCTAGGTGGAATTTTCCTCCAATGGGATTTTCCCATGTATTTTAGCAGGAAACAAAGATAGGGCAGCCTAGAAAAGTAAGTTCCCTCCTAACCATATCCAAGCACTCCCAGTTTGTTGCCCATGTCCATTTTTCTCTATGAGTTCATGGTGACCTAACCCTAACCCTAAGAGGAATTTTCCTCCAATGGGATTTTCCCATGCATTTTAGCAGGAAACATAGATAGGGCAGCCTAGAAAAGTAAGTTCCCTCCTAACCATATCCAAGCACTCCCAGTTTGTTGCCGATGTCCATTTTTCTCTCTGAGTTCATGGTGACCTAACCCTAACCCTAAGTGGAATTTTCCTCTAATGGGATCTTCCCATGTATTTTAGCAGGAAACATAGATAGGGCAGCCTAGAAAAGTAAGTTCCCTCCTAACCATATCCAAGCACTCCCAGTTTGTTGCCGATGTCCATTTTTCTCTATGAGTTCATGGTGACCTAACCCTAACCCTAGGTGGAATTTTGCTCCAATGGGATCTTCCCATGTATTTTAGCAGGAAACGTAGATACAGCAGCCTAGAAAAGTAAGTTCCCTCCTAACCATATCCAAGCACTCCCAGTTTGTTGCCGATGTCCATTTTTCTCTATGAGTTCATGGTGACCTAACCCTAAGTGGAATTTTCCTCCAATGGGATTTTCCCATGTATTTTAGAAGAAAACATAGATACCGCAGCCTAGAAAAGTAAGTTCCCTCCTAACCATATCCAAGCACTCCCAGTTTGTTGCCGATGTCCATTGTTCTCTATGAGTTCATGGTGACCTAACCCTAACACTAAGTGGAATTTTCCTCCAATGGGATCTTCCCATGTATTTTAGCAGGAAACATAGATAGGGCAGCCTAGAAAAGTAAGTTCCCTCCTAACCATATCCAAGCACTCCCAATCGTTGCCTATGTCCATTTTTCTCTATGAGTTCATGGTGACCTAACCCTAACCCTAGGTGGAATTTTGCTCCAATGGGATCTTCCCATGTATTTTAGCGGGAAACGTAGATACAGCAGCCTAGAAAAGTAAGTTCCCTCCTAACCATATCCAAGCACTCCCAGTTTGTTGCCGATGTCCATTTTTCTCTATGAGTTCATGGTGACCTAACCCTAAGTGGAATTTTCCTCCAATGGGATTTTCCCATGTATTTTAGAAGAAAACATACATACCGCAGCCTAGAAAAGTAAGTTCCCTCCTAACCATATCCAAGCACTCCCAGTTTGTTGCCGATGTCCATTGTTCTCTATGAGTTCATGGTGACCTAACCCTAACCCTAGGTGGAATTTTCCTCCAATGGGTTCTTCCCATGTATTTTAGCAGGAAACGTAGATACGGCAGCCTAGAAAAGTAAGTTCCCTCCTAACCATATCCAAGCACTCCCAGTTTGTTGCTGATGTCCATTTTTCTCTATGAGTTCATGGTGACCTAACCCTAACTCTAGGTGGAATTTTCCTCCAATGGGATCTTCCCATGTATTTTAGCAGGAAACGTAGATACGGCAGACTAGAAAAGTAAGTTCCCTCCTAACCATATCCAAGCACTCCCAGTTTGTTGCCGATGTCCATTTTTCTCTATGAGTTCATGGTGACTTAACCCTAACCCTAAGTGGAATTTTCCTCCAATGGGATTTTCCCATGTATTTTAGAAGAAAACATAGATACCGCAGCCTAGAAAAGTAAGTTCCCTCCTAACCATATCCAAGCACTCCCAGTTTGTTGCCGATGTCCATTGTTCTCTATGAGTTCATGGTGACCTAACCCTAACACTAAGTGGAATTTTCCTCCAATGGGATCTTCCCATGTATTTTAGCAGGAAACATAGATAGGGCAGCCTAGAAAAGTAAGTTCCCTCCTAACCATATCCAAGCACTCCCAATCGTTGCCTATGTCCATTTTTCTCTATGAGTTCATGGTGACCTAACCCTAACCCTAGGTGGAATTTTGCTCCAATGGGATCTTCCCATGTATTTTAGCGGGAAACGTAGATACAGCAGCCTAGAAAAGTAAGTTCCCTCCTAACCATATCCAAGCACTCCCAGTTTGTTGCCGATGTCCATTTTTCTCTATGAGTTCATGGTGACCTAACCCTAAGTGGAATTTTCCTCCAATGGGATTTTCCCATGTATTTTAGAAGAAAACATACATACCGCAGCCTAGAAAAGTAAGTTCCCTCCTAACCATATCCAAGCACTCCCAGTTTGTTGCCGATGTCCATTGTTCTCTATGAGTTCATGGTGACCTAACCCTAACCCTAGGTGGAATTTTCCTCCAATGGGTTCTTCCCATGTATTTTAGCAGGAAACGTAGATACGGCAGCCTAGAAAAGTAAGTTCCCTCCTAACCATATCCAAGCACTCCCAGTTTGTTGCTGATGTCCATTTTTCTCTATGAGTTCATGGTGACCTAACCCTAACTCTAGGTGGAATTTTCCTCCAATGGGATCTTCCCATGTATTTTAGCAGGAAACGTAGATACGGCAGACTAGAAAAGTAAGTTCCCTCCTAACCATATCCAAGCACTCCCAGTTTGTTGCCGATGTCCATTTTTCTCTATGAGTTCATGGTGATCTAACCCCAACCCTAAGTGGAATTTTCCTCCAATGGGATTTTCCCATGCATTTTAGCAGGAAACATAGATAGGGCAGCCTAGAAAAGTAAGTTCCCTCCTAACCATATCCAAGCACTCCCAGTTTGTTGCCGATGTCCATTTTTCTCTCTGAGTTCATGGTGACCTAACCCTAACCCTAAGTGGAATTTTCCTCCAATGGGATCTTCCCATGTATTTTAGCAGGAAACATAGATAGGGCAGCCTAGAAAAGTAAGTTCCCTCCTAACCATATCCAAGCACTCCCAGTTTGTTGCCGATGTCCATTTTTCTCTATGAGTTCATGGTGACCTAACCCTAACCCTAGGTGGAATTTTGCTCCAATGGGATCTTCCCATGTATTTTAGCAGGAAACGTAGATACAGCAGCCTAGAAAAGTAAGTTCCCTCCTAACCATATCCAAGCACTCCCAGTTTGTTGCCGATGTCCATTTTTCTCTATGAGTTCATGGTGACCTAACCCTAAGTGGAATTTTCCTCCAATGGGATTTTCCCATGTATTTTAGAAGAAAACATAGATACCGCAGCCTAGAAAAGTAAGTTCCCTCCTAACCATATCCAAGCACTCCCAGTTTGTTGCCGATGTCCATTGTTCTCTATGAGTTCATGGTGACCTAACCCTAACTCTAGGTGGAATTTTCCTCCAATGGGATCTTCCCATGTATTTTAGCAGGAAACGTAGATACGGCAGACTAGAAAAGTAAGTTCCCTCCTAACCATATCCAAGCACTCCCAGTTTGTTGCCGATGTCCATTTTTCTCTATGAGTTCATGGTGATCTAACCCCAACCCTAAGTGGAATTTTCCTCCAATGGGATTTTCCCATGCATTTTAGCAGGAAACATAGATAGGGCAGCCTAGAAAAGTAAGTTCCCTCCTAACCATATCCAAGCACTCCCAGTTTGTTGCCGATGTCCATTTTTCTCTCTGAGTTCATGGTGACCTAACCCTAACCCTAAGTGGAATTTTCCTCCAATGGGATCTTCCCATGTATTTTAGCAGGAAACATAGATAGGGCAGCCAAGAAAAGTAAGTTCCCTCCTAACCATATCCAAGCACTCCCAGTTTGTTGCCGATGTCCATTTTTCTCTATGAGTTCATGGTGACCTAACCCTAACCCTAGGTGGAATTTTGCTCCAATGGGATCTTCCCATGTATTTTAGCAGGAAACGTAGATACAGCAGCCTAGAAAAGTAAGTTCCCTCCTAACCATATCCAAGCACTCCCAGTTTGTTGCCGATGTCCATTTTTCTCTATGAGTTCATGGTGACCTAACACTAAGTGGAATTTTCCTCCAATGGGATTTTCCCATGTATTTTACCAGGAAACGTAGATACGGCAGCCTAGAAGAGTAAGTTCCCTCCTAACCATATGCAAGCACTCCCAGTTTGTTGCCGATGTCCATTTTTCTCTATGAGTTCATGGTGACCTAACCCTAACCCTAGGTGGAATTTTCCTCCAATGGGTTCTTCCCATGTATTTTAGCAGGAAACATAGATAGGGCAGCCTAGAAATTTCTTTGCCCTCCTAACCATTCCCAACCACTCCGAATTTATTGGCAATGTCCATGTTTCTCTCCATGTTCATGGTGACCTAACCCTAACCCTAAGTGGAATTTTCCTCCAATGGGATTTTCCCATGTATTTTAGCAGGAAACATAGATAGGTAAGCCTATAAAAGTAAGTGCCCTCCTAACCATTCCCAAGCACTCCGAATTTATTGACAATGTCTATGTTGCTCTCCATATTCATGGTGACCTAACCCTAATCCTAATTGGAAATTTCCTCCAATCGGTTTTCCCCATGTATTTTAGCAGGAAAGAACGATACGGCAGCCTAGAAAACCAGATCCTTGTTGCTGATGTCCATTTTTCTCTATGAGTTCATGGTGACCTAACCCTAACCCTAGGTGGAATTTTCCTCCAATGGGATTTTCCCATGTATTTTAGCAGGAAACAAAGATAGGGCAGCCTAGAAATTTCTTTGCCCTCCTAACCATTCCCAACCACTCCAAATTTATTGGCAATGTCCATATTTCTCTCCATGTTCATGGTGACCTAACCCTAACCCTTAGTGGAATTTTCCTCCAATGGGATTTTCCCATGTATTTTACCAGGAAACTTAGATAGGGAAGCCTAGAAAAGTAAGTGCCCTCCTAACCATTCCCAAGCACTCCAAATTTATTGACAATGTCCATGTTGCTCTCCAAATTCACGGTGACCTAACCCTAACCCTAGGTGGAATTTTCCTCCAATGGGATTTTCCCATGTATTTTAGCAGGAAACAAAGATAGGGCAGCCTAGAAATTTCTTTGCCCTCCTAACCATTCCCAACCACTCCAAATTTATTGGCAATGTCCATATTTCTCTCCATGTTCATGGTGACCTAACCCTAACCCTAAGTGGAATTTTCCTCCAATGGGATTTTCCCATGTATTTACCAGGAAACTTAGATAGGGAAGCCTAGAAAAGTAAGTGCCCTCCTAACCATTCCCAAGCACTCCAAATTTATTGACAATGTACATGTTGGTCTCCATATTCATGGTGACCTAACCCTAACTCTAGGTGGAATTTTCCTCCAATGGGATTTCCCCATGTATTTTAGCAGGAAACAAAGATAGGGCAGCCTCGAAATTTCTTTGCCCTCCTAACCATTCCAAAGCACTCCGAATTTGTTGACAATGTCCATGTTGCTCTCCATATTCATGGTGACCTAACGCTAACCCTAGGTGGAATTTTCCTCCAATGGGATTTCCCCATGTATTTTAGCAGGAAACGTAGATACGGCAGCCTAGAAAAGTAAGTTCCCTCCTAACCATATACAAGCACTCCCAGTTTGTTGCCGATGTCCATTTTTCCCTATGAGTTCATGGTGACCTAACCCTAACCCTAGGTGGAATTTTCCTCCAATGGGATTTTCCCATGTATTTTAGCAGGAAACAAAGATAGGGCAGCCTAGAAAAGTAAGTTCCCTCCTAACCATATCCAAGCACTCCCAGTTTGTTGCCCATGTCCATTTTTCTCTATGAGTTCATGGTGACCTAACCCTAACCCTAAGAGGAATTTTCCTCCAATGGGATTTTCCCATGCATTTTAGCAGGAAACATAGATAGGGCAGCCTAGAAAAGTAAGTTCCCTCCTAACCATATCCAAGCACTCCCAGTTTGTTGCCGATGTCCATTTTTCTCTCTGAGTTCATGGTGACCTAACCCTAACCCTAAGTGGAATTTTCCTCTAATGGGATCTTCCCATGTATTTTAGCAGGAAACATAGATAGGGCAGCCTAGAAAAGTAAGTTCCCTCCTAACCATATCCAAGCACTCCCAGTTTGTTGCCGATGTCCATTTTTCTCTATGAGTTCATGGTGACCTAACCCTAACCCTAGGTGGAATTTTGCTCCAATGGGATCTTCCCATGTATTTTAGCAGGAAACGTAGATACAGCAGCCTAGAAAAGTAAGTTCCCTCCTAACCATATCCAAGCACTCCCAGTTTGTTGCCGATGTCCATTTTTCTCTATGAGTTCATGGTGACCTAACCCTAAGTGGAATTTTCCTCCAATGGGATTTTCCCATGTATTTTAGAAGAAAACATAGATACCGCAGCCTAGAAAAGTAAGTTCCCTCCTAACCATATCCAAGCACTCCCAGTTTGTTGCCGATGTCCATTGTTCTCTATGAGTTCATGGTGACCTAACCCTAACACTAAGTGGAATTTTCCTCCAATGGGATCTTCCCATGTATTTTAGCAGGAAACATAGATAGGGCAGCCTAGAAAAGTAAGTTCCCTCCTAACCATATCCAAGCACTCCCAATCGTTGCCTATGTCCATTTTTCTCTATGAGTTCATGGTGACCTAACCCTAACCCTAGGTGGAATTTTGCTCCAATGGGATCTTCCCATGTATTTTAGCGGGAAACGTAGATACAGCAGCCTAGAAAAGTAAGTTCCCTCCTAACCATATCCAAGCACTCCCAGTTTGTTGCCGATGTCCATTTTTCTCTATGAGTTCATGGTGACCTAACCCTAAGTGGAATTTTCCTCCAATGGGATTTTCCCATGTATTTTAGAAGAAAACATACATACCGCAGCCTAGAAAAGTAAGTTCCCTCCTAACCATATCCAAGCACTCCCAGTTTGTTGCCGATGTCCATTGTTCTCTATGAGTTCATGGTGACCTAACCCTAACCCTAGGTGGAATTTTCCTCCAATGGGTTCTTCCCATGTATTTTAGCAGGAAACGTAGATACGGCAGCCTAGAAAAGTAAGTTCCCTCCTAACCATATCCAAGCACTCCCAGTTTGTTGCTGATGTCCATTTTTCTCTATGAGTTCATGGTGACCTAACCCTAACTCTAGGTGGAATTTTCCTCCAATGGGATCTTCCCATGTATTTTAGCAGGAAACGTAGATACGGCAGACTAGAAAAGTAAGTTCCCTCCTAACCATATCCAAGCACTCCCAGTTTGTTGCCGATGTCCATTTTTCTCTATGAGTTCATGGTGATCTAACCCCAACCCTAAGTGGAATTTTCCTCCAATGGGATTTTCCCATGCATTTTAGCAGGAAACATAGATAGGGCAGCCTAGAAAAGTAAGTTCCCTCCTAACCATATCCAAGCACTCCCAGTTTGTTGCCGATGTCCATTTTTCTCTCTGAGTTCATGGTGACCTAACCCTAACCCTAAGTGGAATTTTCCTCCAATGGGATCTTCCCATGTATTTTAGCAGGAAACATAGATAGGGCAGCCTAGAAAAGTAAGTTCCCTCCTAACCATATCCAAGCACTCCCAGTTTGTTGCCGATGTCCATTTTTCTCTATGAGTTCATGGTGACCTAACCCTAACCCTAGGTGGAATTTTGCTCCAATGGGATCTTCCCATGTATTTTAGCAGGAAACGTAGATACAGCAGCCTAGAAAAGTAAGTTCCCTCCTAACCATATCCAAGCACTCCCAGTTTGTTGCCGATGTCCATTTTTCTCTATGAGTTCATGGTGACCTAACCCTAAGTGGAATTTTCCTCCAATGGGATTTTCCCATGTATTTTAGAAGAAAACATAGATACCGCAGCCTAGAAAAGTAAGTTCCCTCCTAACCATATCCAAGCACTCCCAGTTTGTTGCCGATGTCCATTGTTCTCTATGAGTTCATGGTGACCTAACCCTAACACTAAGTGGAATTTTCCTCCAATGGGATCTTCCCATGTATTTTAGCAGGAAACATAGATAGGGCAGCCTAGAAAAGTAAGTTCCCTCCTAACCATATCCAAGCACTCCCAATCGTTGCCGATGTCCATTTTTCTCTATGAGTTCATGGTGACCTAACCCTAACCCTAGGTGGAATTTTGCTCCAATGGGATCTTCCCATGTATTTTAGCAGGAAACGTAGATACAGCAGCCTAGAAAAGAAAGTTCCCTCCTAACCATATCCAAGCACTCCCAGTTTGTTGCCGATGTCCATTGTTCTCTATGAGTTCATGGTGACCTAACCCTAACACTAAGTGGAATTTTCCTCCAATGGGATTTTCCCATGTATTTTACCAGGAAACGTAGATACGGCAGCCTAGAAAAGTAAGTTCCCTCCTAACCATATGCAAGCACTCCGAGTTTGTTGCCGATGCCCATTTTTCTCTATGAGTTTATGGTGACCTAACCCTAACCCTAGGTGGAATTTTCCTCCAATGGGTTCTTCCCATGTATTTTAGCAGGAAACGTAGATACGGCAGACTAGAAAAGTAAGTTCCCTCCTAACCATATCCAAGCACTCCCAGTTTGTTGCCGATGTCCATTTTTCTCTATGAGTTCATGGTGATCTAACCACAACCCTAAGTGGAATTTTCCTCCAATGGGATTTTCCCATGCATTTTAGCAGGAAACATAGATAGGGCAGCCTAGAAAAGTAAGTTCCCTCCTAACCATATCCAAGCACTCCCAGTTTGTTGCCGATGTCCATTGTTCTCTATGAGTTCATGGTGACCTAACCCTAACACTAAGTGGAATTTTCCTCCAATGGGATCTTCCCATGTATTTTAGCAGGAAACATAGATACGGCAGCCTAGAAAAGTAAGTTCCCCCCTAACCATATCCAAGCACTCCCAGTTTGTTGCCGATGTCCATTTTTCTCTATGAGTTCATGGTGACCTAACCCTAAGTGGAATTTTCCTCCAATGGGATTTTCCCATGTATTTTAGAAGAAAACATAGATACCGCAGCCTAGAAAAGTAAGTTCCCTCCTAACCATATCCAAGCACTCCCAGTTTGTTGCCGATGTCCATTTTTCTCTCTGAGTTCATGGTGACCTAACCCTAACCCTAAGTGGAATTTTCCTCTAATGGGATCTTCCCATGTATTTTAGCAGGAAACATAGATAGGGCAGCCTAGAAAAGTAAGTTCCCTCCTAACCATATCCAAGCACTCCCAGTTTGTTGCCGATGTCCATTTTTCTCTATGAGTTCATGGTGACCTAACCCTAACCCTAGGTGGAATTTTGCTCCAATGGGATCTTCCCATGTATTTTAGCAGGAAACGTAGATACAGCAGCCTAGAAAAGTAAGTTCCCTCCTAACCATATCCAAGCACTCCCAGTTTGTTGCCGATGTCCATTTTTCTCTATGAGTTCATGGTGACCTAACCCTAAGTGGAATTTTCCTCCAATGGGATTTTCCCATGTATTTTAGAAGAAAACATAGATACCGCAGCCTAGAAAAGTAAGTTCCCTCCTAACCATATCCAAGCACTCCCAGTTTGTTGCCGATGTCCATTGTTCTCTATGAGTTCATGGTGACCTAACCCTAACACTAAGTGGAATTTTCCTCCAATGGGATCTTCCCATGTATTTTAGCAGGAAACATAGATAGGGCAGCCTAGAAAAGTAAGTTCCCTCCTAACCATATCCAAGCACTCCCAATCGTTGCCTATGTCCATTTTTCTCTATGAGTTCATGGTGACCTAACCCTAACCCTAGGTGGAATTTTGCTCCAATGGGATCTTCCCATGTATTTTAGCGGGAAACGTAGATACAGCAGCCTAGAAAAGTAAGTTCCCTCCTAACCATATCCAAGCACTCCCAGTTTGTTGCCGATGTCCATTTTTCTCTATGAGTTCATGGTGACCTAACCCTAAGTGGAATTTTCCTCCAATGGGATTTTCCCATGTATTTTAGAAGAAAACATACATACCGCAGCCTAGAAAAGTAAGTTCCCTCCTAACCATATCCAAGCACTCCCAGTTTGTTGCCGATGTCCATTGTTCTCTATGAGTTCATGGTGACCTAACCCTAACCCTAGGTGGAATTTTCCTCCAATGGGTTCTTCCCATGTATTTTAGCAGGAAACGTAGATACGGCAGCCTAGAAAAGTAAGTTCCCTCCTAACCATATCCAAGCACTCCCAGTTTGTTGCTGATGTCCATTTTTCTCTATGAGTTCATGGTGACCTAACCCTAACTCTAGGTGGAATTTTCCTCCAATGGGATCTTCCCATGTATTTTAGCAGGAAACGTAGATACGGCAGACTAGAAAAGTAAGTTCCCTCCTAACCATATCCAAGCACTCCCAGTTTGTTGCCGATGTCCATTTTTCTCTATGAGTTCATGGTGATCTAACCCCAACCCTAAGTGGAATTTTCCTCCAATGGGATTTTCCCATGCATTTTAGCAGGAAACATAGATAGGGCAGCCTAGAAAAGTAAGTTCCCTCCTAACCATATCCAAGCACTCCCAGTTTGTTGCCGATGTCCATTTTTCTCTCTGAGTTCATGGTGACCTAACCCTAACCCTAAGTGGAATTTTCCTCCAATGGGATCTTCCCATGTATTTTAGCAGGAAACATAGATAGGGCAGCCTAGAAAAGTAAGTTCCCTCCTAACCATATCCAAGCACTCCCAGTTTGTTGCCGATGTCCATTTTTCTCTATGAGTTCATGGTGACCTAACCCTAACCCTAGGTGGAATTTTGCTCCAATGGGATCTTCCCATGTATTTTAGCAGGAAACGTAGATACAGCAGCCTAGAAAAGTAAGTTCCCTCCTAACCATATCCAAGCACTCCCAGTTTGTTGCCGATGTCCATTTTTCTCTATGAGTTCATGGTGACCTAACCCTAAGTGGAATTTTCCTCCAATGGGATTTTCCCATGTATTTTAGAAGAAAACATAGATACCGCAGCCTAGAAAAGTAAGTTCCCTCCTAACCATATCCAAGCACTCCCAGTTTGTTGCCGATGTCCATTGTTCTCTATGAGTTCATGGTGACCTAACCCTAACACTAAGTGGAATTTTCCTCCAATGGGATCTTCCCATGTATTTTAGCAGGAAACATAGATAGGGCAGCCTAGAAAAGTAAGTTCCCTCCTAACCATATCCAAGCACTCCCAATCGTTGCCGATGTCCATTTTTCTCTATGAGTTCATGGTGACCTAACCCTAACCCTAGGTGGAATTTTGCTCCAATGGGATCTTCCCATGTATTTTAGCAGGAAACGTAGATACAGCAGCCTAGAAAAGAAAGTTCCCTCCTAACCATATCCAAGCACTCCCAGTTTGTTGCCGATGTCCATTGTTCTCTATGAGTTCATGGTGACCTAACCCTAACACTAAGTGGAATTTTCCTCCAATGGGATTTTCCCATGTATTTTACCAGGAAACGTAGATACGGCAGCCTAGAAAAGTAAGTTCCCTCCTAACCATATGCAAGCACTCCGAGTTTGTTGCCGATGCCCATTTTTCTCTATGAGTTTATGGTGACCTAACCCTAACCCTAGGTGGAATTTTCCTCCAATGGGTTCTTCCCATGTATTTTAGCAGGAAACGTAGATACGGCAGACTAGAAAAGTAAGTTCCCTCCTAACCATATCCAAGCACTCCCAGTTTGTTGCCGATGTCCATTTTTCTCTATGAGTTCATGGTGATCTAACCACAACCCTAAGTGGAATTTTCCTCCAATGGGATTTTCCCATGCATTTTAGCAGGAAACATAGATAGGGCAGCCTAGAAAAGTAAGTTCCCTCCTAACCATATCCAAGCACTCCCAGTTTGTTGCCGATGTCCATTGTTCTCTATGAGTTCATGGTGACCTAACCCTAACACTAAGTGGAATTTTCCTCCAATGGGATCTTCCCATGTATTTTAGCAGGAAACATAGATACGGCAGCCTAGAAAAGTAAGTTCCCCCCTAACCATATCCAAGCACTCCCAGTTTGTTGCCGATGTCCATTTTTCTCTATGAGTTCATGGTGACCTAACCCTAAGTGGAATTTTCCTCCAATGGGATTTTCCCATGTATTTTAGAAGAAAACATAGATACCGCAGCCTAGAAAAGTAAGTTCCCTCCT
Organism: Bothrops alternatus; assembly: GCA_034064705.1. NCBI lineage: Eukaryota > Metazoa > Chordata > Lepidosauria > Squamata > Viperidae > Bothrops > Bothrops alternatus. The sequence continues at coordinate 2,282,332 of JARGCV010000165.1, forward strand.
AACCATATCCAAGCACTCCCAGTTTGTTGCCGATGTCCATTGTTCTCTATGAGTTCATGGTGACCTAACCCTAACACTAAGTGGAATTTTCCTCCAATGGGATTTCCCCATGTATTTTACCAGGAAACGTAGATACGGCAGCCTAGAAAAGTAAGTTCCCTCCTAACCATATGCAAGCACTCCCAGTTTGTTGCCGATGTCCATTTTTCTCTATGAGTTTATGGTGACCTAACCCTAACCCTAGGTGGAATTTTCCTCCAATGGGTTCTTCCCATGTATTTTAGCAGGAAACGTAGATACGGCAGACTAGAAAAGTAAGTTCCCTCCTAACCATATCCAAGCACTCCCAGTTTGTTGCCGATGTCCATTTTTCTCTATGAGTTCATGGTGATCTAACCACAACCCTAAGTGGAATTTTCCTCCAATGGGATTTTCCCATGCATTTTAGCAGGAAACATAGATAGGGCAGCCTAGAAAAGTAAGTTCCCTCCTAACCATATCCAAGCACTCCCAGTTTGTTGCCGATGTCCATTTTTCCCTATGAGTTCATGGTGACCTAACGCTAACCCTAGGTGGAATTTTCCTCCAATGGGATTTCCCCATGTATTTTAGCAGGAAACGTAGATACGGCAGCCTAGAAAAGTAAGTTCCCTCCTAACCATATACAAGCACTCCCAGTTTGTTGCCGATGTCCATTTTTCCCTATGAGTTCATGGTGACCTAACCCTAACCCTAGGTGGAATTTTCCTCCAATGGGATTTTCCCATGTATTTTAGCAGGAAACAAAGATAGGGCAGCCTAGAAAAGTAAGTTCCCTCCTAACCATATCCAAGCACTCCCAGTTTGTTGCCCATGTCCATTTTTCTCTATGAGTTCATGGTGACCTAACCCTAACCCTAAGAGGAATTTTCCTCCAATGGGATTTTCCCATGCATTTTAGCAGGAAACATAGATAGGGCAGCCTAGAAAAGTAAGTTCCCTCCTAACCATATCCAAGCACTCCCAGTTTGTTGCCGATGTCCATTTTTCTCTCTGAGTTCATGGTGACCTAACCCTAACCCTAAGTGGAATTTTCCTCTAATGGGATCTTCCCATGTATTTTAGCAGGAAACATAGATAGGGCAGCCTAGAAAAGTAAGTTCCCTCCTAACCATATCCAAGCACTCCCAGTTTGTTGCCGATGTCCATTTTTCTCTATGAGTTCATGGTGACCTAACCCTAACCCTAGGTGGAATTTTGCTCCAATGGGATCTTCCCATGTATTTTAGCAGGAAACGTAGATACAGCAGCCTAGAAAAGTAAGTTCCCTCCTAACCATATCCAAGCACTCCCAGTTTGTTGCCGATGTCCATTGTTCTCTATGAGTTCATGGTGACCTAACCCTAACACTAAGTGGAATTTTCCTCCAATGGGATCTTCCCATGTATTTTAGCAGGAAACATAGATAGGGCAGCCTAGAAAAGTAAGTTCCCTCCTAACCATATCCAAGCACTCCCAATCGTTGCCTATGTCCATTTTTCTCTATGAGTTCATGGTGACCTAACCCTAACCCTAGGTGGAATTTTGCTCCAATGGGATCTTCCCATGTATTTTAGCGGGAAACGTAGATACAGCAGCCTAGAAAAGTAAGTTCCCTCCTAACCATATCCAAGCACTCCCAGTTTGTTGCCGATGTCCATTTTTCTCTATGAGTTCATGGTGACCTAACCCTAAGTGGAATTTTCCTCCAATGGGATTTTCCCATGTATTTTAGAAGAAAACATACATACCGCAGCCTAGAAAAGTAAGTTCCCTCCTAACCATATCCAAGCACTCCCAGTTTGTTGCCGATGTCCATTGTTCTCTATGAGTTCATGGTGACCTAACCCTAACCCTAGGTGGAATTTTCCTCCAATGGGTTCTTCCCATGTATTTTAGCAGGAAACGTAGATACGGCAGCCTAGAAAAGTAAGTTCCCTCCTAACCATATCCAAGCACTCCCAGTTTGTTGCTGATGTCCATTTTTCTCTATGAGTTCATGGTGACCTAACCCTAACTCTAGGTGGAATTTTCCTCCAATGGGATCTTCCCATGTATTTTAGCAGGAAACGTAGATACGGCAGACTAGAAAAGTAAGTTCCCTCCTAACCATATCCAAGCACTCCCAGTTTGTTGCCGATGTCCATTTTTCTCTATGAGTTCATGGTGATCTAACCCCAACCCTAAGTGGAATTTTCCTCCAATGGGATTTTCCCATGCATTTTAGCAGGAAACATAGATAGGGCAGCCTAGAAAAGTAAGTTCCCTCCTAACCATATCCAAGCACTCCCAGTTTGTTGCCGATGTCCATTTTTCTCTCTGAGTTCATGGTGACCTAACCCTAACCCTAAGTGGAATTTTCCTCCAATGGGATCTTCCCATGTATTTTAGCAGGAAACATAGATAGGGCAGCCTAGAAAAGTAAGTTCCCTCCTAACCATATCCAAGCACTCCCAGTTTGTTGCCGATGTCCATTTTTCTCTATGAGTTCATGGTGACCTAACCCTAACCCTAGGTGGAATTTTGCTCCAATGGGATCTTCCCATGTATTTTAGCAGGAAACGTAGATACAGCAGCCTAGAAAAGTAAGTTCCCTCCTAACCATATCCAAGCACTCCCAGTTTGTTGCCGATGTCCATTGTTCTCTATGAGTTCATGGTGACCTAACCCTAACACTAAGTGGAATTTTCCTCCAATGGGATCTTCCCATGTATTTTAGCAGGAAACATAGATAGGGCAGCCTAGAAAAGTAAGTTCCCTCCTAACCATATCCAAGCACTCCCAATCGTTGCCGATGTCCATTTTTCTCTATGAGTTCATGGTGACCTAACCCTAACCCTAGGTGGAATTTTGCTCCAATGGGATCTTCCCATGTATTTTAGCAGGAAACGTAGATACAGCAGCCTAGAAAAGTAAGTTCCCTCCTAACCATATCCAAGCACTCCCAGTTTGTTGCCGATGTCCATTGTTCTCTATGAGTTCATGGTGACCTAACCCTAACACTAAGTGGAATTTTCCTCCAATGGGATTTTCCCATGTATTTTACCAGGAAACGTAGATACGGCAGCCTAGAAAAGTAAGTTCCCTCCTAACCATATGCAAGCACTCCGAGTTTGTTGCCGATGCCCATTTTTCTCTATGAGTTTATGGTGACCTAACCCTAACCCTAGGTGGAATTTTCCTCCAATGGGTTCTTCCCATGTATTTTAGCAGGAAACGTAGATACGGCAGACTAGAAAAGTAAGTTCCCTCCTAACCATATCCAAGCACTCCCAGTTTGTTGCCGATGTCCATTTTTCTCTATGAGTTCATGGTGATCTAACCACAACCCTAAGTGGAATTTTCCTCCAATGGGATTTTCCCATGCATTTTAGCAGGAAACATAGATAGGGCAGCCTAGAAAAGTAAGTTCCCTCCTAACCATATCCAAGCACTCCCAGTTTGTTGCCGATGTCCATTGTTCTCTATGAGTTCATGGTGACCTAACCCTAACACTAAGTGGAATTTTCCTCCAATGGGATCTTCCCATGTATTTTAGCAGGAAACATAGATACGGCAGCCTAGAAAAGTAAGTTCCCCCCTAACCATATCCAAGCACTCCCAGTTTGTTGCCGATGTCCATTTTTCTCTATGAGTTCATGGTGACCTAACCCTAAGTGGAATTTTCCTCCAATGGGATTTTCCCATGTATTTTAGAAGAAAACATAGATACCGCAGCCTAGAAAAGTAAGTTCCCTCCTAACCATATCCAAGCACTCCCAGTTTGTTGCCGATGTCCATTGTTCTCTATGAGTTCATGGTGACCTAACCCTAACACTAAGTGGAATTTTCCTCCAATGGGATTTTCCCATGTATTTTACCAGGAAACGTAGATACGGCAGCCTAGAAAAGTAAGTTCCCTCCTAACCATATGCAAGCACTCCCAGTTTGTTGCCGATGTCCATTTTTCTCTATGAGTTTATGGTGACCTAACCCTAACCCTAGGTGGAATTTTCCTCCAATGGGTTCTTCCCATGTATTTTAGCAGGAAACGTAGATACGGCAGACTAGAAAAGTAAGTTCCCTCCTAACCATATCCAAGCACTCCCAGTTTGTTGCCGATGTCCATTTTTCTCTATGAGTTCATGGTGATCTAACCACAACCCTAAGTGGAATTTTCCTCCAATGGGATTTTCCCATGCATTTTAGCAGGAAACATAGATAGGGCAGCCTAGAAAAGTAAGTTCCCTCCTAACCATATCCAAGCACTCCCAGTTTGTTGCCGATGTCCATTGTTCTCTATGAGTTCATGGTGACCTAACCCTAACACTAAGTGGAATTTTCCTCCAATGGGATCTTCCCATGTATTTTAGCAGGAAACATAGATAGGGCAGCCTAGAAAAGTAAGTTCCCTCCTAACCATATCCAAGCACTCCCAGTTTGTTGCCGATGTCCATTTTTCTCTATGAGTTCATGGTGACCTAACACTAAGTGGAATTTTCCTCCAATGGGATTTTCCCATGTATTTTACCAGGAAACGTAGATACGGCAGCCTAGAAGAGTAAGTTCCCTCCTAACCATATGCAAGCACTCCCAGTTTGTTGCCGATGTCCATTTTTCTCTATGAGTTCATGGTGACCTAACCCTAACCCTAGGTGGAATTTTCCTCCAATGGGTTCTTCCCATGTATTTTAGCAGGAAACATAGATAGGGCAGCCTAGAAATTTCTTTGCCCTCCTAACCATTCCCAACCACTCCGAATTTATTGGCAATGTCCATGTTTCTCTCCATGTTCATAGTGACCTAACCCTAACCCTAAGTGGAATTTTCCTCCAATGGGATTTTCCCATGTATTTTAGCAGGAAACATAGATAGGTAAGCCTATAAAAGTAAGTGCCCTCCTAACCATTCCCAAGCACTCCGAATTTATTGACAATGTCTATGTTGCTCTCCATATTCATGGTGACCTAACCCTAATCCTAATTGGAAATTTCCTCCAATCGGTTTTTCCCATGTATTTTAGCAGGAAACAACGATACGGCAGCCTAGAAAACCATATCCTTGTTGCTGATGTCCATTTTTCTCTATGAGTTCATGGTGACCTAACCCTAACCCTAGGTGGAATTTTCCTCCAATGGGATTTTCCCATGTATTTTAGCAGGAAACAAAGATAGGGCAGCATAGAAATTTCTTTGCCCTCCTAACCATTCCCAACCACTCCAAATTTATTGGCAATGTCCATATTTCTCTCCATGTTCATGGTGACCTAACCCTAACCCTAAGTGGAATTTTCCTCCAATGGGATTTTCCCATGTATTTTACCAGGAAACTTAGATAGGGAAGCCTAGAAAAGTAAGTGCCCTCCTAACCATTCCCAAGCACTCCAAATTTATTGACAATGTCCATGTTGCTCTCCAAATTCACGGTGACCTAACCCTAACCCTAGGTGGAATTTTCCTCCAATGGGATTTTCCCATGTATTTTAGCAGGAAACAAAGATAGGGCAGCCTAGAAATTTCTTTGCCCTCCTAACCATTCCCAACCACTCCAAATTTATTGGCAATGTCCATATTTCTCTCCATGTTCATGGTGACCTAACCCTAACCCTAAGTGAAATTTTCCTCCAATGGGATTTTCCCATGTATTTACCAGGAAACTTAGATAGGGAAGCCTAGAAAAGTAAGTGCCCTCCTAACCATTCCCAAGCACTCCAAATTTATTGACAATGTACATGTTGGTCTCCATATTCATGGTGACCTAACCCTAACTCTAGGTGGAATTTTCCTCCAATGGGATTTCCCCATGTATTTTAGCAGGAAACAAAGATAGGGCAGCCTCGAAATTTCTTTGCCCTCCTAACCATTCCAAAGCACTCCGAATTTATTGACAATGTCCATGTTGCTCTCCATATTCATGGTGACCTAACGCTAACCCTAGGTGGAATTTTCCTCCAATGGGATTTCCCCATGTATTTTAGCAGGAAACGTAGATACGGCAGCCTAGAAAAGTAAGTTCCCTCCTAACCATATACAAGCACTCCCAGTTTGTTGCCGATGTCCATTTTTCCCTATGAGTTCATGGTGACCTAACCCTAACCCTAGGTGGAATTTTCCTCCAATGGGATTTTCCCATGTATTTTAGCAGGATACAAAGATAGGGCAGCCTAGAAAAGTAAGTTCCCTCCTAACCATATCCAAGCACTCCCAGTTTGTTGCCCATGTCCATTTTTCTCTATGAGTTCATGGTGACCTAACCCTAACCCTAAGAGGAATTTTCCTCCAATGGGTTTTTCCCATGCATTTTAGCAGGAAACATAGATAGGGCAGCCTAGAAAAGTAAGTTCCCTCCTAACCATATCCAAGCACTCCCAGTTTGTTGCCCATGTCCATTTTTCTCTATGAGTTCATGGTGACCTAACCCTAACCCTAAGTGGAATTTTCCTCTAATGGGATCTTCCCATGTATTTTAGCAGGAAACATAGATAGGGCAGCCTAGAAAAGTAAGTTCCCTCCTAACCATATCCAAGCACTCCCAGTTTGTTGCCGATGTCCATTTTTCTCTCTGAGTTCATGGTGACCTAACCCTAACCCTAAGTGGAATTTTCCTCTAATGGGATCTTCCCATGTATTTTAGCAGGAAACATAGATAGGGCAGCCTAGAAAAGTAAGTTCCCTACTAACCATATCCAAGCACTCCCAGTTTGTTGCCGATGTCCATTTTTCTCTATGAGTTCATGGTGACCTAACCCTAACCCTAGGTGGAATTTTGCTCCAATGGGATCTTCCCATGTATTTTAGCAGGAAACGTAGATACAGCAGCCTAGAAAAGTAAGTTCCCTCCTAACCATATCCAAGCACTCCCAGTTTGTTGCCGATGTCCATTTTTCTCTATGAGTTCATGGTGACCTAACCCTAAGTGGAATTTTCCTCCAATGGGATTTTCCCATGTATTTTAGAAGAAAACATAGATACCGCAGCCTAGAAAAGTAAGTTCCCTCCTAACCATATCCAAGCACTCCCAGTTTGTTGCCGATGTCCATTGTTCTCTATGAGTTCATGGTGACCTAACCCTAACCCTAGGTGGAATTTTGCTCCGATGGGATCTTCCCATGTATTTTAGCAGGAAACGTAGATACAGCAGCCTAGAAAAGTAAGTTCCCTCCTAACCATATCCAAGCACTCCCAGTTTGTTGCCGATGTCCATTTTTCTCTATGAGTTCATGGTGACCTAACCCTAAGTGGAATTTTCCTCCAATGGGATTTTCCCATGTATTTTAGAAGAAAACATACATACCGCAGCCTAGAAAAGTAAGTTCCCTCCTAACCATATCCAAGCACTCCCAGTTTGTTGCCGATGTCCATTGTTCTCTATGAGTTCATGGTGACCTAACCCTAACCCTAGGTGAAATTTTCCTCCAATGGGTTCTTCCCATGTATTTTAGCAGGAAACGTAGATACGGCAGCCTAGAAAAGTAAGTTCCCTCCTAACCATATCCAAGCACTCCCAGTTTGTTGCTGATGTCCATTTTTCTCTATGAGTTCATGGTGACCTAACCCTAACTCTAGGTGGAATTTTCCTCCAATGGGATCTTCCCATGTATTTTAGCAGGAAACGTAGATACGGCAGACTAGAAAAGTAAGTTCCCTCCTAACCATATCCAAGCACTCCCAGTTTGTTGCCGATGTCCATTTTTCTCTATGAGTTCATGGTGATCTAACCCCAACCCTAAGTGGAATTTTCCTCCAATGGGATTTTCCAATGCATTTTAGCAGGAAACATAGATAGGGCAGCCTAGAAAAGTAAGTTCCCTCCTAACCATATCCAAGCACTCCCAGTTTGTTGCCGATGTCCATTTTTCTCTCTGAGTTCATGGTGACCTAACCCTAACCCTAAGTGGAATTTTCCTCCAATGGGATCTTCCCATGTATTTTAGCAGGAAACATAGATAGGGCAGCCTAGAAAAGTAAGTTCCCTCCTAACCATATCCAAGCACTCCCAGTTTGTTGCCGATGTCCATTTTTCTCTATGAGTTCATGGTGACCTAATCCTAACCCTAGGTGGAATTTTGCTCCAATGGGATCTTCCCATGTATTTTAGCAGGAAACGTAGATACAGCAGCCTAGAAAAGTAAGTTCCCTCCTAACCATATCCAAGCACTCCCAGTTTGTTGCCGATGTCCATTTTTCTCTATGAGTTCATGGTGACCTAACCCTAAGTGGAATTTTCCTCCAATGGGATTTTCCCATGTATTTTAGAAGAAAACATAGATACCGCAGCCTAGAAAAGTAAGTTCCCTCCTAACCATATCCAAGCACTGCCAGTTTGTTGCCAAATGTCCATTGTTCTCTATGAGTTCATGGTGACCTAACCCTAACACTAAGTGGAATTTTCCTCCAATGGGATCTTCCCATGTATTTTAGCAGGAAACATAGATAGGGCAGCCTAGAAAAGTAAGTTCCCTCCTAACCATATCCAAGCACTCCCAATCGTTGCCGATGTCCATTTTTCTCTATGAGTTCATGGTGACCTAACCCTAACCCTAGGTGGAATTTTGCTCCAATGGGATCTTCCCATGTATTTTAGCAGGAAACGTAGATACAGCAGCCTAGAAAAGTAAGTTCCCTCCTAACCATATCCAAGCACTCCCAGTTTGTTGCCGATGTCCATTTTTCTCTATGAGTTCATGGTGACCTAACCCTAAGTGGAATTTTCCTCCAATGGGATTTTCCCATGTATTTTAGAAGAAAACATACATACCGCAGCCTAGAAAAGTAAGTTCCCTCCTAACCATATGCAAGCACTCCCAGTTTGTTGCCGATGTCCATTGTTCTCTATGAGTTCATGGTGACCTAACCCTAACCCTAGGTGGAATTTTCCTCCAATGGGTTCTTCCCATGTATTTTAGCAGGAAACGTAGATACGGCAGCCTAGAAAAGTAAGTTCCCTCCTAACCATATCCAAGCACTCCCAGTTTGTTGCTGATGTCCATTTTTCTCTATGAGTTCATGGTGACCTAACCCTAACTCTAGGTGGAATTTTCCTCCAATGGGATCTTCCCATGTATTTTAGCAGGAAACGTAGATACGGCAGACTAGAAAAGTAAGTTCCCTCCTAACCATATCCAAGCACTCCCAGTTTGTTGCCGATGTCCATTTTTCTCTATGAGTTCATGGTGATCTAACCCCAACCCTAAGTGGAATTTTCCTCCAATGGGATTTTCCCATGCATTTTAGCAGGAAACATAGATAGGGCAGCCTAGAAAAGTAAGTTCCCTCCTAACCATATCCAAGCACTCCCAGTTTGTTGCCGATGTCCATTTTTCTCTCTGAGTTCATGGTGACCTAAACCTAACCCTAAGTGGAATTTTCCTCCAATGGGATTTTCCCATGTATTTTAGCAGGAAACATAGATAGGGCAGCCTAGAAAAGTAAGTTCCCTCCTAACCATATCCAAGCACTCCCAGTTTGTTGCCGATGTCCATTTTTCTCTATGAGTTCATGGTGACCTAACCCTAACCCTAGGTGGAATTTTGCTCCAATGGGATCTTCCCATGTATTTTAGCAGGAAACGTAGATACAGCAGCCTAGAAAAGTAAGTTCCCTCCTAACCATATCCAAGCACTCCCAGTTTGTTGCCGATGTCCATTTTTCTCTATGAGTTCATGGTGACCTAACCCTAAGTGGAATTTTCCTCCAATGGGATTTTCCCATGTATTTTAGAAGAAAACATAGATACCGCAGCCTAGAAAAGTAAGTTCCCTCCTAACCATATCCAAGCACTCCCAGTTTGTTGCCGATGTCCATTGTTCTCTATGATTTCATGGTGACCTAACCCTAACACTAAGTGGAATTTTCCTCCAATGGGATTTTCCCATGTATTTTACCAGGAAACGTAGATACGGCAGCCTAGAAAAGTAAGTTCCCTCCTAACCATATGCAAGCACTCCCAGTTTGTTGCCGATGTCCATTTTTCTCTATGAGTTCATGGTGATCTAACCACAACCCTAAGTGGAATTTTCCTCCAATGGGATTTTCCCATGCATTTTAGCAGGAAACATAGATAGGGCAGCCTAGAAAAGTAAGTTCCCTCCTAACCATATCCAAGCACTCCCAGTTTGTTGCCGATGTCCATTGTTGTCTATGAGTTCATGGTGACCTAACCCTAACACTAAGTGGAATTTTCCTCCAATGGGATCTTCCCATGTATTTTAGCAGGAAACATAGATAGGGCAGCCTAGAAAAGTAAGTTCCCTCCTAACCATATCCAAGCACTCCCAATCGTTGCCGATGTCCATTTTTCTCTATGAGTTCATGGTGACCTAACCCTAACCCTAGGTGGAATTTTCCTCCAATGGGATTTTCCCATGTATTTTAGCAGGAAACAAAGATAGGGCAGCATAGAAATTTCTTTGCCCTCCTAACCATTCCCAACCACTCCAAATTTATTGGCAATGTCCATATTTCTCTCCATGTTCATGGTGACCTAACCCTAACCCTAAGTGGAATTTTCCTCCAATGGGATTTTCCCATGTATTTTACCAGGAAACTTAGATAGGGAAGCCTAGAAAAGTAAGTGCCCTCCTAACCATTCCCAAGCACTCCAAATTTATTGACAATGTCCATGTTGCTCTCCAAATTCACGGTGACCTAACCCTAAGCCTAGGTGGAATTTTCCTCCAATGGGATTTTCCCATGTATTTTAGCAGGAAACAAAGATAGGGCAGCCTAGAAATTTCTTTGCCCTCCTAACCATTCCCAACCACTCCAAATTTATTGGCAATGTCCATATTTCTCTCCATGTTCATGGTGACCTAACCCTAACCCTAAGTGGAATTTTCCTCCAATGGGATTTTCCCATGTATTTACCAGGAAACTTAGATAGGGAAGCCTAGAAAAGTAAGTGCCCTCCTAACCATTCCCAAGCACTCCAAATTTATTGACAATGTACATGTTGGTCTCCATATTCATGGTGACCTAACCCTAACTCTAGGTGGAATTTTCCTCCAATGGGATTTCCCCATGTATTTTAGCAGGAAACAAAGATAGGGCAGCCTCGAAATTTCTTTGCCCTCCTAACCATTCCAAAGCACTCCGAATTTATTGACAATGTCCATGTTGCTCTCCATATTCATGGTGACCTAACGCTAACCCTAGGTGGAATTTTCCTCCAATGGGATTTCCCCATGTATTTTAGCAGGAAACGTAGATACGGCAGCCTAGAAAAGTAAGTTCCCTCCTAACCATATACAAGCACTCCCAGTTTGTTGCCGATGTCCATTTTTCCCTATGAGTTCATGGTGACCTAACCCTAACCCTAGGTGGAATTTTCCTCCAATGGGATTTTCCCATGTATTTTAGCAGGATACAAAGATAGGGCAGCCTAGAAAAGTAAGTTCCCTCCTAACCATATCCAAGCACTCCCAGTTTGTTGCCCATGTCCATTTTTCTCTATGAGTTCATGGTGACCTAACCCTAACCCTAAGAGGAATTTTCCTCCAATGGGTTTTTCCCATGCATTTTAGCAGGAAACATAGATAGGGCAGCCTAGAAAAGTAAGTTCCCTCCTAACCATATCCAAGCACTCCCAGTTTGTTGCCGATGTCCATTTTTCTCTCTGAGTTCATGGTGACCTAACCCTAACCCTAAGTGGAATTTTCCTCTAATGGGATCTTCCCATGTATTTTAGCAGGAAACATAGATAGGGCAGCCTAGAAAAGTAAGTTCCCTCCTAACCATATCCAAGCACTCCCAGTTTGTTGCCGATGTCCATTTTTCTCTCTGAGTTCATGGTGACCTAACCCTAACCCTAAGTGGAATTTTCCTCTAATGGGATCTTCCCATGTATTTTAGCAGGAAACATAGATAGGGCAGCCTAGAAAAGTAAGTTCCCTACTAACCATATCCAAGCACTCCCAGTTTGTTGCCGATGTCCATTTTTCTCTATGAGTTCATGGTGACCTAACCCTAACCCTAGGTGGAATTTTGCTCCAATGGGATCTTCCCATGTATTTTAGCAGGAAACGTAGATACAGCAGCCTAGAAAAGTAAGTTCCCTCCTAACCATATCCAAGCACTCCCAGTTTGTTGCCGATGTCCATTTTTCTCTATGAGTTCATGGTGACCTAACCCTAAGTGGAATTTTCCTCCAATGGGATTTTCCCATGTATTTTAGAAGAAAACATAGATACCGCAGCCTAGAAAAGTAAGTTCCCTCCTAACCATATCCAAGCACTCCCAGTTTGTTGCCGATGTCCATTGTTCTCTATGAGTTCATGGTGACCTAACCCTAACCCTAGGTGGAATTTTGCTCCAATGGGATCTTCCCATGTATTTTAGCAGGAAACGTAGATACAGCAGCCTAGAAAAGTAAGTTCCCTCCTAACCATATCCAAGCACTCCCAGTTTGTTGCTGATGTCCATTTTTCTCTATGAGTTCATGGTGACCTAACCCTAACTCTAGGTGGAATTTTCCTCCAATGGGATCTTCCCATGTATTTTAGCAGGAAACGTAGATACGGCAGACTAGAAAAGTAAGTTCCCTCCTAACCATATCCAAGCACTCCCAGTTTGTTGCCGATGTCCATTTTTCTCTATGAGTTCATGGTGATCTAACCCCAACCCTAAGTGGAATTTTCCTCCAATGGGATTTTCCCATGCATTTTAGCAGGAAACATAGATAGGGCAGCCTAGAAAAGTAAGTTCCCTCCTAACCATATCCAAGCACTCCCAGTTTGTTGCCGATGTCCATTTTTCTCTCTGAGTTCATGGTGACCTAACCCTAACCCTAAGTGGAATTTTCCTCCAATGGGATCTTCCCATGTATTTTAGCAGGAAACATAGATAGGGCAGCCTAGAAAAGTAAGTTCCCTCCTAACCATATCCAAGCACTCCCAGTTTGTTGCCGATGTCCATTTTTCTCTATGAGTTCATGGTGACCTAATCCTAACCCTAGGTGGAATTTTGCTCCAATGGGATCTTCCCATGTATTTTAGCAGGAAACGTAGATACAGCAGCCTAGAAAAGTAAGTTCCCTCCTAACCATATCCAAGCACTCCCAGTTTGTTGCCGATGTCCATTTTTCTCTATGAGTTCATGGTGACCTAACCCTAAGTGGAATTTTCCTCCAATGGGATTTTCCCATGTATTTTAGAAGAAAACATAGATACCGCAGCCTAGAAAAGTAAGTTCCCTCCTAACCATATCCAAGCACTGCCAGTTTGTTGCCAAATGTCCATTGTTCTCTATGAGTTCATGGTGACCTAACCCTAACACTAAGTGGAATTTTCCTCCAATGGGATCTTCCCATGTATTTTAGCAGGAAACATAGATAGGGCAGCCTAGAAAAGTAAGTTCCCTCCTAACCATATCCAAGCACTCCCAATCGTTGCCGATGTCCATTTTTCTCTATGAGTTCATGGTGACCTAACCCTAACCCTAGGTGGAATTTTGCTCCAATGGGATCTTCCCATGTATTTTAGCAGGAAACGTAGATACAGCAGCCTAGAAAAGTAAGTTCCCTCCTAACCATATCCAAGCACTCCCAGTTTGTTGCCGATGTCCATTTTTCTCTATGAGTTCATGGTGACCTAACCCTAAGTGGAATTTTCCTCCAATGGGATTTTCCCATGTATTTTAGAAGAAAACATACATACCGCAGCCTAGAAAAGTAAGTTCCCTCCTAACCATATGCAAGCACTCCCAGTTTGTTGCCGATGTCCATTGTTCTCTATGAGTTCATGGTGACCTAACCCTAACCCTAGGTGGAATTTTCCTCCAATGGGTTCTTCCCATGTATTTTAGCAGGAAACGTAGATACGGCAGCCTAGAAAAGTAAGTTCCCTCCTAACCATATCCAAGCACTCCCAGTTTGTTGCTGATGTCCATTTTTCTCTATGAGTTCATGGTGACCTAACCCTAACTCTAGGTGGAATTTTCCTCCAATGGGATCTTCCCATGTATTTTAGCAGGAAACGTAGATACGGCAGACTAGAAAAGTAAGTTCCCTCCTAACCATATCCAAGCACTCCCAGTTTGTTGCCGATGTCCATTTTTCTCTATGAGTTCATGGTGATCTAACCCCAACCCTAAGTGGAATTTTCCTCCAATGGGATTTTCCCATGCATTTTAGCAGGAAACATAGATAGGGCAGCCTAGAAAAGTAAGTTCCCTCCTAACCATATCCAAGCACTCCCAGTTTGTTGCCGATGTCCATTTTTCTCTCTGAGTTCATGGTGACCTAAACCTAACCCTAAGTGGAATTTTCCTACAATGGGATTTTCCCATGTATTTTAGCAGGAAACATAGATAGGGCAGCCTAGAAAAGTAAGTTCCCTCCTAACCATATCCAAGCACTCCCAGTTTGTTGCCGATGTCCATTTTTCTCTATGAGTTCATGGTGACCTAACCCTAACCCTAGGTGGAATTTTGCTCCAATGGGATCTTCCCATGTATTTTAGCAGGAAACGTAGATACAGCAGCCTAGAAAAGTAAGTTCCCTCCTAACCATATCCAAGCACTCCCAGTTTGTTGCCGATGTCCATTTTTCTCTATGAGTTCATGGTGACCTAACCCTAAGTGGAATTTTCCTCCAATGGGATTTTCCCATGTATTTTAGAAGAAAACATAGATACCGCAGCCTAGAAAAGTAAGTTCCCTCCTAACCATATCCAAGCACTCCCAGTTTGTTGCCGATGTCCATTGTTCTCTATGAGTTCATGGTGACCTAACCCTAACACTAAGTGGAATTTTCCTCCAATGGGATTTTCCCATGTATTTTACCAGGAAACGTGGATACGGCAGCCTAGAAAAGTAAGTTCCCTCCTAACCATATGCAAGCACTCCCAGTTTGTTGCCGATGTCCATTTTTCTCTATGAGTTCATGGTGATCTAACCACAACCCTAAGTGGAATTTTCCTCCAATGGGATTTTCCCATGCATTTTAGCAGGAAACATAGATAGGGCAGCCTAGAAAAGTAAGTTCCCTCCTAACCATATCCAAGCACTCCCAGTTTGTTGCCGATGTCCATTGTTCTCTATGAGTTCATGGTGACCTAACCCTAACACTAAGTGGAATTTTCCTCCAATGGGATCTTCCCATGTATTTTAGCAGGAAACATAGATAGGGCAGCCTAGAAAAGTAAGTTCCCTCCTAACCATATCAAAGCACTCCCAATCGTTGCCGATGTCCATTTTTCTCTATGAGTTCATGGTGACCTAACCCTAACCCTAGGTGGAATTTTGCTCCAATGGGATCTTCCCATGTATTTTAGCAGGAAACGTAGATACAGCAGCCTAGAAAAGTAAGTTCCCTCCTAACCATATCCAAGCACTCCCAGTTTGTTGCCGATGTCCATTTTTCTCTATGAGTTCATGTTGACCTAACCCTAAGTGGAATTTTCCTCCAATGGGATTTTCCCATGTATTTTAGAAGAAAACATACATACCGCAGCCTAGAAAAGTAAGTTCCCTCCTAACCATATCCAAGCACTCCCAGTTTGTTGCCGATGTCCATTTTTCTCTATGAGTTCATGTTGACCTAACCCTAAGTGGAATTTTCCTCCAATGGGATTTTCCCATGTATTTTAGAAGAAAACATACATACCGCAGCCTAGAAAAGTAAGTTCCCTCCTAACCATATCCAAGCACTCCCAGTTTGTTGCCGATGTCCATTGTTCTCTATGAGTTCATGGTGACCTAACCCTAAC
Organism: Bothrops alternatus; assembly: GCA_034064705.1. Lineage (NCBI taxonomy): Eukaryota > Metazoa > Chordata > Lepidosauria > Squamata > Viperidae > Bothrops > Bothrops alternatus. The sequence goes on from JARGCV010000165.1 coordinate 2,298,032, forward strand.
CCTAGGTGGAATTTTCCTCCAATGGGTTCTTCCCATGTATTTTAGCAGGAAACGTAGATACGGCAGCCTAGAAAAGTAAGTTCCCTCCTAACCATATCCAAGCACTCCCAGTTTGTTGCTGATGTCCATTTTTCTCTATGAGTTCATGGTGACCTAACCCTAACTCTAGGTGGAATTTTCCTCCAATGGGATCTTCCCATGTATTTTAGCAGGAAACGTAGATACGGCAGACTAGAAAAGTAAGTTCCCTCCTAACCATATCCAAGCACTCCCAGTTTGTTGCCGATGTCCATTTTTCTCTATGAGTTCATGGTGATCTAACCCCAACCCTAAGTGGAATTTTCCTCCAATGGGATTTTCCCATGCATTTTAGCAGGAAACATAGATAGGGCAGCCTAGAAATTTCTTTGCCCTCCTAACCATTCCCAACCACTCCAAATTTATTGGCAATGTCCATATTTCTCTCCATGTTCATGGTGACCTAACCCTAACCCTAAGTGGAATTTTCCTCCAATGGGATTTTCCCATGTATTTACCAGGAAACTTAGATAGGGAAGCCTAGAAAAGTAAGTGCCCTCCTAACCATTCCCAAACACTCCAAATTTATTGACAATGTACATGTTGGTCTCCATATTCATGGTGACCTAACCCTAACTCTAGGTGGAATTTTCCTCCAATGGGATTTCCCCATGTATTTTAGCAGGAAACAAAGATAGGGCAGCCTCGAAATTTCTTTGCCCTCCTAACCATTCCAAAGCACTCCGAATTTATTGACAATGTCCATGTTGCTCTCCATATTCATGGTGACCTAACGCTAACCCTAGGTGGAATTTTCCTCCAATGGGATTTCCCCATGTATTTTAGCAGGAAACGTAGATACGGCAGCCTAGAAAAGTAAGTTCCCTCCTAACCATATACAAGCACTCCCAGTTTGTTGCCGATGTCCATTTTTCCCTATGAGTTCATGGTGACCTAACCCTAACCCTAGGTGGAATTTTCCTCCAATGGGATTTTCCCATGTATTTTAGCAGGATACAAAGATAGGGCAGCCTAGAAAAGTAAGTTCCCTCCTAACCATATCCAAGCACTCCCAGTTTGTTGCCCATGTCCATTTTTCTCTATGAGTTCATGGTGACCTAACCCTAACCCTAAGAGGAATTTTCCTCCAATGGGTTTTTCCCATGCATTTTAGCAGGAAACATAGATAGGGCAGCCTAGAAAAGTAAGTTCCCTCCTAACCATATCCAAGCACTCCCAGTTTGTTGCCGATGTCCATTTTTCTCTCTGAGTTCATGGTGACCTAACCCTAACCCTAAGTGGAATTTTCCTCTAATGGGATCTTCCCATGTATTTTAGCAGGAAACATAGATAGGGCAGCCTAGAAAAGTAAGTTCCCTCCTAACCATATCCAAGCACTCCCAGTTTGTTGCCGATGTCCATTTTTCTCTCTGAGTTCATGGTGACCTAACCCTAACCCTAAGTGGAATTTTCCTCTAATGGGATCTTCCCATGTATTTTAGCAGGAAACATAGATAGGGCAGCCTAGAAAAGTAAGTTCCCTACTAACCATATCCAAGCACTCCCAGTTTGTTGCCGATGTCCATTTTTCTCTATGAGTTCATGGTGACCTAACCCTAACCCTAGGTGGAATTTTGCTCCAATGGGATCTTCCCATGTATTTTAGCAGGAAACGTAGATACAGCAGCCTAGAAAAGTAAGTTCCCTCCTAACCATATCCAAGCACTCCCAGTTTGTTGCCGATGTCCATTTTTCTCTATGAGTTCATGGTGACCTAACCCTAAGTGGAATTTTCCTCCAATGGGATTTTCCCATGTATTTTAGAAGAAAACATAGATACCGCAGCCTAGAAAAGTAAGTTCCCTCCTAACCATATCCAAGCACTCCCAGTTTGTTGCCGATGTCCATTGTTCTCTATGAGTTCATGGTGACCTAACCCTAACCCTAGGTGGAATTTTGCTCCAATGGGATCTTCCCATGTATTTTAGCAGGAAACGTAGATACAGCAGCCTAGAAAAGTAAGTTCCCTCCTAACCATATCCAAGCACTCCCAGTTTGTTGCCGATGTCCATTTTTCTCTATGAGTTCATGGTGACCTAACCCTAAGTGGAATTTTCCTCCAATGGGATTTTCCCATGTATTTTAGAAGAAAACATACATACCGCAGCCTAGAAAAGTAAGTTCCCTCCTAACCATATCAGAGCACTCCCAGTTTGTTGCCGATGTCCATTGTTCTCTATGAGTTCATGGTGACCTAACCCTAACCCTAGGTGGAATTTTCCTCCAATGGGTTCTTCCCATGTATTTTAGCAGGAAACGTAGATACGGCAGCCTAGAAAAGTAAGTTCCCTCCTAACCATATCCAAGCACTCCCAGTTTGTTGCTGATGTCCATTTTTCTCTATGAGTTCATGGTGACCTAACCCTAACTCTAGGTGGAATTTTCCTCCAATGGGATCTTCCCATGTATTTTAGCAGGAAACGTAGATACGGCAGACTAGAAAAGTAAGTTCCCTCCTAACCATATCCAAGCACTCCCAGTTTGTTGCCGATGTCCATTTTTCTCTATGAGTTCATGGTGATCTAACCCCAACCCTAAGTGGAATTTTCCTCCAATGGGATTTTCCCATGCATTTTAGCAGGAAACATAGATAGGGCAGCCTAGAAAAGTAAGTTCCCTCCTAACCATATCCAAGCACTCCCAGTTTGTTGCCGATGTCCATTTTTCTCTCTGAGTTCATGGTGACCTAACCCTAACCCTAAGTGGAATTTTCCTCCAATGGGATCTTCCCATGTATTTTAGCAGGAAACATAGATAGGGCAGCCTAGAAAAGTAAGTTCCCTCCTAACCATATCCAAGCACTCCCAGTTTGTTGCCGATGTCCATTTTTCTCTATGAGTTCATGGTGACCTAATCCTAACCCTAGGTGGAATTTTGCTCCAATGGGATCTTCCCATGTATTTTAGCAGGAAACGTAGATACAGCAGCCTAGAAAAGTAAGTTCCCTCCTAACCATATCCAAGCACTCCCAGTTTGTTGCCGATGTCCATTTTTCTCTATGAGTTCATGGTGACCTAACCCTAAGTGGAATTTTCCTCCAATGGGATTTTCCCATGTATTTTAGAAGAAAACATAGATACCGCAGCCTAGAAAAGTAAGTTCCCTCCTAACCATATCCAAGCACTGCCAGTTTGTTGCCAAATGTCCATTGTTCTCTATGAGTTCATGGTGACCTAACCCTAACACTAAGTGGAATTTTCCTCCAATGGGATCTTCCCATGTATTTTAGCAGGAAACATAGATAGGGCAGCCTAGAAAAGTAAGTTCCCTCCTAACCATATCCAAGCACTCCCAATCGTTGCCGATGTCCATTTTTCTCTATGAGTTCATGGTGACCTAACCCTAACCCTAGGTGGAATTTTGCTCCAATGGGATCTTCCCATGTATTTTAGCAGATAACGTAGATACAGCAGCCTAGAAAAGTAAGTTCCCTCCTAACCATATCCAAGCACTCCCAGTTTGTTGCCGATGTCCATTTTTCTCTATGAGTTCATGGTGACCTAACCCTAAGTGGAATTTTCCTCCAATGGGATTTTCCCATGTATTTTAGAAGAAAACATACATACCGCAGCCTAGAAAAGTAAGTTCCCTCCTAACCATATGCAAGCACTCCCAGTTTGTTGCCGATGTCCATTGTTCTCTATGAGTTCATGGTGACCTAACCCTAACCCTAGGTGGAATTTTCCTCCAATGGGTTCTTCCCATGTATTTTAGCAGGAAACGTAGATACGGCAGCCTAGAAAAGTAAGTTCCCTCCTAACCATATCCAAGCACTCCCAGTTTGTTGCTGATGTCCATTTTTCTCTATGAGTTCATGGTGACCTAACCCTAACTCTAGGTGGAATTTTCCTCCAATGGGATCTTCCCATGTATTTTAGCAGGAAACGTAGATACGGCAGACTAGAAAAGTAAGTTCCCTCCTAACCATATCCAAGCACTCCCAGTTTGTTGCCGATGTCCATTTTTCTCTATGAGTTCATGGTGATCTAACCCCAACCCTAAGTGGAATTTTCCTCCAATGGGATTTTCCCATGCATTTTAGCAGGAAACATAGATAGGGCAGCCTAGAAAAGTAAGTTCCCTCCTAACCATATCCAAGCACTCCCAGTTTGTTGCCGATGTCCATTTTTCTCTCTGAGTTCATGGTGACCTAAACCTAACCCTAAGTGGAATTTTCCTCCAATGGGATTTTCCCATGTATTTTAGCAGGAAACATAGATAGGGCAGCCTAGAAAAGTAAGTTCCCTCCTAACCATATCCAAGCACTCCCAGTTTGTTGCCGATGTCCATTTTTCTCTATGAGTTCATGGTGACCTAACCCTAACCCTAGGTGGAATTTTGCTCCAATGGGATCTTCCCATGTATTTTAGCAGGAAACGTAGATACAGCAGCCTAGAAAAGTAAGTTCCCTCCTAACCATATCCAAGCACTCCCAGTTTGTTGCCGATGTCCATTTTTCTCTATGAGTTCATGGTGACCTAACCCTAAGTGGAATTTTCCTCCAATGGGATTTTCCCATGTATTTTAGAAGAAAACATAGATACCGCAGCCTAGAAAAGTAAGTTCCCTCCTAACCATATCCAAGCACTCCCAGTTTGTTGCCGATGTCCATTGTTCTCTATGAGTTCATGGTGACCTAACCCTAACACTAAGTGGAATTTTCCTCCAATGGGATTTTCCCATGTATTTTACCAGGAAACGTAGATACGGCAGCCTAGAAAAGTAAGTTCCCTCCTAACCATATGCAAGCACTCCCAGTTTGTTGCCGATGTCCATTTTTCTCTATGAGTTCATGGTGATCTAACCACAACCCTAAGTGGAATTTTCCTCCAATGGGATTTTCCCATGCATTTTAGCAGGAAACATAGATAGGGCAGCCTAGAAAAGTAAGTTCCCTCCTAACCATATCCAAGCACTCCCAGTTTGTTGCCGATGTCCATTGTTCTCTATGAGTTCATGGTGACCTAACCCTAACACTAAGTGGAATTTTCCTCCAATGGGATCTTCCCATGTATTTTAGCAGGAAACATAGATAGGGCAGCCTAGAAAAGTAAGTTCCCTCCTAACCATATCCAAGCACTCCCAATCGTTGCCGATGTCCATTTTTCTCTATGAGTTCATGGTGACCTAACCCTAACCCTAGGTGGAATTTTGCTCCAATGGGATCTTCCCATGTATTTTAGCAGGAAACGTAGATACAGCAGCCTAGAAAAGTAAGTTCCCTCCTAACCATATCCAAGCACTCCCAGTTTGTTGCCGATGTCCATTTTTCTCTATGAGTTCATGTTGACCTAACCCTAAGTGGAATTTTCCTCCAATGGGATTTTCCCATGTATTTTAGAAGAAAACATACATACCGCAGCCTAGAAAAGTAAGTTCCCTCCTAACCATATCCAAGCACTCCCAGTTTGTTGCCGATGTCCATTGTTCTCTATGAGTTCATGGTGACCTAACCCTAACCCTAGGTGGAATTTTCCTCCAATGGGTTCTTCCCATGTATTTTAGCAGGAAACGTAGATACGGCAGCCTAGAAAAGTAAGTTCCCTCCTAACCATATCCAAGCACTCCCAGTTTGTTGCTGATGTCCATTTTTCTCTATGAGTTCATGGTGACCTAACCCTAACTCTAGGTGGAATTTTCCTCCAATGGGATCTTCCCATGTATTTTAGCAGGAAACGTAGATACGGCAGACTAGAAAAGTAAGTTCCCTCCTAACCATATCCAAGCACTCCCAGTTTGTTGCCGATGTCCATTTTTCTCTATGAGTTCATGGTGATCTAACCCCAACCCTAAGTGGAATTTTCCTCCAATGGGATTTTCCCATGCATTTTAGCAGGAAACATAGATAGGGCAGCCTAGAAAAGTAAGTTCCCTCCTAACCATATCCAAGCACTCCCAGTTTGTTGCCGATGTCCATTTTTCTCTCTGAGTTCATGGTGACCTAACCCTAACCCTAAGTGGAATTTTCCTCCAATGGGATCTTCCCATGTATTTTAGCAGGAAACATAGATAGGGCAGCCTAGAAAAGTAAGTTCCCTCCTAACCATATCCAAGCACTCCCAGTTTGTTGCCGATGTCCATTTTTCTCTATGAGTTTATGGTGACCTAACCCTAACCCTAGGTGGAATTTTCCTCCAATGGGTTCTTCCCATGTATTTTAGCAGGAAACGTAGATACGGCAGACTAGAAAAGTAAGTTCCCTCCTAACCATATCCAAGCACTCCCAGTTTGTTGCCGATGTCCATTTTTCTCTATGAGTTCATGGTGATCTAACCCCAACCCTAAGTGGAATTTTCCTCCAATGGGATTTTCCCATGCATTTTAGCAGGAAACATAGATAGGGCAGCCTAGAAAAGTAAGTTCCCTCCTAACCATATCCAAGCACTCCCAGTTTGTTGCCGATGTCCATTTTTCTCTCTGAGTTCATGGTGACCTAACCCTAACCCTAAGTGGAATTTTCCTCCAATGGGATCTTCCCATGTATTTTAGCAGGAAACATAGATACAGCAGCCTAGAAAAGTAAGTTCCCTCCTAACCATATCCAAGCACTCCCAGTTTGTTGCCGATGTCCATTTTTCTCTATGAGTTCATGGTGACCTAACCCTAAGTGGAATTTTCCTCCAATGGGATTTTCCCATGTATTTTAGAAGAAAACATACATACCGCAGCCTAGAAAAGTAAGTTCCCTCCTAACCATATCCAAGCACTCCCAGTTTGTTGCCCATGTCCATTTTTCTCTATGAGTTCATGGTGACCTAACCCTAACCCTAAGAGGAATTTTCCTCCAATGGGATTTTCCCATGCATTTTAGCAGGAAACATAGATAGGGCAGCCTAGAAAAGTAAGTTCCCTCCTAACCATATCCAAGCACTCCCAGTTTGTTGCCGATGTCCATTTTTCTCTCTGAGTTCATGGTGACCTAACCCTAACCCTAAGTGGAATTTTCCTCTAATGGGATCTTCCCATGTATTTTAGCAGGAAACATAGATAGGGCAGCCTAGAAAAGTAAGTTCCCTACTAACCATATCCAAGCACTCCCAGTTTGTTGCCGATGTCCATTTTTCTCTATGAGTTCATGGTGACCTAACCCTAACCCTAGGTGGAATTTTGCTCCAATGGGATCTTCCCATGTATTTTAGCAGGAAACGTAGATACAGCAGCCTAGAAAAGTAAGTTCCCTCCTAACCATATCCAAGCACTCCCAGTTTGTTGCCGATGTCCATTTTTCTCTATGAGTTCATGGTGACCTAACCCTAAGTGGAATTTTCCTCCAATGGGATTTTCCCATGTATTTTAGAAGAAAACATAGATACCGCAACCTAGAAAAGTAAGTTCCCTCCTAACCATATCCAAGCACTCCCAGTTTGTTGCCGATGTCCATTGTTCTCTATGAGTTCATGGTGACCTAACCCTAACCCTAGGTGGAATTTTGCTCCAATGGGATCTTCCCATGTATTTTAGCAGGAAACGTAGATACAGCAGCCTAGAAAAGTAAGTTCCCTCCTAACCATATCCAAGCACTCCCAGTTTGTTGCCGATGTCCATTTTTCTCTATGAGTTCATGGTGACCTAACCCTAAGTGGAATTTTCCTCCAATGGGATTTTCCCATGTATTTTAGAAGAAAACATACATACCGCAGCCTAGAAAAGTAAGTTCCCTCCTAACCATATCCAAGCACTCCCAGTTTGTTGCCGATGTCCATTTTTCTCTATGAGTTCATGGTGATCTAACCCCAACCCTAAGTGGAATTTTCCTCCAATGGGATTTTCCCATGCATTTTAGCAGGAAACATAGATAGGGCAGCCTAGAAAAGTAAGTTCCCTCCTAACCATATCCAAGCACTCCCAGTTTGTTGCCGATGTCCATTTTTCTCTCTGAGTTCATGGTGACCTAACCCTAACCCTAAGTGGAATTTTCCTCCAATGGGATCTTCCCATGTATTTTAGCAGGAAACATAGATAGGGCAGCCTAGAAAAGTAAGTTCCCTCCTAACCATATCCAAGCACTCCCAGTTTGTTGCCGATGTCCATTTTTCTCTATGAGTTCAAGGTGACCTAATCCTAACCCTAGGTGGAATTTTGCTCCAATGGGATCTTCCCATGTATTTTAGCAGGAAACGTAGATACAGCAGCCTAGAAAAGTAAGTTCCCTCCTAACCATATCCAAGCACTCCCAGTTTGTTGCCGATGTCCATTTTTCTCTATGAGTTCATGGTGATCTAACCCTAACCCTAAGTGGAATTTTCCTCCAATGGGATCTTCCCATGTATTTTAGCAGGAAACATAGATAGGGCAGCCTAGAAAAGTAAGTTCCCTCCTAACCATATCCAAGCACTCCCAATCGTTGCCGATGTCCATTTTTCTCTATGAGTTCATGGTGACCTAACCCTAACCCTAGGTGGAATTTTGCTCCAATGGGATCTTCCCATGTATTTTAGCAGGAAACGTAGATACAGCAGCCTAGAAAAGTAAGTTCCCTCCTAACCATATCCAAGCACTCCCAGTTTGTTGCCGATGTCCATTTTTCTCTATGAGTTCATGGTGACCTAACCCTAAGTGGAATTTTCCTCCAATGGGATTTTCCCATGTATTTTAGAAGAAAACATACATACCGCAGCCTAGAAAAGTAAGTTCCCTCCTAACCATATCCAAGCACTCCCAGTTTGTTGCCCATGTCCATTTTTCTCTATGAGTTCATGGTGACCTAACCCTAACCCTAAGAGGAATTTTCCTCCAATGGGATTTTCCCATGCATTTTAGCAGGAAACATAGATAGGGCAGCCTAGAAAAGTAAGTTCCCTCCTAACCATATCCAAGCACTCCCAGTTTGTTGCCGATGTCCATTTTTCTCTCTGAGTTCATGGTGACCTAACCCTAACCCTAAGTGGAATTTTCCTCTAATGGGATCTTCCCATGTATTTTAGCAGGAAACATAGATAGGGCAGCCTAGAAAAGTAAGTTCCCTACTAACCATATCCAAGCACTCCCAGTTTGTTGCCGATGTCCATTTTTCTCTATGAGTTCATGGTGACCTAACCCTAACCCTAGGTGGAATTTTGCTCCAATGGGATCTTCCCATGTATTTTAGCAGGAAACGTAGATACAGCAGCCTAGAAAAGTAAGTTCCCTCCTAACCATATCCAAGCACTCCCAGTTTGTTGCCGATGTCCATTTTTCTCTATGAGTTCATGGTGACCTAACCCTAAGTGGAATTTTCCTCCAATGGGATTTCCCCATGTATTTTAGAAGAAAACATAGATACCGCAGCCTAGAAAAGTAAGTTCCCTCCTAACCATATCCAAGCACTCCCAGTTTGTTGCCGATGTCCATTGTTCTCTATGAGTTCATGGTGACCTAACCCTAACCCTAGGTGGAATTTTGCTCCAATGGGATCTTCCCATGTATTTTAGCAGGAAACGTAGATACAGCAGCCTAGAAAAGTAAGTTCCCTCCTAACCATATCCAAGCACTCCCAGTTTGTTGCCGATGTCCATTTTTCTCTATGAGTTCATGGTGACCTAACCCTAAGTGGAATTTTCCTCCAATGGGATTTTCCCATGTATTTTAGAAGAAAACATACATACCGCAGCCTAGAAAAGTAAGTTCCCTCCTAACCATATCCAAGCACTCCCAGTTTGTTGCCGATGTCCATTGTTCTCTATGAGTTCATGGTGACCTAACCCTAACTCTAGGTGGAATTTTCCTCCAATGGGATCTTCCCATGTATTTTAGCAGGAAACGTAGATACGGCAGACTAGAAAAGTAAGTTCCCTCCTAACCATATCCAAGCACTCCCAGTTTGTTGCCGATGTCCATTTTTCTCTATGAGTTCATGGTGATCTAACCCCAACCCTAAGTGGAATTTTCCTCCAATGGGATTTTCCCATGCATTTTAGCAGGAAACATAGATAGGGCAGCCTAGAAAAGTAAGTTCCCTCCTAACCATATCCAAGCACTCCCAGTTTGTTGCCGATGTCCATTTTTCTCTCTGAGTTCATGGTGACCTAACCCTAACCCTAAGTGGAATTTTCCTCCAATGGGATCTTCCCATGTATTTTAGCAGGAAACATAGATAGGGCAGCCTAGAAAAGTAAGTTCCCTCCTAACCATATCCAAGCACTCCCAGTTTGTTGCCGATGTCCATTTTTCTCTATGAGTTCATGGTGACCTAATCCTAACCCTAGGTGGAATTTTGCTCCAATGGGATCTTCCCATGTATTTTAGCAGGAAACGTAGATACAGCAGCCTAGAAAAGTAAGTTCCCTCCTAACCATATCCAAGCACTCCCAGTTTGTTGCCGATGTCCATTTTTCTCTATGAGTTCATGGTGACCTAACCCTAAGTGGAATTTTCCTCCAATGGGATTTTCCAATGTATTTTAGAAGAAAACATAGATACCGCAGCCTAGAAAAGTAAGTTCCCTCCTAACCATATCCAAGCACTCCCAGTTTGTTGCCGATGTCCATTGTTCTCTATGAGTTCATGGTGACCTAACCCTAACACTAAGTGGAATTTTCCTCCAATGGGATCTTCCCATGTATTTTAGCAGGAAACATAGATAGGGCAGCCTAGAAAAGTAAGTTCCCTCCTAACCATATCCAAGCACTCCCAATCGTTGCCGATGTCCATTTTTCTCTATGAGTTCATGGTGACCTAACCCTAACCCTAGGTGGAATTTTGCTCCAATGGGATCTCCCAATGTATTTTAGCAGGAAACGTAGATACAGCAGCCTAGAAAAGTAAGTTCCCTCCTAACCATATCCAAGCACTTCCAGTTTGTTGCCGATGTCCATTTTTCTCTATGAGTTCATGGTGACCTAACCCTAAGTGGAATTTTCCTCCAATGGGATTTTCCCATGTATTTTAGAAGAAAACATACATACCGCAGCCTAGAAAAGTAAGTTCCCTCCTAACCATATCCAAGCACTCCCAGTTTGTTGCCGATGTCCATTGTTCTCTATGAGTTCATGGTGACCTAACCCTAACCCTAGGTGGAATTTTCCTCCAATGGGTTCTTCCCATGTATTTTAGCAGGAAACGTAGATACGGCAGCCTAGAAAAGTAAGTTCCCTCCTAACCATATCCAAGCACTCCCAGTTTGTTGCTGATGTCCATTTTTCTCTATGAGTTCATGGTGACCTAACCCTAACTCTAGGTGGAATTTTCCTCCAATGGGATCTTCCCATGTATTTTAGCAGGAAACGTAGATACGGCAGACTAGAAAAGTAAGTTCCCTCCTAACCATATCCAAGCACTCCCAGTTTGTTGCCGATGTCCATTTTTCTCTATGAGTTCATGGTGATCTAACCCCAACCCTAAGTGGAATTTTCCTCCAATGGGATTTTCCCATGCATTTTAGCAGGAAACATAGATAGGGCAGCCTAGAAAAGTAAGTTCCCTCCTAACCATATCCAAGCACTCCCAGTTTGTTGCCGATGTCCATTTTTCTCTCTGAGTTCATGGTGACCTAAACCTAACCCTAAGTGGAATTTTCCTCCAATGGGATTTTCCCATGTATTTTAGCAGGAAACATAGATAGGGCAGCCTAGAAAAGTAAGTTCCCTCCTAACCATATCCAAGCACTCCCAGTTTGTTGCCGATGTCCATTTTTCTCTATGAGTTCATGGTGACCTAACCCTAACCCTAGGTGGAATTTTGCTCCAATGGGATCTTCCCATGTATTTTAGCAGGAAACGTAGATACAGCAGCCTAGAAAAGTAAGTTCCCTCCTAACCATATCCAAGCACTCCCAGTTTGTTGCCGATGTCCATTTTTCTCTATGAGTTCATGGTGACCTAACCCTAAGTGGAATTTTCCTCCAATGGGATTTTCCCATGTATTTTAGAAGAAAACATAGATACCGCAGCCTAGAAAAGTAAGTTCCCTCCTAACCATATCCAAGCACTCCCAGTTTGTTGCCGATGTCCATTGTTCTCTATGAGTTCATGGTGACCTAACCCTAACACTAAGTGGAATTTTCCTCCAATGGGATTTTCCCATGTATTTTACCAGGAAACGTAGATACGGCAGCCTAGAAAAGTAAGTTCCCTCCTAACCATATGCAAGCACTCCCAGTTTGTTGCCGATGTCCATTTTTCTCTATGAGTTCATGGTGATCTAACCACAACCCTAAGTGGAATTTTCCTCCAATGGGATTTTCCCATGCATTTTAGCAGGAAACATAGATAGGGCAGCCTAGAAAAGTAAGTTCCCTCCTAACCATATCCAAGCACTCCCAGTTTGTTGCCAATGTCCATTGTTCTCTATGAGTTCATGGTGACCTAACCCTAACACTAAGTGGAATTTTCCTCCAATGGGATCTTCCCATGTATTTTAGCAGGAAACATAGATAGGGCAGCCTAGAAAAGTAAGTTCCCTCCTAACCATATCCAAGCACTCCCAATCGTTGCCGATGTCCATTTTTCTCTATGAGTTCATGGTGACCTAACCCTAACCCTAGGTGGAATTTTGCTCCAATGGGATCTTCCCATGTATTTTAGCAGGAAACGTAGATACAGCAGCCTAGAAAAGTAAGTTCCCTCCTAACCATATCCAAGCACTCCCAGTTTGTTGCCGATGTCCATTTTTCTCTATGAGTTCATGTTGACCTAACCCTAAGTGGAATTTTCCTCCAATGGGATTTTCCCATGTATTTTAGAAGAAAACATACATACCGCAGCCTAGAAAAGTAAGTTCCCTCCTAACCATATCCAAGCACTCCCAGTTTGTTGCCGATGTCCATTTTTCTCTATGAGTTCATGGTGATCTAACCCCAACCCTAAGTGGAATTTTCCTCCAATGGGATTTTCCCATGCATTTTAGCAGGAAACATAGATAGGGCAGCCTAGAAAAGTAAGTTCCCTCCTAACCATATCCAAGCACTCCCAGTTTGTTGCCGATGTCCATTTTTCTCTCTGAGTTCATGGTGACCTAACCCTAACCCTAAGTGGAATTTTCCTCCAATGGGATCTTCCCATGTATTTTAGCAGGAAACATAGATAGGGCAGCCTAGAAAAGTAAGTTCCCTCCTAACCATATCCAAGCACTCCCAGTTTGTTGCCGATGTCCATTTTTCTCTATGAGTTTATGGTGACCTAACCCTAACCCTAGGTGGAATTTTCCTCCAATGGGTTCTTCCCATGTATTTTAGCAGGAAACGTAGATACGGCAGACTAGAAAAGTAAGTTCCCTCCTAACCATATCCAAGCACTCCCAGTTTGTTGCCGATGTCCATTTTTCTCTATGAGTTCATGGTGATCTAACCCCAACCCTAAGTGGAATTTTCCTCCAATGGGATTTTCCCATGCATTTTAGCAGGAAACATAGATAGGGCAGCCTAGAAAAGTAAGTTCCCTCCTAACCATATCCAAGCACTCCCAGTTTGTTGCCGATGTCCATTTTTCTCTCTGAGTTCATGGTGACCTAACCCTAACCCTAAGTGGAATTTTCCTCCAATGGGATCTTCCCATGTATTTTAGCAGGAAACATAGATAGGGCAGCCTAGAAAAGTAAGTTCCCTCCTAACCATATCCAAGCACTCCCAGTTTGTTGCCGATGTCCATTTTTCTCTATGAGTTCATGGTGACCTAACCCTAACCCTAGGTGGAATTTTGCTCCAATGGGATCTTCCCATGTATTTTAGCAGGAAACGTAGATACAGCAGCCTAGAAAAGTAAGTTCCCTCCTAACCATATCCAAGCACTCCCAGTTTGTTGCCGATGTCCATTGTTCTCTATGAGTTCATGGTGACCTAACCCTAACACTAAGTGGAATTTTCCTCCAATGGGATCTTCCCATGTATTTTAGCAGGAAACATAGATAGGGCAGCCTAGAAAAGTAAGTTCCCTCCTAACCATATCCAAGCACTCCCAATCGTTGCCGATGTCCATTTTTCTCTATGAGTTCATGGTGACCTAACCCTAACCCTAGGTGGAATTTTGCTCCAATGGGATCTTCCCATGTATTTTAGGAGGAAACGTAGATACAGCAGCCTAGAAAAGTAAGTTCCCTCCTAACCATATCCAAGCACTCCCAGTTTGTTGCCGATGTCCATTTTTCTCTATGAGTTCATGGTGACCTAACCCTAAGTGGAATTTTCCTCCAATGGGATTTTCCCATGTATTTTAGAAGAAAACATACATACCGCAGCCTTGAAAAGTAAGTTCCCTCCTAACCATATCCAAGCACTCCCAGTTTGTTGCCGATGTCCATTGTTCTCTATGAGTTCATGGTGACCTAACCCTAACCCTAGGTGGAATTTTCCTCCAATGGGTTCTTCCCATGTATTTTAGCAGGAAACGTAGATACGGCAGCCTAGAAAAGTAAGTTCCCTCCTATCCATATCCAAGCACTCCCAGTTTGTTGCTGATGTCCATTTTTCTCTATGAGTTCATGGTGACCTAACCCTAACTCTAGGTGGAATTTTCCTCCAATGGGATCTTCCCATGTATTTTAGCAGGAAACGTAGATACGGCAGACTAGAAAAGTAAGTTCCCTCCTAACCATATCCAAGCACTCCCAGTTTGTTGCCGATGTCCATTTTTCTCTATGAGTTCATGGTGATCTAACCCCAACCCTAAGTGTAATTTTCCTCCAATGGGATTTTCCCATGCATTTTAGCAGGAAACATAGATAGGGCAGCCTAGAAAAGTAAGTTCCCTCCTAACCATATCCAAGCACTCCCAGTTTGTTGCCGATGTCCATTTTTCTCTCTGAGTTCATGGTGACCTAACCCTAACCCTAAGTGGAATTTTCCTCCAATGGGATCTTCCCATGTATTTTAGCAGGAAACATAGATAGGGCAGCCTAGAAAAGTAAGTTCCCTCCTAACCATATCCAAGCACTCCCAGTTTCTTGCCGATGTCCATTTTTCTCTATGAGTTCATGGTGACCTAACCCTAACCCTAGGTGGAATTTTGCTCCAATGGGATCTTCCCATGTATTTTAGCAGGAAACGTAGATACAGCAGCCTAGAAAAGTAAGTTCCCTCCTAACCATATCCAAGCACTCCCAGTTTGTTGCCGATGTCCATTTTTCTCTATGAGTTCATGGTGACCTAACCCTAACCCTAGGTGGAATTTTCCTCCAATGGGTTCTTCCCATGTATTTTAGCAGGAAACGTAGATACGGCAGACTAGAAAAGTAAGTTCCCTCCTAACCATATCCAAGCACTCCCAGTTTGTTGCCGATGTCCATTTTTCTCTATGAGTTCATGGTGATCTAACCACAACCCTAAGTGGAATTTTCCTCCAATGGGATTTTCCCATGCATTTTAGCAGGAAACATAGATAGGGCAGCGTAGAAAAGTAAGTTCCCTCCTAACCATATCCAAGCACTCCCAGTTTGTTGCCGATGTCCATTGTTCTCTATGAGTTCATGGTGACCTAACCCTAACACTAAGTGGAATTTTCCTCCAATGGGATCTTCCCATGTATTTTAGCAGGAAACATAGATAGGGCAGCCTAGAAAAGTAAGTTCCCTCCTAACCATATCCAAGCACTCCCAATCGTTGCCGATGTCCATTTTTCTCTATGACTTCATGGTGACCTAACCCTAACACTAAGTGGAATTTTCCTCCAATGGGATCTTCCCATGTATTTTAGCAGGAAACATAGATAGGGCAGCCTAGAAAAGTAAGTTCCCTCCTAACCATATCCAAGCACTCCCAATCGTTGCCGATGTCCATTTTTCTCTATGAGTTCATGGTGACCTAACCCTAACCCTAGGTGGAATTTTGCTCCAATGGGATCTTCCCATGTATTTTAGGAGGAAACGTAGATACAGCAGCCTAGAAAAGTAAGTTCCCTCCTAACCATATCCAAGCACTCCCAGTTTGTTGCCGATGTCCATTTTTCTCTATGAGTTCATGGTGACCTAACCCTAAGTGGAATTTTCCTCCAATGGGATTTTCCCATGTATTTTAGAAGAAAACATACATACCGCAGCCTTGAAAAGTAAGTTCCCTCCTAACCATATCCAAGCACTCCCAGTTTGTTGCCGATGTCCATTGTTCTCTATGGGTTCATGGTGACCTAACCCTAACCCTAGGTGGAATTTTCCTCCAATGGGTTCTTCCCATGTATTTTAGCAGGAAACGTAGATACGGCAGCCTAGAAAAGTAAGTTCCCTCCTATCCATATCCAAGCACTCCCAGTTTGTTGCTGATGTCCATTTTTCTCTATGAGTTCATGGTGACCTAACCCTAACTCTAGGTGGAATTTTCCTCCAATGGGATCTTCCCATGTATTTTAGCAGGAAACGTAGATACGGCAGACTAGAAAAGTAAGTTCCCTCCTAACCATATCCAAGCACTCCCAGTTTGTTGCCGATGTCCATTTTTCTCTATGAGTTCATGGTGATCTAACCCCAACCCTAAGTGGAATTTTCCTCCAATGGGATTTTCCCATGCATTTTAGCAGGAAACATAGATAGGGCAGCCTAGAAAAGTAAGTTCCCTCCTAACCATATCCAAGCACTCCCAGTTTGTTGCCGATGTCCATTTTTCTCTCTGAGTTCATGGTGACCTAACCCTAACCCTAAGTGGAATTTTCCTCCAATGGGATCTTCCCATGTATTTTAGCAGGAAACATAGATAGGGCAGCCTAGAAAAGTAAGTTCCCTCCTAACCATATCCAAGCACTCCCAGTTTCTTGCCAATGTCCATTTTTCTCTATGAGTTCATGGTGACCTAACCCTAACCCTAGGTGGAATTTTGCTCCAATGGGATCTTCCCATGTATTTTAGCAGGAAACGTAGATACAGCAGCCTAGAAAAGTAAGTTCCCTCCTAACCATATCCAAGCACTCCCAGTTTGTTGCCGATGTCCATTTTTCTCTATGAGTTCATGGTGACCTAACCCTAACCCTAGGTGGAATTTTCCTCCAATGGGTTCTTCCCATGTATTTTAGCAGGAAACGTAGATACGGCAGACTAGAAAAGTAAGTTCCCTCCTAACCATATCCAAGCACTCCCAGTTTGTTGCCGATGTCCATTTTTCTCTATGAGTTCATGGTGATCTAACCACAACCCTAAGTGGAATTTTCCTCCAATGGGATTTTCCCATGCATTTTAGCAGGAAACATAGATAGGGCAGCCTAGAAAAGTAAGTTCCCTCCTAACCATATCCAAGCACTCCCAGTTTGTTGCCGATGTCCATTGTTCTCTATGAGTTCATGGTGACCTAACCCTAACACTAAGTGGAATTTTCCTCCAATGGGATCTTCCCATGTATTTTAGCAGGAAACATAGATAGGGCAGCCTAGAAAAGTAAGTTCCCTCCTAACCATATCCAAGCACTCCCAATCGTTGCCGATGTCCATTTTTCTCTATGACTTCATGGTGACCTAACCCTAACCCTAGGTGGAATTTTGCTCCAATGGGATCTTCCCATGTATTTTAGCAGGAAACGTAGATACAGCAGCCTAGAAAAGTAAGTTCCCTCCTAACCATATCCAAGCACTCCCAGTTTGTTGCCGATGTCCATTTTTCTCTATGAGTTCATGGTGACCTAACCCTAAGTGGAATTTTCCTCCAATGGGATTTTCCCATGTATTTTAGAAGAAAACATACATACCGCAGCCTAGAAAAGTAAGTTCCCTCCTAACCATATCCAAGCACTCCCAGTTTGTTGCCGATGTCCATTGTTCTCTATGAGTTCATGGTGACCTAACCCTAACCCTAGGTGGAATTTTCCTCCAATGGGTTCTTCCCATGTATTTTAGCAGGAAACGTAGATACGGCAGCCTAGAAAAGTAAGTTCCCTCCTAACCATATCCAAGCACTCCCAGTTTGTTGCTGATGTCCATTTTTCTCTATGAGTTCATGGTGACCTAACCCTAACTCTAGGTGGAATTTTCCTCCAATGGGATCTTCCCATGTATTTTAGCAGGAAACGTAGATACGGCAGACTAGAAAAGTAAGTTCCCTCCTAACCATATCCAAGCACTCCCAGTTTGTTGCCGATGTCCATTTTTCTCTATGAGTTCATGGTGATCTAACCCCAACCCTAAGTGGAATTTTCCTCCAATGGGATTTTCCCATGCATTTTAGCAGGAAACATAGATAGGGCAGCCTAGAAAAGTAAGTTCCCTCCTAACCATATCCAAGCACTCCCAGTTTGTTGCCGATGTCCATTTTTCTCTCTGAGTTCATGGTGACCTAACCCTAACCCTAAGTGGAATTTTCCTCCAATGGGATCTTCCCATGTATTTTAGCAGGAAACATAGATAGGGCAGCCTAGAAAAGTAAGTTCCCTCCTAACCATATCCAAGCACTCCCAGTTTGTTGCCGATGTCCATTTTTCTCTATGAGTTTATGGTGACCTAACCCTAACCCTAGGTGGAATTTTCCTCCAAAGGGTTCTTCCCATGTATTTTAGCAGGAAATGTAGATACGGCAGACTAGAAAAGTAAGTTCCCTCCTAACCATATCCAAGCACTCCCAGTTTGTTGCCGATGTCCATTTTTCTCTATGAGTTCATGGTGACCTAACACTAAGTGGAATTTTCCTCCAATGGGATTTTCCCATGTATTTTAGCAGGAAACGTAGATACGGCAGCCTAGAAAAGTAAGTTCCCTCCTAACCATATCCAAGCACTCCCAGTTTGTTGCCGATGTCCATTTTTCTCTATGAGTTCATGGTGACCTAACCCTAACCCTAAGTGGAATTTTCCTCCAATGGGATTTTCCCGTGCATTTTAGCAGGAAAAATAGATAGGGAAGCTTAGAAAAGTAAGTGCCCTCCTAACCATTCCCAACCACTCCGAATTTATTGACAATGTCCATGTTGCTCTCCATATTCATAGTGACCTAACCCTAACCCTAGGTGGAATTTTCCTCCAATGGGATTTTCCCATGTATTTTAGCAGGAAACGTAGATAGGGCAGACTAGAAAAGGAAGTTCCTTCCTAACCATATCCAAGCACTCCCAGTTTGTTGCCGATGTCCATTTTTCTCTATGAGTTCACGGTGACCTAACCCTAACCCTAGGTGGAATTTTCCTCCAATGGGATATTCCCATGTATTTTAGCAGGAAACGTAGATACGGCATCCTAGAAAAGTAAGTTCCCTCCTAACCATATCCAAGCACTCCCAGTTTGTTGCCGGTGTCCATTTTTCTCTATGAGTTCATGGTTACCTAACCCTAACACTAAGTGGAATTTTCCTCCAATGGGATTTTCCCATGCATTTTAGCAGGAAACATAGATAGGGCAGCCTAGAAAAGTACGTTCCCTCCTAACCATATCCAAGCACTCCCAGTTTGTTGCCGATGTCCATTTTTCTCTATGAGTTCATGGTGACCTAACCCTAACCCTAGGTGGAATTTTCCTCCAATGGGTTCTTCCCATGTATTTTAGCAGGAAACGTAGATACGGCAGCCTAGAAAAGTAAGTTCCCTCCTAACCATATCCAAGCACTCCCAGTTTGTTGCCGATGTCCATTTTTCTCTATGAGTTCATGGTGACCTAAACCTAAGTGGAATTTTCCTCCAATGGGATTTTCCCATGTATTTTAGCAGGAAACGTAGATACGGCAGCCTAGAAAAGTAAGTTCCCTCCTAACCATATCCAAGCACTCCCAGTTTGTTGCCGATGTCCATTGTTCTCTATGAGTTCATGGTGACCTAACCCTAACACTAAGTGGAATTTTCCTCCAATGGGATCTTCCCATGTATTTTAGCAGGAAACATAGATAGGGCAGCCTAGAAAAGTAAGTTCCCTCCTAACCATATCCAAGCACTCCCAATCGTTGCCGATGTCCATTTTTCTCTATGAGTTCATGGTGACCTAACCCTAACCCTAGGTGGAATTTTGCTCCAATGGGATCTTCCCATGTATTTTAGCAGGAAACGTAGATACAGCAGCCTAGAAAAGTAAGTTCCCTCCTAACCATATCCAAGCACTCCCAGTTTGTTGCCGATGTCCATTTTTCTCTATGAGTTTATGGTGACCTAACCCTAACCCTAGGTGGAATTTTCCTCCAATGGGTTCTTCCCATGTATTTTAGCAGGAAATGTAGATACGGCAGACTAGAAAAGTAAGTTCCCTCCTAACCATATCCAAGCACTCCCAGTTTGTTGCCGATGTCCATTTTTCTCTATGAGTTCATGGTGACCTAACACTAAGTGGAATTTTCCTCCAATGGGATTTTCCCATGTATTTTAGCAGGAAACGTAGATACGGCAGCCTAGAAAAGTAAGTTCCCTCCTAACCATATCCAAGCACTCCCAGTTTGTTGCCGATGTCCATTTTTCTCTATGAGTTCATGGTGACCTAACCCTAACCCTAAGTGGAATTTTCCTCCAATGGGATTTTCCCGTGCATTTTAGCAGGAAAAATAGATAGGGAAGCTTAGAAAAGTAAGTGCCCTCCTAACCATTCCCAACCACTCCGAATTTATTGACAATGTCCATGTTGCTCTCCATATTCATAGTGACCTAACCCTAACCCTAGGTGGAATTTTCCTCCAATGGGATTTTCCCATGTATTTTAGCAGGAAACGTAGATAGGGCAGACTAGAAAAGGAAGTTCCTTCCTAACCATATCCAAGCACTCCCAGTTTGTTGCCGATGTCCATTTTTCTCTATGAGTTCACGGTGACCTAACCCTAACCCTAGGTGGAATTTTCCTCCAATGGGATATTCCCATGTATTTTAGCAGGAAACGTAGATACGGCATCCTAGAAAAGTAAGTTCCCTCCTAACCATATCCAAGCACTCCCAGTTTGTTGCCGGTGTCCATTTTTCTCTATGAGTTCATGGTTACCTAACCCTAACACTAAGTGCAATTTCCTCCAATGGGATTTTCCCATGCATTTTAGCAGGAAACATAGATAGGGCAGCCTAGAAAAGTACGTTCCCTCCTAACCATATCCAAGCACTCCCAGTTTGTTGCCGATGTCCATTTTTCTCTATGAGTTCATGGTGACCTAACCCTAACCCTAGGTGGAATTTTCCTCCAATGGGTTCTTCCCATGTATTTTAGCAGGAAACGTAGATACGGCAGCCTAGAAAAGTAAGTTCCCTCCTAACCATATCCAAGCACTCCCAGTTTGTTGCCGATGTCCATTTTTCTCTATGAGTTCATGGTGACCTAAACCAAAGTGGAATTTTCCTCCAATGGGATTTTCCCATGTATTTTAGCAGGAAACGTAGATACGGCAGCCTAGAAAAGTAAGTTCCCTCCTAACCATATCCAAGCACTCCCAGTTTGTTGCCGATGTCCATTGTTCTCTATGAGTTCATGGTGACCTAACCCTAACCCTAGGTGGAATTTTCCTCCAATGGGATCTTCCCATGTATTTTAGCAGGAAACATAGATAGCGCAGCCTAGAAAAGTAAGTTCCCTCCTAACCATATCCAAGCACTCCCAATCGTTGCCGATGTCCATTTTTCTCTATGAGTTCATGGTGACCTAACCCTAACCCTAGGTGGAATTTTGCTCCAATGGGATCTTCCCATGTATTTTAGCAGGAAACGTAGATACAGCAGCCTAGAAAAGTAAGTTCCCTCCTAACCATATCCAAGCACTCCCAGTTTGTTGCCGATGTCCATTTTTCTCTATGAGTTCATGGTGACCTAACCCTAAGTGGAATTTTCCTCCAATGGGATTTTCCCATGTATTTTAGAAGAAAACATACATACCGCAGCCTAGAAAAGTAAGTTCCCTCCTAACCATATCCAAGCACTCCCAGTTTGTTGCCGATGTCCATTGTTCTCTATGAGTTCATGGTGACCTAACCCTAACCCTAGGTGGAATTTTCCTCCAATGGGTTCTTCCCATGTATTTTAGCAGGAAACGTAGATACGGCAGCCTAGAAAAGTAAGTTCCCTCCTAACCATATCCAAGCACTCCCAGTTTGTTGCTGATGTCCATTTTTCTCTATGAGTTCATGGTGACCTAACCCTAACTCTAGGTGGAATTTTCCTCCAATGGGATCTTCCCATGTATTTTAGCAGGAAACGTAGATACGGCAGACTAGAAAAGTAAGTTCCCTCCTAACCATATCCAAGCACTCCCAGTTTGTTGCCGATGTCCATTTTTCTCTATGAGTTCATGGTGATCTAACCCCAACCCTAAGTGGAATTTTCCTCCAATGGGATTTTCCCATGCATTTTAGCAGGAAACATAGATAGGGCAGCCTAGAAAAGTAAGTTCCCTCCTAACCATATCCAAGCACTCCCAGTTTGTTGCCGATGTCCATTTTTCTCTCTGAGTTCATGGTGACCTAACCCTAACCCTAAGTGGAATTTTCCTCCAATGGGATCTTCCCATGTATTTTAGCAGGAAACATAGATAGGGCAGCCTAGAAAAGTAAGTTCCCTCCTAACCATATCCAAGCACTCCCAGTTTGTTGCTGATGTCCATTTTTCTCTATGAGTTCATGGTGACCTAACCCTAACTCTAGGTGGAATTTTCCTCCAATGGGATCTTCCCATGTATTTTAGCAGGAAACGTAGATACGGCAGACTAGAAAAGTAAGTTCCCTCCTAACCATATCCAAGCACTCCCAGTTTGTTGCCGATGTCCATTTTTCTCTATGAGTTCATGGTGACCTAACACTAAGTGGAATTTTCCTCCAATGGGATTTTCCCATGTATTTTAGCAGGAAACGTAGATACGGCAGCCTAGAAAAGTAAGTTCCCTCCTAACCATATCCAAGCACTCCCAGTCTGTTGCCGATGTCCATTTTTCTCTATGAGTTCATGGTGAACTAACCCTAACCCTAAGTGGAATTTTCCTCCAATGGGATTTTCCCGTGCATTTTAGCAGGAAAAATAGATAGGGAAGCTTAGAAAAGTAAGTGCCCTCCTAACCATTCCCAACCACTCCGAATTTATTGACAATGTCCATGTTGCTCTCCATATTCATAGTGACCTAACCCTAACCCTAGGTGGAATTTTCCTCCAATGGGATTTTCCCATGTATTTTAGCAGGAAACGTAGATAGGGCAGACTAGAAAAGGAAGTTCCTTCCTAACCATATCCAAGCACTCCCAGTTTGTTGCCGATGTCCATTTTTCTCTATGAGTTCACGGTGACCTAACCCTAACCCTAGGTGGAATTTTCCTCCAATGGGATATTCCCATGTATTTTAGCAGGAAACGTAGATACGGCATCCTAGAAAAGTAAGTTCCCTCCTAACCATATCCAAGCACTCCCAGTTTGTTGCCGGTGTCCATTTTTCTCTATGAGTTCATGGTTACCTAACCCTAACACTAAGTGGAATTTTCCTCCAATGGTTTTTCCCATGTATTTTAGCAGGAAACGTAGATACGGCAGCCTAGAAAAGTAAGTTCCCTCCTAACCATATCCAAGCACTCCCAGTTTGTTGCCGATGTCCATTGTTCTCTATGAGTTCATGGTGACCTAACCCTAACACTAAGTGGAATTTTCCTCCAATGGGATCTTCCCATGTATTTTAGCAGGAAACGTAGATATGGCAGACTAGAAAAGTAAGTTCCCTCCTAACCATATCCAAGCACTCCCAGTTTGTTGCCGATGTCCATTTTTCTCTATGAGTTCATGGTGATCTAACCCCAACCCTAAGTGGAATTTTCCTCCAATGGGATTTTCCCATGCATTTTAGCAGGAAACATAGATAGGGCAGCCTAGAAAAGTAAGTTCCCTCCTAACCATATCCAAGCACTCCCAATTTGTTGCCGATGTCCATTTTTCTCTATGAGTTCATGGTGACCTAACCCTAACCCTAGGTGGAATTTTGCTCCAATGGGATCTTCCCATGTATTTTAGCAGGAAACGTAGATACAGCAGCCTAGAAAAGTAAGTTCCCTCCTAACCATATCCAAGCACTCCCAGTTTGTTGCCGATGTCCATTTTTCTCTATGAGTTCATGGTGACCTAACACTAAGTGGAATTTTCCTCCAATGGGATTTTCCCATGTATTTTAGCAGGAAACGTAGATACGGCAGCCTAGAAAAGTAAGTTCCCTCCTAACCATATCCAAGCACTCCCAGTTTGTTGCCGATGTCCATTTTTCTCTATGAGTTCATGGTGACCTAACCCTAACCCTAAGTGGAATTTTCCTCCAATGGGATTTTCCTGTGCATTTTAGCAGGAAAAATAGATAGGGAAGCTTAGAAAAGTAAGTGCCCTCCTAACCATTCCCAACCACTCCGAATTTATTGACAATGTCCATGTTGCTCTCCATATTCATAGGGACCTAACCCTAACCCTAGGTGGAATTTTCCTCCAATGGGATTTTCCCATGTATTTTAGCAGGAAACGTAGATAGGGCAGACTAGAAAAGGAAGTTCCTTCCTAACCATATCCAAGCACTCCCAGTTAGTTGCCGATGTCCATTTTTCTCTATGAGTTCACGGTGACCTAACCCTAACCCTAGGTGGAATTTTCCTCCAATGGGATATTCCCATGTATTTTAGCAGGAAACGTAGATACGGCAGCCTAGAAAAGTAAGTTCCCTCCTAACCATATCCAAGCACTCCCAGTTTGTTGCCGATGTCCATTTTTCTCTATGAGTTCATGGTGACCTAAACCTAAGTGGAATTTTCCTCCAATGGGATTTTCCCATGTATTTTACCAGGAAACATAGATAAGGCAGCCTAGAAAAGTAAGTGCCCTCCTAACCATTCCCAACCACTCTGAATTTATTGACTATGTCCATGTTGAGCTCCATATTCATGGTGACCTAACCCTAATCCTAATTTGAATTTTCCTCCAATCGGATTTTCCCATGGATTTTAGCAGGAAACATAGATACCGCAGCCTAGAAAAGTAAGTTCCCTCCTAACCATATCCAAGCACTCCCAGTTTGTTGCCGATGTCCATTGTTCTCTATGAGTTCATGGTGACCTAACCCTAACACTAAGTGGAATTTTCCTCCAATGGGATCTTCCCATGTATTTTAGCAGGAAACATAGATAGGGCAGCCTAGAAAAGTAAGTTCCCTCCTAACCATATCCAAGCACTCCCAATCGTTGCCGATGTCCATTTTTCTCTATGAGTTCATGGTGACCTAACCCTAACCCTAGGTGGAATTTTGCTCCAATGGGATCTCCCCATGTATTTTAGCAGGAAACGTAGATACAGCAGCCTAGAAAAGTAAGTTCCCTCCTAACCATATCCAAGCACTTCCAGTTTGATGCCGATGTCCATTTTTCTCTATGAGTTCATGGTGACCTAACCCTAAGTGGAATTTTCCTCCAATGGGATTTTCCCATGTATTTTAGAAGAAAACATACATACCGCAGCCTAGAAAAGTAAGTTCCCTCCTAACCATATCCAAGCACTCCCAGTTTGTTGCCGATGTCCATTGTTCTCTATGAGTTCATGGTGACCTAACCCAAACCCTAGGTGGAATTTTCCTCCAATGGGTTCTTCCCATGTATTTTAGCAGGAAACGTAGATACGGCAGCCTAGAAAAGTAAGTTCCCTCCTAACCATATCCAAGCACTCCCAGTTTGTTGCTGATGTCCATTTTTCTCTATGAGTTCATGGTGACCTAACCCTAACTCTAGGTGGAATTTTCCTCCAATGGGATCTTCCCATGTATTTTAGCAGGAAACGTAGATACGGCAGACTAGAAAAGTAAGTTCCCTCCTAACCATATCCAAGCACTCCCAGTTTGTTGCCGATGTCCATTTTTCTCTATGAGTTCATGGTGATCTAACCCCAACCCTAAGTGGAATTTTCCTCCAATGGGATTTTCCCATGCATTTTAGCAGGAAACATAGATAGGGCAGCCTAGAAAAGTAAGTTCCCTCCTAACCATATCCAAGCACTCCCAGTTTGTTGCCGATGTCCATTTTTCTCTCTGAGTTCATGGTGACCTAAACCTAACCCTAAGTGGAATTTTCCTCCAATGGGATTTTCCCATGTATTTTAGCAGGAAACATAGATAGGGCAGCCTAGAAAAGTAAGTTCCCTCCTAACCATATCCAAGCACTCCCAGTTTGTTGCCGATGTCCATTTTTCTCTATGAGTTCATGGTGACCTAACCCTAACCCTAGGTGGAATTTTGCTCCAATGGGATCTTCCCATGTATTTTAGCAGGAAACGTAGATACAGCAGCCTAGAAAAGTAAGTTCCCTCCTAACCATATCCAAGCACTCCCAGTTTGTTGCCGATGTCCATTTTTCTCTATGAGTTCATGGTGACCTAACCCTAAGTGGAATTTTCCTCCAATGGGATTTTCCCATGTATTTTAGAAGAAAACATAGATACCGCAGCCTAGAAAAGTAAGTTCCCTCCTAACCATATCCAAGCACTCCCAGTTTGTTGCCGATGTCCATTGTTCTCTATGAGTTCATGGTGACCTAACCCTAACACTAAGTGGAATTTTCCTCCAATGGGATTTTCCCATGTATTTTACCAGGAAACGTAGATACGGCAGCCTAGAAAAGTAAGTTCCCTCCTAACCATATGCAAGCACATCCAGTTTGTTGCCGATGTCCATTTTTCTCTATGAGTTCATGGTGATCTAACCACAACCCTAAGTGGAATTTTCCTCCAATGGGATTTTCCCATGCATTTTAGCAGGAAACATAGATAGGGCAGCCTAGAAAAGTAAGTTCCCTCCTAACCATATCCAAGCACTCCCAGTTTGTTGCCAATGTCCATTGTTCTCTATGAGTTCATGGTGACCTAACCCTAACACTAAGTGGAATTTTCCTCCAATGGGATCTTCCCATGTATTTTAGCAGGAAACATAGATAGGGCAGCCTAGAAAAGTAAGTTCCCTCCTAACCATATCCAAGCACTCCCAATCGTTGCCGATGTCCATTTTTCTCTATGAGTTCATGGTGACCTAACCCTAACCCTAGGTGGAATTTTGCTCCAATGGGATCTTCCCATGTATTTTAGCAGGAAACGTAGATACAGCAGCCTAGAAAAGTAAGTTCCCTCCTAACCATATCCAAGCACTCCCAGTTTGTTGCCGATGTCCATTTTTCTCTATGAGTTCATGTTGACCTAACCCTAAGTGGAATTTTCCTCCAATGGGATTTTCCCATGTATTTTAGAAGAAAACATACATACCGCAGCCTAGAAAAGTAAGTTCCCTCCTAACCATATCCAAGCACTCCCAGTTTGTTGCCGATGTCCATTTTTCTCTATGAGTTCATGGTGATCTAACCCCAACCCTAAGTGGAATTTTCCTCCAATGGGATTTTCCCATGCATTTTAGCAGGAAACATAGATAGGGCAGCCTAGAAAAGTAAGTTCCCTCCTAACCATATCCAAGCACTCCCAGTTTGTTGCCGATGTCCATTTTTCTCTCTGAGTTCATGGTGACCTAACCCTAACCCTAAGTGGAATTTTCCTCCAATGGGATCTTCCCATGTATTTTAGCAGGAAACATAGATAGGGCAGCCTAGAAAAGTAAGTTCCCTCCTAACCATATCCAAGCACTCCCAGTTTGTTGCCGATGTCCATTTTTCTCTATGAGTTTATGGTGACCTAACCCTAACCCTAGGTGGAATTTTCCTCCAATGGGTTCTTCCCATGTATTTTAGCAGGAAACGTAGATACGGCAGACTAGAAAAGTAAGTTCCCTCCTAACCATATCCAAGCACTCCCAGTTTGTTGCCGATGTCCATTTTTCTCTATGAGTTCATGGTGATCTAACCCCAACCCTAAGTGGAATTTTCCTCCAATGGGATTTTCCCATGCATTTTAGCAGGAAACATAGATAGGGCAGCCTAGAAAAGTAAGTTCCCTCCTAACCATATCCAAGCACTCCCAGTTTGTTGCCGATGTCCATTTTTCTCTCTGAGTTCATGGTGACCTAACCCTAACCCTAAGTGGAATTTTCCTCCAATGGGATCTTCCCATGTATTTTAGCAGGAAACATAGATAGGGCAGCCTAGAAAAGTAAGTTCCCTCCTAACCATATCCAAGCACTCCCAGTTTGTTGCCGATGTCCATTTTTCTCTATGAGTTCATGGTGACCTAACCCTAACCCTAGGTGGAATTTTGCTCCAATGGGATCTTCCCATGTATTTTAGCAGGAAACGTAGATACAGCAGCCTAGAAAAGTAAGTTCCCTCCTAACCATATCCAAGCACTCCCAGTTTGTTGCCGATGTCCATTGTTCTCTATGAGTTCATGGTGACCTAACCCTAACACTAAGTGGAATTTTCCTCCAATGGGATCTTCCCATGTATTTTAGCAGGAAACATAGATAGGGCAGCCTAGAAAAGTAAGTTCCCTCCTAACCATATCCAAGCACTCCCAATCGTTGCCGATGTCCATTTTTCTCTATGAGTTCATGGTGACCTAACCCTAACCCTAGGTGGAATTTTGCTCCAATGGGATCTTCCCATGTATTTTAGGAGGAAACGTAGATACAGCAGCCTAGAAAAGTAAGTTCCCTCCTAACCATATCCAAGCACTCCCAGTTTGTTGCCGATGTCCATTTTTCTCTATGAGTTCATGGTGACCTAACCCTAAGTGGAATTTTCCTCCAATGGGATTTTCCCATGTATTTTAGAAGAAAACATACATACCGCAGCCTTGAAAAGTAAGTTCCCTCCTAACCATATCCAAGCACTCCCAGTTTGTTGCCGATGTCCATTGTTCTCTATGAGTTCATGGTGACCTAACCCTAACCCTAGGTGGAATTTTCCTCCAATGGGTTCTTCCCATGTATTTTAGCAGGAAACGTAGATACGGCAGCCTAGAAAAGTAAGTTCCCTCCTATCCATATCCAAGCACTCCCAGTTTGTTGCTGATGTCCATTTTTCTCTATGAGTTCATGGTGACCTAACCCTAACTCTAGGTGGAATTTTCCTCCAATGGGATCTTCCCATGTATTTTAGCAGGAAACGTAGATACGGCAGACTAGAAAAGTAAGTTCCCTCCTAACCATATCCAAGCACTCCCAGTTTGTTGCCGATGTCCATTTTTCTCTATGAGTTCATGGTGATCTAACCCCAACCCTAAGTGTAATTTTCCTCCAATGGGATTTTCCCATGCATTTTAGCAGGAAACATAGATAGGGCAGCCTAGAAAAGTAAGTTCCCTCCTAACCATATCCAAGCACTCCCAGTTTGTTGCCGATGTCCATTTTTCTCTCTGAGTTCATGGTGACCTAACCCTAACCCTAAGTGGAATTTTCCTCCAATGGGATCTTCCCATGTATTTTAGCAGGAAACATAGATAGGGCAGCCTAGAAAAGTAAGTTCCCTCCTAACCATATCCAAGCACTCCCAGTTTCTTGCCGATGTCCATTTTTCTCTATGAGTTCATGGTGACCTAACCCTAACCCTAGGTGGAATTTTGCTCCAATGGGATCTTCCCATGTATTTTAGCAGGAAACGTAGATACAGCAGCCTAGAAAAGTAAGTTCCCTCCTAACCATATCCAAGCACTCCCAGTTTGTTGCCGATGTCCATTTTTCTCTATGAGTTCATGGTGACCTAACCCTAACCCTAGGTGGAATTTTCCTCCAATGGGTTCTTCCCATGTATTTTAGCAGGAAACGTAGATACGGCAGACTAGAAAAGTAAGTTCCCTCCTAACCATATCCAAGCACTCCCAGTTTGTTGCCGATGTCCATTTTTCTCTATGAGTTCATGGTGATCTAACCACAACCCTAAGTGGAATTTTCCTCCAATGGGATTTTCCCATGCATTTTAGCAGGAAACATAGATAGGGCAGCGTAGAAAAGTAAGTTCCCTCCTAACCATATCCAAGCACTCCCAGTTTGTTGCCGATGTCCATTGTTCTCTATGAGTTCATGGTGACCTAACCCTAACACTAAGTGGAATTTTCCTCCAATGGGATCTTCCCATGTATTTTAGCAGGAAACATAGATAGGGCAGCCTAGAAAAGTAAGTTCCCTCCTAACCATATCCAAGCACTCCCAATCGTTGCCGATGTCCATTTTTCTCTATGACTTCATGGTGACCTAACCCTAACACTAAGTGGAATTTTCCTCCAATGGGATCTTCCCATGTATTTTAGCAGGAAACATAGATAGGGCAGCCTAGAAAAGTAAGTTCCCTCCTAACCATATCCAAGCACTCCCAATCGTTGCCGATGTCCATTTTTCTCTATGAGTTCATGGTGACCTAACCCTAACCCTAGGTGGAATTTTGCTCCAATGGGATCTTCCCATGTATTTTAGGAGGAAACGTAGATACAGCAGCCTAGAAAAGTAAGTTCCCTCCTAACCATATCCAAGCACTCCCAGTTTGTTGCCGATGTCCATTTTTCTCTATGAGTTCATGGTGACCTAACCCTAAGTGGAATTTTCCTCCAATGGGATTTTCCCATGTATTTTAGAAGAAAACATACATACCGCAGCCTTGAAAAGTAAGTTCCCTCCTAACCATATCCAAGCACTCCCAGTTTGTTGCCGATGTCCATTGTTCTCTATGGGTTCATGGTGACCTAACCCTAACCCTAGGTGGAATTTTCCTCCAATGGGTTCTTCCCATGTATTTTAGCAGGAAACGTAGATACGGCAGCCTAGAAAAGTAAGTTCCCTCCTATCCATATCCAAGCACTCCCAGTTTGTTGCTGATGTCCATTTTTCTCTATGAGTTCATGGTGACCTAACCCTAACTCTAGGTGGAATTTTCCTCCAATGGGATCTTCCCATGTATTTTAGCAGGAAACGTAGATACGGCAGACTAGAAAAGTAAGTTCCCTCCTAACCATATCCAAGCACTCCCAGTTTGTTGCCGATGTCCATTTTTCTCTATGAGTTCATGGTGATCTAACCCCAACCCTAAGTGGAATTTTCCTCCAATGGGATTTTCCCATGCATTTTAGCAGGAAACATAGATAGGGCAGCCTAGAAAAGTAAGTTCCCTCCTAACCATATCCAAGCACTCCCAGTTTGTTGCCGATGTCCATTTTTCTCTCTGAGTTCATGGTGACCTAACCCTAACCCTAAGTGGAATTTTCCTCCAATGGGATCTTCCCATGTATTTTAGCAGGAAACATAGATAGGGCAGCCTAGAAAAGTAAGTTCCCTCCTAACCATATCCAAGCACTCCCAGTTTCTTGCCGATGTCCATTTTTCTCTATGAGTTCATGGTGACCTAACCCTAACCCTAGGTGGAATTTTGCTCCAATGGGATCTTCCCATGTATTTTAGCAGGAAACGTAGATACAGCAGCCTAGAAAAGTAAGTTCCCTCCTAACCATATCCAAGCACTCCCAGTTTGTTGCCGATGTCCATTTTTCTCTATGAGTTCATGGTGACCTAACCCTAACCCTAGGTGGAATTTTCCTCCAATGGGTTCTTCCCATGTATTTTAGCAGGAAACGTAGATACGGCAGACTAGAAAAGTAAGTTCCCTCCTAACCATATCCAAGCACTCCCAGTTTGTTGCCGATGTCCATTTTTCTCTATGAGTTCATGGTGATCTAACCACAACCCTAAGTGGAATTTTCCTCCAATGGGATTTTCCCATGCATTTTAGCAGGAAACATAGATAGGGCAGCCTAGAAAAGTAAGTTCCCTCCTAACCATATCCAAGCACTCCCAGTTTGTTGCCGATGTCCATTGTTCTCTATGAGTTCATGGTGACCTAACCCTAACACTAAGTGGAATTTTCCTCCAATGGGATCTTCCCATGTATTTTAGCAGGAAACATAGATAGGGCAGCCTAGAAAAGTAAGTTCCCTCCTAACCATATCCAAGCACTCCCAATCGTTGCCGATGTCCATTTTTCTCTATGACTTCATGGTGACCTAACCCTAACCCTAGGTGGAATTTTGCTCCAATGGGATCTTCCCATGTATTTTAGCAGGAAACGTAGATACAGCAGCCTAGAAAAGTAAGTTCCCTCCTAACCATATCCAAGCACTCCCAGTTTGTTGCCGATGTCCATTTTTCTCTATGAGTTCATGGTGACCTAACCCTAAGTGGAATTTTCCTCCAATGGGATTTTCCCATGTATTTTAGAAGAAAACATACATACCGCAGCCTAGAAAAGTAAGTTCCCTCCTAACCATATCCAAGCACTCCCAGTTTGTTGCCGATGTCCATTGTTCTCTATGAGTTCATGGTGACCTAACCCTAACCCTAGGTGGAATTTTCCTCCAATGGGTTCTTCCCATGTATTTTAGCAGGAAACGTAGATACGGCAGCCTAGAAAAGTAAGTTCCCTCCTAACCATATCCAAGCACTCCCAGTTTGTTGCTGATGTCCATTTTTCTCTATGAGTTCATGGTGACCTAACCCTAACTCTAGGTGGAATTTTCCTCCAATGGGATCTTCCCATGTATTTTAGCAGGAAACGTAGATACGGCAGACTAGAAAAGTAAGTTCCCTCCTAACCATATCCAAGCACTCCCAGTTTGTTGCCGATGTCCATTTTTCTCTATGAGTTCATGGTGATCTAACCCCAACCCTAAGTGGAATTTTCCTCCAATGGGATTTTCCCATGCATTTTAGCAGGAAACATAGATAGGGCAGCCTAGAAAAGTAAGTTCCCTCCTAACCATATCCAAGCACTCCCAGTTTGTTGCCGATGTCCATTTTTCTCTCTGAGTTCATGGTGACCTAACCCTAACCCTAGGTGGAATTTTGCTCCAATGGGATCTTCCCATGTATTTTAGCAGGAAACGTAGATACAGCAGCCTAGAAAAGTAAGTTCCCTCCTAACCATATCCAAGCACTCCCAGTTTGTTGCCGATGTCCATTTTTCTCTATGAGTTTATGGTGACCTAACCCTAACCCTAGGTGGAATTTTCCTCCAATGGGTTCTTCCCATGTATTTTAGCAGGAAATGTAGATACGGCAGACTAGAAAAGTAAGTTCCCTCCTAACCATATCCAAGCACTCCCAGTTTGTTGCCGATGTCCATTTTTCTCTATGAGTTCATGGTGACCTAACACTAAGTGGAATTTTCCTCCAATGGGATTTTCCCATGTATTTTAGCAGGAAACGTAGATACGGCAGCCTAGAAAAGTAAGTTCCCTCCTAACCATATCCAAGCACTCCCAGTTTGTTGCCGATGTCCATTTTTCTCTATGAGTTCATGGTGACCTAACCCTAACCCTAAGTGGAATTTTCCTCCAATGGGATTTTCCCGTGCATTTTAGCAGGAAAAATAGATAGGGAAGCTTAGAAAAGTAAGTGCCCTCCTAACCATTCCCAACCACTCCGAATTTATTGACAATGTCCATGTTGCTCTCCATATTCATAGTGACCTAACCCTAACCCTAGGTGGAATTTTCCTCCAATGGGATTTTCCCATGTATTTTAGCAGGAAACGTAGATAGGGCAGACTAGAAAAGGAAGTTCCTTCCTAACCATATCCAAGCACTCCCAGTTTGTTGCCGATGTCCATTTTTCTCTATGAGTTCACGGTGACCTAACCCTAACCCTAGGTGGAATTTTCCTCCAATGGGATATTCCCATGTATTTTAGCAGGAAACGTAGATACGGCATCCTAGAAAAGTAAGTTCCCTCCTAACCATATCCAAGCACTCCCAGTTTGTTGCCGGTGTCCATTTTTCTCTATGAGTTCATGGTTACCTAACCCTAACACTAAGTGCAATTTCCTCCAATGGGATTTTCCCATGCATTTTAGCAGGAAACATAGATAGGGCAGCCTAGAAAAGTACGTTCCCTCCTAACCATATCCAAGCACTCCCAGTTTGTTGCCGATGTCCATTTTTCTCTATGAGTTCATGGTGACCTAACCCTAACCCTAGGTGGAATTTTCCTCCAATGGGTTCTTCCCATGTATTTTAGCAGGAAACGTAGATACGGCAGCCTAGAAAAGTAAGTTCCCTCCTAACCATATCCAAGCACTCCCAGTTTGTTGCCGATGTCCATTTTTCTCTATGAGTTCATGGTGACCTAAACCAAAGTGGAATTTTCCTCCAATGGGATTTTCCCATGTATTTTAGCAGGAAACGTAGATACGGCAGCCTAGAAAAGTAAGTTCCCTCCTAACCATATCCAAGCACTCCCAGTTTGTTGCCGATGTCCATTGTTCTCTATGAGTTCATGGTGACCTAACCCTAACCCTAGGTGGAATTTTCCTCCAATGGGATCTTCCCATGTATTTTAGCAGGAAACATAGATAGCGCAGCCAAGAAAAGTAAGTTCCCTCCTAACCATATCCAAGCACTCCCAATCGTTGCCGATGTCCATTTTTCTCTATGAGTTCATGGTGACCTAACCCTAACCCTAGGTGGAATTTTGCTCCAATGGGATCTTCCCATGTATTTTAGCAGGAAACGTAGATACAGCAGCCTAGAAAAGTAAGTTCCCTCCTAACCATATCCAAGCACTCCCAGTTTGTTGCCGATGTCCATTTTTCTCTATGAGTTCATGGTGACCTAACCCTAAGTGGAATTTTCCTCCAATGGGATTTTCCCATGTATTTTAGAAGAAAACATACATACCGCAGCCTAGAAAAGTAAGTTCCCTCCTAACCATATCCAAGCACTCCCAGTTTGTTGCCGATGTCCATTGTTCTCTATGAGTTCATGGTGACCTAACCCTAACCCTAGGTGGAATTTTCCTCCAATGGGTTCTTCCCATGTATTTTAGCAGGAAACGTAGATACGGCAGCCTAGAAAAGTAAGTTCCCTCCTAACCATATCCAAGCACTCCCAGTTTGTTGCTGATGTCCATTTTTCTCTATGAGTTCATGGTGACCTAACCCTAACTCTAGGTGGAATTTTCCTCCAATGGGATCTTCCCATGTATTTTAGCAGGAAACGTAGATACGGCAGACTAGAAAAGTAAGTTCCCTCCTAACCATATCCAAGCACTCCCAGTTTGTTGCCGATGTCCATTTTTCTCTATGAGTTCATGGTGATCTAACCCCAACCCTAAGTGGAATTTTCCTCCAATGGGATTTTCCCATGCATTTTAGCAGGAAACATAGATAGGGCAGCCTAGAAAAGTAAGTTCCCTCCTAACCATATCCAAGCACTCCCAGTTTGTTGCCGATGTCCATTTTTCTCTCTGAGTTCATGGTGACCTAACCCTAACCCTAAGTGGAATTTTCCTCCAATGGGATCTTCCCATGTATTTTAGCAGGAAACATAGATAGGGCAGCCTAGAAAAGTAAGTTCCCTCCTAACCATATCCAAGCACTCCCAGTTTGTTGCTGATGTCCATTTTTCTCTATGAGTTCATGGTGACCTAACCCTAACTCTAGGTGGAATTTTCCTCCAATGGGATCTTCCCATGTATTTTAGCAGGAAACGTAGATACGGCAGACTAGAAAAGTAAGTTCCCTCCTAACCATATCCAAGCACTCCCAGTTTGTTGCCGATGTCCATTTTTCTCTATGAGTTCATGGTGACCTAACACTAAGTGGAATTTTCCTCCAATGGGATTTTCCCATGTATTTTAGCAGGAAACGTAGATACGGCAGCCTAGAAAAGTAAGTTCCCTCCTAACCATATCCAAGCACTCCCAGTCTGTTGCCGATGTCCATTTTTCTCTATGAGTTCATGGTGAACTAACCCTAACCCTAAGTGGAATTTTCCTCCA
Source organism: Bothrops alternatus (assembly GCA_034064705.1). NCBI lineage: Eukaryota > Metazoa > Chordata > Lepidosauria > Squamata > Viperidae > Bothrops > Bothrops alternatus. The sequence continues at coordinate 2,333,562 of JARGCV010000165.1, forward strand.
ATGGGATTTTCCCGTGCATTTTAGCAGGAAAAATAGATAGGGAAGCTTAGAAAAGTAAGTGCCCTCCTAACCATTCCCAACCACTCCGAATTTATTGACAATGTCCATGTTGCTCTCCATATTCATAGTGACCTAACCCTAACCCTAGGTGGAATTTTCCTCCAATGGGATTTTCCCATGTATTTTAGCAGGAAACGTAGATAGGGCAGACTAGAAAAGGAAGTTCCTTCCTAACCATATCCAAGCACTCCCAGTTTGTTGCCGATGTCCATTTTTCTCTATGAGTTCACGGTGACCTAACCCTAACCCTAGGTGGAATTTTCCTCCAATGGGATATTCCCATGTATTTTAGCAGGAAACGTAGATACGGCATCCTAGAAAAGTAAGTTCCCTCCTAACCATATCCAAGCACTCCCAGTTTGTTGCCGGTGTCCATTTTTCTCTATGAGTTCATGGTTACCTAACCCTAACACTAAGTGGAATTTTCCTCCAATGGTTTTTCCCATGTATTTTAGCAGGAAACGTAGATACGGCAGCCTAGAAAAGTAAGTTCCCTCCTAACCATATCCAAGCACTCCCAGTTTGTTGCCGATGTCCATTGTTCTCTATGAGTTCATGGTGACCTAACCCTAACACTAAGTGGAATTTTCCTCCAATGGGATCTTCCCATGTATTTTAGCAGGAAACGTAGATATGGCAGACTAGAAAAGTAAGTTCCCTCCTAACCATATCCAAGCACTCCCAGTTTGTTGCCGATGTCCATTTTTCTCTATGAGTTCATGGTGATCTAACCCCAACCCTAAGTGGAATTTTCCTCCAATGGGATTTTCCCATGCATTTTAGCAGGAAACATAGATAGGGCAGCCTAGAAAAGTAAGTGCCCTCCTAACCATTCCCAACCACTCCGAATTTATTGACAATGTCCATGTTGCTCTCCATATTCATAGGGACCTAACCCTAACCCTAGGTGGAATTTTCCTCCAATGGGATTTTCCCATGTATTTTAGCAGGAAACGTAGATAGGGCAGACTAGAAAAGGAAGTTCCTTCCTAACCATATCCAAGCACTCCCAGTTAGTTGCCGATGTCCATTTTTCTCTATGAGTTCACGGTGACCTAACCCTAACCCTAGGTGGAATTTTCCTCCAATGGGATATTCCCATGTATTTTAGCAGGAAACGTAGATACGGCAGCCTAGAAAAGTAAGTTCCCTCCTAACCATATCCAAGCACTCCCAGTTTGTTGCCGATGTCCATTTTTCTCTATGAGTTCATGGTGACCTAAACCTAAGTGGAATTTTCCTCCAATGGGATTTTCCCATGTATTTTAGAAGAAAACATAGATACCGCAGCCTAGAAAAGTAAGTTCCCTCCTAACCATATCCAAGCACTCCCAGTTTGTTGCCGGTGTCCATTTTTCTCTATGAGTTCATGGTTACCTAACCCTAACACTAAGTGGAATTTTCCTCCAATGGGATTTTCCCATGCATTTTAGCAGGAAACATAGATAGGGCAGCCAAGAAAAGTACGTTCCCTCCTAACCATATCCAAGCACTCCTAGTTTGTTGCTGATGTCCATTTTTCTCTATATGTTCATTCTGACCTAACCCTAACCATAGGTGGAATTTTCCTCCAATGGGATTTTCCCATGTATTTTACCAGGAAACATAGATAAGGCAGCCTAGAAAAGTAAGTGCCCTCCTAACCATTCCCAACCACTCTGAATTTATTGACTATGTCCATGTTGAGCTCCATATTCATGGTGACCTAACCCTAATCCTAATTTGAATTTTCCTCCAATCGGATTTTCCCATGGATTTTAGCAGGAAACATAGATACCGCAGCCTAGAAAAGTAAGTTCCCTCCTAACCATATCCAAGCACTCCCAGTTTGTTGCCGGTGTCCATTTTTCTCTATGAGTTCATGGTTACCTAACCCTAACACTAAGTGGAATTTTCCTCCAATGGGATTTTCCCATGCATTTTAGCAGGAAACATAGATAGGGCAGCCTAGAAAAGTACGTTCCCTCCTAACCATATCCAAGCACTCCCAGTTTGTTGCCGATGTCCATTTTTCTCTATGAGTTCATGGTGACCTAACCCTAACCCTAGGTGGAATTTTCCTCCAATGGGTTCTTCCCATGTATTTTAGCAGGAAACGTAGATACGGCAGCCTAGAAAAGTAAGTTCCCTCCTAACCATATCCAAGCACGCCCAGTTTGTTGCCGATGTCCATTTTTCTCTATGAGTTCATGGTGACCTAAACCTAAGTGGAATTTTCCTCCAATGGGTTCTTCCCATGTATTTTAGCAGGAAACGTAGATACGGCAGCCTAGAAAAGTAAGTTCCCTCCTAACCATATCCAAGCACTCCCAGTTTGTTGCCGATGTCCATTGTTCTCTATGAGTTCATGGTGACCTAACCCTAACACTAAGTGGAATTTTCCTCCAATGGGATTTTCCCATGTATTTTACCAGGAAACGTAGATACGGCAGCCTAGAAAAGTAAGTTCCCTCCTAACCATATGCAAGCACTCCCAGTTTGTTGCCGATGTCCATTTTTCTCTATGAGTTCATGGTGACCTAACCCTAACCCTAGGTGGAATTTTCCTCCAATGGGTTCTTCCCATGTATTTTAGCAGGATACGTAGATACGGCAGCCTAGAAAAGTAAGTTCCCTCCTAACCATATCCAAGCACTCCCAGTTTGTTGCTGATGTCCATTTTTCTCTATGAGTTCATGGTGACCTAACCCTAACTCTAGGTGGAATTTTCCTCCAATGGGATCTTCCCATGTATTTTAGCAGGAAACGTAGAAATGGCAGACTAGAAAAGTAAGTTCCCTCCTAACCATATCCAAGCACTCCCAGTTTGTTGCCGATGTCCATTTTTCTCTATGAGTTCATGGTGATCTAACCCCAACCCTAAGTGGAATTTTCCTCCAATGGGATTTTCCCATGCATTTTAGCAGGAAACATAGATAAGGCAGCCTAGAAAAGTAAGTTCCCTCCTAACCATATCCAAGCACTCCCAGTTTGTTGCCGATGTCCATTTTTCTCTATGAGTTCATGGTGACCTAACACTAAGTGGAATTTTCCTCCAATGGGATTTTCCCATGTATTTTAGCAGGAAACGTAGATACGGCAGCCTAGAAAAGTAAGTTCCCTCCTAACCATATCCAAGCACTCCCAGTTTGTTGCCGATGTCCATTTTTCTCTATGAGTTCACGGTGACCTAACCCTAACCCTAGGTGGAATTTTCCTCCAATGGGATATTCCCATGTATTTTAGCAGGAAACGTAGATACGGCATCCTAGAAAAGTAAGTTCCCTCCTAACCATATCCAAGAACTCCCAGTTTGTTGCCGGTGTCCATTTTTCTCTATGAGTTCATGGTTACCTAACCCTAACACTAAGTGGAATTTTCCTCCAATGGGATTTTCCCATGCATTTTAGCAGGAAACATAGATAGGGCAGCCTAGAAAAGTACGTTCCCTCCTAACCATATCCAAGCACTCCCAGTTTGTTGCCGATGTCCATTTTTCTCTATGAGTTCATGGTGACCTAACCCTAACCCTAGGTGGAATTTTCCTCCAATGGGTTCTTCCCATGTATTTTAGCAGGAAACGTAGATACGGCAGCCTAGAAAAGTAAGTTCCCTCCTAACCATATCCAAGCACTCCCATTTTTTTGCCGATGTCCATTTTTCTCTATGAGTTCATGGTGACCTAAACCTAAGTGGAATTTTCCTCCAATGGGATTTTCCCATGTATTTTAGCAGGAAACGTAGATACGGCAGCCTAGAAAAGTAAGTTCCCTCCTAACCATATCCAAGCACTCCCAGTTTGTTGCCGGTGTCCATTTTTCTCTATGAGTTCATGGTTACCTAACCCTAACACTAAGTGGAATTTTCCTCCAATGGGATTTTCCCATGCATTTTAGCAGGAAACATAGATAGGGCAGCCTAGAAAAGTACGTTCCCTCCTAACCATATCCAAGCACTCCCAGTTTGTTGCCGATGTCCATTTTTCTCTATGAGTTCATGGTGACCTAACCCTAACCCTAGGTGGAATTTTCCTCCAATGGGTTCTTCCCATGTATTTTAGCAGGAAACGTAGATACGGCAGCCTAGAAAAGTAAGTTCCCTCCTAACCATATCCAAGCACTCCCAGTTTGTTGCCGATGTCCATTTTTCTCTATGAGTTCATGGTGACCTAAACCTAAGTGGAATTTTCCTCCAATGGGATTTTCCTATGTATTTTAGCAGGAAACGTAGATACGGCAGCCTAGAAAAGTAAGTTCCCTCCTAACCATATCCAAGCACTCCCAGTTTGTTGCCGATGTCCATTGTTCTCTATGAGTTCATGGTGACCTAACCCTAACACTAAGTGGAATTTTCCTCCAATGGGATCTTCCCATGTATTTTAGCAGGAAACGTAGATATGGCAGACTAGAAAAGTAAGTTCCCTCCTAACCATATCCAAGCACTCCCAGTTTGTTGCCGATGTCCATTTTTCTCTATGAGTTCATGGTGATCTAACCCCAACCCTAAGTGGAATTTTCCTCCAATGGGATTTTCCCATGCATTTTAGCAGGAAACATAGATAGGGCAGCCTAGAAAAGTAAGTTCCCTCCTAACCATATCCAAGCACTCCCAATTTGTTGCCGATGTCCATTTTTCTCTATGAGTTCATGGTGACCTAACCCTAACCCTAGGTGGAATTTTGCTCCAATGGGATCTTCCCATGTATTTTAGCAGGAAACGTAGATACGGCAGACTAGAAAAGTAAGTTCCCTCCTAACCATATCCAAGCACTCCCAGTTTGTTGCCGATGTCCATTTTTCTCTATGAGTTCATGGTGACCTAACACTAAGTGGAATTTTCCTCCAATGGGATTTTCCCATGTATTTTAGCAGGAAACGTAGATACGGCAGCCTAGAAAAGTAAGTTCCCTCCTAACCATATCCAAGCACTCCCAGTTTGTTGCCGGTGTCCATTTTTCTCTATGAGTTCATGGTTACCTAACCCTAACACTAAGTGGAATTTTCCTCCAATGGGATTTTCCCATGCATTTTAGCAGGAAACATAGATAGGGCAGCCTAGAAAAGTACGTTCCCTCCTAACCATATCCAAGCACTCCCAGTTTGTTGCCGATGTCCATTTTTCTCTATGAGTTCATGGTGACCTAACCCTAACCCTAGGTGGAATTTTCCTCCAATGGGTTCTTCCCATGTATTTTAGCAGGAAACGTAGATACGGCAGCCTAGAAAAGTAAGTTCCCTCCTAACCATATCCAAGCACTCCCAGTTTGTTGCCGATGTCCATTTTTCTCTATGAGTTCATGGTGACCTAAACCTAAGTGGAATTTTCCTCCAATGGGATTTTCCCATGTATTTTAGCAGGAAACGTAGATACGGCAGCCTAGAAAAGTAAGTTCCCTCCTAACCATATCCAAGCACTCCCAGTTTGTTGCCGATGTCCATTGTTCTCTATGAGTTCATGGTGACCTAACCCTAACACTAAGTGGAATTTTCCTCCAATGGGATCTTCCCATGTATTTTAGCAGGAAACGTAGATATGGCAGACTAGAAAAGTAAGTTCCCTCCTAACCATATCCAAGCACTCCCAGTTTGTTGCCGATGTCCATTTTTCTCTATGAGTTCATGGTGATCTAACCCCAACCCTAAGTGGAATTTTCCTCCAATGGGATTTTCCCATGCATTTTAGCAGGAAACATAGATAGGGCAGCCTAGAAAAGTAAGTTCCCTCCTAACCATATCCAAGCACTCCCAATTTGTTGCCGATGTCCATTTTTCTCTATGAGTTCATGGTGACCTAACCCTAACCCTAGGTGGAATTTTGCTCCAATGGGATCTTCCCATGTATTTTAGCAGGAAACGTAGATACGGCAGACTAGAAAAGTAAGTTCCCTCCTAACCATATCCAAGCACTCCCAGTTTGTTGCCGATGTCCATTTTTCTCTATGAGTTCATGGTGACCTAACACTAAGTGGAATTTTCCTCCAATGGGATTTTCCCATGTATTTTAGCAGGAAACGTAGATACGGCAGCCTAGAAAAGTAAGTTCCCTCCTAACCATATCCAAGCACTCCCAGTTTGTTGCCGATGTCCATTTTTCTCTATGAGTTCATGGTGACCTAACCCTAACCCTAAGTGGAATTTTCCTCCAATGGGATTTTCCTGTGCATTTTAGCAGGAAAAATAGATAGGGAAGCTTAGAAAAGTAAGTGCCCTCCTAACCATTCCCAACCACTCTGAATTTATTGACAATGTCCATGTTGCTCTCCATATTCATAGGGACCTAACCCTAACCCTAGGTGGAATTTTCCTCCAATGGGATTTTCCCATGTATTTTAGCAGGAAACGTAGATAGGGCAGACTAGAAAAGGAAGTTCCTTCCTAACCATATCCAAGCACTCCCAGTTAGTTGCCGATGTCCATTTTTCTCTATGAGTTCACGGTGACCTAACCCTAACCCTAGGTGGAATTTTCCTCCAATGGGATATTCCCATGTATTTTAGCAGGAAACGTAGATACGGCAGCCTAGAAAAGTAAGTTCCCTCCTAACCATATCCAAGCACTCCCAGTTTGTTGCCGATGTCCATTTTTCTCTATGAGTTCATGGTGACCTAAACCTAAGTGGAATTTTCCTCCAATGGGATTTTCCCATGTATTTTAGAACAAAACATAGATACCGCAGCCTAGAAAAGTAAGTTCCCTCCTAACCATATCCAAGCACTCCCAGCTTGTTGCCGGTGTCCATTTTTCTCTATGAGTTCATGGTTACCTAACCCTAACACTAAGTGGAATTTTCCTCCAATGGGATTTTCCCATGCATTTTAGCAGGAAACATAGATAGGGCAGCCAAGAAAAGTACGTTCCCTCCTAACCATATCCAAGCACTCCTAGTTTGTTGCTGATGTCCATTTTTCTCTATGTGTTCATTCTGACCTAACCCTAACCATAGGTGGAATTTTCCTCCAATGGGATTTTCCCATGTATTTTACCAGGAAACATAGATAAGGCAGCCTAGAAAAGTAAGTACCCTCCTAACCATTCCCAACCACTCTGAATTTATTGACTATGTCCATGTTGAGCTCCATATTCATGGTGACCTAACCCTAATCCTAATTTGAATTTTCCTCCAATCGGATTTTCCCATGGATTTTAGCAGGAAACATAGATACCGCAGCCTAGAAAAGTAAGTTCCCTCCTAACCATATCCAAGCACTCCCAGTTTGTTGCCGGTGTCCATTTTTCTCTATGAGTTCATGGTTACCTAACCCTAACACTAAGTGGAATTTTCCTCCAATGGGATTTTCCCATGCATTTTAGCAGGAAACATAGATAGGGCAGCCTAGAAAAGTACGTTCCCTCCTAACCATATCCAAGCACTCCCAGTTTGTTGCCGATGTCCATTTTTCTCTATGAGTTCATGGTGACCTAACCCTAACCCTAGGTGGAATTTTCCTCCAATGGGTTCTTCCCATGTATTTTAGCAGGAAACGTAGATACGGCAGCCTAGAAAAGTAAGTTCCCTCCTAACCATATCCAAGCACTCCCAGTTTGTTGCCGATGTCCATTTTTCTCTATGAGTTCATGGTGACTTAAACCTAAGTGGAATTTTCCTCCAATGGGTTCTTCCCATGTATTTTAGCAGGAAACGTAGATACGGCAGCCTAGAAAAGTAAGTTCCCTCCTAACCATATCCAAGCACTCCCAGTTTGTTGCCGATGTCCATTGTTCTCTATGAGTTCATGGTGACCTAACCCTAACACTAAGTGGAATTTTCCTCCAATGGGATTTTCCCATGCGTTTTACCAGGAAACTTAGATAGGGAAGCCTAGAAAAGTAAGTGCCCTCCTAACCATTCCCAAGCACTCCAAATTTATTGACAATGTCCATGTTGCTCTCCAAATTCACGGTGACCTAACCCTAACCCTAGGTGGAATTTTCCTCCAATGGGATTTTCCCATGTATTTTAGCAGGAAACAAAGATAGGGCAGCCTAGAAAAGTACGTTCCCTCCTAACCATATCCAAGCACTCCCAGTTTGTTGCCGATGTCCATTTTTCTCTATGAGTTCATGGTGACCTAACCCTAACCCTAGGTGGAATTTTCCTCCAATGGGTTCTTCCCATGTATTTTAGCAGGAAACGTAGATACGGCAGCCTAGAAAAGTAAGTTCCCTCCTAACCATATCCAAGCACTCCCAGTTTGTTGCCGATGTCCATTTTTCTCTATGAGTTCATGGTGACCTAAACCTAAGTGGAATTTTCCTCCAATGGGATTTTCCCATGTATTTTAGCAGGAAACGTAGATACGGCAGCCTAGAAAAGTAAGTTCCCTCCTAACCATATCCAAGCACTCCCAGTTTGTTGCCGATGTCCATTGTTCTCTATGAGTTCATGGTGACCTAACCCTAACACTAAGTGGAATTTTCCTCCAATGGGATCTTCCCATGTTTTTTAGCAGGAAACGTAGATATGGCAGACTAGAAAAGTAAGTTCCCTCCTAACCATATCCAAGCACTCCCAGTTTGTTGCCGATGTCCATTTTTCTCTATGAGTTCATGGTGATCTAACCCCAACCCTAAGTGGAATTTTCCTCCAATGGGATTTTCCCATGCATTTTAGCAGGAAACATAGATAGGGCAGCCTAGAAAAGTACGTTCCCTCCTAACCATATCCAAGCACTCCCAGTTTGTTGCCGATGTCCATTTTTCTCTATGAGTTCATGGTGACCTAACCCTAACACTAAGTGGAATTTTCCTCCAATGGGATTTTCCCATGTATTTTACCAGGAAACGTAGATACGGCAGCCTAGAAAAGTAAGTTCCCTCCTAACCATATGCAAGCACTCCCAGTTTGTTGCCGATGTCCATTTTTCTCTATGAGTTCATGGTGACCTAACCCTAACCCTAGGTGGAATTTTCCTCCAATGGGTTCTTCCCATGTATTTTAGCAGGATACGTAGATACGGCAGCCTAGAAAAGTAAGTTCCCTCCTAACCATATCCAAGCACTCCCAGTTTGTTGCTGATGTCCATTTTTCTCTATGAGTTCATGGTGACCTAACCCTAACTCTAGGTGGAATTTTCCTCCAATGGGATCTTCCCATGTATTTTAGCAGGAAACGTAGATATGGCAGACTAGAAAAGTAAGTTCCCTCCTAACCATATCCAAGCACTCCCAGTTTGTTGCCGATGTCCATTTTTCTCTATGAGTTCATGGTGACCTAAACCTAAGTGGAATTTTCCTCCAATGGGTTCTTCCCATGTATTTTAGCAGGAAACGTAGATACGGCAGCCTAGAAAAGTAAGTTCCCTCCTAACCATATCCAAGCACTCCCAGTTTGTTGCTGATGTCCATTTTTCTCTATGAGTTCATGGTGACCTAACCCTAACTCTAGGTGGAATTTTCCTCCAATGGTATCTTCCCATGTATTTTAGCAGGAAACGTAGATATGGCAGACTAGAAAAGTAGGTTCCCTCCTAACCATATCCAAGCACTCCCAGTTTGTTGCCGATGTCCATTTTTCTCTATGAGTTCATGGTGACCTAACCCTAACCCTAGGTGGAATTTTCCTCCAATGGGATCTTCCCATGCATTTTAGCAGGAAACATAGATAAGGCAGCCTAGAAAAGAAAGTTCCCTCCTAACCATATCCAAGCACTCCCAGTTTGTTGCCGATGTCCATTTTTCTCTATGAGTTCATGGTGACCTAACCCTAACCCTAGGTGGAATTTTCCTCCAATGGGATCTTCCCATGCATTTTAGCAGGAAACATAGATAAGGCAGCCTAGAAAAGTACGTTCCCTCCTAACCATATCCAAGCACTCCCAGTTTGTTGCCGATGTCCATTTTTCTCTATGAGTTCATGGTGACCTAACCCTAACACTAAGTGGAATTTTCCTCCAATGGGATCTTCCCATGTATTTTAGCAGGAAACGTAGATATGGCAGACTAGAAAAGTAAGTTCCCTCCTAACCATATCCAAGCACTCCCAGTTTGTTGCCGATGTCCATTTTTCTCTATGAGTTCATGGTGATCTAACCCCAACCCTAAGTGGAATTTTCCTCCAATGGGATTTTCCCATGCATTTTAGCAGGAAACATAGATAGGGCAGCCTAGAAAAGTACGTTCCCTCCTAACCATATCCAAGCACTCCCAGTTTGTTGCCGATGTCCATTTTTCTCTATGAGTTCATGGTGACCTAACCCTAACCCTAGGTGGAATTTTCCTCCAATGGGTTCTTCCCATGTATTTTAGCAGGAAACGTAGATACGGCAGCCTAGAAAAGTAAGTTCCCTCCTAACCATATCCAAGCACTCCCAGTTTGTTGCCGATGTCCATTTTTCTCTATGAGTTCATGGTGACCTAAACCTAAGTGGAATTTTCCTCCAATGGGTTCTTCCCATGTATTTTAGCAGGAAACGTAGATACGGCAGCCTAGAAAAGTAAGTTCCCTCCTAACCATATCCAAGCACTCCCAGTTTGTTGCCGATGTCCATTGTTCTCTATGAGTTCATGGTGACCTAACCCTAACACTAAGTGGAATTTTCCTCCAATGGGATTTTCCCATGTATTTTACCAGGAAACGTAGATACGGCAGCCTAGAAAAGTAAGTTCCCTCCTAACCATATGCAAGCACTCCCAGTTTGTTGCCGATGTCCATTTTTCTCTATGAGTTCATGGTGACCTAACCCTAACCCTAGGTGGAATTTTCCTCCAATGGGTTCTTCCCATGTATTTAACAGGATACGTAGATACGGCAGCCTAGAAAAGTAAGTTCCCTCCTAACCATATCCAAGCACTCCCAGTTTGTTGCTGATGTCCATTTTTCTCTATGAGTTCATGGTGACCTAACCTTAACTCTAGGTGGAATTTTCCTCCAATGGGATCTTCCCATGTATTTTAGCAGGAAACGTAGATATGGCAGACTAGAAAAGTAAGTTCCCTCCTAACCATATCCAAGCACTCCCAGTTTGTTGCCGATGTCCATTTTTCTCTATGAGTTCATGGTGACCTAAACCTAAGTGGAATTTTCCTCCAATGGGTTCTTCCCATGTATTTTAGCAGGAAACGTAGATACGGCAGCCTAGAAAAGTAAGTTCCCTCCTAACCATATCCAAGCACTCCCAGTTTGTTGCTGATGTCCATTTTTCTCTATGAGTTCATGGTGACCTAACCCTAACTCTAGGTGGAATTTTCCTCCAATGGTATCTTCCCATGTATTTTAGCAGGAAACGTAGATATGGCAGACTAGAAAAGTAGGTTCCCTCCTAACCATATCCAAGCACTCCCAGTTTGTTGCCGATGTCCATTTTTCTCTATGAGTTCATGGTGACCTAACCCTAACCCTAGGTGGAATTTTCCTCCAATGGGATCTTCCCATGCATTTTAGCAGGAAACATAGATAAGGCAGCCTAGAAAAGTAAGTTCCCTCCTAACCATATCCAAGCAGTCCCAGTTTGTTGCCGATGTCCATTTTTCTCTATGAGTTCATGGTGACCTAACCCTAACCCTAGGTGGAATTTTGCTCCAATGGGATCTTCCCATGTATTTTAGGAGGAAACGTAGATACAGCAGCCTAGAAAAGTAAGTTCCCTCCTAACCATATCCAAGCACTCCCAGTTTGTTGCCGATGTCCATTTTTCTCTATGAGTTCATGGTGACCTAACCCTAACCCTAAGTGGAATTTTCCTCCAATGGGATTTTCCTGTGCATTTTAGCAGGAAAAATAGATAGGGAAGCTTAGAAAAGTAAGTGCCCTCCTAACCATTCCCAACCACTCCGAATTTATTGACAATGTCCATGTTGCTCTCCATATTCATAGGGACCTAACCCTAACCCTAGGTGGAATTTTCCTCCAATGGGATTTTCCCATGTATTTTAGCAGGAAACGTAGATAGGGCAGACTAGAAAAGGAAGTTCCTTCCTAACCATATCCAAGCACTCCCAGTTAGTTGCCGATGTCCATTTTTCTCTATGAGTTCACGGTGACCTAACCCAGCCCTAGGTGGAATTTTCCTCCAATGGGATATTCCCATGTATTTTAGCAGGAAACGTAGATACGGCAGCCTAGAAAAGTAAGTTCCCTCCTAACCATATCCAAGCACTCCCAGTTTGTTGCCGATGTCCATTTTTCTCTATGAGTTCATGGTTACCTAACCCTAACACTAAGTGGAATTTTCCTCCAATGGGATTTTCCCATGTATTTTAGCAGGAAACAAAATAGGGCAGCCTAGAAATATCTTTGCCCTCCTAACCATTCCCAACCACTCTAAATTTATTGGCAATGTCCATATTTCTCTCCATGTTCATGGTGACCTAACCCTAACCCTAAGTGGAATTTTCCTCCAATTGGATTTTCCCATGTATTTTACCAGGAAACTTAGATAGGGAAGCCTAGAAAAGTAAGTGCCCTCCTAACCATTCCCAAGCACTCCAAATTTATTGACAATGTCCATGTTGCTCTCCAAATTCACGGTGACCTAACCCTAACCCTAGGTGGAATTTTCCTCCAATGGGATTTTCCCATGTATTTTAGCAGGAAACAAAGATAGGGCAGCCTAGAAATTTCTTTGCCCTCCTAACCATTCCCAACCACTCCAAATTTATTGGCAATGTCCATATTTCTCTCCATGTTCATGGTGACCTAACCCTAACCCTAAGTGGAATTTTCCTCCAATGGGATTTTCCCATGTATTTACCAGGAAACTTAGATAGGGAAGCCTAGAAAAGTACGTTCCCTCCTAACCATATCCAAGCACTCCCAGTTTGTTGCCGATGTCCATTTTTCTCTATGAGTTCATGGTGACCTAACCCTAACACTAAGTGGAATTTTCCTCCAATGGGATCTTCCCATGTATTTTAGCAGGAAACGTAGATATGGCAGACTAGAAAAGTAAGTTCCCTCCTAACCATATCCAAGCACTCCCAGTTTGTTGCCGATGTCCATTTTTCTCTATGAGTTCATGGTGATCTAACCCCAACCCTAAGTGGAATTTTCCTCCAATGGGATTTTCCCATGCATTTTAGCAGGAAACATAGATAGGGCAGCCTAGAAAAGTACGTTCCCTCCTAACCATATCCAAGCACTCCCAGTTTGTTGCCGATGTCCATTTTTCTCTATGAGTTCATGGTGACCTAACCCTAACCCTAGGTGGAATTTTCCTCCAATGGGTTCTTCCCATGTATTTTAGCAGGAAACGTAGATACGGCAGCCTAGAAAAGTAAGTTCCCTCCTAACCATATCCAAGCACTCCCAGTTTGTTGCCGATGTCCATTTTTCTCTATGAGTTCATGGTGACCTAAACCTAAGTGGAATTTTCCTCCAATGGGTTCTTCCCATGTATTTTAGCAGGAAACGTAGATACGGCAGCCTAGAAAAGTAAGTTCCCTCCTAACCATATCCAAGCACTCCCAGTTTGTTGCCGATGTCCATTGTTCTCTATGAGTTCATGGTGACCTAACCCTAACACTAAGTGGAATTTTCCTCCAATGGGATTTTCCCATGTATTTTACCAGGAAACGTAGATACGGCAGCCTAGAAAAGTAAGTTCCCTCCTAACCATATGCAAGCACTCCCAGTTTGTTGCCGATGTCCATTTTTCTCTATGAGTTCATGGTGACCTAACCCTAACCCTAGGTGGAATTTTCCTCCAATGGGTTCTTCCCATGTATTTTAGCAGGAAACGTAGATACGGCAGCCTAGAAAAGTAAGTTCCCTCCTAACCATATCCAAGCACTCCCAGTTTGTTGCCGATGTCCATTTTTCTCTATGAGTTCATGGTGACCTAACCCTAACCCTAGGTGGAATTTTCCTCCAATGGGTTCTTCCCATGTATTTTAGCAGGAAACGTAGATACGGCAGCCTAGAAAAGTAAGTTCCCTCCTAACCATATCCAAGCACTCCCAGTTTGTTGCCGATGTCCATTTTTCTCTATGAGTTCATGGTGACCTAAACCTAAGTGGAATTTTCCTCCAATGGGTTCTTCCCATGTATTTTAGCAGGAAACGTAGATACGGCAGCCTAGAAAAGTAAGTTCCCTCCTAACCATATCCAAGCACTCCCAGTTTGTTGCCGATGTCCATTGTTCTCTATGAGTTCATGGTGACCTAACCCTAACACTAAGTGGAATTTTCCTCCAATGGGATTTTCCCATGTATTTTACCAGGAAACGTAGATACGGCAGCCTAGAAAAGTAAGTTCCCTCCTAACCATATGCAAGCACTCCCAGTTTGTTGCCGATGTCCATTTTTCTCTATGAGTTCATGGTGATCTAACCCCAACCCTAAGTGGAATTTTCCTCCAATGGGATTTTCCCATGCATTTTAGCAGGAAACATAGATAAGGCAGCCTAGAAAAGTAAGTTCCCTCCTAACCATATCCAAGCAGTCCCAGTTTGTTGCCGATGTCCATTTTTCTCTATGAGTTCATGGTGACCTAACCCTAACCCTAGGTGGAATTTTGCTCCAATGGGATCTTCCCATGTATTTTAGCAGGAAACGTAGATACAGCAGCCTAGAAAAGTAAGTTCCCTCCTAACCATATCCAAGCACTCCCAGTTTGTTGCCGATGTCCATTTTTCTCTATGAGTTCATGGTGACCTAACCCTAACCCTAAGTGGAATTTTCCTCCAATGGGATTTTCCTGTGCATTTTAGCAGGAAAAATAGATAGGGAAGCTTAGAAAAGTAAGTGCCCTCCTAACCATTCCCAACCACTCCGAATTTATTGACAATGTCCATGTTGCTCTCCATATTCATAGGGACCTAACCCTAACCCTAGGTGGAATTTTCCTCCAATGGGATTTTCCCATGGATTTTAGCAGGAAACATAGATAGGGCAGCCTAGAAAAGTAAGTTCCCTCCTAACTATATCAAAGCACTCCCAGTTTGTTGCTGATGTCCATTTTTCTCTATGAGTTCATGGTGACCTAACCCTAACCCTAGGTGGAATTTTCCTCCAATGGGATTTTCCCATGTATTTTAGCAGGAAACAAAATAGGGCAGCCTAGAAATTTCTTTGCCCTCCTAACCATTCCCAACCACTCTAAATTTATTGGCAATGTCCATATTTCTCTCCATGTTCATGGTGACCTAACCCTAACCCTAAGTGGAATTTTCCTCCAATGGGATTTTCCCATGTATTTTACCAGGAAACTTAGATAGGGAAGCCTAGAAAAGTAAGTGCCCTCCTAACCATTCCCAAGCACTCCAAATTTATTGACAATGTCCATGTTGCTCTCCAAATTCACGGTGACCTAACCCTAACCCTAGGTGGAATTTTCCTCCAATGGGATTTTCCCATGTATTTTAGCAGGAAACAAAGATAGGGCAGCCTAGAAATTTCTTTGCCCTCCTAACCATTCCCAACCACTCCAAATTTATTGGCAATGTCCATATTTCTCTCCATGTTCATGGTGACCTAACCCTAACCCTAAGTGGAATTTTCCTCCAATGGGATTTTCCCATATATTTACCAGGAAACTTAGATAGGGAAGCCTAGAAAAGTACGTTCCCTCCTAACCATATCCAAGCACTCCCAGTTTGTTGCCGATGTCCATTTTTCTCTATGAGTTCATGGTGACCTAACCCTAACCCTAGGTGGAATTTTCCTCCAATGGGTTCTTCCCATGTATTTTAGCAGGAAACGTAGATACGGCAGCCTAGAAAAGTAAGTTCCCTCCTAACCATATCCAAGCACTCCCAGTTTGTTGCCGATGTCCATTTTTCTCTATGAGTTCATGGTGACCTAAACCTAAGTGGAATTTTCCTCCAATGGGATTTTCCCATGTATTTTAGCAGGAAACGTAGATACGGCAGCCTAGAAAAGTAAGTTCCCTCCTAACCATATCCAAGCACTCCCAGTTTGTTGCCGATGTCCATTGTTCTCTATGAGTTCATGGTGACCTAACCCTAACACTAAGTGGAATTTATCTCCAATGGGATCTTCCCATGTATTTTAGCAGGAAACGTAGATATGGCAGACTAGAAAAGTAAGTTCCCTCCTAACCATATCCAAGCACTCCCAGTTTGTTGCCGATGTCCATTTTTCTCTATGAGTTCATGGTGATCTAACCCCAACCCTAAGTGGAATTTTCCTCCAATGGGATTTTCCCATGCATTTTAGCAGGAAACATAGATAGGGCAGCCTAGAAAAGTAAGTTCCCTCCTAACCATATCCAAGCACTCCCAATTTGTTGCCGATGCCCATTTTTCTCTATGAGTTCATGGTGACCTAACCCTAACCCTAGGTGGAATTTTGCTCCAATGGGATCTTCCCATGTATTTTAGCAGGAAACGTAGATACAGCAGCCTAGAAAAGTAAGTTCCCTCCTAACCATATCCAAGCACTCCCAGTTTGTTGCCGATGTCCATTTTTCTCTATGAGTTCATGGTGACCTAACACTAAGTGGAATTTTCCTCCAATGGGATTTTCCCATGTATTTTAGCAGGAAACGTAGATACGGCAGCCTAGAAAAGTAAGTTCCCTCCTAACCATATCCAAGCACTCCCAGTTTGTTGCCGATGTCCATTTTTCTCTATATGTTCATTCTGACCTAACCCTAACCATAGGTGGAATTTTCCTCCAATGGGATTTTCCCATGTATTTTACCAGGAAACATAGATAAGGCAGCCTAGAAAAGTAAGTGCCCTCCTAACCATTCCCAACCACTCTGAATTTATTGACTATGTCCATGTTGAGCTCCATATTCATGGTGACCTAACCCTAATCCTAATTTGAATTTTCCTCCAATCGGATTTTCCCATGGATTTTAGCAGGAAACATAGATACCGCAGCCTAGAAAAGTAAGTTCCCTCCTAACCATATCCAAGCACTCCCAGTTTGTTGCCGGTGTCCATTTTTCTCTATGAGTTCATGGTTACCTAACCCTAACACTAAGTGGAATTTTCCTCCAATGGGATTTTCCCATGCATTTTAGCAGGAAACATAGATAGGGCAGCCTAGAAAAGTACGTTCCCTCCTAACCATATCCAAGCACTCCCAGTTTGTTGCCGATGTCCATTTTTCTCTATGAGTTCATGGTGACCTAACCCTAACCCTAGGTGGAATTTTCCTCCAATGGGTTCTTCCCATGTATTTTAGCAGGAAACGTAGATACGGCAGCCTAGAAAAGTAAGTTCCCTCCTAACCATATCCAAGCACTCCCAGTTTGTTGCCGATGTCCATTTTTCTCTATGAGTTCATGGTGAGCTAAACCTAAGTGGAATTTTCCTCCAATGGGTTCTTCCCATGTATTTTAGCAGGAAACGTAGATACGGCAGCCTAGAAAAGTAAGTTCCCTCCTAACCATATCCAAGCACTCCCAGTTTGTTGCCGATGTCCATTGTTCTCTATGAGTTCATGGTGACCTAACCCTAACCCTAGGTGGAATTTTCCTCCAATGGGATTTTCCCATGTATTTTACCAGGAAACGTAGATACGGCAGCCTAGAAAAGTAAGTTCCCTCCTAACCATATGCAAGCACTCCCAGTTTGTTGCCGATGTCCATTTTTCTCTATGAGTTCATGGTGACCTAACCCTAATCCTAATTTGAATTTTCCTCCAATGGGTTCTTCCCATGTATTTTAGCAGGATACGTAGATACGGCAGCCTAGAAAAGTAAGTTCCCTCCTAACCATATCCAAGCACTCCCAGTTTGTTGCTGATGTCCATTTTTCTCTATGAGTTCATGGTGACCTAACCCTAACTCTAGGTGGAATTTTCCTCCAATGGGATCTTCCCATGTATTTTACCAGGAAACGTAGATACGGCAGCCTAGAAAAGTAAGTTCCCTCCTAACCATATGCAAGCACTCCCAGTTTGTTGCCGATGTCCATTTTTCTCTATGAGTTCATGGTGACCTAACCCTAATCCTAATTTGAATTTTCCTCCAATGGGTTCTTCCCATGTATTTTAGCAGGATACGTAGATACGGCAGCCTAGAAAAGTAAGTTCCCTCCTAACCATATCCAAGCACTCCCAGTTTGTTGCTGATGTCCATTTTTCTCTATGAGTTCATGGTGACCTAACCCTAACTCTAGGTGGAATTTTCCTCCAATGGGATCTTCCCATGTATTTTAGCAGGAAACGTAGATATGGCAGACTAGAAAAGTAAGTTCCCTCCTAACCATATCCAAGCACTCCCAGTTTGTTGCCGATGTCCATTTTTCTCTATGAGTTCATGGTGATCTAACCCCAACCCTAAGTGGAATTTTCCTCCAATGGGATTTTCCCATGCATTTTAGCAGGAAACATAGATAAGGCAGCCTAGAAAAGTAAGTTCCCTCCTAACCATATCCAAGCAGTCCCAGTTTGTTGCCGATGTCCATTTTTCTCTATGAGTTCATGGTGACCTAACCCTAACCCTAGGTGGAATTTTGCTCCAATGGGATCTTCCCATGTATTTTAGCAGGAAACGTAGATACAGCAGCCTAGAAAAGTAACTTCCCTCCTAACCATATCCAAGCACTCCCAGTTTGTTGCCGATGTCCATTTTTCTCTATGAGTTCATGGTGACCTAACCCTAACCCTAAGTGGAATTTTCCTCCAATGGGATTTTCCTGTGCATTTTAGCAGGAAAAATAGATAGGGAAGCTTAGAAAAGTAAGTGCCCTCCTAACCATTCCCAACCACTCTGAATTTATTGACTATGTCCATGTTGAGCTCCATATTCATGGTGACCTAACCCTAATCCTAATTTGAATTTTCCTCCAATCGGATTTTCCCATGGATTTTAGCAGGAAACATAGATAGGGCAGCCTAGAAAAGTAAGTTCCCTCCTAACTATATCCAAGCACTCCCAGTTTGTTGCTGATGTCCATTTTTCTCTATGAGTTCATGGTGACCTAACCCTAACTCTAGGTGGAATTTTCCTCCAATGGGATCTTCCCATGTATTTTAGCAGGAAACGTAGATACGGCAGACTAGAAAAGGAAGTTCCTTCCTAACCATATCCAAGCACTCCCAGTTAGTTGCCGATGTCCATTTTTCTCTATGAGTTCACGGTGACCTAACCCAGCCCTAGGTGGAATTTTCCTCCAATGGGATATTCCCATGTATTTTAGCAGGAAACGTAGATACGGCAGCCTAGAAAAGTAAGTTCCCTCCTAACCATATCCAAGCACTCCCAGTTTGTTGCCGATGTCCATTTTTCTCTATGAGTTCATGGTTACCTAACCCTAACACTAAGTGGAATTTTCCTCCAATGGGATTTTCCCATGCATTTTAGCAGGAAACCTAGATAGGGCAGCCAAGAAAAGTACGTTCCCTCCTAACCATATCCAAGCACTCCTAGTTTGTTGCTGATGTCCATTTTTCTCTATGTGTTCATTCTGACCTAACCCTAACCATAGGTGGAATTTTCCTCCAATGGGATTTTCCCATGTATTTTACCAGGAAACATAGATAAGGCAGCCTAGAAAAGTAAGTGCCCTCCTAACCATTCCCAACCACTCTGAATTTATTGACTATGTCCATGTTGAGCTCCATATTCATGGTGACCTAACCCTAATCCTAATTTGAATTTTCCTCCAATCGGATTTTCCCATGGATTTTAGCAGGAAACATAGATAGGGCAGCCTAGAAAAGTAAGTTCCCTCCTAACTATATCAAAGCACTCCCAGTTTGTTGCTGATGTCCATTTTTCTCTATGAGTTCATGGTGACCTAACCCTAACCCTAGGTGGAATTTTCCTCCAATGGGATTTTCCCATGTATTTTAGCAGGAAACAAAATAGGGCAGCCTAGAAATTTCTTTGCCCTCCTAACCATTCCCAACCACTCTAAATTTATTGGCAATGTCCATATTTCTCTCCATGTTCATGGTGACCTAACCCTAACCCTAAGTGGAATTTTCCTCCAATGGGATTTTCCCATGTATTTTACCAGGAAACTTAGATAGGGAAGCCTAGAAAAGTAAGTGCCCTCCTAACCATTCCCAAGCACTCCAAATTTATTGACAATGTCCATGTTGCTCTCCAAATTCACGGTGACCTAACCCTAACCCTAGGTGGAATTTTCCTCCAATGGGATTTTCCCATGTATTTTAGCAGGAAACAAAGATAGGGCAGCCTAGAAATTTCTTTGCCCTCCTAACCATTCCCAACCACTCCAAATTTATTGGCAATGTCCATATTTCTCTCCATGTTCATGGTGACCTAACCCTAACCCTAAGTGGAATTTTCCTCCAATGGGATTTTCCCATGTATTTACCAGGAAACTTAGATAGGGAAGCCTAGAAAAGTAAGTGCCCTCCTAACCATTCCCAAGCATTCCGAATTTATTGACAATGTACATGTTGGTCTCCATATTCATGGTGACCTAACCCTAACTCTGTTATGTCTAGCCCCTCTCAGCTCCCAAGAATCCACTTAACGAGGTCGTTAAGAGTTGGTCAATTAGCACACTT
Organism: Bothrops alternatus; assembly: GCA_034064705.1. Lineage (NCBI taxonomy): Eukaryota > Metazoa > Chordata > Lepidosauria > Squamata > Viperidae > Bothrops > Bothrops alternatus. The sequence goes on from JARGCV010000165.1 coordinate 2,353,994, forward strand.
CACACGAAGGCAGTTCAAAGCAAGCTCCCGGCATTTGTTGTTGGTCTGAACGGCAAAAACTGCTTTATTCGACAGTTAAGACAAACACACTAGGAAACTCAGTTACAACTCACTGCGAAATCCCCCAGGCCACTCCTTGAGTAAACGTTGCTCGTGACTAAGGCTGAGGCTCTCGTTCCCCTGCTAATATAGCCTCCCATACGTCACTTCCTTCTTCCACCCAACTGACCCCTTCGCCTATCAGACCGTCTGAATCGTGGATCAATCCAGCTAGCTTCTTGTTCCACATCTGAGTCATCCCCCTGAGAGTCTGACTCAGCATGTATACCAAGCTCCTCGTTATCTAGCTCGGCTGCCGGGAGGGGAAAACACCCAGAAGGGCCTGCCTGTGCTGCGTCATCATCTGAGAAGTACCCAGCCTGGCCAGAGACACTCACAACACTATCCCCCCCCGCAGGCCCCTCCTCCGGGGTCCGTCGCATGGGATGCGGTTTGGAGGGAAACGCGGTATGAAAATCCCAAATTAACTCAGGAGCCACAATATCCTGAGCATCCACCCAAGTGCCAGCGGCTGGCCCACCCCCGGTCCAATCCACCAAATATTGGAAGCGGTCATCGAGCCATCGGGAATCTCGAATGCCGGACACCTCCAACCGGGAAACAGGAACGTGAGCACGGCGAGCTGTCGGGCCCGGATCAGGAGGTCGAAGCGGAGAATCAGGGTTGACAGGAACAAGCAAGGAGCGATGAAACACGGGATGTACACGAAGAGACCTAGGCAAAGTCAAACAATAGGTCACCGGATTGATGACCGTCTCCACAGGAAAAGGACCCAGGAAACGTTGGTCAAGCTTGCGGTGAATTCTCCCTGGAAACAAGTACTTGGTGGAGAGCCAAACCCGATCTCCAACAGCTAACGGCGGCGTGTCGCGACGAGAGCGGTCTGCAACCCTCTTGTAGTCTTCCTTGGCCTTAGTCAAATGGTGCTTAACCATCTCTTGGACTGACTGGAGTTCGGTTAAATAGTACTCTGCAACTGGAACGGGAGAATCGAGGAGCGTGAGCGGGAAAAATCTGGGATGATAGCCGTAGTTGGCAAAAAACGGAGTGGTCTGAGTGGAAGTGTGCTGAGAGTTGTTGAAAGCGAATTCGGCCAGGGAGAGATATTTGGACCAATCGTTCTGTTGGTCGTTGATGAAACAACGCAAATACTGCTCCAGGATGCCAATCACTTTCTCTGTACCCCCATCAGTCTCTGGGTGATGCGTGGAGGCTAGATTAACTTGGACTTGAAGCGCAGACATGAGTTCTCTCCAGAACTCCGAGGTGAACTGGGTTCCTCGGTCGGACACTATTTTGTCCGGCAAACCGTGTAGCCGAAAGATATGTTGAATGAACAGCTGAGCAGTGACCTTGGCTGTCGGTATTCTTCGGCAAGGAATGAAATGTGCCATTTTGGTCAGCATGTCCACCACTACAAAGACAACGGTGTAGCCGGCAGAAACAGGTAGACAAGTCAAGAAGTCCATGGAAATAGCTCCCCAGGGTCTCTCCGGCGTGGGTAAAGGCTGTAATAATCCCGGAGGGGCTCCTGTGGCATGTTTTGCCTGACGGCACTGTACACAGGAATTCACATAAGACTGAACATCATGGCGAAGTCTGGGCCACCAAAAAGTCCGAGACACTAAGTGGAGGGTCTTAAAGAAACCAAAATGACCTGCCGCAGGGTTATCATGGCATTGAGTCAGGATGAGACCACGGAGTGGGCCTGCTGGAACATATAACAGGTTGCGGAAGCGTAATAGTCCCTCGGACAAGGTCCAAGGTGAGTCGGGACCCACCTCTTGTTTCTTCCGTATCGCAAAGTCCTCTAGTTGTTGCGCTTCCCGAATCTGTCATCGTAGATCTACCGGATCATGCACGGCTGCGATCGATTCGATAGGCAGAATGGTTCGAAGCGGTAAGGGGTCCTTGAGCTGTAGATACTCAGGTTTACGGGACAAGGCATCTGCTCTTTTGTTGTACCCTTTCGGAATGTAGGTGACTTTGAAGTTGAATCGAGCGAAGAACAAAGACCAACGGATCTGACGTTGATTCAATTTCCTGGCAGATTGCAGAAATTCCAAGTTTTTATGGTCAGTCCGAACTTCAACTTGGTAGCGAGCTCCTTCCAGGTGGTGTCTCCAGGTCTCAAAAGCAGTCTTGATGGCCAATAGTTCCTTTTCCCAAATGGTATAATGGCGTTCGGAGGGGCTCAATTTCCTGGAGTAATAAGCACACGGGAACAGGGGGCCGCCATCTTGGCGTGTTTGAAGTAGCACGGCCCCTACCGCCACATCGGAGGCGTCGGCCTCCACTACAAAGGGACGACAAGGATCTGGATACTTGAGAATGGGTTCCTGAACAAAAGCCTTTTTGAGGGTCTGAAACGCCTGTTGCTCGGCATCGCCCCACTGGAACTTAATGCCTTTCCGTAACAGTCGAGTAAGGGGCGCAGTCAAGGCAGAAAATCTCGGAATGAACATCCGGTAATAGTTCGCAAATCCCAAAAGTCTTTGGACATCTTTTGCTTTGCATGGGGGTTGCCAGGTTTGCAAGGCTTCAACCTTGCCAGGATCCATGGCGATGCCTTGTGGAGAAATCACATGTCCCAGAAACTCAATGGTGGTTTGATAGAATTGACATTTCTCTAACTTGACATAAAGGTGATACTTTCGTAAGCGTTGCAAAACTCGCCGGAGATGCTGGAGATGAGTTGCTCGTGACGGGGAGTAAATCAGGATGTCATCGAGGTAAACCACCACAAATTGATCCAATAAATCCCGGAAGATGTCATTCATGAAATGTTGAAAGACGGCCGGAGCATTGGTGAGTCCAAAGGGCATGACGGTATATTCAAAATGACCATACCTGGTCCCAAACGCGGTTTTCCACTCGTCCCCCTCTCGGATGCGAACCAGGTTGTAAGCACCCCGTAGATCTATCTTGGTGAAGATGGTCGCTGATCGGAGACGGTCCATGAGATCAGGAATCAAAGGCAGAGGGTACCGGTTGCGCACCGTGATGGCATTGAGCTTGCGATAGTCACAGCATAAGCGTAAATCTCCGGTTTTCTTCTTCACGAATAACACAGGAGCTGACAAAGGCGAGGAAGAGGGACGAATGAAACCCCTGGGCAGGTTTTTGTCCACAAAGTCTTTTAATGCGGCCAACTCGGGTTCTGACATGGAGTAAAGGCGTCCCCCTGGAAGCTTGGCATTTGGCAGCAAATCAATGGCACAGTCATATGGTCTATGCGGAGGTAATTGGTCTGCCTCTTTCTCACTGAATATATCTGCAAAGTCCGCTAGGTCGGCCGGCAAGGTGATGTCAGGGTGGGATGGTAGTTGGGCTGCGCAAACGTGGCGTTCGTGGTCAACACATTGCAAACTGGGAAATGAAACACAGTTCTGGGACCACACCACACAAGGATCATGGGTTCTCAACCAGGCTAAGCCGAGAACTAAGGGGAAATGAAGTCCCTTGGTAATATAGAATTGGATGGCTTCTTCATGTTGTCCTATGACCAGGCGTATGGGCTGGGTCAGGAACTTGATCGGTCCAGACAACAACTCACGACCATCGATTGTCTCAACCAACATAGGCGGCTTTACGGAGCACAAAGGTATGGCATGCTGACGAGCGAAAGCTTCATCCATGAAATTAGTGGTGGCTCCAGAATCCAACAAGGCGTGTGCCGGAATGCCCTGTGCATGATTTCCCAGAAGTATATTGGTTGCTAGGATCAGATGTCTCGGAGGACCGGGGTCTTCGTCTGCGGAACTGGGACTGGGTTTGGCGCCTGCCCGACCCAATGTTTCCATTAGGCCGGGCTCTGGCTGTTTCCCGGCAAGGTGGCTTGAAACTGCTGAGTGGGAGGCCGAGCTGGAACAGGAGTAGGACCTGCTGTACCACGTCTTTTCTGGGGGCAGGCCATGACGAAGTGACCCATCTCTCCACAGTACAGGCACAATCCCTCAGCTCTCCGTCTTGCCTTCTCAGCCTCGGTCAAGCGAGATCTGGCTGCACCAAGATCCATGGGCTCATCTCTGGCCATGGGTACAGGACGCCTCTCAGTGTAAGCCGGCAATGGTTGGAAAATACGTCTGGGTGCCGGGATAGGTGGAGTGATAGGTAGGGTCTGGAATCCTCTGCGTGGTGCAGGAACTGGCTTGGCACTTCCGGTGACTGGAACCATCTGTTTGACCAAGCGGGCATCCATGGCTTACGTTTGCGCTTCAAGAGCCAAACAATGTTGGTATAATGCATCCAGGGTTGTGGGTATTACAGTAACTTGCAATCCATTCAGGATCTGGGAAGACAGCCCATCTAGAAAGATTTCCATGAGAGCCTCATCATTCCACTTAATTTCTTGAGCTAGGCGGCGAAATTCTGATATATATTCCGCTACGCAGCGCGATCCTTGACGTAGCTCTCGTATCCGCCGGGTGGCATTTTGCCTACGAAGGGGGTCAGCAAATTCTCTTTCCATCAGCTGGCAAAATCCTGCATAATTGCGCAGGACAGGATCTTGTCCGTCTATCAGAGGAGACGACCAATCAGCAGCTGGGCCAGAGAGTAAACTTAAAATGAACGCTACCTTCGTTTCATCCAGCTGAAAATCTGCTGGAGTTGAGGCAATGAATATTTTACATTGGTTCAAAAAAGCTGGAAATTTACTACGTTCTCCAGTGAACTTATCAGGCAAGGCTAAGTAACATCTGCTTTGTCTGGGAGGAGGGGCTGGAGCTTGTGCTCCTGCAGCTTGCAGTTGCTGTTGCAAATGTCCAATTTGTTGCTGGAGAGTTTGAACTAATTGGTACAGAGCCGGGTTATCTCCAAGGAGTTGTTCCATGATGTCACTGAAAGCTCGGACTAATGTTCGTCCTTTCTGTTTTTTTGTGCAGAGTCACGAGCAATCTGTTATGTCTAGCCCCTCTCAGCTCCCAAGAATCCACTTAACGAGGTCGTTAAGAGTTGGTCAATTAGCACACTTCACACGAAGGCAGTTCAAAGCAAGCTGCCGGCATTTGTTGTTGGTCTGAACGGCAAAAACTGCTTTATTCGACAGTTAAGACAAACACACTAGGAAACTCAGTTACAACTCACTGCGAAATCCCCCAGGCCACTCCTTGAGTAAACGTTGCTCGTGACTAAGGCTGAGGCTCTCGTTCCCCTGCTAATATAGCCTCCCATACGTCACTTCCTTCTTCCACCCAACTGACCCCTTCGCCTATCAGACTGTCTGAATCGTGGATCAATCCAGCTAGCTTCCTGTTCCACATCTGAGTCATCCCCCTGAGAGTCTGACTCAGCATGTATACCAAGCTCCTCGTTATCTAGCTCGGCTGCCGGGAGGGGAAAACACCCAGAAGGGCCTGCCTGTGCTGTGTCATCATCTGAGAAGTACCCAGCCTGGCCAGAGACACTCACAACAAACTCTAGGTGGAATTTTCCTCCAATGGGATTTCCCCATGTATTTTAGCAGGAAACAAAGATAGGGCAGCCTCGAAATTTCTTTGCCCTCCTAACCATTCCAAAGCACTCCGAATTTATTGACAATGTCCATGTTGCTCTCCATATTCATGGTGACCTAACCCTAACCCTAGGTGGAATTTTCCTCCAATGGGATTTTCCCATGTATTTTACCAGGAAACGTAGATAGGGAAGCCTAGAAAAGTAAGTGCCCTCCTAACCATTCCCAAGCACTCCAAATTTATTGACAATGTCCATGTTGCTCTCCAAATTCACGGTGACCTAACCCTAACCCTAGGTGGAATTTTCCTCCAATGGGATTTTCCCATGTATTTTAGCAGGAAACAAAGATAGGGCAGCCTAGAAATTTCTTTGCCCTCCTAACCATTCCCAACCACTCCAAATTTATTGGCAATGTCCATATTTCTCTCCATATTCATGGTGACCTAACCCTAACCCTAGGTGGAATTTTCCTCCAATGGGATTTTCCCATGTATTTTAGCAGGAAACGTAGATACGGCAGCCTAGAAAAGTAAGTTCCCTCCTAACCATATACAAGCACTCCCAGTTTGTTGCCGATGTCCATTTTTCCCTATGAGTTCATGGTGACCTAACCCTAACCCTAGGTGGAATTTTCCTCCAATGGGATTTTCCCATGTATTTTAGCAGGAAAATAAGATAGGGCAGCCTAGAAAAGTAAGTTCCCTCCTAACCATATCCAAGCACTCCCAGTTTGTTGCCGATGTCCATTTTTCTCTATGAGTTCATGGTGACCTAACCCTAACCCTAAGTGGAATTTTACTCCAATGGGATCTTCCCATGTATTTTACCAGGAAACGTAGATACGGCAGACTAGAAAAGTAAGTTCCCTCCTAACCATATCCAAGCACTCCCAGTTTGTTGCTGATGTCCATTTTTCTCTATGAGTTCATGGTGACCTAACCCTAACCCTAGGTGGAATTTTCCTCCAATGGGATCTTCCCATGTATTTTAGCAGGAAAGGTAGATATGGCAGCCTAGAAAAGTAAGTTCCCTCCTAACCATATCCAAGCACTCCCAGTTTGTTGCCGATGTCCATTTTTCTCTATGAGTTCATGGTGATCTAACCCCAACCCTAAGTGGAATTTTCCTCCAATGGGATTTCCCCATGCATTTTAGCAGGAAACATAGATAGGACAGCCTAGAAAAGTAAGTTCCCTCCTAACCATATCCAAGCACTCCCTGTTTGTTGCCGATGTCCATTTTTTTCTATGAGTTCATGGTGACCTAACCCTAACCCTAGGTGGAATTTTCCTCCAATGCGATCTTCCCATGTATTTTAGCAGGAAACGTAGATACAGCAGCCTAGAAAGGTAAGTTCCCTCCTAACCATATCCAAGCACTCCCAGTTTGTTGCCGATGTCCATTATTCTCTATGAGTTCATGGTGACCTAACCCTAAGTGGAATTTTCCTCCAATGGGATTTTCCCATGTATTTTAGAAGAAAACATAGATACCGCAGCCTAGAAAAGTAAGTTCCCTCCTAACCATATCCAAGCACTCCCAGTTTGTTGCCGATGTCCATTTTTCTCTATGGGTTCATGGTGACCTAACCCTAACCCTAAGTGGAATTTTCCTCCAATGGGATTTTCCCGTGCATTTTAGCAGGAAACATAGATAGGGAAGCTTAGAAAAGTAAGTGCCCCCCTAACCATTCCCAACCATTCCGAATTTATTGACAATGTCCATGTTGCTCTCCATATTCATGGTGACCTAACCCTAACCCTAGGTGGAATTTTCCTCCAATGGGATCTTCCCATGTATTTTAGCAGGAAACGTAGATACGGCAGCCTAGAAAAGTAAGTTCCCTCCTAACCATATCCAAGCACTCCCAGTTTGTTGCCGATGTCCATTTTTCTCTATGAGTTCATGGTGATCTAACCCCAACCCTAAGTGGAATTTTCCTCCAATGGGATTTTCCCATGCATTTTAGCAGGAAACATAGATAGGGCAGCCTAGAAAAGTAAGTTCCCTCCTAACCATATCCAAGCACTCCCAGTTTGTCGCCGATGTCCATTTTTCTCTATGAGTTCATGGTGACCTAACCCTAACCCTAGGTGGAATTTTCCTCCAATGGGATCTTCCCATGTATTTTAGCAGGAAACATAGATAGGACAGCCTAGAAAAGTAAGTTCCCTCCTAACCATATCCAAGAACTCCCTGTTTGTTGCCGATGTCCATTTTTCTCTATGAGTTCCTGGTGACCTAACCCTAACCCTAGGTGGAATTTTCCTCCAATGCGATCTTCCCATGTATTTTAGCAGGAAACGTAGATACCGCAGCCTAGAAATTTCTTTGCCCTCCTAATCATTCCCAACAACTCCAAATTTATTGGCAATATCCATGTTGCTCTCCATATTCATGGTGACCTAACCCTAACCCTAGGTGGAATTTTCCTCCAATGGGATTTTCCCATGTATTTTACCAGGAAACGTAGATACGGCAGCCTAGAAAAGTAAGTTCCCTCCTAACCATATCCAAGCACTCCCAGTTTGTTGCCGATGTCCATTTTTCTCTATGGGTTCATGGTGACCTAACCCTAACCCTAAGTGGAATTTTCCTCCAATGGGATTTTCCCGTGCATTTTAGCAGGAAACATAGATAGGGAAGCTTAGAAAAGTAAGTTCCCTCCTAACCATTCCCAACCACTCCAAATTTATTGACAATGTCCATGTTGCTCTCCAAATTCATGGTGACCTAACCCTAACCCTAGGTGGAATTTTCCTCCAATGGGATTTTCCCATGTATTTTAGCAGGAAACGTAGATACGGCAGCCTAGAAATTTCTTTGCCCTCCTAACCATTCCCAACCACTCTGAATTTATTGACAATGTCCATGTTGCTCTCCATATTCATGGTGACCTAACCCTAACCCTAGGTGGAATTTTCCTCCAATGGGATTTTCCCATGTATTTTAGCAGGAAACAAATATAGGGCAGCCTAGAAAAGTAAGTGCCCTCCTAACCATTCCCAAGCACTCCAAATTTATTGACAATGTCCATGTTGCTCTCCATATTCATGGTTACCTAACCCTAACCCTAGGTGGAATTTTCCTCCAATGGGATTTTCCCATGTATTTTAGCAGGAAACGTAGATACGGCAGCCTAGAAAAGTAAGTTCCCTCCTAACCATATACAAGCACTCCCAGTGTGTTGCCGATGTCCATTTTTCTCTATGAGTTCATGGTGACCTAACCCTAACCCTAAGTGGAATTTTCCTCCAATGGGATCTTCCCATGTATTTTAGCAGGAAACATAGATAGGGCAGCCTAGAAAAGTAAGTTCCCTCCTAACCATATCAAAGCACTCCCAGTTTTTTGCCGATGTCCATTTTTCTCTATGAGTTCATGGTGACCTAACCCTAACCCTAGGTGGAATTTTCCTCCAATGGGATCTTCCCATGTATTTTAGCAGGAAACGTAGATACGGCAGCCTAGAAAAGTAAGTTCCCTCCTAACCATATCCAAGCACTCCCAGTTTGTTGCCGATGTCCATTTTTCTCTATGAGTTCATGGTGATCTAACCCCAACCCTAAGTGGAATTTTCCTCCAATGGGATTTTCCCATGCATTTTAGCAGGAAACATAGATAGGGCAGCCTAGAAAAGTAACTTCCCTCCTAACCATATCCAAGCACTCCCAGTTTGTTGCCGATGTCCATTTTTCTCTATGAGTTCATGGTGACCTAACCCTAACCCTAAGTGGAATTTTCCTCCAATGGGATCTTCCCATGTATTTTAGCAGGAAACATAGAAAGGGCAGCCTAGAAAAGTAAGTTCCGTCCTAACCATATCCAACCACTCCCAGTTTGTTCCCGATGTCCATTTTTCTCTATGAGTTCATGGTGATCTAACCCTAACCCTAGGTGGAATTTTCCTCCAATGGGATCTTCCCATGTATTTTAGCAGGAAACGTAGATACCGCAGCCTAGAAATTTCTTTGCCCTCCTAATCATTCCCAACAACTCCAAATTTATTGGCAATGTCCATGTTGCTCTCCATATTCATGGTGACCTAACCCTAACCCTAGGTGGAATTTTCCTCCAATGGGATTTTCCCATGTATTTTAGCAGGAAACGTAGATACGGCAGCCTAGAAAAGTAAGTTCCCTCCTAACCATATCCAAGCACGCCCAGTTTGTTGCCGATGTCCATTTTTCTCTATGGGTTCATGGTGACCTAACCCTAACCCTAAGTGGAATTTTCCTCCAATGGGATTTTCCCGTGCATTTTAGCAGGAAACATAGATAGGGAAGCTTAGAAAAGTAAGTTCCCTCCTAACCATTCCCAACCACTCCAAATTTATCGACAATGTCCATGTTGCTCTCCAAATTCATGGTGACCTAACCCTAACCCTAGGTGGAATTTTCCTCCAATGGGATTTTCCCATGTATTTTAGCAGGAAACGTAGATACGGCAGCCTAGAAAAGTAAGTTCCCTCCTAACCATATCCAAGCACTCCCAGTTAGTTGCCGATGTCCATTTTTCTCTATGAGTTCATTCTGACCTAACCCTAACCATAGGTGGAATTTTCCTCCAATGGGATTTTCCCATGTATTTTAGCAGGAAACAAAGATAGGGCAGCCTAGAAATTTCTTTGCCCTCCTAACCATTCCCAACCACTCTGAATTTATTGACAATGTCCATGTTGCTCTCCATATTCATGGTGACCTAACCCTAACCCTAGGTGGAATTTTCCTCCAATGGGATTTTCCCATGTATTTTAGCAGGAAACAAATATAGGGCAGCCTAGAAAAGTAAGTGCCCTCCTAACCATTCCCAAGCACTCCAAATTTATTGACAATGTCCATGTTGCTCTCCATATTCATGGTTACCTAACCCTAACCCTAGGTGGAATTTTCCTCCAATGGGATTTTCCCATGTATTTTAGCAGGAAGCGTAGATACGGCAGCCTAGAAAAGTAAGTTCCCTCCTAACCATATCAAAGCACTCCCAGTTTTTTGCCGATGTCCATTTTTCTCTATGAGTTCATGGTGACCTAACCCTAACCCTAGGTGGAATTTTCCTCCAATGGGATCTTCCCATGTATTTTAGCAGGAAACGTAGATACGGCAGCCTAGAAAATTAAGTTCCCTCCTAACCATATCCAAGCACTCCCAGTTTGTTGCTGATGTCCATTTTTCTCTATGAGTTCATGGTGAACTAACCCTAAGTGGAATTTTCCTCCAATGGGATCTTCCCATGTATTTTAGCAGAAAACTTAGGTATGGCAGCGTAGAAAAGTAAGTTGCCTCCTAACCGTATCCAAGCACTCACAGTTTGTTGCCGATGTCCATTTTTCTCTATGAGTTCATGGTGACCTAACCCTAACCCTAAGTGGAATTTTCCTCCAATGGGATTTTCCCATGTATTTTAGCAGGAAACAAAGATAGGGCAGCCTAGAAATTTCTTTGCCCTCCTAATCATTCCCAATCCATTTTTCTCTATGAGTTCCTGCTCACCTAACCCTAACCCTAGGTGGAATTTTCCTCCAATGGGATTTTCCCATGCATTTTAGCAGGAAACATAGATGGGCAGCCTAGAAAAGTAAGTTCCCTCCTAACCATATCCAAGCACTCCGTTTGTTGCCGATGTCCATTTTTCTCTATGAGTTCCTGTTGAGCTAACCCTAACACTAAGTGGAATTTTCCTCCAATGGGATTTTCCCATGTATTTTAGCAGGAAACGTAGATACGGCAGCCTAGAAAAGTAAGTTCCCTCCTAACCATATCCAAGCACTCCCAGTTTGTTGCCGATGTCCATTTTTCTCTACGAGTTCATGGTGACCTAACCCTAACCCTAAGTGGAATTTTCCTCCAATGGGATTTTCCCGTGCATTTTAGCAGGAAACATAGATAGGGAAGGTTAGAAAAGTAAGTGCCCTCCTAACTATATCAAAGCACTCCCATTTTTTTGCTGATGTCCATTTTTCTCTATGAGTTCATGGTGACCTAACCCTAACCCTAGGTGGAATTTTCCTACAATGGGATTTTCCCATGTATTTTAGCAGGAAACAAAGATAGGGCAGCCTAGAAATTTCTTTGCCCTCCTAACCATTCCCAACCACTCCAAATTTATTGGCAATGTCCATATTTCTCTCCATGTTCATGGTGACCTAACCCTAACTCTAGGTGGAATTTTCCTCCAATGGGATTTTCCCATGTATTTACCAGGAAACTTAGATAGGGAAGCCTAGAAAAGTAAGTGCCCTCCTAACCATTCCCAAGCACTCCGAATTTATTGACAATGTACATGTTGGTCTCCATATTCATGGTGACCTAACCCTAACTCTAGGTGGAATTTTCCTCCAATGGGATTTCCCCATGTATTTTAGCAGGAAACAAAGATAGGGCAGCCTCGAAATTTCTTTGCCCTCCTAACCATTCCAAAGCACTCCGAATTTATTGACAATGTCCATGTTGCTCTCCATATTCATGGTGACCTAACCCTAACCCTAGGTGGAATTTTCCTCCAATGGGATTTTCCCATGTATTTTAGCAGGAAACGTAGATACGGCAGCCTAGAAAAGTAAGTTCCCTCCTAACCATATACAAGCACTCCCAGTTTGTTGCCGATGTCCATTTTTCTCTATGAGTTCATGGTGACCTAACACTAAGTGGAATTTTCGTCCAATGGGATTTTCCCATGCATTTTAGCAGGAAACATAGATAGGGCACCCTAGAAAAGTAAGTTTCCTCCTAACCATTTCCAAGCACTCCCAGTTTGTTGCCGATGTCCATTTTTCCCTATGAGTTCATGGTGACCTAACCCTAACCCTAGGTGGAATTTTCCTCCAATGGGATTTTCCCATGTATTTTAGCAGGAAACAAAGATAGGGCAGCCTAGAAATTTCTTTGCCCTCCTAATCATTCCCAATCCATTTTTCTCTATGAGTTCCTGCTCACCTAACCCTAACCCTAGGTGGAATTTTCCTCCAATGGGATTTTCCCATGCATTTTAGCAGGAAAAATAGATGGGCAGCCTAGAAAAGTAAGTTCCCTCCTAACCATATCCAAGCACTCCGTTTGTTGCCGATGTCCATTTTTCTCTATGAGTTCCTGTTGAGCTAACCCTAACACTAAGTGGAATTTTCCTCCAATGGGATTTTCCCATGTATTTTAGCAGGAAACGTAGATACGGCAGCCTAGAAAAGTAAGTTCCCTCCTAACCATATCCAAGCACTCCCAGTTTGTTGCCGATGTCCATTTTTCTCTACGAGTTCATGGTGACCTAACCCTAACCCTAAGTGGAATTTTCCTCCAATGGGATTTTCCCGTGCATTTTAGCAGAAAACATAGATAGGGAAGGTTAGAAAAGTAAGTGCCCTCCTAACCATTCCCAACCACTCCGAATTTATTGACAATGTCCATGTTGCTCTCCATATTCATAGTGACCTAACCCTAACCCTAGGTGGATTTTTCCTCCAATGGGATTTTCCCATGTATTTTAGCAGGAAACGTAGATAGGGCAGACTAGAAAAGGAAGGTCCTTCCTAACCATATCCAAGCACTCCCAGTTAGTTGCCGATGTCCATTTTTCTCTATGAGTTCACGGTGACCTAACCCTAACCCTAGGTGGAATTTTCCTCCAATGGGATATTCCCATGTATTTTAGCAGGAAACGTAGATACGGCAGCCTAGAAAAGTAAGTTCCCTCCTAACCATATCCAAGCACTCCCAGTTTGTTGCCGATGTCCACTTTTCTCTATGAGTTCATGGTTACCTAAACCTAACACTAAGTGGAATTTTCCTCCAATGGGATTTTCCCATGCATTTTAGCAGGAAACATAGATAGGGCAGCCTAGAAAAGTACGTTCCCTCCTAACCATATCCAAGCACTCCTAGTTTGTTGCTGATGTCCATTTTTCTCTATGTGTTCATTCTGACCTAACCCTAACCATAGGTGGAATTTTCCTCCAATGGGATTTTCCCATGTATTTTACCAGGAAACATAGATAAGGCAGCCTAGAAAAGTAAGTGCCCTCCTAACCATTCCCAACCATTCCGAATTTATTGACTATGTCCATCTTGAGCTCCATATTCATGGTGACCTAACCCTAATCCTAATTTGAATTTTCATCCAATCGGAATTTCCCATGGATTTTAGCAGGAAACATAGATAGGGCAGCCTAGAAAAGTAAGTTCCCTCCTAACTATATCAAAGCACTCCCAGTTTGTTGCTGATGTCCATTTTTCTCTATGAGTTCCTGGTGAGCTAACCCTAACACTAAGTGGAATTTTCCTGCAATGGGATTTTCCCATGTATTTTAGCAGGAAACCAAGATAGGGCAGCCTAGAAATTTCTTTGCCCTCCTAACCATTCCCAACCACTCCAAATTTTTTGGCAATGTCCATATTTCTCTCCATGTTCATGATGACCTAACCCTAACCCTAAGTGGAATTTTCCTCCAATGGGATCTTCCCATGTATTTTAGCAGGAAACATAGATAGGGCAGCCTAGAAAAGTAAGTTCCCTCCTAACCATATCCAAGCACTCCCAGTTTGTTGCCGATGTCTATTTTTCTCTATGAGTTCATTGTGAACTAACCCTAAGTGGAATTTTCCTCCAATGGGATCTTCCCATGTATTTTAGCAGGAAACGTAGATACGGCAGACTAGAAAAGTAAGTTCCCTCCTAACCGTATCCAAGCACTCCGTTTGTTGCCGATGTCCATTTTTCTCTATTAGTTCCTGGTGAGCTAACCCTAACACTAAGTGGAATTTTCCTGCAATGGGATTTTCCCATGTATTTTAGCAGGAAACCAAGATAGGGCAGCTTAGAAATTTCTTTGCCCTCCTAACCATTCCCAACCACTCCAAATTTTTTGGCAATGTCCATATTTCTCTCCATGTTCATGGTGACCTAACCCTAACACTAAGTGGAATTTTCCTCCAATGGGATTTTCCCATGTATTTACCAGGAAACTTAGATAGGGAAGCCTAGAAAAGTAAGTGCCCTCCTAACCATTCCCAAGCACTCCGAATTTATTGACAATGTACATGTTGGTCTCCATATTCATGGAGATCTAACCCTAACCCTAGGTGGAATTTTCCTCCAATGGGATTTTCCCATGTATTTTAGCAGGAAACGTAGATACTGCAGCCTAGAAAAGTAAGTTCCCTCCTAACCATATACAAGCACTCCCAGTTTGTTGCCGATGTCCATTTTTCTCTATGAGTTCATGGTGACCTAACCCTAAGTGGAATTTTCCTCCAATGGGATCTTCCCATGTATTTTAGCAGGAAACATAGATAGGGCAGCCTAGAAAAGTAAGTTCCCTCCTAACCATATCAAAGCACTCCCAGCTTTTTGCCGATGCCCATTTTTCTCTATGAATTCATGGTGACCTGACCCTAACCCTAGGTGGAATTTTCCTCCAATGGGATCTTCCCATGTATTTTAGCAGGAAACGTAGATACGGCAGCCTAGAAAAGTAGGTTCCCTCCTAACCATATACAAGCACTCCCAGTTTGTTGCCGATGTCCATTTTTCTCTATGAGTTCATGGTGACCTAACCCTAAGTGGAATTTTCCTCCAATGGGATCTTCCCATGTATTTTAGCAGGAAACATAGATAGGGCAGCCTAGAAAAGTAAGTTCCCTCCTAACCATATCCAAGCACTCCGTTTTTTGGCGATGTCCATTTTTCTCTATGAGTTCCTGGTGAGCTAACCCTAACACTAAGTGGAATTTTCCTCCAATGGGATCTTCCCATGTATTTTAGCAGGAAACATAGATAGGGCAGCCTAGAAAAGTAAGTTCCCTCCTAACCATATCCAAGCACTCCCAGTTTGTTGCCGATGTCCATTTTTCTCTATGAGTTCATGGTGACCTAACCCTAACCCTAGGTGGAATTTTCCTCCAATGCGATCTTCCCATGTATTTTAGCAGAAAACGTAGGTACGGCAGCGTAGAAAAGTAAGTTCCCTCCTAACCGTATCCAAGCACTCACAGTTTGTTGCCGATGTACATTTTTCTCTATGAGTTCATGGTGACCTAACCCTAACACTTAGTGGAATTTTCCTCCAATGGGATTTTCCCATGTATTTTAGCAGGAAACAAAGATAGGGCAGCCTAGAAATTTCTTTGCCCTCCTAATCATTCCCAATCCATTTTTCTCTATGAGTTCCTGCTGACCTAACCCTAACCCTAGGTGGAATTTACCTCCAATTGGATTTTCCCATGCATTTTAGTAGGAAACATAGATAGGGCAGCCTAGAAAAGTAAGTTCCCTCCTAACCATATCCAAGCACTCCCAGTTTGTTGCCGATGTCCATTTTTCTCTATGGGTTCATGGTGACCTAACCCTAACCCTAAGTGGAATTTTCCTCCAATGGGATTTTCCCATGCATTTTAGAAGAAAACAAAGATAGGGCAGCCTTGAAATTTCTTTGCCCTCCTAATCATTCCCAACCACTCCGAATTTATTGGCAATGTCCATGTTTCTCTCCATTTTCATGGTGACCTAACCCTAACGCTAAGTGGAATTTTACTCCAATGGGATTTTCCCATGTATTTTACCAGGAAACATAGATAGGGAAGCCTAGAAAAGTCAGTGCCCTCCTAACCATTCCCAAGCACTCCGAATTTATTGACAATGTCCATGTTGCTCTCCATATTCATCGTGACCTTACCCTAATCCTAATTGGAATTTTCCTTCAATTGGATTTTCCCATGCATTTTAGCAGGAAACATAGATGGGCATCCTAGAAAAATAAGTTCCCTCCTAACCATATCCAAGCACTCCGTTTGTTGCCGATGTCCATTTTTCTCTATGAGTTCCTGGTGACCTAACCCTAACCCTAGGTGGAATTTTCCTCCAATGGGATCTTCCCATGTATTTTAGCAGGAAACATAGATAGGGCAGCCTAGAAAAGTAAGTTCCCTCCTAACCATATCCAAGCACTCCGTTTTTTGGCGATGTCCATTTTTCTCTATGAGTTCCTGGTGAGCTAACCCTAACACTAAGTGGAATTTTCCTCCAATGGGATTTTCCCATGTATTTTAGCAGGAAACGTAGAAACGGCAGCCTAGAAAAGTAAGTTCCCTCCTAACCATATCCAAGCACTCCCAGTTTGTTGCCGATGTCCATTTTTCTCTATGAGTTCATGGTGACCTAACCCTAACCCTAGGTGGAATTTTCCTCCAATGGGATCTTCCCATGTATTTTAGCAGAAAACGTAGGTACGGCAGCCTAGAAAAGTAAGTTCCCTCCTAACCGTATCCAAGCACTCACAGTTTGTTGCCGATGTACATTTTTCTCTATGAGTTCATGGTGACCTAACCCTAAGTGGAATTTTCCTCCAATGGGATTTTCCCATGTATTTTAGCAGGAAACAAAGATAGGGCAGCCTAGAAATTTCTTTGCCCTCCTAATAATTCCCAATCCATTTTTCTCTATGAGTTCCTGGTGACCTAACCCTAGGTGGAATTTTCCTCCAATGGGATTTTCCCATGCATTTTAGTAGGAAACATAGATGGGCAGCCTAGAAAAATAAGTTCCCTCCTAACCATATCCAAGCACTCCGTTTGTTGCCGATGTCCATTTTTCTCTATGAGTTCCTGGTGACCTAACCCTAACCCTAGGTGGAATTTACCTCCAATTGGATTTTCCCATGCATTTTAGTAGGAAACATAGATAGGGCAGCCTAGAAAAGTAAGTTCCCTCCTAACCATATCCAAGCACTCCCAGTTTGTTGCCGATGTCCATTTTTCTCTATGGGTTCATGGTGACCTAACCCTAACCCTAAGTGGAATTTTCCTCCAATGGGATTTTCCCATGCATTTTAGAAGAAAACAAAGATAGGGCAGCCTTGAAATTTCTTTGCCCTCCTAATCATTCCCAACCACTCCGAATTTATTGGCAATGTCCATGTTTTTCTCCATTTTCATGGTGACCTAACCCTAACGCTAAGTGGAATTTTACTCCAATGGGATTTTCCCATGCATTTTAGCAGGAAACATAGATAGGGCAGCCTAGAAAAGTAAGTTGCCTCCTAACCATATCCAAGCACTCCCAGTTTGTTGCCGATGTCCATTTTTCTCTATGAGTTCATGGTGACCTAACCCTAAGTGGAATTTTCCTCCAATGGGATTTTCCCATGTATTTTAGCAGGAAACAAAGATAGGGCAGCCTAGAAATTTCTTTGCCCTCCTAATAATTCCCAATCCATTTTTCTGTATGAGTTCCTGGTGACCTAACCCTAGGTGGAATTTTCCTCCAATGGGATTTTCCCATGCATTTTAGTAGGAAACATAGATGGGCAGCCTAGAAAAATAAGTTCCCTCCTAACCATATCCAAGCACTCCGTTTTTTGCCGATGTCCATTTTTCTCTATGAGTTCCTGGTGACCTAACCCTAACCCTAGGTGGAATTTTCCTCCAATGGGATTTTCCCTTGTATTTTAGCAGGAAACGTAGATACGGCAGCCTAGAAAAGTAAGTTCCCTCCTAACCATATACAAGCACTCCCAGTTTGTTGCCGATGTCCATTATTCTCTATGAGTTCCTGGTGAGCTAACCCTAACACTAAGTGGAATTTTCCTCCAATGGGATTTTCCCATGTATTTTAGCAGGAAACGTAGATACGGCAGCCTAGAAAAGTAAGTTCCCTCCTAACCATATACAAGCACTCCCAGTTTGTTGCCGATGTCCATTTTTTGGTGACCTAACCCTAAGTGGAATTTTCCTCCAATGGGATCTTCCCATGTATTTTAGCAGGAAACATAGATAGGGCAGCCTAGAAAAGTAAGTTCCCTCCTAACCATATCCAAGCACTCCCAGTTTGTTGCCGATGTCCATTTTTCTCTATGAGTTCATGGTGACCTAACCCTAACCCTAGGTGGAATTTTCCTCCAATGGGATCTTCCCATGTATTTTAGCAGGAAACGTAGGTACGGCAGCCTAGAAAAGTAAGTTCCCTCCTAACCATATCCAAGCACTCCCAGTTTGTTGCCGATGTCCATTTTTCTTTATAAGTTCATGGTGAACTAACCCTAAGTGGAATTTTCCTCCAATGGGATTTTCCCATGAATTTTAGAAGAAAACATAGATACCGCAGCCTAGAAAAGTAAGTTCCCTCCTAACGATATCCAAGCACTCCCAGTTTGTTGCCGATGTACATTTTTCTCTATGAGTTCATGGTGACCTAACCCTAACCCTTAGTGGAATTTTCCTCCAATGGGATTTTCCCATGTATTTTAGCAGGAAACAAAGATAGGGCAGCCTAGAAATTTCTTTGCCCTCCTAATCATTCCCAATCCATTTTTCTCTATGAGTTCCTGCTGACCTAACCCTAACCCTAGGAGGAATTTTCCTCCAATGGGATTTTCCCATGCATTTTAGTAGGAAACATAGATAGGGCAGCCTAGAAAAGTAAGTTCCCTCCTAACCATATCCAAGCACTCCCAGTTTATTGCCGATGTCCATTTTTCTCTATGGGTTCATGGTGACCTAACCCTAACCCTAAGTGGAATTTTCCTCCAATGGGATTTTCCCATGTATTTTAGAAGAAAACAAAGATAGGGCAGCCTTGAAATTTCTTTGCCCTCCTAATCATTCCCAACCACTCCGAATTTATTGGCAATGTCCATGTTTCTCTCCATGTTCATGGTGACCTAACCCAAACGCTAACTGGAATTTTCCTCCAATGGGATTTTCCCATGTATTTTACCAGGAAACATAGATAGGGAAGCCTAGAAAAGTAAGTGCCCTCCTAACCATTCCCAAGCACTCCGAATTTGTTGACAATGTCCATGTTGCTCTCCATATTCATGGTGACCTAACCCTAACCCTAGGTGGAATTTTCCTCCAATGGGATTTTCCCATGTATTTTACCAGGAAACGTAGATACGGCAGCCTAGAAAAGTAAGTTCCCTCCTAACCATATCCAAGCACTCCCAGTTTGTTGCCGATGTCCATTTTTCTCTATGAGTTCATGGTGACCTAACCCTAACCCTAGGTGGAATTTTCCTCCAATGGGTTCTTCCCATGTATTTTAGCAGGAAACGTAGATACGGCAGCCTAGAAAAGTAAGTTCCCTCCTAACCATATCCAAGCACTCCCAGTTTGTTGCCGATGTCCATTTTTCTCTATGAGTTCATGGTGATCTAACCCCATCCCTAAGTGGAATTTTCCTCCAATGGGATTTTCCCATGCATTTTAGCAGGAAACATAGATAGTGCAGCCTAGAAAAGTTAGTTCCCTCCTAACCATATCCAAGCACTCCCAGTTTGTTGCCGATGTCCATTTTTGTCTATGAGTTCATGGTGACCTAACCCTAACCCTAGGTGGAATTTTCCTCCAATGGGATTTTCCCATGTATTTTACCAGGAAACGTAGATACGGCAGCCTAGAAAAGTAAGTTCCCTCCTAACCATATCCAAGCACTCCCAGTTCGTTGCCGATGTCCATTTTTCTCTATGAGTTCATGGTGACCTAACCCTAACCCTAGGTGGAATTTTCCTCCAATGGGATCTTCCCATGTATTTTAGCAGGAAACGTAGATACGGCAGCCTAGAAAAGTAAGTTCCCTCCTAACCATATCCAAGCACTCCCAGTTTGTTGCTGATGTCCATTTTTCTCTATGAGTTCATGGTGACCTAACCCTAACCCTAAGTGGAATTTTCCTCCAATGGGATTTTCCCATGCATTTTAGCAGGAAACATAGATAGTGCAGCCTAGAAAAGTTAGTTCCCTCCTAACCATATCCAAGCACTCCCAGTTTGTTGCCGATGTCCATTTTTGTCTATGAGTTCATGGTGACCTAACCCTAACCCTAGGTGGAATTTTCCTCCAATGGGATTTTCCCATGTATTTTACCAGGAAACGTAGATACGGCAGCCTAGAAAAGTAAGTTCCCTCCTAACCATATCCAAGCACTCCCAGTTCGTTGCCGATGTCCATTTTTCTCTATGAGTTCATGGTGACCTAACCCTAACCCTAGGTGGAATTTTCCTCCAATGGGATCTTCCCATGTATTTTAGCAGGAAACGTAGATACGGCAGCCTAGAAAAGTAAGTTCCCTCCTAACCATATCCAAGCACTCCCAGTTTGTTGCTGATGTCCATTTTTCTCTATGAGTTCATGGTGACCTAACCCTAACCCTAGGTGGAATTTTCCTCCAATGGGTTCTTCCCATGTATTTTAGCAGGAAACGTAGATACGGCAGCCTAGAAAAGTAAGTTCCCTCCTAACCATATCCAAGCACTCCCAGTTTGTTGCCGATGTCCATTTTTCTCTATGAGTTCATGGTGATCTAACCCCATCCCTAAGTGGAATTTTCCTCCAATGGGATTTTCCCATGCATTTTAGCAGGAAACATAGATAGTGCAGCCTAGAAAAGTTAGTTCCCTCCTAACCATATCCAAGCACTCCCAGTTTGTTGCCGATGTCCATTTTTGTCTATGAGTTCATGGTGACCTAACCCTAACCCTAGGTGGAATTTTCCTCCAATGGGATTTTCCCATGTATTTTACCAGGAAACGTAGATACGGCAGCCTAGAAAAGTAAGTTCCCTCCTAACCATATCCAAGCACTCCCAGTTCGTTGCCGATGTCCATTTTTCTCTATGAGTTCATGGTGACCTAACCCTAACCCTAGGTGGAATTTTCCTCCAATGGGATCTTCCCATGTATTTTAGCAGGAAACGTAGATACGGCAGCCTAGAAAAGTAAGTTCCCTCCTAACCATATCCAAGCACTCCCAGTTTGTTGCCGATGTCCATTTTTCTCTATGAGTTCATGGTGACCTAACCCTAACCCTAAGTGGAATTTTCCTCCAATGGGATTTTCCCGTGCATTTTAGCAGGAAACATAGATAGGGAAGCTTAGAAAAGTAAGTGCCCTCCTAACCATTCCCAACCACTCCGAATTTATTTATTTTATTTATTTTATTTTATTTATTTTATTAATCAAATTTCTATACCGCCCCTCTCCCAAAGGACTCGGGGCGGTGTACAGCCTAAAATTTAAAAAAACATATAAATATACAAAATTTAAAATAATTAAAAATAAATTAAATAATTTGGCCGAAATCCCCATTTAAAACCCAAAACATACAAAGCTAAAATCTTAAAAAATACTCAGTCCCCCTAAAACATTTTGACCCTATTGGAACCGAAGCTTCTATGCCAGGCCGGACTGTCGAAAAAGGAATGTTTTTAGTTCCCGACGGAAGGTGCGTAAATCTGTTATTATACGGAGTTCGGGGGGGGAGCTCGTTCCATAACGTGGGAGCTCCCACGGAGAAGGCTCTCCCCCTGGGGGTCGCCAGCCGGCACTCTCTGGCCAACGGCTCCCTAAGGAGGCCCTCTCTGTGGGAGCGTACCGGATGGCGGGAGTTATTTGCTGGCAGTAGACGGTCCTGTAAGTATCCGGGTCCGATGCCATGGAGCGCTTTAAAAGTGGTCACTAACACCTTGAACCGCACCCGAAAGACCACCGGCAACCAGTGCAACTCACGCAGGAGCGGTGTTACGTGGGAGCGCCACGACGCTCCCATCACTACCCGCGCGGTAGTGTCCATGTTGCTCTCCATATTCATAGTGACCTAACCCTAACCCTAGGTGGAATTTTCCTCCAATGGGATTTTCCCATGTATTTTAGCAGGAAACGTAGATAGGGCAGCCTAGAAAATTAAGTTCCCTCCTAACCATATCCAAGCACTCCCAGTTTGTTGCCGATGTCCATTTTTCTCTATGAGTTCATGGTGACCTAACCCTAAGTGGAATTTTCCTCCAATGGGATTTTCCCATGCATTTTAGCAGGAAACATAGATAGGGCAGCCTAGAAAATTAAGTTCCCTCCTAACCATATCCAAGCACTCCCAGTTTGTTGCCGATGTCCATTTTTCTCTATGAGTTCATGGTGACCTAACCCTAACCCTAGGTGGAATTTTCCTCCAATGGGATCTTCCCATGTATTTTAGCAGGAAACGTAGATACGGCAGCCTAGAAAAGTAAGTTCCCTCCTAACCATATCCAAGCACTCCCAGTTTGTTGCCGATGTCCATTTTTCTCTATGAGTTCATGGTGACCTAACCCTAACCCTAAGTGGAATTTTCCTCCAATGGGATTTTCCCGTGCATTTTAGCAGGAAACATAGATAGGGAAGCTTAGAAAAGTAAGTGCCCTCCTAACCATTCCCAACCACTCCGAATTTATTTATTTTATTTATTTTATTTTATTTATTTTATTAATCAAATTTCTATACCGCCCCTCTCCCAAAGGACTCGGGGCGGTGTACAGCCTAAAATTTAAAAAAACATATAAATATACAAAATTTAAAATAATTAAAAATAAATTAAATAATTTGGCCGAAATCCCCATTTAAAACCCAAAACATACAAAGCTAAAATCTTAAAAAATACTCAGTCCCCCTAAAACATTTTGACCCTATTGGAACCGAAGCTTCTATGCCAGGCCGGACTGTCGAAAAAGGAATGTTTTTAGTTCCCGACGGAAGGTGCGTAAATCTGTTATTATACGGAGTTCGGGGGGGAGCTCGTTCCATAACGTGGGAGCTCCCACGGAGAAGGCTCTCCCCCTGGGGGTCGCCAGCCGGCACTCTCTGGCCAACGGCTCCCTAAGGAGGCCCTCTCTGTGGGAGCGTACCGGATGGCGGGAGTTATTTGCTGGCAGTAGACGGTCCTGTAAGTATCCGGGTCCGATGCCATGGAGCGCTTTAAAAGTGGTCACTAACACCTTGAACCGCACCCGAAAGACCACCGGCAACCAGTGCAACTCACGCAGGAGCGGTGTTACGTGGGAGCGCCACGACGCTCCCATCACTACCCGCGCGGTAGTGTCCATGTTGCTCTCCATATTCATAGTGACCTAACCCTAACCCTAGGTGGAATTTTCCCCCAATGGGATTTTCCCATGTATTTTAGCAGGAAACGTAGAT
The DNA here is from genome assembly GCA_034064705.1 of Bothrops alternatus. Lineage (NCBI taxonomy): Eukaryota > Metazoa > Chordata > Lepidosauria > Squamata > Viperidae > Bothrops > Bothrops alternatus. The sequence continues at coordinate 2,377,443 of JARGCV010000165.1, forward strand.
AGGGCAGCCTAGAAAATTAAGTTCCCTCCTAACCATATCCAAGCACTCCCAGTTTGTTGCCGATGTCCATTTTTCTCTATGAGTTCATGGTGACCTAACCCTAACCCTAAGTGGAATTTTCCTCCAATGGGATTTTCCCATGCATTTTAGCAGGAAACATAGATAGGGCAGCCTAGAAAATTAAGTTCCCTCCTAACCATATCCAAGCACTCCCAGTTTGTTGCCGATGTCCATTTTTCTCTATGAGTTCATGGTGACCTAACCCTAACCCTAGGTGGAATTTTCCTCCAATGGGATCTTCCCATGTATTTTAGCAGGAAACGTAGATACGGCAGCCTAGAAAAGTAAGTTCCCTCCTAACCATATCCAAGCACTCCCAGTTTGTTGCCGATGTCCATTTTTCTCTATGAGTTCATGGTGACCTAACCCTAACCCTAAGTGGAATTTTCCTCCAATGGGATTTTCCCGTGCATTTTAGCAGGAAACATAGATAGGGAAGCTTAGAAAAGTAAGTGCCCTCCTAACCATTCCCAACCACTCCGAATTTATTTATTTTATTTATTTTATTTTATTTATTTTATTAATCAAATTTCTATACCGCCCCTCTCCCAAAGGACTCGGGGCGGTGTACAGCCTAAAATTTAAAAAAACATATAAATATACAAAATTTAAAATAATTAAAAATAAATTAAATAATTTGGCCGAAATCCCCATTTAAAACCCAAAACATACAAAGCTAAAATCTTAAAAAATACTCAGTCCCCCTAAAACATTTTGACCCTATTGGAACCGAAGCTTCTATGCCAGGCCGGACTGTCGAAAAAGGAATGTTTTTAGTTCCCGACGGAAGGTGCGTAAATCTGTTATTATACGGTGTTCGGGGGGGAGCTCGTTCCATAACGTGGGAGCTCCCACGGAGAAGGCTCTCCCCCTGGGGGTCGCCAGCCGGCACTCTCTGGCCAACGGCTCCCTAAGGAGGCCCTCTCTGTGGGAGCGTACCGGATGGCGGGAGTTATTTGCTGGCAGTAGACGGTCCTGTAAGTATCCGGGTCCGATGCCATGGAGCGCTTTAAAAGTGGTCACTAACACCTTGAACCGCACCCGAAAGACCACCGGCAACCAGTGCAACTCACGCAGGAGCGGTGTTACGTGGGAGCGCCACGACGCTCCCATCACTACCCGCGCGGTAGTGTCCATGTTGCTCTCCATATTCATAGTGACCTAACCCTAACCCTAGGTGGAATTTTCCTCCAATGGGATTTTCCCATGTATTTTAGCAGGAAACGTAGATAGGGCAGCCTAGAAAATTAAGTTCCCTCCTAACCATATCCAAGCACTCCCAGTTTGTTGCCGATGTCCATTTTTCTCTATGAGTTCATGGTGACCTAACCCTAACCCTAGGTGGAATTTTCCTCCAATGGGATCTTCCCATGTATTTTAGCAGGAAACGTAGATACGGCAGCCTAGAAAAGTAAGTTCCCTCCTAACCATATCCAAGCACTCCCAGTTTGTTGCCGATGTCCATTTTTCTCTATGAGTTCATGGTGACCTAACCCTAAGTGGAATTTAACTCCAATGTGATTTTCCCATGTATTTTAGCAGGAAACAAAGATAGGGCAGCCTAGAAATTTCTTTGCCCTCCTAATCATTCCCAATCCATTTTTCTCTATGAGTTCCTGCTGACCTAACCCTAACCCTAGGTGGAATTTTCCTCCAATGGGATTTTCCCATGCATTTTAGTAGGAAACATAGATAGGGCAGCCTAGAAAAGTAAGTTCCCTCCTAACCATATCCAAGCACTCCCAGTTTGTTGCCGATGTCCATTTTTCTCTATGAGTTCATGGTGACCTAACCCTAACCCTAGGTGGAATTTTCCTCCAATGGGATCTTCCCATGTATTTTAGCAGGAAACGTAGATACGGCAGCCTAGAAAAGTAAGTTCCCTCCTAACCATATCCAAGCACTCCCAGTTTGTTGCCGATGTACATTTTTCTCTATGAGTTCATGGTGACCTAACCCTAAGTGGAATTTAACTCCAATGTGATTTTCCCATGTATTTTAGCAGGAAACAAAGATAGGGCAGCCTAGAAATTTCTTTGCCCTCCTAATCATTCCCAATCCATTTTTCTCTATGAGTTCCTGCTGACCTAACCCTAACCCTAGGTGGAATTTTCCTCCAATGGGATCTTCCCATGTATTTTAGCAGGAAACGTAGATACGGCAGCCTAGAAAAGTAAGTTCCCTCCTAACCATATCCAAGCACTCCCAGTTTGTTGCCGATGTCCATTTTTCTCTATGAGTTCATGGTAACCTAACCCTAAGTGGAATTTAACTCCAATGGGATTTTCCCATGTATTTTAGAAGAAAACAAAGATAGGGCAGCCTTGAAATTTCTTTGCCCTCCTAATCATTCCCAACCACTCCGAATTTATTGGCAATGTCCATGTTTCTCTCCATGTTCATGGTGACCTAACCCAAACGCTAACTGGAATTTTCCTCCAATGGGATTTTCCCATGTATTTTACCAGGAAACATAGATAGGGAAGCCTAGAAAAGTAAGTGCCCTCCTAACCATTCCCAAGCACTCCAAATTTGTTGACAATGTCCATGTTGCTCTCCATATTCATGGTGACCTAACCCTAACCCTAGGTGGAATTTTCCTCCAATGGGATTTTCCCATGTATTTTACCAGGAAACGTAGATACGGCAGCCTAGAAAAGTAAGTTCCCTCCTAACCATATCCAAGCACTCCCAGTTTGTTGCCGATGTCCATTTTTCTCTATGAGTTCATGGTGACCTAACCCTAAGTGGAATTTAACTCCCATGTGATTTTCCCATGTATTTTAGCAGGAAACAAAGATAGGGCAGCCTAGAAATTTCTTTGCCCTCCTAATCATTCCCAATCCATTTTTCTCTATGAGTTCCTGCTGACCTAAACCTAACCCTAGGTGGAATTTTCCTCCAATGGGATTTTCCCATGCATTTTAGTAGGAAACATAGATAGGGCAGCCTAGAAAAGTAAGTTCCCTCCTAAGCATATCCAAGCACTCCCAGTTTGTTGCCAATGTCCATTTTTCTCTATGAGTTCATGGTGACCTAACCCTAACCCTAAGTGGAATTTTCCTCCAATGGGATCTTCCCATGTATTTTAGCAGGAAACGTAGATACGGCAGCCTAGAAAAGTAAGTTCCCTCCTAACCATATCCAAGCACTCCCAGTTTGTTGCCGATGTCCATTTTTCTCTATGAGTTGATGTTGATCTAACCCCAACCCTAAGTGGAATTTTCCTCCAATGGGATTTTCCCATGCATTTTAGCAGGAAACATAGATAGGGCAGCCTAGAAAAGTAAGTTTCCTCCTAACCATATCCAAGCACTCCCAGTTTGTTGCCGATGTCCATTTTTCTCTATGAGTTCATGGTGACCTAACCCTAACCCTAGGTGAAATTTTCCTCCAATGGGATTTTCCCATGTATTTTACCAGGAAACGTAGATACGGCAGCCTAGAAAAGTAGGTTCCCTCCTAACCATATCCAAGCACTCCCAGTTTGTTGCCGATGTCCATTTTTCTCTATGAGTTCATGGTGACCTAACCCTAACCCTAAGTGGAATTTTCCTCCAATGGGATCTTCCCATGTATTTTAGCAGGAAACATAGATAGGGCAGCCTAGAAAAGTAAGTTCCCTCCTAACCATATCCAAGCACTCCCAGTTTGTTGCCGATGTCCATTTTTCTCTATGAGTTCATGGTGACCTAACCCTAACCCTAGGTGGAATTTTCCTCCAATGGGTTCTTCCCATGTATTTTAGTAGGAAACGTAGATACGGCAGCCTAGAAAAGGAAGTTCCCTCCTAACCATATCCAAGCACTCCCAGTTTGTTGCCGATGTCCATTTTTCTCTATGAGTTCATGGTGACCTAACCCTAACCCTAAGTGGAATTTTCCTCCAATGGGATTTTCCCATGCATTTTAGCAGGAAACATAGATAGGGCAGCCTAGAAAATTAAGTTCCCTCCTAACCATATCCAAGCACTCCCAGTTTGTTGCCGATGTCCATTTTTCTCTATGAGTTCATGGTGACCTAACCCTAACCCTAGGTGGAATTTTCCTCCAATGGGATCTTCCCATGTATTTTAGCAGGAAACGTAGATACGGCAGCCTAGAAAAGTAAGTTCCCTCCTAACCATATCCAAGCACTCCCAGTTTGTTGCCGATGTACATTTTTCTCTATGAGTTCATGGTGACCTAACCCTAAGTGGAATTTAACTCCAATGTGATTTTCCCATGTATTTTAGCAGGAAACAAAGATAGGGCAGCCTAGAAATTTCTTTGCCCTCCTAATCATTCCCAATCCATTTTTCTCTATGAGTTCCTGCTGACCTAACCCTAACCCTAGGTGGAATTTTCCTCCAATGGGATCTTCCCATGTATTTTAGCAGGAAACGTAGATACGGCAGCCTAGAAAAGTAAGTTCCCTCCTAACCATATCCAAGCACTCCCAGTTTGTTGCCGATGTCCATTTTTCTCTATGAGTTCATGGTAACCTAACCCTAAGTGGAATTTAACTCCAATGGGATTTTCCCATGTATTTTAGAAGAAAACAAAGATAGGGCAGCCTTGAAATTTCTTTGCCCTCCTAATCATTCCCAACCACTCCGAATTTATTGGCAATGTCCATGTTTCTCTCCATGTTCATGGTGACCTAACCCAAACGCTAACTGGAATTTTCCTCCAATGGGATTTTCCCATGTATTTTACCAGGAAACATAGATAGGGAAGCCTAGAAAAGTAAGTGCCCTCCTAACCATTCCCAAGCACTCCAAATTTGTTGACAATGTCCATGTTGCTCTCCATATTCATGGTGACCTAACCCTAACCCTAGGTGGAATTTTCCTCCAATGGGATTTTCCCATGTATTTTACCAGGAAACGTAGATACGGCAGCCTAGAAAAGTAAGTTCCCTCCTAACCATATCCAAGCACTCCCAGTTTGTTGCCGATGTCCATTTTTCTCTATGAGTTCATGGTGACCTAACCCTAAGTGGAATTTAACTCCCATGTGATTTTCCCATGTATTTTAGCAGGAAACAAAGATAGGGCAGCCTAGAAATTTCTTTGCCCTCCTAATCATTCCCAATCCATTTTTCTCTATGAGTTCCTGCTGACCTAAACCTAACCCTAGGTGGAATTTTCCTCCAATGGGATTTTCCCATGCATTTTAGTAGGAAACATAGATAGGGCAGCCTAGAAAAGTAAGTTCCCTCCTAAGCATATCCAAGCACTCCCAGTTTGTTGCCAATGTCCATTTTTCTCTATGAGTTCATGGTGACCTAACCCTAACCCTAAGTGGAATTTTCCTCCAATGGGATCTTCCCATGTATTTTAGCAGGAAACGTAGATACGGCAGCCTAGAAAAGTAAGTTCCCTCCTAACCATATCCAAGCACTCCCAGTTTGTTGCCGATGTCCATTTTTCTCTATGAGTTGATGTTGATCTAACCCCAACCCTAAGTGGAATTTTCCTCCAATGGGATTTTCCCATGCATTTTAGCAGGAAACATAGATAGGGCAGCCTAGAAAAGTAAGTTTCCTCCTAACCATATCCAAGCACTCCCAGTTTGTTGCCGATGTCCATTTTTCTCTATGAGTTCATGGTGACCTAACCCTAACCCTAGGTGAAATTTTCCTCCAATGGGATTTTCCCATGTATTTTACCAGGAAACGTAGATACGGCAGCCTAGAAAAGTAGGTTCCCTCCTAACCATATCCAAGCACTCCCAGTTTGTTGCCGATGTCCATTTTTCTCTATGAGTTCATGGTGACCTAACCCTAACCCTAAGTGGAATTTTCCTCCAATGGGATCTTCCCATGTATTTTAGCAGGAAACATAGATAGGGCAGCCTAGAAAAGTAAGTTCCCTCCTAACCATATCCAAGCACTCCCAGTTTGTTGCCGATGTCCATTTTTCTCTATGAGTTCATGGTGACCTAACCCTAACCCTAGGTGGAATTTTCCTCCAATGGGTTCTTCCCATGTATTTTAGTAGGAAACGTAGATACGGCAGCCTAGAAAAGGAAGTTCCCTCCTAACCATATCCAAGCACTCCCAGTTTGTTGCCGATGTCCATTTTTCTCTATGAGTTCATGTTGATCTAACCCCAACCCTAAGTGGAATTTTCCTCCAATGGGATTTTCCCATGCATTTTAGCAGGAAACATAGATAGGGCAGCCTAGAAAAGTCAGTTTCCTCCTAACCATATCCAAGCACTCCCAGTTTGTTGCCGATGTCCATTTTTCTCTATGAGTTCATGGTGACCTAACCCTAACCCTAGGTGAAATTTTCCTCCAATGGGATTTTCCCATGTATTTTACCAGGAAACGTAGATACGGCAGCCTAGAAAAGTAGGTTCCCTCCTAACCATATCCAAGCACTCCCAGTTTGTTGCCGATGTCCATTTTTCTCTATGAGTTCATGGTGACCTAACCCTAACCCTAAGTGGAATTTTCCTCCAATGGGATCTTCCCATGTATTTTAGCAGGAAACATAGATAGGGCAGCCTAGAAAAGTAAGTTCCCTCCTAACCATATCCAAGCACTCCCAGTTTGTTGCCGATGTCCATTTTTCTCTATGAGTTCATGGTGACCTAACCCTAACCCTAGGTGGAATTTTCCTCCAATGGGTTCTTCCCATGTATTTTAGAAGGAAACGTAGATACGGCAGCCTAGAAAACTAAGTTCCCTCCTAACCATATCCAAGCACTCCCAGTTTGTTGCCGATGTCCATTTTTCTCTATGAGTTCATGGTGATCTAACCCCAACCCTAAGTGGAATTTTCCTCCAATGGGATTTTCCCATGAATTTTAGAAGAAAACATAGATACCGCAGCCTAGAAAAGTAAGTTCCCTCCTAACCATATCCAAGCACTCCCAGTTTGTTGCCGATGTCCATTTTTCTCTATGAGTTCATGGTGACCTAACCCTAACCCTAGGTGGAATTTTCCTCCAATGGGATCTTCCCATGTATTTTAGCAGGAAACGTAGATACGGCAGCCTAGAAAAGTAAGTTCCCTCCTAACCATATCCAAGCACTCCCAGTTTGTTGCCGATGTCCATTTTTCTCTATGAGTTCATGGTGACGTAACCCTAAGTGGAATTTTCCTCCAATGGGTTCTTCCCATGTATTTTAGCAGGAAACGTAGATACGGCAGCCTAGAAAAGTAAGTTCCCTCCTAACCATATCCAAGCACTCCCAGTTTGTTGCCGATGTCCATTTTTCTCTATGAGTTCATGGTGACCTAACCCTAACCCTAGGTGGAATTTTCCTCCAATGGGATCTTCCCATGTATTTTAGCAGGAAACATAGATAGGGCAGCCTAGAAAAGTAAGTTCCCTCCTAACCATATCCAAGCACTCCCAGTTTGTTGCCGATGTCCATTTTTCTCTATGAGTTCATGGTGACCTAACCCTAACCCTAAGTGGAATTTTCCTCCAATGGGATCTTCCCATGTATTTTAGCAGGAAACATAGATAGGGCAGCCTAGAAAAGTAAGTTCCCTCCTAACCATATCCAAGCACTCCCAGTTTGTTGCCGATGTCCATTTTTCTCTATGAGTTCATGGTGACCTAACCCTAACCCTAGGTGGAATTTTCCTCCAATGGGTTCTTCCCATGTATTTTAGTAGGAAACGTAGATACGGCAGCCTAGAAAAGGAAGTTCCCTCCTAACCATATCCAAGCACTCCCAGTTTGTTGCCGATGTCCATTTTTCTCTATGAGTTCATGTTGATCTAACCCCAACCCTAAGTGGAATTTTCCTCCAATGGGATTTTCCCATGCATTTTAGCAGGAAACATAGATAGGGCAGCCTAGAAAAGTAAGTTTCCTCCTAACCATATCCAAGCACTCCCAGTTTGTTGCCGATGTCCATTTTTCTCTATGAGTTCATGGTGACCTAACCCTAACCCTAGGTGAAATTTTCCTCCAATGGGATTTTCCCATGTATTTTACCAGGAAACGTAGATACGGCAGCCTAGAAAAGTAGGTTCCCTCCTAACCATATCCAAGCACTCCCAGTTTGTTGCCGATGTCCATTTTTCTCTATGAGTTCATGGTGACCTAACCCTAACCCTAAGTGGAATTTTCCTCCAATGGGATCTTCCCATGTATTTTAGCAGGAAACATAGATAGGGCAGCCTAGAAAAGTAAGTTCCCTCCTAACCATATCCAAGCACTCCCAGTTTGTTGCCGATGTCCATTTTTCTCTATGAGTTCATGGTGACCTAACCCTAACCCTAGGTGGAATTTTCCTCCAATGGGTTCTTCCCATGTATTTTAGTAGGAAACGTAGATACGGCAGCCTAGAAAACTAAGTTCCCTCCTAACCATATCCAAGCACTCCCAGTTTGTTGCCGATGTCCATTTTTCTCTATGAGTTCATGGTGATCTAACCCCAACCCTAAGTGGAATTTTCCTCCAATGGGATTTTCCCATGAATTTTAGAAGAAAACATAGATACCGCAGCCTAGAAAAGTAAGTTCCCTCCTAACCATATCCAAGCACTCCCAGTTTGTTGCCGATGTCCATTTTTCTCTATGAGTTCATGGTGACCTAACCCTAACCCTAGGTGGAATTTTCCTCCAATGGGATCTTCCCATGTATTTTAGCAGGAAACGTAGATACGGCAGCCTAGAAAAGTAAGTTCCCTCCTAACCATATCCAAGCACTCCCAGTTTGTTGCCGATGTCCATTTTTCTCTATGAGTTCATGGTGACGTAACCCTAAGTGGAATTTTCCTCCAATGGGTTCTTCCCATGTATTTTAGCAGGAAACGTAGATACGGCAGCCTAGAAAAGTAAGTTCCCTCCTAACCATATCCAAGCACTCCCAGTTTGTTGCCGATGTCCATTTTTCTCTATGAGTTCATGGTGACCTAACCCTAACCCTAGGTGGAATTTTCCTCCAATGGGTTCTTCCCATGTATTTTAGTAGGAAACGTAGATACGGCAGCCTAGAAAAGTAAGTTCCCTCCTAACCATATCCAAGCACTCCCAGTTTGTTGCCGATGTCCATTTTTCTCTATGAGTTCATGGTGATCTAACCCCAACCCTAAGTGGAATTTTCCTCCAATGGGATTTTCCCATGAATTTTAGAAGAAAACATAGATACCGCAGCCTAGAAAAGTAAGTTCCCTCCTAACCATATCCAAGCACTCCCAGTTTGTTGCCGATGTCCATTTTTCTCTATGAGTTCATGGTGACCTAACCTTAACCCTAGGTGGAATTTTCCTCCAATGGGATCTTCCCATGTATTTTAGCAGGAAACGTAGATACGGCAGCCTAGAAAAGTAAGTTCCCTCCTAACCATATCCAAGCACTCCCAGTTTGTTGCCGATGTCCATTTTTCTCTATGAGTTCATGGTGACCTAACCCTAACCCTAAGTGGAATTTTCCTCCAATGGGATCTTCCCATGTATTTTAGCAGGAAACATAGATAGGGCAGCCTAGAAAAGTAAGTTCCCTCCTAACCATATCCAAGCACTCCCAGTTTGTTGCCGATGTCCATTTTTCTCTATGAGTTCATGGTGACCTAACCCTAACCCTAGGTGGAATTTTCCTCCAATGGGATCTTCCCATGTATTTTACCAGGAAACGTAGATATGGCAGCCTAGAAAAGTAGGTTCCCTCCTAACCATATCCAAGCACTCCCAGTTTGTTGCCGATGTCCATTTTTCTCTATGAGTTCATGGTGACCTAACCCTAAGTGGAATTTAACTCCAATGTGATTTTCCCATGTATTTTAGCAGGAAACAAAGATAGGGCAGCCTAGAAATTTCTTTGCCCTCCTAATCATTCCCAATCCATTTTTCTCTATGAGTTCCTGCTGACCTAAACCTAACCCTAGGTGGAATTTTCCTCCAATGGGATTTTCCCATGCATTTTAGTAGGAAACATAGATAGGGCAGCCTAGAAAAGTAAGTTCCCTCCTAAGCATATCCAAGCACTCCCAGTTTGTTGCCAATGTCCATTTTTCTCTATGAGTTCATGGTGACCTAACCCTAACCCTAAGTGGAATTTTCCTCCAATGGGATCTTCCCATGTATTTTAGCAGGAAACGTAGATACGGCAGCCTAGAAAAGTAAGTTCCCTCCTAACCATATCCAAGCACTCCCAGTTTGTTGCCGATGTCCATTTTTCTCTATGAGTTGATGTTGATCTAACCCCAACCCTAAGTGGAATTTTCCTCCAATGGGATTTTCCCATGCATTTTAGCAGGAAACATAGATAGGGCAGCCTAGAAAAGTAAGTTTCCTCCTAACCATATCCAAGCACTCCCAGTTTGTTGCCGATGTCCATTTTTCTCTATGAGTTCATGGTGACCTAACCCTAACCCTAGGTGAAATTTTCCTCCAATGGGATTTTCCCATGTATTTTACCAGGAAACGTAGATACGGCAGCCTAGAAAAGTAGGTTCCCTCCTAACCATATCCAAGCACTCCCAGTTTGTTGCCGATGTCCATTTTTCTCTATGAGTTCATGGTGACCTAACCCTAACCCTAAGTGGAATTTTCCTCCAATGGGATCTTCCCATGTATTTTAGCAGGAAACATAGATAGGGCAGCCTAGAAAAGTAAGTTCCCTCCTAACCATATCCAAGCACTCCCAGTTTGTTGCCGATGTCCATTTTTCTCTATGAGTTCATGGTGACCTAACCCTAACCCTAGGTGGAATTTTCCTCCAATGGGTTCTTCCCATGTATTTTAGTAGGAAACGTAGATACGGCAGCCTAGAAAAGGAAGTTCCCTCCTAACCATATCCAAGCACTCCCAGTTTGTTGCCGATGTCCATTTTTCTCTATGAGTTCATGTTGATCTAACCCCAACCCTAAGTGGAATTTTCCTCCAATGGGATTTTCCCATGCATTTTAGCAGGAAACATAGATAGGGCAGCCTAGAAAAGTAAGTTTCCTCCTAACCATATCCAAGCACTCCCAGTTTGTTGCCGATGTCCATTTTTCTCTATGAGTTCATGGTGACCTAACCCTAACCCTAGGTGAAATTTTCCTCCAATGGGATTTTCCCATGTATTTTACCAGGAAACGTAGATACGGCAGCCTAGAAAAGTAGGTTCCCTCCTAACCATATCCAAGCACTCCCAGTTTGTTGCCGATGTCCATTTTTCTCTATGAGTTCATGGTGACCTAACCCTAACCCTAAGTGGAATTTTCCTCCAATGGGATCTTCCCATGTATTTTAGCAGGAAACATAGATAGGGCAGCCTAGAAAAGTAAGTTCCCTCCTAACCATATCCAAGCACTCCCAGTTTGTTGCCGATGTCCATTTTTCTCTATGAGTTCATGGTGACCTAACCCTAACCCTAGGTGGAATTTTCCTCCAATGGGTTCTTCCCATGTATTTTAGTAGGAAACGTAGATACGGCAGCCTAGAAAAGTAAGTTCCCTCCTAACCATATCCAAGCACTCCCAGTTTGTTGCCGATGTCCATTTTTCTCTATGAGTTCATGGTGATCTAACCCCAACCCTAAGTGGAATTTTCCTCCAATGGGATTTTCCCATGAATTTTAGAAGAAAACATAGATACCGCAGCCTAGAAAAGTAAGTTCCCTCCTAACCATATCCAAGCACTCCCAGTTTGTTGCCGATGTCCATTTTTCTCTATGAGTTCATGGTGACCTAACCCTAACCCTAGGTGGAATTTTCCTCCAATGGGATCTTCCCATGTATTTTAGCAGGAAACGTAGATACGGCAGCCTAGAAAAGTAAGTTCCCTCCTAACCATATCCAAGCACTCCCAGTTTGTTGCCGATGTCCATTTTTCTCTATGAGTTCATGGTGACGTAACCCTAAGTGGAATTTTCCTCCAATGGGTTCTTCCCATGTATTTTAGCAGGAAACGTAGATACGGCAGCCTAGAAAAGTAAGTTCCCTCCTAACCATATCCAAGCACTCCCAGTTTGTTGCCGATGTCCATTTTTCTCTATGAGTTCATGGTGACCTAACCCTAACCCTAGGTGGAATTTTCCTCCAATGGGATCTTCCCATGTATTTTAGCAGGAAACATAGATAGGGCAGCCTAGAAAAGTAAGTTCCCTCCTAACCATATCCAAGCACTCCCAGTTTGTTGCCGATGTCCATTTTTCTCTATGAGTTCATGGTGACCTAACCCTAACCCTAAGTGGAATTTTCCTCCAATGGGATTTTCCCATGCATTTTAGCAGGAAACATAGATAGGGCAGCCTAGAAAAGTAAGTTTCCTCCTAACCATATCCAAGCACTCCCAGTTTGTTGCCGATGTCCATTTTTCTCTATGAGTTCATGGTGACCTAACCCTAACCCTAGGTGAAATTTTCCTCCAATGGGATTTTCCCATGTATTTTACCAGGAAACGTAGATACGGCAGCCTAGAAAAGTAGGTTCCCTCCTAACCATATCCAAGCACTCCCAGTTTGTTGCCGATGTCCATTTTTCTCTATGAGTTCATGGTGACCTAACCCTAACCCTAAGTGGAATTTTCCTCCAATGGGATCTTCCCATGTATTTTAGCAGGAAACATAGATAGGGCAGCCTAGAAAAGTAAGTTCCCTCCTAACCATATCCAAGCACTCCCAGTTTGTTGCCGATGTCCATTTTTCTCTATGAGTTCATGGTGACCTAACCCTAACCCTAGGTGGAATTTTCCTCCAATGGGTTCTTCCCATGTATTTTAGTAGGAAACGTAGATACGGCAGCCTAGAAAACTAAGTTCCCTCCTAACCATATCCAAGCACTCCCAGTTTGTTGCCGATGTCCATTTTTCTCTATGAGTTCATGGTGATCTAACCCCAACCCTAAGTGGAATTTTCCTCCAATGGGATTTTCCCATGAATTTTAGAAGAAAACATAGATACCGCAGCCTAGAAAAGTAAGTTCCCTCCTAACCATATCCAAGCACTCCCAGTTTGTTGCCGATGTCCATTTTTCTCTATGAGTTCATGGTGACCTAACCCTAACCCTAGGTGGAATTTTCCTCCAATGGGATCTTCCCATGTATTTTAGCAGGAAACGTAGATACGGCAGCCTAGAAAAGTAAGTTCCCTCCTAACCATATCCAAGCACTCCCAGTTTGTTGCCGATGTCCATTTTTCTCTATGAGTTCATGGTGACCTAACCCTAACCCTAGGTGGAATTTTCCTCCAATGGGTTCTTCCCATGTATTTTAGTAGGAAACGTAGATACGGCAGCCTAGAAAAGTAAGTTCCCTCCTAACCATATCCAAGCACTCCCAGTTTGTTGCCGATGTCCATTTTTCTCTATGAGTTCATGGTGATCTAACCCCAACCCTAAGTGGAATTTTCCTCCAATGGGATTTTCCCATGAATTTTAGAAGAAAACATAGATACCGCAGCCTAGAAAAGTAAGTTCCCTCCTAACCATATCCAAGCACTCCCAGTTTGTTGCCGATGTCCATTTTTCTCTATGAGTTCATGGTGACCTAACCCTAACCCTAGGTGGAATTTTCCTCCAATGGGATCTTCCCATGTATTTTAGCAGGAAACGTAGATACGGCAGCCTAGAAAAGTAAGTTCCCTCCTAACCATATCCAAGCACTCCCAGTTTGTTGCCGATGTCCATTTTTCTCTATGAGTTCATGGTGACGTAACCCTAAGTGGAATTTTCCTCCAATGGGTTCTTCCCATGTATTTTAGCAGGAAACGTAGATACGGCAGCCTAGAAAAGTAAGTTCCCTCCTAACCATATCCAAGCACTCCCAGTTTGTTGCCGATGTCCATTTTTCTCTATGAGTTCATGGTGACCTAACCCTAACCCTAGGTGGAATTTTCCTCCAATGGGATCTTCCCATGTATTTTAGCAGGAAACATAGATAGGGCAGCCTAGAAAAGTAAGTTCCCTCCTAACCATATCCAAGCACTCCCAGTTTGTTGCCGATGTCCATTTTTCTCTATGAGTTCATGGTGACCTAACCCTAACCCTAAGTGGAATTTTCCTCCAATGGGATCTTCCCATGTATTTTAGCAGGAAACATAGATAGGGCAGCCTAGAAAAGTAAGTTCCCTCCTAACCATATCCAAGCACTCCCAGTTTGTTGCCGATGTCCATTTTTCTCTATGAGTTCATGGTGATCTAACCCCAACCCTAAGTGGAATTTTCCTCCAATGGGATTTTCCCATGAATTTTAGAAGAAAACATAGATACCGCAGCCTAGAAAAGTAAGTTCCCTCCTAACCATATCCAAGCACTCCCAGTTTGTTGCCGATGTCCATTTTTCTCTATGAGTTCATGGTGACCTAACCCTAACCCTAGGTGGAATTTTCCTCCAATGGGATCTTCCCATGTATTTTAGCAGGAAACGTAGATACGGCAGCCTAGAAAAGTAAGTTCCCTCCTAACCATATCCAAGCACTCCCAGTTTGTTGCCGATGTCCATTTTTCTCTATGAGTTCATGGTGACCTAACCCTAACCCTAGGTGGAATTTTCCTCCAATGGGATCTTCCCATGTATTTTAGCAGGAAACATAGATAGGGCAGCCTAGAAAAGTAAGTTCCCTCCTAACCATATCCAAGCACTCCCAGTTTGTTGCCGATGTCCATTTTTCTCTATGAGTTCATGGTGACCTAACCCTAACCCTAAGTGGAATTTTCCTCCAATGGGATTTTCCCATGCATTTTAGCAGGAAACATAGATAGGGCAGCCTAGAAAAGTAAGTTTCCTCCTAACCATATCCAAGCACTCCCAGTTTGTTGCCGATGTCCATTTTTCTCTATGAGTTCATGGTGACCTAACCCTAACCCTAGGTGAAATTTTCCTCCAATGGGATTTTCCCATGTATTTTACCAGGAAACGTAGATACGGCAGCCTAGAAAAGTAGGTTCCCTCCTAACCATATCCAAGCACTCCCAGTTTGTTGCCGATGTCCATTTTTCTCTATGAGTTCATGGTGACCTAACCCTAACCCTAAGTGGAATTTTCCTCCAATGGGATCTTCCCATGTATTTTAGCAGGAAACATAGATAGGGCAGCCTAGAAAAGTAAGTTCCCTCCTAACCATATCCAAGCACTCCCAGTTTGTTGCCGATGTCCATTTTTCTCTATGAGTTCATGGTGACCTAACCCTAACCCTAGGTGGAATTTTCCTCCAATGGGATCTTCCCATGTATTTTAGCAGGAAACGTAGATACGGCAGCCTAGAAAAGTAAGTTCCCTCCTAACCATATCCAAGCACTCCCAGTTTGTTGCCGATGTCCATTTTTCTCTATGAGTTCATGGTGACCTAACCCTAACCCTAGGTGGAATTTTCCTCCAATGGGATCTTCCCATGTATTTTAGCAGGAAACATAGATAGGGCAGCCTAGAAAAGTAAGTTCCCTCCTAACCATATCCAAGCACTCCCAGTTTGTTGCCGATGTCCATTTTTCTCTATGAGTTCATGGTGACCTAACCCTAACCCTAAGTGGAATTTTCCTCCAATGGGATTTTCCCATGCATTTTAGCAGGAAACATAGATAGGGCAGCCTAGAAAAGTAAGTTTCCTCCTAACCATATCCAAGCACTCCCAGTTTGTTGCCGATGTCCATTTTTCTCTATGAGTTCATGGTGACCTAACCCTAACCCTAGGTGAAATTTTCCTCCAATGGGATTTTCCCATGTATTTTACCAGGAAACGTAGATACGGCAGCCTAGAAAAGTAGGTTCCCTCCTAACCATATCCAAGCACTCCCAGTTTGTTGCCGATGTCCATTTTTCTCTATGAGTTCATGGTGACCTAACCCTAACCCTAAGTGGAATTTTCCTCCAATGGGATCTTCCCATGTATTTTAGCAGGAAACATAGATAGGGCAGCCTAGAAAAGTAAGTTCCCTCCTAACCATATCCAAGCACTCCCAGTTTGTTGCCGATGTCCATTTTTCTCTATGAGTTCATGGTGACCTAACCCTAACCCTAGGTGGAATTTTCCTCCAATGGGTTCTTCCCATGTATTTTAGTAGGAAACGTAGATACGGCAGCCTAGAAAACTAAGTTCCCTCCTAACCATATCCAAGCACTCCCAGTTTGTTGCCGATGTCCATTTTTCTCTATGAGTTCATGGTGATCTAACCCCAACCCTAAGTGGAATTTTCCTCCAATGGGATTTTCCCATGAATTTTAGAAGAAAACATAGATACCGCAGCCTAGAAAAGTAAGTTCCCTCCTAACCATATCCAAGCACTCCCAGTTTGTTGCCGATGTCCATTTTTCTCTATGAGTTCATGGTGACCTAACCCTAACCCTAGGTGGAATTTTCCTCCAATGGGATCTTCCCATGTATTTTAGCAGGAAACGTAGATACGGCAGCCTAGAAAAGTAAGTTCCCTCCTAACCATATCCAAGCACTCCCAGTTTGTTGCCGATGTCCATTTTTCTCTATGAGTTCATGGTGACCTAACCCTAACCCTAGGTGGAATTTTCCTCCAATGGGTTCTTCCCATGTATTTTAGTAGGAAACGTAGATACGGCAGCCTAGAAAAGTAAGTTCCCTCCTAACCATATCCAAGCACTCCCAGTTTGTTGCCGATGTCCATTTTTCTCTATGAGTTCATGGTGATCTAACCCCAACCCTAAGTGGAATTTTCCTCCAATGGGATTTTCCCATGAATTTTAGAAGAAAACATAGATACCGCAGCCTAGAAAAGTAAGTTCCCTCCTAACCATATCCAAGCACTCCCAGTTTGTTGCCGATGTCCATTTTTCTCTATGAGTTCATGGTGACCTAACCCTAACCCTAGGTGGAATTTTCCTCCAATGGGATCTTCCCATGTATTTTAGCAGGAAACGTAGATACGGCAGCCTAGAAAAGTAAGTTCCCTCCTAACCATATCCAAGCACTCCCAGTTTGTTGCCGATGTCCATTTTTCTCTATCAGTTCATGGTGACGTAACCCTAAGTGGAATTTTCCTCCAATGGGTTCTTCCCATGTATTTTAGCAGGAAACGTAGATACGGCAGCCTAGAAAAGTAAGTTCCCTCCTAACCATATCCAAGCACTCCCAGTTTGTTGCCGATGTCCATTTTTCTCTATGAGTTCATGGTGACCTAACCCTAACCCTAGGTGGAATTTTCCTCCAATGGGATCTTCCCATGTATTTTAGCAGGAAACATAGATAGGGCAGCCTAGAAAAGTAAGTTCCCTCCTAACCATATCCAAGCACTCCCAGTTTGTTGCCGATGTCCATTTTTCTCTATGAGTTCATGGTGACCTAACCCTAACCCTAAGTGGAATTTTCCTCCAATGGGATCTTCCCATGTATTTTAGCAGGAAACATAGATAGGGCAGCCTAGAAAAGTAAGTTCCCTCCTAACCATATCCAAGCACTCCCAGTTTGTTGCCGATGTCCATTTTTCTCTATGAGTTCATGGTGATCTAACCCCAACCCTAAGTGGAATTTTCCTCCAATGGGATTTTCCCATGAATTTTAGAAGAAAACATAGATACCGCAGCCTAGAAAAGTAAGTTCCCTCCTAACCATATCCAAGCACTCCCAGTTTGTTGCCGATGTCCATTTTTCTCTATGAGTTCATGGTGACCTAACCCTAACCCTAGGTGGAATTTTCCTCCAATGGGATCTTCCCATGTATTTTAGCAGGAAACGTAGATACGGCAGCCTAGAAAAGTAAGTTCCCTCCTAACCATATCCAAGCACTCCCAGTTTGTTGCCGATGTCCATTTTTCTCTATGAGTTCATGGTGACGTAACCCTAAGTGGAATTTTCCTCCAATGGGTTCTTCCCATGTATTTTAGCAGGAAACGTAGATACGGCAGCCTAGAAAAGTAAGTTCCCTCCTAACCATATCCAAGCACTCCCAGTTTGTTGCCGATGTCCATTTTTCTCTATGAGTTCATGGTGACCTAACCCTAACCCTAGGTGGAATTTTCCTCCAATGGGATCTTCCCATGTATTTTAGCAGGAAACATAGATAGGGCAGCCTAGAAAAGTAAGTTCCCTCCTAACCATATCCAAGCACTCCCAGTTTGTTGCCGATGTCCATTTTTCTCTATGAGTTCATGGTGACCTAACCCTAACCCTAAGTGGAATTTTCCTCCAATGGGATCTTCCCATGTATTTTAGCAGGAAACATAGATAGGGCAGCCTAGAAAAGTAAGTTCCCTCCTAACCATATCCAAGCACTCCCAGTTTGTTGCCGATGTCCATTTTTCTCTATGAGTTCATGGTGACCTAACCCTAACCCTAGGTGGAATTTTCCTCCAATGGGATCTTCCCATGTATTTTAGCAGGAAACGTAGATACGGCAGCCTAGAAAAGTAAGTTCCCTCCTAACCATATCCAAGCACTCCCAGTTTGTTGCCGATGTCCATTTTTCTCTATGAGTTCATGTTGATCTAACCCCAACCCTAAGTGGAATTTTCCTCCAATGGGATTTTCCCATGCATTTTAGCAGGAAAAATAGATAGGGCAGCCTAGAAAAGTAAGTTTCCTCCTAACCATATCCAAGCACTCCCAGTTTGTTGCCGATGTCCATTTTTCTCTATGAGTTCATGGTGACCTAACCCTAACCCTAGGTGAAATTTTCCTCCAATGGGATTTTCCCATGTATTTTACCAGGAAACGTAGATATGGCAGCCTAGAAAAGTAGGTTCCCTCCTAACCATATCCAAGCACTCCCAGTTTGTTGCCGATGTCCATTTTTCTCTATGAGTTCATGGTGACCTAACCCTAACCCTAGGTGGAATTTTCCTCCAATGGGATCTTCCCATGTATTTTAGCAGGAAACGTAGATACGACAGCCTAGAAAAGTAAGTTCCCTCCTAACCATATCCAAGCACTCCCAGTTTGTTGCCGATGTCCATTTTTCTCTATGAGTTCATGGTGACCTAACCCTAACCCTAGGTGGAATTTTCCTCCAATGGGATCTTCCCATGTATTTTAGCAGGAAACGTAGATACGGCAGCCTAGAAAAGTAAGTTCCCTCCTAACCATATCCAAGCACTCCCAGTTTGTTGCCGATGTCCATTTTTCTCTATGAGTTCATGTTGATCTAACCCCAACCCTAAGTGGAATTTTCCTTCAATGGGATTTTCCCATGCATTTTAGCAGGAAACATAGATAGGGCAGCCTAGAAAAGTAAGTTTCCTCCTAACCATATCCAAGCACTCCCAGTTTTTTGCCGATGTCCATTTTTCTCTATGAGTTCATGGTGACCTAACCCTAACCCTAGGTGAAATTTTCCTCCAATGGGATTTTCCCATGTATTTTACCAGGAAACGTAGATACGGCAGCCTAGAAAAGTAGGTTCCCTCCTAACCATATCCAAGCACTCCCAGTTTGTTGCCGATGTCCATTTTTCTCTATGAGTTCATGGTGACCTAACCCTAACCCTAGGTGGAATTTTCCTCCAATGGGATCTTCCCATGTATTTTAGCAGGAAACGTAGATACGGCAGCCTAGAAAAGTAAGTTCCCTCCTAACCATATCCATGCACTCCCAGTTTGTTGCCGATGTCCATTTTTCTCTATGAGTTCATGGTGACCTAACCCTAACCCTAAGTGGAATTTTCCTCCAATGGGATCTTCCCATGTATTTTAGCAGGAAACATAGATAGGGCAGCCTAGAAAAGTAAGTTTCCTCCTAACCATATCCAAGCACTCCCAGTTTGTTGCCGATGTCCATTTTTCTCTATGAGTTCATGGTGACCTAACCCTAACCCTATGTGAAATTTTCCTCCAATGGGATTTTCCCATGTATTTTACCAGGAAACGTAGATACGGCAGCCTAGAAAAGTAGGTTCCCTCCTAACCATATCCAAGCACTCCCAGTTTGTTGCCGATGTCCATTTTTCTCTATGAGTTCATGGTGACCTAACCCTAACCCTAGGTGGAATTTTCCTCCAATGGGATCTTCCCATGTATTTTAGCAGGAAACGTAGATACGGCAGCCTAGAAAAGTAAGTTCCCTCCTAACCATATCCATGCACTCCCAGTTTGTTGCCGATGTCCATTTTTCTCTATGAGTTCATGGTGACCTAACCCTAACCCTAAGTGGAATTTTCCTCCAATGGGATCTTCCCATGTATTTTAGCAGGAAACATAGATAGGGCAGCCTAGAAAAGTAAGTTTCCTCCTAACCATATCCAAGCACTCCCAGTTTGTTGCCGATGTCCATTTTTCTCTATGAGTTCATGGTGACCTAACCCTAACCCTATGTGAAATTTTCCTCCAATGGGATTTTCCCATGTATTTTAGCAGGAAACGTAGATACGGCAGCCTAGAAAAGTAGGTTCCCTCCTAACCATATCCAAGCACTCCCAGTTTGTTGCCGATGTCCATTTTTCTCTATGAGTTCATGGTGACCTAACCCTAACCCTAGGTGGAATTTTCCTCCAATGGGATCTTCCCATGTATTTTAGCAGGAAACGTAGATACGGCAGCCTAGAAAAGTAAGTTCCCTCCTAACCATATCCATGCACTCCCAGTTTGTTGCCGATGTCCATTTTTCTCTATGAGTTCATGGTGACCTAACCCTAACCCTAAGTGGAATTTTCCTCCAATGGGATCTTCCCATGTATTTTAGCAGGAAACATAGATAGGGCAGCCTAGAAAAGTAAGTTCCCTCCTAACCATATCCAAGCACTCCCAGTTTGTTGCCGATGTCCATTTTTCTCTATGAGTTCATGGTGACCTAACCCTAGGTGGAATTTTCCTCCAATGGGATCTTCCCATGTATTTTAGCAGGAAACGTAGATACGGCAGCCTAGAAAAGTAAGTTCCCTCCTAACCATATCCAAGCACTCCCAGTTTGTTGCCGATGTCCATTTTTCTCTATGAGTTCATGTTGATCTAACCCCAACCCTAAGTGGAATTTTCCTCCAATGGGATTTTCCCATGCATTTTAGCAGGAAACATAGATAGGGCAGCCTAGAAAAGTAAGTTTCCTCCTAACCATATCCAAGCACTCCCAGTTTGTTGCCGATGTCCATTTTTCTCTATGAGTTCATGGTGACCTAACCCTAACCCTAGGTGAAATTTTCCTCCAATGGGATTTTCCCATGTATTTTACCAGGAAACGTAGATAGGGCAGCCTAGAAAAGTAGGTTCCCTCCTAACCATATCCAAGCACTCCCAGTTTGTTGCCGATGTCCATTTTTCTCTATGAGTTCATGGTGACCTAACCCTAACCTTAGGTGGAATTTTCCTCCAAAGGGATCTTCCCATGTATTTTAGCAGGAAACGTAGATACGACAGCCTAGAAAAGTAAGTTCCCTCCTAACCATATCCAAGCACTCCCAGTTTGTTGCCGATGTCCATTTTTCTCTATGAGTTCATGGTGACCTAACCCTAACCCTAGGTGGAATTTTCCTCCAATGGGATCTTCCCATGTATTTTAGCAGGAAACGTAGATACGGCAGCCTAGAAAAGTAAGTTCCCTCCTAACCATATCCAAGCACTCCCAGTTTGTTGCCGATGTCCATTTTTCTCTATGAGTTCATGTTGATCTAACCCCAACCCTAAGTGGAATTTTCCTTCAATGGGATTTTCCCATGCATTTTAGCAGGAAACATAGATAGGGCAGCCTAGAAAAGTAAGTTTCCTCCTAACCACATCCAAGCACTCCCAGTTTTTTGCCGATGTCCATTTTTCTCTATGAGTTCATGGTGACCTAACCCTAGGTGAAATTTTCCTCCAATGGGATTTTCCCATGTATTTTACCAGGAAACGTAGATACGGCAGCCTAGAAAAGTAGGTTCCCTCCTAACCATATCCAAGCACTCCCAGTTTGTTGCCGATGTCCATTTTTCTCTATGAGTTCATGGTGACCTAACCCTAACCCTAGGTGGAATTTTCCTCCAATGGGATCTTCCCATGTATTTTAGCAGGAAACGTAGATACGACAGCCTAGAAAAGTAAGTTCCCTCCTAACCATATCCAAGCACTCCCAGTTTGTTCCCGATGTCCATTTTTCTCTATGAGTTCATGGTGATCTAACCCCAACCCTAAGTGGAATTTTCCTCCAATGGGATTTTCCCATGTATTTTACCAGGAAACCTAGATACGGCAGCCTAGAAAAGTAAGTTCCCTCCTAACCATATCCAAGCACTCCCAGTTTGTTGCTGATGTCCATTTTTCTCTATGAGTTCATGGTGACCTAACCCTAACCCTAGGTGGAATTTTCCTCCAATGGGATCTTCCCATGTATTTTAGCAGGAAACGTAGATACGGCAGCCTAGAAAAGTAAGTTCCCTCCTAACCATATCCAAGCACTCCCAGTTTGTTCCTGATGTCCATTTTTCTCTATGAGTTCATGGTGATCTAACCCCAACCCTAAGTGAAATTTTCCTCCAATGGGATTTTCCCATGCATTTTAGCAGGAAACATAGATAGGGCAGCCTAGAAAAGTAAGTTCCCTCCTAACCATATCCATGCACTCCCAGTTTGTTGCCGATGTCCATTTTTCTCTATGAGTTCATGGTGACCTAACCCTAACCCTAAGTGGAATTTTCCTCCAATGGGATCTTCCCATGTATTTTAGCAGGAAACATAGATAGGGCAGCCTAGAAAAGTAAGTTTCCTCCTAACCATATCCAAGCACTCCCAGTTTGTTGCCGATGTCCATTTTTCTCTATGAGTTCATGGTGACCTAAACCTAAGTGGAATTTTCCTCCAATGGGATTTTCCCATGTATTTTAGCAGGAAACGTAGATAGGGCAGCCTAGAAAATTAAGTTCCCTCCTAACCATATCCAAGCACTCCCAGTTTCTTGCCGATGTCCATTTTTCTCTATGAGTTCATGGTGACCTAACCCTAACCCTAAGTGGAATTTTCCTCCAATGGGATTTTCCCATGCATTTTAGCAGGAAACATAGATAGGGCAGCCTAGAAAATTAAGTTCCCTCCTAACCATATCCAAGCACTCCCAGTTTGTTGCCGATGTCCATTTTTCTCTATGAGTTCATGGTGACCTAACCCTAACCCTAGGTGGAATTTTCCTCCAATGGGATCTTCCCATGTATTTTAGCAGGAAACGTAGATACGGCAGCCTAGAAAAGTAAGTTCCCTCCTAACCATATCCAAGCACTCCCAGTTTGTTGCCGATGTACATTTTTCTCTATGAGTTCATGGTGACCTAACCCTAAGTGGAATTTAACTCCAATGTGATTTTCCCATGTATTTTAGCAGGAAACAAAGATAGGGCAGCCTAGAAATTTCTTTGCCCTCCTAATCATTCCCAATCCATTTTTCTCTATGAGTTCCTGCTGACCTAACCCTAACCCTAGGTGGAATTTTCCTCCAATGGGATCTTCCCATGTATTTTAGCAGGAAACGTAGATACGGCAGCCTAGAAAAGTAAGTTCCCTCCTAACCATATCCAAGCACTCCCAGTTTGTTGCCGATGTCCATTTTTCTCTATGAGTTCATGGTGACCTAACCCTAAGTGGAATTTAACTCCAATGTGATTTTCCCATGTATTTTAGCAGGAAACAAAGATAGGGCAGCCTAGAAATTTCTTTGCCCTCCTAATCATTCCCAATCCATTTTTCTCTATGAGTTCCTGCTGACCTAACCCTAACCCTAGGTGGAATTTTCCTCCAATGGGATTTTCCCATGTATTTTAGCAGGAAACAAAGATAGGGCAGCCTAGAAATTTCTTTGCCCTCCTAATCATTCCCAATCCATTTTTCTCTATGAGTTCCTGCTGACCTAACCCTAACCCTAGGAGGAATTTTCCTCCAATGGGATTTTCCCATGCATTTTAGTAGGAAACATAGATAGGGCAGCCTAGAAAAGTAAGTTCCCTCCTAACCATATCCAAGCACTCCCAGTTTGTTGCCGATGTCCATTTTTCTCTATGGGTTCATGGTGACCTAACCCTAACCCTAAGTGGAATTTTCCTCCAATGGGATTTTCCCATGTATTTTAGAAGAAAACAAAGATAGGGCAGCCTTGAAATATCTTTGCCCTCCTAATCATTCCCAACCACTCCGAATTTATTGGCAATGTCCATGTTTCTCTCCATGTTCATGGTGACCTAACCCAAACGCTAACTGGAATTTTCCTCCAATGGGATTTTCCCATGTATTTTACCAGGAAACATAGATAGGGAAGCCTAGAAAAGTAAGTGCCCTCCTAACCATTCCCAAGCACTCCAAATTTGTTGACAATGTCCATGTTGCTCTCCATATTCATGGTGACCTAACCCTAACCCTAGGTGGAATTTTCCTCCAATGGGATTTTCCCATGTATTTTACCAGGAAACGTAGATACGGCAGCCTAGAAAAGTAAGTTCCCTCCTAACCATATCCAAGCACTCCCAGTTTGTTGCCGATGTCCATTTTTCTCTATGAGTTCATGGTGACCTAACCCTAAGTGGAATTTAACTCCAATGTGATTTTCCCATGTATTTTAGCAGGAAACAAAGATAGGGCAGCCTAGAAATTTCTTTGCCCTCCTAATCATTCCCAATCCATTTTTCTCTATGAGTTCCTGCTGACCTAAACCTAACCCTAGGTGGAATTTTCCTCCAATGGGATTTTCCCATGCATTTTAGTAGGAAACATAGATAGGGCAGCCTAGAAAAGTAAGTTCCCTCCTAAGCATATCCAAGCACTCCCAGTTTGTTGCCAATGTCCCTTTTTCTCTATGAGTTCATGGTGACCTAACCCTAACCCTAAGTGGAATTTTCCTCCAATGGGATCTTCCCATGTATTTTAGCAGGAAACGTAGATACGGCAGCCTAGAAAAGTAAGTTCCCTCCTAACCATATCCAAGCACTCCCAGTTTGTTGCCGATGTCCATTTTTCTCTATGAGTTGATGTTGATCTAACCCCAACCCTAAGTGGAATTTTCCTCCAATGGGATTTTCCCATGCATTTTAGCAGGAAACATAGATAGGGCAGCCTAGAAAAGTAAGTTTCCTCCTAACCATATCCAAGCACTCCCAGTTTGTTGCCGATGTCCATTTTTCTCTATGAGTTCATGGTGACCTAACCCTAACCCTAAGTGGAATTTTCCTCCAATGGGATTTTCCCATGTATTTTAGCAGGAAACATAGATAGGGCAGCCTAGAAAAGTAAGTTCCCTCCTAACCATATCCAAGCACTCCCAGTTTGTTGCCGATGTCCATTTTTCTCTATGAGTTCATGGTGACCTAACCCTAACCCTAGGTGGAATTTTCCTCCAATGGGTTCTTCCCATGTATTTTAGTAGGAAACGTAGATACGGCAGCCTAGAAAAGGAAGTTCCCTCCTAACCATATCCAAGCACTCCCAGTTTGTTGCCGATGTCCATTTTTCTCTATGAGTTCATGGTGACCTAACCCTAACCCTAAGTGGAATTTTCCTCCAATGGGATCTTCCCATGTATTTTAGCAGGAAACATAGATAGGGCAGCCTAGAAAAGTAAGTTCCCTCCTAACCATATCCAAGCACTCCCAGTTTGTTGCCGATGTCCATTTTTCTCTATGAGTTCATGGTGACCTAACCCTAACCCTAGGTGGAATTTTCCTCCAATGGGTTCTTCCCATGTATTTTAGTAGGAAACGTAGATACGGCAGCCTAGAAAACTAAGTTCCCTCCTAACCATATCCAAGCACTCCCAGTTTGTTGCCGATGTCCATTTTTCTCTATGAGTTCATGGTGATCTAACCCCAACCCTAAGTGGAATTTTCCTCCAATGGGATTTTCCCATGAATTTTAGAAGAAAACATAGATACCGCAGCCTAGAAAAGTAAGTTCCCTCCTAACCATATCCAAGCACTCCCAGTTTGTTGCCGATGTCCATTTTTCTCTATGAGTTCATGGTGACCTAACCCTAACCCTAGGTGGAATTTTCCTCCAATGGGATCTTCCCATGTATTTTAGCAGGAAACGTAGATACGGCAGCCTAGAAAAGTAAGTTCCCTCCTAACCATATCCAAGCACTCCCAGTTTGTTGCCGATGTCCATTTTTCTCTATGAGTTCATGGTGACGTAACCCTAAGTGGAATTTTCCTCCAATGGGTTCTTCCCATGTATTTTAGCAGGAAACGTAGATACGGCAGCCTAGAAAAGTAAGTTCCCTCCTAACCATATCCAAGCACTCCCAGTTTGTTGCCGATGTCCATTTTTCTCTATGAGTTCATGGTGACCTAACCCTAACCCTAGGTGGAATTTTCCTCCAATGGGTTCTTCCCATGTATTTTAGTAGGAAACGTAGATACGGCAGCCTAGAAAAGTAAGTTCCCTCCTAACCATATCCAAGCACTCCCAGTTTGTTGCCGATGTCCATTTTTCTCTATGAGTTCATGGTGATCTAACCCCAACCCTAAGTGGAATTTTCCTCCAATGGGATTTTCCCATGAATTTTAGAAGAAAACATAGATACCGCAGCCTAGAAAAGTAAGTTCCCTCCTAACCATATCCAAGCACTCCCAGTTTGTTGCCGATGTCCATTTTTCTCTATGAGTTCATGGTGACCTAACCCTAACCCTAGGTGGAATTTTCCTCCAATGGGATCTTCCCATGTATTTTAGCAGGAAACGTAGATACGGCAGCCTAGAAAAGTAAGTTCCCTCCTAACCATATCCAAGCACTCCCAGTTTGTTGCCGATGTCCATTTTTCTCTATGAGTTCATGGTGACGTAACCCTAAGTGGAATTTTCCTCCAATGGGTTCTTCCCATGTATTTTAGCAGGAAACGTAGATACGGCAGCCTAGAAAAGTAAGTTCCCTCCTAACCATATCCAAGCACTCCCAGTTTGTTGCCGATGTCCATTTTTCTCTATGAGTTCATGGTGACCTAACCCTAACCCTAGGTGGAATTTTCCTCCAATGGGATCTTCCCATGTATTTTAGCAGGAAACATAGATAGGGCAGCCTAGAAAAGTAAGTTCCCTCCTAACCATATCCAAGCACTCCCAGTTTGTTGCCGATGTCCATTTTTCTCTATGAGTTCATGGTGACCTAACCCTAACCCTAAGTGGAATTTTCCTCCAATGGGATCTTCCCATGTATTTTAGCAGGAAACATAGATAGGGCAGCCTAGAAAAGTAAGTTCCCTCCTAACCATATCCAAGCACTCCCAGTTTGTTGCCGATGTCCATTTTTCTCTATGAGTTCATGGTGACCTAACCCTAACCCTAGGTGGAATTTTCCTCCAATGGGATCTTCCCATGTATTTTAGCAGGAAACGTAGATACGGCAGCCGAGAAAAGTAAGTTCCCTCCTAACCATATCCAAGCACTCCCAGTTTTTTGCCGATGTCCATTTTTCTCTATGAGTTCATGGTGACCTAACCCTAACCCTAGGTGAAATTTTCCTCCAATGGGATTTTCCCATGTATTTTACCAGGAAACGTAGATATGGCAGCCTAGAAAAGTAGGTTCCCTCCTAACCATATCCAAGCACTCCCAGTTTGTTGCCGATGTCCATTTTTCTCTATGAGTTCATGGTGACCTAACCCTAAGTGGAATTTAACTCCAATGTGATTTTCCCATGTATTTTAGCAGGAAACAAAGATAGGGCAGCCTAGAAATTTCTTTGCCCTCCTAATCATTCCCAATCCATTTTTCTCTATGAGTTCCTGCTGACCTAAACCTAACCCTAGGTGAAATTTTCCTCCAATGGGATTTTCCCATGTATTTTACCAGGAAACGTAGATACGGCAGCCTAGAAAAGTAGGTTCCCTCCTAACCATATCCAAGCACTCCCAGTTTGTTGCCGATGTCCATTTTTCTCTATGAGTTCATGGTGACCTAACCCTAACCCTAAGTGGAATTTTCCTCCAATGGGATCTTCCCATGTATTTTAGCAGGAAACATAGATAGGGCAGCCTAGAAAAGTAAGTTCCCTCCTAACCATATCCAAGCACTCCCAGTTTGTTGCCGATGTCCATTTTTCTCTATGAGTTCATGGTGACCTAACCCTAACCCTAAGTGGAATTTTCCTCCAATGGGATCTTCCCATGTATTTTAGCAGGAAACATAGATAGGGCAGCCTAGAAAAGTAAGTTCCCTCCTAACCATATGCAAGCACTCCCAGTTTGTTGCCGATGTCCATTTTTCTCTATGAGTTCATGGTGACCTAACCCTAACCCTAGGTGGAATTTTCCTCCAATGGGTTCTTCCCATGTATTTTAGTAGGAAACGTAGATACGGCAGCCTAGAAAACTAAGTTCCCTCCTAACCATATCCAAGCACTCCCAGTTTGTTGCCGATGTCCATTTTTCTCTATGAGTTCATGGTGATCTAACCCCAACCCTAAGTGGAATTTTCCTCCAATGGGATTTTCCCATGAATTTTAGAAGAAAACATAGATACCGCAGCCTAGAAAAGTAAGTTCCCTCCTAACCATATCCAAGCACTCCCAGTTTGTTGCCGATGTCCATTTTTCTCTATGAGTTCATGGTGACCTAACCCTAACCCTAGGTGGAATTGTCCTCCAATGGGATCTTCCCATGTATTTTAGCAGGAAACGTAGATACGGCAGCCTAGAAAAGTAAGTTCCCTCCTAACCATATCCAAGCACTCCCAGTTTGTTGCCGATGTCCATTTTTCTCTATGAGTTCATGGTGACGTAACCCTAAGTGGAATTTTCCTCCAATGGGTTCTTCCCATGTATTTTAGCAGGAAACGTAGATACGGCAGCCTAGAAAAGTAAGTTCCCTCCTAACCATATCCAAGCACTCCCAGTTTGTTGCCGATGTCCATTTTTCTCTATGAGTTCATGGTGACCTAACCCTAACCCTAGGTGGAATTTTCCTCCAATGGGTTCTTCCCATGTATTTTAGTAGGAAACGTAGATACGGCAGCCTAGAAAAGTAAGTTCCCTCCTAACCATATCCAAGCACTCCCAGTTTGTTGCCGATGTCCATTTTTCTCTATGAGTTCATGGTGATCTAACCCCAACCCTAAGTGGAATTTTCCTCCAATGGGATTTTCCCATGAATTTTAGAAGTAAACATAGATACCGCAGCCTAGAAAAGTAAGTTCCCTCCTAACCATATCCAAGCACTCCCAGTTTGTTGCCGATGTCCATTTTTCTCTATGAGTTCATGGTGACCTAACCCTAACCCTAGGTGGAATTTTCCTCCAATGGGATCTTCCCATGTATTTTACCAGGAAACGTAGATACGGCAGCCTAGAAAAGTAAGTTCCCTCCTAACCATATCCAAGCACTCCCAGTTTGTTGCCGATGTCCATTTTTCTCTATGAGTTCATGGTGACCTAACCCTAAGTGGAATTTAACTCCAATGTGATTTTCCCATGTATTTTAGCAGGAAACAAAGATAGGGCAGCCTAGAAATTTCTTTGCCCTCCTAATCATTCCCAATCCATTTTTCTCTATGAGTTCCTGCTGACCTAAACCTAACCCTAGGTGGAATTTTCCTCCAATGGGATTTTCCCATGCATTTTAGTAGGAAACATAGATAGGGCAGCCTAGAAAAGTAAGTTCCCTCCTAAGCATATCCAAGCACTCCCAGTTTGTTGCCAATGTCCCTTTTTCTCTATGAGTTCATGGTGACCTAACCCTAACCCTAAGTGGAATTTTCCTCCAATGGGATCTTCCCATGTATTTTAGCAGGAAACGTAGATACGGCAGCCTAGAAAAGTAAGTTCCCTCCTAACCATATCCAAGCACTCCCAGTTTGTTGCCGATGTCCATTTTTCTCTATGAGTTGATGTTGATCTAACCCCAACCCTAAGTGGAATTTTCCTCCAATGGGATTTTCCCATGCATTTTAGCAGGAAACATAGATAGGGCAGCCTAGAAAAGTAAGTTTCCTCCTAACCATATCCAAGCACTCCCAGTTTGTTGCCGATGTCCATTTTTCTCTATGAGTTCATGGTGACCTAACCCTAACCCTAAGTGGAATTTTCCTCCAATGGGATTTTCCCATGTATTTTAGCAGGAAACATAGATAGGGCAGCCTAGAAAAGTAAGTTCCCTCCTAACCATATCCAAGCACTCCCAGTTTGTTGCCGATGTCCATTTTTCTCTATGAGTTCATGGTGACCTAACCCTAACCCTAGGTGGAATTTTCCTCCAATGGGTTCTTCCCATGTATTTTAGTAGGAAACGTAGATACGGCAGCCTAGAAAAGTAAGTTCCCTCCTAACCATATCCAAGCACTCCCAGTTTGTTGCCGATGTCCATTTTTCTCTATGAGTTCATGGTGATCTAACCCCAACCCTAAGTGGAATTTTCCTCCAATGGGATTTTCCCATGAATTTTAGAAGTAAACATAGATACCGCAGCCTAGAAAAGTAAGTTCCCTCCTAACCATATCCAAGCACTCCCAGTTTGTTGCCGATGTCCATTTTTCTCTATGAGTTCATGGTGACCTAACCCTAACCCTAGGTGGAATTTTCCTCCAATGGGATCTTCCCATGTATTTTACCAGGAAACGTAGATACGGCAGCCTAGAAAAGTAAGTTCCCTCCTAACCATATCCAAGCACTCCCAGTTTGTTGCCGATGTCCATTTTTCTCTATGAGTTCATGGTGACCTAACCCTAAGTGGAATTTAACTCCAATGTGATTTTCCCATGTATTTTAGCAGGAAACAAAGATAGGGCAGCCTAGAAATTTCTTTGCCCTCCTAATCATTCCCAATCCATTTTTCTCTATGAGTTCCTGCTGACCTAAACCTAACCCTAGGTGGAATTTTCCTCCAATGGGATTTTCCCATGCATTTTAGTAGGAAACATAGATAGGGCAGCCTAGAAAAGTAAGTTCCCTCCTAAGCATATCCAAGCACTCCCAGTTTGTTGCCAATGTCCCTTTTTCTCTATGAGTTCATGGTGACCTAACCCTAACCCTAAGTGGAATTTTCCTCCAATGGGATCTTCCCATGTATTTTAGCAGGAAACGTAGATACGGCAGCCTAGAAAAGTAAGTTCCCTCCTAACCATATCCAAGCACTCCCAGTTTGTTGCCGATGTCCATTTTTCTCTATGAGTTGATGTTGATCTAACCCCAACCCTAAGTGGAATTTTCCTCCAATGGGATTTTCCCATGCATTTTAGCAGGAAACATAGATAGGGCAGCCTAGAAAAGTAAGTTTCCTCCTAACCATATCCAAGCACTCCCAGTTTGTTGCCGATGTCCATTTTTCTCTATGAGTTCATGGTGACCTAACCCTAACCCTAAGTGGAATTTTCCTCCAATGGGATTTTCCCATGTATTTTAGCAGGAAACATAGATAGGGCAGCCTAGAAAAGTAAGTTCCCTCCTAACCATATCCAAGCACTCCCAGTTTGTTGCCGATGTCCATTTTTCTCTATGAGTTCATGGTGACCTAACCCTAACCCTAGGTGGAATTTTCCTCCAATGGGTTCTTCCCATGTATTTTAGTAGGAAACGTAGATACGGCAGCCTAGAAAAGGAAGTTCCCTCCTAACCATATCCAAGCACTCCCAGTTTGTTGCCGATGTCCATTTTTCTCTATGAGTTCATGGTGACCTAACCCTAACCCTAAGTGGAATTTTCCTCCAATGGGATCTTCCCATGTATTTTAGCAGGAAACATAGATAGGGCAGCCTAGAAAAGTAAGTTCCCTCCTAACCATATCCAAGCACTCCCAGTTTGTTGCCGATGTCCATTTTTCTCTATGAGTTCATGGTGACCTAACCCTAACCCTAGGTGGAATTTTCCTCCAATGGGTTCTTCCCATGTATTTTAGTAGGAAACGTAGATACGGCAGCCTAGAAAACTAAGTTCCCTCCTAACCATATCCAAGCACTCCCAGTTTGTTGCCGATGTCCATTTTTCTCTATGAGTTCATGGTGATCTAACCCCAACCCTAAGTGGAATTTTCCTCCAATGGGATTTTCCCATGAATTTTAGAAGAAAACATAGATACCGCAGCCTAGAAAAGTAAGTTCCCTCCTAACCATATCCAAGCACTCCCAGTTTGTTGCCGATGTCCATTTTTCTCTATGAGTTCATGGTGACCTAACCCTAACCCTAGGTGGAATTTTCCTCCAATGGGATCTTCCCATGTATTTTAGCAGGAAACGTAGATACGGCAGCCTAGAAAAGTAAGTTCCCTCCTAACCATATCCAAGCACTCCCAGTTTGTTGCCGATGTCCATTTTTCTCTATGAGTTCATGGTGACGTAACCCTAAGTGGAATTTTCCTCCAATGGGTTCTTCCCATGTATTTTAGCAGGAAACGTAGATACGGCAGCCTAGAAAAGTAAGTTCCCTCCTAACCATATCCAAGCACTCCCAGTTTGTTGCCGATGTCCATTTTTCTCTATGAGTTCATGGTGACCTAACCCTAACCCTAGGTGGAATTTTCCTCCAATGGGTTCTTCCCATGTATTTTAGTAGGAAACGTAGATACGGCAGCCTAGAAAAGTAAGTTCCCTCCTAACCATATCCAAGCACTCCCAGTTTGTTGCCGATGTCCATTTTTCTCTAGGAGTTCATGGTGATCTAACCCCAACCCTAAGTGGAATTTTCCTCCAATGGGATTTTCCCATGAATTTTAGAAGAAAACATAGATACCGCAGCCTAGAAAAGTAAGTTCCCTCCTAACCATATCCAAGCACTCCCAGTTTGTTGCCGATGTCCATTTTTCTCTATGAGTTCATGGTGACCTAACCCTAACCCTAGGTGGAATTTTCCTCCAATGGGATCTTCCCATGTATTTTACCAGGAAACGTAGATACGGCAGCCTAGAAAAGTAAGTTCCCTCCTAACCATATCCAAGCACTCCCAGTTTGTTGCCGATGTCCATTTTTCTCTATGAGTTCATGGTGACCTAACCCTAAGTGGAATTTAACTCCAATGTGATTTTCCCATGTATTTTAGCAGGAAACAAAGATAGGGCAGCCTAGAAATTTCTTTGCCCTCCTAATCATTCCCAATCCATTTTTCTCTATGAGTTCCTGCTGACCTAAACCTAACCCTAGGTGGAATTTTCCTCCAATGGGATTTTCCCATGCATTTTAGTAGGAAACATAGATAGGGCAGCCTAGAAAAGTAAGTTCCCTCCTAAGCATATCCAAGCACTCCCAGTTTGTTGCCAATGTCCCTTTTTCTCTATGAGTTCATGGTGACCTAACCCTAACCCTAGGTGGAATTTTCCTCCAATGGGATCTTCCCATGTATTTTAGCAGGAAACGTAGATACGGCAGCCTAGAAAAGTAAGTTCCCTCCTAACCATATCCAAGCACTCCCAGTTTGTTGCCGATGTCCATTTTTCTCTATGAGTTCATGGTGACGTAACCCTAAGTGGAATTTTCCTCCAATGGGTTCTTCCCATGTATTTTAGCAGGAAACGTAGATACGGCAGCCTAGAAAAGTAAGTTCCCTCCTAACCATATCCAAGCACTCCCAGTTTGTTGCCGATGTCCATTTTTCTCTATGAGTTCATGGTGACCTAACCCTAACCCTAGGTGGAATTTTCCTCCAATGGGTTCTTCCCATGTATTTTAGTAGGAAACGTAGATACGGCAGCCTAGAAAAGTAAGTTCCCTCCTAACCATATCCAAGCACTCCCAGTTTGTTGCCGATGTCCATTTTTCTCTAGGAGTTCATGGTGATCTAACCCCAACCCTAAGTGGAATTTTCCTCCAATGGGATTTTCCCATGAATTTTAGAAGAAAACATAGATACCGCAGCCTAGAAAAGTAAGTTCCCTCCTAACCATATCCAAGCACTCCCAGTTTGTTGCCGATGTCCATTTTTCTCTATGAGTTCATGGTGACCTAACCCTAACCCTAGGTGGAATTTTCCTCCAATGGGATCTTCCCATGTATTTTAGCAGGAAACGTAGATACGGCAGCCTAGAAAAGTAAGTTCCCTCCTAACCATATCCAAGCACTCCCAGTTTGTTGCCGATGTCCATTTTTCTCTATGAGTTCATGGTGACGTAACCCTAAGTGGAATTTTCCTCCAATGGGTTCTTCCCATGTATTTTAGCAGGAAACGTAGATACGGCAGCCTAGAAAAGTAAGTTCCCTCCTAACCATATCCAAGCACTCCCAGTTTGTTGCCGATGTCCATTTTTCTCTATGAGTTCATGGTGACCTAACCCTAACCCTAGGTGGAATTTTCCTCCAATGGGATCTTCCCATGTATTTTAGCAGGAAACATAGATAGGGCAGCCTAGAAAAGTAAGTTCCCTCCTAACCATATCCAAGCACTCCCAGTTTGTTGCCGATGTCCATTTTTCTCTATGAGTTCATGGTGACCTAACCCTAACCCTAAGTGGAATTTTCCTCCAATGGGATCTTCCCATGTATTTTAGCAGGAAACATAGATAGGGCAGCCTAGAAAAGTAAGTTCCCTCCTAACCATATCCAAGCACTCCCAGTTTGTTGCCGATGTCCATTTTTCTCTATGAGTTCATGGTGACCTAACCCTAACCCTAGGTGGAATTTTCCTCCAATGGGATCTTCCCATGTATTTTAGCAGGAAACGTAGATACGGCAGCCGAGAAAAGTAAGTTCCCTCCTAACCATATCCAAGCACTCCCAGTTTTTTGCCGATGTCCATTTTTCTCTATGAGTTCATGGTGACCTAACCCTAACCCTAGGTGAAATTTTCCTCCAATGGGATTTTCCCATGTATTTTACCAGGAAACGTAGATATGGCAGCCTAGAAAAGTAGGTTCCCTCCTAACCATATCCAAGCACTCCCAGTTTGTTGCCGATGTCCATTTTTCTCTATGAGTTCATGGTGACCTAACCCTAAGTGGAATTTAACTCCAATGTGATTTTCCCATGTATTTTAGCAGGAAACAAAGATAGGGCAGCCTAGAAATTTCTTTGCCCTCCTAATCATTCCCAATCCATTTTTCTCTATGAGTTCCTGCTGACCTAAACCTAACCCTAGGTGAAATTTTCCTCCAATGGGATTTTCCCATGTATTTTACCAGGAAACGTAGATACGGCAGCCTAGAAAAGTAGGTTCCCTCCTAACCATATCCAAGCACTCCCAGTTTGTTGCCGATGTCCATTTTTCTCTATGAGTTCATGGTGACCTAACCCTAACCCTAAGTGGAATTTTCCTCCAATGGGATCTTCCCATGTATTTTAGCAGGAAACATAGATAGGGCAGCCTAGAAAAGTAAGTTCCCTCCTAACCATATCCAAGCACTCCCAGTTTGTTGCCGATGTCCATTTTTCTCTATGAGTTCATGGTGACCTAACCCTAACCCTAAGTGGAATTTTCCTCCAATGGGATCTTCCCATGTATTTTAGCAGGAAACATAGATAGGGCAGCCTAGAAAAGTAAGTTCCCTCCTAACCATATGCAAGCACTCCCAGTTTGTTGCCGATGTCCATTTTTCTCTATGAGTTCATGGTGACCTAACCCTAACCCTAGGTGGAATTTTCCTCCAATGGGTTCTTCCCATGTATTTTAGTAGGAAACGTAGATACGGCAGCCTAGAAAACTAAGTTCCCTCCTAACCATATCCAAGCACTCCCAGTTTGTTGCCGATGTCCATTTTTCTCTATGAGTTCATGGTGATCTAACCCCAACCCTAAGTGGAATTTTCCTCCAATGGGATTTTCCCATGAATTTTAGAAGAAAACATAGATACCGCAGCCTAAAAAAGTAAGTTCCCTCCTAACCATATCCAAGCACTCCCAGTTTGTTGCCGATGTCCATTTTTCTCTATGAGTTCATGGTGACCTAACCCTAACCCTAGGTGGAATTGTCCTCCAATGGGATCTTCCCATGTATTTTAGCAGGAAACGTAGATACGGCAGCCTAGAAAAGTAAGTTCCCTCCTAACCATATCCAAGCACTCCCAGTTTGTTGCCGATGTCCATTTTTCTCTATGAGTTCATGGTGACGTAACCCTAAGTGGAATTTTCCTCCAATGGGTTCTTCCCATGTATTTTAGCAGGAAACGTAGATACGGCAGCCTAGAAAAGTAAGTTCCCTCCTAACCATATCCAAGCACTCCCAGTTTGTTGCCGATGTCCATTTTTCTCTATGAGTTCATGGTGACCTAACCCTAACCCTAGGTGGAATTTTCCTCCAATGGGTTCTTCCCATGTATTTTAGTAGGAAACGTAGATACGGCAGCCTAGAAAAGTAAGTTCCCTCCTAACCATAT
The DNA here is from genome assembly GCA_034064705.1 of Bothrops alternatus. NCBI lineage: Eukaryota > Metazoa > Chordata > Lepidosauria > Squamata > Viperidae > Bothrops > Bothrops alternatus. The sequence goes on from JARGCV010000165.1 coordinate 2,413,495, forward strand.
CCAAGCACTCCCAGTTTGTTGCCGATGTCCATTTTTCTCTATGAGTTCATGGTGATCTAACCCCAACCCTAAGTGGAATTTTCCTCCAATGGGATTTTCCCATGAATTTTAGAAGTAAACATAGATACCGCAGCCTAGAAAAGTAAGTTCCCTCCTAACCATATCCAAGCACTCCCAGTTTGTTGCCGATGTCCATTTTTCTCTATGAGTTCATGGTGACCTAACCCTAACCCTAGGTGGAATTTTCCTCCAATGGGATCTTCCCATGTATTTTAGCAGGAAACATAGATAGGGCAGCCTAGAAAAGTAAGTTCCCTCCTAACCATATCCAAGCACTCCCAGTTTGTTGCCGATGTCCATTTTTCTCTATGAGTTCATGGTGACCTAACCCTAACCCTAGGTGGAATTTTCCTCCAATGGGTTCTTCCCATGTATTTTAGTAGGAAACGTAGATACGGCAGCCTAGAAAAGGAAGTTCCCTCCTAACCATATCCAAGCACTCCCAGTTTGTTGCCGATGTCCATTTTTCTCTATGAGTTCATGTTGATCTAACCCCAACCCTAAGTGGAATTTTCCTCCAATGGGATTTTCCCATGCATTTTAGCAGGAAACATAGATAGGGCAGCCTAGAAAAGTAAGTTCCCTCCTAACCATATCCAAGCACTCCCAGTTTGTTGCCGATGTCCATTTTTCTCTATGAGTTCATGGTGACCTAACCCTAACCCTAGGTGGAATTTTCCTCCAATGGGTTCTTCCCATGTATTTTAGTAGGAAACGTAGATACGGCAGCCTAGAAAACTAAGTTCCCTCCTAACCATATCCAAGCACTCCCAGTTTGTTGCCGATGTCCATTTTTCTCTATGAGTTCATGGTGATCTAACCCCAACCCTAAGTGGAATTTTCCTCCAATGGGATTTTCCCATGAATTTTAGAAGAAAACATAGATACCGCAGCCTAGAAAAGTAAGTTCCCTCCTAACCATATCCAAGCACTCCCAGTTTGTTGCCGATGTCCATTTTTCTCTATGAGTTCATGGTGACCTAACCCTAACCCTAGGTGGAATTTTCCTCCAATGGGATCTTCCCATGTATTTTAGCAGGAAACGTAGATACGGCAGCCTAGAAAAGTAAGTTCCCTCCTAACCATATCCAAGCACTCCCAGTTTGTTGCCGATGTCCATTTTTCTCTATGAGTTCATGGTGACGTAACCCTAAGTGGAATTTTCCTCCAATGGGTTCTTCCCAAGTATTTTAGCAGGAAACGTAGATACGGCAGCCTAGAAAAGTAAGTTCCCTCCTAACCATATCCAAGCACTCCCAGTTTGTTGCCGATGTCCATTTTTCTCTATGAGTTCATGGTGACCTAACCCTAACCCTAGGTGGAATTTTCCTCCAATGGGTTCTTCCCATGTATTTTAGTAGGAAACGTAGATACGGCAGCCTAGAAAAGTAAGTTCCCTCCTAACCATATCCAAGCACTCCCAGTTTGTTGCCGATGTCCATTTTTCTCTATGAGTTCATGGTGATCTAACCCCAACCCTAAGTGGAATTTTCCTCCAATGGGATTTTCCCATGAATTTTAGAAGAAAACATAGATACCGCAGCCTAGAAAAGTAAGTTCCCTCCTAACCATATCCAAGCACTCCCAGTTTGTTGCCGATGTCCATTTTTCTCTATGAGTTCATGGTGACCTAACCCTAACCCTAGGTGGAATTTTCCTCCAATGGGATCTTCCCATGTATTTTAGCAGGAAACGTAGATACGGCAGCCTAGAAAAGTAAGTTCCCTCCTAACCATATCCAAGCACTCCCAGTTTGTTGCCGATGTCCATTTTTCTCTATGAGTTCATGGTGACGTAACCCTAAGTGGAATTTTCCTCCAATGGGTTCTTCCCATGTATTTTAGCAGGAAACGTAGATACGGCAGCCTAGAAAAGTAAGTTCCCTCCTAACCATATCCAAGCACTCCCAGTTTGTTGCCGATGTCCATTTTTCTCTATGAGTTCATGGTGACCTAACCCTAACCCTAGGTGGAATTTTCCTCCAATGGGATCTTCCCATGTATTTTAGCAGGAAACATAGATAGGGCAGCCTAGAAAAGTAAGTTCCCTCCTAACCATATCCAAGCACTCCCAGTTTGTTGCCGATGTCCATTTTTCTCTATGAGTTCATGGTGACCTAACCCTAACCCTAAGTGGAATTTTCCTCCAATGGGATCTTCCCATGTATTTTAGCAGGAAACATAGATAGGGCAGCCTAGAAAAGTAAGTTCCCTCCTAACCATATCCAAGCACTCCCAGTTTGTTGCCGATGTCCATTTTTCTCTATGAGTTCATGGTGACCTAACCCTAACCCTAGGTGGAATTTTCCTCCAATGGGATCTTCCCATGTATTTTAGCAGGAAACGTAGATACGGCAGCCTAGAAAAGTAAGTTCCCTCCTAACCATATCCAAGCACTCCCAGTTTGTTGCCGATGTCCATTTTTCTCTATGAGTTCATGGTGACGTAACCCTAAGTGGAATTTTCCTCCAATGGGTTCTTCCCAAGTATTTTAGCAGGAAACGTAGATACGGCAGCCTAGAAAAGTAAGTTCCCTCCTAACCATATCCAAGCACTCCCAGTTTGTTGCCGATGTCCATTTTTCTCTATGAGTTCATGGTGACCTAACCCTAACCCTAGGTGGAATTTTCCTCCAATGGGTTCTTCCCATGTATTTTAGTAGGAAACGTAGATACGGCAGCCTAGAAAAGTAAGTTCCCTCCTAACCATATCCAAGCACTCCCAGTTTGTTGCCGATGTCCATTTTTCTCTATGAGTTCATGGTGATCTAACCCCAACCCTAAGTGGAATTTTCCTCCAATGGGATTTTCCCATGAATTTTAGAAGAAAACATAGATACCGCAGCCTAGAAAAGTAAGTTCCCTCCTAACCATATCCAAGCACTCCCAGTTTGTTGCCGATGTCCATTTTTCTCTATGAGTTCATGGTGACCTAACCCTAACCCTAGGTGGAATTTTCCTCCAATGGGATCTTCCCATGTATTTTAGCAGGAAACGTAGATACGGCAGCCTAGAAAAGTAAGTTCCCTCCTAACCATATCCAAGCACTCCCAGTTTGTTGCCGATGTCCATTTTTCTCTATGAGTTCATGGTGACGTAACCCTAAGTGGAATTTTCCTCCAATGGGTTCTTCCCATGTATTTTAGCAGGAAACGTAGATACGGCAGCCTAGAAAAGTAAGTTCCCTCCTAACCATATCCAAGCACTCCCAGTTTGTTGCCGATGTCCATTTTTCTCTATGAGTTCATGGTGACCTAACCCTAACCCTAGGTGGAATTTTCCTCCAATGGGATCTTCCCATGTATTTTAGCAGGAAACATAGATAGGGCAGCCTAGAAAAGTAAGTTCCCTCCTAACCATATCCAAGCACTCCCAGTTTGTTGCCGATGTCCATTTTTCTCTATGAGTTCATGGTGACCTAACCCTAACCCTAAGTGGAATTTTCCTCCAATGGGATCTTCCCATGTATTTTAGCAGGAAACATAGATAGGGCAGCCTAGAAAAGTAAGTTCCCTCCTAACCATATCCAAGCACTCCCAGTTTGTTGCCGATGTCCATTTTTCTCTATGAGTTCATGGTGACCTAACCCTAACCCTAGGTGAAATTTTCCTCCAATGGGATTTTCCCATGTATTTTACCAGGAAACGTAGATATGGCAGCCTAGAAAAGTAGGTTCCCTCCTAACCATATCCAAGCACTCCCAGTTTGTTGCCGATGTCCATTTTTCTCTATGAGTTCATGGTGACCTAACCCTAACCCTAGGTGGAATTTTCCTCCAATGGGATCTTCCCATGTATTTTAGCAGGAAACGTAGATACGACAGCCTAGAAAAGTAAGTTCCCTCCTAACCATATCCAAGCACTCCCAGTTTGTTGCCGATGTCCATTTTTCTCTATGAGTTCATGGTGACCTAACCCTAACCCTAAGTGGAATTTTCCTCCAATGGGATCTTCCCATGTATTTTAGCAGGAAACATAGATAGGGCAGCCTAGAAAAGTAAGTTCCCTCCTAACCATATGCAAGCACTCCCAGTTTGTTGCCGATGTCCATTTTTCTCTATGAGTTCATGGTGACCTAACCCTAACCCTAGGTGGAATTTTCCTCCAATGGGTTCTTCCCATGTATTTTAGTAGGAAACGTAGATACGGCAGCCTAGAAAACTAAGTTCCCTCCTAACCATATCCAAGCACTCCCAGTTTGTTGCCGATGTCCATTTTTCTCTATGAGTTCATGGTGATCTAACCCCAACCCTAAGTGGAATTTTCCTCCAATGGGATTTTCCCATGAATTTTAGAAGAAAACATAGATACCGCAGCCTAGAAAAGTAAGTTCCCTCCTAACCATATCCAAGCACTCCCAGTTTGTTGCCGATGTCCATTTTTCTCTATGAGTTCATGGTGACCTAACCCTAACCCTAGGTGGAATTGTCCTCCAATGGGATCTTCCCATGTATTTTAGCAGGAAACGTAGATACGGCAGCCTAGAAAAGTAAGTTCCCTCCTAACCATATCCAAGCACTCCCAGTTTGTTGCCGATGTCCATTTTTCTCTATGAGTTCATGGTGACGTAACCCTAAGTGGAATTTTCCTCCAATGGGTTCTTCCCATGTATTTTAGCAGGAAACGTAGATACGGCAGCCTAGAAAAGTAAGTTCCCTCCTAACCATATCCAAGCACTCCCAGTTTGTTGCCGATGTCCATTTTTCTCTATGAGTTCATGGTGACCTAACCCTAACCCTAGGTGGAATTTTCCTCCAATGGGTTCTTCCCATGTATTTTAGTAGGAAACGTAGATACGGCAGCCTAGAAAAGTAAGTTCCCTCCTAACCATATCCAAGCACTCCCAGTTTGTTGCCGATGTCCATTTTTCTCTATGAGTTCATGGTGATCTAACCCCAACCCTAAGTGGAATTTTCCTCCAATGGGATTTTCCCATGAATTTTAGAAGAAAACATAGATACCGCAGCCTAGAAAAGTAAGTTCCCTCCTAACCATATCCAAGCACTCCCAGTTTGTTGCCGATGTCCATTTTTCTCTATGAGTTCATGGTGACCTAACCCTAACCCTAGGTGGAATTTTCCTCCAATGGGATCTTCCCATGTATTTTAGCAGGAAACATAGATAGGGCAGCCTAGAAAAGTAAGTTCCCTCCTAACCATATCCAAGCACTCCCAGTTTGTTGCCGATGTCCATTTTTCTCTATGAGTTCATGGTGACCTAACCCTAACCCTAAGTGGAATTTTCCTCCAATGGGATCTTCCCATGTATTTTAGCAGGAAACATAGATAGGGCAGCCTAGAAAAGTAAGTTCCCTCCTAACCATATCCAAGCACTCCCAGTTTGTTGCCGATGTCCATTTTTCTCTATGAGTTCATGGTGACCTAACCCTAACCCTAGGTGGAATTTTCCTCCAATGGGATCTTCCCATGTATTTTAGCAGGAAACGTAGATACGGCAGCCTAGAAAAGTAAGTTCCCTCCTAACCATATCCAAGCACTCCCAGTTTTTTGCCGATGTCCATTTTTCTCTATGAGTTCATGTTGATCTAACCCCAACCCTAAGTGGAATTTTCCTCCAATGGGATTTTCCCATGCATTTTAGCAGGAAACATAGATAGGGCAGCCTAGAAAAGTAAGTTTCCTCCTAACCATATCCAAGCACTCCCAGTTTGTTGCCGATGTCCATTTTTCTCTATGAGTTCATGGTGACCTAACCCTAACCCTAGGTGAAATTTTCCTCCAATGGGATTTTCCCATGTATTTTACCAGGAAACGTAGATATGGCAGCCTAGAAAAGTAGGTTCCCTCCTAACCATATCCAAGCACTCCCAGTTTGTTGCCGATGTCCATTTTTCTCTATGAGTTCATGGTGACCTAACCCTAAGTGGAATTTAACTCCAATGTGATTTTCCCATGTATTTTAGCAGGAAACAAAGATAGGGCAGCCTAGAAATTTCTTTGCCCTCCTAATCATTCCCAATCCATTTTTCTCTATGAGTTCCTGCTGACCTAAACCTAACCCTAGGTGGAATTTTCCTCCAATGGGATTTTCCCATGCATTTTAGTAGGAAACATAGATAGGGCAGCCTAGAAAAGTAAGTTCCCTCCTAAGCATATCCAAGCACTCCCAGTTTGTTGCCAATGTCCATTTTTCTCTATGAGTTCATGGTGACCTAACCCTAACCCTAAGTGGAATTTTCCTCCAATGGGATCTTCCCATGTATTTTAGCAGGAAACGTAGATACGGCAGCCTAGAAAAGTAAGTTCCCTCCTAACCATATCCAAGCACTCCCAGTTTGTTGCCGATGTCCATTTTTCTCTATGAGTTGATGTTGATCTAACCCCAACCCTAAGTGGAATTTTCCTCCAATGGGATTTTCCCATGCATTTTAGCAGGAAACATAGATAGGGCAGCCTAGAAAAGTAAGTTTCCTCCTAACCATATCCAAGCACTCCCAGTTTGTTGCCGATGTCCATTTTTCTCTATGAGTTCATGGTGACCTAACCCTAACCCTAGGTGAAATTTTCCTCCAATGGGATTTTCCCATGTATTTTACCAGGAAACGTAGATACGGCAGCCTAGAAAAGTAGGTTCCCTCCTAACCATATCCAAGCACTCCCAGTTTGTTGCCGATGTCCATTTTTCTCTATGAGTTCATGGTGACCTAACCCTAACCCTAAGTGGAATTTTCCTCCAATGGGATCTTCCCATGTATTTTAGCAGGAAACATAGATAGGGCAGCCTAGAAAAGTAAGTTCCCTCCTAACCATATCCAAGCACTCCCAGTTTGTTGCCGATGTCCATTTTTCTCTATGAGTTCATGGTGACCTAACCCTAACCCTAGGTGGAATTTTCCTCCAATGGGTTCTTCCCATGTATTTTAGTAGGAAACGTAGATACGGCAGCCTAGAAAAGGAAGTTCCCTCCTAACCATATCCAAGCACTCCCAGTTTGTTGCCGATGTCCATTTTTCTCTATGAGTTCATGTTGATCTAACCCCAACCCTAAGTGGAATTTTCCTCCAATGGGATTTTCCCATGCATTTTAGCAGGAAACATAGATAGGGCAGCCTAGAAAAGTAAGTTTCCTCCTAACCATATCCAAGCACTCCCAGTTTGTTGCCGATGTCCATTTTTCTCTATGAGTTCATGGTGACCTAACCCTAACCCTAGGTGAAATTTTCCTCCAATGGGATTTTCCCATGTATTTTACCAGGAAACGTAGATACGGCAGCCTAGAAAAGTAGGTTCCCTCCTAACCATATCCAAGCACTCCCAGTTTGTTGCCGATGTCCATTTTTCTCTATGAGTTCATGGTGACCTAACCCTAACCCTAAGTGGAATTTTCCTCCAATGGGATCTTCCCATGTATTTTAGCAGGAAACATAGATAGGGCAGCCTAGAAAAGTAAGTTCCCTCCTAACCATATCCAAGCACTCCCAGTTTGTTGCCGATGTCCATTTTTCTCTATGAGTTCATGGTGACCTAACCCTAACCCTAGGTGGAATTTTCCTCCAATGGGTTCTTCCCATGTATTTTAGTAGGAAACGTAGATACGGCAGCCTAGAAAACTAAGTTCCCTCCTAACCATATCCAAGCACTCCCAGTTTGTTGCCGATGTCCATTTTTCTCTATGAGTTCATGGTGATCTAACCCCAACCCTAAGTGGAATTTTCCTCCAATGGGATTTTCCCATGAATTTTAGAAGAAAACATAGATACCGCAGCCTAGAAAAGTAAGTTCCCTCCTAACCATATCCAAGCACTCCCAGTTTGTTGCCGATGTCCATTTTTCTCTATGAGTTCATGGTGACCTAACCCTAACCCTAGGTGGAATTTTCCTCCAATGGGATCTTCCCATGTATTTTAGCAGGAAACGTAGATACGGCAGCCTAGAAAAGTAAGTTCCCTCCTAACCATATCCAAGCACTCCCAGTTTGTTGCCGATGTCCATTTTTCTCTATGAGTTCATGGTGACCTAACCCTAACCCTAGGTGGAATTTTCCTCCAATGGGTTCTTCCCATGTATTTTAGTAGGAAACGTAGATACGGCAGCCTAGAAAAGTAAGTTCCCTCCTAACCATATCCAAGCACTCCCAGTTTGTTGCCGATGTCCATTTTTCTCTATGAGTTCATGGTGATCTAACCCCAACCCTAAGTGGAATTTTCCTCCAATGGGATTTTCCCATGAATTTTAGAAGAAAACATAGATACCGCAGCCTAGAAAAGTAAGTTCCCTCCTAACCATATCCAAGCACTCCCAGTTTGTTGCCGATGTCCATTTTTCTCTATGAGTTCATGGTGACCTAACCCTAACCCTAGGTGGAATTTTCCTCCAATGGGATCTTCCCATGTATTTTAGCAGGAAACGTAGATACGGCAGCCTAGAAAAGTAAGTTCCCTCCTAACCATATCCAAGCACTCCCAGTTTGTTGCCGATGTCCATTTTTCTCTATGAGTTCATGGTGACGTAACCCTAAGTGGAATTTTCCTCCAATGGGATCTTCCCATGTATTTTAGCAGGAAACGTAGATACGGCAGCCTAGAAAAGTAAGTTCCCTCCTAACCATATCCAAGCACTCCCAGTTTGTTGCCGATGTCCATTTTTCTCTATGAGTTCATGGTGACCTAACCCTAACCCTAGGTGGAATTTTCCTCCAATGGGATCTTCCCATGTATTTTAGCAGGAAACATAGATAGGGCAGCCTAGAAAAGTAAGTTCCCTCCTAACCATATCCAAGCACTCCCAGTTTGTTGCCGATGTCCATTTTTCTCTATGAGTTCATGGTGACCTAACCCTAACCCTAAGTGGAATTTTCCTCCAATGGGATCTTCCCATGTATTTTAGCAGGAAACATAGATAGGGCAGCCTAGAAAAGTAAGTTCCCTCCTAACCATATCCAAGCACTCCCAGTTTGTTGCCGATGTCCATTTTTCTCTATGAGTTCATGGTGACCTAACCCTAACCCTAGGTGGAATTTTCCTCCAATGGGATCTTCCCATGTATTTTAGCAGGAAACGTAGATACGGCAGCCTAGAAAAGTAAGTTCCCTCCTAACCATATCCAAGCACTCCCAGTTTGTTGCCGATGTCCATTTTTCTCTATGAGTTCATGTTGATCTAACCCCAACCCTAAGTGGAATTTTCCTCCAATGGGATTTTCCCATGCATTTTAGCAGGAAACATAGATAGGGCAGCCTAGAAAAGTAAGTTTCCTCCTAACCATATCCAAGCACTCCCAGTTTGTTGCCGATGTCCATTTTTCTCTATGAGTTCATGGTGACCTAACCCTAACCCTAGGTGAAATTTTCCTCCAATGGGATTTTCCCATGTATTTTACCAGGAAACGTAGATATGGCAGCCTAGAAAAGTAGGTTCCCTCCTAACCATATCCAAGCACTCCCAGTTTGTTGCCGATGTCCATTTTTCTCTATGAGTTCATGGTGACCTAACCCTAACCCTAGGTGGAATTTTCCTCCAATGGGATCTTCCCATGTATTTTAGCAGGAAACGTAGATACGACAGCCTAGAAAAGTAAGTTCCCTCCTAACCATATCCAAGCACTCCCAGTTTGTTGCCGATGTCCATTTTTCTCTATGAGTTCATGGTGACCTAACCCTAACCCTAGGTGGAATTTTCCTCCAATGGGATCTTCCCATGTATTTTAGCAGGAAACGTAGATACGGCAGCCTAGAAAAGTAAGTTCCCTCCTAACCATATCCAAGCACTCCCAGTTTGTTGCCGATGTCCATTTTTCTCTATGAGTTCATGTTGATCTAACCCCAACCCTAAGTGGAATTTTCCTTCAATGGGATTTTCCCATGCATTTTAGCAGGAAACATAGATAGGGCAGCCTAGAAAAGTAAGTTTCCTCCTAACCATATCCAAGCACTCCCAGTTTTTTGCCGATGTCCATTTTTCTCTATGAGTTCATGGTGACCTAACCCTAACCCTAGGTGAAATTTTCCTCCAATGGGATTTTCCCATGTATTTTACCAGGAAACGTAGATACGGCAGCCTAAAAAAGTAGGTTCCCTCCTAACCATATCCAAGCACTCCCAGTTTGTTGCCGATGTCCATTTTTCTCTATGAGTTCATGGTGACCTAACCCTAACCCTAGGTGGAATTTTCCTCCAATGGGATCTTCCCATGTATTTTAGCAGGAAACGTAGATAGGGCAGCCTAGAAAAGTAAGTTTCCTCCTAACCATATCCAAGCACTCCCAGTTTGTTGCCGATGTCCATTTTTCTCTATGAGTTCATGGTGACCTAACCCTAACCCTAGGTGAAATTTTCCTCCAATGGGATTTTCCCATGTATTTTACCAGGAAACGTAGATACGGCAGCCTAGAAAAGTAGGTTCCCTCCTAACCATATCCAAGCACTCCCAGTTTGTTGCCGATGTCCATTTTTCTCTATGAGTTCATGGTGACCTAACCCTAACCCTAGGTGGAATTTTCCTCCAATGGGATCTTCCCATGTATTTTAGCAGGAAACGTAGATACGACAGCCTAGAAAAGTAAGTTCCCTCCTAACCATATCCAAGCACTCCCAGTTTGTTGCCGATGTCCATTTTTCTCTATGAGTTCATGGTGACCTAACCCTAACCCTAGGTGGAATTTTCCTCCAATGGGATCTTCCCATGTATTTTAGCAGGAAACGTAGATACGGCAGCCTAGAAAAGTAAGTTCCCTCCTAACCATATCCAAGCACTCCCAGTTTGTTGCCGATGTCCATTTTTCTCTATGAGTTCATGTTGATCTAACCCCAACCCTAAGTGGAATTTTCCTTCAATGGGATTTTCCCATGCATTTTAGCAGGAAACATAGATAGGGCAGCCTAGAAAAGTAAGTTTCCTCCTAACCATATCCAAGCACTCCCAGTTTTTTGCCGATGTCCATTTTTCTCTATGAGTTCATGGTGACCTAACCCTAACCCTAGGTGAAATTTTCCTCCAATGGGATTTTCCCATGTATTTTACCAGGAAACGTAGATACGGCAGCCTAAAAAAGTAGGTTCCCTCCTAACCATATCCAAGCACTCCCAGTTTGTTGCCGATGTCCATTTTTCTCTATGAGTTCATGGTGACCTAACCCTAACCCTAGGTGGAATTTTCCTCCAATGGGATCTTCCCATGTATTTTAGCAGGAAACGTAGATATGACAGCCTAGAAAAGTAAGTTCCCTCCTAACCATATCCAAGCACTCCCAGTTTGTTCCCGATGTCCATTTTTCTCTATGAGTTCATGGTGATCTAACCCCAACCCTAAGTGGAATTTTCCTCCAATGGGATTTTCCCATGTATTTTACCAGGAAACCTAGATACGGCAGCCTAGAAAAGTAAGTTCCCTCCTAACCATATCCAAGCACTCCCAGTTTGTTGCTGATGTCCATTTTTCTCTATGAGTTCATGGTGACCTAACCCTAACCCTAGGTGGAATTTTCCTCCAATGGGATCTTCCCATGTATTTTAGCAGGAAACGTAGATACGGCAGCCTAGAAAAGTAAGTTCCCTCCTAACCATATCCAAGCACTCCCAGTTTGTTCCTGATGTCCATTTTTCTCTATGAGTTCATGGTGATCTAACCCCAACCCTAAGTGAAATTTTCCTCCAATGGGATTTTCCCATGCATTTTAGCAGGAAACATAGATAGGGCAGCCTAGAAAAGTAAGTTTCCTCCTAACCATATCCAAGCACTCCCAGTTTGTTGCCGATGTCCATTTTTCTCTATGAGTTCATGGTGACCTAACCCTAACCCTATGTGAAATTTTCCTCCAATGGGATTTTCCCATGTATTTTACCAGGAAACGTAGATACGGCAGCCTAGAAAAGTAGGTTCCTTCCTAACCATATCCAAGCACTCCCAGTTTGTTGCCGATGTCCATTTTTCTCTATGAGTTCATGGTGACCTAACCCTAACCCTAGGTGGAATTTTCCTCCAATGGGTTCTTCCCATGTATTTTAGTAGGAAACGTAGATACGGCAGCCTAGAAAAGTAAGTTCCCTCCTAACCATATCCAAGCACTCCCAGTTTGTTGCCGATGTCCATTTTTCTCTATGAGTTCATGGTGATCTAACCCCAACCCTAAGTGGAATTTTCCTCCAATGGGATTTTCCCATGAATTTTAGAAGAAAACATAGATACCGCAGCCTAGAAAAGTAAGTTCCCTCCTAACCATATCCAAGCACTCCCAGTTTGTTGCCGATGTCCATTTTTCTCTATGAGTTCATGGTGACCTAACCCTAACCCTAGGTGGAATTTTCCTCCAATGGGATCTTCCCATGTATTTTAGCAGGAAACGTAGATACGGCAGCCTAGAAAAGTAAGTTCCCTCCTAACCATATCCAAGCACTCCCAGTTTGTTGCCGATGTCCATTTTTCTCTATGAGTTCATGGTGACGTAACCCTAAGTGGAATTTTCCTCCAATGGGATCTTCCCATGTATTTTAGCAGGAAACGTAGATACGGCAGCCTAGAAAAGTAAGTTCCCTCCTAACCATATCCAAGCACTCCCAGTTTGTTGCCGATGTCCATTTTTCTCTATGAGTTCATGGTGACCTAACCCTAACCCTAGGTGGAATTTTCCTCCAATGGGATCTTCCCATGTATTTTAGCAGGAAACATAGATAGGGCAGCCTAGAAAAGTAAGTTCCCTCCTAACCATATCCAAGCACTCCCAGTTTGTTGCCGATGTCCATTTTTCTCTATGAGTTCATGGTGACCTAACCCTAACCCTAAGTGGAATTTTCCTCCAATGGGATCTTCCCATGTATTTTAGCAGGAAACATAGATAGGGCAGCCTAGAAAAGTAAGTTCCCTCCTAACCATATCCAAGCACTCCCAGTTTGTTGCCGATGTCCATTTTTCTCTATGAGTTCATGGTGACCTAACCCTAACCCTAGGTGGAATTTTCCTCCAATGGGATCTTCCCATGTATTTTAGCAGGAAACGTAGATACGGCAGCCTAGAAAAGTAAGTTCCCTCCTAACCATATCCAAGCACTCCCAGTTTGTTGCCGATGTCCATTTTTCTCTATGAGTTCATGTTGATCTAACCCCAACCCTAAGTGGAATTTTCCTCCAATGGGATTTTCCCATGCATTTTAGCAGGAAACATAGATAGGGCAGCCTAGAAAAGTAAGTTTCCTCCTAACCATATCCAAGCACTCCCAGTTTGTTGCCGATGTCCATTTTTCTCTATGAGTTCATGGTGACCTAACCCTAACCCTAGGTGAAATTTTCCTCCAATGGGATTTTCCCATGTATTTTACCAGGAAACGTAGATATGGCAGCCTAGAAAAGTAGGTTCCCTCCTAACCATATCCAAGCACTCCCAGTTTGTTGCCGATGTCCATTTTTCTCTATGAGTTCATGGTGACCTAACCCTAACCCTAGGTGGAATTTTCCTCCAATGGGATCTTCCCATGTATTTTAGCAGGAAACGTAGATACGACAGCCTAGAAAAGTAAGTTCCCTCCTAACCATATCCAAGCACTCCCAGTTTGTTGCCGATGTCCATTTTTCTCTATGAGTTCATGGTGACCTAACCCTAACCCTAGGTGGAATTTTCCTCCAATGGGATCTTCCCATGTATTTTAGCAGGAAACGTAGATACGGCAGCCTAGAAAAGTAAGTTCCCTCCTAACCATATCCAAGCACTCCCAGTTTGTTGCCGATGTCCATTTTTCTCTATGAGTTCATGTTGATCTAACCCCAACCCTAAGTGGAATTTTCCTTCAATGGGATTTTCCCATGCATTTTAGCAGGAAACATAGATAGGGCAGCCTAGAAAAGTAAGTTTCCTCCTAACCATATCCAAGCACTCCCAGTTTTTTGCCGATGTCCATTTTTCTCTATGAGTTCATGGTGACCTAACCCTAACCCTAGGTGAAATTTTCCTCCAATGGGATTTTCCCATGTATTTTACCAGGAAACGTAGATACGGCAGCCTAAAAAAGTAGGTTCCCTCCTAACCATATCCAAGCACTCCCAGTTTGTTGCCGATGTCCATTTTTCTCTATGAGTTCATGGTGACCTAACCCTAACCCTAGGTGGAATTTTCCTCCAATGGGATCTTCCCATGTATTTTAGCAGGAAACGTAGATAGGGCAGCCTAGAAAAGTAAGTTTCCTCCTAACCATATCCAAGCACTCCCAGTTTGTTGCCGATGTCCATTTTTCTCTATGAGTTCATGGTGACCTAACCCTAACCCTAGGTGAAATTTTCCTCCAATGGGATTTTCCCATGTATTTTACCAGGAAACGTAGATACGGCAGCCTAGAAAAGTAGGTTCCCTCCTAACCATATCCAAGCACTCCCAGTTTGTTGCCGATGTCCATTTTTCTCTATGAGTTCATGGTGACCTAACCCTAACCCTAGGTGGAATTTTCCTCCAATGGGATCTTCCCATGTATTTTAGCAGGAAACGTAGATACGACAGCCTAGAAAAGTAAGTTCCCTCCTAACCATATCCAAGCACTCCCAGTTTGTTGCCGATGTCCATTTTTCTCTATGAGTTCATGGTGACCTAACCCTAACCCTAGGTGGAATTTTCCTCCAATGGGATCTTCCCATGTATTTTAGCAGGAAACGTAGATACGGCAGCCTAGAAAAGTAAGTTCCCTCCTAACCATATCCAAGCACTCCCAGTTTGTTGCCGATGTCCATTTTTCTCTATGAGTTCATGTTGATCTAACCCCAACCCTAAGTGGAATTTTCCTTCAATGGGATTTTCCCATGCATTTTAGCAGGAAACATAGATAGGGCAGCCTAGAAAAGTAAGTTTCCTCCTAACCATATCCAAGCACTCCCAGTTTTTTGCCGATGTCCATTTTTCTCTATGAGTTCATGGTGACCTAACCCTAACCCTAGGTGAAATTTTCCTCCAATGGGATTTTCCCATGTATTTTACCAGGAAACGTAGATACGGCAGCCTAAAAAAGTAGGTTCCCTCCTAACCATATCCAAGCACTCCCAGTTTGTTGCCGATGTCCATTTTTCTCTATGAGTTCATGGTGACCTAACCCTAACCCTAGGTGGAATTTTCCTCCAATGGGATCTTCCCATGTATTTTAGCAGGAAACGTAGATATGACAGCCTAGAAAAGTAAGTTCCCTCCTAACCATATCCAAGCACTCCCAGTTTGTTCCCGATGTCCATTTTTCTCTATGAGTTCATGGTGATCTAACCCCAACCCTAAGTGGAATTTTCCTCCAATGGGATTTTCCCATGTATTTTACCAGGAAACCTAGATACGGCAGCCTAGAAAAGTAAGTTCCCTCCTAACCATATCCAAGCACTCCCAGTTTGTTGCTGATGTCCATTTTTCTCTATGAGTTCATGGTGACCTAACCCTAACCCTAGGTGGAATTTTCCTCCAATGGGATCTTCCCATGTATTTTAGCAGGAAACGTAGATACGGCAGCCTAGAAAAGTAAGTTCCCTCCTAACCATATCCAAGCACTCCCAGTTTGTTCCTGATGTCCATTTTTCTCTATGAGTTCATGGTGATCTAACCCCAACCCTAAGTGAAATTTTCCTCCAATGGGATTTTCCCATGCATTTTAGCAGGAAACATAGATAGGGCAGCCTAGAAAAGTAAGTTTCCTCCTAACCATATCCAAGCACTCCCAGTTTGTTGCCGATGTCCATTTTTCTCTATGAGTTCATGGTGACCTAACCCTAACCCTATGTGAAATTTTCCTCCAATGGGATTTTCCCATGTATTTTACCAGGAAACGTAGATACGGCAGCCTAGAAAAGTAGGTTCCTTCCTAACCATATCCAAGCACTCCCAGTTTGTTGCCGATGTCCATTTTTCTCTATGAGTTCATGGTGACCTAACCCTAACCCTAGGTGGAATTTTCCTCCAATGGGATCTTCCCATGTATTTTAGCAGGAAACGTAGATACGGCAGCCTAGAAAAGTAAGTTCCCTCCTAACCATATCCAAGCACTCCCAGTTTGTTGCCGATGTCCATTTTTCTCTATGAGTTCATGGTGACGTAACCCTAAGTGGAATTTTCCTCCAATGGGTTCTTCCCATGTATTTTAGCAGGAAACGTAGATACGGCAGCCTAGAAAAGTAAGTTCCCTCCTAACCATATCCAAGCACTCCCAGTTTGTTGCCGATGTCCATTTTTCTCTATGAGTTCATGGTGACCTAACCCTAACCCTAGGTGGAATTTTCCTCCAATGGGATCTTCCCATGTATTTTAGCAGGAAACATAGATAGGGCAGCCTAGAAAAGTAAGTTCCCTCCTAACCATATCCAAGCACTCCCAGTTTGTTGCCGATGTCCATTTTTCTCTATGAGTTCATGGTGACCTAACCCTAACCCTAAGTGGAATTTTCCTCCAATGGGATCTTCCCATGTATTTTAGCAGGAAACATAGATAGGGCAGCCTAGAAAAGTAAGTTCCCTCCTAACCATATCCAAGCACTCCCAGTTTGTTGCCGATGTCCATTTTTCTCTATGAGTTCATGGTGACCTAACCCTAACCCTAGGTGGAATTTTCCTCCAATGGGTTCTTCCCATGTATTTTAGCAGGAAACGTAGATACGGCAGCCTAGAAAAGTAAGTTCCCTCCTAACCATATCCAAGCACTCCCAGTTTGTTGCCGATGTCCATTTTTCTCTATGAGTTCATGGTGACGTAACCCTAAGTGGAATTTTCCTCCAATGGGTTCTTCCCATGTATTTTAGCAGGAAACGTAGATACGGCAGCCTAGAAAAGTAAGTTCCCTCCTAACCATATCCAAGCACTCCCAGTTTGTTGCCGATGTCCATTTTTCTCTATGAGTTCATGGTGACCTAACCCTAACCCTAGGTGGAATTTTCCTCCAATGGGATCTTCCCATGTATTTTAGCAGGAAACATAGATAGGGCAGCCTAGAAAAGTAAGTTCCCTCCTAACCATATCCAAGCACTCCCAGTTTGTTGCCGATGTCCATTTTTCTCTATGAGTTCATGGTGACCTAACCCTAACCCTAAGTGGAATTTTCCTCCAATGGGATCTTCCCATGTATTTTAGCAGGAAACATAGATAGGGCAGCCTAGAAAAGTAAGTTCCCTCCTAACCATATCCAAGCACTCCCAGTTTGTTGCCGATGTCCATTTTTCTCTATGAGTTCATGGTGACCTAACCCTAACCCTAGGTGGAATTTTCCTCCAATGGGTTCTTCCCATGTATTTTAGTAGGAAACGTAGATACGGCAGCCTAGAAAAGTAAGTTCCCTCCTAACCATATCCAAGCACTCCCAGTTTGTTGCCGATGTCCATTTTTCTCTATGAGTTCATGGTGATCTAACCCCAACCCTAAGTGGAATTTTCCTCCAATGGGATTTTCCCATGAATTTTAGAAGAAAACATAGATACCGCAGCCTAGAAAAGTAAGTTCCCTCCTAACCATATCCAAGCACTCCCAGTTTGTTGCCGATGTCCATTTTTCTCTATGAGTTCATGGTGACCTAACCCTAACCCTAGGTGGAATTTTCCTCCAATGGGATCTTCCCATGTATTTTAGCAGGAAACGTAGATACGGCAGCCTAGAAAAGTAAGTTCCCTCCTAACCATATCCAAGCACTCCCAGTTTGTTGCCGATGTCCATTTTTCTCTATGAGTTCATGGTGACGTAACCCTAAGTGGAATTTTCCTCCAATGGGTTCTTCCCATGTATTTTAGCAGGAAACGTAGATACGGCAGCCTAGAAAAGTAAGTTCCCTCCTAACCATATCCAAGCACTCCCAGTTTGTTGCCGATGTCCATTTTTCTCTATGAGTTCATGGTGACCTAACCCTAACCCTAGGTGGAATTTTCCTCCAATGGGATCTTCCCATGTATTTTAGCAGGAAACATAGATAGGGCAGCCTAGAAAAGTAAGTTCCCTCCTAACCATATCCAAGCACTCCCAGTTTGTTGCCGATGTCCATTTTTCTCTATGAGTTCATGGTGACCTAACCCTAACCCTAAGTGGAATTTTCCTCCAATGGGATCTTCCCATGTATTTTAGCAGGAAACATAGATAGGGCAGCCTAGAAAAGTAAGTTCCCTCCTAACCATATCCAAGCACTCCCAGTTTGTTGCCGATGTCCATTTTTCTCTATGAGTTCATGGTGACCTAACCCTAACCCTAGGTGGAATTTTCCTCCAATGGGATCTTCCCATGTATTTTAGCAGGAAACGTAGATACGGCAGCCTAGAAAAGTAAGTTCCCTCCTAACCATATCCAAGCACTCCCAGTTTGTTGCCGATGTCCATTTTTCTCTATGAGTTCATGTTGATCTAATCCCAACCCTAAGTGGAATTTTCCTCCAATGGGATTTTCCCATGCATTTTAGCAGGAAACATAGATAGGGCAGCCTAGAAAAGTAAGTTTCCTCCTAACCATATCCAAGCACTCCCAGTTTGTTGCCGATGTCCATTTTTCTCTATGAGTTCATGGTGACCTAACCCTAACCCTAGGTGAAATTTTCCTCCAATGGGATTTTCCCATGTATTTTACCAGGAAACGTAGATATGGCAGCCTAGAAAAGTAGGTTCCCTCCTAACCATATCCAAGCACTCCCAGTTTGTTGCCGATGTCCATTTTTCTCTATGAGTTCATGGTGACCTAACCCTAACCCTAGGTGGAATTTTCCTCCAAAGGGATCTTCCCATGTATTTTAGCAGGAAACGTAGATACGACAGCCTAGAAAAGTAAGTTCCCTCCTAACCATATCCAAGCACTCCCAGTTTGTTGCCGATGTCCATTTTTCTCTATGAGTTCATGGTGACCTAACCCTAACCCTAGGTGGAATTTTCCTCCAATGGGATCTTCCCATGTATTTTAGCAGGAAACGTAGATACGGCAGCCTAGAAAAGTAAGTTCCCTCCTAACCATATCCAAGCACTCCCAGTTTGTTGCCGATGTCCATTTTTCTCTATGAGTTCATGTTGATCTAACCCCAACCCTAAGTGGAATTTTCCTTCAATGGGATTTTCCCATGCATTTTAGCAGGAAACATAGATAGGGCAGCCTAGAAAAGTAAGTTTCCTCCTAACCACATCCAAGCACTCCCAGTTTTTTGCCGATGTCCATTTTTCTCTATGAGTTCATGGTGACCTAACCCTAACCCTAGGTGAAATTTTCCTCCAATGGGATTTTCCCATGTATTTTACCAGGAAACGTAGATACGGCAGCCTAGAAAAGTAGGTTCCCTCCTAACCATATCCAAGCACTCCCAGTTTGTTGCCGATGTCCATTTTTCTCTATGAGTTCATGGTGACCTAACCCTAACCCTAGGTGGAATTTTCCTCCAATGGGATCTTCCCATGTATTTTACCAGGAAACCTAGATACGGCAGCCTAGAAAAGTAAGTTCCCTCCTAACCATATCCAAGCACTCCCAGTTTGTTGCTGATGTCCATTTTTCTCTATGAGTTCATGGTGACCTAACCCTAACCCTAGGTGGAATTTTCCTCCAATGGGATCTTCCCATGTATTTTAGCAGGAAACGTAGATACGGCAGCCTAGAAAAGTAAGTTCCCTCCTAACCATATCCAAGCACTCCCAGTTTGTTCCTGATGTCCATTTTTCTCTATGAGTTCATGGTGATCTAACCCCAACCCTAAGTGAAATTTTCCTCCAATGGGATTTTCCCATGCATTTTAGCAGGAAACATAGATAGGGCAGCCTAGAAAAGTAAGTTCCCTCCTAACCATATCCATGCACTCCCAGTTTGTTGCCGATGTCCATTTTTCTCTATGAGTTCATGGTGACCTAACCCTAACCCTAAGTGGAATTTTCCTCCAATGGGATCTTCCCATGTATTTTAGCAGGAAACATAGATAGGGCAGCCTAGAAAAGTAAGTTTCCTCCTAACCATATCCAAGCACTCCCAGTTTGTTGCCGATGTCCATTTTTCTCTATGAGTTCATGGTGACCTAACCCTAACCCTATGTGAAATTTTCCTCCAATGGGATTTTCCCATGTATTTTACCAGGAAACGTAGATACGGCAGCCTAGAAAAGTAGGTTCCCTCCTAACCATATCCAAGCACTCCCAGTTTGTTGCCGATGTCCATTTTTCTCTATGAGTTCATGGTGACCTAACCCTAACCCTAAGTGGAATTTTCCTCCAATGGGATTTTCCCATGTATTTTACCAGGAAACCTAGATACGGCAGCCTAGAAAAGTAAGTTTCCTCCTAACCATATCCAAGCACTCCCAGTTTGTTGCCGATGTCCATTTTTCTCTATGAGTTCATGGTGACCTAACCCTACCCCTAGGTGGAATTTTCCTCCAATGGGATCTTCCCATGTATTTTAGCAGGAAACGTAGATACGACAGCCTAGAAAAGTAGGTTCCCTCCTAACCATATCCAAGCACTCCCAGTTTGTTGCCGATGTCCATTTTTCTCTATGAGTTCATGGTGACCTAACCCTAACCCTAAGTGGAATTTTCCTCCAATGGGATCTTCCCATGTATTTTAGCAGGAAACATAGATAGGGCAGCCTAGAAAAGTAAGTTCCCTCCTAACCATATCCAAGCACTCCCAGTTTGTTGCCGATGTCCATTTTTCTCTATGAGTTCATGGTGACCTAACCCTAACCCTAGGTGGAATTTTCCTCCAATGGGTTCTTCCCATGTATTTTAGTAGGAAACGTAGATACGGCAGCCTAGAAAACTAAGTTCCCTCCTAACCATATCCAAGCACTCCCAGTTTGTTGCCGATGTCCATTTTTCTCTATGAGTTCATGGTGATCTAACCCCAACCCTAAGTGGAATTTTCCTCCAATGGGATTTTCCCATGAATTTTAGAAGAAAACATAGATACCGCAGCCTAGAAAAGTAAGTTCCCTCCTAACCATATCCAAGCACTCCCAGTTTGTTGCCGATGTCCATTTTTCTCTATGAGTTCATGGTGACCTAACCCTAACCCTAGGTGGAATTTTCCTCCAATGGGATCTTCCCATGTATTTTAGCAGGAAACGTAGATACGGCAGCCTAGAAAAGTAAGTTCCCTCCTAACCATATCCAAGCACTCCCAGTTTGTTGCCGATGTCCATTTTTCTCTATGAGTTCATGGTGACCTAACCCTAACCCTAGGTGAAATTTTCCTCCAATGGGATTTTCCCATGTATTTTACCAGGAAACGTAGATACGGCAGCCTAGAAAAGTAGGTTCCCTCCTAACCATATCCAAGCACTCCCAGTTTGTTGACGATGTCCATTTTTCTCTATGAGTTCATGGTGACCTAACCCTAACCCTAGGTGGAATTTTCCTCCAATGGGATCTTCCCATGTATTTTACCAGGAAACCTAGATACGGCAGCCTAGAAAAGTAAGTTCCCTCCTAACCATATCCAAGCACTCCCAGTTTGTTGCTGATGTCCATTTTTCTCTATGAGTTCATGGTGACCTAACCCTAACCCTAGGTGGAATTTTCCTCCAATGGGATCTTCCCATGTATTTTAGCAGGAAACGTAGATACGGCAGCCTAGAAAAGTAAGTTCCCTCCTAACCATATCCAAGCACTCCCAGTTTGTTCCTGATGTCCATTTTTCTCTATGAGTTCATGGTGATCTAACCCCAACCCTAAGTGAAATTTTCCTCCAATGGGATTTTCCCATGCATTTTAGCAGGAAACATAGATAGGGCAGCCTAGAAAAGTAAGTTCCCTCCTAACCATATCCATGCACTCCCAGTTTGTTGCCGATGTCCATTTTTCTCTATGAGTTCATGGTGACCTAACCCTAACCCTAAGTGGAATTTTCCTCCAATGGGATCTTCCCATGTATTTTAGCAGGAAACATAGATAGGGCAGCCTAGAAAAGTAAGTTTCCTCCTAACCATATCCAAGCACTCCCAGTTTGTTGCCGATGTCCATTTTTCTCTATGAGTTCATGGTGACCTAACCCTAACCCTATGTGAAATTTTCCTCCAATGGGATTTTCCCATGTATTTTACCAGGAAACGTAGATACGGCAGCCTAGAAAAGTAGGTTCCCTCCTAACCATATCCAAGCACTCCCAGTTTGTTGCCGATGTCCATTTTTCTCTATGAGTTCATGGTGACCTAACCCTAACCCTAAGTGGAATTTTCCTCCAATGGGATTTTCCCATGTATTTTACCAGGAAACCTAGATACGGCAGCCTAGAAAAGTAAGTTTCCTCCTAACCATATCCAAGCACTCCCAGTTTGTTGCCGATGTCCATTTTTCTCTATGAGTTCATGGTGACCTAACCCTAACCCTAGGTGGAATTTTCCTCCAATGGGATCTTCCCATGTATTTTAGCAGGAAACGTAGATACGACAGCCTAGAAAAGTAGGTTCCCTCCTAACCATATCCAAGCACTCCCAGTTTGTTGCCGATGTCCATTTTTCTCTATGAGTTCATGGTGACCTAACCCTAACCCTAAGTGGAATTTTCCTCCAATGGGATCTTCCCATGTATTTTAGCAGGAAACATAGATAGGGCAGCCTAGAAAAGTAAGTTCCCTCCTAACCATATCCAAGCACTCCCAGTTTGTTGCCGATGTCCATTTTTCTCTATGAGTTCATGGTGACCTAACCCTAACCCTAGGTGGAATTTTCCTCCAATGGGTTCTTCCCATGTATTTTAGTAGGAAACGTAGATACGGCAGCCTAGAAAACTAAGTTCCCTCCTAACCATATCCAAGCACTCCCAGTTTGTTGCCGATGTCCATTTTTCTCTATGAGTTCATGGTGATCTAACCCCAACCCTAAGTGGAATTTTCCTCCAATGGGATTTTCCCATGAATTTTAGAAGAAAACATAGATACCGCAGCCTAGAAAAGTAAGTTCCCTCCTAACCATATCCAAGCACTCCCAGTTTGTTGCCGATGTCCATTTTTCTCTATGAGTTCATGGTGACCTAACCCTAACCCTAGGTGGAATTTTCCTCCAATGGGATCTTCCCATGTATTTTAGCAGGAAACGTAGATACGGCAGCCTAGAAAAGTAAGTTCCCTCCTAACCATATCCAAGCACTCCCAGTTTGTTGCCGATGTCCATTTTTCTCTATGAGTTCATGGTGACCTAACCCTAACCCTAAGTGGAATTTTCCTCCAATGGGATCTTCCCATGTATTTTAGCAGGAAACATAGATAGGGCAGCCTAGAAAAGTAAGTTCCCTCCTAACCATATCCAAGCACTCCCAGTTTGTTGCCGATGTCCATTTTTCTCTATGAGTTCATGGTGATCTAACCCCAACCCTAAGTGGAATTTTCCTCCAATGGGATTTTCCCATGAATTTTAGAAGAAAACATAGATACCGCAGCCTAGAAAAGTAAGTTCCCTCCTAACCATATCCAAGCACTCCCAGTTTGTTGCCGATGTCCATTTTTCTCTATGAGTTCATGGTGACCTAACCCTAACCCTAGGTGGAATTTTCCTCCAATGGGATCTTCCCATGTATTTTAGCAGGAAACGTAGATACGGCAGCCTAGAAAAGTAAGTTCCCTCCTAACCATATCCAAGCACTCCCAGTTTGTTGCCGATGTCCATTTTTCTCTATGAGTTCATGGTGACGTAACCCTAAGTGGAATTTTCCTCCAATGGGTTCTTCCCAAGTATTTTAGCAGGAAACGTAGATACGGCAGCCTAGAAAAGTAAGTTCCCTCCTAACCATATCCAAGCACTCCCAGTTTGTTGCCGATGTCCATTTTTCTCTATGAGTTCATGGTGACCTAACCCTAACCCTAGGTGGAATTTTCCTCCAATGGGTTCTTCCCATGTATTTTAGTAGGAAACGTAGATACGGCAGCCTAGAAAAGTAAGTTCCCTCCTAACCATATCCAAGCACTCCCAGTTTGTTGCCGATGTCCATTTTTCTCTATGAGTTCATGGTGATCTAACCCCAACCCTAAGTGGAATTTTCCTCCAATGGGATTTTCCCATGAATTTTAGAAGAAAACATAGATACCGCAGCCTAGAAAAGTAAGTTCCCTCCTAACCATATCCAAGCACTCCCAGTTTGTTGCCGATGTCCATTTTTCTCTATGAGTTCATGGTGACCTAACCCTAACCCTAGGTGGAATTTTCCTCCAATGGGATCTTCCCATGTATTTTAGCAGGAAACGTAGATACGGCAGCCTAGAAAAG
Source organism: Bothrops alternatus (assembly GCA_034064705.1). Classification (NCBI taxonomy): domain Eukaryota; kingdom Metazoa; phylum Chordata; class Lepidosauria; order Squamata; family Viperidae; genus Bothrops; species Bothrops alternatus. The sequence continues at coordinate 2,437,651 of JARGCV010000165.1, forward strand.
TAAGTTCCCTCCTAACCATATCCAAGCACTCCCAGTTTGTTGCCGATGTCCATTTTTCTCTATGAGTTCATGGTGACGTAACCCTAAGTGGAATTTTCCTCCAATGGGTTCTTCCCATGTATTTTAGCAGGAAACGTAGATACGGCAGCCTAGAAAAGTAAGTTCCCTCCTAACCATATCCAAGCACTCCCAGTTTTTTGCCGATGTCCATTTTTCTCTATGAGTTCATGGTGACCTAACCCTAACCCTAGGTGGAATTTTCCTCCAATGGGATCTTCCCATGTATTTTAGCAGGAAACATAGATAGGGCAGCCTAGAAAAGTAAGTTCCCTCCTAACCATATCCAAGCACTCCCAGTTTGTTGCCGATGTCCATTTTTCTCTATGAGTTCATGGTGACCTAACCCTAACCCTAAGTGGAATTTTCTTCCAATGGGATCTTCCCATGTATTTTAGCAGGAAACATAGATAGGGCAGCCTAGAAAAGTAAGTTCCCTCCTAACCATATCCAAGCACTCCCAGTTTGTTGCCGATGTCCATTTTTCTCTATGAGTTCATGGTGACCTAACCCTAACCCTAGGTGGAATTTTCCTCCAATGGGATCTTCCCATGTATTTTAGCAGGAAACGTAGATACGGCAGCCTAGAAAAGTAAGTTCCCTCCTAACCATATCCAAGCACTCCCAGTTTGTTGCCGATGTCCATTTTTCTCTATGAGTTCATGTTGATCTAACCCCAACCCTAAGTGGAATTTTCCTCCAATGGGATTTTCCCATGCATTTTAGCAGGAAACATAGATAGGGCAGCCTAGAAAAGTAAGTTTCCTCCTAACCATATCCAAGCACTCCCAGTTTGTTGCCGATGTCCATTTTTCTCTATAAGTTCATGGTGACCTAACCCTAACCCTAGGTGAAATTTTCCTCCAATGGGATTTTCCCATGTATTTTACCAGGAAACGTAGATATGGCAGCCTAGAAAAGTAGGTTCCCTCCTAACCATATCCAAGCACTCCCAGTTTGTTGCCGATGTCCATTTTTCTCTATGAGTTCATGTTGATCTAACCCCAACCCTAAGTGGAATTTTCCTCCAATGGGATTTTCCCATGCATTTTAGCAGGAAACATAGATAGGGCAGCCTAGAAAAGTAAGTTTCCTCCTAACCATATCCAAGCACTCCCAGTTTGTTGCCGATGTCCATTTTTCTCTATGAGTTCATGGTGACCTAACCCTAACCCTAGGTGAAATTTTCCTCCAATGGGATTTTCCCATGTATTTTACCAGGAAACGTAGATACGGCAGCCTAGAAAAGTAGGTTCCCTGCTAACCATATCCAAGCACTCCCAGTTTGTTGCCGATGTCCATTTTTCTCTATGAGTTCATGGTGACCTAACCCTAACCCTAAGTGGAATTTTCCTCCAATGGGTTCTTCCCATGTATTTTAGTAGGAAACGTAGATACGGCAGCCTAGAAAACTAAGTTCCCTCCTAACCATATCCAAGCACTCCCAGTTTGTTGCCGATGTCCATTTTTCTCTATGAGTTCATGGTGATCTAACCCCAACCCTAAGTGGAATTTTCCTCCAATGGGATTTTCCCATGAATTTTAGAAGAAAACATAGATACCGCAGCCTAGAAAAGTAAGTTCCCTCCTAACCATATCCAAGCACTCCCAGTTTGTTGCCGATGTCCATTTTTCTCTATGAGTTCATGGTGACCTAACCCTAACCCTAGGTGGAATTTTCCTCCAATGGGATCTTCCCATGTATTTTAGCAGGAAACGTAGATACGGCAGCCTAGAAAAGTAAGTTCCCTCCTAACCATATCCAAGCACTCCCAGTTTGTTGCCGATGTCCATTTTTCTCTATGAGTTCATGGTGACGTAACCCTAAGTGGAATTTTCCTCCAATGGGTTCTTCCCAAGTATTTTAGCAGGAAACGTAGATACGGCAGCCTAGAAAAGTAAGTTCCCTCCTAACCATATCCAAGCACTCCCAGTTTGTTGCCGATGTCCATTTTTCTCTATGAGTTCATGGTGACCTAACCCTAACCCTAGGTGGAATTTTCCTCCAATGGGTTCTTCCCATGTATTTTAGTAGGAAACGTAGATACGGCAGCCTAGAAAAGTAAGTTCCCTCCTAACCATATCCAAGCACTCCCAGTTTGTTGCCGATGTCCATTTTTCTCTATGAGTTCATGGTGATCTAACCCCAACCCTAAGTGGAATTTTCCTCCAATGGGATTTTCCCATGAATTTTAGAAGAAAACATAGATACCGCAGCCTAGAAAAGTAAGTTCCCTCCTAACCATATCCAAGCACTCCCAGTTTGTTGCCGATGTCCATTTTTCTCTATGAGTTCATGGTGACCTAATCCTAACCCTAGGTGGAATTTTCCTCCAATGGGATCTTCCCATGTATTTTAGCAGGAAACGTAGATACGGCAGCCTAGAAAAGTAAGTTCCCTCCTAACCATATCCAAGCACTCCCAGTTTGTTGCCGATGTCCATTTTTCTCTATGAGTTCATGTTGATCTAACCCCAACCCTAAGTGGAATTTTCCTCCAATGGGATTTTCCCATGCATTTTAGCAGGAAACATAGATAGGGCAGCCTAGAAAAGTAAGTTTCCTCCTAACCATATCCAAGCACTCCCAGTTTGTTGCCGATGTCCATTTTTCTCTATAAGTTCATGGTGACCTAACCCTAACCCTAGGTGAAATTTTCCTCCAATGGGATTTTCCCATGTATTTTACCAGGAAACGTAGATATGGCAGCCTAGAAAAGTAGGTTCCCTCCTAACCATATCCAAGCACTCCCAGTTTGTTGCCGATGTCCATTTTTCTCTATGAGTTCATGTTGATCTAACCCCAACCCTAAGTGGAATTTTCCTCCAATGGGATTTTCCCATGCATTTTAGCAGGAAACATAGATAGGGCAGCCTAGAAAAGTAAGTTTCCTCCTAACCATATCCAAGCACTCCCAGTTTGTTGCCGATGTCCATTTTTCTCTATGAGTTCATGGTGACCTAACCCTAACCCTAGGTGAAATTTTCCTCCAATGGGATTTTCCCATGTATTTTACCAGGAAACGTAGATACGGCAGCCTAGAAAACTAAGTTCCCTGCTAACCATATCCAAGCACTCCCAGTTTGTTGCCGATGTCCATTTTTCTCTATGAGTTCATGGTGATCTAACCCCAACCCTAAGTGGAATTTTCCTCCAATGGGATTTTCCCATGAATTTTAGAAGAAAACATAGATACCGCAGCCTAGAAAAGTAAGTTCCCTCCTAACCATATCCAAGCACTCCCAGTTTGTTGCCGATGTCCATTTTTCTCTATGAGTTCATGGTGACCTAACCCTAACCCTAGGTGGAATTTTCCTCCAATGGGATCTTCCCATGTATTTTAGCAGGAAACGTAGATACGGCAGCCTAGAAAAGTAAGTTCCCTCCTAACCATATCCAAGCACTCCCAGTTTGTTGCCGATGTCCATTTTTCTCTATGAGTTCATGGTGACGTAACCCTAAGTGGAATTTTCCTCCAATGGGTTCTTCCCAAGTATTTTAGCAGGAAACGTAGATACGGCAGCCTAGAAAAGTAAGTTCCCTCCTAACCATATCCAAGCACTCCCAGTTTGTTGCCGATGTCCATTTTTCTCTATGAGTTCATGGTGACCTAACCCTAACCCTAGGTGGAATTTTCCTCCAATGGGTTCTTCCCATGTATTTTAGTAGGAAACGTAGATACGGCAGCCTAGAAAAGTAAGTTCCCTCCTAACCATATCCAAGCACTCCCAGTTTGTTGCCGATGTCCATTTTTCTCTATGAGTTCATGGTGATCTAACCCCAACCCTAAGTGGAATTTTCCTCCAATGGGATTTTCCCATGAATTTTAGAAGAAAACATAGATACCGCAGCCTAGAAAAGTAAGTTCCCTCCTAACCATATCCAAGCACTCCCAGTTTGTTGCCGATGTCCATTTTTCTCTATGAGTTCATGGTGACCTAACCCTAACCCTAGGTGGAATTTTCCTCCAATGGGATCTTCCCATGTATTTTAGCAGGAAACGTAGATACGGCAGCCTAGAAAAGTAAGTTCCCTCCTAACCATATCCAAGCACTCCCAGTTTGTTGCCGATGTCCATTTTTCTCTATGAGTTCATGGTGACGTAACCCTAAGTGGAATTTTCCTCCAATGGGTTCTTCCCATGTATTTTAGCAAGAAACGTAGATACGGCAGCCTAGAAAAGTAAGTTCCCTCCTAACCATATCCAAGCACTCCCAGTTTGTTGCCGATGTCCATTTTTCTCTATGAGTTCATGGTGACCTAACCCTAACCCTAGGTGGAATTTTCCTCTAATGGGATCTTCCCATGTATTTTAGCAGGAAACATAGATAGGGCAGCCTAGAAAAGTAAGTTCCCTCCTAACCATATCCAAGCACTCCCAGTTTGTTGCCGATGTCCATTTTTCTCTATGAGTTCATGGTGACCTAACCCTAACCCTAAGTGGAATTTTCCTCCAATGGGATCTTCCCATGTATTTTAGCAGGAAACATAGATAGGGCAGCCTAGAAAAGTAAGTTCCCTCCTAACCATATCCAAGCACTCCCAGTTTGTTGCCGATGTCCATTTTTCTCTATGAGTTCATGGTGACCTAACCCTAACCCTAGGTGGAATTTTCCTCCAATGGGATCTTCCCATGTATTTTAGCAGGAAACGTAGATACGGCAGCCTAGAAAAGTAAGTTCCCTCCTAACCATATCCAAGCACTCCCAGTTTGTTGCCGATGTCCATTTTTCTCTATGAGTTCATGTTGATCTAACCCCAACCCTAAGTGGAATTTTCCTCCAATGGGATTTTCCCATGCATTTTAGCAGGAAACATAGATAGGGCAGCCTAGAAAAGTAAGTTTCCTCCTAACCATATCCAAGCACTCCCAGTTTGTTGCCGATGTCCATTTTTCTCTATGAGTTCATGGTGACCTAACCCTAACCCTATGTGAAATTTTCCTCCAATGGGATTTTCCCATGTATTTTACCAGGAAACGTAGATATGGCAGCCTAGAAAAGTAGGTTCCCTCCTAACCATATCCAAGCACTCCCAGTTTGTTGCCGATGTCCATTTTTCTCTATGAGTTCATGGTGACCTAACCCTAACCCTAGGTGGAATTTTCCTCCAATGGGATCTTCCCATGTATTTTAGCAGGAAACGTAGATACGGCAGCCTAGAAAAGTAAGTTCCCTCCTAACCATATCCAAGCACTCCCAGTTTGTTGCCGATGTCCATTTTTCTCTATGAGTTCATGTTGATCTAACCCCAACCCTAAGTGGAATTTTCCTCCAATGGGATTTTCCCATGCATTTTAGCAGGAAACATAGATAGGGCAGCCTAGAAAAGTAAGTTTCCTCCTAACCATATCCAAGCACTCCCAGTTTGTTGCCGATGTCCATTTTTCTCTATGAGTTCATGGTGACCTAACCCTAACCCTATGTGAAATTTTCCTCCAATGGGATTTTCCCATGTATTTTACCAGGAAACGTAGATATGGCAGCCTAGAAAAGTAGGTTCCCTCCTAACCATATCCAAGCACTCCCAGTTTGTTGCCGATGTCCATTTTTCTCTATGAGTTCATGGTGACCTAACCCTAACCCTAGGTGGAATTTTCCTCCAATGGGATCTTCCCATGTATTTTAGCAGGAAACGTAGATACGACAGCCTAGAAAAGTAAGTTCCCTCCTAACCATATCCAAGCACTCCCAGTTTGTTGCCGATGTCCATTTTTCTCTATGAGTTCATGGTGACCTAACCCTAACCCTAGGTGGAATTTTCCTCCAATGGGATCTTCCCATGTATTTTAGCAGGAAACGTAGATACGGCAGCCTAGAAAAGTAAGTTCCCTCCTAACCATATCCAAGCACTCCCAGTTTGTTGCCGATGTCCATTTTTCTCTATGAGTTCATGTTGATCTAACCCCAACCCTAAGTGGAATTTTCCTTCAATGGGATTTTCCCATGCATTTTAGCAGGAAACATAGATAGGGCAGCCTAGAAAAGTAAGTTTCCTCCTAACCATATCCAAGCACTCCCAGTTTTTTGCCGATGTCCATTTTTCTCTATGAGTTCATGGTGACCTAACCCTAACCCTAGGTGAAATTTTCCTCCAATGGGATTTTCCCATGTATTTTACCAGGAAACGTAGATACGGCAGCCTAAAAAAGTAGGTTCCCTCCTAACCATATCCAAGCACTCCCAGTTTGTTGCCGATGTCCATTTTTCTCTATGAGTTCATGGTGACCTAACCCTAACCCTAGGTGGAATTTTCCTCCAATGGGATCTTCCCATGTATTTTAGCAGGAAACGTAGATAGGGCAGCCTAGAAAAGTAAGTTTCCTCCTAACCATATCCAAGCACTCCCAGTTTGTTGCCGATGTCCATTTTTCTCTATGAGTTCATGGTGACCTAACCCTAACCCTAGGTGAAATTTTCCTCCAATGGGATTTTCCCATGTATTTTACCAGGAAACGTAGATACGGCAGCCTAGAAAAGTAGGTTCCCTCCTAACCATATCCAAGCACTCCCAGTTTGTTGCCGATGTCCATTTTTCTCTATGAGTTCATGGTGACCTAACCCTAACCCTAGGTGGAATTTTCCTCCAATGGGATCTTCCCATGTATTTTAGCAGGAAACGTAGATACGACAGCCTAGAAAAGTAAGTTCCCTCCTAACCATATCCAAGCACTCCCAGTTTGTTGCCGATGTCCATTTTTCTCTATGAGTTCATGGTGACCTAACCCTAACCCTAGGTGGAATTTTCCTCCAATGGGATCTTCCCATGTATTTTAGCAGGAAACGTAGATACGGCAGCCTAGAAAAGTAGGTTCCCTGCTAACCATATCCAAGCACTCCCAGTTTGTTGCCGATGTCCATTTTTCTCTATGAGTTCATGGTGACCTAACCCTAACCCTAAGTGGAATTTTCCTCCAATGGGTTCTTCCCATGTATTTTAGTAGGAAACGTAGATACGGCAGCCTAGAAAACTAAGTTCCCTCCTAACCATATCCAAGCACTCCCAGTTTGTTGCCGATGTCCATTTTTCTCTATGAGTTCATGGTGATCTAACCCCAACCCTAAGTGGAATTTTCCTCCAATGGGATTTTCCCATGAATTTTAGAAGAAAACATAGATACCGCAGCCTAGAAAAGTAAGTTCCCTCCTAACCATATCCAAGCACTCCCAGTTTGTTGCCGATGTCCATTTTTCTCTATGAGTTCATGGTGACCTAACCCTAACCCTAGGTGGAATTTTCCTCCAATGGGATCTTCCCATGTATTTTAGCAGGAAACGTAGATACGGCAGCCTAGAAAAGTAAGTTCCCTCCTAACCATATCCAAGCACTCCCAGTTTGTTGCCGATGTCCATTTTTCTCTATGAGTTCATGGTGACGTAACCCTAAGTGGAATTTTCCTCCAATGGGTTCTTCCCAAGTATTTTAGCAGGAAACGTAGATACGGCAGCCTAGAAAAGTAAGTTCCCTCCTAACCATATCCAAGCACTCCCAGTTTGTTGCCGATGTCCATTTTTCTCTATGAGTTCATGGTGACCTAACCCTAACCCTAGGTGGAATTTTCCTCCAATGGGTTCTTCCCATGTATTTTAGTAGGAAACGTAGATACGGCAGCCTAGAAAAGTAAGTTCCCTCCTAACCATATCCAAGCACTCCCAGTTTGTTGCCGATGTCCATTTTTCTCTATGAGTTCATGGTGATCTAACCCCAACCCTAAGTGGAATTTTTCTCCAATGGGATTTTCCCATGAATTTTAGAAGAAAACATAGATACCGCAGCCTAGAAAAGTAAGTTCCCTCCTAACCATATCCAAGCACTCCCAGTTTGTTGCCGATGTCCATTTTTCTCTATGAGTTCATGGTGACCTAACCCTAACCCTAGGTGGAATTTTCCTCCAATGGGATCTTCCCATGTATTTTAGCAGGAAACGTAGATACGGCAGCCTAGAAAAGTAAGTTCCCTCCTAACCATATCCAAGCACTCCCAGTTTGTTGCCGATGTCCATTTTTCTCTATGAGTTCATGGTGACGTAACCCTAAGTGGAATTTTCCTCCAATGGGTTCTTCCCATGTATTTTAGCAGGAAACGTAGATACGGCAGCCTAGAAAAGTAAGTTCCCTCCTAACCATATCCAAGCACTCCCAGTTTGTTGCCGATGTCCATTTTTCTCTATGAGTTCATGGTGACCTAACCCTAACCCTAGGTGGAATTTTCCTCTAATGGGATCTTCCCATGTATTTTTGCAGGAAACATAGATAGGGCAGCCTAGAAAAGTAAGTTCCCTCCTAACCATATCCAAGCACTCCCAGTTTGTTGCCGATGTCCATTTTTCTCTATGAGTTCATGGTGACCTAACCCTAACCCTAAGTGGAATTTTCCTCCAATGGGATCTTCCCATGTATTTTAGCAGGAAACATACATAGGGCAGCCTAGAAAAGTAAGTTCCCTCCTAACCATATCCAAGCACTCCCAGTTTGTTGCCGATGTCCATTTTTCTCTATGAGTTCATGGTGACCTAACCCTAACCCTAGGTGGAATTTTCCTCCAATGGGATCTTCCCATGTATTTTAGCAGGAAACGTAGATACGGCAGCCTAGAAAAGTAAGTTCCCTCCTAACCATATCCAAGCACTCCCAGTTTGTTGCCGATGTCCATTTTTCTCTATGAGTTCATGTTGATCTAACCCCAACCCTAAGTGGAATTTTCCTCCAATGGGATTTTCCCATGCATTTTAGCAGGAAACATAGATAGGGCAGCCTAGAAAAGTAAGTTTCCTCCTAACCATATCCAAGCACTCCCAGTTTGTTGCCGATGTCCATTTTTCTCTATGAGTTCATGGTGACCTAACCCTAACCCTATGTGAAATTTTCCTCCAATGGGATTTTCCCATGTATTTTACCAGGAAACGTAGATATGGCAGCCTAGAAAAGTAGGTTCCCTCCTAACCATATCCAAGCACTCCCAGTTTGTTGCCGATGTCCATTTTTCTCTATGAGTTCATGGTGACCTAACCCTAACCCTAGGTGGAATTTTCCTCCAATGGGATCTTCCCATGTATTTTAGCAGGAAACGTAGATACGACAGCCTAGAAAAGTAAGTTCCCTCCTAACCATATCCAAGCACTCCCAGTTTGTTGCCGATGTCCATTTTTCTCTATGAGTTCATGGTGACCTAACCCTAACCCTAGGTGGAATTTTCCTCCAATGGGATCTTCCCATGTATTTTAGCAGGAAACGTAGATACGGCAGCCTAGAAAAGTAAGTTCCCTCCTAACCATATCCAAGCACTCCCAGTTTGTTGCCGATGTCCATTTTTCTCTATGAGTTCATGTTGATCTAACCCCAACCCTAAGTGGAATTTTCCTTCAATGGGATTTTCCCATGCATTTTAGCAGGAAACATAGATAGGGCAGCCTAGAAAAGTAAGTTTCCTCCTAACCATATCCAAGCACTCCCAGTTTTTTGCCGATGTCCATTTTTCTCTATGAGTTCATGGTGACCTAACCCTAACCCTAGGTGAAATTTTCCTCCAATGGGATTTTCCCATGTATTTTACCAGGAAACGTAGATACGGCAGCCTAAAAAAGTAGGTTCCCTCCTAACCATATCCAAGCACTCCCAGTTTGTTGCCGATGTCCATTTTTCTCTATGAGTTCATGGTGACCTAACCCTAACCCTAGGTGGAATTTTCCTCCAATGGGATCTTCCCATGTATTTTAGCAGGAAACGTAGATAGGGCAGCCTAGAAAAGTAAGTTTCCTCCTAACCATATCCAAGCACTCCCAGTTTGTTGCCGATGTCCATTTTTCTCTATGAGTTCATGGTGACCTAACCCTAACCCTAGGTGAAATTTTCCTCCAATGGGATTTTCCCATGTATTTTACCAGGAAACGTAGATACGGCAGCCTAGAAAAGTAGGTTCCCTCCTAACCATATCCAAGCACTCCCAGTTTGTTGCCGATGTCCATTTTTCTCTATGAGTTCATGGTGACCTAACCCTAACCCTAGGTGGAATTTTCCTCCAATGGGATCTTCCCATGTATTTTAGCAGGAAACGTAGATACGACAGCCTAGAAAAGTAAGTTCCCTCCTAACCATATCCAAGCACTCCCAGTTTGTTGCCGATGTCCATTTTTCTCTATGAGTTCATGGTGACCTAACCCTAACCCTAGGTGGAATTTTCCTCCAATGGGATCTTCCCATGTATTTTAGCAGGAAACGTAGATACGGCAGCCTAGAAAAGTAAGTTCCCTCCTAACCATATCCAAGCACTCCCAGTTTGTTGCCGATGTCCATTTTTCTCTATGAGTTCATGTTGATCTAACCCCAACCCTAAGTGGAATTTTCCTTCAATGGGATTTTCCCATGCATTTTAGCAGGAAACATAGATAGGGCAGCCTAGAAAAGTAAGTTTCCTCCTAACCATATCCAAGCACTCCCAGTTTTTTGCCGATGTCCATTTTTCTCTATGAGTTGATGGTGACCTAACCCTAACCCTAGGTGAAATTTTCCTCCAATGGGATTTTCCCATGTATTTTACCAGGAAACGTAGATACGGCAGCCTAAAAAAGTAGGTTCCCTCCTAACCATATCCAAGCACTCCCAGTTTGTTGCCGATGTCCATTTTTCTCTATGAGTTCATGGTGACCTAACCCTAACCCTAGGTGGAATTTTCCTCCAATGGGATCTTCCCATGTATTTTAGCAGGAAACGTAGATACGACAGCCTAGAAAAGTAAGTTCCCTCCTAACCATATCCAAGCACTCCCAGTTTGTTCCCGATGTCCATTTTTCTCTATGAGTTCATGGTGATCTAACCCCAACCCTAAGTGGAATTTTCCTCCAATGGGATTTTCCCATGTATTTTACCAGGAAACCTAGATACGGCAGCCTAGAAAAGTAAGTTCCCTCCTAACCATATCCAAGCACTCCCAGTTTGTTGCCGATGTCCATTTTTCTCTATGAGTTCATGGTGATCTAACCCTAACCCTAGGTGGAATTTTCCTCCAATGGGATCTTCCCATGTATTTTAGCAGGAAACGTAGATACGGCAGCCTAGAAAAGTAAGTTCCCTCCTAACCATATCCAAGCACTCCCAGTTTGTTCCTGATGTCCATTTTTCTCTATGAGTTCATGGTGATCTAACCCCAACCCTAAGTGAAATTTTCCTCCAATGGGATTTTCCCATGCATTTTAGCAGGAAACATAGATAGGGCAGCCTAGAAAAGTAAGTTCCCTCCTAACCATATCCATGCACTCCCAGTTTGTTGCTGATGTCCATTTTTCTCTATGAGTTCATGGTGACCTAACCCTAACCCTAAGTGGAATTTTCCTCCAATGGGATCTTCCCATGTATTTTAGCAGGAAACATAGATAGGGCAGCCTAGAAAAGTAAGTTTCCTCCTAACCATATCCAAGCACTCCCAGTTTGTTGCCGATGTCCATTTTTCTCTATGAGTTCATGGTGACCTAACCCTAACCCTATGTGAAATTTTCCTCCAATGGGATTTTCCCATGTATTTTACCAGGAAACGTAGATACGGCAGCCTAGAAAAGTAGGTTCCCTCCTAACCATATCCAAGCACTCCCAGTTTGTTGCCGATGTCCATTTTTCTCTATGAGTTCATGGTGACCTAACCCTAACCCTAGGTGGAATTTTCCTCCAATGGGATCTTCCCATGTATTTTAGCAGGAAACGTAGATACGGCAGCCTAGAAAAGTAAGTTCCCTCCTAACCATATCCAAGCACTCCCAGTTTGTTGCCGATGTCCATTTTTCTCTATGAGTTCATGGTGACGTAACCCTAAGTGGAATTTTCCTCCAATGGGTTCTTCCCATGTATTTTAGCAGGAAACGTAGATACGGCAGCCTAGAAAAGTAAGTTCCCTCCTAACCATATCCAAGCACTCCCAGTTTGTTGCCGATGTCCATTTTTCTCTATGAGTTCATGGTGACCTAACCCTAACCCTAGGTGGAATTTTCCTCCAATGGGATCTTCCCATGTATTTTAGCAGGAAACATAGATAGGGCAGCCTAGAAAAGTAAGTTCCCTCCTAACCATATCCAAGCACTCCCAGTTTGTTGCCGATGTCCATTTTTCTCTATGAGTTCATGGTGACCTAACCCTAACCCTAAGTGGAATTTTCCTCCAATGGGATCTTCCCATGTATTTTAGCAGGAAACATAGATAGGGCAGCCTAGAAAAGTAAGTTCCCTCCTAACCATATCCAAGCACTCCCAGTTTGTTGCCGATGTCCATTTTTCTCTATGAGTTCATGGTGACCTAACCCTAACCCTAGGTGGAATTTTCCTCCAATGGGTTCTTCCCATGTATTTTAGTAGGAAACGTAGATACGGCAGCCTAGAAAACTAAGTTCCCTCCTAACCATATCCAAGCACTCCCAGTTTGTTGCCGATGTCCATTTTTCTCTATGAGTTCATGGTGATCTAACCCCAACCCTAAGTGGAATTTTCCTCCAATGGGATTTTCCCATGAATTTTAGAAGAAAACATAGATACCGCAGCCTAGAAAAGTAAGTTCCCTCCTAACCATATCCAAGCACTCCCAGTTTGTTGCCGATGTCCATTTTTCTCTATGAGTTCATGGTGACCTAACCCTAACCCTAGGTGGAATTTTCCTCCAATGGGATCTTCCCATGTATTTTAGCAGGAAACGTAGATACGGCAGCCTAGAAAAGTAAGTTCCCTCCTAACCATATCCAAGCACTCCCAGTTTGTTGCCGATGTCCATTTTTCTCTATGAGTTCATGGTGACGTAACCCTAAGTGGAATTTTCCTCCAATGGGTTCTTCCCATGTATTTTAGCAGGAAACGTAGATACGGCAGCCTAGAAAAGTAAGTTCCCTCCTAACCATATCCAAGCACTCCCAGTTTGTTGCCGATGTCCATTTTTCTCTATGAGTTCATGGTGACCTAACCCTAACCCTAGGTGGAATTTTCCTCCAATGGGATCTTCCCATGTATTTTAGCAGGAAACATAGATAGGGCAGCCTAGAAAAGTAAGTTCCCTCCTAACCATATCCAAGCACTCCCAGTTTGTTGCCGATGTCCATTTTTCTCTATGAGTTCATGGTGACCTAACCCTAACCCTAAGTGGAATTTTCCTCCAATGGGATCTTCCCATGTATTTTAGCAGGAAACGTAGATACGGCAGCCTAGAAAAGTAAGTTCCCTCCTAACCATATCCAAGCACTCCCAGTTTGTTGCCGATGTCCATTTTTCTCTATGAGTTCATGGTGACGTAACCCTAAGTGGAATTTTCCTCCAATGGGTTCTTCCCATGTATTTTAGCAGGAAACGTAGATACGGCAGCCTAGAAAAGTAAGTTCCCTCCTAACCATATCCAAGCACTCCCAGTTTGTTGCCGATGTCCATTTTTCTCTATGAGTTCATGGTGACCTAACCCTAACCCTAGGTGGAATTTTCCTCCAATGGGATCTTCCCATGTATTTTAGCAGGAAACATAGATAGGGCAGCCTAGAAAAGTAAGTTCCCTCCTAACCATATCCAAGCACTCCCAGTTTGTTGCCGATGTCCATTTTTCTCTATGAGTTCATGGTGACCTAACCCTAACCCTAAGTGGAATTTTCCTCCAATGGGATCTTCCCATGTATTTTAGCAGGAAACATAGATAGGGCAGCCTAGAAAAGTAAGTTCCCTCCTAACCATATCCAAGCACTCCCAGTTTGTTGCCGATGTCCATTTTTCTCTATGAGTTCATGGTGACCTAACCCTAACCCTAGGTGGAATTTTCCTCCAATGGGATCTTCCCATGTATTTTAGCAGGAAACGTAGATACGGCAGCCTAGAAAAGTAAGTTCCCTCCTAACCATATCCAAGCACTCCCAGTTTGTTGCCGATGTCCATTTTTCTCTATGAGTTCATGTTGATCTAATCCCAACCCTAAGTGGAATTTTCCTCCAATGGGATTTTCCCATGCATTTTAGCAGGAAACATAGATAGGGCAGCCTAGAAAAGTAAGTTTCCTCCTAACCATATCCAAGCACTCCCAGTTTGTTGCCGATGTCCATTTTTCTCTATGAGTTCATGGTGACCTAACCCTAACCCTAGGTGAAATTTTCCTCCAATGGGATTTTCCCATGTATTTTACCAGGAAACGTAGATAGGGCAGCCTAGAAAAGTAGGTTCCCTCCTAACCATATCCAAGCACTCCCAGTTTGTTGCCGATGTCCATTTTTCTCTATGAGTTCATGGTGACCTAACCCTAACCCTAGGTGGAATTTTCCTCCAAAGGGATCTTCCCATGTATTTTAGCAGGAAACGTAGATACGACAGCCTAGAAAAGTAAGTTCCCTCCTAACCATATCCAAGCACTCCCAGTTTGTTGCCGATGTCCATTTTTCTCTATGAGTTCATGGTGACCTAACCCTAACCCTAGGTGGAATTTTCCTCCAATGGGATCTTCCCATGTATTTTAGCAGGAAACGTAGATACGGCAGCCTAGAAAAGTAAGTTCCCTCCTAACCATATCCAAGCACTCCCAGTTTGTTGCCGATGTCCATTTTTCTCTGAGTTCATGTTGATCTAACCCCAACCCTAAGTGGAATTTTCCTTCAATGGGATTTTCCCATGCATTTTAGCAGGAAACATAGATAGGGCAGCCTAGAAAAGTAAGTTTCCTCCTAACCACATCCAAGCACTCCCAGTTTTTTGCCGATGTCCATTTTTCTCTATGAGTTCATGGTGACCTAACCCTAACCCTAGGTGAAATTTTCCTCCAATGGGATTTTCCCATGTATTTTACCAGGAAACGTAGATACGGCAGCCTAGAAAAGTAGGTTCCCTCCTAACCATATCCAAGCACTCCCAGTTTGTTGCCGATGTCCATTTTTCTCTATGAGTTCATGGTGACCTAACCCTAACCCTAGGTGGAATTTTCCTCCAATGGGATCTTCCCATGTATTTTAGCAGGAAACGTAGATACGACAGCCTAGAAAAGTAAGTTCCCTCCTAACCATATCCAAGCACTCCCAGTTTGTTCCCGATGTCCATTTTTCTCTATGAGTTCATGGTGATCTAACCCCAACCCTAAGTGGAATTTTCCTCCAATGGGATTTTCCCATGTATTTTACCAGGAAACCTAGATACGGCAGCCTAGAAAAGTAAGTTCCCTCCTAACCATATCCAAGCACTCCCAGTTTGTTGCTGATGTCCATTTTTCTCTATGAGTTCATGGTGACCTAACCCTAACCCTAGGTGGAATTTTCCTCCAATGGGATCTTCCCATGTATTTTAGCAGGAAACGTAGATACGGCAGCCTAGAAAAGTAAGTTCCCTCCTAACCATATCCAAGCACTCCCAGTTTGTTCCTGATGTCCATTTTTCTCTATGAGTTCATGGTGATCTAACCCCAACCCTAAGTGAAATTTTCCTCCAATGGGATTTTCCCATGCATTTTAGCAGGAAACATAGATAGGGCAGCCTAGAAAAGTAAGTTCCCTCCTAACCATATCCATGCACTCCCAGTTTGTTGCCGATGTCCATTTTTCTCTATGAGTTCATGGTGACCTAACCCTAACCCTAAGTGGAATTTTCCTCCAATGGGATCTTCCCATGTATTTTAGCAGGAAACATAGATAGGGCAGCCTAGAAAAGTAAGTTTCCTCCTAACCATATCCAAGCACTCCCAGTTTGTTGCCGATGTCCATTTTTCTCTATGAGTTCATGGTGACCTAACCCTAACCCTATGTGAAATTTTCCTCCAATGGGATTTTCCCATGTATTTTACCAGGAAACGTAGATACGGCAGCCTAGAAAAGTAGGTTCCCTCCTAACCATATCCAAGCACTCCCAGTTTGTTGCCGATGTCCATTTTTCTCTATGAGTTCATGGTGACCTAACCCTAACCCTAAGTGGAATTTTCCTCCAATGGGATTTTCCCATGTATTTTACCAGGAAACCTAGATACGGCAGCCTAGAAAAGTAAGTTTCCTCCTAACCATATCCAAGCACTCCCAGTTTGTTGCCGATGTCCATTTTTCTCTATGAGTTCATGGTGACCTAACCCTAACCCTAGGTGGAATTTTCCTCCAATGGGATCTTCCCATGTATTTTAGCAGGAAACGTAGATACGACAGCCTAGAAAAGTAGGTTCCCTCCTAACCATATCCAAGCACTCCCAGTTTGTTGCCGATGTCCATTTGTCTCTATGAGTTCATGGTGACCTAACCCTAACCCTAAGTGGAATTTTCCTCCAATGGGATCTTCCCATGTATTTTATTATTATTATTATTATTATTTATTTAATTTCTATGCCGCCCTATTCCAAAGAACTCAGGGCGGCTCACAGCATGATAGAAATCACAATAAACACATATCTATAAAAAACCCTTAAGCTAAAAGAAACCAATCACTCCACAAACATACACAGAAACATACACTGGCTAGGGGCAAGGTGTTAGCTGCCCCAGGCCTGCCGGCAAAAGTATGTTTTAAGCAATCTACGAAAGGCGAAGAGGGTGGGGGCGACACGGATCTCCGGGGGAAGTTGGTTCCAGAGGGCCGGGGCCGCAACAGAGAAGGCCCTTCCCCTAGGCCCCGCCAGGCGACACTGTCTGGCTGACGGGACCTGGAGAAGGCCCACTCTGTGGGCCCTAACCGGCCGCTGGGATTCATGGGGCAGCAGACGGTCCCGTAAATAACCTGGTCCAATGCCATGTAGGGCTTTATAGGTCATAACCAACACTTTGAATTGGGTTCGGAGACCAATTGGCAGCCAATGCAGCTCGCGGAGTGATGCCGAAATGTGGGCATTTCTAGGCAAGCCCAACACTGCTCGCGCGGCTGCATTCTGCATTACCTGAAGTCTCCGAACATTTTTCAAAGGTAGCCCCATGTAGAGAGCATTGCAGTAGTCGAACCTCGAGGTGATAAGGGCATGAGTGACTGTGAGCAGAGACTCCCGGTCCAAATAGGGCCGCAACTGGTGCACCAGGCGAACCTGGGCAAATGTCCTCCTCGCCACAGCCGAAAGATGATGTTCCAAATTTAGCTGTGGATCGAGGAGGACGCCCAAGTTGCGGACCTTCTCCGAGGGGGTCAAAAGCTCCCCCCCCAGGCTAATGGACGGATAGATTGAAATATCCTTGGGAGGCAGAACCCATAGCCACTCCGTCTTGTCGGGGTTGAGTTTGAGCCTGTTGGCACCCATCCAAACCCTAACAGCCTCCAGACATCGGCACATCACTTCCGCTGCTTCACTGAAATGACACGGGGTGGAGATGTAAAGCTGGGTATCATCAGCATACTGATGATATCTCACCCCGTGTTGTCGGATGATCTCGCCCAGTGGTTTCATGTAGATATTAAACAGCAGAGGGGAGAGGACCGATCCCTGAGGGACCCCACAAGGGAGGAACCTAGGGGTTGACCTCTGACCCCCTGCCAACACCGACTGCGACCGACCAGTGAGGTAGGAGGTGAACCACCGCAAAACAGTGCCTCCAACCCCCAACCCCTCCAGTCGATGCAGAAGGATACCATGGTCAATGGTATCGAAAGCCGCTGAGAGGTCAAGTAGCACCAGGATAGTGGATAATCCGCTATCCCGGGCCCGCCAGAGATCATCCGTCAGCGCGACCAAAGCAGTTTCCGTGGAGTAGCCGAGCCTGAATCCTGACTGTTGAGGGCCCAGATAATCGGCCTCATCCAAGGACCGTTGGAGCTGGAGTGACACCACCTTCTCAACAACCTTCCCTATAAAGGGAAGATTGGAGACAGGACGGTAGTTGTTTAAAACAGCTGGGTCCAGGGAAGGCTTCTTGAGGAGGGGGCGCACAATTGCCTCCTTGCAGGGAGCCGGAAAGGACCCCTCCCTCAAAGAAGCGTTGACAATCTCCTGAACCCAGCCCCGCGTCACCTCCCTGCTGGCCGAAACCAGCCAGGAGGGGCACGGGTCCAATAAACAGGTGGCGGAGCTCACAGCTCCAATGGCCTTGTCGACTTCATCAGGTGCCACCGGGTCAAACTCCTCCCACACAACAGGATCAAGACGAGTCCCTGTCATCTCGACTGAATCATTATCAGCCGATACTGCATTCCAATTGGAGTCAAGGTCCATCCGAATCTGGGCGATTTTATCCGCGAAAAACTTATTAAAGTCCTCAGCACTACCCTGCAAGGGTGCATCAACCCCCCGATTAAGGAGGGAGCGAGTTACCCTGAACAGGGCGGCTGGGCGGGATTCCGCAGATGCAATCAAGGCGGAATGATACGCGCATCTTGCCGCCTTGAGCGCCACCTGATAAGTCTTGATATAAGATCTTACAAGTGTTCGGTCAGATACGGATTTGCTTTTCCTCCATCGCTTCTCTAGGCGTCTCTTCTGGCGCTTCATCCCCCTGAGTTCCTCAGTAAACCAAGGAGATCTCCTGGGTCTGCTACCACAGAGAGGTCGCAGCGGCGCAATCCGGTCAAGAGCCCCCTTCGCAGCCATATTCCAGGCCGTAACCAGGGACTCTGCCGAACTGTGAATGAGAGAATCCGGTATTTCCCCAAGCGTCCTCTGAAAACTCTCTGGATCCATCAGACGTCTGGGGCGGAACCACCTAATCTGTTCCGCCTCCCTGCAGGGGAGGAGTGGGGCCTTAAAAACAAGCCGCAGCAGAAAATGATCTGACCATGACATAGGCAAAATATCTAAGCCCCTTAAATTCAGATCATTGCTCAACTGTTCTGAGAGGAATATCATGTCGGGAGTGTGTCCCCTCTCGTGAGTCGGACCCTGAACTACCTGAGTCAGGTTCATGGTTGCCATGGTGGCCATGAACTCCTGCGCCAACCCAGAGGATTCGCCGAGCGACGGAAGATTTAAGTCCCCCAAGACAATAAGCCTGGGGAACTCAACCGCCAGCCCAGCAACCTCCTCAAGTAGCGCAGGCAGGGCTGTTGACACGCAGCTGGGAGGCAGGTACGTGAGCAACAAGCCCACCTGAACCCCTAGGTCCAACTTCACAAGGAGCAACTCACAACCCGCAATCTCAGAAACAGCAAGCCTGCGTAGACTAAAGGTCTTCTTGGCTATAATAGCCACTCCTCCCCCCCTTCCCTGGGGTCGTGGCTGATGCCATACCTGAAACCCGGCTGGACACATCTCAGAGAGAGGAACTCCTCCCTCCGGGCCCAGCCAGGTCTCGGTCACACATGCGAGGTCGGCCTCCTCATCCAGGAGAAGATCATGGATGAGGGGAGCTTTATTTACAACCGACCTGGCATTGAGCAGCAGCAGCCTGAGCCCAGGGTCCGGATTTCCCCCATCACCAGTATTTCGGGCTGAACTCACAGGGTCGGAGCAAGGGATCGCTTTTAAACAGCGAGCTCTTGTTCCCCGGGAATGGCCTACCCTGTGGCCCCCGCCATATCTGCCTCTCCCCAGCAAGACCGGTATACTTTGGCCCTCTATCACCCCAGAGCCAGCGCCCCCCTCCCCCTCCGCCTCTGCCGTGCCAGGCAGGCTAGCCAGTCCATCCCATTCATTCCACTCAACCACAACTCCATCCATATCATTTAATTTACCCCTCCCAAAAACCACCCTATAAACTAACAATTTAAAAACGAGCTAACCATCCATTCATCCATTCAACCCGATTCATTCCACAAACAGTCAATCCCCCCCAATCTTTCATAACATCTAGCAAGTCAATTAAAATTGTATTAAATAAATATAAATATTTAAAATTTAGACAAACAGTATATAAAAAAAACTTGAAAAACATAGTGACAAACAGAGTCGACTAATTAGAGCAATGGCTGCTCAGCGGCTCAACTGTTCTCTTCCCCTCGGGACTCCCAGAGTTCAGCTGCTCAGCGTTTGGGGTGGCTGGTCTGGGGGAGTGGCTACACAGCAGCCCGGCTCCTCTCTTCCCCTCGGACTCCCAAGCCCAGCCGCCCAGCGCCTGGGGTGGCTGGTTTGGGGGAGTGGCTATACAGCAGCCCGGTTCTTCTCTTCCCCTCGGACTCCCAAGTTCAGCTGCTCAGCGTTTGGGGTGGCTGGTTTGGGGGAGTGGCTATACAGCAGCCCGGTTCTTCTCTTCCCCTCGGACTCCCAAGTTCAGCTGCTCAGCGTTTGGGGTGGCTGGTTTGGGGGAGTGGCTATACAGCAGCCCAGTTCTTCTCTTCCCCTCGGACTCCCAAGTTCAGCTGCTCAGCGTTTGGGGTGGCTGGTTTGGGGGAGTGGCTATACAGCAGCCCAGTTCTTCTCTTCCCCTCGGACTCCCAAGTTCAGCTGCTCAGCGTTTGGGGTGGCTGGTTTGGGGGAGTGGCCATACAGCAGCCCAGTTCTTCTCTTCCCCTCGGACTCCCAAGTTCAGCTGCTCAGCGTTTGGGGTGGCTGGTTTGGGGGAGTGGCTATACAGCAGCCCAGTTCTTCTCTTCCCCTCGGACTCCCAAGTTCAGCTGCTCAGCGTTTGGGGTGGCTGGTTTGGGGGAGTGGCCATACAGCAGCCCAGTTCTTCTCTTCCCCTCGGACTCCCAAGTTCAGCTGCTCAGCGTTTGGGGTGGCTGGTCTGGGGGAGTGGCTACACAGCAGCCCGGCTCCTCTCCTCCCCCCGGACTCCCAAGTTCAGCCGCCCAGCGTTTGGGGTGGCTGGTTTGGGGGAGTGGCTATACAGCAGCCCAGTTCTTCTCTTCCCCCCGGACTCCCAAGTTCAGCTGCTCAAATCCTCCAATGGGATTTTCCCATGAATTTTAGCAGGAAACATAGATAGGGCAGCCTAGAAAAGTAAGTTCCCTCCTAACCATATCCAAGCACTCCCAGTTTGTTGCCGATGTCCATTTTTCTCTATGAGTTCATGGTGACCTAACCCTAACCCTAGGTGGAATTTTCCTCCAATGGGTTCTTCCCATGTATTTTAGTAGGAAACGTAGATACGGCAGCCTAGAAAACTAAGTTCCCTCCTAACCATATCCAAGCACTCCCAGTTTGTTGCCGATGTCCATTTTTCTCTATGAGTTCATGGTGATCTAACCCCAACCCTAAGTGGAATTTTCCTCCAATGGGATTTTCCCATGAATTTTAGAAGAAAACATAGATACCGCAGCCTAGAAAAGTAAGTTCCCTCCTAACCATATCCAAGCACTCCCAGTTTGTTGCCGATGTCCATTTTTCTCTATGAGTTCATGGTGACCTAACCCTAACCCTAGGTGGAATTTTCCTCCAATGGGATCTTCCCATGTATTTTAGCAGGAAACGTAGATACGGCAGCCTAGAAAAGTAAGTTCCCTCCTAACCATATCCAAGCACTCCCAGTTTGTTGCCGATGTCCATTTTTCTCTATGAGTTCATGGTGACCTAACCCTAACCCTAAGTGGAATTTTCCTCCAATGGGATCTTCCCATGTATTTTAGCAGGAAACATAGATAGGGCAGCCTAGAAAAGTAAGTTCCCTCCTAACCATATCCAAGCACTCCCAGTTTGTTGCCGATGTCCATTTTTCTCTATGAGTTCATGGTGACCTAACCCTAACCCTAGGTGGAATTTTCCTCCAATGGGTTCTTCCCATGTATTTTAGTAGGAAACGTAGATACGGCAGCCTAGAAAACTAAGTTCCCTCCTAACCATATCCAAGCACTCCCAGTTTGTTGCCGATGTCCATTTTTCTCTATGAGTTCATGGTGATCTAACCCCAACCCTAAGTGGAATTTTCCTCCAATGGGATTTTCCCATGAATTTTAGAAGAAAACATAGATACCGCAGCCTAGAAAAGTAAGTTCCCTCCTAACCATATCCAAGCACTCCCAGTTTGTTGCCGATGTCCATTTTTCTCTATGAGTTCATGGTGACCTAACCCTAACCCTAGGTGGAATTTTCCTCCAATGGGATCTTCCCATGTATTTTAGCAGGAAACGTAGATACGGCAGCCTAGAAAAGTAAGTTCCCTCCTAACCATATCCAAGCACTCCCAGTTTGTTGCCGATGTCCATTTTTCTCTATGAGTTCATGGTGACGTAACCCTAAGTGGAATTTTCCTCCAATGGGTTCTTCCCATGTATTTTAGCAGGAAACGTAGATACGGCAGCCTAGAAAAGTAAGTTCCCTCCTAACCATATCCAAGCACTCCCAGTTTGTTGCCGATGTCCATTTTTCTCTATGAGTTCATGGTGACCTAACCCTAACCCTAGGTGGAATTTTCCTCCAATGGGATCTTCCCATGTATTTTAGCAGGAAACATAGATAGGGCAGCCTAGAAAAGTAAGTTCCCTCCTAACCATATCCAAGCACTCCCAGTTTGTTGCCGATGTCCATTTTTCTCTATGAGTTCATGGTGACCTAACCCTAACCCTAAGTGGAATTTTCCTCCAATGGGATCTTCCCATGTATTTTAGCAGGAAACATAGATAGGGCAGCCTAGAAAAGTAAGTTCCCTCCTAACCATATCCAAGCACTCCCAGTTTGTTGCCGATGTCCATTTTTCTCTATGAGTTCATGGTGACCTAACCCTAACCCTAGGTGGAATTTTCCTCCAATGGGATCTTCCCATGTATTTTAGCAGGAAACGTAGATACGGCAGCCTAGAAAAGTAAGTTCCCTCCTAACCATATCCAAGCACTCCCAGTTTGTTGCCGATGTCCATTTTTCTCTATGAGTTCATGTTGATCTAACCCCAACCCTAAGTGGAATTTTCCTCCAATGGGATTTTCCCATGCATTTTAGCAGGAAAAATAG
This sequence comes from Bothrops alternatus, assembly GCA_034064705.1. Lineage (NCBI taxonomy): Eukaryota > Metazoa > Chordata > Lepidosauria > Squamata > Viperidae > Bothrops > Bothrops alternatus. Next base: position 2,460,405 of record JARGCV010000165.1, read on the forward strand.
ATAGGGCAGCCTAGAAAAGTAAGTTTCCTCCTAACCATATCCAAGCACTCCCAGTTTGTTGCCGATGTCCATTTTTCTCTATAAGTTCATGGTGACCTAACCCTAACCCTAGGTGAAATTTTCCTCCAATGGGATTTTCCCATGTATTTTACCAGGAAACGTAGATATGGCAGCCTAGAAAAGTAGGTTCCCTCCTAACCATATCCAAGCACTCCCAGTTTGTTGCCGATGTCCATTTTTCTCTATGAGTTCATGGTGACCTAACCCTAACCCTAGGTGGAATTTTCCTCCAATGGGATCTTCCCATGTATTTTAGCAGGAAACGTAGATACGACAGCCTAGAAAAGTAAGTTCCCTCCTAACCATATCCAAGCACTCCCAGTTTGTTGCCGATGTCCATTTTTCTCTATGAGTTCATGGTGACCTAACCCTAACCCTAGGTGGAATTTTCCTCCAATGGGATCTTCCCATGTATTTTAGCAGGAAACGTAGATACGGCAGCCTAGAAAAGTAAGTTCCCTCCTAACCATATCCAAGCACTCCCAGTTTGTTCCCGATGTCCATTTTTCTCTATGAGTTCATGGTGATCTAACCCCAACCCTAAGTGGAATTTTCCTCCAATGGGATTTTCCCATGTATTTTACCAGGAAACCTAGATACGGCAGCCTAGAAAAGTAAGTTCCCTCCTAACCATATCCAAGCACTCCCAGTTTGTTGCTGATGTCCATTTTTCTCTATGAGTTCATGGTGACCTAACCCTAACCCTAGGTGGAATTTTCCTCCAATGGGATCTTCCCATGTATTTTAGCAGGAAACGTAGATACGGCAGCCTAGAAAAGTAAGTTCCCTCCTAACCATATCCAAGCACTCCCAGTTTCTTCCTGATGTCCATTTTTCTCTATGAGTTCATGGTGATCTAACCCCAACCCTAAGTGAAATTTTCCTCCAATGGGATTTTCCCATGCATTTTAGCAGGAAACATAGATAGGGCAGCCTAGAAAAGTAAGTTCCCTCCTAACCATATCCATGCACTCCCAGTTTGTTGCCGATGTCCATTTTTCTCTATGAGTTCATGGTGACCTAACCCTAACCCTAAGTGGAATTTTCCTCCAATGGGATCTTCCCATGTATTTTAGCAGGAAACATAGATAGGGCAGCCTAGAAAAGTAAGTTTCCTCCTAACCATATCCAAGCACTCCCAGTTTGTTGCCGATGTCCATGAGTTCATGGTGACCTAACCCTAACCCTATGTGAAATTTTCCTCCAATGGGATTTTCCCATGTATTTTACCAGGAAACGTAGATACGGCAGCCTAGAAAAGTAGGTTCCCTCCTAACCATATCCAAGCACTCCCAGTTTGTTGCCGATGTCCATTTTTCTCTATGAGTTCATGGTGACCTAACCCTAACCCTAGGTGGAATTTTCCTCCAATGGGATCTTCCCATGTATTTTAGCAGGAAACGTAGATACGGCAGCCTAGAAAAGTAAGTTCCCTCCTAACCATATCCAAGCACTCCCAGTTTGTTGCCGATGTCCATTTTTCTCTATGAGTTCATGGTGACGTAACCCTAAGTGGAATTTTCCTCCAATGGGTTCTTCCCATGTATTTTAGCAGGAAACGTAGATACGGCAGCCTAGAAAGGTAAGTTCCCTCCTAACCATATCCAAGCACTCCCAGTTTGTTGCCGATGTCCATTTTTCTCTATGAGTTCATGGTGACCTAACCCTAACCCTAGGTGGAATTTTCCTCCAATGGGTTCTTCCCATGTATTTTAGTAGGAAATGTAGATACGGCAGCCTAGAAAAGTAAGTTCCCTCCTAACCATATCCAAGCACTCCCAGTTTGTTGCCGATGTCCATTTTTCTCTATGAGTTCATGGTGATCTAACCCCAACCCTAAGTGGAATTTTCCTCCAATGGGATTTTCCCATGAATTTTAGAAGAAAACATAGATACCGCAGCCTAGAAAAGTAAGTTCCCTCCTAACCATATCCAAGCACTCCCAGTTTGTTGCCGATGTCCATTTTTCTCTATGAGTTCATGGTGACCTAACCCTAACCCTAGGTGGAATTTTCCTCCAATGGGTTCTTCCCATGTATTTTAGTAGGAAATGTAGATACGGCAGCCTAGAAAAGTAAGTTCCCTCCTAACCATATCCAAGCACTCCCAGTTTGTTGCCGATGTCCATTTTTCTCTATGAGTTCATGGTGATCTAACCCCAACCCTAAGTGGAATTTTCCTCCAATGGGATTTTCCCATGAATTTTAGAAGAAAACATAGATACCGCAGCCTAGAAAAGTAAGTTCCCTCCTAACCATATCCAAGCACTCCCAGTTTGTTGCCGATGTCCATTTTTCTCTATGAGTTCATGGTGACCTAACCCTAACCCTAGGTGGAATTTTCCTCCAATGGGATCTTCCCATGTATTTTAGCAGGAAACGTAGATACGGCAGCCTAGAAAAGTAAGTTCCCTCCTAACCATATCCAAGCACTCCCAGTTTGTTGCCGATGTCCATTTTTCTCTATGAGTTCATGGTGACGTAACCCTAACCCTAGGTGGAATTTTCCTCCAATGGGTTCTTCCCATGTATTTTAGCAGGAAACGTAGATACGGCAGCCTAGAAAAGTAAGTTCCCTCCTAACCATATCCAAGCACTCCCAGTTTGTTGCCGATGTCCATTTTTCTCTATGAGTTCATGGTGACCTAACCCTAACCCTAGGTGGAATTTTCCTCCAATGGGATCTTCCCATGTATTTTAGCAGGAAACGTAGATACGGCAGCCTAGAAAAGTAAGTTCCCTCCTAACCATATCCAAGCACTCCCAGTTTGTTGCCGATGTCCATTTTTCTCTATGAGTTCATGGTGACGTAACCCTAAGTGGAATTTTCCTCCAATGGGTTCTTCCCATGTATTTTAGCAGGAAACGTAGATACGGCAGCCTAGAAAAGTAAGTTCCCTCCTAACCATATCCAAGCACTCCCAGTTTGTTGCCGATGTCCATTTTTCTCTATGAGTTCATGGTGACCTAACCCTAACCCTAGGTGGAATTTTCCTCCAATGGGATCTTCCCATGTATTTTAGCAGGAAACATAGATAGGGCAGCCTAGAAAAGTAAGTTCCCTCCTAACCATATCCAAGCACTCCCAGTTTGTTGCCGATGTCCATTTTTCTCTATGAGTTCATGGTGACCTAACCCTAACCCTAAGTGGAATTTTCCTCCAATGGGATCTTCCCATGTATTTTAGCAGGAAACATAGATAGGGCAGCCTAGAAAAGTAAGTTCCCTCCTAACCATATCCAAGCACTCCCAGTTTGTTGCCGATGTCCATTTTTCTCTATGAGTTCATGGTGACGTAACCCTAAGTGGAATTTTCCTCCAATGGGTTCTTCCCATGTATTTTAGCAGGAAACGTAGATACGGCAGCCTAGAAAAGTAAGTTCCCTCCTAACCATATCCAAGCACTCCCAGTTTGTTGCCGATGTCCATTTTTCTCTATGAGTTCATGGTGACCTAACCCTAACCCTAAGTGGAATTTTCCTCCAATGGGATCTTCCCATGTATTTTAGCAGGAAACATAGATAGGGCAGCCTAGAAAAGTAAGTTCCCTCCTAACCATATCCAAGCACTCCCAGTTTGTTGCCGATGTCCATTTTTCTCTATGAGTTCATGGTGACCTAACCCTAACCCTAGGTGGAATTTTCCTCCAATGGGATCTTCCCATGTATTTTAGCAGGAAACGTAGATACGGCAGCCTAGAAAAGTAAGTTCCCTCCTAACCATATCCAAGCACTCCCAGTTTGTTGCCGATGTCCATTTTTCTCTATGAGTTCATGTTGATCTAATCCCAACCCTAAGTGGAATTTTCCTCCAATGGGATTTTCCCATGCATTTTAGCAGGAAACATAGATAGGGCAGCCTAGAAAAGTAAGTTTCCTCCTAACCATATCCAAGCACTCCCAGTTTGTTGCCGATGTCCATTTTTCTCTATGAGTTCATGGTGACCTAACCCTAACCCTAGGTGAAATTTTCCTCCAATGGGATTTTCCCATGTATTTTACCAGGAAACGTAGATATGGCAGCCTAGAAAAGTAGGTTCCCTCCTAACCATATCCAAGCACTCCCAGTTTGTTGCCGATGTCCATTTTTCTCTATGAGTTCATGGTGACCTAACCCTAACCCTAGGTGGAATTTTCCTCCAAAGGGATCTTCCCATGTATTTTAGCAGGAAACGTAGATACGACAGCCTAGAAAAGTAAGTTCCCTCCTAACCATATCCAAGCACTCCCAGTTTGTTGCCGATGTCCATTTTTCTCTATGAGTTCATGGTGACCTAACCCTAACCCTAGGTGGAATTTTCCTCCAATGGGATCTTCCCATGTATTTTAGCAGGAAACGTAGATACGGCAGCCTAGAAAAGTAAGTTCCCTCCTAACCATATCCAAGCACTCCCAGTTTGTTGCCGATGTCCATTTTTCTCTATGAGTTCATGTTGATCTAACCCCAACCCTAAGTGGAATTTTCCTTCAATGGGATTTTCCCATGCATTTTAGCAGGAAACATAGATAGGGCAGCCTAGAAAAGTAAGTTTCCTCCTAACCACATCCAAGCACTCCCAGTTTTTTGCCGATGTCCATTTTTCTCTATGAGTTCATGGTGACCTAACCCTAACCCTAGGTGAAATTTTCCTCCAATGGGATTTTCCCATGTATTTTACCAGGAAACGTAGATACGGCAGCCTAGAAAAGTAGGTTCCCTCCTAACCATATCCAAGCACTCCCAGTTTGTTGCCGATGTCCATTTTTCTCTATGAGTTCATGGTGACCTAACCCTAACCCTAGGTGGAATTTTCCTCCAATGGGATCTTCCCATGTATTTTAGCAGGAAACGTAGATACGACAGCCTAGAAAAGTAAGTTCCCTCCTAACCATATCCAAGCACTCCCAGTTTGTTCCCGATGTCCATTTTTCTCTATGAGTTCATGGTGATCTAACCCCAACCCTAAGTGGAATTTTCCTCCAATGGGATTTTCCCATGTATTTTACCAGGAAACCTAGATACGGCAGCCTAGAAAAGTAAGTTCCCTCCGAACCATATCCAAGCACTCCCAGTTTGTTGCTGATGTCCATTTTTCTCTATGAGTTCATGGTGACCTAACCCTAACCCTAGGTGGAATTTTCCTCCAATGGGATCTTCCCATGTATTTTAGCAGGAAACGTAGATACGGCAGCCTAGAAAAGTAAGTTCCCTCCTAACCATATCCAAGCACTCCCAGTTTGTTCCTGATGTCCATTTTTCTCTATGAGTTCATGGTGATCTAACCCCAACCCTAAGTGAAATTTTCCTCCAATGGGATTTTCCCATGCATTTTAGCAGGAAACATAGATAGGGCAGCCTAGAAAAGTAAGTTCCCTCCTAACCATATCCATGCACTCCCAGTTTGTTGCCGATGTCCATTTTTCTCTATGAGTTCATGGTGACCTAACCCTAACCCTAAGTGGAATTTTCCTCCAATGGGATCTTCCCATGTATTTTAGCAGGAAACATAGATAGGGCAGCCTAGAAAAGTAAGTTTCCTCCTAACCATATCCAAGCACTCCCAGTTTGTTCCTGATGTCCATTTTTCTCTATGTGTTCATGGTGACCTAACCCTAACCCTATGTGAAATTTTCCTCCAATGGGATTTTCCCATGTATTTTACCAGGAAACGTAGATACGGCAGCCTAGAAAAGTAGGTTCCCTCCTAACCATATCCAAGCACTCCCAGTTTGTTGCCGATGTCCATTTTTCTCTATGAGTTCGTGGTGACCTAACCCTAACCCTAAGTGGAATTTTCCTCCAATGGGATTTTCCCATGTATTTTACCAGGAAACCTAGATACGGCAGCCTAGAAAAGTAAGTTTCCTCCTAACCATATCCAAGCACTCCCAGTTTGTTGCCGATGTCCATTTTTCTCTATGAGTTCATGGTGACCTAACCCTAACCCTAGGTGGAATTTTCCTCCAATGGGATCTTCCCATGTATTTTAGCAGGAAACGTAGATACGACAGCCTAGAAAAGTAGGTTCCCTCCTAACCATATCCAAGCACTCCCAGTTTGTTGCCGATGTCCATTTTTCTCTATGAGTTCATGGTGACCTAACCCTAACCCTAAGTGGAATTTTCCTCCAATGGGATCTTCCCATGTATTTTAGCAGGAAACATAGATAGGGCAGCCTAGAAAAGTAAGTTCCCTCCTAACCATATCCAAGCACTCCCAGTTTGTTGCCGATGTCCATTTTTCTCTATGAGTTCATGGTGACCTAACCCTAACCCTAGGTGGAATTTTCCTCCAATGGGTTCTTCCCATGTATTTTAGTAGGAAACGTAGATACGGCAGCCTAGAAAACTAAGTTCCCTCCTAACCATATCCAAGCACTCCCAGTTTGTTGCCGATGTCCATTTTTCTCTATGAGTTCATGGTGATCTAACCCCAACCCTAAGTGGAATTTTCCTCCAATGGGATTTTCCCATGAATTTTAGAAGAAAACATAGATACCGCAGCCTAGAAAAGTAAGTTCCCTCCTAACCATATCCAAGCACTCCCAGTTTGTTGCCGATGTCCATTTTTCTCTATGAGTTCATGGTGACCTAACCCTAACCCTAGGTGGAATTTTCCTCCAATGGGATCTTCCCATGTATTTTAGCAGGAAACGTAGATACGGCAGCCTAGAAAAGTAAGTTCCCTCCTAACCATATCCAAGCACTCCCAGTTTGTTGCCGATGTCCATTTTTCTCTATGAGTTCATGGTGACCTAACCCTAACCCTAAGTGGAATTTTCCTCCAATGGGATCTTCCCATGTATTTTAGCAGGAAACATAGATAGGGCAGCCTAGAAAAGTAAGTTCCCTCCTAACCATATCCAAGCACTCCCAGTTTGTTGCCGATGTCCATTTTTCTCTATGAGTTCATGGTGACCTAACCCTAACCCTAGGTGGAATTTTCCTCCAATGGGTTCTTCCCATGTATTTTAGTAGGAAACGTAGATACGGCAGCCTAGAAAACTAAGTTCCCTCCTAACCATATCCAAGCACTCCCAGTTTGTTGCCGATGTCCATTTTTCTCTATGAGTTCATGGTGATCTAACCCCAACCCTAAGTGGAATTTTCCTCCAATGGGATTTTCCCATGAATTTTAGAAGAAAACATAGATACCGCAGCCTAGAAAAGTAAGTTCCCTCCTAACCATATCCAAGCACTCCCAGTTTGTTGCCGATGTCCATTTTTCTCTATGAGTTCATGGTGACCTAACCCTAACCCTAGGTGGAATTTTCCTCCAATGGGATCTTCCCATGTATTTTAGCAGGAAACGTAGATACGGCAGCCTAGAAAAGTAAGTTCCCTCCTAACCATATCCAAGCACTCCCAGTTTGTTGCCGATGTCCATTTTTCTCTATGAGTTCATGGTGACGTAACCCTAAGTGGAATTTTCCTCCAATGGGTTCTTCCCAAGTATTTTAGCAGGAAACGTAGATACGGCAGCCTAGAAAAGTAAGTTCCCTCCTAACCATATCCAAGCACTCCCAGTTTGTTGCCGATGTCCATTTTTCTCTATGAGTTCATGGTGACCTAACCCTAACCCTAGGTGGAATTTTCCTCCAATGGGTTCTTCCCATGTATTTTAGTAGGAAACGTAGATACGGCAGCCTAGAAAAGTAAGTTCCCTCCTAACCATATCCAAGCACTCCCAGTTTGTTGCCGATGTCCATTTTTCTCTATGAGTTCATGGTGATCTAACCCCAACCCTAAGTGGAATTTTCCTCCAATGGGATTTTCCCATGAATTTTAGAAGAAAACATAGATACCGCAGCCTAGAAAAGTAAGTTCCCTCCTAACCATATCCAAGCACTCCCAGTTTGTTGCCGATGTCCATTTTTCTCTATGAGTTCATGGTGACCTAACCCTAACCCTAGGTGGAATTTTCCTCCAATGGGATCTTCCCATGTATTTTAGCAGGAAACGTAGATACGGCAGCCTAGAAAAGTAAGTTCCCTCCTAACCATATCCAAGCACTCCCAGTTTGTTGCCGATGTCCATTTTTCTCTATGAGTTCATGGTGACGTAACCCTAAGTGGAATTTTCCTCCAATGGGTTCTTCCCATGTATTTTAGCAGGAAACGTAGATACGGCAGCCTAGAAAAGTAAGTTCCCTCCTAACCATATCCAAGCACTCCCAGTTTGTTGCCGATGTCCATTTTTCTCTATGAGTTCATGGTGACCTAACCCTAACCCTAGGTGGAATTTTCCTCCAATGGGATCTTCCCATGTATTTTAGCAGGAAACATAGATAGGGCAGCCTAGAAAAGTAAGTTCCCTCCTAACCATATCCAAGCACTCCCAGTTTGTTGCCGATGTCCATTTTTCTCTATGAGTTCATGGTGACCTAACCCTAACCCTAAGTGGAATTTTCCTCCAATGGGATCTTCCCATGTATTTTAGCAGGAAACATAGATAGGGCAGCCTAGAAAAGTAAGTTCCCTCCTAACCATATCCAAGCACTCCCAGTTTGTTGCCGATGTCCATTTTTCTCTATGAGTTCATGGTGACCTAACCCTAACCCTAGGTGGAATTTTCCTCCAATGGGATCTTCCCATGTATTTTAGCAGGAAACGTAGATACGGCAGCCTAGAAAAGTAAGTTCCCTCCTAACCATATCCAAGCACTCCCAGTTTGTTGCCGATGTCCATTTTTCTCTATGAGTTCATGTTGATCTAACCCCAACCCTAAGTGGAATTTTCCTCCAATGGGATTTTCCCATGCATTTTAGCAGGAAACATAGATAGGGCAGCCTAGAAAAGTAAGTTTCCTCCTAACCATATCCAAGCACTCCCAGTTTGTTGCCGATGTCCATTTTTCTCTATGAGTTCATGGTGACCTAACCCTAACCCTAGGTGAAATTTTCCTCCAATGGGATTTTCCCATGTATTTTACCAGGAAACGTAGATATGGCAGCCTAGAAAAGTAGGTTCCCTCCTAACCATATCCAAGCACTCCCAGTTTGTTGCCGATGTCCATTTTTCTCTATGAGTTCATGGTGACCTAACCCTAACCCTAGGTGGAATTTTCCTCCAATGGGATCTTCCCATGTATTTTAGCAGGAAACGTAGATACGACAGCCTAGAAAAGTAAGTTCCCTCCTAACCATATCCAAGCACTCCCAGTTTGTTGCCGATGTCCATTTTTCTCTATGAGTTCATGGTGACCTAACCCTAACCCTAGGTGGAATTTTCCTCCAATGGGATCTTCCCATGTATTTTAGCAGGAAACGTAGATACGGCAGCCTAGAAAAGTAAGTTCCCTCCTAACCATATCCAAGCACTCCCAGTTTGTTGCCGATGTCCATTTTTCTCTATGAGTTCATGTTGATCTAACCCCAACCCTAAGTGGAATTTTCCTTCAATGGGATTTTCCCATGCATTTTAGCAGGAAACATAGATAGGGCAGCCTAGAAAAGTAAGTTTCCTCCTAACCATATCCAAGCACTCCCAGTTTTTTTGCCGATGTCCATTTTTCTCTATGAGTTCATGGTGACCTAACCCTAACCCTAGGTGAAATTTTCCTCCAATGGGATTTTCCCATGTATTTTACCAGGAAACGTAGATACGGCAGCCTAAAAAAGTAGGTTCCCTCCTAACCATATCCAAGCACTCCCAGTTTGTTGCCGATGTCCATTTTTCTCTATGAGTTCATGGTGACCTAACCCTAACCCTAGGTGGAATTTTCCTCCAATGGGATCTTCCCATGTATTTTAGCAGGAAACGTAGATACGACAGCCTAGAAAAGTAAGTTCCCTCCTAACCATATCCAAGCACTCCCAGTTTGTTCCCGATGTCCATTTTTCTCTATGAGTTCATGGTGATCTAACCCCAACCCTAAGTGGAATTTTCCTCCAATGGGATTTTCCCATGTATTTTACCAGGAAACCTAGATACGGCAGCCTAGAAAAGTAAGTTCCCTCCTAACCATATCCAAGCACTCCCAGTTTGTTGCTGATGTCCATTTTTCTCTATGAGTTCATGGTGACCTAACCCTAACCCTAGGTGGAATTTTCCTCCAATGGGATCTTCCCATGTATTTTAGCAGGAAACGTAGATACGGCAGCCTAGAAAAGTAAGTTCCCTCCTAACCATATCCAAGCACTCCCAGTTTGTTCCTGATGTCCATTTTTCTCTATGAGTTCATGGTGATCTAACCCCAACCCTAAGTGAAATTTTCCTCCAATGGGATTTTCCCATGCATTTTAGCAGGAAACATAGATAGGGCAGCCTAGAAAAGTAAGTTCCCTCCTAACCATATCCATGCACTCCCAGTTTGTTGCCGATGTCCATTTTTCTCTATGAGTTCATGGTGACCTAACCCTAACCCTAAGTGGAATTTTCCTCCAATGGGATCTTCCCATGTATTTTAGCAGGAAACATAGATAGGGCAGCCTAGAAAAGTAAGTTTCCTCCTAACCATATCCAAGCACTCCCAGTTTGTTGCCGATGTCCATTTTTCTCTATGAGTTCATGGTGACCTAACCCTAACCCTATGTGAAATTTTCCTCCAATGGGATTTTCCCATGTATTTTACCAGGAAACGTAGATACGGCAGCCTAGAAAAGTAGGTTCCCTCCTAACCATATCCAAGCACTCCCAGTTTGTTGCCGATGTCCATTTTTCTCTATGAGTTCATGGTGACCTAACCCTAACCCTAGGTGGAATTTTCCTCCAATGGGATCTTCCCATGTATTTTAGCAGGAAACGTAGATACGGCAGCCTAGAAAAGTAAGTTCCCTCCTAACCATATCCAAGCACTCCCAGTTTGTTGCCGATGTCCATTTTTCTCTATGAGTTCATGGTGACGTAACCCTAAGTGGAATTTTCCTCCAATGGGTTCTTCCCATGTATTTTAGCAGGAAACGTAGATACGGCAGCCTAGAAAGGTAAGTTCCCTCCTAACCATATCCAAGCACTCCCAGTTTGTTGCCGATGTCCATTTTTCTCTATGAGTTCATGGTGACCTAACCCTAACCCTAGGTGGAATTTTCCTCCAATGGGATCTTCCCATGTATTTTAGCAGGAAACATAGATAGGGCAGCCTAGAAAAGTAAGTTCCCTCCTAACCATATCCAAGCACTCCCAGTTTGTTGCCGATGTCCATTTTTCTCTATGAGTTCATGGTGACCTAACCCTAACCCTAAGTGGAATTTTCCTCCAATGGGATCTTCCCATGTATTTTAGCAGGAAACATAGATAGGGCAGCCTAGAAAAGTAAGTTCCCTCCTAACCATATCCAAGCACTCCCAGTTTGTTGCCGATGTCCATTTTTCTCTATGAGTTCATGGTGACCTAACCCTAACCCTAGGTGGAATTTTCCTCCAATGGGTTCTTCCCATGTATTTTAGTAGGAAACGTAGATACGGCAGCCTAGAAAAGTAAGTTCCCTCCTAACCATATCCAAGCACTCCCAGTTTGTTGCCGATGTCCATTTTTCTCTATGAGTTCATGGTGATCTAACCCCAACCCTAAGTGGAATTTTCCTCCAATGGGATTTTCCCATGAATTTTAGAAGAAAACATACATACCGCAGCCTAGAAAAGTAAGTTCCCTCCTAACCATATCCAAGCACTCCCAGTTTGTTGCCGATGTCCATTTTTCTCTATGAGTTCATGGTGACCTAACCCTAACCCTAGGTGGAATTTTCCTCCAATGGGATCTTCCCATGTATTTTAGCAGGAAACGTAGATACGGCAGCCTAGAAAAGTAAGTTCCCTCCTAACCATATCCAAGCACTCCCAGTTTGTTGCCGATGTCCATTTTTCTCTATGAGTTCATGGTGACGTAACCCTAAGTGGAATTTTCCTCCAATGGGTTCTTCCCATGTATTTTAGCAGGAAACGTAGATACGGCAGCCTAGAAAAGTAAGTTCCCTCCTAACCATATCCAAGCACTCCCAGTTTGTTGCCGATGTCCATTTTTCTCTATGAGTTCATGGTGACCTAACCCTAACCCTAGGTGGAATTTTCCTCCAATGGGATCTTCCCATGTATTTTAGCAGGAAACATAGATAGGGCAGCCTAGAAAAGTAAGTTCCCTCCTAACCATATCCAAGCACTCCCAGTTTGTTGCCGATGTCCATTTTTCTCTATGAGTTCATGGTGACCTAACCCTAACCCTAAGTGGAATTTTCCTCCAATGGGATCTTCCCATGTATTTTAGCAGGAAACATAGATAGGGCAGCCTAGAAAAGTAAGTTCCCTCCTAACCATATCCAAGCACTCCCAGTTTGTTGCCGATGTCCATTTTTCTCTATGAGTTCATGGTGACCTAACCCTAACCCTAGGTGGAATTTTCCTCCAATGGGATCTTCCCATGTATTTTAGCAGGAAACGTAGATACGGCAGCCTAGAAAAGTAAGTTCCCTCCTAACCATATCCAAGCACTCCCAGTTTGTTGCTGATGTCCATTTTTCTCTATGAGTTCATGGTGACCTAACCCTAACCCTAGGTGGAATTTTCCTCCAATGGGATCTTCCCATGTATTTTAGCAGGAAACGTAGATACGGCAGCCTAGAAAAGTAAGTTCCCTCCTAACCATATCCAAGCACTCCCAGTTTGTTCCTGATGTCCATTTTTCTCTATGAGTTCATGGTGATCTAACCCCAACCCTAAGTGAAATTTTCCTCCAATGGGATTTTCCCATGAATTTTAGCAGGAAACATAGATAGGGCAGCCTAGAAAAGTAAGTTCCCTCCTAACCATATCCATGCACTCCCAGTTTGTTGCCGATGTCCATTTTTCTCTATGAGTTCATGGTGACCTAACCCTAACCCTAAGTGGAATTTTCCTCCAATGGGATCTTCCCATGTATTTTAGCAGGAAACATAGATAGGGCAGCCTAGAAAAGTAAGTTTCCTCCTAACCATATCCAAGCACTCCCAGTTTGTTGCCGATGTCCATTTTTCTCTATGAGTTCATGGTGACCTAACCCTAACCCTATGTGAAATTTTCCTCCAATGGGATTTTCCCATGTATTTTACCAGGAAACGTAGATACGGCAGCCTAGAAAAGTAGGTTCCCTCCTAACCATATCCAAGCACTCCCAGTTTGTTGCCGATGTCCATTTTTCTCTATGAGTTCATGGTGACCTAACCCTAACCCTAAGTGGAATTTTCCTCCAATGGGATTTTCCCATGCATTTTAGCAGGAAACATAGATAGGGCAGCCTAGAAAAGTAAGTTCCCTCCTAACCATATCCAAGCACTCCCAGTTTGTTGCCGATGTCCATTTTTCTCTATGAGTTCATGGTGACCTAACCCTAACCCTAAGTGGAATTTTCCTCCAATGGGATCTTCCCATGTATTTTAGCAGGAAACATAGATAGGGCAGCCTAGAAAAGTAAGTTCCCTCCTAACCATATCCAAGCACTCCCAGTTTGTTGCCGATGTCCATTTTTCTCTATGAGTTCATGGTGACCTAACCCTAACCCTAGGTGGAATTTTCCTCCAATGGGATCTTCCCATGTATTTTAGCAGGAAACGTAGATACGGCAGCCTAGAAAAGTAAGTTCCCTCCTAACCATATCCAAGCACTCCCAGTTTTTTGCCGATGTCCATTTTTCTCTATGAGTTCATGGTGACCTAAACCTAAGTGGAATTTTCGTCCAATGGGATTTTCCCATGTGTTTTAGAAGAAAACATAGATACCGCAGCCTAGAAAAGTAAGTTCCCTCCTAACCATATCCAAGCACTCCCAGTTTGTTGCCGATGTCCATTTTTCTCTATGAGTTCATGGTGACCTAACCCTAACCCTAGGTGGAATTTTCCTCCAATGGGATCTTCCCATGTATTTTAGCAGGAAACGTAGATACGGCAGCCTAGAAAAGTAAGTTCCCTCCTAACCATATCCAAGCACTCCCAGTTTGTTCCCGATGTCCATTTTTCTCTATGAGTTCATGGTGATCTAACCCCAACCCTAAGTGGAATTTTCCTCCAATGGGATTTTCCCATGCATTTTAGCAGGAAACGTAGATACGGCAGCCTAGAAAAGTAAGTTCCCTCCTAACCATATCCAAGCACTCCCAGTTTGTTGCCGATGCCCATTTTTCTCTATGAGTTCATGGTGACCTAACCCTAACCCTAAGTGGAATTTTCCTCCAATGTGATTTTCCCGTGTATTTTAGCAGGAAACATAGATAGGGAAGCTTAGAAAAGTAAGTGCCCTCCTAACCATTCCCAACCACTCTGAATTTATTGACAATGTCCATGTTGCTCTCCATATTCATAGTGACCTAACCCTAACCCTAGGTGGAATTTTCCTCCAATGGGATTTTCCCATGTATTTTACCAGGAAACATGTATTTCCCATGTATTTTACCAGGAAACAGATAGGGAAGTCGAGAAAAGTAAGTGCCCTCCTAACCATTCCCAAGCACTTCCAGTTTGTTGCCGATGTCCATGTTGCTCTCCATATTCATGGTGACCTAACCCTAATCCTAATTGGAATTTTCCTTCAATCGTATTTTCCCATGCATTTTAGCAGGAAACATAGATAGGGCAGACTAGAAAAGGAAGTTCCTTCCTAACCATATCCAAGCACTCCCAGTTAGTTGCCGATGTCCATTTTTCTCTATGAGTTCACGGTGACCTAACCCTAACCCTAGGTGGAATTTTCCTCCAATGGGATCTTCCCATGTATTTTAGCAGGAAACGTAGATACTGCAGCCTAGAAAAGTAAGTTCCCTCCTAACCATATCCAAGCACTCCCAGTTTGTTGCCGATGTCCATTTTTCTCTATGAGTTCATGGTGACCTAACCTAAGTGGAATTTTCCTCCAATGGGATTTTCCCATGTATTTTAGAGGAAAACATAGATACCGCAGCCTAGAAAAGTAAGTTCCCTCCTAACCATATCCAAGCACTCCCAGTTTGTTGCCGATGTCCATTTTTCTCTATGAGTTCATGGTTACCTAACCCTAACACTAAGTGGAATTTTCCTCCAATGGGATTTTCCCATGCATTTTAGCAGGAAACATAGATAGGGCAGCCTAGAAAAGTAAGTTCCCTCCTAACCATATCCAAGCACTCCCAGTTTGTTGCCGATGTCCATTTTTCTCTATGAGTTCCTGGTGACCTAACCCTAAGTGGAATTTTCCTCCAATGGGATTTTCCCATGAATTTTAGAAGAAAACATAGATACCGCAGTGTTGCAATGCAAATGCATCCCACTTGAGCTGACCGTAAGCATTATGTGTATTCACATCGAAGAGGTTTCTAAACGCAGGAACCTTTTGGCTGGGATAATTGCCGTGATTTACAAAGCCTTCACGCAAGGCAATTGCTCAGATCAAAAGGGTTTTTCTCAATTGCTGGCTGGAGTTTCCTCAATCGATGGCTTACACATAAGCGAACAAACTTTCTCAAGCTATGTTTAAGATAACTGAAGTTAGATAAGCAGCAGATCGGAAACGGTCTGAAAACCAGACACCAAATTAGCCTAAGATCACATCGCAAGGATTTATAGACCTTTGACAGTTAAAAGCGAAGGTGTTACTTTATAGTTAGATGTAGGAAACATATTATCTTGTAATTTTCTTGTAATCTCCTGACCTCCTGACTAAGCAGGAAATATAATCATTGATGAAACATTTTATATTATGCTATTGTTAAACTGCCGGACTAAAACCTTTTTGTATGTGATTTATTCACGTTGTTTGATATTAACCAAATAAAGAGAGGAGGCTGATTCCATTCGAATGTCAGTCACCCCAGAGATAAACCTTGTCTCATTGTCTCGTCTCTACATTTGGCCATCGTGTCTGATCCACATTGAAGCTGCCTGCGGAAGGTAAAGCATCAAATGGTGACCCCTGACATGATGCGGAATCACGTCCTTCTGGCATCCCACTACTTACTTCGCCTGGAATAGGCCCCTTGGGCGCACGTCTTTACGTAAGTATGGGACAGAGGCTTTCAAAAGATCGGGCTCAGCGCCTGACAGAATTGAATAGCTTAGTCAGGAGAGCAAATTATATTCAGAAACTTAATAATCAGGCTGTTTTCCCTGTCACTCAGAAAGAATTGTATCTTTTATTGGCTTTTTTGGAAAAATTTCACCCTACGTACCCAGAAAAGGGGCAATTAGACCTCGCCACATGGAGACGCATAGGTATTTGGCTCCACACGCCGCCCAAAGCTCTGCCAAATGTTCTAGCCCCATGGAAGGCCGTATTGTCCATGTTGACTTTACACTGTGCAAAACAAGCTGATTTGATAGATCCTCAGACATTAACAAGCTCTGAGACATCAAAAAAAATATTACAATCAGACTCTAAATTTGCCCTGTCAGAAGAACCACCCCCAAGATATGAACCATTGAGCACCAAGGCTGGGGATTGCACTCAATTGACTGATTCTGATCTGTATCCCATGGCATCTGCACCTGCTTCTTCTTCTTCTATCTGTCTTGAACCTGCCCCTCTCTCTTCCTTGCAAAGGGGAATTGCGAAAGCCAAGGCTGAGGGGGTCATAGAAATAGATGATTTAGCAGACATTGCCGCTTTTCCAGTAATCATGGTGCCCGATCCTGCTAATCCTGGCCGGCAAAGACCCAGATATGAAACCTTGGATTATAAAATCATCAAGAACTTGAAGGAGGCGGTGCACCAATATGGGATCTCCGGACCTTATGTCCAAGGCTTATTGCGCGCATTTGCGCTCAGCCAGCATGTTCTCCCAATAGATTGGAAGAATATTGCCCAAATGATACTTAATAACATGCAGTATCTACAATTTGAGGCTGCCTGGAAAAGGCAAGCTGATCGAATGGCTCGACAAAACTTGCTCCCTGCTGACATTGGCATACGCCACATAATGGGCACTGGTACTCAGTCCACGATCACTAATCAGCTGCAATTTCCTCCTGCCGTGTTTGCATTAATTAACGAAGCAGTATTATATGCTTTCTCGGTCTTGGAGGACTCCACCGAGGTTACTTCCTCTTTTGCAAAAATATTACAAGGACCCCAGGAGCCATATGCTGATTTTGTCAATAAACTGATCACAGCTGTCAAAAGGCAGATTGAAAATGCTGCAGCACAGGATGAATTGATTAAAAAATTGGCTTATGAAAATTCTAATGCAGATTGCAAAAGTATATTGAAAGGGGTCGTTGTAAATCAGAGAGCTACCATCTCAGATTATCTTGACGCCTGTAGGTATACTGGAACCACCACGTTTCAAATGTCTGCATTGGCCCTTGCCTTGCAGGGACATTCTGGGCAAAGTTCTCAGAATCGGTCATCTCAAACCTGCTTTAATTGTGGGAAGCCCGGACACTTTAAAGCTGAATGCCAGGCTCCTGGGGGGGAGCTGCCTCAGGGAAGGACGGGCGTTCCTCTAAACCACGAACTGTTTGTCCAAAGTGCAAAAGGGGCTTTCACTGGGCAAAAGATTGTCGGTCCGTAACCAACAACAATCAGGGAAACTAGGAGCGGGGCGCCCGGCTAGCCCCTTCTCCAAGGTCGGAGATTTAAATCCTCCCCCTGATCAGTATTCCCAAACTTTTGAAATGGCTGCAAAGGAAACATTGTTGCTAAATTTGCCTGCTCACAATTATTTTTTGCCTTTAGAGCCAAAATTAAAGCTCCAATTGCCCCCCACTTTGCCCGTGTTGGTATTTCCGACACATGAAATGACATGTCAAGGCATCATGGCCGCTCCTGTGATGATAGATTCTCAGTGTCTGTCTTCTTTGTCACTCTGTGTATCTGCTAATCAGCCTGTGACCATTCAGCAGGGCTCAGTTGTGGCTACTATGATATTGTTAATGGACTTTATCCCACCGGAGTTATGCGCGGTGGAACACCCTTTAGCCCGGCCACGTCCCGTGGCCACATTCCTTTTGAACGGCCGCCAATTTTCTGGCATTTTAGACACTGGGGCGGATGTCTCAGTCATAAGATCTCAAGAATGGCCCGCTCAGTGGGCCACAGAAGAGGCCCCTTCTGTGAGAGGTGTGGGGGGACTACAGGTGGCACGTAAAAGTCTTGCTTGGGTGGCTGTGACATCGCCTGATTCGGCTCACACTGCCTATATTCAGCCTGTGGTCATTCCCCTTCACATTAATTTATGGGGCCGAGACCTAATGAGTCAACTACAAGCTAAATTGACCTTTTCCTAATGGCTGTACCTCTGAAATTAACTCTCAAGACACCCACGCCTGTGTGGGTGAATCAATGGCCCCTATCCCAGGAAAAGCAAACTGCGCTTTTAAAATTAATTCAAGAGCAGCTTGCTCTTGGACATTTGGAACAATCCTTTAGCCCTTATAACACTCCCGTCTTTGTCATTAAAAAAAAGAGTGGAAAGTTTCGTTTCCTTCATGACCTCCGTGCCATCAATTCTATAATTCAGCCTATGGGACCCTTGCAATGTGGTCTTCCGAATCCTAACTTAATTCCTGCTGATTTTCAGCTTTTGGTGGTGGATCTCTCGGATGCCTTTTTCTCTATTCCTTTGCATAAGGAAGATAGGCAATTATTTGCCTTCACAGTCCCAGAGCAGAATTCTCACAGACCCACGGCTAGATATCAGTGGAAAGTTTTGCCACAGGGTATGCTAAATAGTCCAACCATTTGTCAATTTGTCGTGGATCAGGTTCTGAATAAATTCAGATTGCAAAATCCACACCTAATGATTTATCATTACATGGATGATATCCTTGTTGCCGGACCAGGCCCCCCTGGGGTGCTGCTCCCCTATTTGCCACAGCTTCAAACTATTTTGAAGCAAGGGGGCTTTCATGTTTCCCCTGAAAAAATTCAGACAAAATCACCGTTTTCCTATTTGGGGCATAAAGTTTTAGCATCCCGATCTGTGCCCCAGCCCCCAAAATTGGCTTTTACAGAACCTCTCACATTATTGCAACTCCAAAAATACTTGGGAACCATAAATTGGATCCGTCCTTATTTAGGTCTCACCACCTCGCAGCTTTCACCTTTATTCTCCGCCCTTACTAGGGGGGTGAAACCTTCTGACCAAGTTCTCTTGCCTGGCCAGGCAAGGGAAGTTTTGCAAAACGTTTCTTTCGCTCTAGCTAAGGTTTGGGTGGACCGCATTACTCCCAACATTTCTTTATCTCTCATTCTACTTAATACAAAGGGCCTTCCTACTGGCATACTGGCACAAGTTCAAAATAAAAAATCCTTTAAAATTGTTGAATGGATACATTTGCCGCACACACCACGTAATTCAATCAACCCCAGTCATTTGATGTTTGCTACCCTAATTCGGAGAGGCCGCCTTAGAGCAAAAGCCTTGACGGGGGCAGACCTTGATTCATTATTTGTTCCCTGCCCACTAGCTCAATGGGAGGATTTGGTGTTTAACTCGGACTCCTTGCAATTTGCCTTGGCCAATTGGCCGGGGATTGTGTCCTGCCATCCTCCAGCGGACCCCCGGATTGCTTTGCTTAAGGTGGTCCCGGTCTCTTTCAAATCGGTGATAAGGTCTGCGCCCATTTCAGATGCTGTGACTGTCTTTGCAGATGGTAGCAAAACGCATGGGGCTTGTGTGTACCAGAAGGAAGGGACCTGGATGTCTTTAATCACCCCCCCCTCAAACTTCTGCTCAGCGCTCAGAACTATATGCTTCTCTTTTAGCTTTTAACCACTTTTCTGAAACTCCTTTCAACCTGATTGTAGATAGTCTCTATGTGTGTCAAGTTATTAACTCTATTTCGGATGCTTACCTGTCTCCCTCAACTGATTGTAATCTGCTCGCGCTGTTTGCCTCTTTGCAAAATTTAATCCAAAAGCGCACCCTTCCCTTCTTTGTGGCTCACATACGAAGCCACCAGCCATTTCCTGGCATGTTACAAGAAGGAAACAATGTAGCAGATTCAGTTGCTTCTAATGCTTCTTCTCTGTTGCCTGTAAAATCTTCTTCACTGTTGCCTGTGAGTGCTGTCCCCCCCACCCCATGGGAAAGCCACGCTTATTTTCATCAGGGAATCCGTGCTCTGGTGCGGCAATTCTCTCTCTCCTACAGAGAGGCAGCTGCCATTGTGCAACAATGTCCGACATGTAGCCTGCAGGGCCGTGCTGTGCCATTAGGAGTGAACCCCCGTGGTCTAGAGCCCACTCAATTATGGCAAATGGATGTGACACAATGTTCTGCATTTGCCCCGTGGAAATATCTTCACGTTTCCGTTGACACCTATTCAGGCTTTATTATGGCATCCCCCCAAAGGGGGGAGACGGTGAAGCATGTCATCAACCATTGTTTAAAAACCTTCTCAGTGTTGGGTAAGCCTCACACTGTAAAAACTGACAATGGCCCTGCCTATGCCAGTCGTGCGTTTGCACAATTCTGTCAAAAATGGGAAATAGAGCACAAGACAGGGATTCCATATAACAGTCAGGGACAAGCTATAATTGAACGTGCAAACCAGACCTTGAAAAACATGATTGCAAAATTAGATTTCCCTCCTCCCCCTCGAAATTTGCCAGTATTACAGAATTTGCTCAACCTGGCTCTCTACACTTTAAATTTCCTGAATGAGTCAGGCAAGCCTAGCCTCTCTGCTGCCCAGCGCCACTTCTCTTCATCAAAAACGGAGCAACGCCCGCTTGTCTATTACCGGCAGTTGCCTGACCCCACCTGGAAAGGACCAGCCCCACTCATAACTTGGGGTCGGGGCTATGCAGCCATTCAACTACCAGACTCTGCTCTATGGGTTCCTGGCCGCTGCATTCGTCCATGTCATCTTCCACCGCCCGTGCCTGCTCCAGAGGAGGAGGATGCCTCGCTCAGCTTGCTTTTTGGATGAATTGACTTCTCGCTTCTTCCTTTTGCTTCAGGAAAACATCATGTTTTGGTCCGTTTATTTGCTTCTATGTGTCGCAGGAGGTGCTGCCAGTGAGACCTTTTGGATTTACCCTACTCATCTCTTTGAATTGCCTGGAACATTTGCTCAAATACATTGCTATTCTGACATCCGTGCAGAACTTTGCCCCCTGACTTTTTTCTTTGAACCCTATCAGTGGCTGTTGGAACCAAAACCTTCTCCTGACCGGCTTCAAGTGACCACAATGACTGAGCCTCGATGGTGGTTTCCCTACCATTCCCAAACAGCCGGCTCCTGTCATCTAACCCTGCATTTGAAAATCTCTGTCACAACTATAGGTCGATATGCCTGCAGAGGATTCCTCAATGGCAGTTGGAGGGAAGTAAGCAGTCTGATTGCTAGCCCTGACAGTTTTGCTTTCCCCCCAATTCCTTCCTGGCTTTTGACTGCTTCTACCATCAGAAAACGCAATTCCTTCCAAAGAAGCAGTTCCTTCCGTCTGGATCACCCGGCAACCCAGACTTTGCATCACAATGATGTCTTCCCCCTTCGCTCCAAACGCAGCTTCTCTGATCTTCCCTTTTGCATCTGGTCCACCAAGGTATCTGATGGTCAGCCTTTTCAGTTACGCACCATGATCAATAGTGACTGCAACCTGATTTTGGGGGTCTTTCCTCCTATTTCTTCACATCAAAAGAAGTGGATTTGCTCCAACAGATCTTTGGATTTTGTTCAACACGTACTGGATTTATGTGGGGATAAAGTCCCTCTCCGTACTTGTTCTTGGGCTGCTTACATTTTGTGGACAGGAAATTGTGGGACTTATAATTTTTTCAATAGTCCTTTGACATTTCAATGTAATGATTCTTATGTTTCTTCTTTACCAAGGTATTGGGAAGGTCTCTGTACAGTTTATATGCAATCTCCTGATAAAATTTCAAAAATAGGGAACCAAGGCATTGTTCCCACCCCCCCTTCCATGATGATGACCACCCCCTTTCAAGTTTTGACTAGCAAAAAACCCATTATCACCCCAGTGCTGCCTATCCTGCCCCCTCCTCGCAAGCCACGAGCTGCTAGGAAACCATCTGATGATTGTAGTCAATGTGTGGTTAAGGTTCGTGAAGGCAATCAGGTAAAAGAGACCCTGGTTTACTTTTCCCATCACAAATGTCCTGGTGAGATGGTCCCATGCAAAAAGGGGAATGTCACATATAGTTATTGTAAGACCACAAAAACATGTTATGATCCCAAACACGATCCGGAACAGATGTGGCTTCAGCTAAAATCTCAAGGAAAAACACTGCATCAACAAAGAATATGGTCTCTGAATACACCTGTCTCCATTATAATTGATGTGTGTGAAATAGTAGATTGTGGCCATTTAACAGGGCAAAGGGAATATGCTGTCAATGACAAGTATATTTGTCCTATTAAGGGGTCATCGGGGTGTGGGTATGGTAATTTGTGCCCCTATTGGAGTTGTGTTCATTGGGCAACCAGTCTGTGGGAAAGCACAGTACCTTATGTGTGGGATGCAACATTAAGTAAGGTAGTAGCTACTGCAAACTGTAAATTGAGACATTGTAACAAAATTAATTTTACCATCAATGGGTTCAACACCATGACTGGTCGATATGGCAATCAATTTGGAATTGGGATAGATGGATGGGGCACAGATCCAACTGAAAAATTCACAATAGAGGTGCAAAAATTTATGGAAACTGAAGACCAAATCACCCATAATTTTTATACTGAATTCTGGAAAGAAATGAAAAAACCAGTTGAAATCCCAGATGTTGCTAGGAATCTGTTCATAGAACTAGCTGGCACTGTAGCCCAGGCTTTAAATGTTACAAATTGCTATGTGTGCGGGGGCACAAATGTAGGAGACCAGTGGCCGTGGGAGGCCGCAGAATGGGACATTTCCAAAAAATATAACGCTACCAGACAACCCCCTCACTTAAACAATAGTGTGTGGGAGTTACGGCAGGCATTAGTTTGCCGCTGGTGTGTCCATAGATTTGAGCACAGCACTCCGTTGATTGGTGACAGCCTATGCGAAGCAATGATAAAAATTAACATCTCTGATTCCTCAGTCTCCTTTTGGCCAAATGCCTCAGTTAACAACGTTCCATTCATGTGGCCATTACCTGATGAAACAGCCATGTACAATTGGCCCACAGAATCTGGAGAAATGCTCAGTGCGTCCTATAAAGGCACATGGAAAGCTCCTCCAGGATTATATTGGATCTGTGGAAAACGAGCTTATTCCCAATTACCTGATAAGTGGACAGGCTCTTGTACTATAGGAGAGATACACCCAGCTTTCTTCCTAATACCATTGGGGGAAGGTGAAAGGCTCAGCCACTCAGTCTATCAAAGAAGGAAACGTTCCCTGAATGTGGAAGTTCCCATATACGAGGACCAGGAATGGAAGGGCAAAATATGGGACGCTGAGGCAATCATAAAAGAATATGGTCCAGCCACTTGGGCTCAAGATGGCACCTATGGGTACAGAACACCCATTTATATGATTAATCGCATAATTCGCTTGCAGGCTGTGTTGGAACTAATCACTCGTGAGAATGCTGTAGCTTTAAATCTGATAGCAAAACAACATAGCCAATTAAGAAATGGCGTATTTCAAAACCGCCTAGCCCTTGACTATCTGCTAGCTGCAGAAGGAGGGGTCTGTGGAAAATTCAATCTGTCAAACTGTTGTCTGCAAATTGATGACAATGGGAGGGTCATAGAAGAGATAACTGAAAAAATTATTCGCTTGGCCCATGTCCCACCTCAACAATGGACGGGGATATTGGAACAAGGAGGTTTTTTGGGTGGCATTTTCAACAACTGGAGGCAAGCCCTGTTTATGATAGGAATTGGGTTCTTGGGCTTAATGTTTTTGACTTGTTTGATTCCCCTGTTACGTTCTGTGATTAGCAGTGTGGTTGAGAGTGCTGTTCAAAAACAAGCACTGCACATTTGGGACTTAGGGGAGAATTTGGGAGACTCGTATATCATCCCTGAGAAGAAAACTTTATTGTATTCCGAAGATGAAGAAAGCTTCAAAATAAAAAAAAATAGCAATTGTTGCAATGCAAATGCATCCCACTTGAGCTGACCGTAAGCATTATGTGTATTCACATCGAAGAGGTTTCTAAACGCAGGAACCTTTTGGCTGGGATAATTGCCGTGATTTACAAAGCCTTCAGGCAAGGCAATTGCTCAGATCAAAAGGGTTTTTCTCAATTGCTGGCTGGAGTTTCCTCAATCGATGGCTTACACATAAGCGAACAAACTTTCTCAAGCTATGTTTAAGATAACTGAAGTTAGATAAGCAGCAGATCGGAAACGGTCTGAAAACCAGACACCAAATTAGCCTAAGATCACATCGCAAGGATTTATAGACCTTTGACAGTTAAAAGCGAAGGTGTTACTTTATAGTTAGATGTAGGAAACATATTATCTTGTAATTTTCTTGTAATCTCCTGACCTCCTGACTAAGCAGGAAATATAATCATTGATGAAACATTTTATATTATGCTATTGTTAAACTGCCGGACTAAAACCTTTTTGTATGTGATTTATTCACGTTGTTTGATATTAACCAAATAAAGAGAGGAGGCTGATTCCATTCGAATGTCAGTCACCCCAGAGATAAACCTTGTCTCATTGTCTCGTCTCTACATTTGGCCATCGTGTCTGATCCACATTGAAGCTGCCTGCGGAAGGTAAAGCATCACCGCAGCCTAGAAAAGTAAGTTCCCTCCTAACCATATCCAAGCACTCCCAGTTTGTTGCCGATGTCCATTTTTCTCTATGAGTTCATGGTGATCTAACCCCAACCCTAAGTGGAATTTTCCTCCAATGGGATTTTCCCATGCATTTTAGCAGGAAACATAGATAGGGAAGCCTAGAAAAGTAAGTTCCCTCCTAACCATATCCAAGCACTCCCAGTTTGTTGCTGATGTCCATTTTTCTCTATGAGTTCATGGTGACCTAACCCTAACCCTAGGTGGAATTTTCCTCCAATGGGATTTTCCCATGTATTTTACCAGGAAACGTAGATACTGCAGCCTAGAAAAGTAAGTTCCCTCCTAACCATATCCAAGCACTCCCAGTTTGTTGCCGATGTCCATTTTTCTCTATGAGTTCCTGGTGACCTAACCCTAAGTGGAATTTTCCTCCAATGGGATTTTCCCATGAATTCTAGAAGAAAACATAGATACCGCAGCCTAGAAAAGTAAGTTCCCTCCTAACCATATCCAAGCACTTCCAGTTTGTTGCCGATGTCCATTTTTCTCTATGAGTTCATGGTGACCTAACCCTAACCCTAGGTGGAATTTTCCTCCAATGGGATCTTCCCATGTATTTTAGCAGGAAACGTAGGTACGGCAGCCTAGAAAAGTAAGTTCCATCCTAACCATATCCAAGCACTCCCAGTTTGTTGCCGATGTCCATTTTTCTCTATGAGTTCATGGTGAACTAACCCTAATTGGAATTTTCCTCCAATGGGATCTTCCCATGTATTTTAGCAGAAAACGTAGGTACGGCAGTGTAGAAAAGTCAGTTCCCTCCTAACTGTATCCAAGCACTCACAGTTTGATGCCGATGTCCATTTTTCTCTATGAGTTCATGGTGACCTAACCCTAACCCTAAGTGGAATTTTCCTCCAATGGGATTTTCCCATGTATTTTAGCAGGAAACAAAGATAGGGCAGCCTAGAAAAGTAAGTTCCCTCCTAACCATATCCAAGCACTCCCAGTTTGTTGCCAATGTCCATTTTTCTCTATGAGTTCATGGTGACCTAACCCTAACCCTAGGTGGAATTTTCCGCCAATGGGATTTTCCCATGTATTTTACCAGGAAACGTAGATACGGCAGCCTAGAAAAGTAAGTTCCGTCCTAACCATATCCAAGCACTCCCAGTTTGTTGCCGATGTCCATTTTTCTCTGTGAGTTCATGGTGATCTAACCCCAACCCTAAGTGAAATTTTCCTCCAATGGGATTTTCCCATGCATTTTAGCAGGAAACATAGATAGGGCAGCCTAGAAAAGTAAGTTCCCTCCTAACCATATCCAAGCACTCCCAGTTTGTTGCCGATGTCCATTTTTCTCTATGAGTTCATGGTGAACTAACCCTAATTGGAATTTTCCTCCAATGGGATCTTCCCATGTATTTTAGCAGAAAACGTAGGTACGGCAGTGTAGAAAAGTAAGTTCCCTCCTAACCGTATCCAAGCACTCACAGTTTGATGCCGATGTCCATTTTTCTCTATGAGTTCATCGTGACCTAACCCTAACCCTAAGTGGAATTTTCCTCCAATGGGATTTTCCCATGTATTTTAGCAGGAAACAAAGATAGGGTAGCCTAGAAATTTCTTTGCCCTCCTAATCATTCCCAATCCATTTTTCTCTATGAGTTCCTGCTGACCTAAACCTAACCCTAGGTGGAATTTTCCTCCAATGTGATTTTCCCATGCATTTTAGTAGGAAACATAGATAGGGCAGCCTAGAAAAGTAAGTTCCCTCCTAACCATATCCAAGCACTCCCAGTTTGTTGCCGATGTCCATTTTTCTCTATGGGTTCATGGTGACCTAACCCTAACCCTAAGTGGAATTTTCCTCCAATGGGATTTTCCCATGTATTTTAGAAGAAAACAAAGATAGGGCAGCCTTGAAATTTCTTTGCCCTCCTAATCATTCCCAACCACTCCGAATTTATTGGCAATGTCCATGTTTCTCTCCATGTTCATGGTGACCTAACCCAAAGGCTAAGTGGAATTTTCCTCCAATGGGATTTTCCCATGTATTTTACCAGGAAACATAGATAGGGAAGCCTAGAAAAGTAAGTGCCCTCCTAACCATATCCAATCACTCCCAGTTTGTTGCCGATGTCCATTTTTCTCTATGAGTTCATGGTGAACTAACCCTAATTGGAATTTTCCTCCAATGGGATCTTCCCATGTATTTTACCAGGAAACGTAGGTACGGCAGCCTAGAAAAGTAAGTTCCCTCCTAACCGTATCGAAGCACTCCCAGTTTGTTGCCGATGTCCATTTTTCTCTATGAGTTCATGGTGACCTAACCCTAACCCTAAGTGGAATTTTCCTCCAATGGGATTTTCCCATGTATTTTAGCAGGAAACAAAGATAGGGTAGCCTAGAAATTTCTTTGCCCTCCTAATCATTCCCAATCCATTTTTCTCTATGAGTTCCTGCTGACCTAAACCTAACCCTAGGTGGAATTTTCCTCCAATGGGATTTTCCCATGTATTTTAGCAGGAAACATAGATAGGGCAGCCTAGAAAAGTAAGTTCCCTCCTAACCATATCCAAGCACTCCCAGTTTGTTGCCGATGTCCATTTTTCTCTATGGGTTCATGGTGACCTAACCCTAACCCTAAGTGGAATTTTCCTCCAATGGGATTTTCCCATGTATTTTAGAAGAAAACAAAGATAGGGCAGCCTTGAAATTTCTTTGCCCTCCTAATCATTCCCAACCACTCCGAATTTATTGGCAATGTCCATGTTTCTCTCCATGTTCATGGTGACCTAACCCAAACGCTAAGTGGAATTTTCCTCCAATGGGATTTTCCCATGTATTTTACCAGGAAACATAGATAGGGAAGCCTAGAAAAGTAAGTGCCCTCCTAACCATTCCCAAGCACTCCGAATTTATTGACAATGTCCATGTTGCTCTACATATTCATGGTGACCTTACCCCACCCCTAAGTGGAATTTTCCTCCAATGGGATTTTCCCATGCATTTTAGCAGGAAACATAGATAGGGCAGCCTAGAAAAGTAAGTTCCCTCCTAACCATATCCAAGCACTCCCAGTTTGTTGCCGATGTCCATTTTTCTCTATGAGTTCATGGTGATCTAACCCCAACCCTAAGTGGAATTTTCCTCCAATGGGATTTTCCCATGCATTTTAGCAGGAAACATAGATAGGGCAGCCTAGAAAAGTAAGTTCCCTCCTAACCATATCCAAGCACTCCCAGTTTGTTGCTGATGTCCATTTTTCTCTATGAGTTCATGGTGACCTAACCCTAACCCTAAGTGGAATTTTCCTCCAATGGGATCTTCCCATGTATTTTAGCAGGAAACATAGATAGGGCAGCCTAGAAAAGTAAGTTCCCTCCTAACCATATCCAAGCACTCCCAGTTTGCTGCCGATGTCCATTTTTCTCTATGAGTTCATGGTGACCTAACCCTAACCCTAAGTGGAATATTCCTCCAATGGGATTTTCCCATGTATTTTAGCAGGAAACAAAGATAGGGCAGCCTAGAAATTTCTTTGCCCTCCTAATCATTCCCAATCCATTTTTCTCTATGAGTTCCTGCTGACCTAACCCTAACCCTAGGTGGAATTTTCCTCCAATGTGATTTTCCCATGCATTTTAGTAGGAAACATAGATAGGGCAGCCTAGAAAAGTAAGTTCCCTCCTAACCGTATCGAAGCACTCCCAGTTTGTTGCCGATGTCCATTTTTCTCTATGAGTTCATGGTGACCTAACCCTAACCCTAAGTGGAATTTTCCTCCAATGGGATTTTCCCATGTATTTTAGCAGGAAACATAGATAGGGCAGCCTAGAAAAGTAAGTTCCCTCCTAACCATATCCAAGCACTCCCAGTTTGTTGCCGATGTCCATTTTTCTCTATGGGTTCATGGTGACCTAACCCTAACCCTAAGTGGAATTTTCCTCCAATGGGATTTTCCCATGTATTTTAGAAGAAAACAAAGATAGGGCAGCCTTGAAATTTCTTTGCCCTCCTAATCATTCCCAACCACTCCGAATTTATTGGCAATGTCCATGTTTCTCTCCATGTTCATGGTGACCTAACCCAAACGCTAAGTGGAATTTTCCTCCAATGGGATTTTCCCATGTATTTTACCAGGAAACATAGATAGGGAAGCCTAGAAAAGTAAGTGCCCTCCTAACCATTCCCAAGCACTCCGAATTTATTGACAATGTCCATGTTGCTCTACATATTCATGGTGACCTTACCCCACCCCTAAGTGGAATTTTCCTCCAATGGGATTTTCCCATGCATTTTAGCAGGAAACATAGATAGGGCAGCCTAGAAAAGTAAGTTCCCTCCTAACCATATCCAAGCACTCCCAGTTTGTTGCCGATGTCCATTTTTCTCTATGAGTTCATGGTGATCTAACCCCAACCCTAAGTGGAATTTTCCTCCAATGGGATTTTCCCATGCATTTTAGCAGGAAACATAGATAGGGCAGCCTAGAAAAGTAAGTTCCCTCCTAACCATATCCAAGCACTCCCAGTTTGTTGCTGATGTCCATTTTTCTCTATGAGTTCATGGTGACCTAACCCTAACCCTAAGTGGAATTTTCCTCCAATGGGATCTTCCCATGTATTTTAGCAGGAAACATAGATAGGGCAGCCTAGAAAAGTAAGTTCCCTCCTAACCATATCCAAGCACTCCCAGTTTGCTGCCGATGTCCATTTTTCTCTATGAGTTCATGGTGACCTAACCCTAACCCTAAGTGGAATATTCCTCCAATGGGATTTTCCCATGTATTTTAGCAGGAAACAAAGATAGGGCAGCCTAGAAATTTCTTTGCCCTCCTAATCATTCCCAATCCATTTTTCTCTATGAGTTCCTGCTGACCTAACCCTAACCCTAGGTGGAATTTTCCTCCAATGTGATTTTCCCATGCATTTTAGTAGGAAACATAGATAGGGCAGCCTAGAAAAGTAAGTTCCCTCCTAACCGTATCGAAGCACTCCCAGTTTGTTGCCGATGTCCATTTTTCTCTATGAGTTCATGGTGACCTAACCCTAACCCTAAGTGGAATTTTCCTCCAATGGGATTTTCCCATGTATTTTAGCAGGAAACAAAGATAGGGTAGCCTAGAAATTTCTTTGCCCTCCTAATCATTCCCAATCCATTTTTCTCTATGAGTTCCTGCTGACCTAAACCTAACCCTAGGTGGAATTTTCCTCCAATGGGATTTTCCCATGTATTTTAGCAGGAAACATAGATAGGGCAGCCTAGAAAAGTAAGTTCCCTCCTAACCATATCCAAGCACTCCCAGTTTGTTGCCGATGTCCATTTTTCTCTATGGGTTCATGGTGACCTAACCCTAACCCTAAGTGGAATTTTCCTCCAATGGGATTTTCCCATGTATTTTAGAAGAAAACAAAGATAGGGCAGCCTTGAAATTTCTTTGCCCTCCTAATCATTCCCAACCACTCCGAATTTATTGGCAATGTCCATGTTTCTCTCCATGTTCATGGTGACCTAACCCAAACGCTAAGTGGAATTTTCCTCCAATGGGATTTTCCCATGTATTTTACCAGGAAACATAGATAGGGAAGCCTAGAAAAGTAAGTGCCCTCCTAACCATTCCCAAGCACTCCGAATTTATTGACAATGTCCATGTTGCTCTACATATTCATGGTGACCTTACCCCACCCCTAAGTGGAATTTTCCTCCAATGGGATTTTCCCATGCATTTTAGCAGGAAACATAGATAGGGCAGCCTAGAAAAGTAAGTTCCCTCCTAACCATATCCAAGCACTCCCAGTTTGTTGCCGATGTCCATTTTTCTCTATGAGTTCATGGTGATCTAACCCCAACCCTAAGTGGAATTTTCCTCCAATGGGATTTTCCCATGCATTTTAGCAGGAAACATAGATAGGGCAGCCTAGAAAAGTAAGTTCCCTCCTAACCATATCCAAGCACTCCCAGTTTGTTGCTGATGTCCATTTTTCTCTATGAGTTCATGGTGACCTAACCCTAACCCTAAGTGGAATTTTCCTCCAATGGGATCTTCCCATGTATTTTAGCAGGAAACATAGATAGGGCAGCCTAGAAAAGTAAGTTCCCTCCTAACCATATCCAAGCACTCCCAGTTTGCTGCCGATGTCCATTTTTCTCTATGAGTTCATGGTGACCTAACCCTAACCCTAAGTGGAATATTCCTCCAATGGGATTTTCCCATGTATTTTAGCAGGAAACAAAGATAGGGCAGCCTAGAAATTTCTTTGCCCTCCTAATCATTCCCAATCCATTTTTCTCTATGAGTTCCTGCTGACCTAACCCTAACCCTAGGTGGAATTTTCCTCCAATGTGATTTTCCCATGCATTTTAGTAGGAAACATAGATAGGGCAGCCTAGAAAAGTAAGTTCCCTCCTAACCGTATCGAAGCACTCCCAGTTTGTTGCCGATGTCCATTTTTCTCTATGAGTTCATGGTGACCTAACCCTAACCCTAAGTGGAATTTTCCTCCAATGGGATTTTCCCATGTATTTTAGCAGGAAACAAAGATAGGGTAGCCTAGAAATTTCTTTGCCCTCCTAATCATTCCCAATCCATTTTTCTCTATGAGTTCCTGCTGACCTAAACCTAACCCTAGGTGGAATTTTCCTCCAATGGGATTTTCCCATGTATTTTAGCAGGAAACATAGATAGGGCAGCCTAGAAAAGTAAGTTCCCTCCTAACCATATCCAAGCACTCCCAGTTTGTTGCCGATGTCCATTTTTCTCTATGGGTTCATGGTGACCTAACCCTAACCCTAAGTGGAATTTTCCTCCAATGGGATTTTCCCATGTATTTTAGAAGAAAACAAAGATAGGGCAGCCTTGAAATTTCTTTGCCCTCCTAATCATTCCCAACCACTCCGAATTTATTGGCAATGTCCATGTTTCTCTCCATGTTCATGGTGACCTAACCCAAACGCTAAGTGGAATTTTCCTCCAATGGGATTTTCCCATGTATTTTACCAGGAAACATAGATAGGGAAGCCTAGAAAAGTAAGTGCCCTCCTAACCATTCCCAAGCACTCCGAATTTATTGACAATGTCCATGTTGCTCTACATATTCATGGTGACCTTACCCCACCCCTAAGTGGAATTTTCCTCCAATGGGATTTTCCCATGCATTTTAGCAGGAAACATAGATAGGGCAGCCTAGAAAAGTAAGTTCCCTCCTAACCATATCCAAGCACTCCCAGTTTGTTGCCGATGTCCATTTTTCTCTATGAGTTCATGGTGATCTAACCCCAACCCTAAGTGGAATTTTCCTCCAATGGGATTTTCCCATGCATTTTAGCAGGAAACATAGATAGGGCAGCCTAGAAAAGTAAGTTCCCTCCTAACCATATCCAAGCACTCCCAGTTTGTTGCTGATGTCCATTTTTCTCTATGAGTTCATGGTGACCTAACCCTAACCCTAAGTGGAATTTTCCTCCAATGGGATCTTCCCATGTATTTTAGCAGGAAACATAGATAGGGCAGCCTAGAAAAGTAAGTTCCCTCCTAACCATATCCAAGCACTCCCAGTTTGCTGCCGATGTCCATTTTTCTCTATGAGTTCATGGTGACCTAACCCTAACCCTAAGTGGAATATTCCTCCAATGGGATTTTCCCATGTATTTTAGCAGGAAACAAAGATAGGGCAGCCTAGAAATTTCTTTGCCCTCCTAATCATTCCCAATCCATTTTTCTCTATGAGTTCCTGCTGACCTAACCCTAACCCTAGGTGGAATTTTCCTCCAATGTGATTTTCCCATGCATTTTAGTAGGAAACATAGATAGGGCAGCCTAGAAAAGTAAGTTCCCTCCTAACCATATCCAAGCACTCCCAGTTTGTTGCCGATGTCCATTTTTCTCTATGACTTCCTGGTGACCTAACCCTAAGTGGAATATTCCTCCAATGGGATTTTCCCATGCATTTTAGCAGGAAACATAGATAGGGCAGCCTAGAAAAGTAAGTTCCCTCCTAACCATATCCAAGCACTCCCAGTTTGTTGCCGATGTCCATTTTTCTCTATGAGTTCATGGTGAACTAACCCTAAGTGGAATTTTCCTCCAATGGGATCTTCCCATGTATTTTAGCAGGAAACATAGATACGGCAGCCTAGAAAAGTAATTTTCCTCCTAACCATTTCCAAGCACTCCCAGTTTATTGCCGATGTCCATTTTTCTCTATGAGTTAATGGTGACCTAACCCTAACCCTAAGTGGAATTTTCCTCCAATGGGATTTTCCCATGCATTTTAGCAGGAAACATAGATAGGGCAGCCTAGAAAAGTAAGTTCCCTCCTAACCATATCCAAGCACTCCCAGTTTGTTGCCGATGTCCATTTTTCTCTATGAGTTCATGGTGACCTAACCCTAACCCTAAGTGGAATTTTCCTCCAATGGGATTTTCCCATGTATTTCACCAGATAACGTAGATACGGCAGCCTAGAAAAGTAAGTTCCCTCCTAACCATATCCAAGCACTCCCAGTTTGTTGCCGATGTCCATTTTTCTCTATGAGTTCATGGTGAACTAACCCTAAGTGGAATTTTCCTCCAATGGGATCTTCCCATGTATTTTAGCAGGAAACAAAGATAGGGCAGCCTAGAAATTTCTTTGCCCTCCTAATCATTCCCAACCACTCCGAATTTATTGGCAATGTCCATGTTGCTCTCCATATTCATGGTGACCTAACCCTAACCCTAGGTGGAATTTTCCTCCAATGGGATTTTCCCATGTATTTCACCAGATAACGTAGATACGGCAGCCTAGAAAAGTAAGTTCCCTCCTAACCATATCCAAGCACTCCCAGTTTGTTGCCGATGTCCATTTTTCTCTATGACTTCCTGGTGACCTAACCCTAAGTGGAATTTTCCTCCAATGGGATTTTCCCATGTATTTTAGCAGGAAACGTAGGTACGGCAGCCTAGAAAAGTAAGTTCCCTCCTAACCATATCCAAGCACTCACAGTTTGTTGCCGATGTCCATTTTTCTCTATGAGTTCATGGTGACCTAACCCTAACCCTAGGTGGAATTTTCCTCCAATGGGATCTTCCCATGTATTTTAGCAGGAAACGTAGGTACGGCAGCCTAGAAAAGTAAGTTCCCTCCTAACCATATCCAAGCACTCACAGTTTGTTGCCGATGTCCATTTTTCTCTATGAGTTCCTGGTGACCTAACCCTAGGTGGAATTTTCCTCCAATGGGATCTTCCCATGTATTTTAGCAGGAAACGTAGATACGGCAGCCTAGAAAAGTAAGTTCCCTCCTAACCATATCCAAGCACTCCCAGTTTGTTGCCGATGTCCATTTTTCTCTATGAGTTCATGGTGAACTAACCCTAAGTGGAATTTTCCTCCAATGGGATCTTCCCATGTATTTTAGCAGGAAACGTAGGTACGGCAGCCTAGAAAAGTAAGTTCCCTCCTAACCATATCCAAGCACTCCCAGTTTTTTGCCGATGTCCATTTTTCTCTATGAGTTCATGGTGACCTAACCCTAACCCTAGGTGGAATTTTCCTCCAATGGGATCTTCCCATGTATTTTAGCAGGAAACGTAGGTACGGCAGCCTAGAAAAGTAAGTTTCCTCCTAACCATTTCCAAGCACTCCCAGTTTATTGCCGATGTCCATTTTTCTCTATGAGTGAATGGTGACCTAACCCTAACCCTAAGTGGAATTTTCTTCCAATGGGATTTTCCCATGCATTTTAGCAGGAAACATAGATAGGGCAGCCTAGAAAAGTAAGTTCCCTCCTAACCATATCCAAGCACTCCCAGTTTGTTGCCGATGTCCATTTTTCTATATGAGTTCATGGTGATCTAACCCTAACCCTCAGTGGAATTTTCCTCCAATGGGATCTTCCCATGTATTTTAGCAGGAAACGTAGATACGGCAGCCTAGAAAAGTAAGTTTCCTCCTAACCATTTCCAAGCACTCCCAGTTTATTGCCGATGTCCATTTTTCTCTATGAGTTAATGGTGACCTAACCCTAACCCTAAGTGGAATTTTCCTCCAATGGGATTTTCCCATGCATTTTAGCAGGAAACATAGATAGGGCAGCCTAGAAAAGTAAGTTCCCTCCTAACCATATCCAAGCACTCCCAGTTTGTTGCCGATGTCCATTTTTCTCTATGAGTTCATGGTGACCTAACCCTAACCCTAAGTGGAATTTTCCTCCAATGGGATTTTCCCATGTATTTTACCAGGAAACGTAGATACGGCAGCCTAGAAAAGTAAGTTTCCTCCTAACCATTTCCAAGCACTCCCAGTTTATTGCCGATGTCCATTTTTCTCTATGAGTTAATGGTGACCTAACCCTAACCCTAAGTGGAATTTTCCTCCAATGGGATTTTCCCATGCATTTTAGCAGGAAACATAGATAGGGCAGCCTAGAAAAGTAAGTTCCCTCCTAACCATATCCAAGCACTCCCAGTTTGTTGCCGATGTCCATTTTTCTCTATGAGTTCATGGTGAACTAACCCTAAGTGGAATTTTCCTCCAATGGGATCTTCCCATGTATTTTAGCAGGAAACAAAGATAGGGCAGCCTAGAAATTTCTTTGCCCTCCTAATCATTCCCAACCACTCCGAATTTATTGGCAATGTCCATGTTGCTCTCCATGTTCATGGTGACCTAACCCTAACCCTAGGTGGAATTTTCCTCCAATGGGATTTTCCCATGTATTTCACCAGATAACGTAGATACGGCAGCCTAGAAAAGTAAGTTCCCTCCTAACCATATCCAAGCACTCCCAGTTTGTTGCCGATGTCCATTTTTCTCTATGAGTTCATGGTGACCTAACCCTAACCCTAGGTGGAATTTTCCTCCAAAGGGTTCTTCCCATGTATTTTAGCAGGAAACGTAGGTACGGCATCGTAGAAAAGTAAGTTCCCTCCTAACCGTATCCAAGCACTCACAGTTTGTTGCCGATGTCCATTTTTCTCTATGAGTTCCTGGTGACCTAATCCTAGGTGGAATTTTCCTCCAATGGGATTTTCCCATACATTTTAGTAGGAAACATAGATAGAGCAGCCTAGAAAAGTAAGTTCCCTCCTAACCATATCCAAGCACCCCCAGTTTGTTGCCGATGTCCATTTTTCTCTATGACTTCCTGGTGACCTAACCCTAAGTGGAATTTTCCTCCAATGGGATTTTCCCATGTATTTTAGCAGGAAACGTAGGTACGGCAGCCTAGAAAAGTAAGTTCCCTCCTAACCATATCCAAGCACTCACAGTTTGTTGCCGATGTCCATTTTTCTCTATGAGTTCATGGTGACCTAACCCTAACCCTAGGTGGAATTTTCCTCCAATGGGATCTTCCCATGTATTTTAGCAGGAAACGTAGGTACGGCAGCCTAGAAAAGTAAGTTCCCTCCTAACCATATCCAAGCACTCACAGTTTGTTGCCGATGTCCATTTTTCTCTATGAGTTCCTGGTGACCTAACCCTAAGTGGAATTTTCCTCCAATGGGATTTTCCCATGTATTTTACCAGGAAAAATAGATAGGGCAGCCTAGAAAAGTAAGTTCCCTCCTAACCATATCAAAGCACTCCCTATTTGTTGCCGATGTCCATTTTTCTCTATGAGTTCATGGTGACCTAACCCTAACCCTAGGTGGAATTTTCCTCCAATGGGATCTTCCCATGTATTTTAGCAGGAAACGTAGATACGGCAGCCTAGAAAAGTAAGTTCCCTCCTAACCATATCCAAGCACTCCCAGTTTGTTGCCGATGTCCATTTTTCTCTATGAGTTCATGGTGAACTAACCCTAAGTGGAATTTTCCTCCAATGGGATCTTCCCATGTATTTTAGCAGGAAACGTAGGTACGGCAGCCTAGAAAAGTAAGTTCCCTCCTAACCATATCCAAGCACTCCCAGTTTGTTGCCGATGTCCATTTTTCTCTATGAGTTCATGGTGAACTAACCCTAAGTGGAATTTTCCTCCAATGGGATCTTCCCATGTATTTTAGCAGGAAACGTAGGTACGGCAGCCTAGAAAAGTAAGTTCCCTCCTAACCATATCCAAGCACTCACAGTTTGTTGCCGATGTCCATTTTTCTCTATGAGTTCATGGTGAACTAACCCTAAGTGGAATTTTCCTCCAATGGGATCTTCCCATGTATTTTAGCAGGAAACGTAGGTACGGCAGCCTAGAAAAGTAAGTTTCCTCCTAACCATTTCCAAGCACTCCCAGTTTATTGCCGATGTCCATTTTTCTCTATGAGTGAATGGTGACCTAACCCTAACCCTAAGTGGAATTTTCTTCCAATGGGATTTTCCCATGTATTTTAGGAGGAAACGTAGGTACGGCAGCCTAGAAAAGTAAGTTCCCTCCTAACCATATCCAAGCACTCACAGTTTGTTGCCGATGTCCATTTTTCTCTATGAGTTCCTGGTGACCTAACCCTAAGTGGAATTTTCCTCCAATGGGATTTTCCCATGTATTTTACCAGGAAAAATAGATAGGGCAGCCTAGAAAAGTAAGTTCCCTCCTAACCATATCAAAGCACTCCCTATTTGTTGCCGATGTCCATTTTTCTCTATGAGTTCATGGTGACCTAACCCTAACCCTAGGTGGAATTTTCCTCCAATGGGATCTTCCCATGTATTTTAGCAGGAAACGTAGATACGGCAGCCTAGAAAAGTAAGTTCCCTCCTAACCATATCCAAGCACTCCCAGTTTGTTGCCGATGTCCATTTTTCTCTATGAGTTCATGGTGAACTAACCCTAAGTGGAATTTTCCTCCAATGGGATCTTCCCATGTATTTTAGCAGGAAACGTAGGTACGGCAGCCTAGAAAAGTAAGTTCCCTCCTAACCATATCCAAGCACTCACAGTTTGTTGCCGATGTCCATTTTTCTCTATGAGTTCATGGTGAACTAACCCTAAGTGGAATTTTCCTCCAATGGGATCTTCCCATGTATTTTAGCAGGAAACGTAGGTACGGCAGCCTAGAAAAGTAAGTTTCCTCCTAACCATTTCCAAGCACTCCCAGTTTATTGCCGATGTCCATTTTTCTCTATGAGTGAATGGTGACCTAACCCTAACCCTAAGTGGAATTTTCTTCCAATGGGATTTTCCCATGCATTTTATCAGGAAACATAGATAGGGCAGCCTAGAAAAGTAAGTTTCCTCCTAACCATTTCCAAGCACTCCCAGTTTATTGCCGATGTCCATTTTTCTCTATGAGTTAATGGTGACCTAACCCTAACCCTAAGTGGAATTTTCCTCCAATGGGATTTTCCCATGCACTTTAGCAGGAAACATAGATGGGACAGCCTAGAAAAGTAAGTTCCCTCCTAACCATATCCAAGCACTCCCAGTTTGTTGCCGATGTCCATTTTTCTCTATGAGTTCATGGTGAACTAACCCTAAGTGGAATTTTCCTCCAATGGGATCTTCCCATGTATTTTAGCAGGAAACGTAGATACGGCAGCCTAGAAAAGTAAGTTTCCTCCTAACCATTTCCAAGCACTCCCAGTTTATTGCCGATGTCCATTTTTCTCTATGAGTTAATGGTGACCTAACCCTAACCGTAAGTGGAATTTTCCTCCAATGGGATTTTCCCATGCATTTTAGCAGGAAACATAGATAGGGCAGCCTAGAAAAGTAAGTTCCCTCCTAACCATATCCAAGCACTCCCAGTTTGTTGCCGATGTCCATTTTTCTCTATGAGTTCATGGTGACCTAACCCTAACATTAAGTGGAATTTTCCTCCAATGGGATCTTCCCATGTATTTTAGCAGGAAACATAGACAGGGCAGCCTAGAAATTTCTTTGCCCTCCTAATCATTCCCAACCACTCCGAATTTATTGGCAATGTCCATGTTTCTCTCCATGTTCATGGTGACCTAACCCTAATGCTAAGTGGAATTTTACTCCAATGGGATTTTCCCATGTATTTTACCAGGAAACATAGATAGGGAAGCCTAGAAAAGTAAGTGCCCTCCTAACCATTCCCAAGCACTTCGAATTTATTGACAATGTCCATGTTGCTCTCCATATTCATGGTGACCTAACCCTAACCCTAGGTGGAATTTTCCTCCAATGGGATTTTCCCATGTATTTCACCAGGAAACGTAGATACGGCAGCCTAGAAAAGTAAGTTCCCTCCTAACCATATCCAAGCACTCCCAGTTTGTTGCCGATGTCCATTTTTCTCTATGAGTTCATGGTGACCTAACCCTAACCCTAGGTGGAATTTTCCTCCAATGGGTTCTTCCCATGTATTTTAGCAGGAAACGTAGGTATGGCATCGTAGAAAAGTAAGTTCCCTCCTAACCGTATCCAAGCACTCCCAGTTTGTTGCCGATGTCCATTTTTCTCTATGAGTTCATGGTGAGCTAACCCTAAGTGGAATTTTCCTCCAATGGGATTTTCCCATGTATTTTAGCAGGAAACAAAGATAGGGCAGCCTAGAAATTTCTTTGCCCTCCTAATCATTCCCAATCCATTTTTCTCTATGACTTCCTGGTGACCTAACCCTAAGTGGAATTTTCCTCCAATGGGATTTTCCCATGTATTTTACCAGGAAACATAGATAGGGCAGCCTAGAAAAGTAAGTTCCCTCCTAACCATATCAAAGCACTCCCAGTTTTTTGCCGATGTCCATTTTTCTCTATGAGTTCATGGTGACCTAACCCTAACCCTAGGTGGAATTTTCCTCCAATGGGATCTTCCCATGTATTTTAGCAGGAAACGTAGATACGGCAGCCTAGAAAAGTAAGTTCCCTCCTAACCATATCCAAGCACTCCCAGTTTGTTGCCGATGTCCATTTTTCTCTATGAGTTCATGGTGAACTAACCCTAACCCTAAGTGGAATTTTACTCAAATGGGATTTTCCCATGTATTTTACCAGGAAACGTAGATACGGCAGCCTAGAAAAGTAAGTTTCCTCCTAACCATTTCCAAGCACTCCCAGTTTATTGCCGATGTCCATTTTTCTCTATGAGTTAATGGGGACCTAACCCTAAGTGGAATTTTCCTCCAATGGGATCTTCCCATGTATTTTAGCAGGAAACGTAGATACGGCAGCCTAGAAAAGTAAGTTCCCTCCTAACCATATCCAAGCACTCCCAGTTTGTTGCCGATGTCCATTTTTCTCTATGAGTTCATGGTGAACTAACCCTAAGTGGAATTATCCTCCAATGGGATCTTCCCATGTATTTTAGCAGGAAACGTAGGTACGGCAGCCTAGAAAAGTAAGTTCCCTCCTAACCATTTCCAAGCACTCACAGTTTGTTGCCAATGTCCATTTTTCTCTATGAGTTCATGGTGACCTAACCCTAACCCTAGGTGGAATTTTCCTCCAATGGGATCTTTTCATGTATTGTAGCAGGAAACGTAGATACAGCAGCCTAGAAAAGTAAGTTCCCTCCTAACCATATCCAAGCACTCCCAGTTTGTTCCCGATGTCCATTTTTCTCTATGAGTTCATGGTGAACTAACCCTAAGTGGAATTATCCTCCAATGGGATCTTCCCATGTATTTTAGCAGGAAACGTAGGTACGGCAGCCTAGAAAAGTAAGTTCCCTCCGAACCATATCCAAGCACTCCCAGTTTGTTGCCAAAGTCCATTTTTCTCTATGAGTTCATGGTGAACTAACCCTAAGTGGAATTTTCCTCCAATGGGATCTTCCCATGTATTTTAGCAGGAAACGTAGGTACGGCAGCCTAGAAAAGTAAGTTCCCTCCTAACCATATCCAAGCACTCACAGTTTGTTGCCGATGTCCATTTTTCTCTATGAGTTCATGGTGAACTAACCCTAAGTGGAATTTTCCTCCAATGGGATTTTCCCATGCATTTTAGCAGGAAGCATAGATAGGGCAGCCTAGAAAAGTAAGTTCCCTCCTAACCATATCCAAGCACTCCCAGTTTGTTGCCGATGTCCATTTTTCTCTATGAGTTCATGGTGACCTAACCCTAACCCTAAGTGGAATTTTCCTCCAATGGGATTTTCCCATGTATTTTAGCAGGAAACGTAGGTACGGCAGCCTAGAAAAGTAAGTTTCCTCCTAACCATTTCCAAGCACTCCCAGTTTGTTGCCAATGTCCATTTTTCTCTATGAGTTCATGGTGACCTAACCCTAACCCTAAGTGGAATTTTCCTCCAATGGGATTTTCCCATGTATTTTACCAGGAAACGTAGATACGGCAGCCTAGAAAAGTAAGTTTCCTCCTAACCATTTCCAAGCACTCCCAGTTTATTGCCGATGTCCATTTTTCTCTATGAGTTAATGGTGACCTAACCCTAAGTGGAATTTTCCTCCAATGGGATTTTCCCATGTATTTTAGAAGAAAACATAGATACCGCAGCCTAGAAAAGTAAGTTCCCTCCTAACCATATCCAAGCACTCACAGTTTGTTGCCGATGTCCATTTTTCTCTATGAGTTCCTGGTGACCTAACCCTAAGTGGAATTTTCCTCCAATGGGATCTTCCCATGTATTTTAGCAGGAAACGTAGATACGGCAGCCTAGAAAAGTAAGTTTCCTCCTAACCATTTCCAAGCACTCCCAGTTTATTGCCGATGTCCATTTTTCTCTATGAGTTAATGGTGACCTAACCCTAACCCTAAGTGGAATTTTCCTCCAATGGGAATTTCCCATGCATTTTTGCAGGAAACATAGATAGGGCAGCCTAGAAAAGTAAGTTCCCTCCTAACCATATCAAAGCACTCCCAGTTTTTTGCCGATGTCCATTTTTCTCTATGAGTTCATGGTGACCTAACCCTAACCCTAGGTGGAATTTTCCTCCAATGGGATCTTCCCATGTATTTTAGCAGGAAACGTAGATATGGCAGCCTAGAAAAGTAAGTTCCCTCCTAACCGTATCCAAGCACTCACAGTTTGTTGCCGATGTCCATTTTTCTCTATGAGTTCATGGTGACCTAACCCTAACCCTAAGTGGAATTTTCCTCCAATGGGATTTTCCCATGTATTTTAGCAGGAAACAAAGATAAAGCAGCCTAGAAATTTCTTTGCCCTCCTAATCATTCCCAACCACTCCGAATTTATTGGCAATGTCCATGTTTCTCTCCATGTTCATGGTGACCTAACCCTAATGCTAAGTGTAATTTTACTCCAATGGGATTTTCCCATGTATTTTACCAGGAAACATAGATAGGGAAGCCTAGAAAAGTAAGTGCCCTCCTAACCATTCCCAAGCACTCCGAATTTATTGACAATGTCCATGTTGCTCTCCATATTCATGGTGACCTAACCCTAACCCTAGGTGGAATTTTCCTCCAATGGGATTTTCCCATGTATTTCACCAGGAAACGTAGATACGGCAGCCTAGAAAAGTAAGTTCCCTCCTAACCATATCCAAGCACTCCCAGTTTGTTGCCGATGTCCATTTTTCTCTATGAGTTCATGGTGACCTAACCCTAACCCTAGGTGGAATTTTCCTCCAATGGGTTCTTCCCATGTATTTTAGCAGGAAACGTAGATACGGCAGCGTAGAAAAGTAAGTTCCCTCCTAACCATATCCAAGCACTCCCAGTTTGTTGCCGGTGTCCATTTTTCTCTATGAGTTCATGGTGAGCTAACCCTAAGTGGAATTTTCCTATAATGGGATTTTCCAATGTATTTTAGCAGGAAACAAAGATAGGGCAGCCTAGAAATTTCTTTGCCCAACTAATCATTCCCAATCCATTTTTCTCTATGAGTTCCTGGTGACCTAACCCTAGGTGGAATTTTCCTCCAATGGGATTTTCCCATGTATTTTAGAAGAAAACAAAGATAGGGCAGCTTAGAAATTTCTTTGCCCTCCTAATCATTCCCAACCACTCCGAATTTATTGGCAATGTCCATGTTTCTCTCCATGTTCATGGTGACCTAACCCTAATGCTAAGTGGAATTTTACTCCAGTGGGATTTTCCCATGTATTTTACCAGGAAACATAGATAGGGAAGCCTAGAAAAGTAAGTGCCCTCCTAACCATTCCCAAGCACTCCGAATTTATTGACAATGTCCATGTTGCTCTCCATATTCATGGTGACCTAACCCTAACCCTAGGTGGAATTTTCCTCCAATGGGATCTTCCCATGTATTTTAGCAGGAAACGTAGATACGGCAGCCTAGAAAAGTAAGTTCCCTCCTAACCATATCCAAGCACTCCCAGTTTGTTGCCGATGTCCATTTTTCTCTATGAGTTCATGGTGACCTAACCCTAAGTGGAATTTTCCTCCAATGGGATTTTCCCATGTATTTTAGCAGGAAACAAAGATAGGGCAGCCTAGAAATTTCTTTGCCCTCCTAATCATTCCCAATCCATTTTTCTCTATGAGTTCCTGGTGACCTAACCCTAGGTGGAATTTTCCTCCAATGTGATCTTCCCATGTATTTTAGCAGGAAACGTAGGTAGGGCAGCCTAGAAAAGTAAGTTCCCTCCTAACCATATCCAAGCACTCACAGTTTGTTGCCGATGTCCATTTTTCTCTATGAGTTCCTGGTGACCTAACCCTAAGTGGAATTTTCCTCCAATGGGATCTTCCCATGTATTTTAGCAGGAAACGTAGGTACGGCATCGTAGAAAAGTAAGTTCCCTCCTAACCGTATCCAAGCACTCCCAGTTTGTTGCCGATGTCCATTTTTCTCTATGAGTTCATGGTGACCT
Source organism: Bothrops alternatus (assembly GCA_034064705.1). Classification (NCBI taxonomy): domain Eukaryota; kingdom Metazoa; phylum Chordata; class Lepidosauria; order Squamata; family Viperidae; genus Bothrops; species Bothrops alternatus. The sequence continues at coordinate 2,503,672 of JARGCV010000165.1, forward strand.
AACCCTAACCCTAGGTGGAATTTTCCTCCAATGGGATCTTCCCATGTATTTTAGCAGGAAACGTAGATACGGCAGCCTAGAAAAGTAAGTTCCCTCCTAACCGTATCCAAGCACTCACAGTTTGTTGCCGATGTCCATTTTTCTCTATGAGTTCCTGGTGACCTAACCCTAAGTGGAATTTTCCTCCAATGGGATCTTCCCATGTATTTTAGCAGGAAACGTAGGTACGGCATCGTAGAAAAGTAAGTTCCCTCCTAACCGTATCCAAGCACTCCCAGTTTGTTGCCGATGTCCATTTTTCTCTATGAGTTCATGGTGAGCTAACCCTAAGTGGAATTTTCCTCCAATGGGATTTTCCCATGTATTTTAGCAGGAAACAAAGATAGGGCAGCCTAGAAATTTCTTTGCCCTCCTAATCAATCCCAATCCATTTTTCTCTATGATTTCCTGGTGACCTAACCCTAGGTGGAATTTTCCTCCAATGGGATCTTCCCATGTATTTTAGCAGGAAACGTAGGTACGGGAGCCTAGAAAAGTAAGTTCCCTCCTAACCATTTCCAAGCACTCACAGTTTGTTGCCGATGTCCATTTTTCTCTATGAGTTCCTGGTGACCTAACCCTAAGTGGAATTTTCCTCCAAAGGGATTTTCCCATGTATTTTACCAGGAAACATAGATAGGGCAGCCTAGAAAAGTAAGTTCCCTCCTAACCATATCAAAGCACTCCCAGTTTTTTGCCGATGTCCATTTTTCTCTATGAGTTCATGGTGACCTAACCCTAACCCTAGGTGGAATTTTCCTCCAATGGGATCTTCCCATGTATTTTAGCAGGAAACGTAGATACGGCAGCCTAGAAAAGTAAGTTCCCTCCTAACCGTATCCAAGCACTCACAGTTTGTTGCCGATGTCCATTTTTCTCTATGAGTTCATGGTGACCTAACCCTAACCCTAAGTGGAATTTTCCTCCAATGGGATTTTCCCATGTATTTTAGCAGGAAACAAAGATAGGGCAGCCTAGAAATTTCTTTGCCCTCCTAATCATTCCCAACCACTCCGAATTTATTGGCAATGTCCATGTTTCTATCCATGTTCATGGTGACCTAACCCTAATGCTAAGTGTAATTTTACTCCAATGGGATTTTCCCATGTATTTTACCAGGAAACATAGATAGGGAAGCCTAGAAAAGTAAGTGCCCTCCTAACCATTCCCAAGCACTCCGAATTTATTGACAATGTCCATGTTGCTCTCCATATTCATGGTGACCTAACCCTAACCCTAGGTGGAATTTTCCTCCAATGGGATTTTCCCATGTATTTCACCAGGAAACGTAGATACGGCAGCCTAGAAAAGTAAGTTCCCTCCTAACCATATCCAAGCACTCCCAGTTTGTTGCCGATGTCCATTTTTCTCTATGAGTTCATGGTGACCTAACCCTAACCCTAGGTGGAATTTTCCTCCAATGGGTTCTTCCCATGTATTTTAGCAGGAAACGTAGATACGGCAGCCTAGAAAAGTAAGTTCCCTCCTAACCATATCCAAGCACTCCCAGTTTGTTGCCGATGTCCATTTTTCTCTATGAGTTCCTGGTGACCTAACCCTAGGTGGAATTTTCCTCCAATGGGATCTTCCCATGTATTTTAGCAGGAAACGTAGGTAGGGCAGCCTAGAAAAGTAAGTTCCCTCCTAACCATATCCAAGCACTCACAGTTTGTTGCCGATGTCCATTTTTCTCTATGAGTTCCTGGTGACCTAACCCTAAGTGGAATTTTCCTCCAATGGGATCTTCCCATGTATTTTAGCAGGAAACGTAGGTACGGCATCGTAGAAAAGTAAGTTCCCTCCTAACCGTATCCAAGCACTCCCAGTTTGTTGCCGATGTCCATTTTTCTCTATGAGTTCATGGTGAGCTAACCCTAAGTGGAATTTTCCTCCAATGGGATTTTCCCATGTATTTTAGCAGGAAACAAAGATAGGGCAGCCTAGAAATTTCTTTGCCCTCCTAATCATTCCCAATCCATTTTGCTCTATGAGTTCCTGGTGACCTAACCCTAGGTGGAACTATCCTCCAATGGGATCTTCCCATGTATTTTAGCAGGAAACGTAGGTACGGGAGCCTAGAAAAGTAAGTTCCCTCCTAACCATTTCCAAGCACTCACAGTTTGTTGCCGATGTCCATTTTTCTCTATGAGTTCCTGGTGACCTAACCCTAAGTGGAATTTTCCTCCAAAGGGATTTTCCCATGTATTTTACCAGGAAACATAGATAGGGCAGCCTAGAAAAGTAAGTTCCCTCCTAACCATATCAAAGCACTCCCAGTTTTTTGCCGATGTCCATTTTTCTCTATGAGTTCATGGTAACCTAACCCTAAGTGGAATTTTCCTCCAATGGGATTTTCCCATGTATTTTAGAAGAAAACATAGATACCGCAGCCTAGAAAAGTAAGTTCCCTCCTAGCCATATCCAAGCACTCCCAATTTGTTGCAGATGTCCATTTTTCTCTATGAGTTCATGGTGACCTAACCCTAACCCTAGGTGGAATTTTCCTCCAATGGGATCTTCCCATGTATTTTAGAAGAAAACATAGATACCGCAGCCTAGAAAAGTAAGTTCCCTCCTAGCCATATCCAAGCACTCACAGTTTGTTGCCGATGTCCATTTTTCTCTATGAGTTCCTGGTGAACTAACCCTAAGTGGAATTTTCCTCCAGTGGGATCTTCCCATGTATTTTAGCAGGAAACGTAGATACGGCAGCCTAGAAAAGTAAGTTTCCTCCTAACCATTTCCAAGCACTCCCAATTTGTTGCCGATGTCCATTTTTCTCTATGAGTTCCTGGTGACCTAACCCTAAGTGGAATTTTCCTCCAATGGGATTTTCCCATGTATTTTAGAAGAAAACATAGATACCGCAGCCTAGAAAAGTAAGTTCCCTCCTAGCCATATCCAAGCACTCACAGTTTGTTGCCGATGTCCATTTTTCTCTATGAGTTCATGGTGACCTAACCGTAACCCTAGGTGGAATTTTCCTCCAATGGGATCTTCCCATGTATTTTAGCAGGAAACGTAGGTACGGCATCCTAGAAAATTAAGTTCCCTCCTAACCGTATCCAAGCACTCCCAGTTTGTTGCCGATGTCCATTTTTCTCTATGAGTTCATGGTGAGCTAACCCTAAGTGGAATTTTCCTCCAATGGGATTTTCCCATGTATTTTAGCAGGAAACAAAGATAGGGCAGCCTAGAAATTTCTTTGCCCTCCTAATCATTCCCAATCCATTTTTCTCTATGAGTTCCTGGTGACCTAACCCTAGGTGGAATTTTCCTCCAATGGGATTTTCCCATGCATTTTAGTAGGAAACATAGATAGGGCAGCCTAGAAAAGTAAGTTCCCTCCTAACCATATCCAAGCACTCCCAATTTGTTGCCGATGTCCATTTTTCTCTATGAGTTCCTGGTGACCTAACCCTAAGTGGAATTTTCCTCCAATGGGATTTTCCCATGTATTTTAGAAGAAAACATAGATACCGCAGCCTAGAAAAGTAAGTTCCCTCCTAGCCATATCCAAGCACTCACAGTTTGTTGCCGATGTCCATTTTTCTCTATGAGTTCATGGTGAACTAACCCTAAGTGGAATTTTCCTCCAGTGGGATCTTCCCATGTATTTTAGCAGGAAACGTAGATACGGCAGCCTAGAAAAGTAAGTTTCCTCCTAACCATTTCCAAGCACTCCCAATTTGTTGCCGATGTCCATTTTTCTCTATGAGTTCCTGGTGACCTAACCCTAAGTGGAATTTTCCTCCAATGGGATTTTCCCATGTATTTTAGAAGAAAACATAGATACCGCAGCCTAGAAAAGTAAGTTCCCTCCTAGCCATATCCAAGCACTCACAGTTTGTTGCCGATGTCCATTTTTCTCTATGAGTTCATGGTGACCTAACCCTAACCCTAGGTGGAATTTTCCTCCAATGGGATCTTCCCATGTATTTTAGCAGGAAACGTAGGTACGGCAGCCTAGAAAAGTAAGTTCCCTCCTAACCATATCCAAGCACTCACAGTTTGTTGCCGATGTCCATTTTTCTCTATGAGTTCCTGGTGACCTAACCCTAAGTGGAATTTTCCTCCAATGGGATTTTCCCATGTATTTTACCAGGAAACATAGATAGGGCAGCCTAGAAAAGTAAGTTCCCTCCTAACCATATCCAAGCACTCCCAGTTTGTTGCCGATGTCCTTTTTTCTCTATGAGTTCATGGTGAACTAACCCTAAGTGGAATTTTCCTCCAATGGGATTTTCCCATGTATTTTACCAGGAAACATAGATAGGGCAGCCTAGAAAAGTAAGTTCCCTGCTATCCATATCCAAGCACTCCCAGTTTGTTGCCAATGTCCATTTTTCTCTATGAGTTCATGGTGAGCTAACCCTAACCCTAAGTGTAATTTTCCTCCAATGGGATTTTCCCATGTATTTTAGCAGGAAACAAAGATAGGGCAGCCTAGAAATTTCTTTGCCCTCCTAATCATTCCCAATCCATTTTTCTCTATGAGTTCCTGGTGACCTAACCCTAGGTGGAATTTTCCTCCAATGGGATTTTCCCATGCATTTTAGTAGGAAACATAGATAGGGCAGCCTAGAAAAGTAAGTTCCCTCCTAACCATATCCAAGCACTCCCAATTTGTTGCCGATGTCCATTTTTCTCTATGAGTTCCTGGTGACCTAACCCTAAGTGGAATTTTCCTCCAATGGGATTTTCCCATGTATTTTAGAAGAAAACATAGATACCGCAGCCTAGAAAAGTAAGTTCCCTCCTAGCCATATCCAAGCACTCACAGTTTGTTGCCGATGTCCATTTTTCTCTATGAGTTCCTGGTGAACTAACCCTAAGTGGAATTTTCCTCCAGTGGGATCTTCCCATGTATTTTAGCAGGAAACGTAGATACGGCAGCCTAGAAAAGTAAGTTTCCTCCTAACCATTTCCAAGCACTCCCAATTTGTTGCCGATGTCCATTTTTCTCTATGAGTTCCTGGTGACCTAACCCTAAGTGGAATTTTCCTCCAATGGGATTTTCCCATGTATTTTAGAAGAAAACATAGATACCGCAGCCTAGAAAAGTAAGTTCCCTCCTAGCCATATCCAAGCACTCACAGTTTGTTGCCGATGTCCATTTTTCTCTATGAGTTCATGGTGACCTAACCCTAACCCTAGGTGGAATTTTCCTCCAATGGGATCTTCCCATGTATTTTAGCAGGAAACGTAGGTACGGCATCCTAGAAAATTAAGTTCCCTCCTAACCGTATCCAAGCACTCCCAGTTTGTTGCCGATGTCCATTTTTCTCTATGAGTTCATGGTGAGCTAACCCTAAGTGGAATTTTCCTCCAATGGGATTTTCCCATGTATTTTAGCAGGAAACAAAGATAGGGCAGCCTAGAAATTTCTTTGCCCTCCTAATCATTCCCAATCCATTTTTCTCTATGAGTTCCTGGTGACCTAACCCTAGGTGGAATTTTCCTCCAATTGGATTTTCCCATGCATTTTAGTAGGAAACATAGATAGGGCAGCCTAGAAAAGTAAGTTCCCTCCTAACCATATCCAAGCACTCCCAATTTGTTGCCGATGTCCATTTTTCTCTATGAGTTCCTGGTGACCTAACCCTAAGTGGAATTTTCCTCCAATGGGATTTTCCCATGTATTTTAGAAGAAAACATAGATACCGCAGCCTAGAAAAGTAAGTTCCCTCCTAGCCATATCCAAGCACTCACAGTTTGTTGCCGATGTCCATTTTTCTCTATGAGTTCATGGTGAACTAACCCTAAGTGGAATTTTCCTCCAGTGGGATCTTCCCATGTATTTTAGCAGGAAACGTAGATACGGCAGCCTAGAAAAGTAAGTTTCCTCCTAACCATTTCCAAGCACTCCCAATTTGTTGCCGATGTCCATTTTTCTCTATGAGTTCCTGGTGACCTAACCCTAAGTGGAATTTTCCTCCAATGGGATTTTCCCATGTATTTTAGAAGAAAACATAGATACCGCAGCCTAGAAAAGTAAGTTCCCTCCTAGCCATATCCAAGCACTCACAGTTTGTTGCCGATGTCCATTTTTCTCTATGAGTTCATGGTGACCTAACCCTAACCCTAGGTGGAATTTTCCTCCAATGGGATCTTCCCATGTATTTTAGCAGGAAACGTAGGTACGGCAGCCTAGAAAAGTAAGTTCCCTCCTAACCATATCCAAGCACTCACAGTTTGTTGCCGATGTCCATTTTTCTCTATGAGTTCCTGGTGACCTAACCCTAAGTGGAATTTTCCTCCAATGGGATTTTCCCATGTATTTTACCAGGAAACATAGATAGGGCAGCCTAGAAAAGTAAGTTCCCTCCTAACCATATCCAAGCACTCCCAGTTTGTTGCCGATGTCCTTTTTTCTCTATGAGTTCATGGTGAACTAACCCTAAGTGGAATTTTCCTCCAATGGGATTTTCCCATGTATTTTACCAGGAAACATAGATAGGGCAGCCTAGAAAAGTAAGTTCCCTGCTATCCATATCCAAGCACTCCCAGTTTGTTGCCAATGTCCATTTTTCTCTATGAGTTCATGGTGAGCTAACCCTAACCCTAAGTGTAATTTTCCTCCAATGGGATTTTCCCATGTATTTTAGCAGGAAACAAAGATAGGGCAGCCTAGAAATTTCTTTGCCCTCCTAATCATTCCCAATCCATTTTTCTCTATGAGTTCCTGGTGACCTAACCCTAGGTGGAATTTTCCTCCAATGGGATTTTCCCATGCATTTTAGTAGGAAACATAGATAGGGCAGCCTAGAAAAGTAAGTTCCCTCCTAACCATATCAAAGCACTCCCAGTTTTTTGCCGATGTCCATTTTTCTCTATGAGTTCATGGTGACCTAACCCTAACCCTAGGTGGAATTTTCCTCCAATGGGATCTTCCCATGTATTTTAGCAGGAAACGTAGATACGGCAGCCTAGAAAAGTAAGTTCCCTCCTAACCATATCCAAGCACTCCCAGTTTGTTGCTGATGTCCATTTTTCTCTATGAGTTCATGGTGAACTAACCCTAAGTGGAATTTTCCTCCAGTGGGATCTTCCCATGTATTTTAGCAGGAAACGTAGATACGGCAGCCTAGAAAAGTAAGTTTCCTCCTAACCATTTCCAAGCACTCCCAGTTTATTGCCGATGTCCATTTTTCTCTATGAGTTAATGGTAACCTAACCCTAACCCTAAGTGGAATTTTCCTCCAATGGGATTTTCCCATGCATTTTAGCAGGAAACATAGATAGGGCAGCCTAGAAAAGTAAGTTCCCTCCTAACCATATCCAAGCACTCCGAATTTATTGACAATGTCCATGTTGCTCTCCATATTCATGGTGACCTAACCCTAACCCTAGGTGGAATTTTCCTCCAATGGGATTTTCCCATGTATTTCACCAGGAAACGTAGATACGGCAGCCTAGAAAAGTAAGTTCCCTCCTAACCATATCCAAGCACTCCCAGTTTGTTGCCGATGTCCATTTTTCTCTATGAGTTCATGGTGACCTAACCCTAACCGTAGGTGGAATTTTCCTCCAATGGGTTCTTCCCATGTATTTTAGCAGGAAACGTAGATACGGCAGCCTAGAAAAGTAAGTTCCCTCCTAACCATATCCAAGCACTCCCAGTTTGTTGCCGATGTCCATTTTTCTCTATGAGTTCATGGTGACCTAACCCTAAGTGGAATTTTCCTCCAATGGGATCTTCCCATGTATTTTAGCAGGAAACGTAGGTACGGCATCCTAGAAAATTAAGTTCCCTCCTAACCGTATCCAAGCACTCCCAGTTTGTTGCCGATGTCCATTTTTCTCTATGAGTTCATGGTGAGCTAACCCTAAGTGGAATTTTCCTCCAATGGGATTTTCCCATGTATTTTAGCAGGAAACAAAGATAGGGCAGCCTAGAAATTTCTTTGCCCTCCTAATCATTCCCAATCCATTTTTCTCTATGAGTTCCTGGTGACCTAACCCTAGGTGGAATTTTCCTCCAATGGGATTTTCCCATGCATTTTAGTAGGAAACATAGATAGGGCAGCCTAGAAAAGTAAGTTCCCTCCTAACCATATCCAAGCACTCCCAATTTGTTGCCGATGTCCATTTTTCTCTATGAGTTCCTGGTGACCTAACCCTAAGTGGAATTTTCCTCCAATGGGATTTTCCCATGTATTTTAGAAGAAAACATAGATACCGCAGCCTAGAAAAGTAAGTTCCCTCCTAGCCATATCCAAGCACTCACAGTTTGTTGCCGATGTCCATTTTTCTCTATGAGTTCATGGTGACCTAACCCTAACCCTAGGTGGAATTTTCCTCCAATGGGATATTCCCATGTATTTTAGCAGGAAACGTAGGTACGGCAGCCTAGAAAAGTAAGTTCCCTCCTAACCATATCCAAGCACTCCCAGTTTGTTGCTGATGTCCATTTTTCTCTATGAGTTCATGGTGAACTAACCCTAAGTGGAATTTTCCTCCAGTGGGATCTTCCCATGTATTTTAGCAGGAAACGTAGATACGGCAGCCTAGAAAAGTAAGTTTCCTCCTAACCATATCCAAGCACTCCCAGTTTGTTGCCGATGTCCTTTTTTCTCTATGAGTTCATGGTGAACTAACCCTAAGTGGAATTTTCCTCCAATGGGATTTTCCCATGTATTTTACCAGGAAACATAGATAGGGAAGCCTAGAAAAGTAAGTGCCCTCCTAACCATTCCCAAGCACTCCGAATTTATTGACAATGTCCATGTTGCTCTCCATATTCATGTTGACCTAACCCTAACCCTAGGTGGAATTTTCCTGCAATGGGATCTTCCCATGTATTTTAGCAGGAAATGTAGATACGGCAGCCTAGAAAAGTAAGTTCCCTCCTAACCATATCCAAGCACTCCCAGTTTGTTGCCGATGTCCATTTTTCTCTATGAGTTCATGGGGACCTAACCCTAAGTGGAATTTTCCTCCAATGGGATTTTCCCATGTATTTTAGAAGAAAACATAGATACCGCAGCCTAGAAATTTCTTTGCCCTCCTAATCATTCCCAACCACTCCGAATTTATTGGCAATGTCCATGTTTCTCTCCATGTTCATGGGGTCCTAACCCAAACGCTAAGTGGAATTTTCCTCCAATGGGATTTTCCCATGTATTTTAGCAGGAAACGTAGATACGGCAGCCTAGAAAAGTAAGTTCCCTCCTAACCATATCCAAGCACTCCCAGTTTGTTGCCGATGTCCATTTTTCTCTATGAGTTCATGGTGACCTAACCCTAACCCTAAGTGGAATTTTCCTCCAATGGGATCTTCCCATGTATTTTAGCAGGAAACATAGATAGGGCAGCCTAGAAAAGTAAGTTCCTTCCTAAACATATCCCAGCACTCCCAGTTTGTTGCCGATGTCCATTTTTCTCTATGAGTTCACGGTGACCTAACCCTAACCCTAGGTGGAATTTTCCACCAATGGGATCTTCCCATGTATTTTAGCAGGAAACAAAGATAGGGCAGCCTAGAAATTTCTTTGCCCTCCTAATCATTCCCAACCACTCCGAATTTATTGGCAATGTCCATGTTTCTCTCCATGTTCATGGTGACCTAACCCTAACGCTAAGTGGAATTTTCCTCCAATGGGATCTTCCCATGTATTTTAGCAGGAAACGTAGATACGGCAGCCTAGAAAAGTAAGTTCCCTCCTAACCATTTCCAAGCACTCACAGTTTGTTGCCGATGTCCATTTTTCTCTATGAGTTCCTGGTGACCTAACCCTAAGTGGAATTTTCCTCCAAAGGGATTTTCCCATGTATTTTACCAGGAAACATAGATAGGGCAGCCTAGAAAAGTAAGTTCCCTCCTAACCATATCAAAGCACTCCCAGTTTTTTGCCGATGTCCATTTTTCTCTATGAGTTCATGGTGACCTAACCCTAACCCTAGGTGGAATTTTCCTCCAATGGGATCTTCCCATGTATTTTAGCAGGAAACGTAGATACGGCAGCCTAGAAAAGTAAGTTCCCTCCTAACCATATCCAAGCACTCCCAGTTTGTTGCTGATGTCCATTTTTCTCTATGAGTTCATGGTGAACTAACCCTAAGTGGAATTTTCCTCCAGTGGGATCTTCCCATGTATTTTAGCAGGAAACGTAGATACGGCAGCCTAGAAAAGTAAGTTTCCTCCTAACCATTTCCAAGCACTCCCAGTTTATTGCCGATGTCCATTTTTCTCTATGAGTTAATGGTAACCTAACCCTAACCCTAAGTGGAATTTTCCTCCAATGGGATTTTCCCATGCATTTTAGCAGGAAACATAGATAGGGCAGCCTAGAAAAGTAAGTTCCCTCCTAACCATATCCAAGCACTCCCAGTTTGTTGCCGATGTCCATTTTTCTCTATGACTTCATGGTGACCTAACCCTAACCCTAAGTGGAATTTTCCTCCAATGGGATCTTCCCATGTATTTTAGCAGGAAACATAGATAGGGCAGCCTAGAAAAGTAAGTTCCCTCCTAACCATATCAAAGCACTCCCAGTTTTTTGCCGACGTCCATTTTTCTCTATGAGTTCATGGTGACCTAACCCTAACCCTAGGTGGAATTTTCCTCCAATGGGATCTTCCCATGTATTTTAGCAGGAAACGTAGATACGGCAGCCTAGAAAAGTAAGTTCCCTCCTAACCGTATCCAAGCACTCACAGTTTGTTGCCGATGTCCATTTTTCTCTATGAGTTCATGGTGACCTAACCCTAACCCTAAGTGGAATTTTCCTCCAATGGGATTTTCCCATGTATTTTAGCAGGAAACAAAGATAGGGCAGCCTAGAAATTTCTTTGCCCTCCTAATCATTCCCAACCACTCCGAATTTATTGGCAATGTCCATGTTTCTCTCCATGTTCATGGTGACCTAACCCTAATGCTAAGTGGAATTTTACTCCAATGGGATTTTCCCATGTATTTTACCAGGAAACATAGATAGGGAAGCCTAGAAAAATAAGTGCTCTCCTAACCATTCCCAAGCACTCCGAATTTATTGACAATGTCCATGTTGCTCTCCATATTCATGGTGACCTAACCCTAACACTAGGTGGAATTTTCCTCCAATGGGATTTTCCCATGTATTTCACCAGGAAACGTAGATACGGCAGCCTAGAAAAGTAAGTTCCCTCCTAACCATATCCAAGCACTCCCAGTTTGTTGCCGATGTCCATTTTTCTCTATGAGTTCATGGTGACCTAACCCTAACCGTAGGTGGAATTTTCCTCCAATGGGTTCTTCCCATGTATTTTAGCAGGAAACGTAGATACGGCAGCCTAGAAAAGTAAGTTCCCTCCTAACCATATCCAAGCACTCCCAGTTTGTTGCCGATGTCCATTTTTCTCTATGAGTTCATGGTGACCTAACCCTAAGTGGAATTTTCCTCCAATGGGATCTTCCCATGTATTTTAGCAGGAAACATAGGTACGGCATCCTAGAAAATTAAGTTCCCTCCTAACCGTATCCAAGCACTCCCAGTTTGTTGCCGATGTCCATTTTTCTCTATGAGTTCATGGTGAGCTAACCCTAAGTGGAATTTTCCTCCAATGGGATTTTCCCATGTATTTTAGCAGGAAACAAAGATAGGGCAGCCTAGAAATTTCTTTGCCCTCCTAATCATTCCCAATCCATTTTTCTCTATGAGTTCCTGGTGACCTAACCCTAGGTGGAATTTTCCTCCAATGGGATTTTCCCATGCATTTTAGTAGGAAACATAGATAGGGCAGCCTAGAAAAGTAAGTTCCCTCCTAACCATATCCAAGCACTCCCAATTTGTTGCCGATGTCCATTTTTCTCTATGAGTTCCTGGTGACCTAACCCTAACCCTAGGTGGAATTTTCCTCCAATGGGATCTTCCCATGTATTTTAGCAGGAAACGTAGGTACGGCAGCCTAGAAAAGTAAGTTCCCTCCTAACCATATCCAAGCACTCACAGTTTGTTGCCGATGTCCATTTTTCTCTATGAGTTCCTGGTGACCTAACCCTAAGTGGAATTTTCCTCCAATGGGATTTTCCCATGTATTTTACCAGGAAACGTAGATACGGCAGCCTAGAAAAGTAAGTTCCCTCCTAACCATATCCAAGCACTCCCAGTTTGTTGCCGATGTCCATTTTTCTCTATGAGTTCATGGTGACCTAACCCTAACCCTAAGTGGAATTTTCCTCCAATGGGATCTTCCCATGTATTTTAGCAGGAAACATAGATAGGGCAGCCTAGAAAAGTAAGTTCCTTCCTAAACATATCCAAGCACTCCCAGTTTTTTGCCGATGTCCATTTTTCTCTATGAGTTCATGGTGACCTAACCCTAACCCTAGGTGGAATTTTCCTCCAATGGGATCTTCCCATGTATTTTAGCAGGAAACGTAGATACGGCAGCCTAGAAAAGTAATTTCCCTCCTAACCATATCCAAGCACTCCCAGTTTGTTGCTGATGTCCATTTTTCTCTATGAGTTCATGGTGAACTAACCCTAAGTGGAATTTTCCTCCAGTGGGATCTTCCCATGTATTTTAGCAGGAAACGTAGATACGGCAGCCTAGAAAAGTAAGTTTCCTCCTAACCATTTCCAAGCACTCCCAGTTTATTGCCGATGTCCATTTTTCTCTATGAGTTAATGGTAACCTAACCCTAACCCTAAGTGGAATTTTCCTCCAATGGGATTTTCCCATGCATTTTAGCAGGAAACATAGATAGGGCAGCCTAGAAAAGTAAGTTCCCTCCTAACCATATCCAAGCACTCCGAATTTATTGACAATGTCCATGTTGCTCTCCATATTCATGGTGACCTAACCCTAACCCTAGGTGGAATTTTCCTCCAATGGGATTTTCCCATGTATTTCACCAGGAAACGTAGATACGGCAGCCTAGAAAAGTAAGTTCCCTCCTAACCATATCCAAGCACTCCCAGTTTGTTGCCGATGTCCATTTTTCTCTATGAGTTCATGGTGACCTAACCCTAACCGTAGGTGGAATTTTCCTCCAATGGGTTCTTCCCATGTATTTTAGCAGGAAACGTAGATACGGCAGCCTAGAAAAGTAAGTTCCCTCCTAACCATATCCAAGCACTCCCAGTTTGTTGCCGATGTCCATTTTTCTCTATGAGTTCATGGTGACCTAACCCTAAGTGGAATTTTCCTCCAATGGGATCTTCCCATGTATTTTAGCAGGAAACGTAGGTACGGCATCCTAGAAAATTAAGTTCCCTCCTAACCGTATCCAAGCACTCCCAGTTTGTTGCCGATGTCCATTTTTCTCTATGAGTTCATGGTGAGCTAACCCTAAGTGGAATTTTCCTCCAATGGGATTTTCCCATGTATTTTAGCAGGAAACAAAGATAGGGCAGCCTAGAAATTTCTTTGCCCTCCTAATCATTCCCAATCCATTTTTCTCTATGAGTTCCTGGTGACCTAACCCTAGGTGGAATTTTCCTCCAATGGGATTTTCCCATGCATTTTAGTAGGAAACATAGATAGGGCAGCCTAGAAAAGTAAGTTCCCTCCTAACCATATCCAAGCACTCCCAATTTGTTGCCGATGTCCATTTTTCTCTATGAGTTCCTGGTGACCTAACCCTAAGTGGAATTTTCCTCCAATGGGATTTTCCCATGTATTTTAGAAGAAAACATAGATACCGCAGCCTAGAAAAGTAAGTTCCCTCCTAGCCATATCCAAGCACTCACAGTTTGTTGCCGATGTCCATTTTTCTCTATGAGTTCATGGTGACCTAACCCTAACCCTAGGTGGAATTTTCCTCCAATGGGATCTTCCCATGTATTTTAGCAGGAAACGTAGGTACGGCAGCCTAGAAAAGTAAGTTCCCTCCTAACCATATCCAAGCACTCCCAGTTTGTTGCTGATGTCCATTTTTCTCTATGAGTTCATGGTGAACTAACCCTAAGTGGAATTTTCCTCCAGTGGGATCTTCCCATGTATTTTAGCAGGAAACGTAGATACGGCAGCCTAGAAAAGTAAGTTTCCTCCTAACCATATCCAAGCACTCCCAGTTTGTTGCCGATGTCCTTTTTTCTCTATGAGTTCATGGTGAACTAACCCTAAGTGGAATTTTCCTCCAATGGGATTTTCCCATGTATTTTACCAGGAAACATAGATAGGGAAGCCTAGAAAAGTAAGTGCCCTCCTAACCATTCCCAAGCACTCCGAATTTATTGACAATGTCCATGTTGCTCTCCATATTCATGTTGACCTAACCCTAACCCTAGGTGGAATTTTCCTCCAATGGGATTTTCCCATGTATTTTAGCAGGAAACGTAGATAGGGCAGCCTAGAAAAGTAAGTTCCCTCCTAACCATATCCAAGCACTCCCAGTTTGTTACCGATGTCCATTTTTCTCTATGAGTTCATGGTGACCTAACCCTAACCCTAGGTGGAATTTTCCTGCAATGGGATCTTCCCATGTATTTTAGCAGGAAATGTAGATACGGCAGCCTAGAAAAGTAAGTTCCCTCCTAACCATATCCAAGCACTCCCAGTTTGTTGCCGATGTCCATTTTTCTCTATGAGTTCATGGGGACCTAACCCTAAGTGGAATTTTCCTCCAATGGGATTTTCCCATGTATTTTAGAAGAAAACATAGATACCGCAGCCTAGAAATTTCTTTGCCCTCCTAATCATTCCCAACCACTCCGAATTTATTGGCAATGTCCATGTTTCTCTCCATGTTCATGGGGTCCTAACCCAAACGCTAAGTGGAATTTTCCTCCAATGGGATTTTCCCATGTATTTTAGCAGGAAACGTAGATACGGCAGCCTAGAAAAGTAAGTTCCCTCCTAACCATATCCAAGCACTCCCAGTTTGTTGCCGATGTCCATTTTTCTCTATGAGTTCATGGTGACCTAACCCTAACCCTAAGTGGAATTTTCCTCCAATGGGATCTTCCCATGTATTTTAGCAGGAAACATAGATAGGGCAGCCTAGAAAAGTAAGTTCCTTCCTAAACATATCCCAGCACTCCCAGTTTGTTGCTGATGTCCATTTTTCTCTATGAGTTCACGGTGACCTAACCCTAACCCTAGGTGGAATTTTCCACCAATGGGATCTTCCCATGTATTTTAGCAGGAAACAAAGATAGGGCAGCCTAGAAATTTCTTTGCCCTCCTAATCATTCCCAACCACTCCGAATTTATTGGCAATGTCCATGTTTCTCTCCATGTTCATGGTGACCTAACCCTAACGCTAAGTGGAATTTTCCTCCAATGGGATCTTCCCATGTATTTTAGCAGGAAACGTAGATACGGCAGCCTAGAAAAGTAAGTTCCCTCCTAACCATTTCCAAGCACTCACAGTTTGTTGCCGATGTCCATTTTTCTCTATGAGTTCCTGGTGACCTAACCCTAAGTGGAATTTTCCTCCAAAGGGATTTTCCCATGTATTTTACCAGGAAACATAGATAGGGCAGCCTAGAAAAGTAAGTTCCCTCCTAACCATATCAAAGCACTCCCAGTTTTTTGCCGATGTCCATTTTTCTCTATGAGTTCATGGTGACCTAACCCTAACCCTAGGTGGAATTTTCCTCCAATGGGATCTTCCCATGTATTTTAGCAGGAAACGTAGATACGGCAGCCTAGAAAAGTAAGTTCCCTCCTAACCATATCCAAGCACTCCCAGTTTGTTGCTGATGTCCATTTTTCTCTATGAGTTCATGGTGAACTAACCCTAAGTGGAATTTTCCTCCAGTGGGATCTTCCCATGTATTTTAGCAGGAAACGTAGATACGGCAGCCTAGAAAAGTAAGTTTCCTCCTAACCATTTCCAAGCACTCCCAGTTTATTGCCGATGTCCATTTTTCTCTATGAGTTAATGGTAACCTAACCCTAACCCTAAGTGGAATTTTCCTCCAATGGGATTTTCCCATGCATTTTAGCAGGAAACATAGATAGGGCAGCCTAGAAAAGTAAGTTCCCTCCTAACCATATCCAAGCACTCCCAGTTTGTTGCCGATGTCCATTTTTCTCTATGACTTCATGGTGACCTAACCCTAACCCTAAGTGGAATTTTCCTCCAATGGGATCTTCCCATGTATTTTAGCAGGAAACATAGATAGGGCAGCCTAGAAAAGTAAGTTCCCTCCTAACCATATCAAAGCACTCCCAGTTTTTTGCCGACGTCCATTTTTCTCTATGAGTTTCTGGTGACCTAACCCTAGGTGGAATTTTCCTCCAATGGGATTTTCCCATGCATTTTAGTAGGAAACATAGATAGGGCAGCCTAGAAAAGTAAGTTCCCTCCTAACCATATCCAAGCACTCCCAATTTGTTGCCGATGTCCATTTTTCTCTATGAGTTCCTGGTGACCTAACCCTAAGTGGAATTTTCCTCCAATGGGATTTTCCCATGTATTTTAGAAGAAAACATAGATACCGCAGCCTAGAAAAGTAAGTTCCCTCCTAGCCATATCCAAGCACTCACAGTTTGTTGCCGATGTCCATTTTTCTCTATGAGTTCATGGTGACCTAACCCTAACCCTAGGTGGAATTTTCCTCCAATGGGATCTTCCCATGTATTTTAGCAGGAAACGTAGGTACGGCAGCCTAGAAAAGTAAGTTCCCTCCTAACCATATCCAAGCACTCCCAGTTTGTTGCTGATGTCCATTTTTCTCTATGAGTTCATGGTGAACTAACCCTAAGTGGAATTTTCCTCCAGTGGGATCTTCCCATGTATTTTAGCAGGAAACGTAGATACGGCAGCCTAGAAAAGTAAGTTTCCTCCTAACCATATCCAAGCACTCCCAGTTTGTTGCCGATGTCCTTTTTTCTCTATGAGTTCATGGTGAACTAACCCTAAGTGGAATTTTCCTCCAATGGGATTTTCCCATGTATTTTACCAGGAAACATAGATAGGGAAGCCTAGAAAAGTAAGTGCCCTCCTAACCATTCCCAAGCACTCCGAATTTATTGACAATGTCCATGTTGCTCTCCATATTCATGTTGACCTAACCCTAACCCTAGGTGGAATTTTCCTCCAATGGGATTTTCCCATGTATTTTAGCAGGAAACGTAGATAGGGCAGCCTAGAAAAGTAAGTTCCCTCCTAACCATATCCAAGCACTCCCAGTTTGTTACCGATGTCCATTTTTCTCTATGAGTTCATGGTGACCTAACCCTAACCCTAAGTGGAATTTTCCTCCAATGGGATCTTCCCATGTATTTTAGCAGGAAACATAGATAGGGCAGCCTAGAAAAGTAAGTTCCTTCCTAAACATATCCCAGCACTCCCAGTTTGTTGCCGATGTCCATTTTTCTCTATGAGTTCATGGTGACCTAACCCTAACCCTAGGTGGAATTTTCCACCAATGGGATCTTCCCATGTATTTTAGCAGGAAACAAAGATAGGGCAGCCTAGAAATTTCTTTGCCCTCCTAATCATTCCCAACCACTCCGAATTTATTGGCAATGTCCATGTTTCTCTCCATGTTCATGGTGACCTAACCCTAACGCTAAGTGGAATTTTCCTCCAATGGGATCTTCCCATGTATTTTAGCAGGAAACGTAGATACGGCAGCCTAGAAAAGTAAGTTCCCTCCTAACCATTTCCAAGCACTCACAGTTTGTTGCCGATGTCCATTTTTCTCTATGAGTTCCTGGTGACCTAACCCTAAGTGGAATTTTCCTCCAAAGGGATTTTCCCATGTATTTTACCAGGAAACATAGATAGGGCAGCCTAGAAAAGTAAGTTCCCTCCTAACCATATCAAAGCACTCCCAGTTTTTTGCCGATGTCCATTTTTCTCTATGAGTTCATGGTGACCTAACCCTAACCCTAGGTGGAATTTTCCTCCAATGGGATCTTCCCATGTATTTTAGCAGGAAACGTAGATACGGCAGCCTAGAAAAGTAAGTTCCCTCCTAACCATATCCAAGCACTCCCAGTTGGTTGCTGATGTCCATTTTTCTCTATGAGTTCATGGTGAACTAACCCTAAGTGGAATTTTCCTCCAGTGGGATCTTCCCATGTATTTTAGCAGGAAACGTAGATACGGCAGCCTAGAAAAGTAAGTTTCCTCCTAACCATTTCCAAGCACTCCCAGTTTATTGCCGATGTCCATTTTTCTCTATGAGTTAATGGTAACCTAACCCTAACCCTAAGTGGAATTTTCCTCCAATGGGATTTTCCCATGCATTTTAGCAGGAAACATAGATAGGGCAGCCTAGAAAAGTAAGTTCCCTCCTAACCATATCCAAGCACTCCCAGTTTGTTGCCGATGTCCATTTTTCTCTATGACTTCATGGTGACCTAACCCTAACCCTAAGTGGAATTTTCCTCCAATGGGATCTTCCCATGTATTTTAGCAGGAAACATAGATAGGGCAGCCTAGAAAAGTAAGTTCCCTCCTAACCATATCAAAGCACTCCCAGTTTTTTGCCGACGTCCATTTTTCTCTATGAGTTCATGGTGACCTAACCCTAACCCTAGGTGGAATTTTCCTCCAATGGGATCTTCCCATGTATTTTAGCAGGAAACGTAGATACGGCAGCCTAGAAAAGTAAGTTCCCTCCTAACCGTATCCAAGCACTCACAGTTTGTTGCCGATGTCCATTTTTCTCTATGAGTTCATGGTGACCTAACCCTAACCCTAACTGGAATTTTCCTCCAATGGGATTTTCCCATGTATTTTAGCAGGAAACAAAGATAGGGCAGCCTAGAAATTTCTTTGCCCTCCTAATCATTCCCAACCACTCCGAATTTATTGGCAATGTCCATGTTTCTCTCCATGTTCATGGTGACCTAACCCTAATGCTAAGTGGAATTTTACTCCAATGGGATTTTCCCATGTATTTTACCAGGAAACATAGATAGGGAAGCCTAGAAAAATAAGTGCTCTCCTAACCATTCCCAAGCACTCCGAATTTATTGACAATGTCCATGTTGCTCTCCATATTCATGGTGACCTAACCCTAACCCTAGGTGGAATTTTCCTCCAATGGGATTTTCCCATGTATTTCACCAGGAAACGTAGATACGGCAGCCTAGAAAAGTAAGTTCCCTCCTAACCATATCCAAGCACTCCCAGTTTGTTGCCGATGTCCATTTTTCTCTATGAGTTCATGGTGACCTAACCCTAACCGTAGGTGGAATTTTCCTCCAATGGGTTCTTCCCATGTATTTTAGCAGGAAACGTAGATACGGCAGCCTAGAAAAGTAAGTTCCCTCCTAACCATATCCAAGCACTCCCAGTTTGTTGCCGATGTCCATTTTTCTCTATGAGTTCATGGTGACCTAACCCTAAGTGGAATTTTCCTCCAATGGGATCTTCCCATGTATTTTAGCAGGAAACATAGGTACGGCATCCTAGAAAATTAAGTTCCCTCCTAACCGTATCCAAGCACTCCCAGTTTGTTGCCGATGTCCATTTTTCTCTATGAGTTCATGGTGAGCTAACCCTAAGTGGAATTTTCCTCCAATGGGATTTTCCCATGTATTTTAGCAGGAAACAAAGATAGGGCAGCCTAGAAATTTCTTTGCCCTCCTAATCATTCCCAATCCATTTTTCTCTATGAGTTCCTGGTGACCTAACCCTAGGTGGAATTTTCCTCCAATGGGATTTTCCCATGCATTTTAGTAGGAAACATAGATAGGGCAGCCTAGAAAAGTAAGTTCCCTCCTAACCATATCCAAGCACTCCCAATTTGTTGCCGATGTCCATTTTTCTCTATGAGTTCCTGGTGACCTAACCCTAACCCTAGGTGGAATTTTCCTCCAATGGGATCTTCCCATGTATTTTAGCAGGAAACGTAGGTACGGCAGCCTAGAAAAGTAAGTTCCCTCCTAACCATATCCAAGCACTCACAGTTTGTTGCCGATGTCCATTTTTCTCTATGAGTTCCTGGTGACCTAACCCTAAGTGGAATTTTCCTCCAATGGGATTTTCCCATGTATTTTACCAGGAAACGTAGATACGGCAGCCTAGAAAAGTAAGTTCCCTCCTAACCATATCCAAGCACTCCCAGTTTGTTGCCGATGTCCATTTTTCTCTATGAGTTCATGGTGACCTAACCCTAACCCTAAGTGGAATTTTCCTCCAATGGGATCTTCCCATGTATTTTAGCAGGAAACATAGATAGGGCAGCCTAGAAAAGTAAGTTCCTTCCTAAACATATCCAAGCACTCCCAGTTTTTTGCCGATGTCCATTTTTCTCTATGAGTTCATGGTGACCTAACCCTAACCCTAGGTGGAATTTTCCTCCAATGGGATCTTCCCATGTATTTTAGCAGGAAACGTAGATACGGCAGCCTAGAAAAGTAAGTTCCCTCCTAACCATATCCAAGCACTCCCAGTTTGTTGCTGATGTCCATTTTTCTCTATGAGTTCATGGTGAACTAACCCTAAGTGGAATTTTCCTCCAGTGGGATCTTCCCATGTATTTTAGCAGGAAACGTAGATACGGCAGCCTAGAAAAGTAAGTTTCCTCCTAACCATTTCCAAGCACTCCCAGTTTATTGCCGATGTCCATTTTTCTCTATGAGTTAATGGTAACCTAACCCTAACCCTAAGTGGAATTTTCCTCCAATGGGATTTTCCCATGCATTTTAGCAGGAAACATAGATAGGGCAGCCTAGAAAAGTAAGTTCCCTCCTAACCATATCCAAGCACTCCGAATTTATTGACAATGTCCATGTTGCTCTCCATATTCATGGTGACCTAACCCTAACCCTAGGTGGAATTTTCCTCCAATGGGATTTTCCCATGTATTTCACCAGGAAACGTAGATACGGCAGCCTAGAAAAGTAAGTTCCCTCCTAACCATATCCAAGCACTCCCAGTTTGTTGCCGATGTCCATTTTTCTCTATGAGTTCATGGTGACCTAACCCTAAGTGGAATTTTCCTCCAATGGGATCTTCCCATGTATTTTAGCAGGAAACATAGGTACGGCATCCTAGAAAATTAAGTTCCCTCCTAACCGTATCCAAGCACTCCCAGTTTGTTGCCGATGTCCATTTTTCTCTATGAGTTCATGGTGAGCTAACCCTAAGTGGAATTTTCCTCCAATGGGATTTTCCCATGTATTTTAGCAGGAAACAAAGATAGGGCAGCCTAGAAATTTCTTTGCCCTCCTAATCATTCCCAATCCATTTTTCTCTATGAGTTCCTGGTGACCTAACCCTAGGTGGAATTTTCCTCCAATGGGATTTTCCCATGCATTTTAGTAGGAAACATAGATAGGGCAGCCTAGAAAAGTAAGTTCCCTCCTAACCATATCCAAGCACTCCCAATTTGTTGCCGATGTCCATTTTTCTCTATGAGTTCCTGGTGACCTAACCCTAACCCTAGGTGGAATTTTCCTCCAATGGGATCTTCCCATGTATTTTAGCAGGAAACGTAGGTACGGCAGCCTAGAAAAGTAAGTTCCCTCCTAACCATATCCAAGCACTCACAGTTTGTTGCCGATGTCCATTTTTCTCTATGAGTTCATGGTGACCTAACCCTAACCCTAGGTGGAATTTTCCTCCAATGGGATCTTCCCATGTATTTTAGCAGGAAACGTAGGTACGGCAGCCTAGAAAAGTAAGTTCCCTCCTAACCATATCCAAGCACTCCCAGTTTGTTGCTGATGTCCATTTTTCTCTATGAGTTCATGGTGAACTAACCCTAAGTGGAATTTTCCTCCAGTGGGATCTTCCCATGTATTTTAGCAGGAAACGTAGATACGGCAGCCTAGAAAAGTAAGTTTCCTCCTAACCATATCCAAGCACTCCCAGTTTGTTGCCGATGTCCTTTTTTCTCTATGAGTTCATGGTGAACTAACCCTAAGTGGAATTTTCCTCCAATGGGATTTTCCCATGTATTTTACCAGGAAACATAGATAGGGAAGCCTAGAAAAGTAAGTGCCCTCCTAACCATTCCCAAGCACTCCGAATTTATTTACAATGTCCATGTTGCTCTCCATATTCATGTTGACCTAACCCTAACCCTAGGTGGAATTTTCCTCCAATGGGATTTTCCCATGTATTTTAGCAGGAAACGTAGATAGGGCAGCCTAGAAAAGTAAGTTCCCTCCTAACCATATCCAAGCACTCCCAGTTTGTTACCGATGTCCATTTTTCTCTATGAGTTCATGGTGACCTAACCCTAACCCTAAGTGGAATTTTCCTCCAATGGGATCTTCCCATGTATTTTAGCAGGAAACATAGATAGGGCAGCCTAGAAAAGTAAGTTCCTTCCTAAACATATCCCAGCACTCCCAGTTTGTTGCCGATGTCCATTTTTCTCTATGAGTTCACGGTGACCTAACCCTAACCCTAGGTGGAATTTTCCACCAATGGGATCTTCCCATGTATTTTAGCAGGAAACAAAGATAGGGCAGCCTAGAAATTTCTTTGCCCTCCTAATCATTCCCAACCACTCCGAATTTATTGGCAATGTCCATGTTTCTCTCCATGTTCATGGTGACCTAACCCTAACGCTAAGTGGAATTTTCCTCCAATGGGATCTTCCCATGTATTTTAGCAGGAAACGTAGATACGGCAGCCTAGAAAAGTAAGTTCCCTCCTAACCATTTCCAAGCACTCACAGTTTGTTGCCGATGTCCATTTTTCTCTATGAGTTCCTGGTGACCTAACCCTAAGTGGAATTTTCCTCCAAAGGGATTTTCCCATGTATTTTACCAGGAAACATAGATAGGGCAGCCTAGAAAAGTAAGTTCCCTCCTAACCATATCAAAGCACTCCCAGTTTTTTGCCGATGTCCATTTTTCTCTATGAGTTCATGGTGACCTAACCCTAACCCTAGGTGGAATTTTCCTCCAATGGGATCTTCCCATGTATTTTAGCAGGAAACGTAGATACGGCAGCCTAGAAAAGTAAGTTCCCTCCTAACCATATCCAAGCACTCCCAGTTTGTTGCTGATGTCCATTTTTCTCTATGAGTTCATGGTGAACTAACCCTAAGTGGAATTTTCCTCCAGTGGGATCTTCCCATGTATTTTAGCAGGAAACGTAGATACGGCAGCCTAGAAAAGTAAGTTTCCTCCTAACCATTTCCAAGCACTCCCAGTTTATTGCCGATGTCCATTTTTCTCTATGAGTTAATGGTAACCTAACCCTAACCCTAAGTGGAATTTTCCTCCAATGGGATTTTCCCATGCATTTTAGCAGGAAACATAGATAGGGCAGCCTAGAAAAGTAAGTTCCCTCCTAACCATATCCAAGCACTCCCAGTTTGTTGCCGATGTCCATTTTTCTCTATGACTTCATGGTGACCTAACCCTAACCCTAAGTGGAATTTTCCTCCAATGGGATCTTCCCATGTATTTTAGCAGGAAACATAGATAGGGCAGCCTAGAAAAGTAAGTTCCCTCCTAACCATATCAAAGCACTCCCAGTTTTTTGCCGACGTCCATTTTTCTCTATGAGTTCATGGTGACCTAACCCTAACCCTAGGTGGAATTTTCCTCCAATGGGATCTTCCCATGTATTTTAGCAGGAAACGTAGATACGGCAGCCTAGAAAAGTAAGTTCCCTCCTAACCGTATCCAAGCACTCCCAGTTTGTTGCCGATGTCCATTTTTCTCTATGAGTTCATGGTGACCTAACCCTAACCCTAACTGGAATTTTCCTCCAATGGGATTTTCCCATGTATTTTAGCAGGAAACAAAGATAGGGCAGCCTAGAAATTTCTTTGCCCTCCTAATCATTCCCAACCACTCCGAATTTATTGGCAATGTCCATGTTTCTCTCCATGTTCATGGTGACCTAACCCTAACGCTAAGTGGAATTTTCCTCCAATGGGATTTTCCCATGTATTTTAGCAGGAAACGTAGATACGGCAGCCTAGAAAAGTAAGTTCCCTCCTAACCATTTCCAAGCACTCACAGTTTGTTGCCGATGTCCATTTTTCTCTATGAGTTCCTGGTGACCTAACCCTAACCCTAGGTGGAATTTTCCTCCAATGGGATTTTCCCATGTATTTCACCAGGAAACGTAGATACGGCAGCCTAGAAAAGTAAGTTCCCTCCTAACCATATCCAAGCACTCCCAGTTTGTTGCCGATGTCCATTTTTCTCTATGAGTTCATGGTGACCTAACCCTAACCGTAGGTGGAATTTTCCTCCAATGGGTTCTTCCCATGTATTTTAGCAGGAAACGTAGATACGGCAGCCTAGAAAAGTAAGTTCCCTCCTAACCATATCCAAGCACTCCCAGTTTGTTGCCGATGTCCATTTTTCTCTATGAGTTCATGGTGACCTAACCCTAAGTGGAATTTTCCTCCAATGGGATCTTCCCATGTATTTTAGCAGGAAACATAGGTACGGCATCCTAGAAAATTAAGTTCCCTCCTAACCGTATCCAAGCACTCCCAGTTTGTTGCCGATGTCCATTTTTCTCTATGAGTTCATGGTGAGCTAACCCTAAGTGGAATTTTCCTCCAATGGGATTTTCCCATGTATTTTAGCAGGAAACAAAGATAGGGCAGCCTAGAAATTTCTTTGCCCTCCTAATCATTCCCAATCCATTTTTCTCTATGAGTTCCTGGTGACCTAACCCTAGGTGGAATTTTCCTCCAATGGGATTTTCCCATGCATTTTAGTAGGAAACATAGATAGGGCAGCCTAGAAAAGTAAGTTCCCTCCTAACCATATCCAAGCACTCCCAATTTGTTGCCGATGTCCATTTTTCTCTATGAGTTCCTGGTGACCTAACCCTAACCCTAGGTGGAATTTTCCTCCAATGGGATCTTCCCATGTATTTCAGCAGGAAACGTAGGTACGGCAGCCTAGAAAAGTAAGTTCCCTCCTAACCATATCCAAGCACTCACAGTTTGTTGCCGATGTCCATTTTTCTCTATGAGTTCCTGGTGACCTAACCCTAAGTGGAATTTTCCTCCAATGGGATTTTCCCATGTATTTTACCAGGAAACGTAGATACGGCAGCCTAGAAAAGTAAGTTCCCTCCTAACCATATCCAAGCACTCCCAGTTTGTTGCCGATGTCCATTTTTCTCTATGAGTTCATGGTGACCTAACCCTAACCCTAAGTGGAATTTTCCTCCAATGGGATCTTCCCATGTATTTTAGCAGGAAACATAGATAGGGCAGCCTAGAAAAGTAAGTTCCTTCCTAAACATATCCAAGCACTCCCAGTTTTTTGCCGATGTCCATTTTTCTCTATGAGTTCATGGTGACCTAACCCTAACCCTAGGTGGAATTTTCCTCCAATGGGATCTTCCCATGTATTTTAGCAGGAAACGTAGATACGGCAGCCTAGAAAAGTAAGTTCCCTCCTAACCATATCCAAGCACTCCCAGTTTGTTGCTGATGTCCATTTTTCTCTATGAGTTCATGGTGAACTAACCCTAAGTGGAATTTTCCTCCAGTGGGATCTTCCCATGTATTTTAGCAGGAA
Source organism: Bothrops alternatus (assembly GCA_034064705.1). NCBI lineage: Eukaryota > Metazoa > Chordata > Lepidosauria > Squamata > Viperidae > Bothrops > Bothrops alternatus. The sequence goes on from JARGCV010000165.1 coordinate 2,529,064, forward strand.
ACGTAGATACGGCAGCCTAGAAAAGTAAGTTTCCTCCTAACCATTTCCAAGCACTCCCAGTTTATTGCCGATGTCCATTTTTCTCTATGAGTTAATGGTAACCTAACCCTAACCCTAAGTGGAATTTTCCTCCAATGGGATTTTCCCATGCATTTTAGCAGGAAACATAGATAGGGCAGCCTAGAAAAGTAAGTTCCCTCCTAACCATATCCAAGCACTCCGAATTTATTGACAATGTCCATGTTGCTCTCCATATTCATGGTGACCTAACCCTAACCCTAGGTGGAATTTTCCTCCAATGGGATTTTCCCATGTATTTCACCAGGAAACGTAGATACGGCAGCCTAGAAAAGTAAGTTCCCTCCTAACCATATCCAAGCACTCCCAGTTTGTTGCCGATGTCCATTTTTCTCTATGAGTTCATGGTGACCTAACCCTAAGTGGAATTTTCCTCCAATGGGATCTTCCCATGTATTTTAGCAGGAAACATAGGTACGGCATCCTAGAAAATTAAGTTCCCTCCTAACCGTATCCAAGCACTCCCAGTTTGTTGCCGATGTCCATTTTTCTCTATGAGTTCATGGTGAGCTAACCCTAAGTGGAATTTTCCTCCAATGGGATTTTCCCATGTATTTTAGCAGGAAACAAAGATAGGGCAGCCTAGAAATTTCTTTGCCCTCCTAATCATTCCCAATCCATTTTTCTCTATGAGTTCCTGGTGACCTAACCCTAGGTGGAATTTTCCTCCAATGGGATTTTCCCATGCATTTTAGTAGGAAACATAGATAGGGCAGCCTAGAAAAGTAAGTTCCCTCCTAACCATATCCAAGCACTCCCAATTTGTTGCCGATGTCCATTTTTCTCTATGAGTTCCTGGTGACCTAACCCTAACCCTAGGTGGAATTTTCCTCCAATGGGATCTTCCCATGTATTTTAGCAGGAAACGTAGGTACGGCAGCCTAGAAAAGTAAGTTCCCTCCTAACCATATCCAAGCACTCACAGTTTGTTGCCGATGTCCATTTTTCTCTATGAGTTCATGGTGACCTAACCCTAACCCTAGGTGGAATTTTCCTCCAATGGGATCTTCCCATGTATTTTAGCAGGAAACGTAGGTACGGCAGCCTAGAAAAGTAAGTTCCCTCCTAACCATATCCAAGCACTCCCAGTTTGTTGCTGATGTCCATTTTTCTCTATGAGTTCATGGTGAACTAACCCTAAGTGGAATTTTCCTCCAGTGGGATCTTCCCATGTATTTTAGCAGGAAACGTAGATACGGCAGCCTAGAAAAGTAAGTTTCCTCCTAACCATATCCAAGCACTCCCAGTTTGTTGCCGATGTCCTTTTTTCTCTATGAGTTCATGGTGAACTAACCCTAAGTGGAATTTTCCTCCAATGGGATTTTCCCATGTATTTTACCAGGAAACATAGATAGGGAAGCCTAGAAAAGTAAGTGCCCTCCTAACCATTCCCAAGCACTCCGAATTTATTGACAATGTCCATGTTGCTCTCCATATTCATGTTGACCTAACCCTAACCCTAGGTGGAATTTTCCTCCAATGGGATTTTCCCATGTATTTTAGCAGGAAACGTAGATAGGGCAGCCTAGAAAAGTAAGTTCCCTCCTAACCATATCCAAGCACTCCCAGTTTGTTACCGATGTCCATTTTTCTCTATGAGTTCATGGTGACCTAACCCTAACCCTAAGTGGAATTTTCCTCCAATGGGATCTTCCCATGTATTTTAGCAGGAAACATAGATAGGGCAGCCTAGAAAAGTAAGTTCCTTCCTAAACATATCCCAGCACTCCCAGTTTGTTGCCGATGTCCATTTTTCTCTATGAGTTCACGGTGACCTAACCCTAACCCTAGGTGGAATTTTCCACCAATGGGATCTTCCCATGTATTTTAGCAGGAAACAAAGATAGGGCAGCCTAGAAATTTCTTTGCCCTCCTAATCATTCCCAACCACTCCGAATTTATTGGCAATGTCCATGTTTCTCTCCATGTTCATGGTGACCTAACCCTAACGCTAAGTGGAATTTTCCTCCAATGGGATCTTCCCATGTATTTTAGCAGGAAACGTAGATACGGCAGCCTAGAAAAGTAAGTTCCCTCCTAACCATTTCCAAGCACTCACAGTTTGTTGCCGATGTCCATTTTTCTCTATGAGTTCCTGGTGACCTAACCCTAAGTGGAATTTTCCTCCAAAGGGATTTTCCCATGTATTTTACCAGGAAACATAGATAGGGCAGCCTAGAAAAGTAAGTTCCCTCCTAACCATATCAAAGCACTCCCAGTTTTTTGCCGATGTCCATTTTTCTCTATGAGTTCATGGTGACCTAACCCTAACCCTAGGTGGAATTTTCCTCCAATGGGATCTTCCCATGTATTTTAGCAGGAAACGTAGATACGGCAGCCTAGAAAAGTAAGTTCCCTCCTAACCATATCCAAGCACTCCCAGTTTGTTGCTGATGTCCATTTTTCTCTATGAGTTCATGGTGAACTAACCCTAAGTGGAATTTTCCTCCAAAGGGATTTTCCCATGTATTTTACCAGGAAACATAGATAGGGCAGCCTAGAAAAGTAAGTTCCCTCCTAACCATATCAAAGCACTCCCAGTTTTTTGCCGATGTCCATTTTTCTCTATGAGTTCATGGTGACCTAACCCTAACCCTAGGTGGAATTTTCCTCCAATGGGATCTTCCCATGTATTTTAGCAGGAAACGTAGATACGGCAGCCTAGAAAAGTAAGTTCCCTCCTAACCATATCCAAGCACTCCCAGTTTGTTGCCGATGTCCATTTTTCTCTATGAGTTCATGGTGACCTAACCCTAACCGTAGGTGGAATTTTCCTCCAATGGGTTCTTCCCATGTATTTTAGCAGGAAACGTAGATACGGCAGCCTAGAAAAGTAAGTTCCCTCCTAACCATATCCAAGCACTCCCAGTTTGTTGCCGATGTCCATTTTTCTCTATGAGTTCATGGTGACCTAACCCTAAGTGGAATTTTCCTCCAATGGGATCTTCCCATGTATTTTAGCAGGAAACATAGGTACGGCATCCTAGAAAATTAAGTTCCCTCCTAACCGTATCCAAGCACTCCCAGTTTGTTGCCGATGTCCATTTTTCTCTATGAGTTCATGGTGAGCTAACCCTAAGTGGAATTTTCCTCCAATGGGATTTTCCCATGTATTTTAGCAGGAAACAAAGATAGGGCAGCCTAGAAATTTCTTTGCCCTCCTAATCATTCCCAATCCATTTTTCTCTATGAGTTCCTGGTGACCTAACCCTAGGTGGAATTTTCCTCCAATGGGATTTTCCCATGCATTTTAGTAGGAAACATAGATAGGGCAGCCTAGAAAAGTAAGTTCCCTCCTAACCATATCCAAGCACTCCCAATTTGTTGCCGATGTCCATTTTTCTCTATGAGTTCCTGGTGACCTAACCCTAACCCTAGGTGGAATTTTCCTCCAATGGGATCTTCCCATGTATTTCAGCAGGAAACGTAGGTACGGCAGCCTAGAAAAGTAAGTTCCCTCCTAACCATATCCAAGCACTCACAGTTTGTTGCCGATGTCCATTTTTCTCTATGAGTTCCTGGTGACCTAACCCTAAGTGGAATTTTCCTCCAATGGGATTTTCCCATGTATTTTACCAGGAAACGTAGATACGGCAGCCTAGAAAAGTAAGTTCCCTCCTAACCATATCCAAGCACTCCCAGTTTGTTGCCGATGTCCATTTTTCTCTATGAGTTCATGGTGACCTAACCCTAACCCTAAGTGGAATTTTCCTCCAATGGGATCTTCCCATGTATTTTAGCAGGAAACATAGATAGGGCAGCCTAGAAAAGTAAGTTCCTTCCTAAACATATCCAAGCACTCCCAGTTTTTTGCCGATGTCCATTTTTCTCTATGAGTTCATGGTGACCTAACCCTAACCCTAGGTGGAATTTTCCTCCAATGGGATCTTCCCATGTATTTTAGCAGGAAACGTAGATACGGCAGCCTAGAAAAGTAAGTTCCCTCCTAACCATATCCAAGCACTCCCAGTTTGTTGCTGATGTCCATTTTTCTCTATGAGTTCATGGTGAACTAACCCTAAGTGGAATTTTCCTCCAGTGGGATCTTCCCATGTATTTTAGCAGGAAACGTAGATACGGCAGCCTAGAAAAGTAAGTTTCCTCCTAACCATTTCCAAGCACTCCCAGTTTATTGCCGATGTCCATTTTTCTCTATGAGTTAATGGTAACCTAACCCTAACCCTAAGTGGAATTTTCCTCCAATGGGATTTTCCCATGCATTTTAGCAGGAAACATAGATAGGGCAGCCTAGAAAAGTAAGTTCCCTCCTAACCATATCCAAGCACTCCGAATTTATTGACAATGTCCATGTTGCTCTCCATATTCATGGTGACCTAACCCTAACCCTAGGTGGAATTTTCCTCCAATGGGATTTTCCCATGTATTTCACCAGGAAACGTAGATACGGCAGCCTAGAAAAGTAAGTTCCCTCCTAACCATATCCAAGCACTCCCAGTTTGTTGCCGATGTCCATTTTTCTCTATGAGTTCATGGTGACCTAACCCTAAGTGGAATTTTCCTCCAATGGGATCTTCCCATGTATTTTAGCAGGAAACATAGGTACGGCATCCTAGAAAATTAAGTTCCCTCCTAACCGTATCCAAGCACTCCCAGTTTGTTGCCGATGTCCATTTTTCTCTATGAGTTCATGGTGAGCTAACCCTAAGTGGAATTTTCCTCCAATGGGATTTTCCCATGTATTTTAGCAGGAAACAAAGATAGGGCAGCCTAGAAATTTCTTTGCCCTCCTAATCATTCCCAATCCATTTTTCTCTATGAGTTCCTGGTGACCTAACCCTAGGTGGAATTTTCCTCCAATGGGATTTTCCCATGCATTTTAGTAGGAAACATAGATAGGGCAGCCTAGAAAAGTAAGTTCCCTCCTAACCATATCCAAGCACTCCCAATTTGTTGCCGATGTCCATTTTTCTCTATGAGTTCCTGGTGACCTAACCCTAACCCTAGGTGGAATTTTCCTCCAATGGGATCTTCCCATGTATTTTAGCAGGAAACGTAGGTACGGCAGCCTAGAAAAGTAAGTTCCCTCCTAACCATATCCAAGCACTCACAGTTTGTTGCCGATGTCCATTTTTCTCTATGAGTTCATGGTGACCTAACCCTAACCCTAGGTGGAATTTTCCTCCAATGGGATCTTCCCATGTATTTTAGCAGGAAACGTAGATACGGCAGCCTAGAAAAGTAAGTTCCCTCCTAACCATATCCAAGCACTCCCAGTTTGTTGCCGATGTCCATTTTTCTCTATGAGTTCATGGTGACCTAACCCTAACCCTAAGTGGAATTTTCCTCCAATGGGATCTTCCCATGTATTTTAGCAGGAAACATAGATAGGGCAGCCTAGAAAAGTAAGTTCCTTCCTAAACATATCCAAGCACTCCCAGTTTTTTGCCGATGTCCATTTTTCTCTATGAGTTCATGGTGACCTAACCCTAACCCTAGGTGGAATTTTCCTCCAATGGGATCTTCCCATGTATTTTAGCAGGAAACGTAGATACGGCAGCCTAGAAAAGTAAGTTCCCTCCTAACCATATCCAAGCACTCCCAGTTTGTTGCTGATGTCCATTTTTCTCTATGAGTTCATGGTGAACTAACCCTAAGTGGAATTTTCCTCCAGTGGGATCTTCCCATGTATTTTAGCAGGAAACGTAGATACGGCAGCCTAGAAAAGTAAGTTTCCTCCTAACCATTTCCAAGCACTCCCAGTTTATTGCCGATGTCCATTTTTCTCTATGAGTTAATGGTAACCTAACCCTAACCCTAAGTGGAATTTTCCTCCAATGGGATTTTCCCATGCATTTTAGCAGGAAACATAGATAGGGCAGCCTAGAAAAGTAAGTTCCCTCCTAACCATATCCAAGCACTCCGAATTTATTGACAATGTCCATGTTGCTCTCCATATTCATGGTGACCTAACCCTAACCCTAGGTGGAATTTTCCTCCAATGGGATTTTCCCATGTATTTCACCAGGAAACGTAGATACGGCAGCCTAGAAAAGTAAGTTCCCTCCTAACCATATCCAAGCACTCCCAGTTTGTTGCCGATGTCCATTTTTCTCTATGAGTTCATGGTGACCTAACCCTAAGTGGAATTTTCCTCCAATGGGATCTTCCCATGTATTTTAGCAGGAAACATAGGTACGGCATCCTAGAAAATTAAGTTCCCTCCTAACCGTATCCAAGCACTCCCAGTTTGTTGCCGATGTCCATTTTTCTCTATGAGTTCATGGTGAGCTAACCCTAAGTGGAATTTTCCTCCAATGGGATTTTCCCATGTATTTTAGCAGGAAACAAAGATAGGGCAGCCTAGAAATTTCTTTGCCCTCCTAATCATTCCCAATCCATTTTTCTCTATGAGTTCCTGGTGACCTAACCCTAGGTGGAATTTTCCTCCAATGGGATTTTCCCATGCATTTTAGTAGGAAACATAGATAGGGCAGCCTAGAAAAGTAAGTTCCCTCCTAACCATATCCAAGCACTCCCAATTTGTTGCCGATGTCCATTTTTCTCTATGAGTTCCTGGTGACCTAACCCTAACCCTAGGTGGAATTTTCCTCCAATGGGATCTTCCCATGTATTTTAGCAGGAAACGTAGGTACGGCAGCCTAGAAAAGTAAGTTCCCTCCTAACCATATCCAAGCACTCACAGTTTGTTGCCGATGTCCATTTTTCTCTATGAGTTCATGGTGACCTAACCCTAACCCTAGGTGGAATTTTCCTCCAATGGGATCTTCCCATGTATTTTAGCAGGAAACGTAGGTACGGCAGCCTAGAAAAGTAAGTTCCCTCCTAACCATATCCAAGCACTCCCAGTTTGTTGCTGATGTCCATTTTTCTCTATGAGTTCATGGTGAACTAACCCTAAGTGGAATTTTCCTCCAGTGGGATCTTCCCATGTATTTTAGCAGGAAACGTAGATACGGCAGCCTAGAAAAGTAAGTTTCCTCCTAACCATATCCAAGCACTCCCAGTTTGTTGCCGATGTCCTTTTTTCTCTATGAGTTCATGGTGAACTAACCCTAAGTGGAATTTTCCTCCAATGGGATTTTCCCATGTATTTTACCAGGAAACATAGATAGGGAAGCCTAGAAAAGTAAGTGCCCTCCTAACCATTCCCAAGCACTCCGAATTTATTGACAATGTCCATGTTGCTCTCCATATTCATGTTGACCTAACCCTAACCCTAGGTGGAATTTTCCTCCAATGGGATTTTCCCATGTATTTTAGCAGGAAACGTAGATAGGGCAGCCTAGAAAAGTAAGTTCCCTCCTAACCATATCCAAGCACTCCCAGTTTGTTACCGATGTCCATTTTTCTCTATGAGTTCATGGTGACCTAACCCTAACCCTAAGTGGAATTTTCCTCCAATGGGATCTTCCCATGTATTTTAGCAGGAAACATAGATAGGGCAGCCTAGAAAAGTAAGTTCCTTCCTAAACATATCCCAGCACTCCCAGTTTGTTGCCGATGTCCATTTTTCTCTATGAGTTCACGGTGACCTAACCCTAACCCTAGGTGGAATTTTCCACCAATGGGATCTTCCCATGTATTTTAGCAGGAAACAAAGATAGGGCAGCCTAGAAATTTCTTTGCCCTCCTAATCATTCCCAACCACTCCGAATTTATTGGCAATGTCCATGTTTCTCTCCATGTTCATGGTGACCTAACCCTAACGCTAAGTGGAATTTTCCTCCAATGGGATCTTCCCATGTATTTTAGCAGGAAACGTAGATACGGCAGCCTAGAAAAGTAAGTTCCCTCCTAACCATTTCCAAGCACTCACAGTTTGTTGCCGATGTCCATTTTTCTCTATGAGTTCCTGGTGACCTAACCCTAAGTGGAATTTTCCTCCAAAGGGATTTTCCCATGTATTTTACCAGGAAACATAGATAGGGCAGCCTAGAAAAGTAAGTTCCCTCCTAACCATATCAAAGCACTCCCAGTTTTTTGCCGATGTCCATTTTTCTCTATGAGTTCATGGTGACCTAACCCTAACCCTAGGTGGAATTTTCCTCCAATGGGATCTTCCCATGTATTTTAGCAGGAAACGTAGATACGGCAGCCTAGAAAAGTAAGTTCCCTCCTAACCATATCCAAGCACTCCCAGTTTGTTGCTGATGTCCATTTTTCTCTATGAGTTCATGGTGAACTAACCCTAAGTGGAATTTTCCTCCAGTGGGATCTTCCCATGTATTTTAGCAGGAAACGTAGATACGGCAGCCTAGAAAAGTAAGTTTCCTCCTAACCATTTCCAAGCACTCCCAGTTTATTGCCGATGTCCATTTTTCTCTATGAGTTAATGGTAACCTAACCCTAACCCTAAGTGGAATTTTCCTCCAATGGGATTTTCCCATGCATTTTAGCAGGAAACATAGATAGGGCAGCCTAGAAAAGTAAGTTCCCTCCTAACCATATCCAAGCACTCCCAGTTTGTTGCCGATGTCCATTTTTCTCTATGACTTCATGGTGACCTAACCCTAACCCTAAGTGGAATTTTCCTCCAATGGGATCTTCCCATGTATTTTAGCAGGAAACATAGATAGGGCAGCCTAGAAAAGTAAGTTCCCTCCTAACCATATCAAAGCACTCCCAGTTTTTTGCCGACGTCCATTTTTCTCTATGAGTTCATGGTGACCTAACCCTAACCCTAGGTGGAATTTTCCTCCAATGGGATCTTCCCATGTATTTTAGCAGGAAACGTAGATACGGCAGCCTAGAAAAGTAAGTTCCCTCCTAACCGTATCCAAGCACTCACAGTTTGTTGCCGATGTCCATTTTTCTCTATGAGTTCATGGTGACCTAACCCTAACCCTAACTGGAATTTTCCTCCAATGGGATTTTCCCATGTATTTTAGCAGGAAACAAAGATAGGGCAGCCTAGAAATTTCTTTGCCCTCCTAATCATTCCCAACCACTCCGAATTTATTGGCAATGTCCATGTTTCTCTCCATGTTCATGGTGACCTAACCCTAATGCTAAGTGGAATTTTCCTCCAATGGGATTTTCCCATGTATTTCACCAGGAAACGTAGATACGGCAGCCTAGAAAAGTAAGTTCCCTCCTAACCATATCCAAGCACTCCCAGTTTGTTGCCGATGTCCATTTTTCTCTATGAGTTCATGGTGACCTAACCCTAACCGTAGGTGGAATTTTCCTCCAATGGGTTCTTCCCATGTATTTTAGCAGGAAACGTAGATACGGCAGCCTAGAAAAGTAAGTTCCCTCCTAACCATATCCAAGCACTCCCAGTTTGTTGCCGATGTCCATTTTTCTCTATGAGTTCATGGTGACCTAACCCTAAGTGGAATTTTCCTCCAATGGGATCTTCCCATGTATTTTAGCAGGAAACATAGGTACGGCATCCTAGAAAATTAAGTTCCCTCCTAACCGTATCCAAGCACTCCCAGTTTGTTGCCGATGTCCATTTTTCTCTATGAGTTCATGGTGAGCTAACCCTAAGTGGAATTTTCCTCCAATGGGATTTTCCCATGTATTTTAGCAGGAAACAAAGATAGGGCAGCCTAGAAATTTCTTTGCCCTCCTAATCATTCCCAATCCATTTTTCTCTATGAGTTCCTGGTGACCTAACCCTAGGTGGAATTTTCCTCCAATGGGATTTTCCCATGCATTTTAGTAGGAAACATAGATAGGGCAGCCTAGAAAAGTAAGTTCCCTCCTAACCATATCCAAGCACTCCCAATTTGTTGCCGATGTCCATTTTTCTCTATGAGTTCCTGGTGACCTAACCCTAACCCTAGGTGGAATTTTCCTCCAATGGGATCTTCCCATGTATTTTAGCAGGAAACGTAGGTACGGCAGCCTAGAAAAGTAAGTTCCCTCCTAACCATATCCAAGCACTCACAGTTTGTTGCCGATGTCCATTTTTCTCTATGAGTTCCTGGTGACCTAACCCTAAGTGGAATTTTCCTCCAATGGGATTTTCCCATGTATTTTACCAGGAAACGTAGATACGGCAGCCTAGAAAAGTAAGTTCCCTCCTAACCATATCCAAGCACTCCCAGTTTGTTGCCGATGTCCATTTTTCTCTATGAGTTCATGGTGACCTAACCCTAACCCTAAGTGGAATTTTCCTCCAATGGGATCTTCCCATGTATTTTAGCAGGAAACATAGATAGGGCAGCCTAGAAAAGTAAGTTCCTTCCTAAACATATCCAAGCACTCCCAGTTTTTTGCCGATGTCCATTTTTCTCTATGAGTTCCTGGTGACCTAACCCTAACCCTAGGTGGAATTTTCCTCCAATGGGATCTTCCCATGTATTTTAGCAGGAAACGTAGGTACGGCAGCCTAGAAAAGTAAGTTCCCTCCTAACCATATCCAAGCACTCACAGTTTGTTGCCGATGTCCATTTTTCTCTATGAGTTCATGGTGACCTAACCCTAAGTGGAATTTTCCTCCAATGGGATTTTCCCATGTATTTTACCAGGAAACGTAGATACGGCAGCCTAGAAAAGTAAGTTCCCTCCTAACCATATCCAAGCACTCCCAGTTTGTTGCCGATGTCCATTTTTCTCTATGAGTTCATGGTGACCTAACCCTAACCCTAAGTGGAATTTTCCTCCAATGGGATCTTCCCATGTATTTTAGCAGGAAACATAGATAGGGCAGCCTAGAAAAGTAAGTTCCTTCCTAAACATATCCAAGCACTCCCAGTTTTTTGCCGATGTCCATTTTTCTCTATGAGTTCATGGTGACCTAACCCTAACCCTAGGTGGAATTTTCCTCCAATGGGATCTTCCCATGTATTTTAGCAGGAAACGTAGATACGGCAGCCTAGAAAAGTAAGTTCCCTCCTAACCATATCCAAGCACTCCCAGTTTGTTGCTGATGTCCATTTTTCTCTATGAGTTCATGGTGAACTAACCCTAAGTGGAATTTTCCTCCAGTGGGATCTTCCCATGTATTTTAGCAGGAAACGTAGATACGGCAGCCTAGAAAAGTAAGTTTCCTCCTAACCATTTCCAAGCACTCCCAGTTTATTGCCGATGTCCATTTTTCTCTATGAGTTAATGGTAACCTAACCCTAACCCTAAGTGGAATTTTCCTCCAATGGGATTTTCCCATGCATTTTAGCAGGAAACATAGATAGGGCAGCCTAGAAAAGTAAGTTCCCTCCTAACCATATCCAAGCACTCCGAATTTATTGACAATGTCCATGTTGCTCTCCATATTCATGGTGACCTAACCCTAACCCTAGGTGGAATTTTCCTCCAATGGGATTTTCCCATGTATTTCACCAGGAAACGTAGATACGGCAGCCTAGAAAAGTAAGTTCCCTCCTAACCATATCCAAGCACTCCCAGTTTGTTGCCGATGTCCATTTTTCTCTATGAGTTCATGGTGACCTAACCCTTAGTGGAATTTTCCTCCAATGGGATCTTCCCATGTATTTTAGCAGGAAACATAGGTACGGCATCCTAGAAAATTAAGTTCCCTCCTAACCGTATCCAAGCACTCCCAGTTTGTTGCCGATGTCCATTTTTCTCTATGAGTTCATGGTGAGCTAACCCTAAGTGGAATTTTCCTCCAATGGGATTTTCCCATGTATTTTAGCAGGAAACAAAGATAGGGCAGCCTAGAAATTTCTTTGCCCTCCTAATCATTCCCAATCCATTTTTCTCTATGAGTTCCTGGTGACCTAACCCTAGGTGGAATTTTCCTCCAATGGGATTTTCCCATGCATTTTAGTAGGAAACATAGATAGGGCAGCCTAGAAAAGTAAGTTCCCTCCTAACCATATCCAAGCACTCCCAATTTGTTGCCGATGTCCATTTTTCTCTATGAGTTCCTGGTGACCTAACCCTAACCCTAGGTGGAATTTTCCTCCAATGGGATCTTCCCATGTATTTTAGCAGGAAACGTAGGTACGGCAGCCTAGAAAAGTAAGTTCCCTCCTAACCATATCCAAGCACTCACAGTTTGTTGCCGATGTCCATTTTTCTCTATGAGTTCCTGGTGACCTAACCCTAAGTGGAATTTTCCTCCAATGGGATTTTCCCATGTATTTTACCAGGAAACGTAGATACGGCAGCCTAGAAAAGTAAGTTCCCTCCTAACCATATCCAAGCACTCCCAGTTTGTTGCCGATGTCCATTTTTCTCTATGAGTTCATGGTGACCTAACCCTAACCCTAAGTGGAATTTTCCTCCAATGGGATCTTCCCATGTATTTTAGCAGGAAACATAGATAGGGCAGCCTAGAAAAGTAAGTTCCTTCCTAAACATATCCAAGCACTCCCAGTTTTTTGCCGATGTCCATTTTTCTCTATGAGTTCATGGTGACCTAACCCTAACCCTAGGTGGAATTTTCCTCCAATGGGATCTTCCCATGTATTTTAGCAGGAAACGTAGATACGGCAGCCTAGAAAAGTAAGTTCCCTCCTAACCATATCCAAGCACTCCCAGTTTGTTGCTGATGTCCATTTTTCTCTATGAGTTCATGGTGAACTAACCCTAAGTGGAATTTTCCTCCAGTGGGATCTTCCCATGTATTTTAGCAGGAAACGTAGATACGGCAGCCTAGAAAAGTAAGTTTCCTCCTAACCATTTCCAAGCACTCCCAGTTTATTGCCGATGTCCATTTTTCTCTATGAGTTAATGGTAACCTAACCCTAACCCTAAGTGGAATTTTCCTCCAATGGGATTTTCCCATGCATTTTAGCAGGAAACATAGATAGGGCAGCCTAGAAAAGTAAGTTCCCTCCTAACCATATCCAAGCACTCCGAATTTATTGACAATGTCCATGTTGCTCTCCATATTCATGGTGACCTAACCCTAACCCTAGGTGGAATTTTCCTCCAATGGGATTTTCCCATGTATTTCACCAGGAAACGTAGATACGGCAGCCTAGAAAAGTAAGTTCCCTCCTAACCATATCCAAGCACTCCCAGTTTGTTGCCGATGTCCATTTTTCTCTATGAGTTCATGGTGACCTAACCCTAACCGTAGGTGGAATTTTCCTCCAATGGGTTCTTCCCATGTATTTTAGCAGGAAACGTAGATACGGCAGCCTAGAAAAGTAAGTTCCCTCCTAACCATATCCAAGCACTCCCAGTTTGTTGCCGATGTCCATTTTTCTCTATGAGTTCATGGTGACCTAACCCTAAGTGGAATTTTCCTCCAATGGGATCTTCCCATGTATTTTAGCAGGAAACGTAGGTACGGCATCCTAGAAAATTAAGTTCCCTCCTAACCGTATCCAAGCACTCCCAGTTTGTTGCCGATGTCCATTTTTCTCTATGAGTTCATGGTGAGCTAACCCTAAGTGGAATTTTCCTCCAATGGGATTTTCCCATGTATTTTAGCAGGAAACAAAGATAGGGCAGCCTAGAAATTTCTTTGCCCTCCTAATCATTCCCAATCCATTTTTCTCTATGAGTTCCTGGTGACCTAACCCTAGGTGGAATTTTCCTCCAATGGGATTTTCCCATGCATTTTAGTAGGAAACATAGATAGGGCAGCCTAGAAAAGTAAGTTCCCTCCTAACCATATCCAAGCACTCCCAATTTGTTGCCGATGTCCATTTTTCTCTATGAGTTCCTGGTGACCTAACCCTAAGTGGAATTTTCCTCCAATGGGATTTTCCCATGTATTTTAGAAGAAAACATAGATACCGCAGCCTAGAAAAGTAAGTTCCCTCCTAGCCATATCCAAGCACTCACAGTTTGTTGCCGATGTCCATTTTTCTCTATGAGTTCATGGTGACCTAACCCTAACCCTAGGTGGAATTTTCCTCCAATGGGATCTTCCCATGTATTTTAGCAGGAAACGTAGGTACGGCAGCCTAGAAAAGTAAGTTCCCTCCTAACCATATCCAAGCACTCCCAGTTTGTTGCTGATGTCCATTTTTCTCTATGAGTTCATGGTGAACTAACCCTAAGTGGAATTTTCCTCCAGTGGGATCTTCCCATGTATTTTAGCAGGAAACGTAGATACGGCAGCCTAGAAAAGTAAGTTTCCTCCTAACCATATCCAAGCACTCCCAGTTTGTTGCCGATGTCCTTTTTTCTCTATGAGTTCATGGTGAACTAACCCTAAGTGGAATTTTCCTCCAATGGGATTTTCCCATGTATTTTACCAGGAAACATAGATAGGGAAGCCTAGAAAAGTAAGTGCCCTCCTAACCATTCCCAAGCACTCCGAATTTATTGACAATGTCCATGTTGCTCTCCATATTCATGTTGACCTAACCCTAACCCTAGGTGGAATTTTCCTCCAATGGGATTTTCCCATGTATTTTAGCAGGAAACGTAGATAGGGCAGCCTAGAAAAGTAAGTTCCCTCCTAACCATATCCAAGCACTCCCAGTTTGTTACCGATGTCCATTTTTCTCTATGAGTTCATGGTGACCTAACCCTAACCCTAGGTGGAATTTTCCTGCAATGGGATCTTCCCATGTATTTTAGCAGGAAATGTAGATACGGCAGCCTAGAAAAGTAAGTTCCCTCCTAACCATATCCAAGCACTCCCAGTTTGTTGCCGATGTCCATTTTTCTCTATGAGTTCATGGGGACCTAACCCTAAGTGGAATTTTCCTCCAATGGGATTTTCCCATGTATTTTAGAAGAAAACATAGATACCGCAGCCTAGAAATTTCTTTGCCCTCCTAATCATTCCCAACCACTCCGAATTTATTGGCAATGTCCATGTTTCTCTCCATGTTCATGGGGTCCTAACCCAAACGCTAAGTGGAATTTTCCTCCAATGGGATTTTCCCATGTATTTTAGCAGGAAACGTAGATACGGCAGCCTAGAAAAGTAAGTTCCCTCCTAACCATATCCAAGCACTCCCAGTTTGTTGCCGATGTCCATTTTTCTCTATGAGTTCATGGTGACCTAACCCTAACCCTAAGTGGAATTTTCCTCCAATGGGATCTTCCCATGTATTTTAGCAGGAAACATAGATAGGGCAGCCTAGAAAAGTAAGTTCCTTCCTAAACATATCCCAGCACTCCCAGTTTGTTGCCGATGTCCATTTTTCTCTATGAGTTCACGGTGACCTAACCCTAACCCTAGGTGGAATTTTCCACCAATGGGATCTTCCCATGTATTTTAGCAGGAAACAAAGATAGGGCAGCCTAGAAATTTCTTTGCCCTCCTAATCATTCCCAACCACTCCGAATTTATTGGCAATGTCCATGTTTCTCTCCATGTTCATGGTGACCTAACCCTAACGCTAAGTGGAATTTTCCTCCAATGGGATCTTCCCATGTATTTTAGCAGGAAACGTAGATACGGCAGCCTAGAAAAGTAAGTTCCCTCCTAACCATATCCAAGCACTCCCAGTTTGTTGCCGATGTCCATTTTTCTCTATGAGTTCATGGTGAACTAACCCTAAGTGGAATTTTCCTCCAGTGGGATCTTCCCATGTATTTTAGCAGGAAACGTAGATACGGCAGCCTAGAAAAGTAAGTTTCCTCCTAACCATTTCCAAGCACTCCCAGTTTATTGCCGATGTCCATTTTTCTCTATGAGTTAATGGTAACCTAACCCTAACCCTAAGTGGAATTTTCCTCCAATGGGATTTTCCCATGCATTTTAGCAGGAAACATAGATAGGGCAGCCTAGAAAAGTAAGTTCCCTCCTAACCATATCCAAGCACTCCCAGTTTGTTGCCGATGTCCATTTTTCTCTATGACTTCATGGTGACCTAACCCTAACCCTAAGTGGAATTTTCCTCCAATGGGATCTTCCCATGTATTTTAGCAGGAAACATAGATAGGGCAGCCTAGAAAAGTAAGTTCCCTCCTAACCATATCAAAGCACTCCCAGTTTTTTGCCGACGTCCATTTTTCTCTATGAGTTCCTGGTGACCTAACCCTAGGTGGAATTTTCCTCCAATGGGATTTTCCCATGCATTTTAGTAGGAAACATAGATAGGGCAGCCTAGAAAAGTAAGTTCCCTCCTAACCATATCCAAGCACTCCCAATTTGTTGCCGATGTCCATTTTTCTCTATGAGTTCCTGGTGACCTAACCCTAAGTGGAATTTTCCTCCAATGGGATTTTCCCATGTATTTTAGAAGAAAACATAGATACCGCAGCCTAGAAAAGTAAGTTCCCTCCTAGCCATATCCAAGCACTCACAGTTTGTTGCCGATGTCCATTTTTCTCTATGAGTTCATGGTGACCTAACCCTAACCCTAGGTGGAATTTTCCTCCAATGGGATCTTCCCATGTATTTTAGCAGGAAACGTAGGTACGGCAGCCTAGAAAAGTAAGTTCCCTCCTAACCATATCCAAGCACTCCCAGTTTGTTGCTGATGTCCATTTTTCTCTATGAGTTCATGGTGAACTAACCCTAAGTGGAATTTTCCTCCAGTGGGATCTTCCCATGTATTTTAGCAGGAAACGTAGATACGGCAGCCTAGAAAAGTAAGTTTCCTCCTAACCATATCCAAGCACTCCCAGTTTGTTGCCGATGTCCTTTTTTCTCTATGAGTTCATGGTGAACTAACCCTAAGTGGAATTTTCCTCCAATGGGATTTTCCCATGTATTTTACCAGGAAACATAGATAGGGAAGCCTAGAAAAGTAAGTGCCCTCCTAACCATTCCCAAGCACTCCGAATTTATTGACAATGTCCATGTTGCTCTCCATATTCATGTTGACCTAACCCTAACCCTAGGTGGAATTTTCCTCCAATGGGATTTTCCCATGTATTTTAGCAGGAAACGTAGATAGGGCAGCCTAGAAAAGTAAGTTCCCTCCTAACCATATCCAAGCACTCCCAGTTTGTTACCGATGTCCATTTTTCTCTATGAGTTCATGGTGACCTAACCCTAACCCTAGGTGGAATTTTCCTGCAATGGGATCTTCCCATGTATTTTAGCAGGAAATGTAGATACGGCAGCCTAGAAAAGTAAGTTCCCTCCTAACCATATCCCAGCACTCCCAGTTTGTTGCCGATGTCCATTTTTCTCTATGAGTTCACGGTGACCTAACCCTAACCCTAGGTGGAATTTTCCACCAATGGGATCTTCCCATGTATTTTAGCAGGAAACAAAGATAGGGCAGCCTACAAATTTCTTTGCCCTCCTAATCATTCCCAACCACTCCGAATTTATTGGCAATGTCCATGTTTCTCTCCATGTTCATGGTGACCTAACCCTAACGCTAAGTGGAATTTTCCTCCAATGGGATCTTCCCATGTATTTTAGCAGGAAACGTAGATACGGCAGCCTAGAAAAGTAAGTTCCCTCCTAACCATTTCCAAGCACTCACAGTTTGTTGCCGATGTCCATTTTTCTCTATGAGTTCCTGGTGACCTAACCCTAAGTGGAATTTTCCTCCAAAGGGATTTTCCCATGTATTTTACCAGGAAACATAGATAGGGCAGCCTAGAAAAGTAAGTTCCCTCCTAACCATATCAAAGCACTCCCAGTTTTTTGCCGATGTCCATTTTTCTCTATGAGTTCATGGTGACCTAACCCTAACCCTAGGTGGAATTTTCCTCCAATGGGATCTTCCCATGTATTTTAGCAGGAAACGTAGATACGGCAGCCTAGAAAAGTAAGTTCCCTCCTAACCATATCCAAGCACTCCCAGTTTGTTGCTGATGTCCATTTTTCTCTATGAGTTCATGGTGAACTAACCCTAAGTGGAATTTTCCTCCAGTGGGATCTTCCCA
Organism: Bothrops alternatus; assembly: GCA_034064705.1. NCBI lineage: Eukaryota > Metazoa > Chordata > Lepidosauria > Squamata > Viperidae > Bothrops > Bothrops alternatus. The sequence goes on from JARGCV010000165.1 coordinate 2,546,803, forward strand.
TGTATTTTAGCAGGAAACGTAGATACGGCAGCCTAGAAAAGTAAGTTTCCTCCTAACCATTTCCAAGCACTCCCAGTTTATTGCCGATGTCCATTTTTCTCTATGAGTTAATGGTAACCTAACCCTAACCCTAAGTGGAATTTTCCTCCAATGGGATTTTCCCATGCATTTTAGCAGGAAACATAGATAGGGCAGCCTAGAAAAGTAAGTTCCCTCCTAACCATATCCAAGCACTCCCAGTTTGTTGCCGATGTCCATTTTTCTCTATGACTTCATGGTGACCTAACCCTAACCCTAAGTGGAATTTTCCTCCAATGGGATCTTCCCATGTATTTTAGCAGGAAACATAGATAGGGCAGCCTAGAAAAGTAAGTTCCCTCCTAACCATATCAAAGCACTCCCAGTTTTTTGCCGACGTCCATTTTTCTCTATGAGTTCATGGTGACCTAACCCTAACCCTAGGTGGAATTTTCCTCCAATGGGATCTTCCCATGTATTTTAGCAGGAAACGTAGATACGGCAGCCTAGAAAAGTAAGTTCCCTCCTAACCGTATCCAAGCACTCACAGTTTGTTGCCGATGTCCATTTTTCTCTATGAGTTCATGGTGACCTAACCCTAACCCTAAGTGGAATTTTCCTCCAATGGGATTTTCCCATGTATTTTAGCAGGAAACAAAGATAGGGCAGCCTAGAAATTTCTTTGCCCTCCTAATCATTCCCAACCACTCCGAATTTATTGGCAATGTCCATGTTTCTCTCCATGTTCATGGTGACCTAACCCTAATGCTAAGTGGAATTTTACTCCAATGGGATTTTCCCATGTATTTTACCAGGAAACATAGATAGGGAAGCCTAGAAAAATAAGTGCTCTCCTAACCATTCCCAAGCACTCCGAATTTATTGACAATGTCCATGTTGCTCTCCATATTCATGGTGACCTAACCCTAACCCTAGGTGGAATTTTCCTCCAATGGGATTTTCCCATGTATTTCACCAGGAAACGTAGATACGGCAGCCTAGAAAAGTAAGTTCCCTCCTAACCATATCCAAGCACTCCCAGTTTGTTGCCGATGTCCATTTTTCTCTATGAGTTCATGGTGACCTAACCCTAACCGTAGGTGGAATTTTCCTCCAATGGGTTCTTCCCATGTATTTTAGCAGGAAACGTAGATACGGCAGCCTAGAAAAGTAAGTTCCCTCCTAACCATATCCAAGCACTCCCAGTTTGTTGCCGATGTCCATTTTTCTCTATGAGTTCATGGTGACCTAACCCTAAGTGGAATTTTCCTCCAATGGGATCTTCCCATGTATTTTAGCAGGAAACATAGGTACGGCATCCTAGAAAATTAAGTTCCCTCCTAACCGTATCCAAGCACTCCCAGTTTGTTGCCGATGTCCATTTTTCTCTATGAGTTCATGGTGAGCTAACCCTAAGTGGAATTTTCCTCCAATGGGATTTTCCCATGTATTTTAGCAGGAAACAAAGATAGGGCAGCCTAGAAATTTCTTTGCCCTCCTAATCATTCCCAATCCATTTTTCTCTATGAGTTCCTGTTGACCTAACCCTAGGTGGAATTTTCCTCCAATGGGATTTTCCCATGCATTTTAGTAGGAAACATAGATAGGGCAGCCTAGAAAAGTAAGTTCCCTCCTAACCATATCCAAGCACTCCCAATTTGTTGCCGATGTCCATTTTTCGCTATGAGTTCCTGGTGACCTAACCCTAACCCTAGGTGGAATTTTCCTCCAATGGGATCTTCCCATGTATTTTAGCAGGAAACGTAGGTACGGCAGCCTAGAAAAGTAAGTTCCCTCCTAACCATATCCAAGCACTCACAGTTTGTTGCCGATGTCCATTTTTCTCTATGAGTTCCTGGTGACCTAACCCTAAGTGGAATTTTCCTCCAATGGGATTTTCCCATGTATTTTACCAGGAAACGTAGATACGGCAGCCTAGAAAAGTAAGTTCCTTCCTAAACATATCCAAGCACTCCCAGTTTGTTGCCGATGTCCATTTTTCTCTATGAGTTCATGGTGACCTAACCCTAACCCTAAGTGGAATTTTCCTCCAATGGGATTTTCCCATGTATTTTAGCAGGAAACAAAGATAGGGCAGCCTAGAAATTTCTTTGCCCTCCTAATCATTCCCAACCACTCCGAATTTATTGGCAATGTCCATGTTTCTCTCCATGTTCATGGTGACCTAACCCTAATGCTAAGTGGAATTTTACTCCAATGGGATTTTCCCATGTATTTTACCAGGAAACATAGATAGGGAAGCCGAGAAAAATAAGTGCTCTCCTAACCATTCCCAAGCACTCCGAATTTATTGACAATGTCCATGTTGCTCTCCATATTCATGGTGACCTAACCCTAACCCTAAGTGGAATTTTCCTCCAATGGGATCTTCCCATGTATTTTAGCAGGAAACATAGATAGGGCAGCCTAGAAAAGTAAGTTCCCTCCTAACCATATCAAAGCACTCCCAGTTTTTTGCCGACGTCCATTTTTCTCTATGAGTTCATGGTGACCTAACCCTAACCCTAGGTGGAATTTTCCTCCAATGGGATCTTCCCATGTATTTTAGCAGGAAACGTAGATACGGCAGCCTAGAAAAGTAAGTTCCCTCCTAACCGTATCCAAGCACTCACAGTTTGTTGCCGATGTCCATTTTTCTCTATGAGTTCATGGTGACCTAACCCTAACCCTAAGTGGAATTTTCCTCCAATGGGATTTTCCCATGTATTTTAGCAGGAAACAAAGATAGGGCAGCCTAGAAATTTCTTTGCCCTCCTAATCATTCCCAACCAATCCGAATTTATTGACAATGTCCATGTTGCTCTCCATATTCATGGTGACCTAACCCTAACCCTAGGTGGAATTTTCCTCCAATGGGATTTTCCCATGTATTTCACCAGGAAACGTAGATACGGCAGCCTAGAAAAGTAAGTTCCCTCCTAACCATATCCAAGCACTCCCAGTTTGTTGCCGATGTCCATTTTTCTCTATGAGTTCATGGTGACCTAACCCTAACCGTAGGTGGAATTTTCCTCCAATGGGTTCTTCCCATGTATTTTAGCAGGAAACGTAGATACGGCAGCCTAGAAAAGTAAGTTCCCTCCTAACCATATCCAAGCACTCCCAGTTTGTTGCCGATGTCCATTTTTCTCTATGAGTTCATGGTGACCTAACCCTAAGTGGAATTTTCCTCCAATGGGATCTTCCCATGTATTTTAGCAGGAAACATAGGTACGGCATCCTAGAAAATTAAGTTCCCTCCTAACCGTATCCAAGCACTCCCAGTTTGTTGCCGATGTCCATTTTTCTCTATGAGTTCATGGTGAGCTAACCCTAAGTGGAATTTTCCTCCAATGGGATTTTCCCATGTATTTTAGCAGGAAACAAAGATAGGGCAGCCTAGAAATTTCTTTGCCCTCCTAATCATTCCCAATCCATTTTTCTCTATGAGTTCCTGTTGACCTAACCCTAGGTGGAATTTTCCTCCAATGGGATTTTCCCATGCATTTTAGTAGGAAACATAGATAGGGCAGCCTAGAAAAGTAAGTTCCCTCCTAACCATATCCAAGCACTCCCAATTTGTTGCCGATGTCCATTTTTCGCTATGAGTTCCTGGTGACCTAACCCTAACCCTAGGTGGAATTTTCCTCCAATGGGATCTTCCCATGTATTTTAGCAGGAAACGTAGGTACGGCAGCCTAGAAAAGTAAGTTCCCTCCTAACCATATCCAAGCACTCACAGTTTGTTGCCGATGTCCATTTTTCTCTATGAGTTCCTGGTGACCTAACCCTAAGTGGAATTTTCCTCCAATGGGATTTTCCCATGTATTTTACCAGGAAACGTAGATACGGCAGCCTAGAAAAGTAAGTTCCTTCCTAAACATATCCAAGCACTCCCAGTTTGTTGCCGATGTCCATTTTTCTCTATGAGTTCATGGTGACCTAACCCTAACCCTAAGTGGAATTTTCCTCCAATGGGATTTTCCCATGTATTTTAGCAGGAAACAAAGATAGGGCAGCCTAGAAATTTCTTTGCCCTCCTAATCATTCCCAACCACTCCGAATTTATTGGCAATGTCCATGTTTCTCTCCATGTTCATGGTGACCTAACCCTAATGCTAAGTGGAATTTTACTCCAATGGGATTTTCCCATGTATTTTACCAGGAAACATAGATAGGGAAGCCGAGAAAAATAAGTGCTCTCCTAACCATTCCCAAGCACTCCGAATTTATTGACAATGTCCATGTTGCTCTCCATATTCATGGTGACCTAACCCTAACCCTAGGTGGAATTTTCCTCCAATGGGATTTTCCCATGTATTTCACCAGGAAACGTAGATACGGCAGCCTAGAAAAGTAAGTTCCCTCCTAACCATATCCAAGCACTCCCAGTTTGTTGCCGATGTCCATTTTTCTCTATGAGTTCATGGTGACCTAACCCTAACCGTAGGTGGAATTTTCCTCCAATGGGTTCTTCCCATGTATTTTAGCAGGAAACGTAGATACGGCAGCCTAGAAAAGTAAGTTCCCTCCTAACCATATCCAAGCACTCCCAGTTTGTTGCCGATGTCCATTTTTCTCTATGAGTTCATGGTGACCTAACCCTAAGTGGAATTTTCCTCCAATGGGATCTTCCCATGTATTTTAGCAGGAAACGTAGGTACGGCATCCTAGAAAATTAAGTTCCCTCCTAACCGTATCCAAGCACTCCCAGTTTGTTGCCGATGTCCATTTTTCTCTATGAGTTCATGGTGAGCTAACCCTAAGTGGAATTTTCCTCCAATGGGATTTTCCCATGTATTTTAGCAGGAAACAAAGATAGGGCAGCCTAGAAATTTCTTTGCCCTCCTAATCATTCCCAATCCATTTTTCTCTATGAGTTCCTGGTGACCTAACCCTAGGTGGAATTTTCCTCCAATGGGATTTTCCCATGCATTTTAGTAGGAAACATAGATAGGGCAGCCTAGAAAAGTAAGTTCCCTCCTAACCATATCCAAGCACTCCCAATTTGTTGCCGATGTCCATTTTTCTCTATGAGTTCCTGGTGACCTAACCCTAAGTGGAATTTTCCTCCAATGGGATTTTCCCATGTATTTTAGAAGAAAACATAGATACCGCAGCCTAGAAAAGTAAGTTCCCTCCTAACCATATCCAAGCACTCCCAGTTTGTTGCCGATGTCCATTTTTCTCTATGAGTTCATGGTGACCTAACCCTAACCCTAAGTGGAATTTTCCTCCAATGGGATCTTCCCATGTATTTTAGCAGGAAACATAGATAGGGCAGCCTAGAAAAGTAAGTTCCTTCCTAAACATATCCAAGCACTCCCAGTTTGTTGCCGATGTCCATTTTTCTCTATGAGTTCATGGTGACCTAACCCTAACCCTAAGTGGAATTTTCCTCCAATGGGATTTTCCCATGTATTTTAGCAGGAAACAAAGATAGGGCAGCCTAGAAATTTCTTTGCCCTCCTAATCATTCCCAACCACTCCGAATTTATTGGCAATGTCCATGTTTCTCTCCATGTTCATGGTGACCTAACCCTAATGCTAAGTGGAATTTTACTCCAATGGGATTTTCCCATGTATTTTACCAGGAAACATAGATAGGGAAGCCTAGAAAAATAAGTGCTCTCCTAACCATTCCCAAGCACTCCGAATTTATTGACAATGTCCATGTTGCTCTCCATATTCATGGTGACCTAACCCTAACCCTAGGTGGAATTTTCCTCCAATGGGATTTTCCCATGTATTTCACCAGGAAACGTAGATACGGCAGCCTAGAAAAGTAAGTTCCCTCCTAACCATATCCAAGCACTCCCAGTTTGTTGCCGATGTCCATTTTTCTCTATGAGTTCATGGTGACCTAACCCTAACCGTAGGTGGAATTTTCCTCCAATGGGTTCTTCCCATGTATTTTAGCAGGAAACGTAGATACGGCAGCCTAGAAAAGTAAGTTCCCTCCTAACCATATCCAAGCACTCCCAGTTTGTTGCCGATGTCCATTTTTCTCTATGAGTTCATGGTGACCTAACCCTAAGTGGAATTTTCCTCCAATGGGATCTTCCCATGTATTTTAGCAGGAAACGTAGGTACGGCATCCTAGAAAATTAAGTTCCCTCCTAACCGTATCCAAGCACTCCCAGTTTGTTGCCGATGTCCATTTTTCTCTATGAGTTCATGGTGAGCTAACCCTAAGTGGAATTTTCCTCCAATGGGATTTTCCCATGTATTTTAGCAGGAAACAAAGATAGGGCAGCCTAGAAATTTCTTTGCCCTCCTAATCATTCCCAATCCATTTTTCTCTATGAGTTCCTGGTGACCTAACCCTAGGTGGAATTTTCCTCCAATGGGATTTTCCCATGCATTTTAGTAGGAAACATAGATAGGGCAGCCTAGAAAAGTAAGTTCCCTCCTAACCATATCCAAGCACTCCCAATTTGTTGCCGATGTCCATTTTTCTCTATGAGTTCCTGGTGACCTAACCCTAAGTGGAATTTTCCTCCAATGGGATTTTCCCATGTATTTTAGAAGAAAACATAGATACCGCAGCCTAGAAAAGTAAGTTCCCTCCTAACCATATCCAAGCACTCCCAGTTTGTTGCCGATGTCCATTTTTCTCTATGAGTTCATGGTGACCTAACCCTAACCCTAAGTGGAATTTTCCTCCAATGGGATCTTCCCATGTATTTTAGCAGGAAACATAGATAGGGCAGCCTAGAAAAGTAAGTTCCTTCCTAAACATATCCAAGCACTCCCAGTTTGTTGCCGATGTCCATTTTTCTCTATGAGTTCATGGTGACCTAACCCTAACCCTAAGTGGAATTTTCCTCCAATGGGATTTTCCCATGTATTTTAGCAGGAAACAAAGATAGGGCAGCCTAGAAATTTCTTTGCCCTCCTAATCATTCCCAACCACTCCGAATTTATTGGCAATGTCCATGTTTCTCTCCATGTTCATGGTGACCTAACCCTAATGCTAAGTGGAATTTTACTCCAATGGGATTTTCCCATGTATTTTACCAGGAAACATAGATAGGGAAGCCTAGAAAAATAAGTGCTCTCCTAACCATTCCCAAGCACTCCGAATTTATTGACAATGTCCATGTTGCTCTCCATATTCATGGTGACCTAACCCTAACCCTAGGTGGAATTTTCCTCCAATGGGATTTTCCCATGTATTTCACCAGGAAACGTAGATACGGCAGCCTAGAAAAGTAAGTTCCCTCCTAACCATATCCAAGCACTCCCAGTTTGTTGCCGATGTCCATTTTTCTCTATGAGTTCATGGTGACCTAACCCTAACCGTAGGTGGAATTTTCCTCCAATGGGTTCTTCCCATGTATTTTAGCAGGAAACGTAGATACGGCAGCCTAGAAAAGTAAGTTCCCTCCTAACCATATCCAAGCACTCCCAGTTTGTTGCCGATGTCCATTTTTCTCTATGAGTTCATGGTGACCTAACCCTAAGTGGAATTTTCCTCCAATGGGATCTTCCCATGTATTTTAGCAGGAAACGTAGGTACGGCATCCTAGAAAATTAAGTTCCCTCCTAACCGTATCCAAGCACTCCCAGTTTGTTGCCGATGTCCATTTTTCTCTATGAGTTCATGGTGAGCTAACCCTAAGTGGAATTTTCCTCCAATGGGATTTTCCCATGTATTTTAGCAGGAAACAAAGATAGGGCAGCCTAGAAATTTCTTTGCCCTCCTAATCATTCCCAATCCATTTTTCTCTATGAGTTCCTGGTGACCTAACCCTAGGTGGAATTTTCCTCCAATGGGTTCTTCCCATGTATTTTAGCAGGAAACGTAGATACGGCAGCCTAGAAAAGTAAGTTCCCTCCTAACCATATCCAAGCACTCCCAGTTTGTTGCCGATGTCCATTTTTCTCTATGAGTTCATGGTGACCTAACCCTAAGTGGAATTTTCCTCCAATGGGATCTTCCCATGTATTTTAGCAGGAAACATAGGTACGGCATCCTAGAAAATTAAGTTCCCTCCTAACCGTATCCAAGCACTCCCAGTTTGTTGCCGATGTCCATTTTTCTCTATGAGTTCATGGTGAGCTAACCCTAAGTGGAATTTTCCTCCAATGGGATTTTCCCATGTATTTTAGCAGGAAACAAAGATAGGGCAGCCTAGAAATTTCTTTGCCCTCCTAATCATTCCCAATCCATTTTTCTCTATGAGTTCCTGTTGACCTAACCCTAGGTGGAATTTTCCTCCAATGGGATTTTCCCATGCATTTTAGTAGGAAACATAGATAGGGCAGCCTAGAAAAGTAAGTTCCCTCCTAACCATATCCAAGCACTCCCAATTTGTTGCCGATGTCCATTTTTCGCTATGAGTTCCTGGTGACCTAACCCTAACCCTAGGTGGAATTTTCCTCCAATGGGATCTTCCCATGTATTTTAGCAGGAAACGTAGGTACGGCAGCCTAGAAAAGTAAGTTCCCTCCTAACCATATCCAAGCACTCACAGTTTGTTGCCGATGTCCATTTTTCTCTATGAGTTCCTGGTGACCTAACCCTAAGTGGAATTTTCCTCCAATGGGATTTTCCCATGTATTTTACCAGGAAACGTAGATACGGCAGCCTAGAAAAGTAAGTTCCTTCCTAAACATATCCAAGCACTCCCAGTTTGTTGCCGATGTCCATTTTTCTCTATGAGTTCATGGTGACCTAACCCTAACCCTAAGTGGAATTTTCCTCCAATGGGATTTTCCCATGTATTTTAGCAGGAAACAAAGATAGGGCAGCCTAGAAATTTCTTTGCCCTCCTAATCATTCCCAACCACTCCGAATTTATTGGCAATGTCCATGTTTCTCTCCATGTTCATGGTGACCTAACCCTAATGCTAAGTGGAATTTTACTCCAATGGGATTTTCCCATGTATTTTACCAGGAAACATAGATAGGGAAGCCGAGAAAAATAAGTGCTCTCCTAACCATTCCCAAGCACTCCGAATTTATTGACAATGTCCATGTTGCTCTCCATATTCATGGTGACCTAACCCTAACCCTAGGTGGAATTTTCCTCCAATGGGATTTTCCCATGTATTTCACCAGGAAACGTAGATACGGCAGCCTAGAAAAGTAAGTTCCCTCCTAACCATATCCAAGCACTCCCAGTTTGTTGCCGATGTCCATTTTTCTCTATGAGTTCATGGTGACCTAACCCTAACCGTAGGTGGAATTTTCCTCCAATGGGTTCTTCCCATGTATTTTAGCAGGAAACGTAGATACGGCAGCCTAGAAAAGTAAGTTCCCTCCTAACCATATCCAAGCACTCCCAGTTTGTTGCCGATGTCCATTTTTCTCTATGAGTTCATGGTGACCTAACCCTAAGTGGAATTTTCCTCCAATGGGATCTTCCCATGTATTTTAGCAGGAAACGTAGGTACGGCATCCTAGAAAATTAAGTTCCCTCCTAACCGTATCCAAGCACTCCCAGTTTGTTGCCGATGTCCATTTTTCTCTATGAGTTCATGGTGAGCTAACCCTAAGTGGAATTTTCCTCCAATGGGATTTTCCCATGTATTTTAGCAGGAAACAAAGATAGGGCAGCCTAGAAATTTCTTTGCCCTCCTAATCATTCCCAATCCATTTTTCTCTATGAGTTCCTGGTGACCTAACCCTAGGTGGAATTTTCCTCCAATGGGATTTTCCCATGCATTTTAGTAGGAAACATAGATAGGGCAGCCTAGAAAAGTAAGTTCCCTCCTAACCATATCCAAGCACTCCCAATTTGTTGCCGATGTCCATTTTTCTCTATGAGTTCCTGGTGACCTAACCCTAAGTGGAATTTTCCTCCAATGGGATTTTCCCATGTATTTTAGAAGAAAACATAGATACCGCAGCCTAGAAAAGTAAGTTCCCTCCTAACCATATCCAAGCACTCCCAGTTTGTTGCCGATGTCCATTTTTCTCTATGAGTTCATGGTGACCTAACCCTAACCCTAAGTGGAATTTTCCTCCAATGGGATCTTCCCATGTATTTTAGCAGGAAACATAGATAGGGCAGCCTAGAAAAGTAAGTTCCTTCCTAAACATATCCAAGCACTCCCAGTTTGTTGCCGATGTCCATTTTTCTCTATGAGTTCATGGTGACCTAACCCTAACCCTAAGTGGAATTTTCCTCCAATGGGATTTTCCCATGTATTTTAGCAGGAAACAAAGATAGGGCAGCCTAGAAATTTCTTTGCCCTCCTAATCATTCCCAACCACTCCGAATTTATTGGCAATGTCCATGTTTCTCTCCATGTTCATGGTGACCTAACCCTAATGCTAAGTGGAATTTTACTCCAATGGGATTTTCCCATGTATTTTACCAGGAAACATAGATAGGGAAGCCTAGAAAAATAAGTGCTCTCCTAACCATTCCCAAGCACTCCGAATTTATTGACAATGTCCATGTTGCTCTCCATATTCATGGTGACCTAACCCTAACCCTAGGTGGAATTTTCCTCCAATGGGATTTTCCCATGTATTTCACCAGGAAACGTAGATACGGCAGCCTAGAAAAGTAAGTTCCCTCCTAACCATATCCAAGCACTCCCAGTTTGTTGCCGATGTCCATTTTTCTCTATGAGTTCATGGTGACCTAACCCTAACCGTAGGTGGAATTTTCCTCCAATGGGTTCTTCCCATGTATTTTAGCAGGAAACGTAGATACGGCAGCCTAGAAAAGTAAGTTCCCTCCTAACCATATCCAAGCACTCCCAGTTTGTTGCCGATGTCCATTTTTCTCTATGAGTTCATGGTGACCTAACCCTAAGTGGAATTTTCCTCCAATGGGATCTTCCCATGTATTTTAGCAGGAAACGTAGGTACGGCATCCTAGAAAATTAAGTTCCCTCCTAACCGTATCCAAGCACTCCCAGTTTGTTGCCGATGTCCATTTTTCTCTATGAGTTCATGGTGAGCTAACCCTAAGTGGAATTTTCCTCCAATGGGATTTTCCCATGTATTTTAGCAGGAAAAAAAGATAGGGCAGCCTAGAAATTTCTTTGCCCTCCTAATCATTCCCAATCCATTTTTCTCTATGAGTTCCTGGTGACCTAACCCTAGGTGGAATTTTCCTCCAATGGGATTTTCCCATGCATTTTAGTAGGAAACATAGATAGGGCAGCCTAGAAAAGTAAGTTCCCTCCTAACCATATCCAAGCACTCCCAATTTGTTGCCGATGTCCATTTTTCTCTATGAGTTCCTGGTGACCTAACCCTAAGTGGAATTTTCCTCCAATGGGATTTTCCCATGTATTTTAGAAGAAAACATAGATACCGCAGCCTAGAAAAGTAAGTTCCCTCCTAGCCATATCCAAGCACTCACAGTTTGTTGCCAATGTCCATTTTTCTCTATGAGTTCATGGTGACCTAACCCTAACCCTAGGTGGAATTTTCCTCCAATGGGATCTTCCCATGTATTTTAGCAGGAAACGTAGGTACGGCAGCCTAGAAAAGTAAGTTCCCTCCTAACCATATCCAAGCACTCACAGTTTGTTGCCGATGTCCATTTTTCTCTATGAGTTCCTGGTGACCTAACCCTAAGTGGAATTTTCCTCCAATGGGATTTTCCCATGTATTTTACCAGGAAACGTAGATACGGCAGCCTAGAAAAGTAAGTTCCCTCCTAGCCATATCCAAGCACTCACAGTTTGTTGCCAATGTCCATTTTTCTCTATGAGTTCATGGTGACCTAACCCTAACCCTAGGTGGAATTTTCCTCCAATGGGATCTTCCCATGTATTTTAGCAGGAAACGTAGGTACGGCAGCCTAGAAAAGTAAGTTCCCTCCTAACCATATCCAAGCACTCACAGTTTGTTGCCGATGTCCATTTTTCTCTATGAGTTCCTGGTGACCTAACCCTAAGTGGAATTTTCCTCCAATGGGATTTTCCCATGTATTTTACCAGGAAACGTAGATACGGCAGCCTAGAAAAGTAAGTTCCCTCCTAACCATATCCAAGCACTCCCAGTTTGTTGCCGATGTCCATTTTTCTCTATGAGTTCATGGTGACCTAACCCTAACCCTAAGTGGAATTTTCCTCCAATGGGATCTTCCCATGTATTTTAGCAGGAAACATAGATAGGGCAGCCTAGAAAAGTAAGTTCCTTCCTAAACATATCCCAGCACTCCCAGTTTGTTGCCGATGTCCATTTTTCTCTATGAGTTCACGGTGACCTAACCCTAACCCTAGGTGGAATTTTCCACCAATGGGATCTTCCCATGTATTTTAGCAGGAAACAAAGATAGGGCAGCCTAGAAATTTCTTTGCCCTCCTAATCATTCCCAACCACTCCGAATTTATTGGCAATGTCCATGTTTCTCTCCATGTTCATGGTGACCTAACCCTAACGCTAAGTGGAATTTTCCTCCAATGGGATCTTCCCATGTATTTTAGCAGGAAACATAGATAGGGCAGCCTAGAAAAGTAAGTTCCCTCCTAACCATATCCAAGCACTCCCAGTTTGTTGCCAATGTCCATTTTTCTCTATGAGTTCATGGTGACCTAACCCTAAGTGGAATTTTCCTCCAATGGGATCTTCCCATGTATTTTAGCAAAAAACATAGATACGGCAGCCTAGAAAAGTAAGTTCCCTCCTAACCGTATCCAAGCACTCCCAGTGTATTGCCGATGTCCATTTTTCTCTATGAGTTCATGGTGAGCTAACCCTAACCGTAGGTGGAATTTTCCTCCAATGGGTTCTTCCCATGTATTTTAGCAGGAAACGTAGATACGGCAGCCTAGAAAAGTAAGTTCCCTCCTAACCATATCCAAGCACTCCCAGTTTGTTGCCGATGTCCATTTTTCTCTATGAGTTCATGGTGACCTAACCCTAAGTGGAATTTTCCTCCAATGGGATCTTCCCATGTATTTTAGCAGGAAACGTAGGTACGGCATCCTAGAAAATTAAGTTCCCTCCTAACCGTATCCAAGCACTCCCAGTTTGTTGCCGATGTCCATTTTTCTCTATGAGTTCATGGTGAGCTAACCCTAAGTGGAATTTTCCTCCAATGGGATTTTCCCATGTATTTTAGCAGGAAACAAAGATAGGGCAGCCTAGAAATTTCTTTGCCCTCCTAATCATTCCCAATCCATTTTTCTCTATGAGTTCCTGGTGACCTAACCCTAGGTGGAATTTTCCTCCAATGGGATTTTCCCATGCATTTTAGTAGGAAACATAGATAGGGCAGCCTAGAAAAGTAAGTTCCCTCCTAACCATATCCAAGCACTCCCAATTTGTTGCCGATGTCCATTTTTCTCTATGAGTTCCTGGTGACCTAACCCTAAGTGGAATTTTCCTCCAATGGGATTTTCCCATGTATTTTAGAAGAAAACATAGATACCGCAGCCTAGAAAAGTAAGTTCCCTCCTAGCCATATCCAAGCACTCACAGTTTGTTGCCGATGTCCATTTTTCTCTATGAGTTCATGGTGACCTAACCCTAACCCTAGGTGGAATTTTCCTCCAATGGGATCTTCCCATGTATTTTAGCAGGAAACGTAGGTACGGCAGCCTAGAAAAGTAAGTTCCCTCCTAACCATATCCAAGCACTCACAGTTTGTTGCCGATGTCCATTTTTCTCTATGAGTTCCTGGTGACCTAACCCTAAGTGGAATTTTCCTCCAATGGGATTTTCCCATGTATTTTACCAGGAAACGTAGATACGGCAGCCTAGAAAAGTAAGTTCCCTCCTAACCATATCCAAGCACTCCCAGTTTGTTGCCGATGTCCATTTTTCTCTATGAGTTCATGGTGACCTAACCCTAACCCTAAGTGGAATTTTCCTCCAATGGGATCTTCCCATGTATTTTAGCAGGAAACATAGATAGGGCAGCCTAGAAAAGTAAGTTCCTTCCTAAACATATCCCAGCACTCCCAGTTTGTTGCCGATGTCCATTTTTCTCTATGAGTTCACGGTGACCTAACCCTAACCCTAGGTGGAATTTTCCACCAATGGGATCTTCCCATGTATTTTAGCAGGAAACAAAGATAGGGCAGCCTAGAAATTTCTTTGCCCTCCTAATCATTCCCAACCACTCCGAATTTATTGGCAATGTCCATGTTTCTCTCCATGTTCATGGTGACCTAACCCTAACGCTAAGTGGAATTTTCCTCCAATGGGATCTTCCCATGTATTTTAGCAGGAAACATAGATAGGGCAGCCTAGAAAAGTAAGTTCCCTCCTAACCATATCCAAGCACTCCCAGTTTGTTGCCAATGTCCATTTTTCTCTATGAGTTCATGGTGACCTAACCCTAAGTGGAATTTTCCTCCAATGGGATCTTCCCATGTATTTTAGCAAAAAACATAGATACGGCAGCCTAGAAAAGTAAGTTCCCTCCTAACCGTATCCAAGCACTCCCAGTGTATTGCCGATGTCCATTTTTCTCTATGAGTTCATGGTGAGCTAACCCTAACCCTAAGTGGAATTTTCCTCCAATGGGATTTTCCCATGCATTTTAGCAGGAAACATAGATAGGGCAGCCTAGAAAAGTAAGTTCCCTCCTAACCTTATCCAAGCACTCCCAGTTTGTTTCCGATGTCCATTTTTCTCTGTGAGTTCATGGTGACCTAACCCTAACCCTAGGTGGAAGTTTCCTCCAATGGGATCTTCCCATGTATTTTAGCAGGAAACGTAGATACGGCAGCCTAGAAAAGTAAGTTCCCTCCTAACCATATCCCAGCACTCCCAGTTTTTTGCCGATGTCCATTTTTCTCTATGAGTTGATGGTGACCTAACCCTAACCCTAGGTGGAATTTTCCTCCAATGGGATCTTCCCATGTATTTTAGCAGGAAACGTAGATACGGCAGCCTAGAAAAGTAAGTTCCCTCCTAACCGTATCCAAGCACTCCCAGTGTATTGCCGATGTCCATTTTTCTCTATGAGTTCATGGTGAGCTAACCCTAACCCTAAGTGGAATTTTCCTCCAATGGGATTTTCCCATGCATTTTAGCAGGAAACATAGATAGGGCAGCCTAGAAAAGTAAGTTCCCTCCTAACCTTATCCAAGCACTCCCAGTTTGTTTCCGATGTCCATTTTTCTCTATGAGTTCATGGTGTCCTAACCCTAACCCTAAGTGGAATTTTCCTCCAATGGGATTTTCCCATGTATTTTAGCAGGAAACATAGATACGGCAGCCTAGAAAAGTAAGTTCCCTCCTAACCATATGCAAGCACTCCCAGTTTGTTGCCGATGTCCATTTTTCTATATGAGTTCATGGTGACCTAACCCTAACCCTAAGTGGAATTTTCCTCCAATGGGATTTTCCCATGTATTTTAGCAGGAAACATAGATAGGGCAGCCTAGAAAAGTCAATGCCCTCCTAACCATAACCAAGCACTGCGAATTTATTGGCAATGTCCATGTTGCTCTCCATGTTCATGGTGACCTAACCCTAACCCTAAGTGGAATTTTCCTCCAGTGGGATTTTCCCATGTATTTTACCAGGAAACAGAGATAGGGAAGCCTAGAAAAGTAAGTGCCCTCCTAACCACTCCCAAGCACTCCCAGGTTGTTGCCGATGTCCATTTTTCTCTATGAGTTCATGGTGACCTAACCCTAACCCTAAGTGGAATTTTCCTCCAATGTGATCTTCCCATGTATTTTAGCAAAAAACGTAGATACGGCAGCCTAGAAAAGTAAGTTCCCTCTTAACGGTATCCAAGCACTCCCAGTTTATTGCCGATGTCCATTTTTCTCTATGAGTTCATGGTGACCTAACCCTAACCCTAAGTGGAATTTTCCTCCAATGGGATTTTCCCATGTATTTTAGCAGGAAACAAAGATAGGGCAGCCTAGAAAAGTAAGTGCCCTCCTAACCATTCCCAACCACTCCGAATTTATTGGCAATGTCCATGTTTCTCTCCATGTTCATGGTGACCTAACCCTAACGCTAAGTGGAATTTTCCTGCAATGGGATCTTCCCATGTATTTTAGCAGGAAACATAGATAGGGCAGCCTAGAAAAGTAAGTTCCCTCCTAACCATATGCAAGCACTCCCAGTTTGTTGCCAATGTCCATTTTTCTCTATGAGTTCATGGTGACCTAACCCTAACCATAAGTGGAATTTTCCTCCAATGGGATTTTCCCATGTATTTTAGAAGAAAACATAGATACCGCAGCCTAGAAAAGTAAGTTCCCTCCTAACCATATCCAAGCACTCCGAATTTATTGGCAATGTCCATGTTTCTCTCCATGTTCATGGTGACCTAAGCCTAACCCTAAGTGGAATTTTACTCCAATGGGATTTTCCCATGTGTTTTACCAGGAAACATAGATAGGGAAGCCTAGAAAAGTAAGTGCCCTCCTAACCATTCCCATGCACTCCGAATTTATTGACAATGTCCATGTTGCTCTCCATATTCATGGTGACTTAACCCTAATCCTAATTGGAAATTTCCTCCAATCGGATTTTCCCATGCATTTTAGCAGGAAACATAGATAGGGCAGCCTAGAGAAGTAAGTTCCCTCCTAACCATATCCAAGCACTCCCAGTTTGTTGCCAATGTCCATTTTTCTCTGTGTGTTCATGGTGACCTAACCCTAAGTGGAATTTTCCTCCAATGGGATCTTCCCATGTATTTTAGCAGGAAACATAGATGGGCAGCTTAGAAAAGTAAGTTCCCTCCAAACCATATCCAAGCACTCCCAGTTTGTTGCCAATGTCCATTTTTCTCTATGAGTTCATGGTGACCTAACCCTAAGTGGAATTATCCTCCAATGGGATCTTCCCATGTATTTTAGCAGGAAACATAGATAGGGCAGCCTAGAAAAGTAAGTTCCCTCCTAACCTTATCCAAGCACTCCCAGTTTGTTTCCGATGTCCATTTTTCTCTATGAGTTCATGGTGACCTAACCCTAACCCTAATTGGAAATTTCCTCCAATCGGATTTCCCCATGCATTTTAGCAGGAAGCATAGATAGGGCAGCCTAGAAAAGTAAGTTCCCTCCTAACCGTATCCAAGCACTCCCAGTTTGTTGCCGATGTCCATTTTTCTCTATGAGTTCATGGTGACCTAACCCTAACCCTAGGTGGAATTTTCCTCCAATGGGATCTTCCCATGTATTTTAGCAAAAAACATAGATACGGCAGCCTAGAAAGGTAAGTTCCCTCCTAACCGTATCCAAGCACTCCCAGTTTATTGCCGATGTCCATTTTTCTCTATGAGTTCATGGTGACCTAACCCTAACCCTAAGTGGAATTTTCCTCCAATGGGATTTTCTCATGTATTTTAGAAGAAAACATAGATACCGCAGCCTAGAAAAGTAAGTTCCCTCCTAACCATATCCAAGCACTCCCAGTTTGTTGCCGATGTCCATTTTTCTCTATGAGTTCATGGTGACCTAACCCTAACCCTAAGTGGAATTTTCCTCCAATGGGATCTTCCCATGTATTTTAGCAGGAAACAACGATACGGCAGCCTAGAAAAGTAAGTTCCCTCCAAACCATATCCAAGCACTTCCAGTTTGTTACCAATGTCCATTTTTCTCTATGAGTTCATGGTGACCAAACCCTAACCCTAAGTGGAATTTTCCTCCAATGGGATCTTCCCATATATTTTAGCAGGAAACATAGATAGGGCAGCCTAGAAAAGTAAGTTCCCTCCTAACCATATGCAAGCACTCCCAGTTTGTTGCCAATGTCCATTTTTCTCTATGAGTTCATGGTGACCTAACCTTAAGTGGAATTTTCCTCCAATGGGATTTTCCCATGTATTTTAGCAGGAAACATAGATAGGGCACCCTAGAAAAGTAAGTTCCCTCCTAACCTTATCCAAGCACTCCCAGTTTGTTTCTGATGTCCATTTTAATCTATGAGTTCATGGTGACCTAACCCTAACCCTAATTTGAAATTTCCTCCAATCGGATTTCCCCAAGAATTTAAGCAGGAAGCATAGATAGGGCAGCCTAGAAAAGTAAGTTCCCTCCTAACCATATCCAAGCACTCCCAGTTTGTTCCCGATGTCCATTTTTCTCTATGAGTTCATGGTGACCTAACCCTAACCCTTAGTGGAATTTTCCTCCAATGGGATTTTCCCATGTATTTTAGCAGGAAACAACGATACGGCAGCCTAGAAAGGTAAGTTCCCTCCAAACCATATCCAAGCACTTCCAGTTTGTTGCCAATGTCCATTTTTCTCTATGAGTTCATGGTGACCTAACCCTAAGTGGAATTTTCCTCCAATGGGATCTTCCCATGTATTTTAGCAGGAAACATAGTTAGGGCAGCCTACAAAAGTAAGTTCCCTCCTAACCTTATCCAAGCACTCCCAGTTTGTTTCCAATGTCCATTTTTCTCTATGAGTTCATGGTGACCTAACCCTAACCCTAGGTGGAATTTTCTTCCAATGGGATCTTCCCATGTATTTTAGGAAAAAACGTAGATACGGCAGCCTAGAAAAGTAAGTTCCCTCCTAACCGTATCCAAGCACTCCCAGTTTATTGCCGATGTCCATTTTTCTCTATGAGTTCATGGTGACCTAACCCTAATCCTAATTGGAAATTTCCTCCAATGGGATTTTCTCATGTATTTTAGAAGAAAATATAGATACCGCAGCCTAGAAAAGTAAGTTCCCTCCTAACCATATCCAAGCACTCTCAGTTTGTTGCCGATGTCCATTTTTCTCTATGAGTTTATGGTGACCTAACCCTAACCCTAAGTGGAATTTTCATCCAATGGGATTTTCCCATGCATTTTAGCAGAAAACATATATAGGGCAGCCTAGAAAAGTAAGTTCCCTCCAAACCTTATCCAAGCACTCCCAGTTTGTTTCCGATGTCCATTTTTCTCTATGAGTTCATGGTGACCTAACCCTAACCCTAAGTGGAATTTTCCTCCAATGGGATTTTCCCATGCATTTTAGCAGAAAACATATATAGGGCAGCCTAGAAAAGTAAGTTCCCTCCAAACCATATCCAAGCACTTCCAGTTTGTTACCAATGTCCATTTTTCTCTATGAGTTCATGGTGACCTAACCCTAAGTGGAATTTTCCTCCAATGGGATCTTCCCATGTATTTTAGCAAAAAACGTAGATACAGCAGCCTAGAAAAGTAAGTTCCCTCCTAACCGTATCCATGCACTCCCAGTTTATTGCCGATGTCCATTTTTCTCTATGAGTTCATGGTGACCTAACCCTAACCCTAAGTGAAATTTTCCTCCAATGGGATTTTCCCGTGTATTTTACCAGGAAACATAGATAGGGAAGCCTAGAAAAGTAAGTGCCCTCCTAACCATTCCCAAGCACTCCGAATTTATTGACAATGTCCATGTTGCTCTCCATATTCATGGTGACCTAACCCTAAAACTAATTGGAAATTTCCTCCAATCGGATTTTCCCATGCATTTTAGCAGGAAACATAGATAGGGCAGCCTAGAAAAGTAAGTTCCCTCCTAACCATATCCAAGCACTCCCAGTTTGTTGCCGATGTCCATTTTTCTCTATGAGGTCATGGTGACCTAACCCTAACCCTAAGTGGAATTTTCCTCCAATGGGATCTTCCCATGTATTTTAGCAAAAAACATAGATACCGCAGCCTAGAAGAGTAAGTTCCCTCCTAACCATATCCAAGCACTCCCAGTTTGTTGCCGATGTCCATTTTTCTCTGTGAGTTCATGGTGACCTAACCCTAACCCTAAGTGGAATTTTCCTCCAATGGGATTTTCCCATGTATTTTAGCAGGAAACAAAGATAGGGCAGCCTAGAAAAGTAAGTGCCCTCCTAACCATTCCCAACCACTCCGAATGTATTGGCAATGTCCATGTTTCTCTCCATTTTCATGGTGACCTAACCCTAACCTTAAGTGGAATTTTCCTCCAATGGGATTTTCCCATGTATTTTAGCAGGAAACGTAGATAGGGCAGACTAGAAATTTCTTTGCCCTCCTAACCATTCCCAACCACTCCGAATTTATTGGCAATGTACATGTTTCTCTCCATGTTCATGGTGACCTAAGCCTAACCCTAAGTGGAATTTTCCTCCAATGGGATTTTCCCATGCATTTTAGCAGAAAACATAGATAGGGAAGCCTAGAAAAGTAAGTTCCCTCCAAACCTTATCCAAGCACTCCCAGTTTGTTTCCGACGTCCATTTTTCTCTATGAGTTCATGGTGACCTAACCCTAACCCTAAGTGGAATTTTCCTCCAATGGGATTTTCCCATGCATTTTAGCAGAAAACATATATAGGGCAGCCTAGAAAAGTAAGTTCCCTCCAAACTATATCCAAGCACTTCCAGTTTGTTACCATTGTCCATTTTTCTCTATGAGTTCATGGTGACCTAACCCTAAGTGGAAATTTCCTCCAATGGGATCTTCCCATATATTTTAGCAGGAAACAAAGATAGGGCAGCCTAGAAATGTAAGTGCCCTCCTAACCATTCCCAACCACTCCGAATGTATTGGCAATGTCCATGTTTCTCTCCATTTTCATGGTGACCTAATCCTAACCTTAAGTGGAATTTTCCTCCAATGGGATTTTCCCATGCATTTTAGCAGAAAACATATATAGGGCAGCCTAGAAAAGTAAGTTCCCTCCTAACCATATCCAAGCACTCCCAGTTTGTTTCCGACGTCCATTTTTCTCTATGAGTTCATGGTGACCTAACCCTAAGTGGAAATTTCCTCCAATGGGATCTTCCCATATATTTTAGCAGGAAACAAAGATAGGGCAGCCTAGAAATTTCTTTGCCCTCCTAACCATTCCCACCCACTCCGAATTTATTGGCAATGTCCATGTTTCTCTCCATGTTCATGGTGACCTAACCCTAACTCTAAGTGGAATTTTCCTCCAATGGGATTTTCCCATTTTTTTACCAGGAAACATAGATAGGGAAGCCTAGAAAAGTAAGTGCCCTCCTAACCATTCCCAAGCACTCCGAATTTATTGCCAATGTCCATGTTGCTCTCCATATTCATGGTGACCTAACCCTAATCCTAATTGGAAATTTCCTCCAATCGGATTTTCCCATGCATTTTAGCAGGAAACATAGATAGGGCAGCCTAGAAAAGTAAGTTCCCTCCTCACCATATCCAAGCACTCCCAGTTTGTTGCCGATGTCCATTTTTCTCTATGAGTTCATGGTGACCTAACCCTAACCCTAAGTGGAATTTTCCTCCAATGGGATTTTCCCATGCATTTTAGCAGGAAACATAGATAGGGCAGACTAGAAAAGTAAGTTCCCTCCTAACCATATCCAAGCACTCCCAGTTTGTTGCCGATGTCCATTTTTCTCTATGAGTTTATGGTGACCTAACCCTAAGTGGAATTTTCCTCCAATGGGATTTTCCCATGTATTTTAGCAGGAAACGTAGATAGGGCAGCCTAGAAATTTCTTTGCCCTCCTAACCATTCCCAACCACTCCGAATTTATTGGCAATGTCCATTTTTGTCTCCATGTTCATGGTGACCTAACGCTAACTCTAAGTGGAATTTTCCTCCAATTGGATTTTCCCATGTATTTTACCAGGAAACATAGATAGGGAAGCCTAGAAAAGTAAGTGCCCTCCTAACCATTCCCAAGCACTCCGAATTTATTGACAATGTCCATGTTGCTCTCCATATTCATGGTGACCTAACCCTAAAACTAATTCGAAATTTCCTCCAATCGGATTTTCCCATGCATTTTAGCAGGAAACATAGATAGGGCAGCCTAGAAAAGTAAGTTCCCTCCTAACCATATCCAAGCACTCCCAGTTTGTTGCCGATGTCCATTTTTATCTATGAGTTTATGGTGACCTAACCCTAACCCTAAGTGGAATTTTCCTCCAATGGGATTTTCCCATGTATTTTAGCAGGAAACGTAGATAGGGCAGCCTAGAAATTTCTTTGCCCTCCTAACCATTCCCAACCACTCCGAATTTATTGGCAATGTCCATGTTTCTCTCCATGTTCATGGTGACCTAACCCTAACTCTAAGTGGAATTTTCCTCCAATGGGATTTTCCCATGTATTTTACCAGGAAACATAGATAGGGAAGCCTAGAAAAGTAAGTGCCCTCCTAACCATTCCCAAGCACTCCGAATTTATTGGCAATGTCCATGTTGCTCTCCATATTCATGGTGACCTAATCCTAATTGGAATTTTCCTTCAATCGCATTTTCCCATGCATTTTAGCAGGAAACATAGATAGGGCAGCCTAGAAAAGTAAGTTCCCTGCTAACCATATCCAAGCACTCCCAATTTGTTGCCGATGTCCATTTTTCTCTATGAGTTCATGGTGACCTAACCCTAACCCTAAGTGGAATTTTCCTCCAATGGGATTTTCCCATGCATTTTACCAGGAAACATAGATAGGGAAGCCTAGAAAAGTAAGTGCCCTCCTAACCATTCACAAGCACTCCGAATGTATTGACTCTGTCCATGTTGCTCTCCATATTCGTGGTGACCTAACCCTAATCCTAATTGGAATTTTCCTCCAATCGTATTTTCCCATGCATTTTAGCAGGAAACATAGATAGGGCAGCCTAGAAAAGTAAGTTCCCTCCTAACCATATCCAAGCACTACCAGTTTGTTGCCGATGTCCATTTTTCTCTATGAGTTCATGGTGACCTAACCCTAACCCTAAGTGGAATTTTCCTCCAATGGGATCTTCCCATGTATTTTAGCAGGAAACATAGATGGGCAGCGTAGAAAAGTAAATTCCCTCCTAACCATATCCATGCACTCCCAGTCTGTTGCCGTTGTCCATTTTTCTCTATGAGTTCATGGTGACCTAACCCTAACCCTAAGTGGAATTTTCCTCCAATCGGATTTTCCCATGTATTTTAGCAGGAAACATAGATAGGGAAGCCTAGAAAAGTAAGTGCCCTCCTAACCATTCCCAAGCACTCCGAATTTATTGACAATGTCCATGTTGCTCTCCATATTCATGGTGACCTAACTCTAATCCTAATTGGAAATTTCCTCCAATCGGATTTTCCCATGCATTTTAGCAGGAAACATAGATAGGGCAGCCTAGAAAAGTAAGTTCCCTCCTAACCATATCCAAGCACTCCCAGTTTGTTGCCGATGTCCATTTTTCTCTATGGGTTCATGGTGACCTAACCCTAACCCTAAGTGGAATTTTCCTCCAATGGGATTTTCCCATGCATTTTAGCAGGAAACATAGATAGGGCAGCCTAGAAAAGTAAGTTCCCTCCTAACCATATCCAAGCACTCCCAGTTTGTTGCCGATGTCCATTTTTCTCTATGAGTTCATGGTGACCTAACCCTAACCCTAAGTGGAATTTTCCTCCAATGGGATCTTCCCATGTATTTTAGCAGGAAACATAGATGGGCAGCGTAGAAAAGTAAGTTCCCTCCTAACCATATCCATGCACTCCCAGTCTGTTGCCGTTGTCCATTTTTCTCTATGAGTTCATGGTGACCTAACCCTAACCCTAATTGGAAATTTCCTCCAATCGGATTTTCCCATGCATTTTAGCAGGAAACATAGATAGGGCAACCTAGAAAAGTAAGTTCCCTCCTAACCATATCCAAGCACTCCCAGTTTGTTGCCGATGTCAATTTTTCTCTATGAGTTCATGGTGACCTAACCCTAACCCTAAGTGGAAATTTCCTCCAATCGGATTTTCCCATGCATTTTAGCAGGAAACATAGATAGGGCAGCCTAGAAAAGTAAGTGCCCTCCTAACCATTCCCAAGCACTCCGAATTTATTGACAATGTCCATGTTGCTCTCCATATTCATGGTGACCTAACCCTAATCCTAACTGGAAATTTCCTCCAAACGGATTTTCCCATGTATTTTAGCAGGAAATATAGATGGGCAGCCTAGAAAAGTAAGTTCCCTCCTAACCATATGCAAGCACTCCCAGTTTGTTGCCAATGTCCATTTTTCTCTATGAGTTCATGGTGACCTAACCCTAAGTGGAATTTTCCTCCAATGGGATCTTCCCATGTATTTTAGCAAAAAAGGTAGATACGGCAGCTTGGAAAAGTAAGTTCCCTCCTAACCGTATCCAAGCACTCCCAGTTTATTGCTGATGTCCATTTTTCTCTATGAGTTCATGGTGACCTAACCCTAACCATAAGTGGAATTTTCCTCCAATGGGATTTTCCCATGTATTTTAGAAGAAAACATAGATACCGCAGCCTAGAAAAGTAAGTTCCCTCCTAACCATATCCAAGCACTCCCAGTTTGTTGCCGATGTCCATTTTTCTCTGTTAGTTCATGGTGACCTAACCCTAACCCTAAGTGGAATTTTCCTCCAATGGGATTTTCCCATGTATTTTAGCAGGAAACAAAGATAGGGCAGCCTAGAAAAGTAAGTGCCCTCCTAACCATTCCCAACCACTCCGAATTTATTGGCAATGTCCATGTTTCTCTCCATGTTCATGGTGACCTAAGCCTAACCCTAAGTGGAATTTTCCTCCAATGGGATTTTCCCATGTGTTTTACCAGGAAACATAGATAGGGAAGCCTAGAAAAGTAAGTGCCCTCCTAACCATTCCCATGCACTCCGAATTTATTGACAATGTCCATGTTGCTCTCCATATTCATGGTGACTTAACCCTAATCCTAATTGGAAATTTCCTCCAATCGGATTTTCCCATGCATTTTAGCAGGAAACATAGATAGGGCAGCCTAGAGAAGTAAGTTCCCTCCTAACCATATCCAAGCACTCCCAGTTTGTTGCCGATGTCCATTTTTCTCTATGAGTTCATGGTGACCTAACCCTAACCCTAAGTGGAATTTTCCTCCAATGGGATCTTCCCATGTATTTTAGCAGTAAACATAGATGGGCAGCCTAGAAAAGTAAGTTCCCTCCTAACCATATCCAAGCACTCCCAGTCTCTTGCCGTTGTCCATTTTTCTCTATGAGTTCATGGTGACCTAACCCTAACCCTAAGTGGAATTTTCCTCCAATCGGATTTTCCCATGTATTTTACCAGGAAACATAGATAGGGAAGCCTAGAAAAGTAAGTGCCCTCCTAACCATTCCCAAGCACTCCGAATTTATTGACAATGTCCATGTTGCTCTCCATATTCATGGTGACCTAACCCTAATCCTAATTGGAAATTTCCTCCAATCGGATTTTCCCATGCATTTTAGCAGGAAACATAGATAGGGCAGCCTAGAAAAGTAAGTTCCCTCCTAACTATATCCAAGCACTCCCAGTTTGTTGCCAATGTCCATTTTTCTCTATGAGTTCATGGTGACCTAACCCTAAGTGGAATTTTCCTCCAATGGGATTTTCCCATGCATTTTAGCAGGAAACATAGATAGGGCAGCCTAGAAAAGTAAGTTACCTTCTAACCATATCCAAGCACTCCCAGTTTGTTGCCGATGTCCATTTTTCTCTATGAGTTCATGGTGACCTAACCCTAACCCTAAGTGGAATTTTCCTCCAATGGGATCTTCCCATGCATTTTAGCAGGAAACATAGATAGGGCAGCCTAGAAAAGTAAGTTCCCTCCTAACCATATCCAAGCACTCCCAGTTTGTTGCCGATGTCCATTTTTCTCTATGAGTTCATGGTGACCTAACCCTAACCCTAAGTGGAATTTTCCTCCAATGGGATCTTCCCATGTATTTTAGCAGGAAACATAGATGGGCAGCCTAGAAAAGTAAGTTACCTTCTAACCATATCCAAGCACTCCCAGTCTGTTGCCGTTGTCCATTTTTCTCTATGAGTTCATGGTGACCTAACCCTAACCCTAAGTGGAATTTTCCTCCAATGGGATCTTCCCATGTATTTTAGCAGGAAACATAGATGGGCAGCCTAGAAAAGTAAGTTACCTTCTAACCATATCCAAGCAGTCCCAGTTTGTTGCCGATGTCCATTTTTCTCTATGAGTTCATGGTGACCTAACCCTAAGTGGAATTTTCCTCCAATGGGATTTTCCCATGTGTTTTACCAGGAAACATAGATAGGGAAGCCTAGAAAAGTAAGTGCCCTCCTAACCATTCCCATGCACTCCGAATTTATTGACAATGTCCATGTTGCTCTCCATATTCATGGTGACTTAACCCTAATCCTAATTGGAAATTTCCTCCAATCGGATTTTCTCATGCATTTTAGCAGGAAACATAGATAGGGCAGCCTAGAGAAGTAAGTTCCCTCCTAACCATATCCAAGCACTCCCAGTTTGTTGCCGATGTCCATTTTTCTCTATGAGTTCATGGTGACCTAACCCTAACCCTAAGTGGAATTTTCCTCCAATGGGATCTTCCCATGTATTTTAGCAGTAAACATAGATGGGCAGCCTAGAAAAGTAAGTTCCCTCCTAACCATATCCAAGCACTCCCAGTCTGTTGCCGTTGTCCATTTTTCTCTATGAGTTCATGGTGACCTAACCCTAACCCTAAGTGGAATTTTCCTCCAATCGGATTTTCCCATGTATTTTACCAGGAAACATAGATAGGGAAGCCTAGAAAAGTAAGTGCCCTCCTAACCATTCCCAAGCACTCCGAATTTATTGACAATGTCCATGTTGCTCTCCATATTCATGGTGACCTAACCCTAATCCTAATTGGAAATTTCCTCCAATTGGATTTTCCCATGCATTTTAGCAGGAAACATAGATAGGGCAGCCTAGAAAAGTAAGTTCCCTCCTAACTATATCCAAGCACTCCCAGTTTGTTGCCGATGTCCATTTTTCTCTATGAGTTCATGGTGACCTAACCCTAACCCTAAGTGGAATTTTCCTCCAATGGGATTTTCCCATGCATTTTAGCAGGAAACATAGATAAGGCAGCCTAGAAAAGTAAGTTACCTTCTAACCATATCCAAGCACTCCCAGTTTGTTGCCGATGTCCATTTTTCTCTATGAGTTCATGGTGACCTAACCCTAACCCTAAGTGGAATTTTCCTCCAATGGGATCTTCCCATGTATTTTAGCAGGAAACATAGATAGGGCAGCCTAGAAAAGTAAGTTCCCTCCTAACCATATCCAAGCACTCCCAGTTTGTTGCCGATGTCCATTTTTCTCTATGAGTTCATGGTGACCTAACCCTAACCCTAAGTGAAATTTTCCTCCAATGGGATTTTCCCATGCATTTTAGCAGGAAACATAGATAGGGCAGCCTAGAAAAGTAAGTTACCTTCTAACCATATCCAAGCACTCCCAGTTTGTTGCCGATGTCCATTTTTCTCTATGAGTTCATGGTGACCTAACCCTAACCCTAAGTGGAATTTTCCTCCAATGGGATCTTCCCATGCATTTTAGCAGGAAACATAGATAGGGCAGCCTAGAAAAGTAAGTTCCCTCCTAACCATATCCAAGCACTCCCAGTTTGTTGCCGATGTCCATTTTTCTCTATGAGTTCATGGTGACCTAACCCTAACCCTAAGTGGAATTTTCCTCCAATGGGATCTTCCCATGTATTTTAGCAGGAAACATAGATGGGCAGCCTAGAAAAGTAAGTTACCTTCTAACCATATCCAAGCACTCCCAGTTTTTTGCCGATGTCCATTTTTCTCTGTGAGTTCATGGTGACCTAACCCTAACCCTAAGTGGAATTTTCCTCCAATCGGATTTTCCCATGTATTTTACCAGGAAACATAGATAGGGAAGCCTAGAAAAGTAAGAGCCCTCCTAACCATTCCCAAGCACTCCGAATTTATTGACAATGTCCATGTTGCTCTCCATATTCATGGTGACCTAACCCTAACCCTAAGTGGAATTTTCCTCCAATGGGATCTTCCCATGTATTTTAGCAGGAAACATAGATAGGGCAGCCTAGAAAAGTAAGTTCCCTCCTAACCATATCCAAGCACTCCCAGTTTGTTGCCGATGTCCATTTTTCTCTATGAGTTCATGGTGACCTAACCCTAACCCTAAGTGAAATTTTCCTCCAATGGGATTTTCCCATGCATTTTAGCAGGAAACATAGATAGGGCAGCCTAGAAAAGTAAGTTACCTTCTAACCATATCCAAGCACTCCCAGTTTGTTGCCGATGTCCATTTTTCTCTATGAGTTCATGGTGACCTAACCCTAACCCTAAGTGGAATTTTCCTCCAATGGGATCTTCCCATGCATTTTAGCAGGAAACATAGATAGGGCAGCCTAGAAAAGTAAGTTCCCTCCTAACCATATCCAAGCACTCCCAGTTTGTTGCCGATGTCCATTTTTCTCTATGAGTTCATGGTGACCTAACCCTAAGTGGAATTTTCCTCCAATGGGATTTTCCCATGTGTTTTACCAGGAAACATAGATAGGGAAGCCTAGAAAAGTAAGTGCCCTCCTAACCATTCCCATGCACTCCGAATTTATTGACAATGTCCATGTTGCTCTCCATATTCATGGTGACTTAACCCTAATCCTAATTGGAAATTTCCTCCAATCGGATTTTCCCATGCATTTTAGCAGGAAACATAGATAGGGCAGCCTAGAGAAGTAAGTTCCCTCCTAACCATATCCAAGCACTCCCAGTTTGTTGCCTATGTCCATTTTTCTCTATGAGTTCATGGTGACCTAACCCTAACCCTAAGTGGAATTTTCCTCCAATGGGATCTTCCCATGTATTTTAGCAGGAAACATAGATGGGCAGCCTAGAAAAGTAAGTTCCCTCCTAACCATATCCAAGCACTCCCAGTCTGTTGCCGTTGTCCATTTTTCTCTATGAGTTCATGGTGACCTAACCCTAACCCTAAGTGGAATTTTCCTCCAATCGGATTTTCCCATGTATTTTACCAGGAAACATAGATAGGGAAGCCTAGAAAAGTAAGTGCCCTCCTAACCATTCCCAAGCACTCCGAATTTATTGACAATGTCCATGTTGCTCTCCATATTCATGGTGACCTAACCCTAATCCTAATTGGAAATTTCCTCCAATGGGATCTTCCCATGTATTTTAGCAGGAAATGTAGATACGGCAGCCTAGAAAAGTAAGTTCCCTCCTAACCATTCCCAAGCACTCCGAATTTATTGACAATGTCCCTGTGGTTCTCCATATTCATGGTGACCTAACCCTAACCCTAGGTGGAATTTTCCTCCAATGGGATTTTCCCATGTATTTTACCAGGAAACATAGATAGGGAAGCCTAGAAAATTAAGTGCCCTCCTAACCATTCCCAAGCACTCTGAATTTATTGACAATGTCCCTATTGCTCTCCATATTCATGGTGACCTAACCCTAACCCTAAGTGGAATTTTCCTCCAATGGGATTTCCCCATGCATTTTAGCAGGAAACATAGATAGGGCAGCCTAGGAAAGTAAGTTCCCTCCTAACCATATCCAAGCACTCCCAGTTTGTTGCCGATGTCCATTTTTCTCTATGAGTTCATGGTGACCTAACCCTAACCCTAAGTGGAATTTTCCTCCAATGGGATTTTCCCATGCATTTTAGCAGGAAACATAGATAGGGCAGCCTAGAAAAGTAAGTTCCCTCCTAACCATATGCAAGCACTCCCAGTTTGTTGCCGATCTCCATTTTTCTCTGTGAGTTCATGGTGACCTAACCCTAACCCTAAGTGGAATTTTCCTCCAATGGGATTTTCCCATGCATTTTACCAGGAAACGTAGATACGGCAGCCTAGAAAAGTAAGTTCTGTCCTAACCATATCCAAGCACTCCCAGTTTGTTGCCGATGTCCATTTTTCTCTGTGAGTTCATGGTGACCTAACCCTAACCCTAGGTGGAATTTTCCTCCAATGGGATCTTCCCATGTATTTTAGCAGGAAACGTAGATACGGCAGCCTAGAAAAGTAAGTTCCCTCTTAACCATATCCAAGCACTCCCAGTTTGTTGCCGATGTCCATTTTTCTCTATGAGTTCATGGTGACCTAACCCTAACCCTAAGTGGAATTTTCCTCCAATGGGATCTTCCCATGTATTTTAGCAGGAAATGTAGATACGGCAGCCTAGAAAAGTAAGTTCCCTCCTAACCATTCCCAAGCACTCCGAATTTATTGACAATGTCCCTGTGGCTCTCCATATTCATGGTGACCTAACCCTAACCCTAGGTGGAATTTTCCTCCAATGGGATTTTCCCATGTATTTTACCAGGAAACATAGATAGGGAAGCCTAGAAAAGTAAGTGCCCTCCTAACCATTCCCAAGCACTCCGAATTTATTGACAATGTCCCTATTGCTCTCCATATTCATGGTGACCTAACCCTAACCCTAGGTGGAATTTTCCTCCAATGGGATTTTCCCATGTATTTTACCAGGAAACGTAGATACGGCAGCCTAGAAAAGTAAGTTCCCTCCTAACCATATCCAAGCACTCCCAGTTTGTTGCCGATGTCCATTTTTCTCTATGAGTTCATGGTGACCTAACCCTAATCCTAAGTGGAATTTTCCTCCAATGGGATTTCCCCATGCATTTTAGCAGGAAACATAGATAGGGCAGCCTAGAAAAGTAAGTTCCCTCCTAACCATATCCAAGCACTCCCAGTTTGTTGCCGATGTCCATTTTTCTCTATGAGTTCATGGTGACCTAACCCTAACCCTAAGTGGAATTTTCCTCCAATGGGATTTTCCCATGCATTTTAGCAGGAAACATAGATAGGGCAGCCTAGAAAAGTAAGTTCCCTCCTAACCATATGCAAGCACTCCCAGTTTGTTGCCGATGTCCATTTTTCTCTATGAGTTCATGGTGACCTAACCCTAACCCTAAGTGGAATTTTCCTCCAATGGGATTTTCCCATATATTTTACCAGGAAACATAGATAGGGAAGCCTAGAAAAGTAAGTTCCCTCCTAACCATTCCCAAGCACTCCGAATTTATTCACAATGTCCCTGTTGCTCTCCATATTTATGGTGACCTAACCCTAACCCTAGGTGGAATTTTCCTCCAATGGGATTTTCCCATGTATTTTACCAGGAAACATAGATAGGGAAGCCTAGAAAAGTAAGTGCCCTCCTAACCATTCTCAAGCACTCCGAATTTATTGACAATGTCCCTGTTGCTCTCCATATTCATGGTGACCTAACCCTAACCCTAGGTGGAATTTTCCTCCAATGGGATTTTCCCATGTATTTTACCAGGAAACGTAGATACGGCAGCCTAGAAAAGTAAGTTCCCTCCTAACCATATCCAAGCACTCCCAGTTTGTTGCCGATGTCCATTTTTCTCTATGAGTTCATGGTGACCTAACCCTAACCCTAAGTGGAATTTTCCTCCAATGGGATCTTCCCATGTATTTTACCAGGAAACGTAGATACGGCAGCCTAGAAAAGTAAGTTCCCTCCTAACCATATCCAAGCACTCCCAGTTTGTTGCCGATGTCCATTTTTCTCTATGAGTTCATGGTGACCTAACCCTAACCCTAAGTGGAATTTTCCTCCAATGGGATCTTCCCATGTATTTTAGCAGGAAATGTAGATACGGCAGCCTAGAAAAGTAAGTTCCCTCCTAACCATTCCCAAGCACTCCGAATTTATTGACAATGTCCCTGTGGCTCTCCATATTCATGGTGACCTAACCCTAACCCTAGGTGGAATTTTCCTCCAATGGGATTTTACCATGTATTTTACCAGGAAACATAGATAGGGAAGCCTAGAAAAGTAAGTGCCCTCCTAACCATTCCCAAGCACTCCGAATTTATTGACAATGTCCCTATTGCTCTCCATATTCATGGTGACCTAACCCTAACCCTAGGTGGAATTTTCCTCCAATGGGATTTTCCCATGTATTTTACCAGGAAACGTAGATACGGCAGCCTAGAAAAGTAACTTCCCTCCTAACCATATCCAAGCACTCCCAGTTTGTTGCCGATGTCCATTTTTCTCTATGAGTTCATGGTGACCTAACCCTAATCCTAAGTGGAATTTTCCTCCAATGGGATTTCCCCATGCATTTTAGCAGGAAACATAGATAGGGCAGCCTAGAAAAGTAAGTTCCCTCCTAACCATATCCAAGCACTCCCAGTTTGTTGCCGATGTCCATTTTTCTCTATGAGTTCATGGTGACCTAACCCTAACCCTAAGTGGAATTTTCCTCCAATGGGATTTTCCCATGCATTTTAGCAGGAAACATAGATAGGGCAGCCTAGAAAAGTAAGTTCCCTCCTAACCATATGCAAGCACTCCCAGTTTGTTGCCGATGTCCATTTTTCTCTATGAGTTCATGGTGACCTAACCCTAACCCTAAGTGGAATTTTCCTCCAATGGGATTTTCCCATATATTTTACCAGGAAACATAGATAGGGAAGCCTAGAAAAGTAAGTTCCCTCCTAACCATTCCCAAGCACTCCGAATTTATTCACAATGTCCCTGTTGCTCTCCATATTTATGGTGACCTAACCCTAACCCTAGGTGGAATTTTCCTCCAATGGGATTTTCCCATGTATTTTACCAGGAAACATAGATAGGGAAGCCTAGAAAAGTAAGTGCCCTCCTAACCATTCTCAAGCACTCCGAATTTATTGACAATGTCCCTGTTGCTCTCCATATTCATGGTGACCTAACCCTAACCCTAGGTGGAATTTTCCTCCAATGGGATTTTCCCATGTATTTTACCAGGAAACGTAGATACGGCAGCCTAGAAAAGTAAGTTCCCTCCTAACCATATCCAAGCACTCCCAGTTTGTTGCCGATGTCCATTTTTCTCTATGAGTTCATGGTGACCTAACCCTAACCCTAAGTGGAATTTTCCTCCAATGGGATCTTCCCATGTATTTTACCAGGAAACGTAGATACGGCAGCCTAGAAAAGTAAGTTCCCTCCTAACCATATCCAAGCACTCCCAGTTTGTTGCCGATGTCCATTTTTCTCTATGAGTTCATGGTGACCTAACCCTAACCCTAAGTGGAATTTTCCTCCAATGGGATTTTCCCATGTATTTTACCAGGAAACGTAGATACGGCAGCCTAGAAAAGTAACTTCCCTCCTAACCATATCCAAGCACTCCCAGTTTGTTGCCGATGTCCATTTTTCTCTATGAGTTCATGGTGACCTAACCCTAATCCTAAGTGGAATTTTCCTCCAATGGGATTTCCCCATGCATTTTAGCAGGAAACATAGATAGGGCAGCCTAGAAAAGTAAGTTCCCTCCTAACCATATCCAAGCACTCCCAGTTTGTTGCCGATGTCCATTTTTCTCTATGAGTTCATGGTGACCTAACCCTAAGCCTAAGTGGAATTTTCCTCCAATGGGATTTTCCCATGTATTTTACCAGGAAACGTAGATACGGCAGCCTAGAAAAGTAAGTTCCCTCCTAACCATATCCAAGCACTCCCAGTTTCTTGCCGATGTCCATTTTTCTCTATGAGTTCATGGTGACTTAACCCTAACCCTAAGTGGAATTTTCCTCCAATGGGATCTTCCCATGTATTTTAGCAGGAAATGTAGATACGGCAGCCTAGAAAAGTAAGTTCCCTCCTAACCATTCCCAAGCACTCCGAATTTATTGACAATGTCCCTGTGGTTCTCCATATTCATGGTGACCTAACCCTAACCCTAGGTGGAATTTTCCTCCAATGGGATTTTCCCATGTATTTTACCAGGAAACATAGATAGGGAAGCCTAGAAAAGTAAGTGCCCTCCTAACCATTCCCAAGCACTCCGAATTTATTGACAATGTCCCTATTGCTCTCCATATTCATGGTGACCTAACCCTAACCCTAGGTGGAATTTTCCTCCAATGGGATTTTCCCATGTATTTTACCAGGAAACGTAGATACGGCAGCCTAGAAAAGTAAGTTCCCTCCTAACCATATCCAAGCACTCCCAGTTTGTTGCCGATGTCCATTTTTCTCTATGAGTTCATGGTGACCTAACCCTAACCCTAAGTGGAATTTTCCTCCAATGGGATTTCCCCATGCATTTTAGCAGGAAACATAGATAGGGCAGCCTAGGAAAGTAAGTTCCCTCCTAACCATATCCAAGCACTCCCAGTTTGTTGCCGATGTCCATTTTTCTCTATGAGTTCATGGTGACCTAACCCTAACCCTAAGTGGAATTTTCCTCCAATGGGATTTTCCCATGCATTTTAGCAGGAAACATAGATAGGGCAGCCTAGAAAAGTAAGTTCCCTCCTAACCATATGCAAGCACTCCCAGTTTGTTGCCGATCTCCACTTTTCTCTATGAGTTCATGGTGACTTAACCCTAACCCGAAGTGGAATTTTCCTCCAATGGGATCTTCCCATGTATTTTAGCAGGAAATGTAGATACGGCAGCCTAGAAAAGTAAGTTCCCTCCTAACCCTTCCCAAGCACTCCGAATTTATTGACAATGTCCCTGTGGTTCTCCATATTCATGGTGACCTAACCCTAACCCTAGGTGGAATTTTCCTCCAATGGGATTTTCCCATGTATTTTACCAGGAAACATAGATAGGGAAGCCTAGAAAAGTAAGTGCCCTCCTAACCATTCCCAAGCACTCCGAATTTATTGACAATGTCCCTATTGCTCTCCATATTCATGGTGACCTAACCCTAACCCTAGGTGGAATTTTCCTCCAATGGGATTTTCCCATGTATTTTACCAGGAAACGTAGATACGGCAGCCTAGAAAAGTAAGTTCCCTCCTAACCATATCCAAGCACTCCCAGTTTGTTGCCGATGTCCATTTTTCTCTATGAGTTCATGGTGACCTAACCCTAACCCTAAGTGGAATTTTCCTCCAATGGGATTTCCCCATGCATTTTAGCAGGAAACATAGATAGGGCAGCCTAGGAAAGTAAGTTCCCTCCTAACCATATCCAAGCACTCCCAGTGTGTTGCCGATGTCCATTTTTCTCTATGAGTTCATGGTGACCTAACCCTAACCCTAAGTGGAATTTTCCTCCAATGGGATTTTCCCATGCATTTTAGCAGGAAACATAGATAGGGCAGCCTAGAAAAGTAAGTTCCCTCCTAACCATATGCAAGCACTCCCAGTTTGTTGCCGATCTCCATTTTTCTCTATGAGTTCATGGTGACTTAACCCTAACCCTAAGTGGAATTTTCCTCCAATGGGATCTTCCCATGTATTTTACCAGGAAACGTAGATACGGCAGCCTAGAAAAGTAAGTTCTGTCCTAGCCATATCCAAGCACTCCCAGTTTGTTGCCGATGTCCATTTTTCTCTGTGAGTTCATGGTGACCTAACCCTAACCCTAGGTGGAATTTTCCTCCAATGGGATCTTCCCATGTATTTTAGCAGGATACGTAGATACGGCAGCCTAGAAAAGTAAGTTCCCTCCTAACCATATCCAAGCACTCCCAGTTTGTTGCCGATGTCCATTTTTCTCTATGAGTTCATGGTGACCTAACCCTAACCCTAAGTGGAATTTTCCTCCAATGGGATCTTCCCATGTATTTTAGCAGGAAATGTAGATATGGCAGCCTAGAAAAGTAAGTTCCCTCCTAACCATTCCCAAGCACTCCGAATTTATTGAAAATGTCCCTGTGGCTCTCCATATTCATGGTGACCTAACCCTAACCCTAGGTGGAATTTTCCTCCAATGGGATTTTCCCATGTATTTTACCAGGAAACATAGATAGGGAAGCCTAGAAAAGTCAGTGCCCTCCTAACCATTCCCAAGCACTCCGAATTTATTGACAATGTCCCTATTGCTCTCCATATTCATGGTGACCTAACCCTAACCCTAGGTGGAATTTTCCTCCAATGGGATTTTCCCATGTATTTTACCAGGAAACGTAGATACGGCAGCCTAGAAAAGTAAGTTCCCTCCTAACCATATCCAAGCACTCCCAGTTTGTTGCCGATGTCCATTTTTCTCTATGAGTTCATGGTGACCTAACCCTAATCCTAAGTGGAATTTTCCTCCAATGGGATTTCCCCATGCATTTTAGCAGGAAACATAGATAGGGCAGCCTAGAAAAGTAAGTTCCCTCCTAACCATATCCAAGCACTCCCAGTTTGTTGCCGATGTCCATTTTTCTCTATGAGTTCATGGTGACCTAACCCTAACCCTAAGTGGAATTTTCCTCCAATGGGATTTTCCCATGCATTTTAGCAGGAAACATAGATAGGGCAGCCTAGAAAAGTAAGTTCCCTCCTAACCATATGCAAGCACTCCCAGTTTGTTGCCGATGTCCATTTTTCTCTATGAGTTCATGGTGACCTAACCCTAACCCTAAGTGGAATTTTCCTCCAATGGGATTTTCCCATATATTTTACCAGGAAACATAGATAGGGAAGCCTAGAAAAGTAAGTTCCCTCCTAACCATTCCCAAGCACTCCGAATTTATTCACAATGTCCCTGTTGCTCTCCATATTTATGGTGACCTAACCCTAACCCTAGGTGGAATTTTCCTCCAATGGGATTTTCCCATGTATTTTACCAGGAAACATAGATAGGGAAGCCTAGAAAAGTAAGTGCCCTCCTAACCATTCTCAAGCACTCCGAATTTATTGACAATGTCCCTGTTGCTCTCCATATTCATGGTGACCTAACCCTAACCCTAGGTGGAATTTTCCTCCAATGGGATTTTCCCATGTATTTTACCAGGAAACGTAGATACGGCAGCCTAGAAAAGTAAGTTCCCTCCTAACCATATCCAAGCACTCCCAGTTTGTTGCCGATGTCCATTTTTCTCTATGAGTTCATGGTGACCTAACCCTAACCCTAAGTGGAATTTTCCTCCAATGGGATCTTCCCATGTATTTTACCAGGAAACGTAGATACGGCAGCCTAGAAAAGTAAGTTCCCTCCTAACCATATCCAAGCACTCCCAGTTTGTTGCCGATGTCCATTTTTCTCTATGAGTTCATGGTGACCTAACCCTAACCCTAAGTGGAATTTTCCTCCAATGGGATTTTCCCATGTATTTTACCAGGAAACGTAGATACGGCAGCCTAGAAAAGTAACTTCCCTCCTAACCATATCCAAGCACTCCCAGTTTGTTGCCGATGTCCATTTTTCTCTATGAGTTCATGGTGACCTAACCCTAATCCTAAGTGGAATTTTCCTCCAATGGGATTTCCCCATGCATTTTAGCAGGAAACATAGATAGGGCAGCCTAGAAAAGTAAGTTCCCTCCTAACCATATCCAAGCACTCCCAGTTTGTTGCCGATGTCCATTTTTCTCTATGAGTTCATGGTGACCTAACCCTAAGCCTAAGTGGAATTTTCCTCCAATGGGATTTTCCCATGTATTTTACCAGGAAACGTAGATACGGCAGCCTAGAAAAGTAAGTTCCCTCCTAACCATATCCAAGCACTCCCAGTTTCTTGCCGATGTCCATTTTTCTCTATGAGTTCATGGTGACTTAACCCTAACCCTAAGTGGAATTTTCCTCCAATGGGATCTTCCCATGTATTTTAGCAGGAAATGTAGATACGGCAGCCTAGAAAAGTAAGTTCCCTCCTAACCATTCCCAAGCACTCCGAATTTATTGACAATGTCCCTGTGGTTCTCCATATTCATGGTGACCTAACCCTAACCCTAGGTGGAATTTTCCTCCAATGGGATTTTCCCATGTATTTTACCAGGAAACATAGATAGGGAAGCCTAGAAAAGTAAGTGCCCTCCTAACCATTCCCAAGCACTCCGAATTTATTGACAATGTCCCTATTGCTCTCCATATTCATGGTGACCTAACCCTAACCCTAGGTGGAATTTTCCTCCAATGGGATTTTCCCATGTATTTTACCAGGAAACGTAGATACGGCAGCCTAGAAAAGTAACTTCCCTCCTAACCATATCCAAGCACTCCCAGTTTGTTGCCGATGTCCATTTTTCTCTATGAGTTCATGGTGACCTAACCCTAACCCTAGGTGGAATTTTCCTCCAATGGGATTTTCCCATGTATTTTACCAGGAAACGTAGATACGGCAGCCTAGAAAAGTAAGTTCCCTCCTAACCATATCCAAGCACTCCCAGTTTGTTCCCGATGTCCATTTTTCTCTATGAGTTCATGGTGACCTAACCCTAACCCTAAGTGGAATTTTCCTCCAATGGGATCTTCCCATGTATTTTACCAGGAAACGTAGATACGGCAGCCTAGAAAAGTAAGTTCCCTCCTAACCATATCCAAGCACTCCCAGTTTGTTGCCGATGTCCATTTTTCTCTATGAGTTCATGGTGACCTAACCCTAACCCTAAGTGGAATTTTCCTCCAATGGGATTTTCCCATGTATTTTACCAGGAAACGTAGATACGGCAGCCTAGAAAAGTAACTTCCCTCCTAACCATATCCAAGCACTCCCAGTTTGTTGCCGATGTCCATTTTTCTCTATGAGTTCATGGTGACCTAACCCTAATCCTAAGTGGAATTTTCCTCCAATGGGATTTCCCCATGCATTTTAGCAGGAAACATAGATAGGGCAGCCTAGAAAAGTAAGTTCCCTCCTAACCATATCCAAGCACTCCCAGTTTGTTGCCGATGTCCATTTTTCTCTATGAGTTCATGGTGACCTAACCCTAAGCCTAAGTGGAATTTTCCTCCAATGGGATTTTCCCATGTATTTTACCAGGAAACGTAGATACGGCAGCCTAGAAAAGTAAGTTCCCTCCTAACCATATCCAAGCACTCCCAGTTTCTTGCCGATGTCCATTTTTCTCTATGAGTTCATGGTGACTTAACCCTAACCCTAAGTGGAATTTTCCTCCAATGGGATCTTCCCATGTATTTTAGCAGGAAATGTAGATACGGCAGCCTAGAAAAGTAAGTTCCCTCCTAACCATTCCCAAGCACTCCGAATTTATTGACAATGTCCCTGTGGTTCTCCATATTCATGGTGACCTAACCCTAACCCTAGGTGGAATTTTCCTCCAATGGGATTTTCCCATGTATTTTACCAGGAAACATAGATAGGGAAGCCTAGAAAAGTAAGTGCCCTCCTAACCATTCCCAAGCACTCCGAATTTATTGACAATGTCCCTATTGCTCTCCATATTCATGGTGACCTAACCCTAACCCTAGGTGGAATTTTCCTCCAATGGGATTTTCCCATGTATTTTACCAGGAAACGTAGATACGGCAGCCTAGAAAAGTAACTTCCCTCCTAACCATATCCAAGCACTCCCAGTTTGTTGCCGATGTCCATTTTTCTCTATGAGTTCATGGTGACCTAACCCTAATCCTAAGTGGAATTTTCCTCCAATGGGATTTCCCCATGCATTTTAGCAGGAAACATAGATAGGGCAGCCTAGAAAAGTAAGTTCCCTCCTAACCATATCCAAGCACTCCCAGTTTGTTGCCGATGTCCATTTTTCTCTATGAGTTCATGGTGACCTAACCCTAAGCCTAAGTGGAATTTTCCTCCAATGGGATTTTCCCATGTATTTTACCAGGAAACGTAGATACGGCAGCCTAGAAAAGTAAGTTCCCTCCTAACCATATCCAAGCACTCCCAGTTTCTTGCCGATGTCCATTTTTCTCTATGAGTTCATGGTGACTTAACCCTAACCCTAAGTGTAATTTTCCTCCAATTGGATCTTCCCATGTATTTTAGCAGGAAATGTAGATACGGCAGCCTAGAAAAGTAAGTTCCCTCCTAACCATTCCCAAGCACTCCGAATTTATTGACAATGTCCCTGTGGTTCTCCATATTCATGGTGACCTAACCCTAACCCTAGGTGGAATTTTCCTCCAATGGGATTTTCCCATGTATTTTACCAGGAAACATAGATAGGGAAGCCTAGAAAAGTAAGTGCCCTCCTAACCATTCCCAAGCACTCCGAATTTATTGACAATGTCCCTATTGCTCTCCATATTCATGGTGACCTAACCCTAACCCTAGGTGGAATTTTCCTCCAATGGGATTTTCCCATGTATTTTACCAGGAAACGTGGATACGGCAGCCTAGAA
This sequence comes from Bothrops alternatus, assembly GCA_034064705.1. Lineage (NCBI taxonomy): Eukaryota > Metazoa > Chordata > Lepidosauria > Squamata > Viperidae > Bothrops > Bothrops alternatus. The sequence goes on from JARGCV010000165.1 coordinate 2,586,485, forward strand.
AAGTAAGTTCCCTCCTAACCATATCCAAGCACTCCCAGTTTGTTGCCGATGTCCATTTTTCTCTATGAGTTCATGGTGACCTAACCCTAACCCTAAGTGGAATTTTCCTCCAATGGGATTTCCCCATGCATTTTAGCAGGAAACATAGATAGGGCAGCCTAGGAAAGTAAGTTCCCTCCTAACCATATCCAAGCACTCCCAGTTTGTTGCCGATGTCCATTTTTCTCTATGAGTTCATGGTGACCTAACCCTAACCCTAAGTGGAATTTTCCTCCAATGGGATTTTCCCATGCATTTTAGCAGGAAACATAGATAGGGCAGCCTAGAAAAGTAAGTTCCCTCCTAACCATATGCAAGCACTCCCAGTTTGTTGCCGATCTCCATTTTTCTCTATGAGTTCATGGTGACTTAACCCTAACCCTAAGTGGAATTTTCCTCCAATGGGATCTTCCCATGTATTTTACCAGGAAACGTAGATAGGGCAGCCTAGAAAAGTAAGTGCCCTCCTAACAATTCCCAAGCACTCCGAATTTATTGTCAATGTCCCTATTGCTCTCCATATTCATGGTGACCTAACCCTAACCCTAGGTGGAATTTTCCTCCAATGGGATTTTCCCATGTATTTTACCAGGAAACGTAGATACGGCAGCCTAGAAAAGTAAGTGCCCTCCTAACCATTCCCAAGCACTCCGAATTTATTGTCAATGTCCCTATTGCTCTCCATATTCATGGTGACCTAACCCTAACCCTAGGTGGAATTTTCCTCCAATGGGATTTTCCCATGTATTTTACCAGGAAACGTAGATACGGCAGCCTAGAAAAGTAAGTTCCCTCCTAACCATATCCAAGCACTCCCAGTTTGTTGCCGATGTCCATTTTTCTCTATGAGTTCATGGTGACCTAACCCTAACCCTAAGTGGAATTTTCCTCCAATGGGATTTCCCCATGCATTTTAGCAGGAAACATAGATAGGGCAGCCTAGGAAAGTAAGTTCCCTCCTAACCATATCCAAGCACTCCCAGTTTGTTGCCGATGTCCATTTTTCTCTATGAGTTCATGGTGACCTAACCCTAACCCTAAGTGGAATTTTCCTCCAATGGGATTTTCCCATGCATTTTAGCAGGAAACATAGATAGGGCAGCCTAGAAAAGTAAGTTCCCTCCTAACCATATGCAAGCACTCCCAGTTTGTTGCCGATCTCGATTTTTCTCTATGAGTTCATGGTGACTTAACCCTAACCCGAAGTGGAATTTTCCTCCAATGGGATCTTCCCATGTATTTTAGCAGGAAATGTAGATACGGCAGCCTAGAAAAGTAAGTTCCCTCCTAACCATTCCCAAGCACTCCGAATTTATTGACAATGTCCCTGTGGTTCTCCATATTCATGGTGACCTAACCCTAACCCTAGGTGGAATTTTCCTCCAATGGGATTTTCCCATGTATTTTACCAGGAAACATAGATAGGGAAGCCTAGAAAAGTAAGTGCCCTCCTAACCATTCCCAAGCACTCCGAATTTATTGACAATGTCCCTATTGCTCTCCATATTCATGGTGACCTAACCCTAACCCTAGGTGGAATTTTCCTCCAATGGGATTTTCCCATGTATTTTACCAGGAAACGTAGATACGGCAGCCTAGAAAAGTAAGTTCCCTCCTAACCATATCCAAGCACTCCCAGTTTGTTGCCGATGTCCATTTTTCTCTATGAGTTCATGGTGACCTAACCCTAACCCTAAGTGGAATTTTCCTCCAATGGGATTTTCCCATGCATTTTAGCAGGAAACATAGATAGGGCAGCCTAGAAAAGTAAGTTCCCTCCTAACCATATGCAAGCACTCCCAGTTTGTTGCCGATCTCCATTTTTCTCTATGAGTTCATGGTGACTTAACCCTAACCCTAAGTGGAATTTTCCTCCAATGGGATCTTCCCATGTATTTTACCAGGAAACATAGATAGGGAAGCCTAGAAAAGTAAGTGCCGTCCTAACCATTCCCAAGCACTCCGAATTTATTGACAATGTCCCTATTGCTCTCCATATTCATGGTGACCTAACCCTAACCCTAGGTGGAATTTTCCTCCAATGGGATTTTCCCATGTATTTTACCAGGAAACGTAGATACGGCAGCCTAGAAAAGTAAGTTCCCTCCTAACCATATCCAAGCACTCCCAGTTTGTTGCCGATGTCCATTTTTCTCTATGAGTTCATGGTGACCTAACCCTAACCCTAAGTGGAATTTTCCTCCAATGGGATTTCCCCATGCATTTTAGCAGGAAACATAGATAGGGCAGCCTAGGAAAGTAAGTTCCCTCCTAACCATATCCAAGCACTCCCAGTTTGTTGCCGATGTCCATTTTTCTCTATGAGTTCATGGTGACCTAACCCTAACCCTAAGTGGAATTTTCCTCCAATGGGATTTTCCCATGCATTTTAGCAGGAAACATAGATAGGGCAGCCTAGAAAAGTAAGTTCCCTCCTAACCATATGCAAGCACTCCCAGTTTGTTGCCGATCTCCATTTTTCTCTATGAGTTCATGGTGACTTAACCCTAACCCTAAGTGGAATTTTCCTCCAATGGGATCTTCCCATGTATTTTACCAGGAAACGTAGATACGGCAGCCTAGAAAAGTAAGTTCTGTCCTAACCATATCCAAGCACTCCCAGTTTGTTGCCGATGTCCATTTTTCTCTGTGAGTTCATGGTGACCTAACCCTAACCCTAGGTGGAATTTTCCTCCAATGGGATCTTCCCATGTATTTTAGCAGGAAACGTAGATACGGCAGCCTAGAAAACGAAGTTCCCTCCTAACCATATCCAAGCACTCCCAGTTTGTTGCCGATGTCCATTTTTCTCTATGAGTTCATGGTGACCTAACCCTAACCCTAAGTGGAATTTTCCTCCAATGGGATCTTCCCATGTATTTTAGCAGGAAATGTAGATACGGCAGCCTAGAAAAGTAAGTTCCCTCCTAACCATTCCCAAGCACTCCGAATTTATTGACAATGTCCCTGTGGCTCTCCATATTCATGGTGACCTAACCCTAACCCTAGGTGGAATTTTCCTCCAATGGGATTTTCCCATGTATTTTACCAGGAAACATAGATAGGGAAGCCTAGAAAAGTAAGTGCCCTCCTAACCATTCCCAAGCACTCCGAATTTATTGGACAATGTCCCTATTGCTCTCCATATTCATGGTGACCTAACCCTAATCCTAAGTGGAATTTTCCTCCAATGGGATTTCCCCATGCATTTTAGCAGGAAACATAGATAGGGCAGCCTAGAAAAGTAAGTTCCCTCCTAACCATATCCAAGCACTCCCAGTTTGTTGCCGATGTCCATTTTTCTCTATGAGTTCATGGTGACCTAACCCTAACCCTAAGTGGAATTTTCCTCCAATGGGATTTTCCCATGCATTTTAGCAGGAAACATAGATAGGGCAGCCTAGAAAAGTAAGTTCCCTCCTAACCATATGCAAGCACTCCCAGTTTGTTGCCGATGTCCATTTTTCTCTATGAGTTCATGGTGACCTAACCCTAACCCTAAGTGAAATTTTCCTCCAATGGGATTTTCCCATATATTTTACCAGGAAACATAGATAGGGAAGCCTAGAAAAGTAAGTTCCCTCCTAACCATTCCCAAGCACTCCGAATTTATTCACAATGTCCCTGTTGCTCTCCATATTTATGGTGATCTAACCCTAACCCTAGGTGGAATTTTCCTCCAATGGGATTTTCCCATGTATTTTACCAGGAAATATAGATAGGGAAGCCTAGAAAAGTAAGTGCCCTCCTAACCATTCTCAAGCACTCCGAATTTATTGACAATGTCCCTGTTGCTCTCCATATTCATGGTGACCTAACCCTAACCCTAGGTGGAGTTTTCCTCCAATGGGATTTTCCCATGTATTTTACCAGGAAACGTAGATACGGCAGCCTAGAAAAGTAAGTTCCCTCCTAACCATATCCAAGCACTCCCAGTTTGTTGCCGATGTCCATTTTTCTCTATGAGTTCATGGTGACCTAACCCTAAGCCTAAGTGGAATTTTCCTCCAATGGGATTTTCCCATGTATTTTACCAGGAAACGTAGATACGGCAGCCTAGAAAAGTAAGTTCCCTCCTAACCATATCCAAGCACTCCCAGTTTCTTGCCGATGTCCATTTTTCTCTATGAGTTCATGGTGACTTAACCCTAACCCTAAGTGGAATTTTCCTCCAATGGGATCTTCCCATGTATTTTAGCAGGAAATGTAGATACGGCAGCCTAGAAAAGTAAGTTCCCTCCTAACCATTCCCAAGCACTCCGAATTTATTGACAATGTCCCTGTGGTTCTCCATATTCATGGTGACCTAACCCTAACCCTAGGTGGAATTTTCCTCCAATGGGATTTTCCCATGTATTTTACCAGGAAACATAGATAGGGAAGCCTAGAAAAGTAAGTGCCCTCCTAACCATTCCCAAGCACTCCGAATTTATTGACAATGTCCCTATTGCTCTCCATATTCATGGTGACCTAACCCTAACCCTAGGTGGAATTTTCCTCCAATGGGATTTTCCCATGTATTTTACCAGGAAACGTAGATACGGCAGCCTAGAAAAGTAACTTCCCTCCTAACCATATCCAAGCACTCCCAGTTTGTTGCCGATGTCCATTTTTCTCTATGAGTTCATGGTGACCTAACCCTAACCCTAGGTGGAATTTTCCTCCAATGGGATTTTCCCATGTATTTTACCAGGAAACGTAGATACGGCAGCCTAGAAAAGTAAGTTCCCTCCTAACCATATCCAAGCACTCCCAGTTTGTTGCCGATGTCCATTTTTCTCTATGAGTTCATGGTGACCTAACCCTAACCCTAAGTGGAATTTTCCTCCAATGGGATCTTCCCATGTATTTTACCAGGAAACGTAGATACGGCAGCCTAGAAAAGTAAGTTCCCTCCTAACCATATCCAAGCACTCCCAGTTTGTTGCCGATGTCCATTTTTCTCTATGAGTTCATGGTGACCTAACCCTAACCCTAAGTGGAATTTTCCTCCAATGGGATTTTCCCATGTATTTTACCAGGAAACGTAGATACGGCAGCCTAGAAAAGTAACTTCCCTCCTAACCATATCCAAGCACTCCCAGTTTGTTGCCGATGTCCATTTTTCTCTATGAGTTCATGGTGACCTAACCCTAATCCTAAGTGGAATTTTCCTCCAATGGGATTTCCCCATGCATTTTAGCAGGAAACATAGATAGGGCAGCCTAGAAAAGTAAGTTCCCTCCTAACCATATCCAAGCACTCCCAGTTTGTTGCCGATGTCCATTTTTCTCTATGAGTTCATGGTGACCTAACCCTAAGCCTAAGTGGAATTTTCCTCCAATGGGATTTTCCCATGTATTTTACCAGGAAACGTAGATACGGCAGCCTAGAAAAGTAAGTTCCCTCCTAACCATATCCAAGCACTCCCAGTTTCTTGCCGATGTCCATTTTTCTCTATGAGTTCATGGTGACTTAACCCTAACCCTAAGTGGAATTTTCCTCCAATGGGATCTTCCCATGTATTTTAGCAGGAAATGTAGATACGGCAGCCTAGAAAAGTAAGTTCCCTCCTAACCATTCCCAAGCACTCCGAATTTATTGACAATGTCCCTGTGGTTCTCCATATTCATGGTGACCTAACCCTAACCCTAGGTGGAATTTTCCTCCAATGGGATTTTCCCATGTATTTTACCAGGAAACATAGATAGGGAAGCCTAGAAAAGTAAGTGCCCTCCTAACCATTCCCAAGCACTCCGAATTTATTGACAATGTCCCTATTGCTCTCCATATTCATGGTGACCTAACCCTAACCCTAGGTGGAATTTTCCTCCAATGGGATTTTCCCATGTATTTTACCAGGAAACGTAGATACGGCAGCCTAGAAAAGTAACTTCCCTCCTAACCATATCCAAGCACTCCCAGTTTGTTGCCGATGTCCATTTTTCTCTATGAGTTCATGGTGACCTAACCCTAATCCTAAGTGGAATTTTCCTCCAATAGGATTTCCCCATGCATTTTAGCAGGAAACATAGATAGGGCAGCCTAGAAAAGTAAGTTCCCTCCTAACCATATCCAAGCACTCCCAGTTTGTTGCCGATGTCCATTTTTCTCTATGAGTTCATGGTGACCTAACCCTAAGCCTAAGTGGAATTTTCCTCCAATGGGATTTTCCCATGTATTTTACCAGGAAACGTAGATACGGCAGCCTAGAAAAGTAAGTTCCCTCCTAACCATATCCAAGCACTCCCAGTTTCTTGCCGATGTCCATTTTTCTCTATGAGTTCATGGTGACTTAACCCTAACCCTAAGTGGAATTTTCCTCCAATTGGATCTTCCCATGTATTTTAGCAGGAAATGTAGATACGGCAGCCTAGAAAAGTAAGTTCCCTCCTAACCATTCCCAAGCACTCCGAATTTATTGACAATGTCCCTGTGGTTCTCCATATTCATGGTGACCTAACCCTAACCCTAGGTGGAATTTTCCTCCAATGGGATTTTCCCATGTATTTTACCAGGAAACATAGATAGGGAAGCCTAGAAAAGTAAGTGCCCTCCTAACCATTCCCAAGCACTCCGAATTTATTGACAATGTCCCTATTGCTCTCCATATTCATGGTGACCTAACCCTAACCCTAGGTGGAATTTTCCTCCAATGGGATTTTCCCATGTATTTTACCAGGAAACGTGGATACGGCAGCCTAGAAAAGTAAGTTCCCTCCTAACCATATCCAAGCACTCCCAGTTTGTTGCCGATGTCCATTTTTCTCTATGAGTTCATGGTGACCTAACCCTAACCCTAAGTGGAATTTTCCTCCAATGGGATTTCCCCATGCATTTTAGCAGGAAACATAGATAGGGCAGCCTAGGAAAGTAAGTTCCCTCCTAACCATATCCAAGCACTCCCAGTTTGTTGCCGATGTCCATTTTTCTCTATGAGTTCATGGTGACCTAACCCTAACCCTAAGTGGAATTTTCCTCCAATGGGATTTTCCCATGCATTTTAGCAGGAAACATAGATAGGGCAGCCTAGAAAAGTAAGTTCCCTCCTAACCATATGCAAGCACTCCCAGTTTGTTGCCGATCTCCATTTTTCTCTATGAGTTCATGGTGACTTAACCCTAACCCTAAGTGGAATTTTCCTCCAATGGGATCTTCCCATGTATTTTACCAGGAAACGTAGATAGGGTAGCCTAGAAAAGTAAGTGCCCTCCTAACCATTCCCAAGCACTCCGAATTTATTGTCAATGTCCCTATTGCTCTCCATATTCATGGTGACCTAACCCTAACCCTAGGTGGAATTTTCCTCCAATGGGATTTTCCCATGTATTTTACCAGGAAACGTAGATACGGCAGCCTAGAAAAGTAAGTGCCCTCCTAACCATTCCCAAGCACTCCGAATTTATTGTCAATGTCCCTATTGCTCTCCATATTCATGGTGACCTAACCCTAACCCTAGGTGGAATTTTCCTCCAATGGGATTTTCCCATGTATTTTACCAGGAAACGTAGATACGGCAGCCTAGAAAAGTAAGTTCCCTCCTAACCATATCCAAGCACTCCCAGTTTGTTGCCGATGTCCATTTTTCTCTATGAGTTCATGGTGACCTAACCCTAACCCTAAGTGGAATTTTCCTCCAATGGGATTTCCCCATGCATTTTAGCAGGAAACATAGATAGGGCAGCCTAGGAAAGTAAGTTCCCTCCTAACCATATCCAAGCACTCCCAGTTTGTTGCCGATGTCCATTTTTCTCTATGAGTTCATGGTGACCTAACCCTAACCCTAAGTGGAATTTTCCTCCAATGGGATTTTCCCATGCATTTTAGCAGGAAACATAGATAGGGCAGCCTAGAAAAGTAAGTTCCCTCCTAACCATATGCAAGCACTCCCAGTTTGTTGCCGATCTCGATTTTTCTCTATGAGTTCATGGTGACTTAACCCTAACCCGAAGTGGAATTTTCCTCCAATGGGATCTTCCCATGTATTTTAGCAGGAAATGTAGATACGGCAGCCTAGAAAAGTAAGTTCCCTCCTAACCATTCCCAAGCACTCCGAATTTATTGACAATGTCCCTGTGGTTCTCCATATTCATGGTGACCTAACCCTAACCCTAGGTGGAATTTTCCTCCAATGGGATTTTCCCATGTATTTTACCAGGAAACATAGATAGGGAAGCCTAGAAAAGTAAGTGCCCTCCTAACCATTCCCAAGCACTCCGAATTTATTGACAATGTCCCTATTGCTCTCCATATTCATGGTGACCTAACCCTAACCCTAGGTGGAATTTTCCTCCAATGGGATTTTCCCATGTATTTTACCAGGAAACGTAGATACGGCAGCCTAGAAAAGTAAGTTCCCTCCTAACCATATCCAAGCACTCCCAGTTTGTTGCCGATGTCCATTTTTCTCTATGAGTTCATGGTGACCTAACCCTAACCCTAAGTGGAATTTTCCTCCAATGGGATTTTCCCATGCATTTTAGCAGGAAACATAGATAGGGCAGCCTAGAAAAGTAAGTTCCCTCCTAACCATATGCAAGCACTCCCAGTTTGTTGCCGATCTCCATTTTTCTCTATGAGTTCATGGTGACTTAACCCTAACCCTAAGTGGAATTTTCCTCCAATGGGATCTTCCCATGTATTTTACCAGGAAACATAGATAGGGAAGCCTAGAAAAGTAAGTGCCGTCCTAACCATTCCCAAGCACTCCGAATTTATTGACAATGTCCCTATTGCTCTCCATATTCATGGTGACCTAACCCTAACCCTAGGTGGAATTTTCCTCCAATGGGATTTTCCCATGTATTTTACCAGGAAACGTAGATACGGCAGCCTAGAAAAGTAAGTTCCCTCCTAACCATATCCAAGCACTCCCAGTTTGTTGCCGATGTCCATTTTTCTCTATGAGTTCATGGTGACCTAACCCTAACCCTAAGTGGAATTTTCCTCCAATGGGATTTCCCCATGCATTTTAGCAGGAAACATAGATAGGGCAGCCTAGGAAAGTAAGTTCCCTCCTAACCATATCCAAGCACTCCCAGTTTGTTGCCGATGTCCATTTTTCTCTATGAGTTCATGGTGACCTAACCCTAACCCTAAGTGGAATTTTCCTCCAATGGGATTTTCCCATGCATTTTAGCAGGAAACATAGATAGGGCAGCCTAGAAAAGTAAGTTCCCTCCTAACCATATGCAAGCACTCCCAGTTTGTTGCCGATCTCCATTTTTCTCTATGAGTTCATGGTGACTTAACCCTAACCCTAAGTGGAATTTTCCTCCAATGGGATCTTCCCATGTATTTTACCAGGAAACGTAGATACGGCAGCCTAGAAAAGTAAGTTCTGTCCTAACCATATCCAAGCACTCCCAGTTTGTTGCCGATGTCCATTTTTCTCTGTGAGTTCATGGTGACCTAACCCTAACCCTAGGTGGAATTTTCCTCCAATGGGATCTTCCCATGTATTTTAGCAGGAAACGTAGATACGGCAGCCTAGAAAACGAAGTTCCCTCCTAACCATATCCAAGCACTCCCAGTTTGTTGCCGATGTCCATTTTTCTCTATGAGTTCATGGTGACCTAACCCTAACCCTAAGTGGAATTTTCCTCCAATGGGATCTTCCCATGTATTTTAGCAGGAAATGTAGATACGGCAGCCTAGAAAAGTAAGTTCCCTCCTAACCATTCCCAAGCACTCCGAATTTATTGACAATGTCCCTGTGGCTCTCCATATTCATGGTGACCTAACCCTAACCCTAGGTGGAATTTTCCTCCAATGGGATTTTCCCATGTATTTTACCAGGAAACATAGATAGGGAAGCCTAGAAAAGTAAGTGCCCTCCTAACCATTCCCAAGCACTCCGAATTTATTGGACAATGTCCCTATTGCTCTCCATATTCATGGTGACCTAACCCTAATCCTAAGTGGAATTTTCCTCCAATGGGATTTCCCCATGCATTTTAGCAGGAAACATAGATAGGGCAGCCTAGAAAAGTAAGTTCCCTCCTAACCATATCCAAGCACTCCCAGTTTGTTGCCGATGTCCATTTTTCTCTATGAGTTCATGGTGACCTAACCCTAACCCTAAGTGGAATTTTCCTCCAATGGGATTTTCCCATGCATTTTAGCAGGAAACATAGATAGGGCAGCCTAGAAAAGTAAGTTCCCTCCTAACCATATGCAAGCACTCCCAGTTTGTTGCCGATGTCCATTTTTCTCTATGAGTTCATGGTGACCTAACCCTAACCCTAAGTGAAATTTTCCTCCAATGGGATTTTCCCATATATTTTACCAGGAAACATAGATAGGGAAGCCTAGAAAAGTAAGTTCCCTCCTAACCATTCCCAAGCACTCCGAATTTATTCACAATGTCCCTGTTGCTCTCCATATTTATGGTGATCTAACCCTAACCCTAGGTGGAATTTTCCTCCAATGGGATTTTCCCATGTATTTTACCAGGAAATATAGATAGGGAAGCCTAGAAAAGTAAGTGCCCTCCTAACCATTCTCAAGCACTCCGAATTTATTGACAATGTCCCTGTTGCTCTCCATATTCATGGTGACCTAACCCTAACCCTAGGTGGAGTTTTCCTCCAATGGGATTTTCCCATGTATTTTACCAGGAAACGTAGATACGGCAGCCTAGAAAAGTAAGTTCCCTCCTAACCATATCCAAGCACTCCCAGTTTGTTGCCGATGTCCATTTTTCTCTATGATTTCATGGTGACCTAACCCTAACCCTAAGTGGAATTTTCCTCCAATGGGATCTTCCCATGTATTTCAGCAGGAAACGTAGATACGGCAGCCTAGAAAAGTAAGTTCCCTCCTAACCATATGCAAGCACTCCCAGTTTGTTGCCGATGTCCATTTTTCTCTATGAGTTCATGGTGACTTAACCCTAACCCTAAGTGGAATTTTCCTCCAATGGGATCTTCCCATGTATTTTAGCAGGAAACGTAAATACGGCAGCCTAGAAAAGTAAGTTCCCTCCTAACCATATCCAAGCACTCCCAGTTTTTTGCCGATGTCCATTTTTCTCTATGAGTTCATGGTGACCTAACCCTAACACTAAGTGGAATTTTCCTCCAATGGGATTTTCCTATGTATTTTAGCAGGAAACATAGATAGGGCAGCCTAGAAAAGTAAGTTCCCTCCTAACCATATGCAAGCACTCCCAGTTTGTTGCCGATGTCCATTTTTCTCTATGAGTTCATGGTGACCTAACCCTAACCCTAAGTGGAATTTTCCTCCAATGGGATTTTCCCATATATTTTACCAGGAAACATAGATAGGGAAGCCTAGAAAAGTAAGTGCCGTCCTAACCATTCCCAAGCACTCCGAATTTATTGACAATGTCCCTATTGCTCTCCATATTCATGGTGACCTAACCCTAACCCTAGGTGGAATTTTCCTCCAATGGGATTTTCCCATGTATTTTACCAGGAAACGTAGATACGGCAGCCTAGAAAAGTAAGTTCCCTCCTAACCATATCCAAGCACTCCCAGTTTGTTGCCGATGTCCATTTTTCTCTATGAGTTCATGGTGACCTAACCCTAACCCTAAGTGGAATTTTCCTCCAATGGGATTTCCCCATGCATTTTAGCAGGAAACATAGATAGGGCAGCCTAGGAAAGTAAGTTCCCTCCTAACCATATCCAAGCACTCCCAGTTTGTTGCCGATGTCCATTTTTCTCTATGAGTTCATGGTGACCTAACCCTAACCCTAAGTGGAATTTTCCTCCAATGGGATTTTCCCATGCATTTTAGCAGGAAACATAGATAGGGCAGCCTAGAAAAGTAAGTTCCCTCCTAACCATATGCAAGCACTCCCAGTTTGTTGCCGATCTCCATTTTTCTCTATGAGTTCATGGTGACTTAACCCTAACCCTAAGTGGAATTTTCCTCCAATGGGATCTTCCCATGTATTTCAGCAGGAAACGTAGATATGGCAGCCTAGAAAAGTAAGTTCCCTCCTAACCATATCCAAGCACTCCCAGTTTTTTGCCGATGTCCATTTTTCTCTATGAGTTCATGGTGACCTAACCCTAACACTAAGTGGAATTTTCCTCCAATGGGATTTTCCTATGTATTTTAGCAGGAAACATAGATAGGGCAGCCTAGAAAAGTAAGTTCCCTCCTAACCATATGCAAGCACTCCCAGTTTGTTGCCGATGTCCATTTTTCTCTATGAGTTCATGGTGACCTAACCCTAACCCTAAGTGGAATTTTCCTCCAATGGGATTTTCCCATATATTTTACCAGGAAACATAGATAGGGAAGCCTAGAAAAGTAAGTTCCCTCCTAACCATTCCCAAGCACTCCGAATTTATTCACAATGTCCCTGTTGCTCTCCATATTTATGGTGACCTAACCCTAACCCTAGGTGGAATTTTCCTCCAATGGGATTTTCCCATGTATTTTACCAGGAAACATAGATAGGGAAGCCTAGAAAAGTAAGTGCCCTCCTAACCATTCTCAAGCACTCCGAATTTATTGACAATGTCCCTGTTGCTCTCCATATTCATGGTGACCTAACCCTAACCCTAGGTGGAATTTTCCTCCAATGGGATTTTCCCATGTATTTTACCAGGAAACATAGATAGGGAAGCCTAGAAAAGTAAGTTCCCTCCTAACCATATGCAAGCACTCCCAGTTTGTTGCCGATGTCCCTGTGGTTCTCCATATTCATGGTGACCTAACCCTAACCCTAGGTGGAATTTTCCTCCAATGGGATTTTCCCATGTATTTTACCAGGAAACGTAGATACGGCAGCCTAGAAAAGTAAGTTCCCTCCTAACCATTCCCAAGCACTCCGAATTTATTGACAATGTCCCTATTGCTCTCCATATTCATGGTGACCTACTAACCCTAGGTGGAATTTTCCTCCAATGGGATTTTCCCATGTATTTTACCAGGAAACGTAGATACGGCAGCCTAGAAAAGTAAGTTCCCTCCTAACCATATCCAAGCACTCCCAGTTTGTTGCCGATGTCCATTTTTCTCTATGAGTTCATGGTGACTTAACCCTAACCCTAAGTGGAATTTTCCTCCAATGGGATCTTCCCATGTATTTTAGCAGGAAATGTAGATACGGCAGCCTAGAAAAGTAAGTTCCCTCCTAACCATTCCCAAGCACTCCGAATTTATTGACAATGTCCCTGTGGTTCTCCATATTCATGGTGACCTAACCCTAACCCTAGGTGGAATTTTCCTCCAATGGGATTTTCCCATGTATTTTAGCAGGAAACAAAGATAGGGAAGCCTAGAAAAGTAAGTGCCCTCCTAACCATTCCCAAGCACTCCGAATTTATTGACAATGTCCCTATTGCTCTCCATATTCATGGTGACCTAACCCTAACCCTAGGTGGAATTTTCCTCCAATGGGATTTTCCCATGTATTTTACCAGGAAACGTAGATACGGCAGCCTAGAAAAGTAAGTTCCCTCCTAACCATATCCAAGCACTCCCAGTTTGTTGCCGATGTCCATTTTTCTCTATGAGTTCATGGTGACCTAACCCTAACCCTAAGTGGAATTTTCCTCCAATGGGATTTCCCCATGCATTTTAGCAGGAAACATAGATAGGGCAGCCTAGGAAAGTAAGTTCCCTCCTAACCATATCCAAGCACTCCCAGTTTGTTGCCGATGTCCATTTTTCTCTATGAGTTCATGGTGACCTAACCCTAACCCTAAGTGGAATTTTCCTCCAATGGGATTTTCCCATGCATTTTAGCAGGAAACATAGATAGGGCAGCCTAGAAAAGTAAGTTCCCTCCTAACCATATGCAAGCACTCCCAGTTTGTTGCCGATCTCCATTTTTCTCTATGAGTTCATGGTGACTTAACCCTAACCCTAAGTGGAATTTTCCTCCAATGGGATTTTCCCATGCATTTTAGCAGGAAACATAGATAGGGCAGCCTAGAAAAGTAAGTTCCCTCCTAACCATATGCAAGCACTCCCAGTTTGTTGCCGATCTCCATTTTTCTCTATGAGTTCATGGTGACTTAACCCTAACCCTAAGTGGAATTTTCCTCCAATGGGATCTTCCCATGTATTTTAGCAGGAAATGTAGATACGGCAGCCTAGAAAAGTAAGTTCCCTCCTAACCATTCCCAAGCACTAAGAATTTATTGACAATGTCCCTGTGGCTCTCCATATTCATGGTGACCTAACCCTAACCCTAGGTGGAGTTTTCCTCCAATGGGATTTTCCCATGTATTTTACCAGGAAACGTAGATACGGCAGCCTAGAAAAGTAAGTTCCCTCCTAACCATATCCAAGCACTCCCAGTTTGTTGCCGATGTCCATTTTTCTCTATGATTTCATGGTGACCTAACCCTAACCCTAAGTGGAATTTTCCTCCAATGGGATCTTCCCATGTATTTCAGCAGGAAACGTAGATACGGCAGCCTAGAAAAGTAAGTTCCCTCCTAACCATATGCAAGCACTCCCAGTTTGTTGCCGATGTCCATTTTTCTCTATGAGTTCATGGTGACTTAACCCTAACCCTAAGTGGAATTTTCCTCCAATGGGATCTTCCCATGTATTTTAGCAGGAAACGTAAATACGGCAGCCTAGAAAAGTAAGTTCCCTCCTAACCATATCCAAGCACTCCCAGTTTTTTGCCGATGTCCATTTTTCTCTATGAGTTCATGGTGACCTAACCCTAACACTAAGTGGAATTTTCCTCCAATGGGATTTTCCTATGTATTTTAGCAGGAAACATAGATAGGGCAGCCTAGAAAAGTAAGTTCCCTCCTAACCATATGCAAGCACTCCCAGTTTGTTGCCGATGTCCATTTTTCTCTATGAGTTCATGGTGACCTAACCCTAACCCTAAGTGGAATTTTCCTCCAATGGGATTTTCCCATATATTTTACCAGGAAACATAGATAGGGAAGCCTAGAAAAGTAAGTTCCCTCCTAACCATTCCCAAGCACTCCGAATTTATTCACAATGTCCCTGTTGCTCTCCATATTTATGGTGACCTAACCCTAACCCTAGGTGGAATTTTCCTCCAATGTGATTTTCCCATGTATTTTACCAGGAAACATAGATAGGGAAGCCTAGAAAAGTAAGTGCCCTCCTAACCATTCTCAAGCACTCCGAATTTATTGACAATGTCCCTGTTGCTCTCCATATTCATGGTGACCTAACCCTAACCCTAGGTGGAATTTTCCTCCAATGGGATTTTCCCATGTATTTTACCAGGAAACATAGATAGGGAAGCCTAGAAAAGTAAGTTCCCTCCTAACCATATGCAAGCACTCCCAGTTTGTTGCCGATGTCCCTGTGGTTCTGCATATTCATGGTGACCTAACCCTAACCCTAGGTGGAATTTTCCTCCAATGGGATTTTCCCATGTATTTTACCAGGAAACGTAGATACGGCAGCCTAGAAAAGTAAGTTCCCTCCTAACCATATCCAAGCACTCCCAGTTTGTTGCCGATGTCCATTTTTCTCTATGAGTTCATGGTGACTTAACCCTAACCCTAAGTGGAATTTTCCTCCAATGGGATCTTCCCATGTATTTTAGCAGGAAATGTAGATACGGCAGCCTAGAAAAGTAAGTTCCCTCCTAACCATTCCCAAGCACTCCGAATTTATTGAAAATGTCCCTGTGGTTCTCCATATTCATGGTGACCTAACCCTAACCCTAGGTGGAATTTTCCTCCAATGGGATTTTCCCATGTATTTTAGCAGGAAACAAAGATAGGGAAGCCTAGAAAAGTAAGTGCCCTCCTAACCATTCCCAAGCACTCCGAATTTATTGACAATGTCCCTATTGCTCTCCATATTCATGGTGACCTAACCCTAACCCTAGGTGGAATTTTCCTCCAATGGGATTTTCCCATGTATTTTACCAGGAAACGTAGATACGGCAGCCTAGAAAAGTAAGTTCCCTCCTAACCATATCCAAGCACTCCCAGTTTGTTGCCGATGTCCATTTTTCTCTATGAGTTCATGGTGACATAACCCTAACCCTAAGTGGAATTTTCCTCCAATGGGATTTCCCCATGCATTTTAGCAGGAAACATAGATAGGGCAGCCTAGGAAAGTAAGTTCCCTCCTAACCATATCCAAGCACTCCCAGTTTGTTGCCGATGTCCATTTTTCTCTATGAGTTCATGGTGACCTAACCCTAACCCTAAGTGGAATTTTCCTCCAATGGGATTTTCCCATGCATTTTAGCAGGAAACATAGATAGGGCAGCCTAGAAAAGTAAGTTCCCTCCTAACCATATGCAAGCACTCCCAGTTTGTTGCCGATCTCCATTTTTCTCTATGAGTTCATGGTGACTTAACCCTAACCCTAAGTGGAATTTTCCTCCAATGGGATCTTCCCATGTATTTTAGTAGGAAATGTAGATACGGCAGCCTAGAAAAGTAAGTTCCCTCCTAACCATTCCCAAGCACTCCGAATTTATTGACAATGTCCCTGTGGTTCTCCATATTCATGGTGACCTAACCCTAACCCTAGGTGGAATTTTCCTCCAATGGGATTTTCCCATGTATTTTACCAGGAAACATAGATAGGGAAGCCTAGAAAAGTAAGTGCCCTCCTAACCATTCCCAAGCACTCCGAATTTATTGACAATGTCCCTATTGCTCTCCATATTCATGGTGACCTAACCCTAACCCTAGGTGGAATTTTCCTCCAATGGGATTTCCCCATGCATTTTAGCAGGAAACATAGATAGGGCAGCCTAGGAAAGTAAGTTCCCTCCTAACCATATCCAAGCACTCCCAGTTTGTTGCCGATGTCCATTTTTCTCTATGAGTTCATGGTGACCTAACCCTAACCCTAAGTGGAATTTTCCTCCAATGGGATTTTCCCATGCATTTTAGCAGGAAACATAGATAGGGCAGCCTAGAAAAGTAAGTTCCCTCCTAACTATATGCAAGCACTCCCAGTTTGTTGCCGATCTCCATTTTTCTCTATGAGTTCATGGTGACTTAACCCTAACCCTAAGTGGAATTTTCCTCCAATGGGATCTTCCCATGTATTTTACCAGGAAACGTAGATACGGCAGCCTAGAAAAGTAAGTTCTGTCCTAACCATATCCAAGCACTCCCAGTTTGTTGCCGATGTCCATTTTTCTCTGTGAGTTCATGGTGACCTAACCCTAACCCTAGGTGGAATTTTCCTCCAATGGGATCTTCCCATGTATTTTAGCAGGAAACGTAGATACGGCAGCCTAGAAAAGTAAGTTCCCTCCTAACCATATCCAAGCACTCCCAGTTTGTTGCCGATGTCCATTTTTCTCTATGAGTTCATGGTGACCTAACCCTAACCCTAGGTGGAATTTTCCTCCAATGGGATTTTCCCATGTATTTTACCAGGAAACATAGATAGGGAAGCCTAGAAAAGTAAGTGCCCTCCTAACCATTCCCAAGCACTCCGAATTTATTGACAATGTCCCTATTGCTCTCCATATTCATGGTGACCTAACCCTAACCCTAGGTGGAATTTTCCTCCAATGGGATTTTCCCATGTATTTTACCAGGAAACGTAGATACGGCAGCCTAGAAAAGTAAGTTCCCTCCTAACCATATCCAAGCACTCCCAGTTTGTTGCCGATGTCCATTTTTCTCTATGAGTTCATGGTGACCTAACCCTAACCCTAAGTGGAATTTTCCTCCAATGGGATTTCCCCATGCATTTTAGCAGGAAACATAGATAGGGCAGCCTAGGAAAGTAAGTTCCCTCCTAACCATATCCAAGCACTCCCAGTTTGTTGCCGATGTCCATTTTTCTCTATGAGTTCATGGTGACCTAACCCTAAGTGGAATTTTCCTCCAATGGGATTTTCCCATGCATTTTAGCAGGAAACATAGATAGGGCAGCCTAGAAAAGTAAGTTCCCTCCTAACCATATGCAAGCACTCCCAGTTTGTTGCCGATCTCCATTTTTCTCTATGAGTTCATGGTGACTTAACCCTAACCCTAAGTGGAATTTTCCTCCAATGGGATCTTCCCATGTATTTTACCAGGAAACGTAGATACGGCAGCCTAGAAAAGTAAGTTCTGTCCTAACCATATCCAAGCACTCCCAGTTTGTTGCCGATGTCCATTTTTCTCTGTGAGTTCATGGTGACCTAACCCTAACCCTAGGTGGAATTTTCCTCCAATGGGATCTTCCCATGTATTTTAGCAGGAAACGTAGATACGGCAGCCTAGAAAAGTAAGTTCCCTCCTAACCATATCCAAGCACTCCCAGTTTGTTGCCGATGTCCATTTTTCTCTATGAGTTCATGGTGACCTAACCCTAACCCTAAGTGGAATTTTCCTCCAATGGGATCTTCCCATGTATTTTAGCAGGAAATGTAGATACGGCAGCCTAGAAAAGTAAGTTCCCTCCTAACCATTCCCAAGCACTCCGAATTTATTGACAATGTCCCTGTGGCTCTCCATATTCATGGTGACCTAACCCTAACCCTAGGTGGAATTTTCCTCCAATGGGATTTTCCCATGTATTTTACCAGGAAACATAGATAGGGAAGCCTAGAAAAGTAAGTGCCCTCCTAACCATTCCCAAGCACTCCGAATTTATTGACAATGTCCCTATTGCTCTCCATATTCATGGTGACCTAACCCTAATCCTAAGTGGAATTTTCCTCCAATGGGATTTCCTCATGCATTTTAGCAGGAAACATAGATACGGCAGCCTAGAAAAGTAAGTTCCCTCCTAACCATATCCAAGCACTCCCAGTTTGTTGCCGATGTCCATTTTTCTCTATGATTTCATGGTGACCTAACCCTAACCCTAAGTGGAATTTTCCTCCAATGGGATCTTCCCATGTATTTTAGCAGGAAACGTAGATACGGCAGCCTAGAAAAGTAAGTTCCCTCCTAACCATATGCAAGCACTCCCAGTTTGTTGCCGATGTCCATTTTTCTCTATGAGTTCATGGTGACTTAACCCTAACCCTAAGTGGAATTTTCCTCCAATGGGATCTTCCCATGTATTTTAGCAGGAAACGTAAATACGGCAGCCTAGAAAAGTAAGTTCCCTCCTAACCATATCCAAGCACTCCCAGTTTTTTGCCGATGTCCATTTTTCTCTATGAGTTCATGGTGACCTAACCCTAACACTAAGTGGAATTTTCCTCCAATGGGATTTTCCTATGTATTTTAGCAGGAAACATAGATAGGGCAGACTAGAAAAGTAAGTTCCCTCCTAACCATATGCAAGCACTCCCAGTTTGTTGCCGATGTCCATTTTTCTCTATGAGTTCATGGTGACCTAACCCTAACCTTAAGTGGAATTTTCCTCCAATGGGATTTTCCCATATATTTTACCAGGAAACATAGATAGGGAAGCCTAGAAAAGTAAGTTCCCTCCTAACCATTCCCAAGCACTCCGAATTTATTCACAATGTCCCTGTTGCTCTCCATATTTATGGTGACCTAACCCTAACCCTAGGTGGAATTTTCCTCCAATGGGATTTTCCCATGTATTTTACCAGGAAACATAGATAGGGAAGCCTAGAAAAGTAAGTGCCCTCCTAACCATTCTCAAGCACTCCGAATTTATTGACAATGTCCCTGTGGTTCTCCATATTCATGGTGACCTAACCCTAACCCTAGGTGGAATTTTCCTCCAATGGGATTTTCCCATGTATTTTACCAGGAAACGTAGATACGGCAGCCTAGAAAAGTAAGTTCCCTCCTAACCATATCCAAGCACTCCCAGTTTGTTGCCGATGTCCATTTTTCTCTATGAGTTCATGGTGACTTAACCCTAACCCTAAGTGGAATTTTCCTCCAATGGGATCTTCCCATGTATTTTAGCAGGAAATGTAGATACGGCAGCCTAGAAAAGTAAGTTCCGTCCTAACCATATCCAAGCACTCCCAGTTTGTTGCCGATGTCCATTTTTCTCTATGAGTTCATGGTGACCTAACCCTAACACTAAGTGGAATTTTCCTCCAATGGGATTTTCCCATGTATTTTAGCAGGAAACAAAGATAGGGCAGCCTAGAAATTTCTTTGCCCTCCTAATCATTCCCAACCACTCCGAATTTATTGGCAATGTCCATGTTTCTCTCCATGTTCATGGTGACCTAACCCAAATGCTATGTGGAATTTTCCTCCAATGGGATTTTCCCGTATATTTTACCAGGAAAAATAGATAGGGAAGCCTAGAAAAATAAGTGCCCTCCTATCCATTCCCAAGCACTCAGAATTTATTGACAATGTCCATGTTGCTCTCCATATTCATGGTGACCTAACCCTAACCCTAGGTGGAATTTTCCTCCAATGGGATCTTCCCATGTATTTTAGCAGGAAACGTAAATACGGCAGCCTAGAAAAGTAAGTTCCCTCCTAACCATATCCAAGCACTCCCAGTTTTTTGCCGATGTCCATTTTTCTCTATGAGTTCATGGTGACCTAACCCTAACCCTAAGTGGAATTTTCCTCCAATGGGATTTTCCCATATATTTTACCAGGAAACATAGATAGGGAAGCCTAGAAAAGTAAGTTCCCTCCTAACCATTCCCAAGCACTCCGAATTTATTCACAATGTCCCTGTTGCTCTCCATATTTATGGTGACCTAACCCTAACCCTAGGTGGAATTTTCCTGCAATGGGATTTTCCCATGTATTTTACCAGGAAACGTAGATACGGCAGCCTAGAAAAGTAAGTTCCCTCCTAACCATATCCAAGCACTCCCAGTTTGTTGCCGATGTCCATTTTTCTCTATGATTTCATGGTGACCTAACCCTAACCCTAAGTGGAATTTTCCTCCAATGGGATCTTCCCATGTATTTTAGCAGGAAACGTAGATACGGCAGCCTAGAAAAGTAAGTTCCCTCCTAACCATATGCAAGCACTCCCAGTTTGTTGCCTATGTCCATTTTTCTCTATGAGTTCATGGTGACTTAACCCTAACCCTAAGTGGAATTTTCCTCCAATGGGATTTTCCCATATATTTTACCAGGAAACATAGATAGGGAAGCCTAGAAAAGTAAGTTCCCTCCTAACCATTCCCAAGCACTCCGAATTTATTCACAATGTCCCTGTTGCTCTCCATATTTATGGTGACCTAACCCTAACCCTAGGTGGAATTTTCCTCCAATGGGATTTTCCCATGTATTTTACCAGGAAACATAGATAGGGAAGCCTAGAAAAGTAAGTGCCCTCCTAACCATTCCCAAGCACTCCGAATTTATTGACAATGTCCCTATTGCTCTCCATATTCATGGTGACCTAACCCTAATCCTAAGTGGAATTTTCCTCCAATGGGATTTCCCCATGCATTTTAGCAGGAAACATAGATATGGCAGCCTAGAAAAGTAAGTTCCCTCCTAACCATATCCAAGCACTCCCAGTTTGTTGCCGATGTCCATTTTTCTCTGTGAGTTCATGGTGACCTAACCCTAACCCTAGGTGGAATTTTCCTCCAATGGGATCTTCCCATGTATTTTAGCAGGAAAAGTAGATACGGCAGCCTAGAAAAGTAAGTTCCCTCCTAACCATATCCAAGCACTCCCAGTTTGTTGCCGATGTCCATTTTTCTCTATGAGTTCATGGTGACCTAACCCTAACCCTAGGTGGAATTTTCCTCCAATGGGATTTTCCCATGTATTTTACCAGGAAACATAGATAGGGAAGCCTAGAAGTGCCCTCCTAACCATTCCCAAGCACTCCAAATTTATTGACAATGTCCCTATTGCTCTCCATATTCATGGTGACCTAACCCTAACCCTAGGTGGAATTTTCCTCCAATGGGATTTTCCCATGTATTTTACCAGGAAACGTAGATACGGCAGCCTAGAAAAGTAAGTTCCCTCCTAACCATATCCAAGCACTCCCAGTTTGTTGCCGATGTCCATTTTTCTCTATGAGTTCATGGTGACCTAACCCTAACCCTAAGTGGAATTTTCCTCCAATGGGATTTCCCCATGCATTTTAGCAGGAAACATAGATAGGGCAGCCTAGGAAAGTAAGTTCCCTCCTAACCATATCCAAGCACTCCCAGTTTGTTGCCGATGTCCATTTTTCTCTATGAGTTCATGGTGACCTAACCCTAACCCTAGGTGGAATTTTCCTCCAATGGGATCTTCCCATGTATTTTAGCAGGAAACGTAGATACGGCAGCCTAGAAAAGTAAGTTCCCTCCTAACCATATCCAAGCACTCCCAGTTTGTTGCCGATGTCCATTTTTCTCTATGAGTTCATGGTGACCTAACCCTAACCCTAGGTGGAATTTTCCTCCAATGGGATTTTCCCATGTATTTTACCAGGAAACATAGATAGGGAAGCCTAGAAAAGTAAGTGCCCTCCTAACCATTCCCAAGCACTCCGAATTTATTGACAATGTCCCTATTGCTCTCCATATTCATGGTGACCTAACCCTAACCCTAGGTGGAATTTTCCTCCAATGGGATTTTCCCATGTATTTTACCAGGAAACGTAGATACGGCAGCCTAGAAAAGTAAGTTCCCTCCTAACCATATCCAAGCACTCCCAGTTTGTTGCCGATGTCCATTTTTCTCTATGAGTTCATGGTGACCTAACCCTAACCCTAAGTGGAATTTTCCTCCAATGGGATTTCCCCATGCATTTTAGCAGGAAACATAGATAGGGCAGCCTAGGAAAGTAAGTTCCCTCCTAACCATATCCAAGCACTCCCAGTTTGTTGCCGATGTCCATTTTTCTCTATGAGTTCATGGTGACCTAACCCTAAGTGGAATTTTCCTCCAATGGGATTTTCCCATGCATTTTAGCAGGAAACATAGATAGGGCAGCCTAGAAAAGTAAGTTCCCTCCTAACCATATGCAAGCACTCCCAGTTTGTTGCCGATCTCCATTTTTCTCTATGAGTTCATGGTGACTTAACCCTAACCCTAAGTGGAATTTTCCTCCAATGGGATCTTCCCATGTATTTTACCAGGAAACGTAGATACGGCAGCCTAGAAAAGTAAGTTCTGTCCTAACCATATCCAAGCACTCCCAGTTTGTTGCCGATGTCCATTTTTCTCTGTGAGTTCATGGTGACCTAACCCTAACCCTAGGTGGAATTTTCCTCCAATGGGATCTTCCCATGTATTTTAGCAGGAAACGTAGATACGGCAGCCTAGAAAAGTAAGTTCCCTCCTAACCATATCCAAGCACTCCCAGTTTGTTGCCGATGTCCATTTTTCTCTATGAGTTCATGGTGACCTAACCCTAACCCTAAGTGGAATTTTCCTCCAATGGGATCTTCCCATGTATTTTAGCAGGAAATGTAGATACGGCAGCCTAGAAAAGTAAGTTCCCTCCTAACCATTCCCAAGCACTCCGAATTTATTGACAATGTCCCTGTGGCTCTCCATATTCATGGTGACCTAACCCTAACCCTAGGTGGAATTTTCCTCCAATGGGATTTTCCCATGTATTTTACCAGGAAACATAGATAGGGAAGCCTAGAAAAGTAAGTGCCCTCCTAACCATTCCCAAGCACTCCGAATTTATTGACAATGTCCCTATTGCTCTCCATATTCATGGTGACCTAACCCTAATCCTAAGTGGAATTTTCCTCCAATGGGATTTCCTCATGCATTTTAGCAGGAAACATAGATACGGCAGCCTAGAAAAGTAAGTTCCCTCCTAACCATATCCAAGCACTCCCAGTTTGTTGCCGATGTCCATTTTTCTCTATGATTTCATGGTGACCTAACCCTAACCCTAAGTGGAATTTTCCTCCAATGGGATCTTCCCATGTATTTTAGCAGGAAACGTAGATACGGCAGCCTAGAAAAGTAAGTTCCCTCCTAACCATATGCAAGCACTCCCAGTTTGTTGCCGATGTCCATTTTTCTCTATGAGTTCATGGTGACTTAACCCTAACCCTAAGTGGAATTTTCCTCCAATGGGATCTTCCCATGTATTTTAGCAGGAAACGTAAATACGGCAGCCTAGAAAAGTAAGTTCCCTCCTAACCATATCCAAGCACTCCCAGTTTTTTGCCGATGTCCATTTTTCTCTATGAGTTCATGGTGACCTAACCCTAACACTAAGTGGAATTTTCCTCCAATGGGATTTTCCTATGTATTTTAGCAGGAAACATAGATAGGGCAGACTAGAAAAGTAAGTTCCCTCCTAACCATATGCAAGCACTCCCAGTTTGTTGCCGATGTCCATTTTTCTCTATGAGTTCATGGTGACCTAACCCTAACCTTAAGTGGAATTTTCCTCCAATGGGATTTTCCCATATATTTTACCAGGAAACATAGATAGGGAAGCCTAGAAAAGTAAGTTCCCTCCTAACCATTCCCAAGCACTCCGAATTTATTCACAATGTCCCTGTTGCTCTCCATATTTATGGTGACCTAACCCTAACCCTAGGTGGAATTTTCCTCCAATGGGATTTTCCCATGTATTTTACCAGGAAACATAGATAGGGAAGCCTAGAAAAATAAGTGCCCTCCTATCCATTCCCAAGCACTCAGAATTTATTGACAATGTCCATGTTGCTCTCCATATTCATGGTGACCTAACCCTAACCCTAGGTGGAATTTTCCTCCAATGGGATCTTCCCATGTATTTTAGCAGGAAACGTAAATACGGCAGCCTAGAAAAGTAAGTTCCCTCCTAACCATATCCAAGCACTCCCAGTTTTTTGCCGATGTCCATTTTTCTCTATGAGTTCATGGTGACCTAACCCTAACCCTAAGTGGAATTTTCCTCCAATGGGATTTTCCCATATATTTTACCAGGAAACATAGATAGGGAAGCCTAGAAAAGTAAGTTCCCTCCTAACCATTCCCAAGCACTCCGAATTTATTCACAATGTCCCTGTTGCTCTCCATATTTATGGTGACCTAACCCTAACCCTAGGTGGAATTTTCCTGCAATGGGATTTTCCCATGTATTTTACCAGGAAACGTAGATACGGCAGCCTAGAAAAGTAAGTTCCCTCCTAACCATATCCAAGCACTCCCAGTTTGTTGCCGATGTCCATTTTTCTCTATGATTTCATGGTGACCTAACCCTAACCCTAAGTGGAATTTTCCTCCAATGGGATCTTCCCATGTATTTTAGCAGGAAACGTAGATACGGCAGCCTAGAAAAGTAAGTTCCCTCCTAACCATATGCAAGCACTCCCAGTTTGTTGCCTATGTCCATTTTTCTCTATGAGTTCATGGTGACTTAACCCTAACCCTAAGTGGAATTTTCCTCCAATGGGATTTTCCCATATATTTTACCAGGAAACATAGATAGGGAAGCCTAGAAAAGTAAGTTCCCTCCTAACCATTCCCAAGCACTCCGAATTTATTCACAATGTCCCTGTTGCTCTCCATATTTATGGTGACCTAACCCTAACCCTAGGTGGAATTTTCCTCCAATGGGATTTTCCCATGTATTTTACCAGGAAACATAGATAGGGAAGCCTAGAAAAGTAAGTGCCCTCCTAACCATTCCCAAGCACTCCGAATTTATTGACAATGTCCCTATTGCTCTCCATATTCATGGTGACCTAACCCTAATCCTAAGTGGAATTTTCCTCCAATGGGATTTCCCCATGCATTTTAGCAGGAAACATAGATATGGCAGCCTAGAAAAGTAAGTTCCCTCCTAACCATATCCAAGCACTCCCAGTTTGTTGCCGATGTCCATTTTTCTCTGTGAGTTCATGGTGACCTAACCCTAACCCTAGGTGGAATTTTCCTCCAATGGGATCTTCCCATGTATTTTAGCAGGAAAAGTAGATACGGCAGCCTAGAAAAGTAAGTTCCCTCCTAACCATATCCAAGCACTCCCAGTTTGTTGCCGATGTCCATTTTTCTCTATGAGTTCATGGTGACCTAACCCTAACCCTAGGTGGAATTTTCCTCCAATGGGATTTTCCCATGTATTTTACCAGGAAACATAGATAGGGAAGCCTAGAAGTGCCCTCCTAACCATTCCCAAGCACTCCAAATTTATTGACAATGTCCCTATTGCTCTCCATATTCATGGTGACCTAACCCTAACCCTAGGTGGAATTTTCCTCCAATGGGATTTTCCCATGTATTTTACCAGGAAACGTAGATACGGCAGCCTAGAAAAGTAAGTTCCCTCCTAACCATATCCAAGCACTCCCAGTTTGTTGCCGATGTCCATTTTTCTCTATGAGTTCATGGTGACCTAACCCTAACCCTAAGTGGAATTTTCCTCCAATGGGATTTCCCCATGCATTTTAGCAGGAAACATAGATAGGGCAGCCTAGGAAAGTAAGTTCCCTCCTAACCATATCCAAGCACTCCCAGTTTGTTGCCGATGTCCATTTTTCTCTATGAGTTCATGGTGACCTAACCCTAACCCTAAGTGGAATTTTCCTCCAATGGGATTTTCCCATGCATTTTAGCAGGAAACATAGATAGGGCAGCCTAGAAAAGTAAGTTCCCTCCTAACCATATGCAAGCACTCCCAGTTTGTTGCCGATCTCCATTTTTCTCTATGAGTTCATGGTGACTTAACCCTAACCCTAAGTGGAATTTTCCTCCAATGGGATCTTCCCATGTATTTTACCAGGAAACGTAGATACGGCAGCCTAGAAAAGTAAGTTCTGTCCTAACCATATCCAAGCACTCCCAGTTTGTTGCCGATGTCCATTTTTCTCTGTGAGTTCATGGTGACCTAACCCTAACCCTAGGTGGAATTTTCCTCCAATGGGATCTTCCCATGTATTTTAGCAGGAAACGTAGATACGGCAGCCTAGAAAAGTAAGTTCCCTCCTAACCATATCCAAGCACTCCCAGTTTGTTGCCGATGTCCATTTTTCTCTATGAGTTCATGGTGACCTAACCCTAACACTAAGTGGAATTTTCCTCCAATGGGATTTTCCTATGTATTTTAGCAGGAAACAATGATAGGGCAGCCTAGAAAAGTAAGTTCCCTCCTAACCATATGCAAGCACTCCCAGTTTGTTGCCGATGTCCCTGTGGTTCTCCATATTCATGGTGACCTAACCCTAACCCTAGGTGGAATTTTCCTCCAATGGGATTTTCCCATGTATTTTACCAGGAAACGTAGATACGGCAGCCTAGAAAAGTAAGTTCCCTCCTAACCATATCCAAGCACTCCCAGTTTGTTGCCGATGTCCATTTTTCTCTATGATTTCATGGTGACCTAACCCTAACCCTAAGTGGAATTTTCCTCCAATGGGATCTTCCCATGTATTTTAGCAGGAAACGTAGATACGGCAGCCTAGAAAAGTAAGTTCCCTCCTAACCATATGCAAGCACTCCCAGTTTGTTGCCGATGTCCATTTTTCTCTATGAGTTCATGGTGACTTAACCCTAACCCTAAGTGGAATTTTCCTCCAATGGGATCTTCCCATGTATTTTAGCAGGAAACGTAAATACGGCAGCCTAGAAAAGTAAGTTCCCTCCTAACCATATCCAAGCACTCCCAGTTTTTTGCCGATGTCCATTTTTCTCTATGAGTTCATGGTGACCTAACCCTAACACTAAGTGGAATTTTCCTCCAATGGGATTTTCCTATGTATTTTAGCAGGAAACATAGATAGGGCAGCCTAGAAAAGTAAGTTCCCTACTAACCATATGCAAGCACTCCCAGTTTGTTGCCGATGTCCATTTTTCTCTATGAGTTCATGGTGACCTAACCCTAACCTTAAGTGGAATTTTCCTCCAATGGGATTTTCCCATATATTTTACCAGGAAACATAGATAGGGAAGCCTAGAAAAGTAAGTTCCCTCCTAACCATTCCCAAGCACTCCGAATTTATTCACAATGTCCCTGTTGCTCTCCATATTTATGGTGACCTAACCCTAACCCTAGGTGGAATTTTCCTCCAATGGGATTTTCCCATGTATTTTACCAGGAAACATAGATAGGGAAGCCTAGAAAAGTAAGTGCCCTCCTAACCATTCCCAAGCACTCCGAATTTATTGACAATGTCCCTATTGCTCTCCATATTCATGGTGACCTAACCCTAATCCTAAGTGGAATTTTCCTCCAATGGGATTTCCCCATGCATTTTAGCAGGAAACATAGATATGGCAGCCTAGAAAACTAAGTTCCCTCCTAACCATATCCAAGCACTCCCAGTTTGTTGCCGATGTCCATTTTTCTCTGTGAGTTCATGGTGACCTAACCCTAACCCTAGGTGGAATTTTCCTCCAATGGGATCTTCCCATGTATTTTAGCAGGAAACGTAGATACGGCAGCCTAGAAAAGTAAGTTCCCTCCTAACCATATCCAAGCACTCCCAGTTTGTTGCCGATGTCCATTTTTCTCTATGAGTTCATGGTGACCTAACCCTAACCCTAGGTGGAATTTTCCTCCAATGGGATTTTCCCATGTATTTTACCAGGAAACATAGATAGGGAAGCCTAGAAAAGTAAGTGCCCTCCTAACCATTCCCAAGCACTCCGAATTTATTGACAATGTCCCTATTGCTCTCCATATTCATGGTGACCTAACCCTAACCCTAGGTGGAATTTTCCTCCAATGGGATTTTCCCATGCATTTTACCAGGAAACGTAGATACGGCAGCCTAGAAAAGTAAGTTCTGTCCTAACCATATCCAAGCACTCCCAGTTTGTTGCCGATGTCCATTTTTCTCTGTGAGTTCATGGTGACCTAACCCTATCCCTAGGTGGAATTTTCCTCCAATGGGATCTTCCCATGTATTTTAGCAGGAAACGTGCATACGGCAGCCTAGAAAAGTAAGTTCCCTCCTAACCATATCCAAGCACTCCCAGTTTGTTGCCGATGTCCATTTTTCTCTATGAGTTCATGGTGACCTAACCCTAACCCTAAGTGGAATTTTCCTCCAATGGGATCTTCCCATGTATTTTAGCAGGAAATGTAGATACGGCAGCCTAGAAAAGTAAGTTCCCTCCTAACCATTCCCAAGCACTCCGAATTTATTGACAATGTCCCTGTGGCTCTCCATATTCATGGTTTCCTAACCCTAACCCTAGGTGGAATTTTCCTCCAATGGGATTTTCCCATGTATTTTACCAGGAAACATAGATAGGGAAGCCTAGAAAAGTAAGTGCCATCCTAACCATTCCCAAGCACTCCGAATTTATTGACAATGTCCCTATTGCTCTCCATATTCATGGTGACCTAACCCTAATCCTAAGTGGAATTTTCCTCCAATGGGATTTCCCCATGCATTTTAGCAGGAAACATAGATAGGGCAGCCTAGAAAAGTAAGTTCCCTCCTAACCATATCCAAGCACTCCCAGTTTGTTGCCGATGTCCATTTTTCTCTATGAGTTCATGGTGACCTAACCCTAACCCTAAGTGGAATTTTCCTCCAATGGGATTTTCCCATGCATTTTAGCAGGAAACATAGATAGGGCAGCCTAGAAAAGTAAGTTCCCTCCTAACCATATGCAAGCACTCCCAGTTTGTTGCCGATGTCCATTTTTCTCTATGAGTTCATGGTGACCTAACCCTAACCCTAAGTGGAATTTTCCTCCAATGGGATTTTCCCATATATTTTACCAGGAAACATAGATAGGGAAGCCTAGAAAAGTAAGTTCCCTCCTAACCATTCCCAAGCACTCCGAATTTATTCACAATGTCCCTGTTGCTCTCCATATTTATGGTGACCTAACCCTAACCCTAGGTGGAATTTTCCTCCAATGGGATTTTCCCATGTATTTTACCAGGAAACATAGATAGGGAAGCCTAGAAAAGTAAGTGCCCTCCTAACCATTCTCAAGCACTCCGAATTTATTGACAATGTCCCTGTTGCTCTCCATATTCATGGTGACCTAACCCTAACCCTAGGTGGAGTTTTCCTCCAATGGGATTTTCCCATGTATTTTACCAGGAAACGTAGATACGGCAGCCTAGAAAAGTAAGTTCCCTCCTAACCATATCCAAGCACTCCCAGTTTGTTGCCGATGTCCATTTTTCTCTATGAGTTCATGGTGACTTAACCCTAACCCTAAGTGGAATTTTCCTCCAATGGGATCTTCCCATGTATTTTAGCAGGAAATGTAGATACTGCAGCCTAGAAAAGTAAGTTCCGTCCTAACCATATCCAAGCACTCCCAGTTTGTTGCCGATGTCCATTTTTCTCTATGAGTTCATGGTGACCTAACCCTAACACTAAGTGGAATTTTCCTCCAATGGGATTTTCCCATGTATTTTAGCAGGAAACAAAGATAGGGCAGCCTAGAAATTTCTTTGCCCTCCTAATCATTCCCAACCACTCCGAATTTATTGGCAATGTCCATGTTTCTCTCCATGTTCATGGTGACCTAACCCAAATGCTATGTGGAATTTTCCTCCAATGGGATTTTCCCGTATATTTTACCAGGAAAAATAGATAGGGAAGCCTAGAAAAATAAGTGCCCTCCTATCCATTCCCAAGCACTCAGAATTTATTGACAATGTCCATGTTGCTCTCCATATTCATGGTGACCTAACCCTAACCCTAGGTGGAATTTTCCTCCAATGGGATCTTCCCATGTATTTTAGCAGGAAACGTAAATACGGCAGCCTAGAAAAGTAAGTTCCCTCCTAACCATATCCAAGCACTCCCAGTTTTTTGCCGATGTCCATTTTTCTCTATGAGTTCATGGTGACCTAACCCTAACCCTAAGTGGAATTTTCCTCCAATGGGATTTTCCCATATATTTTACCAGGAAACATAGATAGGGAAGCCTAGAAAAGTAAGTTCCCTCCTAACCATTCCCAAGCACTCCGAATTTATTCACAATGTCCCTGTTGCTCTCCATATTTATGGTGACCTAACCCTAACCCTAGGTGGAATTTTCCTCCAATGGGATTTTCCTATGTATTTTAGCAGGAAACAATGATAGGGCAGCCTAGAAAAGTAAGTTCCCTCCTAACCATATGCAAGCACTCCCAGTTTGTTGCCGATGTCCCTGTTGTTCTCCATATTCATGGTGACCTAACCCTAACCCCAGGTGGAATTTTCCTCCAATGGGATTTTCCCATGTATTTTACCAGGAAACGTAGATACGGCAGCCTAGAAAAGTAAGTTCCCTCCTAACCATATGCAAGCACTCCCAGTTTGTTGCCGATGTCCATTTTTCTCTATGATTTCATGGTGACCTAACCCTAACCCTAAGTGGAATTTTCCTCCAATGGGATCTTCCCATGTATTTTAGCAGGAAACGTAGATACGGCAGCCTAGAAAAGTAAGTTCCCTCCTAACCATATGCAAGCACTCCCAGTTTGTTGCCTATGTCCATTTTTCTCTATGAGTTCATGGTGACTTAACCCTAACCCTAAGTGGAATTTTCCTCCAATGGGATCTTCCCATGTATTTTAGCAGGAAACGTAAATACGGCAGCCTAGAAAAGTAAGTTCCCTCCTAACCATATCCAAGCACTCCGAGTTTTTTGCCGATGTCCATTTTTCTCTATGAGTTCATGGTGACCTAACCCTAACACTAAGTGGAATTTTCCTCCAATGGGATTTTCCTATGTATTTTAGCAGGAAACATAGATAGGGCAGCCTAGAAAAGTAAGTTCCCTACTAACCATATGCAAGCACTCCCAGTTTGTTGCCGATGTCCATTTTTCTCTGAGTTCATGGTGACCTAACCCTAACCTTAAGTGGAATTTTCCTCCAATGGGATTTTCCCATATATTTTACCAGGAAACATAGATAGGGAAGCCTAGAAAAGTAAGTTCCCTCCTAACCATTCCCAAGCACTCCGAATTTATTCACAATGTCCCTGTTGCTCTCCATATTTATGGTGACCTAACCCTAACCCTAGGTGGAATTTTCCTCCAATGGGATTTTCCCATGTATTTTACCAGGAAACATAGATAGGGAAGCCTAGAAAAGTAAGTGCCCTCCTAACCATTCCCAAGCACTCCGAATTTATTGACAATGTCCCTATTGCTCTCCATATTCATGGTGACCTAACCCTAATCCTAAGTGGAATTTTCCTCCAATGGGATTTCCCCATGCATTTTAGCAGGAAACATAGATATGGCAGCCTAGAAAAGTAAGTTCCCTCCTAACCATATCCAAGCACTCCCAGTTTGTTGCCGATGTCCATTTTTCTCTGTGAGTTCATGGTGACCTAACCCTAACCCTAGGTGGAATTTTCCTCCAATGGGATCTTCCCATGTATTTTAGCAGGAAACGTAGATACGGCAGCCTAGAAAAGTAAGTTCCCTCCTAACCATATCCAAGCACTCCCAGTTTGTTGCCGATGTCCATTTTTCTCTATGAGTTCATGGTGACCTAACCCTAACCCTAGGTGGAATTTTCCTCCAATGGGATTTTCCCATGTATTTTACCAGGAAACATAGATAGGGAAGCCTAGAAGTGCCCTCCTAACCATTCCCAAGCACTCCAAATTTATTGACAATGTCCCTATTGCTCTCCATATTCATGGTGACCTAACCCTAACCCTAGGTGGAATTTTCCTCCAATGGGATTTTCCCATGTATTTTACCAGGAAACGTAGATACGGCAGCCTAGAAAAGTAAGTTCCCTCCTAACCATATCCAAGCACTCCCAGTTTTTTGCCGATGTCCATTTTTCTCTATGAGTTCATGGTGACCTAACCCTAACACTAAGTGGAATTTTCCTCCAATGGGATTTTCCTATGTATTTTAGCAGGAAACAATGATAGGGCAGCCTAGAAAAGTAAGTTCCCTCCTAACCATATGCAAGCACTCCCAGTTTGTTGCCGATGTCCCTGTGGTTCTCCATATTCATGGTGACCTAACCCTAACCCTAGGTGGAATTTTCCTCCAATGGGATTTTCCCATGTATTTTACCAGGAAACCTAGATACGGCAGCCTAGAAAAGTAAGTTCCCTCCTAACCATATCCAAGCACTCCCAGTTTGTTGCCGATGTCCATTTTTCTCTATGAGTTCATGGTGACTTAACCCTAACCCTAAGTGGAATTTTCCTCCAATGGGATCTTCCCATGTATTTTAGCAGGAAACGTAAATACGGCAGCCTAGAAAAGTAAGTTCCCTCCTAACCATATGCAAGCACTCCCAGTTTGTTGCCTATGTCCATTTTTCTCTATGAGTTCATGGTGACTTAACCCTAACCCTAAGTGGAATTTTCCTCCAATGGGATCTTCCCATGTATTTTAGCAGGAAACGTAAATACGGCAGCCTAGAAAAGTAAGTTCCCTCCTAACCATATCCAAGCACTCCGAGTTTTTTGCCGATGTCCATTTTTCTCTATGAGTTCATGGTGACCTAACCCTAACACTAAGTGGAATTTTCCTCCAATGGGATTTTCCTATGTATTTTAGCAGGAAACATAGATAGGGCAGCCTAGAAAAGTAAGTTCCCTACTAACCATATGCAAGCACTCCCAGTTTGTTGCCGATGTCCATTTTTCTCTGAGTTCATGGTGACCTAACCCTAACCTTAAGTGGAATTTTCCTCCAATGGGATTTTCCCATATATTTTACCAGGAAACATAGATAGGGAAGCCTAGAAAAGTAAGTTCCCTCCTAACCATTCCCAAGCACTCCGAATTTATTCACAATGTCCCTGTTGCTCTCCATATTTATGGTGACCTAACCCTAACCCTAGGTGGAATTTTCCTCCAATGGGATTTTCCCATGTATTTTACCAGGAAACATAGATAGGGAAGCCTAGAAAAGTAAGTGCCCTCCTAACCATTCCCAAGCACTCCGAATTTATTGACAATGTCCCTATTGCTCTCCATATTCATGGTGACCTAACCCTAATCCTAAGTGGAATTTTCCTCCAATGGGATTTCCCCATGCATTTTAGCAGGAAACATAGATATGGCAGCCTAGAAAAGTAAGTTCCCTCCTAACCATATCCAAGCACTCCCAGTTTGTTGCCGATGTCCATTTTTCTCTGTGAGTTCATGGTGACCTAACCCTAACCCTAGGTGGAATTTTCCTCCAATGGGATCTTCCCATGTATTTTAGCAGGAAACGTAGATACGGCAGCCTAGAAAAGTAAGTTCCCTCCTAACCATATCCAAGCACTCCCAGTTTGTTGCCGATGTCCATTTTTCTCTATGAGTTCATGGTGACCTAACCCTAACCCTAGGTGGAATTTTCCTCCAATGGGATTTTCCCATGTATTTTACCAGGAAACATAGATAGGGAAGCCTAGAAGTGCCCTCCTAACCATTCCCAAGCACTCCAAATTTATTGACAATGTCCCTATTGCTCTCCATATTCATGGTGACCTAACCCTAACCCTAGGTGGAATTTTCCTCCAATGGGATTTTCCCATGTATTTTACCAGGAAACGTAGATACGGCAGCCTAGAAAAGTAAGTTCCCTCCTAACCATATCCAAGCACTCCCAGTTTTTTGCCGATGTCCATTTTTCTCTATGAGTTCATGGTGACCTAACCCTAACACTAAGTGGAATTTTCCTCCAATGGGATTTTCCTATGTATTTTAGCAGGAAACAATGATAGGGCAGCCTAGAAAAGTAAGTTCCCTCCTAACCATATGCAAGCACTCCCAGTTTGTTGCCGATGTCCCTGTGGTTCTCCATATTCATGGTGACCTAACCCTAACCCTAGGTGGAATTTTCCTCCAATGGGATTTTCCCATGTATTTTACCAGGAAACCTAGATACGGCAGCCTAGAAAAGTAAGTTCCCTCCTAACCATATCCAAGCACTCCCAGTTTGTTGCCGATGTCCATTTTTCTCTATGAGTTCATGGTGACTTAACCCTAACCCTAAGTGGAATTTTCCTCCAATGGGATCTTCCCATGTATTTTAGCAGGAAACGTAAATACGGCAGCCTAGAAAAGTAAGTTCCCTCCTAACCATATCCAAGCACTCCGAGTTTTTTGCCGATGTCCATTTTTCTCTATGAGTTCATGGTGACCTAACCCTAACACTAAGTGGAATTTTCCTACAATGGGATTTTCCTATGTATTTTAGCAGGAAACATAGATAGGGCAGCCTAGAAAAGTAAGTTCCCTACTAACCATATGCAAGCACTCCCAGTTTGTTGCCGATGTCCATTTTTCTCTGAGTTCATGGTGACCTAACCCTAACCTTAAGTGGAATTTTCCTCCAATGGGATTTTCCCATATATTTTACCAGGAAACATAGATAGGGAAGCCTAGAAAAGTAAGTTCCCTCCTAACCATTCCCAAGCACTCCGAATTTATTCACAATGTCCCTGTTGCTCTCCATATTTATGGTGACCTAACCCTAACCCTAGGTGGAATTTTCCTCCAATGGGATTTTCCCATGTATTTTACCAGGAAACATAGATAGGGAAGCCTAGAAAAGTAAGTGCCCTCCTAACCATTCCCAAGCACTCCGAATTTATTGACAATGTCCCTATTGCTCTCCATATTCATGGTGACCTAACCCTAATCCTAAGTGGAATTTTCCTCCAATGGGATTTCCCCATGCATTTTAGCAGGAAACATAGATATGGCAGCCTAGAAAAGTAAGTTCCCTCCTAACCATATCCAAGCACTCCCAGTTTGTTGCCGATGTCCATTTTTCTCTGTGAGTTCATGGTGACCTAACCCTAACCCTAGGTGGAATTTTCCTCCAATGGGATCTTCCCATGTATTTTAGCAGGAAACGTAGATACGGCAGCCTAGAAAAGTAAGTTCCCTCCTAACCATATCCAAGCACTCCCAGTTTGTTGCCGATGTCCATTTTTCTCTATGAGTTCATGGTGACCTAACCCTAACCCTAGGTGGAATTTTCCTCCAATGGGATTTTCCCATGTATTTTACCAGGAAACATAGATAGGGAAGCCTAGAAGTGCCCTCCTAACCATTCCCAAGCACTCCAAATTTACTGACAATGTCCCTATTGCTCTCCATATTCATGGTGACCTAACCCTAACCCTAGGTGGAATTTTCCTCCAATGGGATTTTCCCATGTATTTTACCAGGAAACGTAGATACGGCAGCCTAGAAAAGTAAGTTCCCTCCTAACCATATCCAAGCACTCCCAGTTTGTTGCCGATGTCCATTTTTCTCTATGAGTTCATGGTGACCTAACCCTAACCCTAAGTGGAATTTTCCTCCAATGGGATTTCCCCATGCATTTTAGCAGGAAACATAGATAGGGCAGCCTAGGAAAGTAAGTTCCCTCCTAACCATATCCAAGCACTCCCAGTTTGTTGCCGATGTCCATTTTTCTCTATGAGTTCATGGTGACCTAACCCTAACCCTAAGTGGAATTTTCCTCCAATGGGATTTTCCCATGCATTTTAGCAGGAAACATAGATAGGGCAGCCTAGAAAAGTAAGTTCCCTCCTAACCATATGCAAGCACTCCCAGTTTGTTGCCGATCTCCATTTTTCTCTATGAGTTCATGGTGACTTAACCCTAACCCTAAGTGGAATTTTCCTCCAATGGGATCTTCCCATGTATTTTACCAGGAAACGTAGATACGGCAGCCTAGAAAAGTAAGTTCTGTCCTAACCATATCCAAGCACTCCCAGTTTGTTGCCGATGTCCATTTTTCTCTGTGAGTTCATGGTGACCTAACCCTAACCCTAGGTGGAATTTTCCTCCAATGGGATCTTCCCATGTATTTTAGCAGGAAACGTAGATACGGCAGCCTAGAAAAGTAAGTTCCCTCCTAACCATATCCAAGCACTCCCAGTTTGTTGCCGATGTCCATTTTTCTCTATGAGTTCATGGTGACCTAACCCTAACACTAAGTGGAATTTTCCTCCAATGGGATTTTCCTATGTATTTTAGCAGGAAACAATGATAGGGCAGCCTAGAATAGTAAGTTCCCTCCTAACCATATGCAAGCACTCCCAGTTTTTTGCCGATGTCCATTTTTCTCTATGAGTTCATGGTGACCTAACCCTAACACTAAGTGGAATTTTCCTCCAATGGGATTTTCCTATGTATTTTAGCAGGAAACATAGATAGGGCAGCCTAGAAAAGTAAGTTCCCTACTAACCATATGCAAGCACTCCCAGTTTGTTGCCGCTGTCCATTTTTCTCTGAGTTCATGGTGACCTAACCCTAACCTTAAGTGGAATTTTCCTCCAATGGGATTTTCCCATATATTTTACCAGGAAACATAGATAGGGAAGCCTAGAAAAGTAAGTTCCCTCCTAACCATTCCCAAGCACTCCGAATTTATTCACAATGTCCCTGTTGCTCTCCATATTTATGGTGACCTAACCCTAACCCTAGGTGGAATTTTCCTCCAATGGGATTTTCCCATGTATTTTACCAGGAAACATAGATAGGGAAGCCTAGAAAAGTAAGTGCCCTCCTAACCATTCCCAAGCACTCCGAATTTATTGACAATGTCCCTATTGCTCTCCATATTCATGGTGACCTAACCCTAATCCTAAGTGGAATTTTCCTCCAATGGGATTTCCCCATGCATTTTAGCAGGAAACATAGATATGGCAGCCTAGAAAAGTAAGTTCCCTCCTAACCATATCCAAGCACTCCCAGTTTGTTGCCGATGTCCATTTTTCTCTGTGAGTTCATGGTGACCTAACCCTAACCCTAGGTGGAATTTTCCTCCAATGGGATCTTCCCATGTATTTTAGCAGGAAACGTAGATACGGCAGCCTAGAAAAGTAAGTTCCCTCCTAACCATATCCAAGCACTCCCAGTTTGTTGCCGATGTCCATTTTTCTCTATGAGTTCATGGTGACCTAACCCTAACCCTAGGTGGAATTTTCCTCCAATGGGATTTTCCCATGTATTTTACCAGGAAACATAGATAGGGAAGCCTAGAAGTGCCCTCCTAACCATTCCCAAGCACTCCAAATTTATTGACAATGTCCCTATTGCTCTCCATATTCATGGTGACCTAACCCTAACCCTAGGTGGAATTTTCCTCCAATGGGATTTTCCCATGTATTTTAGCAGGAAACGTAGATACGGCAGCCTAGAAAAGTAAGTTCCCTCCTAACCATATCCAAGCACTCCCAGTTTGTTGCCGATGTCCATTTTTCTCTATGAGTTCATGGTGACCTAACCCTAACCCTAAGTGGAATTTTCCTCCAATGGGATTTCCCCATGCATTTTAGCAGGAAACATAGATAGGGCAGCCTAGGAAAGTAAGTTCCCTCCTAACCATATCCAAGCACTCCCAGTTTGTTGCCGATGTCCATTTTTCTCTATGAGTTCATGGTGACCTAACCCTAACCCTAAGTGGAATTTTCCTCCAATGGGATTTTCCCATGCATTTTAGCAGGAAACATAGATAGGGCAGCCTAGAAAAGTAAGTTCCCTCCTAACCATATGCAAGCACTCCCAGTTTGTTGCCGATCTCCATTTTTCTCTATGAGTTCATGGTGACTTAACCCTAACCCTAAGTGGAATTTTCCTCCAATGGGATCTTCCCATGTATTTTACCAGGAAACGTAGATACGGCAGCCTAGAAAAGTAAGTTCTGTCCTAACCATATCCAAGCACTCCCAGTTTGTTGCCGATGTCCATTTTTCTCTGTGAGTTCATGGTGACCTAACCCTAACCCTAGGTGGAATTTTCCTCCAATGGGATCTTCCCATGTATTTTAGCAGGAAACGTAGATACGGCAGCCTAGAAAAGTAAGTTCCCTCCTAACCATATCCAAGCACTCCCAGTTTGTTGCCGATGTCCATTTTTCTCTATGAGTTCATGGTGACCTAACCCTAACACTAAGTGGAATTTTCCTCCAATGGGATTTTCCTATGTATTTTAGCAGGAAACAATGATAGGGCAGCCTAGAAAAGTAAGTTCCCTCCTAACCATATGCAAGCACTCCCAGTTTGTTGCCGATGTCCCTGTGGTTCTCCATATTCATGGTGACCTAACCCTAACCCTAGGTGGAATTTTCCTCCAATGGGATTTTCCCATGTATTTTACCAGGAAACGTAGATACGGCAGCCTAGAAAAGTAAGTTCCCTCCTAACCATATCCAAGCACTCCCAGTTTGTTGCCGATGTCCATTTTTCTCTATGATTTCATGGTGACCTAACCCTAACCCTAAGTGGAATTTTCCTCCAATGGGATCTTCCCATGTATTTTAGCAGGAAACGTAGATACGGCAGCCTAGAAAAGTAAGTTCCCTCCTAACCATATGCAAGCACTCCCAGTTTGTTGCCGATGTCCATTTTTCTCTATGAGTTCATGGTGACTTAACCCTAACCCTAAGTGGAATTTTCCTCCAATGGGATCTTCCCATGTATTTTAGCAGGAAACGTAAATACGGCAGCCTAGAAAAGTAAGTTCCCTCCTAACCATATCCAAGCACTCCCAGTTTTTTGCCGATGTCCATTTTTCTCTATGAGTTCATGGTGACCTAACCCTAACACTAAGTGGAATTTTCCTCCAATGGGATTTTCCTATGTATTTTAGCAGGAAACATAGATAGGGCAGCCTAGAAAAGTAAGTTCCCTACTAACCATATGCAAGCACTCCCAGTTTGTTGCCGATGTCCATTTTTCTCTATGAGTTCATGGTGACCTAACCCTAACCTTAAGTGGAATTTTCCTCCAATGGGATTTTCCCATATATTTTACCAGGAAACATAGATAGGGAAGCCTAGAAAAGTAAGTTCCCTCCTAACCATTCCCAAGCACTCCGAATTTATTCACAATGTCCCTGTTGCTCTCCATATTTATGGTGACCTAACCCTAACCCTAGGTGGAATTTTCCTCCAATGGGATTTTCCCATGTATTTTACCAGGAAACATAGATAGGGAAGCCTAGAAAAGTAAGTGCCCTCCTAACCATTCCCAAGCACTCCGAATTTATTGACAATGTCCCTATTGCTCTCCATATTCATGGTGACCTAACCCTAATCCTAAGTGGAATTTTCCTCCAATGGGATTTCCCCATGCATTTTAGCAGGAAACATAGATATGGCAGCCTAGAAAACTAAGTTCCCTCCTAACCATATCCAAGCACTCCCAGTTTGTTGCCGATGTCCATTTTTCTCTGTGAGTTCATGGTGACCTAACCCTAACCCTAGGTGGAATTTTCCTCCAATGGGATCTTCCCATGTATTTTAGCAGGAAACGTAGATACGGCAGCCTAGAAAAGTAAGTTCCCTCCTAACCATATCCAAGCACTCCCAGTTTGTTGCCGATGTCCATTTTTCTCTATGAGTTCATGGTGACCTAACCCTAACCCTAGGTGGAATTTTCCTCCAATGGGATTTTCCCATGTATTTTACCAGGAAACATAGATAGGGAAGCCTAGAAAAGTAAGTGCCCTCCTAACCATTCCCAAGCACTCCGAATTTATTGACAATGTCCCTATTGCTCTCCATATTCATGGTGACCTAACCCTAACCCTAGGTGGAATTTTCCTCCAATGGGATTTTCCCATGCATTTTACCAGGAAACGTAGATACGGCAGCCTAGAAAAGTAAGTTCTGTCCTAACCATATCCAAGCACTCCCAGTTTGTTGCCGATGTCCATTTTTCTCTGTGAGTTCATGGTGACCTAACCCTAACCCTAAGTGGAATTTTCCTCCAATGGGATTTCCCCATGCATTTTAGCAGGAAACATAGATAGGGCAGCCTAGGAAAGTAAGTTCCCTCCTAACCATATCCAAGCACTCCCAGTTTGTTGCCGATGTCCATTTTTCTCTATGAGTTCATGGTGACCTAACCCTAACCCTAAGTGGAATTTTCCTCCAATGGGATTTTCCCATGCATTTTAGCAGGAAACATAGATAGGGCAGCCTAGAAAAGTAAGTTCCCTCTTAACCATATGCAAGCACTCCCAGTTTGTTGCCGATCTCCATTTTTCTCTATGAGTTCATGGTGACTTAACCCTAACCCTAAGTGGAATTTTCCTCCAATGGGATCTTCCCATGTATTTTACCAGGAAACGTAGATACGGCAGCCTAGAAAAGTAAGTTCTGTCCTAACCATATCCAAGCACTCCCAGTTTGTTGCCGATGTCCATTTTTCTCTGTGAGTTCATGGTGACCTAACCCTAACCCTAGGTGGAATTTTCCTCCAATGGGATCTTCCCATGTATTTTAGCAGGAAACGTAGATACGGCAGCCTAGAAAAGTAAGTTCCCTCCTAACCATATCCAAGCACTCCCAGTTTGTTGCCGATGTCCATTTTTCTCTATGAGTTCATGGTGACCTAACCCTAACACTAAGTGGAATTTTCCTCCAATGGGATTTTCCTATGTATTTTAGCAGGAAACAATGATAGGGCAGCCTAGAAAAGTAAGTTCCCTCCTAACCATATGCAAGCACTCCCAGTTTGTTGCCGATGTCCCTGTGGTTCTCCATATTCATGGTGACCTAACCCTAACCCTAGGTGGAATTTTCCTCCAATGGGATTTTCCCATGTATTTTACCAGGAAACGTAGATACGGCAGCCTAGAAAAGTAAGTTCCCTCCTAACCATATCCAAGCACTCCCAGTTTGTTGCCGATGTCCATTTTTCTCTATGATTTCATGGTGACCTAACCCTAACCCTAAGTGGAATTTTCCTCCA
This sequence comes from Bothrops alternatus, assembly GCA_034064705.1. Lineage (NCBI taxonomy): Eukaryota > Metazoa > Chordata > Lepidosauria > Squamata > Viperidae > Bothrops > Bothrops alternatus. The sequence goes on from JARGCV010000165.1 coordinate 2,627,868, forward strand.
ATGGGATCTTCCCATGTATTTTAGCAGGAAACGTAGATACGGCAGCCTAGAAAAGTAAGTTCCCTCCTAACCATATGCAAGCACTCCCAGTTTGTTGCCGATGTCCATTTTTCTCTATGAGTTCATGGTGACTTAACCCTAACCCTAAGTGGAATTTTCCTCCAATGGGATCTTCCCATGTATTTTAGCAGGAAGCGTAAATACGGCAGCCTAGAAAAGTAAGTTCCCTCCTAACCATATCCAAGCACTCCCAGTTTTTTGCCGATGTCCATTTTTCTCTATGAGTTCATGGTGACCTAACCCTAACACTAAGTGGAATTTTCCTCCAATGGGATTTTCCTATGTATTTTAGCAGGAAACATAGATAGGGCAGCCTAGAAAAGTAAGTTCCCTACTAACCATATGCAAGCACTCCCAGTTTGTTGCCGATGTCCATTTTTCTCTATGAGTTCATGGTGACCTAACCCTAACCTTAAGTGGAATTTTCCTCCAATGGGATTTTCCCATATATTTTACCAGGAAACATAGATAGGGAAGCCTAGAAAAGTAAGTTCCCTCCTAACCATTCCCAAGCACTCCGAATTTATTCACAATGTCCCTGTTGCTCTCCATATTTATGGTGACCTAACCCTAACCCTAGGTGGAATTTTCCTCCAATGGGATTTTCCCATGTATTTTACCAGGAAACATAGATAGGGAAGCCTAGAAAAGTAAGTGCCCTCCTAACCATTCCCAAGCACTCCGAATTTATTGACAATGTCCCTATTGCTCTCCATATTCATGGTGACCTAACCCTAATCCTAAGTGGAATTTTCCTCCAATGGGATTTCCCCATGCATTTTAGCAGGAAACATAGATATGGCAGCCTAGAAAACTAAGTTCCCTCCTAACCATATCCAAGCACTCCCAGTTTGTTGCCGATGTCCATTTTTCTCTGTGAGTTCATGGTGACCTAACCCTAACCCTAGGTGGAATTTTCCTCCAATGGGATCTTCCCATGTATTTTAGCAGGAAACGTAGATACGGCAGCCTAGAAAAGTAAGTTCCCTCCTAACCATTCCCAAGCACTCCGAATTTATTCACAATGTCCCTGTTGCTCTCCATATTTATGGTGACCTAACCCTAACCCTAGGTGGAATTTTCCTCCAATGGGATTTTCCCATGTATTTTACCAGGAAACATAGATAGGGAAGCCTAGAAAAGTAAGTGCCCTCCTAACCATTCCCAAGCACTCCGAATTTATTGACAATGTCCCTATTGCTCTCCATATTCATGGTGACCTAACCCTAACCCTAGGTGGAATTTTCCTCCAATGGGATTTTCCCATGCATTTTACCAGGAAACGTAGATACGGCAGCCTAGAAAAGTAAGTTCTGTCCTAACCATATCCAAGCACTCCCAGTTTGTTGCCGATGTCCATTTTTCTCTGTGAGTTCATGGTGACCTAACCCTAACCCTAGGTGGAATTTTCCTCCAATGGGATCTTCCCATGTATTTTAGCAGGAAACGTACATACGGCAGCCTAGAAAAGTAAGTTCCCTCCTAACCATATCCGAGCACTCCCAGTTTGTTGCCGATGTCCATTTTTCTCTATGAGTTCATGGTGACCTAACCCTAACCCTAAGTGGAATTTTCCTCCAATGGGATCTTCCCATGTATTTTAGCAGGAAATGTAGATACGGCAGCCTAGAAAAGTAAGTTCCCTCCTAACCATTCCCAAGCACTCCGAATTTATTGACAATGTCCCTGTGGCTCTCCATATTCATGGTTTCCTAACCCTAACCCTAGGTGGAATTTTCCTCCAATGGGATTTTCCCATGTATTTTACCAGGAAACATAGATAGGGAAGCCTAGAAAAGTAAGTGCCATCCTAACCATTCCCAAGCACTCCGAATTTATTGACAATGTCCCTATTGCTCTCCATATTCATGGTGACCTAACCCTAATCCTAAGTGGAATTTTCCTCCAATGGGATTTCCCCATGCATTTTAGCAGGAAACATAGATAGGGCAGCCTAGAAAAGTAAGTTCCCTCCTAACCATATCCAAGCACTCCCAGTTTGTTGCCGATGTCCATTTTTCTCTATGAGTTCATGGTGACCTAACCCTAACCCTAAGTGGAATTTTCCTCCAATGGGATTTTCCCATGCATTTTAGCAGGAAACATAGATAGGGCAGCCTAGAAAAGTAAGTTCCCTCCTAACCATATGCAAGCACTCCCAGTTTGTTGCCGATGTCCATTTTTCTCTATGAGTTCATGGTGACCTAACCCTAACCCTAAGTGGAATTTTCCTCCAATGGGATTTTCCCATATATTTTACCAGGAAACATAGATAGGGAAGCCTAGAAAAGTAAGTTCCCTCCTAACCATTCCCAAGCACTCCGAATTTATTCACAATGTCCCTGTTGCTCTGCATATTTATGGTGACCTAACCCTAACCCTAGGTGGAATTTTCCTCCAATGGGATTTTCCCATGTATTTTACCAGAAAACATAGATAGGGAAGCCTAGAAAAGTAAGTGCCCTCCTAACCATTCTCAAGCACTCCGAATTTATTGACAATGTCCCTGTTGCTCTCCATATTCATGGTGACCTAACCCTAACCCTAGGTGGAGTTTTCCTCCAATGGGATTTTCCCATGTATTTTACCAGGAAACGTAGATACGGCAGCCTAGAAAAGTAAGTTCCCTCCTAACCATATCCAAGCACTCCCAGTTTGTTGCCGATGTCCATTTTTCTCTATGATTTCATGGTGACCTAACCCTAACCCTAAGTGGAATTTTCCTCCAATGGGATCTTCCCATGTATTTTAGCAGGAAACGTAGATACGGCAGCCTAGAAAAGTAAGTTCCCTCCTAACCATATGCAAGCACTCCCAGTTTTTTGCCGATGTCCATTTTTCTCTATGAGTTCATGGTGACCTAACCCTAACACTAAGTGGAATTTTCCTCCAATGGGATTTTCCTATGTATTTTAGCAGGAAACATAGATAGGGCAGCCTAGAAAAGTAAGTTCCCTCCTAACCATATGCAAGCACTCCCAGTTTGTTGCCGATGTCCATTTTTCTCTATGAGTTCATGGTGACCTAACCCTAACCTTAAGTGGAATTTTCCTCCAATGGGATTTTCCCATATATTTTACCAGGAAACATAGATAGGGAAGCCTAGAAAAGTAAGTTCCCTCCTAACCATTCCCAAGCACTCCGAATTTATTCACAATGTCCCTGTTGCTCTTCATATTTATGGTGACCTAACCCTAACCCTAGGTGGAATTTTCCTCCAATGGGATTTTCCCATGTATTTTACCAGGAAACATAGATAGGGAAGCCTAGAAAAGTAAGTGCCCTCCTAACCATTCTCAAGCACTCCGAATTTATTGACAATGTCCCTGTTGCTCTCCATATTCATGGTGACCTAACCCTAACCCTAGGTGGAATTTTCCTCCAATGGGATTTTCCCATGTATTTTACCAGGAAACGTAGATACGGCAGCCTAGAAAAGTAAGTTCCCTCCTAACCATATCCAAGCACTCCCAGTTTGTTGCCGATGTCCATTTTTCTCTATGAGTTCATGGTGACCTAACCCTAACCCTAAGTGGAATTTTCCTCCAATGGGATCTTCCCATGTATTTTAGCAGGAAACGTAGATACGGCAGCCTAGAAAAGTAAGTTCCCTCCTAACCATATGCAAGCACTCCCAGTTTGTTGCCGATGTCCATTTTTCTCTATGAGTTCATGGTGACTTAACCCTAACCCTAAGTGGAATTTTCCTCCAATGGGATTTTCCCATGTATTTTAGCAGGAAACGTAAATACGGCAGCCTAGAAAAGTAAGTTCCCTCCTAACCATATCCAAGCACTCCCAGTTTTTTGCCGATGTCCATTTTTCTCTATGAGTTCATGGTGACCTAACCCTAACACTAAGTGGAATTTTCCTCCAATGGGATTTTCCTATGTATTTTAGCAGGAAACAATGATAGGGCAGCCTAGAAAAGTAAGTTCCCTCCTAACCATATGCAAGCACTCCCAGTTTGTTGCCGATGTCCCTGTGGTTCTCCATATTCATGGTGACCTAACCCTAACCCTAGGTGGAATTTTCCTCCAATGGGATTTTCCCATGTATTTTACCAGGAAACCTAGATACGGCAGCCTAGAAAAGTAAGTTCCCTCCTAACCATATCCAAGCACTCCCAGTTTGTTGCCGATGTCCATTTTTCTCTATGAGTTCATGGTGACTTAACCCTAACCCTAAGTGGAATTTTCCTCCAATGGGATCTTCCCATGTATTTTTGCAGGAAATGTAGATACGGCAGCCTAGAAAAGTAAGTTCCCTCCTAACCATTCCCAAGCACTCCGAATTTATTGACAATGTCCCTGTGGTTCTCCATATTCATGGTGACCTAACCCTAACCCTAGGTGGAATTTTCCTCCAATGGGATTTTCCCATGTATTTTACCAGGAAACATAGATAGGGAAGCCTAGAAAAGTAAGTGCCCTCCTAACCATTCCCAAGCACTCCGAATTTATTGACAATGTCCCTATTGCTCTCCATATTCATGGTGACCTAACCCTAACCCTAGGTGGAATTTTCCTCCAATGGGATTTTCCCATGTATTTTACCAGGAAACGTAGATACGGCAGCCTAGAAAAGTAAGTTCCCTCCTAACCATATCCAAGCACTCCCAGTTTGTTGCCGATGTCCATTTTTCTCTATGAGTTCATGGTGACCTAACCCTAACCCTAAGTGGAATTTTCCTCCAATGGGATTTCCCGATGCATTTTAGCAGGAAACATAGATAGGGCAGCCTAGGAAAGTAAGTTCCCTGCTAACCATATCCAAGCACTCCCAGTTTGTTGCCGATGTCCATTTTTCTCTATGAGTTCATGGTGACCTAACCCTAACCCTAAGTGGAATTTTCCTCCAATGGGATTTTCCCATGCATTTTAGCGGGAAACATAGATAGGGCAGCCTAGAAAAGTAAGTTCCCTCCTAACCATATGCAAGCACTCCCAGTTTGTTGCCGATCTCCATTTTTCTCTATGAGTTCATGGTGACTTAACCCTAACCCTAAGTGGAATTTTCCTCCAATGGGATCTTCCCATGTATTTTAGTAGGAAATGTAGATACGGCAGCCTAGAAAAGTAAGTTCCCTCCTAACCATTCCCAAGCACTCCGAATTTATTGACAATGTCCCTATTGCTCTCCATATTCATGGTGACCTAACCCTAACCCTAGGTGGAATTTTCCTCCAATGGGATTTTCCCATGCATTTTACCAGGAAACGTAGATACGGCAGCCTAGAAAAGTAAGTTCTGTCCTAACCATATCCAAGCACTCCCAGTTTGTTGCCGATGTCCATTTTTCTCTGTGAGTTCATGGTGACCTAACCCTAACCCTAGGTGGAATTTTCCTCCAATGGGATCTTCCCATGTATTTTAGCAGGAAACGTACATACGGCAGCCTAGAAAAGTAAGTTCCCTCCTAACCATATCCGAGCACTCCCAGTTTGTTGCCGATGTCCATTTTTCTCTATGAGTTCATGGTGACCTAACCCTAACCCTAAGTGGAATTTTCCTCCAATGGGATCTTCCCATGTATTTTAGCAGGAAATGTAGATACGGCAGCCTAGAAAAGTAAGTTCCCTCCTAACCATTCCCAAGCACTCCGAATTTATTGACAATGTCCCTGTGGCTCTCCATATTCATGGTTTCCTAACCCTAACCCTAGGTGGAATTTTCCTCCAATGGGATTTTCCCATGTATTTTACCAGGAAACATAGATAGGGAAGCCTAGAAAAGTAAGTGCCATCCTAACCATTCCCAAGCACTCCGAATTTATTGACAATGTCCCTATTGCTCTCCATATTCATGGTGACCTAACCCTAATCCTAAGTGGAATTTTCCTCCAATGGGATTTCCCCATGCATTTTAGCAGGAAACATAGATAGGGCAGCCTAGAAAAGTAAGTTCCCTCCTAACCATATCCAAGCACTCCCAGTTTGTTGCCGATGTCCATTTTTCTCTATGAGTTCATGGTGACCTAACCCTAACCCTAAGTGGAATTTTCCTCCAATGGGATTTTCCCATGCATTTTAGCAGGAAACATAGATAGGGCAGCCTAGAAAAGTAAGTTCCCTCCTAACCATATGCAAGCACTCCCAGTTTGTTGCCGATGTCCATTTTTCTCTATGAGTTCATGGTGACCTAACCCTAACCCTAAGTGGAATTTTCCTCCAATGGGATTTTCCCATATATTTTACCAGGAAACATAGATAGGGAAGCCTAGAAAAGTAAGTTCCCTCCTAACCATTCCCAAGCACTCCGAATTTATTCACAATGTCCCTGTTGCTCTGCATATTTATGGTGACCTAACCCTAACCCTAGGTGGAATTTTCCTCCAATGGGATTTTCCCATGTATTTTACCAGGAAACATAGATAGGGAAGCCTAGAAAAGTAAGTGCCCTCCTAACCATTCTCAAGCACTCCGAATTTATTGACAATGTCCCTGTTGCTCTCCATATTCATGGTGACCTAACCCTAACCCTAGGTGGAGTTTTCCTCCAATGGGATTTTCCCATGTATTTTACCAGGAAACGTAGATACGGCAGCCTAGAAAAGTAAGTTCCCTCCTAACCATATCCAAGCACTCCCAGTTTGTTGCCGATGTCCATTTTTCTCTATGATTTCATGGTGACCTAACCCTAACCCTAAGTGGAATTTTCCTCCAATGGGATCTTCCCATGTATTTTAGCAGGAAACGTAGATACGGCAGCCTAGAAAAGTAAGTTCCCTCCTAACCATATGCAAGCACTCCCAGTTTTTTGCCGATGTCCATTTTTCTCTATGAGTTCATGGTGACCTAACCCTAACACTAAGTGGAATTTTCCTCCAATGGGATTTTCCTATGTATTTTAGCAGGAAACATAGATAGGGCAGCCTAGAAAAGTAAGTTCCCTCCTAACCATATGCAAGCACTCCCAGTTTGTTGCCGATGTCCATTTTTCTCTATGAGTTCATGGTGACCTAACCCTAACCTTAAGTGGAATTTTCCTCCAATGGGATTTTCCCATATATTTTACCAGGAAACATAGATAGGGAAGCCTAGAAAAGTAAGTTCCCTCCTAACCATTCCCAAGCACTCCGAATTTATTCACAATGTCCCTGTTGCTCTTCATATTTATGGTGACCTAACCCTAACCCTAGGTGGAATTTTCCTCCAATGGGATTTTCCCATGTATTTTACCAGGAAACATAGATAGGGAAGCCTAGAAAAGTAAGTGCCCTCCTAACCATTCTCAAGCACTCCGAATTTATTGACAATGTCCCTGTTGCTCTCCATATTCATGGTGACCTAACCCTAACCCTAGGTGGAATTTTCCTCCAATGGGATTTTCCCATGTATTTTACCAGGAAACGTAGATACGGCAGCCTAGAAAAGTAAGTTCCCTCCTAACCATATCCAAGCACTCCCAGTTTGTTGCCGATGTCCATTTTTCTCTATGAGTTCATGGTGACCTAACCCTAACCCTAAGTGGAATTTTCCTCCAATGGGATCTTCCCATGTATTTTAGCAGGAAACGTAGATACGGCAGCCTAGAAAAGTAAGTTCCCTCCTAACCATATGCAAGCACTCCCAGTTTGTTGCCGATGTCCATTTTTCTCTATGAGTTCATGGTGACTTAACCCTAACCCTAAGTGGAATTTTCCTCCAATGGGATTTTCCCATGTATTTTAGCAGGAAACGTAAATACGGCAGCCTAGAAAAGTAAGTTCCCTCCTAACCATATCCAAGCACTCCCAGTTTTTTGCCGATGTCCATTTTTCTCTATGAGTTCATGGTGACCTAACCCTAACACTAAGTGGAATTTTCCTCCAATGGGATTTTCCTATGTATTTTAGCAGGAAACAATGATAGGGCAGCCTAGAAAAGTAAGTTCCCTCCTAACCATATGCAAGCACTCCCAGTTTGTTGCCGATGTCCCTGTGGTTCTCCATATTCATGGTGACCTAACCCTAACCCTAGGTGGAATTTTCCTCCAATGGGATTTTCCCATGTATTTTACCAGGAAACCTAGATACGGCAGCCTAGAAAAGTAAGTTCCCTCCTAACCATATCCAAGCACTCCCAGTTTGTTGCCGATGTCCATTTTTCTCTATGAGTTCATGGTGACTTAACCCTAACCCTAAGTGGAATTTTCCTCCAATGGGATCTTCCCATGTATTTTTGCAGGAAATGTAGATACGGCAGCCTAGAAAAGTAAGTTCCCTCCTAACCATTCCCAAGCATTCCGAATTTATTGACAATGTCCCTGTGGTTCTCCATATTCATGGTGACCTAACCCTAACCCTAGGTGGAATTTTCCTCCAATGGGATTTTCCCATGTATTTTACCAGGAAACATAGATAGGGAAGCCTAGAAAAGTAAGTGCCCTCCTAACCATTCCCAAGCACTCCGAATTTATTGACAATGTCCCTATTGCTCTCCATATTCATGGTGACCTAACCCTAACCCTAGGTGGAATTTTCCTCCAATGGGATTTTCCCATGTATTTTACCAGGAAACGTAGATACGGCAGCCTAGAAAAGTAAGTTCCCTCCTAACCATATCCAAGCACTCCCAGTTTGTTGCCGATGTCCATTTTTCTCTATGAGTTCATGGTGACCTAACCCTAACCCTAAGTGGAATTTTCCTCCAATGGGATTTCCCGATGCATTTTAGCAGGAAACATAGATAGGGCAGCCTAGGAAAGTAAGTTCCCTGCTAACCATATCCAAGCACTCCCAGTTTGTTGCCGATGTCCATTTTTCTCTATGAGTTCATGGTGACCTAACCCTAACCCTAAGTGGAATTTTCCTCCAATGGGATTTTCCCATGCATTTTAGCGGGAAACATAGATAGGGCAGCCTAGAAAAGTAAGTTCCCTCCTAACCATATGCAAGCACTCCCAGTTTGTTGCCGATCTCCATTTTTCTCTATGAGTTCATGGTGACTTAACCCTAACCCTAAGTGGAATTTTCCTCCAATGGGATCTTCCCATGTATTTTAGTAGGAAATGTAGATACGGCAGCCTAGAAAAGTAAGTTCCCTCCTAACCATTCCCAAGCACTCCGAATTTATTGACAATGTCCCTGTGGTTCTCCATATTCATGGTGACCTAACCCTAACCCTAGGTGGAATTTTCCTCCAATGGGATTTTCCCATGTATTTTACCAGGAAACATAGATAGGGAAGCCTAGAAAAGTCAGTGCCCTCCTAACCATTCCCAAGCACTCCGAATTTATTGACAATGTCCCTATTGCTCTCCATATTCATGGTGACCTAACCCTAACCCTAGGTGGAATTTTCCTCCAATGGGATTTCCCCATGCATTTTAGCAGGAAACATAGATAGGGCAGCCTAGAAAAGTAAGTTCCCTCCTAACTATATGCAAGCACTCCCAGTTTGTTGCCGATCTCCATTTTTCTCTATGAGTTCATGGTGACTTAACCCTAACCCTAAGTGGAATTTTCCTCCAATGGGATCTTCCCATGTATTTTACCAGGAAACGTAGATACGGCAGCCTAGAAAAGTAAGTTCTGTCCTAACCATATCCAAGCACTCCCAGTTTGTTGCCGATGTCCATTTTTCTCTGTGAGTTCATGGTGACCTAACCCTAACCCTAGGTGGAATTTTCCTCCAATGGGATCTTCCCATGTATTTTAGCAGGAAACGTAGATACGGCAGCCTAGAAAAGTAAGTTCCCTCCTAACCATATCCAAGCACTCCCAGTTTGTTGCCGATCTCCATTTTTCTCTATGAGTTCATGGTGACTTAACCCTAACCCTAAGTGGAATTTTCCTCCAATGGGATCTTCCCATGTATTTTACCAGGAAACGTAGATACGGCAGCCTAGAAAAGTAAGTTCTGTCCTAACCATATCCAAGCACTCCCAGTTTGTTGCCGATGTCCATTTTTCTCTGTGAGTTCATGGTGACCTAACCCTAACCCTAGGTGGAATTTTCCTCCAATGGGATCTTCCCATGTATTTTAGCAGGAAACGTAGATACGGCAGCCTAGAAAAGTAAGTTCCCTCCTAACCATATCCAAGCACTCCCAGTTTGTTGCCGATGTCCATTTTTCTCTATGAGTTCATGGTGACCTAACCCTAACCCTAAGTGGAATTTTCCTCCAATGGGATCTTCCCATGTATTTTAGCAGGAAATGTAGATACGGCAGCCTAGAAAAGTAAGTTCCCTCCTAACCATTCCCAAGCACTAAGAATTTATTGACAATGTCCCTGTGGCTCTCCATATTCATGGTGACCTAACCCTAACCCTAGGTGGAATTTTCCTCCAATGGGATCTTCCCATGTATTTTAGCAGGAAACGTAGATACGGCAGCCTAGAAAAGTAAGTTCCCTCCTAACCATATCCAAGCACTCCCAGTTTGTTGCCGATGTCCATTTTTCTCTATGAGTTCATGGTGACCTAACCCTAACACTAAGTGGAATTTTCCTCCAATGGGATTTTCCTATGTATTTTAGCAGGAAACAATGATAGGGCAGCCTAGAAAAGTAAGTTCCCTCCTAACCATATGCAAGCACTCCCAGTTTGTTGCCGATGTCCCTGTGGTTCTCCATATTCATGGTGACCTAACCCTAACCCTAAGTGGAATTTTCCTCCAATGGGATCTTCCCATGTATTTTAGCAGGAAACGTAGATACGGCAGCCTAGAAAAGTAAGTTCCCTCCTAACCATATCCAAGCACTCCCAGTTTGTTGCCGATGTCCATTTTTTTCTATGAGTTCATGGTGACCTAACCCTAACCTTAAGTGGAATTTTCCTCCAATGGGATTTTCCCATATATTTTACCAGGAAACATAGATAGGGAAGCCTAGAAAAGTAAGTTCCCTCCTAACCATTCCCAAGCACTCCGAATTTATTCACAATGTCCCTGTTGCTCTTCATATTTATGGTGACCTAACCCTAACCCTAGGTGGAATTTTCCTCCAATGGGATTTTCCCATGTATTTTACCAGGAAACATAGATAGGGAAGCCTAGAAAAGTAAGTGCCCTCCTAACCATTCTCAAGCACTCCGAATTTATTGACAATGTCCCTGTTGCTCTCCATATTCATGGTGACCTAACCCTAACCCTAGGTGGAATTTTCCTCCAATGGGATTTTCCCATGTATTTTACCAGGAAACGTAGATACGGCAGCCTAGAAAAGTAAGTTCCCTCCTAACCATATCCAAGCACTCCCAGTTTGTTGCCGATCTCCATTTTTCTCTATGAGTTCATGGTGACTTAACCCTAACCCTAAGTGGAATTTTCCTCCAATGGGATCTTCCCATGTATTTTACCAGGAAACGTAGATACGGCAGCCTAGAAAAGTAAGTTCTGTCCTAACCATATCCAAGCACTCCCAGTTTGTTGCCGATGTCCATTTTTCTCTGTGAGTTCATGGTGACCTAACCCTAACCCTAGGTGGAATTTTCCTCCAATGGGATCTTCCCATGTATTTTAGCAGGAAACGTAGATACGGCAGCCTAGAAAAGTAAGTTCCCTCCTAACCATATCCAAGCACTCCCAGTTTGTTGCCGATGTCCATTTTTCTCTATGAGTTCATGGTGACCTAACCCTAACCCTAAGTGGAATTTTCCTCCAATGGGATCTTCCCATGTATTTTAGCAGGAAATGTAGATACGGCAGCCTAGAAAAGTAAGTTCCCTCCTAACCATTCCCAAGCACTAAGAATTTATTGACAATGTCCCTGTGGCTCTCCATATTCATGGTGACCTAACCCTAACCCTAGGTGGAATTTTCCTCCAATGGGATCTTCCCATGTATTTTAGCAGGAAACGTAGATACGGCAGCCTAGAAAAGTAAGTTCCCTCCTAACCATATCCAAGCACTCCCAGTTTGTTGCCGATGTCCATTTTTCTCTATGAGTTCATGGTGACCTAACCCTAACACTAAGTGGAATTTTCCTCCAATGGGATTTTCCTATGTATTTTAGCAGGAAACAATGATAGGGCAGCCTAGAAAAGTAAGTTCCCTCCTAACCATATGCAAGCACTCCCAGTTTGTTGCCGATGTCCCTGTGGTTCTCCATATTCATGGTGACCTAACCCTAACCCTAAGTGGAATTTTCCTCCAATGGGATCTTCCCATGTATTTTAGCAGGAAACGTAGATACGGCAGCCTAGAAAAGTAAGTTCCCTCCTAACCATATCCAAGCACTCCCAGTTTGTTGCCGATGTCCATTTTTTTCTATGAGTTCATGGTGACCTAACCCTAACCTTAAGTGGAATTTTCCTCCAATGGGATTTTCCCATATATTTTACCAGGAAACATAGATAGGGAAGCCTAGAAAAGTAAGTTCCCTCCTAACCATTCCCAAGCACTCCGAATTTATTCACAATGTCCCTGTTGCTCTTCATATTTATGGTGACCTAACCCTAACCCTAGGTGGAATTTTCCTCCAATGGGATTTTCCCATGTATTTTACCAGGAAACATAGATAGGGAAGCCTAGAAAAGTAAGTGCCCTCCTAACCATTCTCAAGCACTCCGAATTTATTGACAATGTCCCTGTTGCTCTCCATATTCATGGTGACCTAACCCTAACCCTAGGTGGAATTTTCCTCCAATGGGATTTTCCCATGTATTTTACCAGGAAACGTAGATACGGCAGCCTAGAAAAGTAAGTTCCCTCCTAACCATATCCAAGCACTCCCAGTTTGTTGCCGATGTCCATTTTTCTCTATGAGTTCATGGTGACCTAACCCTAACCCTAAGTGGAATTTTCCTCCAATGGGATCTTCCCATGTATTTTAGCAGGAAACGTAGATACGGCAGCCTAGAAAAGTAAGTTCCCTCCTAACCATATGCAAGCACTCCCAGTTTGTTGCCGATGTCCATTTTTCTCTATGAGTTCATGGTGACTTAACCCTAACCCTAAGTGGAATTTTCCTCCAATGGGATTTTCCCATGTATTTTAGCAGGAAACGTAAATACGGCAGCCTAGAAAAGTAAGTTCCCTCCTAACCATATCCAAGCACTCCCAGTTTGTTGCCGATGTCCATTTTTCTCTATGAGTTCATGGTGACCTAACCCTAACCCTAGGTGGAATTTTCCTCCAATGGGATTTTCCCATGTATTTTACCAGGAAACATAGATAGGGAAGCCTAGAAGTGCCCTCCTAACCATTCCCAAGCACTCCAAATTTACTGACAATGTCCCTATTGCTCTCCATATTCATGGTGACCTAACCCTAACCCTAGGTGGAATTTTCCTCCAATGGGATTTTCCCATGTATTTTACCAGGTAACGTAGATACGGCAGCCTAGAAAAGTAAGTTCCCTCCTAACCATATCCAAGCACTCCCAGTTTGTTGCCGATGTCCATTTTTCTCTATGACTTCATGGTGACCTAACCCTAACCCTAAGTGGAATTTTCCTCCAATGGGATTTCCCCATGCATTTTAGCAGGAAACATAGATAGGGCAGCCTAGGAAAGTAAGTTCCCTCCTAACCATATCCAAGCACTCCCAGTTTGTTGCCGATGTCCATTTTTCTCTATGAGTTCATGGTGACCTAACCCTAACCCTAAGTGGAATTTTCCTCCAATGGGATTTTCCCATGCATTTTAGCAGGAAACATAGATAGGGCAGCCTAGAAAAGTAAGTTCCCTCCTAACCATATGCAAGCACTCCCAGTTTGTTGCCGATCTCCATTTTTCTCTATGAGTTCATGGTGACTTAACCCTAACCCTAAGTGGAATTTTCCTCCAATGGGATCTTCCCATGTATTTTACCAGGAAACGTAGATACGGCAGCCTAGAAAAGTAAGTTCTGTCCTAACCATATCCAAGCACTCCCAGTTTGTTGCCGATGTCCATTTTTCTCTGTGAGTTCATGGTGACCTAACCCTAACCCTAGGTGGAATTTTCCTCCAATGGGATCTTCCCATGTATTTTAGCAGGAAACGTAGATACGGCAGCCTAGAAAAGTAAGTTCCCTCCTAACCATATCCAAGCACTCCCAGTTTGTTGCCGATGTCCATTTTTCTCTATGAGTTCATGGTGACCTAACCCTAACACTAAGTGGAATTTTCCTCCAATGGGATTTTCCTATGTATTTTAGCAGGAAACAATGATAGGGCAGCCTAGAAAAGTAAGTTCCCTCCTAACCATATGCAAGCACTCCCAGTTTGTTGCCGATGTCCCTGTGGTTCTCCATATTCATGGTGACCTAACCCTAACCCTAGGTGGAATTTTCCTCCAATGGGATTTTCCCATGTATTTTACCAGGAAACGTAGATACGGCAGCCTAGAAAAGTAAGTTCCCTCCTAACCATATCCAAGCACTCCCAGTTTGTTGCCGATGTCCATTTTTCTCTATGATTTCATGGTGACCTAACCCTAACCCTAAGTGGAATTTTCCTCCAATGGGATCTTCCCATGTATTTTAGCAGGAAACGTAGATACGGCAGCCTAGAAAAGTAAGTTCCCTCCTAACCATATGCAAGCACTCCCAGTTTGTTGCCGATGTCCATTTTTCTCTATGAGTTCATGGTGACTTAACCCTAACCCTAAGTGGAATTTTCCTCCAATGGGATCTTCCCATGTATTTTAGCAGGAAACGTAAATACGGCAGCCTAGAAAAGTAAGTTCCCTCCTAACCATATCCAAGCACTCCCAGTTTTTTGCCGATGTCCATTTTTCTCTATGAGTTCATGGTGACCTAACCCTAACACTAAGTGGAATTTTCCTCCAATGGGATTTTCCTATGTATTTTAGCAGGAAACATAGATAGGGCAGCCTAGAAAAGTAAGTTCCCTACTAACCATATGCAAGCACTCCCAGTTTGTTGCCGATGTCCATTTTTCTCTATGAGTTCATGGTGACCTAACCCTAACCTTAAGTGGAATTTTCCTCCAATGGGATTTTCCCATATATTTTACCAGGAAACATAGATAGGGAAGCCTAGAAAAGTAAGTTCCCTCCTAACCATTCCCAAGCACTCCGAATTTATTCACAATGTCCCTGTTGCTCTCCATATTTATGGTGACCTAACCCTAACCCTAGGTGGAATTTTCCTCCAATGGGATTTTCCCATGTATTTTACCAGGAAACATAGATAGGGAAGCCTAGAAAAGTAAGTGCCCTCCTAACCATTCCCAAGCACTCCGAATTTATTGACAATGTCCCTATTGCTCTCCATATTCATGGTGACCTAACCCTAATCCTAAGTGGAATTTTCCTCCAATGGGATTTCCCCATGCATTTTAGCAGGAAACATAGATATGGCAGCCTAGAAAACTAAGTTCCCTCCTAACCATATCCAAGCACTCCCAGTTTGTTGCCGATGTCCATTTTTCTCTGTGAGTTCATGGTGACCTAACCCTAACCCTAGGTGGAATTTTCCTCCAATGGGATCTTCCCATGTATTTTAGCAGGAAACGTAGATACGGCAGCCTAGAAAAGTAAGTTCCCTCCTAACCATATCCAAGCACTCCCAGTTTGTTGCCGATGTCCATTTTTCTCTATGAGTTCATGGTGACCTAACCCTAACCCTAGGTGGAATTTTCCTCCAATGGGATTTTCCCATGTATTTTACCAGGAAACATAGATAGGGAAGCCTAGAAAAGTAAGTGCCCTCCTAACCATTCCCAAGCACTCCGAATTTATTGACAATGTCCCTATTGCTCTCCATATTCATGGTGACCTAACCCTAACCCTAGGTGGAATTTTCCTCCAATGGGATTTTCCCATGCATTTTACCAGGAAACGTAGATACGGAAGCCTAGAAAAGTAAGTTCTGTCCTAACCATATCCAAGCACTCCCAGTTTGTTGCCGATGTCCATTTTTCTCTGTGAGTTCATGGTGACCTAACCCTAACCCTAGGTGGAATTTTCCTCCAATGGGATCTTCCCATGTATTTTAGCAGGAAACGTACATACGGCAGCCTAGAAAAGTAAGTTCCCTCCTAACCATATCCAAGCACTCCCAGTTTGTTGCCGATGTCCATTTTTCTCTATGAGTTCATGGTGACCTAACCCTAACCCTAAGTGGAATTTTCCTCCAATGGGATCTTCCCATGTATTTTAGCAGGAAATGTAGATACGGCAGCCTAGAAAAGTAAGTTCCCTCCTAACCATTCCCAAGCACTCCGAATTTATTGACAATGTCCCTGTGGCTCTCCATATTCATGGTTTCCTAACCCTAACCCTAGGTGGAATTTTCCTCCAATGGGATTTTCCCATGTATTTTACCAGGAAACATAGATAGGGAAGCCTAGAAAAGTAAGTGCCATCCTAACCATTCCCAAGCACTCCGAATTTATTGACAATGTCCCTATTGCTCTCCATATTCATGGTGACCTAACCCTAATCCTAAGTGGAATTTTCCTCCAATGGGATTTCCCCATGCATTTTAGCAGGAAACATAGATAGGGCAGCCTAGAAAAGTAAGTTCCCTCCTAACCATATCCAAGCACTCCCAGTTTGTTGCCGATGTCCATTTTTCTCTATGAGTTCATGGTGACCTAACCCTAACCCTAAGTGGAATTTTCCTCCAATGGGATTTTCCCATGCATTTTAGCAGGAAACATAGATAGGGCCGCCTAGAAAAGTAAGTTCCCTCCTAACCATATGCAAGCACTCCCAGTTTGTTGCCGATGTCCATTTTTCTCTATGAGTTCATGGTGACCTAACCCTAACCCTAAGTGGAATTTTCCTCCAATGGGATTTTCCCATATATTTTACCAGGAAACATAGATAGGGAAGCCTAGAAAAGTAAGTTCCCTCCTAACCATTCCCAAGCACTCCAAATTTATTCACAATGTCCCTGTTGCTCTCCATATTTATGGTGACCTAACCCTAACCCTAGGTGGAATTTTCCTCCAATGGGATTTTCCCATGTATTTTACCAGGAAACATAGATAGGGAAGCCTAGAAAAGTAAGTGCCCTCCTAACCATTCTCAAGCACTCCGAATTTATTGACAATGTCCCTGTTGCTCTCCATATTCATGGTGACCTAACCCTAACCCTAGGTGGAGTTTTCCTCCAATGGGATTTTCCCATGTATTTTACCAGGAAACGTAGATACGGCAGCCTAGAAAAGTAAGTTCCCTCCTAACCATATCCAAGCACTCCCAGTTTGTTGCCGATGTCCATTTTTCTCTATGAGTTCATGGTGACCTAACCCTAACCCTAAGTGGAATTTTCCTCCAATGGGATCTTCCCATGTATTTTAGCAGGAAACGTAGATACGGCAGCCTAGAAAAGTAAGTTCCCTCCTAACCATATGCAAGCACTCCCAGTTTTTTGCCGATGTCCATTTTTCTCTATGAGTTCATGGTGACCTAACCCTAACACTAAGTGGAATTTTCCTCCAATGGGATTTTCCTATGTATTTTAGCAGGAAACATAGATAGGGCAGCCTAGAAAAGTAAGTTCCCTCCTAACCATATGCAAGCACTCCCAGTTTGTTGCCGATGTCCATTTTTCTCTATGAGTTCATGGTGATCTAACCCTAACCTTAAGTGGAATTTTCCTCCAATGGGATTTTCCCATATATTTTACCAGGAAACATAGATAGGGAAGCCTAGAAAAGTAAGTTCCCTCCTAACCATTCCCAAGCACTCCGAATTTATTCACAATGTCCCTGTTGCTCTTCATATTTATGGTGACCTAACCCTAACCCTAGGTGGAATTTTCCTCCAATGGGATTTTCCCATGTATTTTACCAGGAAACATAGATAGGGAAGCCTAGAAAAGTAAGTGCCCTCCTAACCATTCTCAAGCACTCCGAATTTATTGACAATGTCCCTGTTGCTCTCCATATTCATGGTGACCTAACCCTAACCCTAGGTGGAATTTTCCTCCAATGGGATTTCCCCATGCATTTTAGCAGGAAACATAGATAGGGCAGCCTAGAAAAGTAAGTTCCCTCCTAACCATATCCAAGAACTCCCAGTTTGTTGCCGATCTCCATTTTTCTCTATGAGTTCATGGTGACCTAACCCTAACCCTAAGTGGAATTTTCCTCCAATGGGATCTTCCCATGTATTTTAGCAGGAAACGTAGATACGGCAGCCTAGAAAAGTAAGTTCCCTCCTAACCATATGCAAGCACTCCCAGTTTGTTGCCGATGTCCATTTTTCTCTATGAGTTCATGGTGACTTAACCCTAACCCTAAGTGGAATTTTCCTCCAATGGGATTTTCCCATGTATTTTAGCAGGAAACGTAAATACGGCAGCCTAGAAAAGTAAGTTCCCTCCTAACCATATCCAAGCACTCCCAGTTTTTTGCCGATGTCTTTTTCTCTATGAGTTCATGGTGACCTAACCCTAACACTAAGTGGAATTTTCCTCCAATGGGATTTTCCTATGTATTTTAGCAGGAAACAATGATAGGGCAGCCTAGAAAAGTAAGTTCCCTCCTAACCATATGCAAGCACTCCCAGTTTGTTGCCGATGTCCCTGTGGTTCTCCATATTCATGGTGACCTAACCCTAACCCTAGGTGGAATTTTCCTCCAATGGGATTTTCCCATGTATTTTACCAGGAAACCTAGATACGGCAGCCTAGAAAAGTAAGTTCCCTCCTAACCATATCCAAGCACTCCCAGTTTGTTGCCGATGTCCATTTTTCTCTATGAGTTCATGGTGACTTAACCCTAACCCTAAGTGGAATTTTCCTCCAATGGGATCTTCCCATGTATTTTAGCAGGAAATGTAGATACGGCAGCCTAGAAAAGTAAGTTCCCTCCTAACCATTCCCAAGCACTCCGAATTTATTGACAATGTCCCTGTGGTTCTCCATATTCATGGTGACCTAACCCTAACCCTAGGTGGAATTTTCCTCCAATGGGATTTTCCCATGTATTTTACTAGGAAACATAGATAGGGAAGCCTAGAAAAGTAAGTGCCCTCCTAACCATTCCCAAGCACTCCGAATTTATTGACAATGTCCCTATTGCTCTCCATATTCATGGTGACCTAACCCTAACCCTAGGTGGAATTTTCCTCCAATGGGATTTTCCCATGTATTTTACCAGGAAACGTAGATACAGCAGCCTAGAAAAGTAAGTTCCCTCCTAACCATATCCAAGCACTCCCAGTTTGTTGCCGATGTCCATTTTTCTCTATGAGTTCATGGTGACCTAACCCTAACCCTAAGTGGAATTTTCCTCCAATGGGATTTCCCCATGCATTTTAGCAGGAAACATAGATAGGGCAGCCTAGGAAAGTAAGTTCCCTGCTAACCATATCCAAGCACTCCCAGTTTGTTGCCGATGTCCATTTTTCTCTATGAGTTCATGGTGACCTAACCCTAACCCTAAGTGGAATTTTCCTCCAATGGGATTTTCCCATGCATTTTAGCAGGAAACATAGATAGGGCAGCCTAGAAAAGTAAGTTCCCTCCTAACCATATGCAAGCACTCCCAGTTTGTTGCCGATCTCCATTTTTCTCTATGAGTTCATGGTGACTTAACCCTAACCCTAAGTGGAATTTTCCTCCAATGGGATCTTCCCATGTATTTTAGTAGGAAATGTAGATACGGCAGCCTAGAAAAGTAAGTTCCCTCCTAACCATTCCCAAGCACTCCGAATTTATTGACAATGTCCCTGTGGTTCTCCATATTCATGGTGACCTAACCCTAACCCTAGGTGGAATTTTCCTCCAATGGGATTTTCCCATGTATTTTACCAGGAAACATAGATAGGGAAGCCTAGAAAAGTAAGTGCCCTCCTAACCATTCCCAAGCACTCCGAATTTATTGACAATGTCCCTATTGCTCTCCATATTCATGGTGACCTAACCCTAACCCTAGGTGGAATTTTCCTCCAATGGGATTTCCCCATGCATTTTAGCAGGAAACATAGATAGGGCAGCCTAGAAAAGTAAGTTCCCTCCTAACTATATGCAAGCACTCCCAGTTTGTTGCCGATCTCCATTTTTCTCTATGAGTTCATGGTGACTTAACCCTAACCCTAAGTGGAATTTTCCTCCAATGGGATCTTCCCATGTATTTTACCAGGAAACGTAGATACGGCAGCCTAGAAAAGTAAGTTCCCTCCTAACCATATCCAAGCACTCCCAGTTTGTTGCCGATGTCCATTTTTCTCTATGAGTTCATGGTGACCTAACCCTAACCCTAAGTGGAATTTTCCTCCAATGGGATTTCCCCATGCATTTTAGCAGGAAACATAGATAGGGCAGCCTAGGAAAGTAAGTTCCCTGCTAACCATATCCAAGCACTCCCAGTTTGTTGCCGATGTCCATTTTTCTCTATGAGTTCATGGTGACCTAACCCTAACCCTAAGTGGAATTTTCCTCCAATGGGATCTTCCCATGTATTTTAGCAGGAAACGTAGATACGGCAGCCTAGAAAAGTAAGTTCCCTCCTAACCATATGCAAGCACTCCCAGTTTGTTGCCGATGTCCATTTTTCTCTATGAGTTCATGGTGACTTAACCCTAACCCTAAGTGGAATTTTCCTCCAATGGGATTTTCCCATGTATTTTAGCAGGAAACGTAAATACGGCAGCCTAGAAAAGTAAGTTCCCTCCTAACCATATCCAAGCACTCCCAGTTTTTTGCCGATGTCCATTTTTCTCTATGAGTTCATGGTGACCTAACCCTAACACTAAGTGGAATTTTCCTCCAATGGGATTTTCCTATGTATTTTAGCAGGAAACAATGATAGGGCAGCCTCGAAAAGTAAGTTCCCTCCTAACCATATGCAAGCACTCCCAGTTTGTTGCCGATGTCCCTGTGGTTCTCCATATTCATGGTGACCTAACCCTAACCCTAGGTGGAATTTTCCTCCAATGGGATTTTCCCATGTATTTTACCAGGAAACCTAGATACGGCAGCCTAGAAAAGTAAGTTCCCTCCTAACCATATCCAAGCACTCCCAGTTTGTTGCCGATGTCCATTTTTCTCTATGAGTTCATGGTGACTTAACCCTAACCCTAAGTGGAATTTTCCTCCAATGGGATCTTCCCATGTATTTTAGCAGGAAATGTAGATACGGCAGCCTAGAAAAGTAAGTTCCCTCCTAACCATTCCCAAGCACTCCGAATTTATTGACAATGTCCCTGTGGTTCTCCATATTCATGGTGACCTAACCCTAACCCTAGGTGGAATTTTCCTCCAATGGGATTTTCCCATGTATTTTACCAGGAAACATAGATAGGGAAGCCTAGAAAAGTAAGTGCCCTCCTAACCATTCCCAAGCACTCCGAATTTATTGACAATGTCCCTATTGCTCTCCATATTCATGGTGACCTAACCCTAACCCTAGGTGGAATTTTCCTCCAATGGGATTTTCCCATGTATTTTACCAGGAAACGTAGATACAGCAGCCTAGAAAAGTAAGTTCCCTCCTAACCATATCCAAGCACTCCCAGTTTGTTGCCGATGTCCATTTTTCTCTATGAGTTCATGGTGACCTAACCCTAACCCTAAGTGGAATTTTCCTCCAATGGGATTTCCCCATGCATTTTAGCAGGAAACATAGATAGGGCAGCCTAGGAAAGTAAGTTCCCTGCTAACCATATCCAAGCACTCCCAGTTTGTTGCCGATGTCCATTTTTCTCTATGAGTTCATGGTGACCTAACCCTAACCCTAAGTGGAATTTTCCTCCAATGGGATTTTCCCATGCATTTTAGCAGGAAACATAGATAGGGCAGCCTAGAAAAGTAAGTTCCCTCCTAACCATATGCAAGCACTCCCAGTTTGTTGCCGATCTCCATTTTTCTCTATGAGTTCATGGTGACTTAACCCTAACCCTAAGTGGAATTTTCCTCCAATGGGATCTTCCCATGTATTTTAGTAGGAAATGTAGATACGGCAGCCTAGAAAAGTAAGTTCCCTCCTAACCATTCCCAAGCACTCCGAATTTATTGACAATGTCCCTGTGGTTCTCCATATTCATGGTGACCTAACCCTAACCCTAGGTGGAATTTTCCTCCAATGGGATTTTCCCATGTATTTTACCAGGAAACATAGATAGGGAAGCCTAGAAAAGTAAGTGCCCTCCTAACCATTCCCAAGCACTCCGAATTTATTGACAATGTCCCTATTGCTCTCCATATTCATGGTGACCTAACCCTAACCCTAGGTGGAATTTTCCTCCAATGGGATTTCCCCATGCATTTTAGCAGGAAACATAGATAGGGCAGCCTAGAAAAGTAAGTTCCCTCCTAACTATATGCAAGCACTCCCAGTTTGTTGCCGATCTCCATTTTTCTCTATGAGTTCATGGTGACTTAACCCTAACCCTAAGTGGAATTTTCCTCCAATGGGATCTTCCCATGTATTTTACCAGGAAACGTAGATACGGCAGCCTAGAAAAGTAAGTTCTGTCCTAACCATATCCAAGCACTCCCAGTTTGTTGCCGATGTCCATTTTTCTCTGTGAGTTCATGGTGACCTAACCCTAACCCTAGGTGGAATTTTCCTCCAATGGGATCTTCCCATGTATTTTAGCAGGAAACGTAGATACGGCAGCCTAGAAAAGTAAGTTCCCTCCTAACCATATCCAAGCACTCCCAGTTTGTTGCCGATCTCCATTTTTCTCTATGAGTTCATGGTGACTTAACCCTAACCCTAAGTGGAATTTTCCTCCAATGGGATCTTCCCATGTATTTTACCAGGAAACGTAGATACGGCAGCCTAGAAAAGTAAGTTCTGTCCTAACCATATCCAAGCACTCCCAGTTTGTTGCCGATGTCCATTTTTCTCTGTGAGTTCATGGTGACCTAACCCTAACCCTAGGTGGAATTTTCCTCCAATGGGATCTTCCCATGTATTTTAGCAGGAAACGTAGATACGGCAGCCTAGAAAAGTAAGTTCCCTCCTAACCATATCCAAGCACTCCCAGTTTGTTGCCGATGTCCATTTTTCTCTATGAGTTCATGGTGACCTAACCCTAACCCTAAGTGGAATTTTCCTCCAATGGGATCTTCCCATGTATTTTAGCAGGAAATGTAGATACGGCAGCCTAGAAAAGTAAGTTCCCTCCTAACCATTCCCAAGCACTCCGAATTTATTGACAATGTCCCTGTGGTTCTCCATATTCATGGTGACCTAACCCTAACCCTAGGTGGAA
This sequence comes from Bothrops alternatus, assembly GCA_034064705.1. NCBI lineage: Eukaryota > Metazoa > Chordata > Lepidosauria > Squamata > Viperidae > Bothrops > Bothrops alternatus. Next base: position 2,650,974 of record JARGCV010000165.1, read on the forward strand.
TTTTCCTCCAATGGGATTTTCCCATGTATTTTAGCAGGAAACATAGATAGGGCAGCCTAGAAAAGTAAGTTCCCTCCTAACCATATGCAAGCACTCCCAGTTTGTTGCCGATCTCCATTTTTCTCTATGAGTTCATGGTGACTTAACCCTAACCCTAAGTGGAATTTTCCTCCAATGGGATCTTCCCATGTATTTTAGTAGGAAATGTAGATACGGCAGCCTAGAAAAGTAAGTTCCCTCCTAACCATTCCCAAGCACTCCGAATTTATTGACAATGTCCCTGTGGTTCTCCATATTCATGGTGACCTAACCCTAACCCTAGGTGGAATTTTCCTCCAATGGGATTTTCCCATGTATTTTACCAGGAAACATAGATAGGGAAGCCTAGAAAAGTAAGTGCCCTCCTAACCATTCCCAAGCACTCCGAATTTATTGACAATGTCCCTATTGCTCTCCATATTCATGGTGACCTAACCCTAACCCTAGGTGGAATTTTCCTCCAATGGGATTTCCCCATGCATTTTAGCAGGAAACATAGATAGGGCAGCCTAGAAAAGTAAGTTCCCTCCTAACTATATGCAAGCACTCCCAGTTTGTTGCCGATCTCCATTTTTCTCTATGAGTTCATGGTGACTTAACCCTAACCCTAAGTGGAATTTTCCTCCAATGGGATCTTCCCATGTATTTTACCAGGAAACGTAGATACGGCAGCCTAGAAAAGTAAGTTCTGTCCTAACCATATCCAAGCACTCCCAGTTTGTTGCCGATGTCCATTTTTCTCTGTGAGTTCATGGTGACCTAACCCTAACCCTAGGTGGAATTTTCCTCCAATGGGATCTTCCCATGTATTTTAGCAGGAAACGTAGATACGGCAGCCTAGAAAAGTAAGTTCCCTCCTAACCATATCCAAGCACTCCCAGTTTGTTGCCGATCTCCATTTTTCTCTATGAGTTCATGGTGACTTAACCCTAACCCTAAGTGGAATTTTCCTCCAATGGGATCTTCCCATGTATTTTACCAGGAAACGTAGATACGGCAGCCTAGAAAAGTAAGTTCTGTCCTAACCATATCCAAGCACTCCCAGTTTGTTGCCGATGTCCATTTTTCTCTGTGAGTTCATGGTGACCTAACCCTAACCCTAGGTGGAATTTTCCTCCAATGGGATCTTCCCATGTATTTTAGCAGGAAACGTAGATACGGCAGCCTAGAAAAGTAAGTTCCCTCCTAACCATATCCAAGCACTCCCAGTTTGTTGCCGATGTCCATTTTTCTCTATGAGTTCATGGTGACCTAACCCTAACCCTAAGTGGAATTTTCCTCCAATGGGATCTTCCCATGTATTTTAGCAGGAAATGTAGATACGGCAGCCTAGAAAAGTAAGTTCCCTCCTAACCATTCCCAAGCACTAAGAATTTATTGACAATGTCCCTGTGGCTCTCCATATTCATGGTGACCTAACCCTAACCCTAGGTGGAATTTTCCTCCAATGGGATCTTCCCATGTATTTTAGCAGGAAACGTAGATACGGCAGCCTAGAAAAGTAAGTTCCCTCCTAACCATATCCAAGCACTCCCAGTTTGTTGCCGATGTCCATTTTTCTCTATGAGTTCATGGTGACCTAACCCTAACACTAAGTGGAATTTTCCTCCAATGGGATTTTCCTATGTATTTTAGCAGGAAACAATGATAGGGCAGCCTAGAAAAGTAAGTTCCCTCCTAACCATATGCAAGCACTCCCAGTTTGTTGCCGATGTCCCTGTGGTTCTCCATATTCATGGTGACCTAACCCTAACCCTAGGTGGAATTTTCCTCCAATGGGATTTTCCCATGTATTTTACCAGGAAACGTAGATACGGCAGCCTAGGAAAGTAAGTTCCCTCCTAACCATATCCAAGCACTCCCAGTTTGTTGCCGATGTCCATTTTTCTCTATGAGTTCATGGTGACCTAACCCTAACCCTAAGTGGAATTTTCCTCCAATGGGATCTTCCCATGTATTTTAGCAGGAAATGTAGATACGGCAGCCTAGAAAAGTAAGTTCCCTCCTAACCATTCCCAAGCACTAAGAATTTATTGACAATGTCCCTGTGGCTCTCCATATTCATGGTGACCTAACCCTAACCCTAGGTGGAATTTTCCTTCAATGGGATTTCCCCATGCATTTTAGCAGGAAACATAGATAGGGCAGCCTAGGAAAGTAAGTTCCCTCCTAACCATATCCAAGCACTCCCAGTTTGTTGCCGATGTCCATTTTTCTCTATGAGTTCATGGTGACCTAACCCTAACCCTAAGTGGAATTTTCCTCCAATGGGATTTTCCCATGCATTTTAGCAGGAAACATAGATAGGGCAGCCTAGAAAAGTAAGTTCCCTGCTAACCATATGCAAGCACTCCCAGTTTGTTGCCGATGTCCCTGTGGTTCTCCATATTCATGGTGACCTAACCCTAACCCTAGGTGGAATTTTCCTCCAATGGGATTTTCCCATGTATTTTACCAGGAAACGTAGATACGGCAGCCTAGGAAAGTAAGTTCCCTCCTAACCATATCCAAGCACTCCCAGTTTGTTGCCGATGTCCATTTTTCTCTATGAGTTCATGGTGACCTAACCCTAACGCTAAGTGGAATTTTCCTCCAATGGGATCTTCCCATGTATTTTAGCAGGAAATGTAGATACGGCAGCCTAGAAAAGTAAGTTCCCTCCTAACCATTCCCAAGCACTAAGAATTTATTGACAATGTCCCTGTGGCTCTCCATATTCATGGTGACCTAACCCTAACCCTAGGTGGAATTTTCCTCCAATGGGATTTCCCCATGCATTTTAGCAGGAAACATAGATAGGGCAGCCTAGGAAAGTAAGTTCCCTCCTAACCATATCCAAGCACTCCCAGTTTGTTGCCGATGTCCATTTTTCTCTATGAGTTCATGGTGACCTAACCCTAACCCTAAGTGGAATTTTCCTCCAATGGGATTTTCCCATGCATTTTAGCAGGAAACATAGATAGGGCAGCCTAGAAAAGTAAGTTCCCTCCTAACCATATGCAAGCACTCCCAGTTTGTTGCCGATGTCCATTTTTCTCTATGAGTTCATGGTGACCTAACCCTAACCTTAAGTGGAATTTTCCTCCAATGGGATTTTCCCATGTATTTTAGCAGGAAACGTAGATACGGCAGCCTAGAAAAGTAAGTTCCCTCCTAACCATATGCAAGCACTCCCAGTTTGTTGCCGATGTCCATTTTTCTCTATGAGTTCATGGTGACTTAACCCTAACCCTAAGTGGAATTTTCCTCCAATGGGATCTTCCCATGTATTTTAGCAGGAAACATAGATAGGGCAGCCTAGAAAAGTAAGTTCCCTCCTAACCATATGCAAGCACTCCCAGTTTGTTGCCGATGTCCATTTTTCTCTATGAGTTCATGGTGACCTAACACTAACCTTAAGTGGAATTTTCCTCCAATGGGATTTTCCCATATATTTTACCAGGAAACATAGATAGGGAAGCCTAGAAAAGTAAGTTCCCTCCTAACCATTCCCAAGCACTCCAAATTTATTCACAATGTCCCTGTTGCTCTCCATATTTATGGTGACCTAACCCTAACCCTAGGTGGAATTTTCCTCCAATGGGATTTTCCCATGTATTTTACCAGGAAACATAGATAGGGAAGCCTAGAAAAGTAAGTGCCCTCCTAACCATTCTCAAGCACTCCGAATTTATTCACAATGTCCCTGTTGCTCTCCATATTCATGGTGACCTAACCCTAACCCTAGGTGGAATTTTCCTCCAATGGGATTTTCCCATGTATTTTACCAGGAAACGTAGATACGGCAGCCTAGAAAAGTAAGTTCCCTCCTAACCATATCCAAGCACTCCCAGTTTGTTGCCGATGTCCATTTTTCTCTATGAGTTCATGGTGACCTAACCCTAACCCTAAGTGGAATTTTCCTCCAATGGGATTTTCCCATGTATTTTAGCAGGAAACGTAAATACGGCAGCCTAGAAAAGTAAGTTCCCTCCTAACCATATCCAAGCACTCCCAGTTTTTTGCCGATGTCCATTTTTCTCTATGAGTTCATGGTGACCTAACCCTAACACTAAGTGGAATTTTCCTCCAATGGGATTTTCCTATGTATTTTAGCAGGAAACAATGATAGGGCAGCCTAGAAAAGTAAGTTCCCTCCTAACCATATGCAAGCACTCCCAGTTTGTTGCCGATGTCCCTGTGGTTCTCCATATTCATGGTGACCTAACCCTAACCCTAGGTGGAATTTTCCTCCAATGGGATTTTCCCATGTATTTTACCAGGAAACGTAGATACGGCAGCCTAGAAAAGTAAGTTCCCTCCTAACCATATCCAAGCACTCCCAGTTTGTTGCCGATGTCCATTTTTCTCTATGAGTTCATGGTGACTTAACCCTAACCCTAAGTGGAATTTTCCTCCAATGGGATCTTCCCATGTATTTTAGCAGGAAATGTAGATACGGCAGCCTAGAAAAGTAAGTTCCCTCCTAACCATTCCCAAGCACTCCGAATTTATTGACAATGTCCCTGTGGTTCTCCATATTCATGGTGACCTAACCCTAACCCTAGGTGGAATTTTCCTCCAATGGGATTTTCCCATGTATTTTACCAGGAAACATAGATAGGGAAGCCTAGAAAAGTAAGTGCCCTCCTAACCATTCCCAAGCACTCCGAATTTATTGACAATGTCCCTATTGCTCTCCATATTCATGGTGACCTAACCCTAACCCTAGGTGGAATTTTCCTCCAATGGGATTTTCCCATGTATTTTACCAGGAAACGTAGATACGGCAGCCTAGAAAAGTAAGTTCCCTCCTAACCATATCCAAGCACTCCCAGTTTGTTGCCGATGTCCATTTTTCTCTATGAGTTCATGGTGACCTAACCCTAACCCTAAGTGGAATTTTCCTCCAATGGGATTTTCCCATGTATTTTAGCAGGAAACGTAAATACGGCAGCCTAGAAAAGTAAGTTCCCTCCTAACCATATCCAAGCACTCCCAGTTTTTTGCCGATGTCCATTTTTCTCTATGAGTTCATGGTGACCTAACCCTAACACTAAGTGGAATTTTCCTCCAATGGGATTTTCCTATGTATTTTAGCAGGAAACAATGATAGGGCAGCCTAGAAAAGTAAGTTCCCTCCTAACAATATGCAAGCACTCCCAGTTTGTTGCCGATGTCCCTGTGGTTCTCCATATTCATGGTGACCTAACCCTAACCCTAGGTGGAATTTTCCTCCAATGGGATTTCCCCATGCATTTTAGCAGGAAACATAGATAGGGCAGCCTAGAAAAGTAAGTTCCCTCCTAACTACATGCAAGCACTCCCAGTTTGTTGCCGATCTCCATTTTTCTCTATGAGTTCATGGTGACTTAACCCTAACCCTAAGTGGAATTTTCCTCCAATGGGATCTTCCCATGTATTTTACCAGGAAACGTAGATACGGCAGCCTAGAAAAGTAAGTTCTGTCCTAACCATATCCAAGCACTCCCAGTTTGTTGCCGATGTCCATTTTTCTCTGTGAGTTCATGGTGACCTAACCCTAACCCTAGGTGGAATTTTCCTCCAATGGGATCTTCCCATGTATTTTAGCAGGAAACGTAGATACGGCAGCCTAGAAAAGTAAGTTCCCTCCTAACCATATCCAAGCACTCCCAGTTTGTTGCCGATCTCCATTTTTCTCTATGAGTTCATGGTGACTTAACCCTAACCCTAAGTGGAATTTTCCTCCAATGGGATCTTCCCATGTATTTTACCAGGAAACGTAGATACGGCAGCCTAGAAAAGTAAGTTCTGTCCTAACCATATCCAAGCACTCCCAGTTTGTTGCCGATGTCCATTTTTCTCTGTGAGTTCATGGTGACCTAACCCTAACCCTAGGTGGAATTTTCCTCCAATGGGATCTTCCCATGTATTTTAGCAGGAAACGTAGATACGGCAGCCTAGAAAAGTAAGTTCCCTCCTAACCATATCCAAGCACTCCCAGTTTGTTGCCGATGTCCATTTTTCTCTATGAGTTCATGGTGACCTAACCCTAACCCTAAGTGGAATTTTCCTCCAATGGGATCTTCCCATGTATTTTAGCAGGAAATGTAGATACGGCAGCCTAGAAAAGTAAGTTCCCTCCTAACCATTCCCAAGCACTAAGAATTTATTGACAATGTCCCTGTGGCTCTCCATATTCATGGTGACCTAACCCTAACCCTAGGTGGAATTTTCCTCCAATGGGATTTCCCCATGCATTTTAGCAGGAAACATAGATAGGGCAGCCTAGGAAAGTAAGTTCCCTCCTAACCATATCCAAGCACTCCCAGTTTGTTGCCGATGTCCATTTTTCTCTATGAGTTCATGGTGACCTAACCCTAACCCTAAGTGGAATTTTCCTCCAATGGGATTTTCCCATGCATTTTAGCAGGAAACATAGATAGGGCAGCCTAGAAAAGTAAGTTCCCTCCTAACCATATGCAAGCACTCCCAGTTTGTTGCCGATCTCCATTTTTCTCTATGAGTTCATGGTGACTTAACCCTAACCCTAGGTGGAATTTTCCTCCAATGGGATCTTCCCATGTATTTTAGCAGGAAACGTAGATACGGCAGCCTAGAAAAGTAAGTTCCTTCCTAACCATATCCAAGCACTCCCAGTTTGTTGCCGATGTCCATTTTTCTCTATGAGTTCATGGTGACCTAACCCTAACCCTAAGTGGAATTTTCCTCCAATGGGATCTTCCCATGTATTTTAGCAGGAAATGTAGATACGGCAGCCTAGAAAAGTAAGTGCCCTCCTAACCATTCCCAAGCACTCCGAATTTATTGACAATGTCCCTATTGCTCTCCATATTCATGGTGACCTAACCCTAACCCTAGGTGGAATTTTCCTCCAATGGGATTTTCCCATGTATTTTACCAGGAAACGTAGATACGGCAGCCTAGAAAAGTAAGTTCCCTCCTAACCATATCCAAGCACTCCCAGTTTTTTGCCGATGTCCATTTTTCTCTATGAGTTCATGGTGACCTAACCCTAATCCTAAGTGGAATTTTCCTCCAATGGGATTTTCCTATGTATTTTAGCAGGAAACATAGATAGGGCAGCCTAGAAAAGTAAGTTCCCTCCTAACCATATGCAAGCACTCCCAGTTTGTTGCCAATGTCCATTTTTCTCTATGAGTTCATGGTGACTTAACCCTAACCCTAGGTGGAATTTTCCTCCAATGGGATCTTCCCATGTATTTTAGCAGGAAACGTAGATACGGCAGCCTAGAAAAGTAAGTTCCTTCCTAACCATATCCAAGCACTCCCAGTTTGTTGCCGATGTCCATTTTTCTCTATGAGTTCATGGTGACCTAACCCTAACCCTAAGTGGAATTTTCCTCCAATGGGATCTTCCCATGTATTTTAGCAGGAAATGTAGATACGGCAGCCTAGAAAAGTAAGTTCCCTCCTAACCATTCCCAAGCACTCCGAATTTATTGACAATGTCCCTGTGGCTCTCCATATTCATGGTGACCTAACCCTAACCCTAGGTGGAATTTTCCTCCAATGGGATTTTCCCATGTATTTTACCAGGAAACATAGATAGGGAAGCCTAGAAAAGTAAGTGCCCTCCTAACCATTCCCAAGCACTCCGAATTTATTGACAATGTCCCTATTGCTCTCCATATTCATGGTGACCTAACCCTAACCCTAGGTGGAATTTTCCTCCAATGGGATTTTCCCATGTATTTTACCAGGAAACGTAGATACGGCAGCCTAGAAAAGTAAGTTCCCTCCTAACCATATCCAAGCACTCCCAGTTTGTTGCCGATGTCCATTTTTCTCTATGAGTTCATGGTGACCTAACCCTAATCCTAAGTGGAATTTTCCTCCAATGGGATTTCCCCATGCATTTTAGTAGGAAACATAGATAGGGCAGCCTAGAAAAGTAAGTTCCCTCCTAACCATATCCAAGCACTCCCAGTTTGTTGCCGATGTCCATTTTTCTCTATGAGTTCATGGTGACCTAACCCTAACACTAAGTGGAATTTTCCTCCAATGGGATTTTCCTATGTATTTTAGCAGGAAACATAGATAGGGCAGCCTAGAAAAGTAAGTTCCCTCCTAACCATATGCAAGCACTCCCAGTTTGTTGCCGATGTCCATTTTTCTCTATGAGTTCATGGTGACCTAACCCTAACCCTAAGTGGAATTTTCCTCCAATGGGATTTTCCCATATATTTTACCAGGAAACATAGATAGGGCAGCCTAGAAAAGTAAGTTCCCTCCTAACCATTCCCAAGCACTCCGAATTTATTCACAATGTCCCTGTTGCTCTCCATATTTACGGTGACCTAACCCTAACCCTAGGTGGAATTTTCCTCCAATGGGATTTTCCCATGTATTTTACCAGGAAACGTAGATACGGCAGCCTAGAAAAGTAAGTTCCCTCCTAACCATATCCAAGCACTCCCAGTTTGTTGCCGATGTCCATTTTTCTCTATGAGTTCATGGTGACCTAACCCTAACCCTAAGTGGAATTTTCCTCCAATGGGATCTTCCCATGTATTTTAGCAGGAAACGTAGATACGGCAGCCTAGAAAAGTAAGTTCCCTCCTAACCATATGCAAGCACTCCCAGTTTGTTGCCGATGTCCCTTTTTCTCTATGAGTTCATGGTGACTTAACCCTAACCCTAAGTGGAATTTTCCTCCAATGGGATCTTCCCATGTATTTTAGCAGGAAACGTAAATACGGCAGCCTAGAAAAGTAAGTTCCCTCCTAACCATATCCAAGCACTCCCAGTTTTTTGCCGATGTCCATTTTTCTCTATGAGTTCATGGTGACCTAACCCTAATACTAAGTGGAATTTTCCTCCAATGGGATTTTCCTATGTATTTTAGCAGGAAACAATGATAGGGCAGCCTAGAAAAGTAAGTTCCCTCCTAACCATATGCAAGCACTCCCAGTTTGTTGCCGATGTCCCTGTGGTTCTCCATATTCATGGTGACCTAACCCTAACCCTAGGTGGAATTTTCCTCCAATGGGATTTTCCCATGTATTTTACCAGGAAACGTAGATACGGCAGCTTAGAAAAGTAAGTTCCCTCCTAACCATATCCAAGCACTCCCAGTTTGTTGCCGATGTCCATTTTTCTCTATGAGTTCATGGTGACTTAACCCTAACCCTAAGTGGAATTTTCCTCCAATGGGATCTTCCCATGTATGTTAGCAGGAAATGTAGATACGGCAGCCTAGAAAAGTAAGTTCCCTCCTAACCATATCCAAGCACTCCCAGTTTGTTGCCGATGTCCATTTTTCTCTATGAGTTCATGGTGACCTAACCCTAACCCTAAGTGGAATTTTCCTCCAATGGGATTTCCCCATGCATTTTAGCAGGAAACATAGATAGGGCAGCCTAGGAAAGTAAGTTCCCTCCTAACCATATCCAAGCACTCCCAGTTTGTTGCCGATGTCCATTTTTCTCTATGAGTTCATGGTGACCTAACCCTAACCCTAAGTGGAATTTTCCTCCAATGGGATCTTCCCATGCATTTTAGCAGGAAACATAGATAGGGCAGCCTAGGAAAGTAAGTTCCCTCCTAACCATATCCAAGCACTCCCAGTTTGTTGCCGATGTCCATTTTTCTCTATGAGTTCATGGTGACCTAACCCTAACCCTAAGTGGAATTTTCCTCCAATGGGATCTTCCCATGCATTTTAGCAGGAAACATAGATAGGGCAGCCTAGAAAAGTAAGTTCCCTCCTAACCATATGCAAGCACTCCGAATTTATTGACAATGTCCCTGTGGCTCTCCATATTCATGGTGACCTAACCCTAACCCTAGGTGGAATTTTCCTCCAATGGGATTTTCCCATGTATTTTACCAGGAAACATAGATAGGGAAGCCTAGAAAAGTAAGTGCCCTCCTAACCATTCCCAAGCACTCCGAATTTATTGACAATGTCCCTATTGCTCTCCATATTCATGGTGACCTAACCCTAACCCTAGGTGGAATTTTCCTCCAATGGGATTTTCCCATGTATTTTACCAGGAAACGTAGATACGGCAGCCTAGAAAAGTAAGTTCCCTCCTAACCATATCCAAGCACTCCCAGTTTGTTGCCGATGTCCATTTTTCTCTATGAGTTCATGGTGACCTAACCCTAATCCTAAGTGGAATTTTCCTCCAATGGGATTTCCCCATGCATTTTAGTAGGAAACATAGATAGGGCAGCCTAGAAAAGTAAGTTCCCTCCTAACCATATCCAAGCACTCCCAGTTTGTTGCCGATGTCCATTTTTCTCTATGAGTTCATGGTGACCTAACCCTAACACTAAGTGGAATTTTCCTCCAATGGGATTTTCCTATGTATTTTAGCAGGAAACATAGATAGGGCAGCCTAGAAAAGTAAGTTCCCTCCTAACCATATGCAAGCACTCCCAGTTTGTTGCCGATGTCCATTTTTCTCTATGAGTTCATGGTGACCTAACCCTAACCCTAAGTGGAATTTTCCTCCAATGGGATTTTCCAATATATTTTACCAGGAAACATAGATAGGGAAGCCTAGAAAAGTAAGTTCCCTCCTAACCATTCCCAAGCACTCCGAATTTATTCACAATGTCCCTGTTGCTCTCCATATTTACGGTGACCTAACCCTAACCCTAGGTGGAATTTTCCTCCAATGGGATTTTCCCATGTATTTTACCAGGAAACATAGATAGGGAAGCCTAGAAAAGTAAGTGCCCTCCTAACCATTCTCAAGCACTCCGAATTTATTGACAATGTCCCTGTTGCTCTCCATATTCATGGTGACCTAACCCTAACCCTAGGTGGAATTTTCCTCCAATGGGATTTTCCCATGTATTTTACCAGGAAACGTAGATACGGCAGCCTAGAAAAGTAAGTTCCCTCCTAACCATATCCAAGCACTCCCAGTTTGTTGCCGATGTCCATTTTTCTCTATGAGTTCATGGTGACTTAACCCTAACCCTAAGTGGAATTTTCCTCCAATGGGATCTTCCCATGTATTTTAGCAGGAAACGTAAATACGGCAGCCTAGAAAAGTAAGTTCCCTCCTAACCATATCCAAGCACTCCCAGTTTTTTGCCGATGTCCATTTTTCTCTATGAGTTCATGGTGACCTAACCCTAACACTAAGTGGAATTTTCCTCCAATGGGATTTTCCTATGTATTTTAGCAGGAAACAATGATAGGGCAGCCTAGAAAAGTAAGTTCCCTCCTAACCATATGCAAGCACTCCCAGTTTGTTGCCGATGTCCCTGTGGTTCTCCATATTCATGGTGACCTAACCCTAACCCTAGGTGGAATTTTCCTCCAATGGGATTTTCCCATGTATTTTACCAGGAAATGTAGATACGGCAGCCTAGAAAAGTAAGTTCCCTCCTAACCATATCCAAGCACTCCCAGTTTGTTGCCGATGTCCATTTTTCTCTATGAGTTCATGGTGACCTAACCCTAACCCTAAGTGGAATTTTCCTCCAATGGGATTTCCCCATGCATTTTAGCAGGAAACATAGATAGGGCAGCCTAGGAAAGTAAGTTCCCTCCTAACCATATCCAAGCACTCCCAGTTTGTTGCCGATGTCCATTTTTCTCTATGAGTTCATGGTGACCTAACCCTAACCCTAAGTGGAATTTTCCTCCAATGGGATTTTCCCATGCATTTTAGCAGGAAACATAGATAGGGCAGCCTAGAAAAGTAAGTTCCCTCCTAACCATATGCAAGCACTCCCAGTTTGTTGCCGATCTCCATTTTTCTCTATGAGTTCATGGTGACTTAACCCTAACCCTAAGTGGAATTTTCCTCCAATGGGATCTTCCCATGTATTTTAGTAGGAAATGTAGATACGGCAGCCTAGAAAAGTAAGTTCCCTCCTAACCATTCCCAAGCACTCCGAATTTATTGACAATGTCCCTGTGGTTCTCCATATTCATGGTGACCTAACCCTAACCCTAGGTGGAATTTTCCTCCAATGGGATTTTCCCATGTATTTTACCAGGAAACATAGATAGGGAAGCCTAGAAAAGTAAGTGCCCTCCTAACCATTCCCAATCACTCCAAATTTATTGACAATGTCCCTATTGCTCTCCATATTCATGGTGACCTAACCCTAACCCTAGGTGGAATTTTCCTCCAATGGGATTTCCCCATGCATTTTAGCAGGAAACATAGATAGGGCAGCCTAGGAAAGTAAGTTCCCTCCTAACCATATCCAAGCACTCCCAGTTTGTTGCCGATGTCCATTTTTCTCTATGAGTTCATGGTGACCTAACCCTAACCCTAAGTGGAATTTTCCTCCAATGGGATTTTCCCATGCATTTTAGCAGGAAACATAGATAGGGCAGCCTAGAAAAGTAAGTTCCCTCCTAACCATATCCAAGCACTCCCAGTTTGTTGCCGAAGTCCATTTTTCTCTATGAGTTCATGGTGACCTAACCCTAACCCTAAGTGGAATTTTCCTCCAATGGGATCTTCCCATGTATTTTAGCAGGAAATGTAGATACGGCAGCCTAGAAAAGTAAGTTCCCTCCTAACCATTCCCAAGCACTAAGAATTTATTGACAATGTCCCTGTGGCTCTCCATATTCATGGTGACCTAACCCTAACCCTAGGTGGAATTTTCCTCCAATGGGATTTCCCCATGCATTTTAGCAGGAAACATAGATAGGGCAGCCTAGGAAAGTAAGTTCCCTCCTAACCATATCCAAGCACTCCCAGTTTGTTGCCGATGTCCATTTTTCTCTATGAGTTCATGGTGACCTAACCCTAACCCTAAGTGGAATTTTCCTCCAATGGGATTTTCCCACGCATTTTAGCAGGAAACATAGATAGGGCAGCCTAGAAAAGTAAGTTCCCTCCTAACCATATGCAAGCACTCCCAGTTTGTTGCCGATGTCCATTTTTCTCTATGAGTTCATGGTGACCTAACCCTAACCCTAAGTGGAATTTTCCTCCAATGGGATTTTCCCATATATTTTACCAGGAAACATAGATAGGGAAGCCTAGAAAAGTAAGTTCCCTCCTAACCATTCCCAAGCACTCCGAATTTATTCACAATGTCCCTGTTGCTCTCCATATTTACGGTGACCTAACCCTAACCCTAGGTGGAATTTTCCTCCAATGGGATTTTCCCATGTATTTTACCAGGAAACATAGATAGGGAAGCGTAGAAAAGTAAGTGCCCTCCTAACCATTCTCAAGCACTCCGAAATTATTGACAATGTCCCTGTTGCTCTCCATATTCATGGTGACCTAACCCTAACCCTAGGTGGAATTTTCCTCCAAAGGGATTTTCCCATGTATTTTACCAGGAAACGTAGATACGGCAGCCTAGAAAAGTAAGTTCCCTCCTAACCATATCCAAGCACTCCCAGTTTGTTGCCGATGTCCATTTTTCTCTATGAGTTCATGGTGACCTAACCCTAACCCTAAGTGGAATTTTCCTCCAATGGGATCTTCCCATGTATTTTAGCAGGAAACGTAGATACGGCAGCCTAGAAAAGTAAGTTCCCTCCTAACCATATGCAAGCACTCCCAGTTTGTTGCCGATGTCCATTTTTCTCTATGAGTTCATGGTGACTTAACCCTAACCCTAAGTGGAATTTTCCTCCAATGGGATCTTCCCATGTATTTTAGCAGGAAACGTAAATACGGCAGCCTAGAAAAGTAAGTTCCCTCCTAACCATATCCAAGCACTCCCAGTTTTTTGCCGATGTCCATTTTTCTCTATGAGTTCATGGTGACCTAACCCTAACACTAAGTGGAATTTTCCTCCAATGGGATTTTCCTATGTATTTTAGCAGGAAACAATGATAGGACAGCCTAGAAAAGTAAGTTCCCTCCTAACCATATGCAAGCACTCCCAGTTTGTTGCCGATGTCCATTTTTCTCTATGAGTTCATGGTGACTTAACCCTAACCCTAAGTGGAATTTTCCTCCTATGGGATTTTCCCATGTATTTTACCTGGAAACATAGATAGGGAAGCCTAGAAAAGTAAGTGCCCTCCTAACCATTCCCAAGCACTCCGAATTTATTGACAATGTCCCTGTTGCTCTACATATTCATGGTGACCTAAACCTAACTCTAGGTAGAATTTTCCTCCAATGGGATTTTCCCATGTATTTTACCAGGAAACGTAGATACGGCAGCCTAGAAAAGTAAGTTCCCTCCTAACCATATCCAAGCACTCCCAGTTTGTTGCCGATGTCCATTTTTCTCTATGAGTTCATGGTGACCTAACCCTAACCCTAAGTGGAATTTTCCTCCAATGGGATCTTCCCATGTATTTTAGCAGGAAACGTAGATACGGCAGCCTAGAAAAGTAAGTTCCCTCCTAACCATATCCAAGCACTCCCAGTTTTTTGCCGATGTCCATTTTTCTCTATGAGTTCATGGTGACTTAACCCTAACCCTAAGTGGAATTTTCCTCCAATGGGATCTTCCCATGTATTTTAGCAGGAAACGTAAATACGGCAGCCTAGAAAAGTAAGTTCCCTCCTAACCATATCCAAGCACTCCCAGTTTTTTGCCGATGTCCATTTTTCTCTATGAGTTCATGGTGACCTAACCCTAACACTAAGTGGAATTTTCCTCCAATGGGATTTTCCTATGTATTTTAGCAGGAAACAATGATAGGACAGCCTAGAAAAGTAAGTTCCCTCCTAACCATATGCAAGCACTCCCAGTTTGTTGCCGATGTCCATTTTTCTCTATGAGTTCATGGTGACCTAACCCTAACCCTAAGTGGAATTTTCCTCCTATGGGATTTTCCCATGTATTTTACCAGGAAACATAGATAGGGAAGCCTAGAAAAGTAAGTGCCCTCCTAACCATTTCCAAGGACTCCGAATTTATTGACAATGTCCCTGTTGCTCTACATATTCATGGTGACCTAAACCTAACCCTAGGTAGAATTTTCCTCCAATAGGATTTTCCCATGTATTTTACCAGGAAACGTAGATACGGCAGCCTAGAAAAGTAAGTTCCCTCCTAACCATATCCAAGCACTCCCAGTTTGTTGCCGATGTCCATTTTTCTCTATGAGTTCATGGTGACCTAACCCTAACCCTAAGTGGAATTTTCCTCCAATGGGATTTTCCCATGCATTTTAGCAGGAAATATAGATAGGGCAGCCTAGAAAAGTAAGTTCCCTCCTAACCATATGCAAGCACTCCCAGTTTGTTGCCGATGTCCATTTTTCTCTATGAGTTCATGGTGACTTAACCCTAACCCTAAGTGTAATTTTCCTCCAATGGGATCTTCCCATGTATTTTAGCAGGAAACGTAGATACGGCAGCCTAGAAAAGTAAGTTCCGTCCTAACCATATCCAATCACTCCCAGTTTGTTGCCGATGTCCATTTTTCTCTATGAGTTCATGGTGACCTAACCCTAAGTGGAATTTTCCTCCAATGGGATTTTCCCATGCATTTTAGCAGGAAACATAGATCGGGCAGCCTAGAAAAGTAAGTGCCCTCCTAACCATTCCCAAGCACTCCGAATTTATTGACAATGTCCATGTTGCTCCCCATATTCATCGTGACCTAACCCTAACCCTAAGTGGAATTTTCCTCCAATGGGATTTTCCCATGTATTTTAGAAGAAAACATAGATAGGGCAGCCTAGAAAAGTAAGTTCCCTCCTAACCATATCCAAGCACTCCCAGTTTGTTGCCGATGTCCATTTTTCTCTATGAGTTCATGGTGACCTAACCCTAACACTAAGTGGAATTTTCCTCCAATGGGATCTTCGCATGTATTTTAGCAGGAAACGTAGATACGGCAGTCTAGAAAAGTAAGTTCCCTCCTAACCATATCCAAGCACTCCCAGTTTGTTGCCGATGTCCATTTTTCTCTATGAGTTCATGGTGACCTAACCCTAAGTGGAATTTTCCTCCAATGGGATTTTCCCATGTATTTTAGAAGAAAACAGATACCGCAGCCTAGAAAAGTAAGTTCCCTCCTAACCATATCCAAGCACTCCCAGTTTGTTGCCGATGTCCATTTTTCTCTATGAGTTCATGGTGACTTAACCCTAACCCTAAGTGGAATTTTCCTCCAATGGGATTTTCCCATGTATTTTACCAGGAAACGTAGATACGGCAGCCTAGAAAAGTAACTTCCCTCCTAACCATATCCAAGCACTCCCAGTTTGTTGCCGATGTCCATTTTTCTCTATGAGTTCATGGTGACCTAACCCTAACCCTAAGTGGAATTTTCCTCCAATGGGATTTTCCCATGCATTTTAGCAGGAAACATAGATAGGGCAGCCTAGAAAAGTAAGTTCCCTCCTAACCATATGCAAGCACTCCCAGTTTGTTGCCGATGTCCATTTTTCTCTATGAGTTCATGGTGACTTAACCCTAACCCTAAGTGGAATTTTCCTCCAATGGGATCTTCCCATGTATTTTAGCAGGAAACGTAGATACGGCAGCCTAGAAAAGTAAGTTCCGTCCTAACCATATCCAAGCACTCCCAGTTTGTTGCCGATGTCCATTTTTCTCTATGAGTTCATGGTGACCTAACCCTAACACTAAGTGGAATTTTCCTCCAATGGGATTTTCCCATGTATTTTAGCAGGAAACAAAGATAGGGCAGCCTAGAAATTTCTTTGCCCTCCTAATCATTCCCAACCACTCCGAATTTATTGGCAGTGTCCATGTTTCTCTCCATGTTCATGGTGACCTAACCCAAATGCTATGTGGAATTTTCCTCCAATGGGATTTTCCCGTATATTTTACCAGGAAAAATAGATAGGGAAGCCTAGAAAAATAAGTGCCCTCCTATCCATTCCCAAGCACTCAGAATTTATTGACAATGTCCATGTTGCTCTCCATATTCATGGTGACCTAACCCTAACCCTAGGTGGAATTTTCCTCCAATGGGATTTTCCCATGTATTTTAGCAGGAAACATAGATAGGGCAGCCTGGAAAAGTAAGTTCCCTCCTAACCATATCCAAGCACTCCCAGTTTGTTGCAGATGTCCATTTTTCTCTATGAGTTCATGGTGACCTAACCCTAACACTAAGTGGAATTTTCCCCCAATGGGATTTTCCCATGTATTTTAGCAGGAAACAAAGATAGGGCAGCCTAGAAATTTCTTTGCCCTCCTAATCATTCCCAACCACTCCTAATTTATTGGCAATGTCCATGTTTCTCTCGATGTTCATGGTGACCTAACCCAAATGCTATGTGGAATTTTCCTCCAATGGGATTTTCCCATGTATTTTACCAGGAAACGTAGATACGGCAGCCTAGAAAAGTAAGTTCCCTCCTAATCATATGCAAGCACTCCCAGTTTGTTGCCGATGTCCATTTTTCTCTATGAGTTCATGGTGACCTAACCCTAACACTAAGTGGAATTTTCCTCCAATGGGATTTTCCCATATATTTTACCAGGAAACTTAGATAGGGAAGCCTAGAAAAGTAAGTGCCCTCCTAACCATTCCCAAGCACTCCGAATTTATTGACAATGTCCCTGTTGCTCTCCATATTCATGGTGACCTAACCCTAACCCTAGGTGGAATTTTCCTCCAATGGGATTTTCCCATGTATTTTACCAGGAAACATAGATAGGGAAGCCTAGAAAAGTAAGTGCCCTCCTAACCATTCCCAAGAACTCCGAATTTATTGACAATGTCCCTGTTGCTCTCCATATTCATGGTGACCTAACCCTAACCCTAGGTGGAATTTTCCTCCAATGGGATTTTCCCATGTATTTTACCAGGAAACGTAGATACGGCAGCCTAGAAAAGTAAGTTCCCTCCTAACCATATCCAAGCACTCCCAGTTTGTTGCCGATGTCCATTTTTCTCTATGAGTTCATGGTGACCTAACCCTAACCCTAAGTGGAATTTTCCTCCAATGGGATTTTCCCATGCATTTTAGCAGGAAACATAGATAGGGCAGCCTAGAAAAGTAAGTTCCCTCCTAACCATATCCAAGCACTCCCAGTTTGTTGCCGATGTCCATTTTTCTCTATGAGTTCATGGTGACCTAACCCTAACCCTAGGTGGAATTTTCCTCGAATGGGATCTTCCCATGTATTTTACCAGGAAACGTAGATATGGCAGCCTAGAAAAGTAAGTTCCCTCGTAACCATATCCAAGCAGTCCCAGTTTGTTACCGATGTCCATTTTTCTCTATGAGTTCATGGTGACCTAACCCTAACACTAAGTGGAATTTTCCTCCAATGGGATTTTCCCATGTATTTTAGCAGGAAACAAAGATAGGGCAGCCTAGAAATTTCTTTGCCCTCCTAACCATATCCAAGCACTCCCAGTTTGTTGCCGATGTCCATTTTTCTCTATGAGTTCATGGTGACCTAACCCTAACACTAAGTGGAATTTTCCTCCAATGGGATTTTCCCATGTATTTTAGCAGGAAACAAAGATAGGGTAGGGCAGCCTAGAAATTTCTTTGCCGTCCTAATCATTCCCAACCACTCCGAATTTATTGACAATGTCCCTGTTGCTCTCCATATTCATGGTGACTTAACCCTAACCCTAAGTGGAATTTTCCTCCAATGGGATCTTCCCATGTATTTTAGCAGGAAACGTAGATACGGCAGCCTAGAAAAGTAAGTTCCGTCCTAACCATATCCAAGCACTCCCAGTTTGTTGCCGATGTCCATTTTTCTCTATGAGTTCATGGTGACCTAACCCTAACACTAAGTGGAATTTTCCTCCAATGGGATTTTCCCATGTATTTTAGCAGGAAACAAACATAGGGCAGCCTAGAAATTTCTTTGCCCTCCTAATCATTCCCAACCACTCCGAATTTATTGGCAATTTCCATGTTTCTCTCCATGTTCATGGTGACCTAACCCAAATGCTATGTGGAATTTTCCTCCAATGGGATTTTCCCATATATTTTACCAGGAAACATAGATAGGGAAGCCTAGAAAAGTAAGTGCCCTCCTATCCATTCCCAAGCACTCCGAATTTATTGACAATGTCCATGTTGCTCTCCATATTCATGGTGACCTAACCCTAACCCTAGGTGGAATTTTCCTCCAATGGGATTTTCCCATGTATTTTAGAAGAAAGCATAGATACCGCAGCCTAGAAAAGTAAGTTCCCTCCTAACCATATCCAAGCACTCCTGTTGTAATATGTTGTGATACATGAGGCTTGGATGGGCTTGCAACAAAGACTACCAGGTGACTTTAACATGCTGTTTTGGAAGCAACAGGAAATGGAGGAGGAGCCAAGAGATGGAATCCATTGGCCACATCAGAGGGACAAGCCATGTGCTTCAGGACAAAGGACTTGCCATATGGCCTAGGGACAGGAAATGAGGGGGGCTAAGAGGTGGATGGACATTGTACCAAGGTTTGAATCCATTGGCCACAGGGTGGCCCTGCAGTGTAGCCTTGTCATTGGCTACTGAGAATAACATTGTCATTGGATGTTTGTAACCATGTGATGCATTGTGTAACCGCCCACTGTAACATTCAATAAATAGGGGAGGCAGCCTTTTGTCACCAGGTTGCTTCACCCAGAGGTCACAAGGTTGCTTCACCCAGAGAAATGTGATCAGCATGTGTCTCTTAATTCGGCGATCGTGAAGGACCCGCCATTGATTGGGGTGCTATGGGGTGCCCCAGATCAGAATTGAAGGCTTGCCTGCGGAGGGCCAAGCTTCAAGTGGTGAACCCTGACGTGATGTGATGTGGAATCACGCCCTTCTGACATCTCACTACCTACCTCGCCTAATAAGGCCCCATCTTTAAGTAAGTATGAGACAGAAGCTTTGCTTAGCTTAGTCAGGAGACCAAATTATGTTCAGAAACTTAATTAGACTGTTTTCCCTGTCACTCAGAAAGAATTGTATCTTTTATTGGCTTTTTTGAGAAAATTGTATCCCTCCTAACTGGGGGAGGGGCAAATTAGACCTCGCCTCATGGCAATAGGCATCTGGCCCCATTCCTCGCCAGATTTAATATCTGGCCCCATTGCTGAGCCTCGCCAGATTTAATATCTGGCCCCATTGCTGAGCCTCGCCAGATTTCCTAGCCCATAGGTATCTGGCTCAACTGCGGAGAGCCTCGCCAGATGTCCTAGCTCATGACAAGGCTGTAATTGTCACACGCTTGACTTTACACTATGCAAAACAGAGCAAGCTAAATTGGCTAATCCTCAGGCTTTCAAAAAGCAAGCCCTGAGACAAAAATCTTACGATCTGACTCTAAATTTGCCCCACTGGAGGAACAATCCTCCTGGCGTTTCTTCAGCAAGAAACACCCCCCCCCCGTGAGTATGTGGGTGGAATTCTCCAAGGATCAAAGGGGGGAGAGCTTTGATGTTAATTGTTAGAACCTTAATTATGCAACTAACAAAGATTCACAAATGTGCCTTCGCGTAAGGAGTTAAAAGGTATTAATGTTTGTTTGGCATTGTCTCTTTTACATCTTAAAGGGACCACAAAAAATTGCTGATTGGATTAAAATTGGCTTGTGTGGGGAGCCTCTGCTTCTTTCCAAATTCTCCTTACGTGAAAGAATTGTATGCATGGCTATCTCAAAAGGCTATCTTCCTTTTCTTCTCCTGTAGCTATTGGCTTGGAACATAGTCATTGTTATCAGGATTCTTTCTGTTTCTCTTGCCCTGTCTCCTAAAAAATCTTAAAAGTCTGTTTCCCCTTCAGACTCAGAAAAAGCTTTCCTATGCTAATTCAGTCCTCTCTCTCACCTTTTAACTTGCAAAAAACTCCCTCTGACTCAGAGCAGGCTGAGTTAATAACTGCCTCTGCTTATCTGGTTTGATCTTACTTCTGCTAATTCAGTCTTTACTGCCTCTTACCTTTCAACTTGTTAAAAAATCTGTAAGCCTGTTGCTTCTGATTCCTTATATAAAAAAAAAAAGGGAAAATACTTCCTGAAATATCCATTGATTCAAAATGCCTTGTTTGCTTGTTAACTCTTCCTTCCTTGCAGGGCCATTTCCCCCCCCCCTTCTTTTGTCCTTTTCCAGAGGTTTATTTGAAGACTGTTTGTTGCCTGAAGACCATAAAGGGGCCAAAACTTTAGGTTTCCAAGGAAACGGATGGCTGTAAACGGAGACTCAAATTACATTTGAATTGGAATTCCCTTCTCTTTGAATCTGTTCCCGCCTCCTCTCTCTCACCCCTCTTCCTCCTCTTTGAATTCCCTCCTCTCAAGAGCCCCCTCCTTTCCTTTGGTCATCTTGCTTAAATAAACCATAGCTTCTTTTCTTTATTATTTTCTCTGCCAATTTTGCCAATTCTGCCTTTCTGATTCCTCTGCCAATTTTGTGTCTTTCTCATTTCTCCTTGCCTATCTTGAATTTTATATTTCCTAGTCTTAATGAATTTTAATTTTGTCTCTTTCTTATTTCTTTTTGATGATTTAATTTTTGTGGCAAATCATTGCTGTTTTGCATTTTGTTTCTCACCATGCTAATATATATCCAATTGTTGGATCTGATAACATGTCAGCACAGAACAAACACAGAAGCAAATGTGTATGCCTTCATAGTGTGCCTATGAATGAAATCTCTCAATCTCTCTCTTTAACTTTGAATCCTTCCTTACTTTGTGTTGTGAATCACAGTTTCATCAGTTAGTAACAACTATCCCTTGCAGCTAGATTAAAGCTAGATAATGAGACAAAGAATGACAACAACATGTGCTGATTCTGTTCCTTTGTTTGATTTTGGTAAGATTTTTGAAACTTTGTACAACTTCTCAAAAGACAATGCACTCACATCTGATAAAGATTAGTTCTTATGTGGAAGGAAAATGCACATGGGTCAACACCCCAGAATTGGTCTGGTATATTTACATTTCTGACAACACACACAACATTTCTGGCACAATGCATCCACAAAACAATCCTTTATCACAAGAAACTGTATGCTTTGTTTTGCTGATTTTCCTGACTACCTAATGCTGGGTGGCTCAAGGAATGGGTTTTCAATATCATAATGTTTCTAGTATTTTGTGTAACGATCTGTTGCTGTGTACAAATGCATTCCCCCCCCCACTGCAAAACCTGTGTAAGCCTCCCTCTTCTAACCATCTCCTGGAAAAGAGCCCAAGAACCAACTTTTGCCTCTGATGAATGTACAGAGATGTTTCTATGATGGCAACTTCTGAGGACACAGATGACAAGCTTATGTGCCTAGGATCATGTACAGAACCGGATCATGTACAGAACTGAACGGTGCATAGGTGGAAATAACCCACAGCTGCTAAAAATAAAATAAAAAAAGTTGATATGTTGTAATATGTTGTGATACATGAGGCTTGGATGGGCTTGCAACAAAGACTACCAGGTGACTTTAACATGCTGTTTTGGAAGCAACAGGAAATGGAGGAGGAGCCAAGAGATGGAATCCATTGGCCACATCAGAGGGACAAGCCATGTGCTTCAGGACAAAGGACTTGCCATATGGCCTAGGGACAGGAAATGAGGGGGGCTAAGAGGTGGATGGACATTGTACCAAGGTTTGAATCCATTGGCCACAGGGTGGCCCTGCAGTGTAGCCTTGTCATTGGCTACTGAGAATAACATTGTCATTGGATGTTTGTAACCATGTGATGCATTGTGTAACCGCCCACTGTAACATTCAATAAATAGGGGAGGCAGCCTTTTGTCACCAGGTTGCTTCACCCAGAGGTCACAAGGTTGCTTCACCCAGAGAAATGTGATCAGCATGTGTCTCTTAATTCGGCGATCGTGAAGGACCCGCCATTGATTGGGGTGCTATGGGGTGCCCCAGATCAGAATTGAAGGCTTGCCTGCGGAGGGCCAAGCTTCACACTCCCAGTTTGTTGCCGATGTCCATTTTTCTCTATGAGTTCATGGTGACCTAACCCTAGGTGGAATTTTCCTCCAATGGGATTTTCCCATGCATTTTAGCAGGAAACATAGATAGGGCAGCCTAGAAAAGTAAGTGCCCTCCTAACCATTCCCAAGCACTCCGAATTTATTGACAATGTCCATGTTGCTCCCCATATTCATGGTGACCTAACCCTAACCCTAGGTGGAATTTTCCTCCAATGGGATTTTCCCATGTATTTTAGAAGAAAGCATAGATACCGCAGCCTAGAAAAGTAAGTTCCCTCCTAACCATATCCAAGCACTCCCAGTTTGTTGCCAATGTCCATTTTTCTATATGAGTTCATGGTGACCTAACCCTAAGTGGAATTTTCCTGCAATGGGATTTTCCCATGTATTTTAGAAGAAAACAGATACCGCAGTCTAGAAAAGTAAGTTCCCTCCTAACCATATCCAAGCACTCCCAGTTTGTTGCCGATGTCCATTTTTCTCTGTGAGTTCATGGTGACCTAACCCTAACCCTAGGTGGAATTTTCCTCCAATGGGATCTTCCCATGTATTTTAGCAGGCAACGTAGATACGGCAGCCTAGAAAAGTAAGTTCCCTCCTAACCATATGCAAGCACTCCCAGTTTGTTGCCGATGTCCATTTTTCTCTATGAGTTCATGGTGACCTAACCCTAACCCTAAGTGGAATTTTCCTCCAATAGGATTTTCCAATGCATTTTAGCAGGAAACATAGATAGGACAGCCTAGAAAAGTAAGTTCCCTCCTAACCATATGCAAGCACTCCCAGTTTGTTGCTGTTCTCCATTTTTCTCTATGAGTTCATGGTGACCTAACCCTAACCCTAAGTGGAATTTTCCTCCAATGGGATCTTCCCATGTATTTTTGCAGGAAACATAGATAGGGAAGCCTAGAAAAGTAAGTTCCGTCCTGACCATATCCAAGCACTCCCAGTTTGTTTCCGATGTCCATTTTTCTCTGTGAGTTCATGGTGACCTAACCCTAACCCTAGGTGGAATTTTCCTCCAATGGGATCTTCCCATGTATTTTACCAGGAAACGTAGATACGGCAGCCTAGAAAAGTAAGTTCCCTCCTAACCATATGCAAGCACTCCCAGTTTGTTGCTGTTCTCCATTTTTCTCTATGAGTTCATGGTGACTTAACCCTAACCCTAAGTGGAATTTTCCTCCAATGGGATCTTCCCATGTATTTTAGCAGGAAACATAGATAGGGCAGCCTAGAAAAGTAAGTTCCCTCCTAACCATATCCAAGCACTCCCAGTTTGTTGCCGATGTCCATTTTTCTCTGTGAGTTCATGGTGACCTAACCCTAACCCTAGGTGGAATTTTCCTCGAATGGGATCTTCCCATGTATTTTACCAGGAAACGTAGATATGGCAGCCTAGAAAAGTAAGTTCCCTCGTAACCATATCCAAGCAGTCCCAGTTTGTTACCGATGTCCATTTTTCTCTATGAGTTCATGGTGACCTAACCCTAACACTAAGTGGAATTTTCCTCCAATGGGATTTTCCCATGTATTTTAGCAGGAAACAAAGATAGGGCAGCCTAGAAATTTCTTTGCCCTCCTAACCATATCCAAGCACTCCCAGTTTGTTGCCGATGTCCATTTTTCTCTATGAGTTCATTGTGACCTAACCCTAACACTAAGTGGAATTTTCCTCCAATGGGATTTTCCCATGTATTTTAGCAGGAAACAAAGATAGGGTAGGGCAGCCTAGAAATTTCTTTGCCGTCCTAATCATTCCCAACCACTCCGAATTTATTGACAATGTCCCTGTTGCTCTCCATATTCATGGTGACTTAACCCTAACCCTAAGTGGAATTTTCCTCCAATGGGATCTTCCCATGTATTTTAGCAGGAAACGTAGATACGGCAGCCTAGAAAAGTAAGTTCCGTCCTAACCATATCCAAGCACTCCCAGTTTGTTGCCGATGTCCATTTTTCTCTATGAGTTCATGGTGACCTAACCCTAACACTAAGTGGAATTTTCCTCCAATGGGATTTTCCCATGTATTTTAGCAGGAAACAAACATAGGGCAGCCTAGAAATTTCTTTGCCCTCCTAATCATTCCCAACCACTCCGAATTTATTGGCAATTTCCATGTTTCTCTCCATGTTCATGGTGACCTAACCCAAATGCTATGTGGAATTTTCCTCCAATGGGATTTTCCCATATATTTTACCAGGAAACATAGATAGGGAAGCCTAGAAAAGTAAGTGCCCTCCTATCCATTCCCAAGCACTCCGAATTTATTGACAATGTCCATGTTGCTCTCCATATTCATGGTGACCTAACCCTAACCCTAGGTGGAATTTTCCTCCAATGGGATTTTCCCATGTATTTTAGAAGAAAGCATAGATACCGCAGCCTAGAAAAGTAAGTTCCCTCCTAACCATATCCAAGCACTCCCAGTTTGTTGCCGATGTCCATTTTTCTCTATGAGTTCATGGTGACCTAACCCTAGGTGGAATTTTCCTCCAATGGGATTTTCCCATGCATTTTAGCAGGAAACATAGATAGGGCAGCCTAGAAAAGTAAGTGCCCTCCTAACCATTCCCAAGCACTCCGAATTTATTGACAATGTCCATGTTGCTCCCCATATTCATGGTGACCTAACCCTAACCCTAGGTGGAATTTTCCTCCAATGGGATTTTCCCATGTATTTTAGAAGAAAGCATAGATACCGCAGCCTAGAAAAGTAAGTTCCCTCCTAACCATATCCAAGCACTCCCAGTTTGTTGCCAATGTCCATTTTTCTATATGAGTTCATGGTGACCTAACCCTAAGTGGAATTTTCCTGCAATGGGATTTTCCCATGTATTTTAGAAGAAAACAGATACCGCAGTCTAGAAAAGTAAGTTCCCTCCTAACCATATCCAAGCACTCCCAGTTTGTTGCCGATGTCCATTTTTCTCTATGAGTTCATGGTGACCTAACCCTAACCCTAAGTGGAATTTTCCTCCAATGGGATTTTCCCATGTATTTTAGCAGGAAACAAAGATAGGGCAGCCTAGAAATTTCTTTGCCCTCCTAATCATTCCCAACCACTCCGAATTTATTGGCAATTTCCATGTTTCTCTCCATGTTCATGGTGACCTAACCCAAATGCTATGTGGAATTTTCCTCCAATGGGATTTTCCCATATATTTTACCAGGAAACATAGATAGGGAAGCCTAGAAAAGTAAGTGCCCTCCTATCCATTCCCAAGCACTCCGAATTTATTGACAATGTCCATGTTGCTCTCCATATTCATGGTGACCTAACCCTAACCCTAGGTGGAATTTTCCTCCAATGGGATTTTCCCATGTATTTTAGAAGAAAGCATAGATACCGCAGCCTAGAAAAGTAAGTTCCCTCCTAACCATATCCAAGCACTCCCAGTTTGTTGCCGATGTCCATTTTTCTCTATGAGTTCATGGTGACCTAACCCTAGGTGGAATTTTCCTCCAATGGGATTTTCCCATGCATTTTAGCAGGAAACATAGATAGGGCAGCCTAGAAAAGTAAGTGCCCTCCTAACCATTCCCAAGCACTCCGAATTTATTGACAATGTCCATGTTGCTCCCCATATTCATGGTGACCTAACCCTAACCCTAGGTGGAATTTTCCTCCAATGGGATTTTCCCATGTATTTTAGAAGAAAGCATAGATACCGCAGCCTAGAAAAGTAAGTTCCCTCCTAACCATATCCAAGCACTCCCAGTTTGTTGCCAATGTCCATTTTTCTATATGAGTTCATGGTGACCTAACCCTAAGTGGAATTTTCCTGCAATGGGATTTTCCCATGTATTTTAGAAGAAAACAGATACCGCAGTCTAGAAAAGTAAGTTCCCTCCTAACCATATCCAAGCACTCCCAGTTTGTTGCCGATGTCCATTTTTCTCTATGAGTTCATGGTGACCTAACCCTAACCCTAAGTGGAATTTTCCTCCAATGGGATTTTCCCATGTATTTTAGCAGGAAACAAAGATAGGGCAGCCTAGAAATTTCTTTGCCCTCCTAATCATTCCCAACCACTCCGAATTTATTGGCAATGTCCATGTTTCTCTCCATGTTCATGGTGACCTAACCCAAACGCTAAGTGGAATTTTCCTCCAATGGGATTTTCCCATGTATTTTACCAGGAAACATAGATAGGGAAGCCTAGAAAAGTAAGTGCCCTCCTAACCATTCCCAAGCACTCCGAATTTATTGACAATGTCCCTTTTGCTCTCCATATTCATCGTGACCTAACCCTAACCCTAGGTGGAATTTTCCTCCAATGGGATTTTCCCATGTATTTTACCAGGAAACGTAGATACTGCAGCCTAGAAAAGTAAGTTCCCTCCTAACCATATCCAAGCACTCCCAGTTTGTTGCCAATGTCCATTTTTCTCTATGAGTTCATGGTGACCTAACCCTAAGTGGAATTTTCCTCCAATGGGATTTTCCCATGTATTTTAGAAGAAAACAGATACCGCAGCCTAGAAAAGTAAGTTCCCTCCTAACGATATGCAAGCACTCCCAGTTTGTTGCCGATGTCCATTTTTCTCTATGAGTTCATGGTGACTTAACCCTAACCCTAAGTGGAATTTTCCTCCAATGGGATCTTCCCATGTATTTTAGCAGGAAAGATAGATAGGGCAGCCTAGAAAAGTAAGTTCCCTCCTAACCATATCCAAGCACTCCCAGTTTGTTGCCGATGTCCATTTTTCTCTGTGAGTTCATGGTGACCTAACCCTAACCCTAGGTGGAATTTTCCTCGAATGGGATCTTCCCATGTATTTTACCAGGAAAAGTAGATATGGCAGCCTAGAAAAGTAAGTTCCCTCGTAACCATATCCAAGCAGTCCCAGTTTGTTACCGATGTCCATTTTTCTCTATGAGTTCATGGTGACCTAACCCTAACACTAAGTGGAATTTTCCTCCAATGGGATTTTCCCATGTATTTTAGCAGGAAACAAAGATAGGGCAGCCTAGAAATTTCTTTGCCCTCCTAACCATATCCAAGCACTCCCAGTTTGTTGTCGATGTCCATTTTTCTCTATGAGTTCATGGTGACCTAACCCTAACACTAAGTGGAATTTTCCTCCAATGGGATTTTCCCATGCATTTTAGCAGGAAACAAAGATAGGGCAGCCTAGAAATTTCTTTGCCCTCCTAATCATTCCCAACCACTCCTAATTTATTGGCAATGTCCATGTTTCTCTCGATGTTCATGGTGACCTAACCCAAATGCTATGTGGAATTTTCCTCCAATGGGATTTTCCCATGTATTTTACCAGGAAACGTAGATACTGCAGCCTAGAAAAGTAAGTTCCCTCCTAACCATATCCAAGCACTCCCAGTTTGTTGCCAATGTCCATTTTTCTCTATGAGTTCATGGTGACCTAACCCTAAGTGGAATTTTCCTCCAATGGGCTTTTCCCATGTATTTTAGAAGAAAACAGATACCGCAGCCTAGAAAATTAAGTTCCCTCCTAACGATATGCAAGCACTCCCAGTTTGTTGCCGATGTCCATTTTTCTCTATGAGTTCATGGTGACTTAACCCTAACCCTAAGTGCAATTTTCCTCCAATGGGATCTTCCCATGTATTTTAGCAGGAAACAAAGATAGGGCAGCCTAGAAATTTCTTTGCCCTCCTAATCATTCCCAACCACTCCGAATTTATTGGCAATGTCCATGTTTCTCTCCATGTTCATGGTGACCTAACCCAAACGCTAAGTGGAATTTTCCTCCAATGGGATTTTCCCATGTATTTTACCAGGAAACATAGATAGGGAAGCCTAGAAAAGTAAGTGCCCTCCTAACCAATCCCAAGCACTCCGAATTTATTGACAATGTCCCTTTTGCTCTCCATATTCATCGTGACCTAACCCTAACCCTAGGTGGAATTTTCCTCCAATGGGATTTTCCCATGTATTTTACCAGGAAACGTAGATACGGCAGTCTAGAAAAGTAAGTTCCCTCCTAACCATATCCAAGCACTCAAAGTTTGTTGCCGATGTCCATTTTTCTCTATGAGTTCATGGTGACCTAACCCTAAGTGGAATTTTCCTCCAATGGGATTTTCCCATGCATTTTAGCAGGAAACATAGATAGGGCAGCCTAGAAAAGTAAGTGCCCTCCTAACCATTCCCAAGCACTCCGAATTTATTGACAATGTCCATGTTGCTCCCCATATTCATGGTGACCTAACCCTAACCCTAGGTGGAATTTTCCTCCAATGGGATTTTCCCATGTATTTTAGAAGAAAGCATAGATACCGCAGCCTAGAAAAGTAAGTTCCCTCCTAACCATATCCAAGCACTCCCAGTTTGTTGCCAATGTCCATTTTTCTCTATGAGTTCATGGTGACCTAACCCTAAGTGGAATTTTCCTCCAATGGGATTTTCCCATGTATTTTAGAAGAAAACAGATACCGCAGTCTAGAAAAGTAAGTTCCCTCCTAACCATATCCAAGCACTCCCAGTTTGTTGCCGATGTCCATTTTTCTCTATGAGTTCATGGTGACCTAACCCTAACCCTAAGTGGAATTTTCCTCCAATGGGATTTTCCCATGTATTTTAGCAGGAAACAAAGATAGGGCAGCCTAGAAATTTCTTTGCCCTCCTAATCATTCCCAACCACTCCGAATTTATTGGCAATGTCCATGTTTCTCTCCATGTTCATGGTGACCTAACCCAAACGCTAAGTGGAATTTTCCTCCAATGGGATTTTCCCATGTATTTTACCAGGAAACATAGATAGGGAAGCCTAGAAAAGTAAGTGCCCTCCTAACCATTCCCAAGCACTCCGAATTTATTGACAATGTCCCTTTTGCTCTCCATATTCATCGTGACCTAACCCTAACCCTAGGTGGAATTTTCCTCCAATGGGATTTTCCCATGTATTTTACCAGGAAACGTAGATACGGCAGCCTAGAAAAGTAAGTTCCCTGCTAACCATATCCAAGCACTCCCAGTTTGTTGCCGATGTCCATTTTTCTCTATGAGTTCATGGTGACTTAACCCTAACCCTAAGTGGAATTTTCCTCCAATGGGATTTTCCCATGCATTTTAGCAGGAAACAAAGATAGGGCAGCCTAGAAATTTCTTTGCCCTCCTAATCATTCCCAACCACTCCTAATTTATTGGCAATGTCCATGTTTCTCTCGATGTTCATGGTGACCTAACCCAAATGCTATGTGGAATTTTCCTCCAATGGGATTTTCCCATGTATTTTACCAGGAAACGTAGATACTGCAGCCTAGAAAAGTAAGTTCCCTCCTAACCATATCCAAGCACTCAAAGTTTGTTGCCGATGTCCATTTTTCTCTATGAGTTCATGGTGACCTAACCCTAAGTGGAATTTTCCTCCAATGGGATTTTCCCATGCATTTTAGCAGGAAACATAGATAGGGCAGCCTAGAAAAGTAAGTGCCCTCCTAACCATTCCCAAGCACTCCGAATTTATTGACAATGTCCATGTTGCTCCCCATATTCATGGTGACCTAACCCTAACCCTAGGTGGAATTTTCCTCCAATGGGATTTTCCCATGTATTTTAGAAGAAAGCATAGATACCGCAGCCTAGAAAAGTAAGTTCCCTCCTAACCATATCCAAGCACTCCCAGTTTGTTGCCAATGTCCATTTTTCTCTATGAGTTCATGGTGACCTAACCCTAAGTGGAATTTTCCTCCAATGGGATTTTCCCATGTATTTTAGAAGAAAACAGATACCGCAGTCTAGAAAAGTAAGTTCCCTCCTAACCATATCCAAGCACTCCCAGTTTGTTGCCGATGTCCATTTTTCTCTATGAGTTCATGGTGACCTAACCCTAACCCTAAGTGGAATTTTCCTCCAATGGGATTTTCCCATGTATTTTAGCAGGAAACAAAGATAGGGCAGCCTAGAAATTTCTTTGCCCTCCTAATCATTCCCAACCACTCCGAATTTATTGGCAATGTCCATGTTTCTCTCGATGTTCATGGTGACCTAACCCAAACGCTAAGTGGAATTTTCCTCCAATGGGATTTTCCCATGTATTTTACCAGGAAACATAGATAGGGAAGCCTAGAAAAGTAAGTGCCCTCCTAACCATTCCCAAGCACTCCGAATTTATTGACAATGTCCCTTTTGCTCTCCATATTCATCGTGACCTAACCCTAACCCTAGGTGGAATTTTCCTCCAATGGGATTTTCCCATGTATTTTACCAGGAAACGTAGATACGGCAGCCTAGAAAAGTAAGTTCCCTGATAACCATATCCAAGCACTCCCAGTTTGTTGCCGATGTCCATTTTTCTCTATGAGTTCATGGTGACTTAACCCTAACCCTAAGTGGAATTTTCCTCCAATGGGATTTTCCCATGCATTTTAGCAGGAAACAAAGATAGGGCAGCCTAGAAATTTCTTTGCCCTCCTAATCATTCCCAACCACTCCTAATTTATTGGCAATGTCCATGTTTCTCTCGATGTTCATGGTGACCTAACCCAAATGCTATGTGGAATTTTCCTCCAATGGGATTTTCCCATGTATTTTACCAGGAAACGTAGATACTGCAGCCTAGAAAAGTAAGTTCCCTCCTAACCATATCCAAGCACTCCCAGTTTGTTGCCAATGTCCATTTTTCTCTATGAGTTCATGGTGACCTAACCCTAAGTGGAATTTTCCTCCAATGGGATTTTCCCATGTATTTTAGAAGAAAACAGATACCGCAGCCTAGAAAAGTAAGTTCCCTCCTAACGATATGCAAGCACTCCCAGTTTGTTGCCGATGTCCATTTTTCTCTATGAGTTCATGGTGACTTAACCCTAACCCTAAGTGGAATTTTCCTCCAATGGGATCTTCCCATGTATTTTAGCAGGAAACATAGATAGGGAAGCCTAGAAAAGTAAGTTCCCTCCTAACCATATCCAAGCACTCCCAGTTTGTTGCCGATGTCCATTTTTCTCTGTGAGTTCATGGTGACCTAACCCTAACCCTAGGTGGAATTTTCCTCGAATGGGATCTTCCCATGTATTTTACCAGGAAACGTAGATATGGCAGCCTAGAAACGTAAGTTCCCTCGTAACCATATCCAAGCAGTCCCAGTTTGTTACCGATGTCCATTTTTCTCTATGAGTTCATGGTGACCTAACCCTAACACTAAGTGGAATTTTCCTCCAATGGGATTTTCCCATGTATTTTAGCAGGAAACAAAGATAGGGCAGCCTAGAAATTTCTTTGCCCTCCTAACCATATCCAAGCACTCCCAGTTTGTTGCCGATGTCCATTTTTCTCTATGAGTTCATGGTGACCTAACCCTAACACTAAGTGGAATTTTTCTCCAATGGGATTTTCCCATGTATTTTAGCAGGAAACAAAGATAGGGCAGCCTAGAAATTTCTTTGCCGTCCTAATCATTCCCAACCACTCCGAATTTATTGACAATGTCCCTGTTGCTCTCCATATTCATGGTGACTTAACCCTAACCCTAAGTGGAATTTTCCTCCAATGGGATCTTCCCATGTATTTTAGCAGGAAACATAGATAGGGCAGCCTAGAAAAGTAAGTTCCCTCCTAACCATATCCAAGCACTCCCAGTTTGTTGCCGATGTCCATTTTTCTCTATGAGTTCATGGTGACCTAACCCTAACCCTAAGTGGAATTTTCCTCCAATAGGATTTTCCCATGCATTTTACCAGGAAACATAGATAGGGCAGCCTAGAAAAGTAAGTTCCCTCCTAACCATATGCAAGCACTCCCAGTTTGTTGCTGTTGTCCATTTTTCTCTATGAGTTCATGGTGACTTAACCCTAACCCTAAGTGGAATTTTCCTCCAATGGGATCTTCCCATGTATTTTAGCAGGAAACATAGATAGGGAAGCCTAGAAAAGTAAGTTCCGTCCTAACCATATCCAAGCACTCCCAGTTTGTTGCCGATGTCCATTTTTCTCTGTGAG
Organism: Bothrops alternatus; assembly: GCA_034064705.1. Taxonomy (NCBI): domain Eukaryota; kingdom Metazoa; phylum Chordata; class Lepidosauria; order Squamata; family Viperidae; genus Bothrops; species Bothrops alternatus. The sequence goes on from JARGCV010000165.1 coordinate 2,683,720, forward strand.
TTCATGGTGACCTAACCCTAACCCTAGGTGGAATTTTCCTCCAATGGGATCTTCCCATGTATTTTAGCAGGAAACGTAGATACGGCAGCCTAGAAAAGTAAGTTCCCTCCTAACCATATGCAAGCACTCCCAGTTTGTTGCCGATGTCCATTTTTCTCTATGAGTTCATGGTGACCTAACCCTAACACTAAGTGGAATTTTCCTCCAATGGGATTTTCCCATGTATTTTAGCAGGAAACAAAGATAGGGCAGCCTAGAAATTTCTTTGCCCTCCTAACCATATCCAAGCACTCCCAGTTTGTTGCCGATGTCCATTTTTCTCTATGAGTTCATGGTGACCTAAACCTAACACTAAGTGGAATTTTCCTCCAATGGGATTTTCCCATGTATTTTAGCAGGAAACAAAGATAGGGCAGCCTAGAAATTTCTTTGCCGTCCTAATCATTCCCAACCACTCCGAATTTATTGGCAATGTCCATGTTTCTCTCCATGTTCATGGTGACCTAACCGAAACACTAAGTGGAATTTTCCTCCAATGGGATTTTCCCATGTATTTTACCAGGAAACATAGATAGGGAAGCCTAGAAAAGTAAGTGCCCTCCTAACCATTCCCAAGCACTCCGAATTTATTGACAATGTCCCTGTTGCTCTCCATATTCATGGTGACCTAACCCTAATCCTAATTGGAAATTTCCTCCAATCGGATTTTCCCATGCATTTTAGCAGGAAACGTAGATACGGCAGCCTAGAAAAGTAAGTTCCCTCCTAACCATATCCAAGCACTCCCAGTTTATTGCCGATGTCCATATTTCTCTATGAGTTCATGGTGACCTAACCCTAACCCTAAGTGGAATTTTCCTCCAATAGGATTTTCCCATGCATTTTAGCAGGAAACATAGATAGGGCAGCCTAGAAAATAAGTTCCCTCCTAACCATATCCAAGCACTCCCAGTTTGTTGCCGATGTCCATATTTCTCTATGAGTTCATGGTGACCTAACCCTAACACTAAGTGGAATTTTCCTCCAATGGGATTTTCCCATATATTTTAGCAGGAAACAAAGATAGGGCAGCCTAGAAATTTCTTTGCCCTCCTAACCATATCCAAGCACTCCCAGTTTGTTGCCGATGTCCATTTTTCTCTATGAGTTCATGGTGACCTAACCCTAACACTAAGTGGAATTTTCCTCCAATGGGATTTTCCCATGTATTTTAGCAGGAAACAAAGATAGGGCAGCCTAGAAATTTCTTTGCCGTCCTAATCATTCCCAACCACTCCGAATTTATTGGCAATGTCCATGTTTCTCTCCATGTTCATGGTGACCTAACCGAAACACTAAGTGGAATTTTCCTCCAATGGGATTTTCCCATGTATTTTACCAGGAAACATAGATAGGGAAGCCTAGAAAAGTAAGTGCCCTCCTAACCATTCCCAAGCACTCCGAATTTATTGACAATGCCCCTGTTGCTCCCCATATTCATGGTGACCTAACCCTAACCCTAGGTGGAATTTTCCTCCAATGGGATTTTCCCATGTATTTTACCAGGAAACGTAGATACGGCAGCCTAGAAAAGTAAGTTCCCTCCTAACCATATCCAAGCACTCCCAGTTTGTTGCCGATGTCCATATTTCTCTATGAGTTCATGGTGACCTAACCCTAACCCTAAGTGGAATTTTCCTCCAATAGGATTTTCCCATGCATTTTAGCAGGAAACATAGATAGGGCAGCCTAGAAAATAAGTTCCCCCCTAACCATATGCAAGCACTCCCAGTTTGTTGCTGATGTCCATTTTTCTCTATGAGTTCATGGTGACTTAACCCTAACCCTAAGTGGAATTTTCCTCCAATGGGATCTTCCCATGTATTTTAGCAGGAAACATAGATAGGGAAGCCTAGAAAAGTAAGTTCCGTCCTAACCATATCCAAGCACTCCCAGTTTGTTGCCGATGTCCATTTTTCTCTGTGAGTTCATGGTGACCTAACCCTTACCCTAGGTGGAATTTTCCTCCAATGGGATTTTCCCATGTATTTTAGCAGGAAACAATGATAGGGCAGCCTAGAAATTTCTTTGCCGTCCTAATCATTCCCAACCACTCCGAATTTATTGGCAATGTCCATGTTTCTCTCCATGTTCATGGTGACCTAACCCAAACGCTAAGTGGAATTTTCCTCCAATGGGATTTTCCCATGTATTTTACCAGGAAACATAGATAGGGAAGCCTAGAAAAGTAAGTGTCCTCCTAACCATTCCCAAGCACTCCGAATTTATTGACAATGTCCCTGTTGCTCTCCATATTCATGGTGACCTAACCCTAACCCTAGGTGGAATTTTCCTCCAATGGGATTTTCCCATGTATTTTACCAGGAAACGTAGATACGGCAGCCTAGAAAAGTAAGTGCCCTCCTAACCATTCCCAAGCACTCCGAATTTATTGACAATGTCCATGTTGCTCCCCATATTCATGGTGACCTAACCATAACCCTAAGTGGAATTCTCTTCCAATGGGATCTTCCCATGTATTTTAGCAGGAAACATAGATAGGGCAGCCTAGAAAAGTAAGTTCCCTCCTAACCATATCCAAGCACTCCCAGTTTGTTGCAGATGTCCATTTTTCTCTATGAGTTCATGGTGACCTAACCCTAACACTAAGTGGAATTTTCCTCCAATGGGATTTTCCCATGTATTTTAGCAGGAAACAAAGATAGGGCAGCCTAGAAATTTCTTTGCCCTCCTAATCATTCCCAACCACTCCTAATTTATTGGCAATGTCCATGTTTCTCTCGATGTTCATGGTGACCTAACCCAAATGCTATGTGGAATTTTCCTCCAATGGGATTTTCCCATGTATTTTACCAGGAAACGTAGATACTGCAGCCTAGAAAAGTAAGTTCCCTCCTAACCATATCCAAGCACTCCCAGTTTGTTGCCGATGTCCATTTTTCTCTATGAGTTCATGGTGACCTAACCCTAAGTGGAATTTTCCTCCAATGGGATTTCCCCATGTATTTTAGAAGAAAACAGATACCGCAGCCTAGAAAAGTAAGTTCCCTCCTAACCATATGCAAGCACTCCCAGTTTGTTGCCGATGTCCATTTTTCTCTGTGAGTTCATGGTGACCTAACCCTAACCCTAGGTGGAATTTTCCTCCAATGGGATCTTCCCATGTATTTTAGCAGGCAACGTAGATACGGCAGCCTAGAAAAGTAAGTGCCCTCCTAACCATTCCCAAGCACTCCGAATTTATTGACAATGTCCATGTTGCTCCCCATATTCATGGTGACCTAACCATAACCCTAAGTGGAATTCTCTTCCAATGGGATCTTCCCATGTATTTTAGCAGGAAACATAGATAGGGCAGCCTAGAAAAGTAAGTTCCCTCCTAACCATATCCAAGCACTCCCAGTTTGTTGCAGATGTCCATTTTTCTCTATGAGTTCATGGTGACCTAACCCTAACACTAAGTGGAATTTTCCTCCAATGGGATTTTCCCATGTATTTTAGCAGGAAACAAAGATAGGGCAGCCTAGAAATTTCTTTGCCCTCCTAATCATTCCCAACCACTCCTAATTTATTGGCAATGTCCATGTTTCTCTCGATGTTCATGGTGACCTAACCCAAATGCTATGTGGAATTTTCCTCCAATGGGATTTTCCCATGTATTTTACCAGGAAACGTAGATACTGCAGCCTAGAAAAGTAAGTTCCCTCCTAACCATATGCAAGCACTCCCAGTTTGTTGCCGATGTCCATTTTTCTCTATGAGTTCATGGTGACCTAACCCTAACACTAAGTGGAATTTTCCTCCAATGGGATTTTCCCATGTATTTTAGCAGGAAACAAAGATAGGGCAGCCTAGAAATTTCTTTGCCCTCCTAACCATATCCAAGCACTCCCAGTTTGTTGCCGATGTCCATTTTTCTCTATGAGTTCATGGTGACCTAAACCTAACACTAAATGGAATTTTCCTCCAATGGGATTTTCCCATGTATTTTAGCAGGAAACAAAGATAGGGCAGCCTAGAAATTTCTTTGCCGTCCTAATCATTCCCAACCACTCCGAATTTATTGGCAATGTCCATGTTTCTCTCCATGTTCATGGTGACCTAACCCAAACGCTAAGTGGAATTTTCCTCCAATGGGATTTTCCCATGTATTTTACCAGGAAACATAGATAGGGAAGCCTAGAAAAGTAAGTTCCCTCCTAACCATATCCAAGCACTCCCAGTTTATTGCCGATGTCCATATTTCTCTATGAGTTCATGGTGACCTAACCCTAACCCTAAGTGGAATTTTCTTCCAATAGGATTTTCCCATGCATTTTAGCAGGAAACATAGATAGGGCAGCCTAGAAAATAAGTTCCCTCCTAACCATATCCAACCACTCCCAGTTTGTTGCCGATGTCCATATTTCTCTATGAGTTCATGGTGACCTAACCCTAACACTAAGTGGAATTTTCCTCCAATGGGATTTTCCCATATATTTTAGCAGGAAACAAAGATAGGGCAGCCTAGAAATTTCTTTGCCCTCCTAACCATATCCAAGCACTCCCAGTTTGTTGCCGATGTCCATTTTTCTCTATGAGTTCATGGTGACCTAACCCTAACACTAAGTGGAATTTTCCTCCAATGGTTTTTCCCATGTATTTTAGCAGGAAACAAAGATAGGGCAGCCTAGAAATTTCTTTGCCGTGCTAATCATTCCCAACCACTCCGAATTTATTGACAATGCCCCTGTTGCTCTCCATATTCATGGTGACCTAACCCTAACCCTAGGTGGAATTTTCCTCCAATGGGATTTTCCCATGTATTTTACCAGGAAACGTAGATACGGCAGCCTAGAAAAGTAAGTTCCCTCCTAACCATATCCAAGCACTCCCAGTTTGTTGCCGATGTCCATATTTCTCTATGAGTTCATGGTGACCTAACCCTAACCCTAAGTGGAATTTTCCTCCAATAGGATTTTCCCATGCATTTTAGCAGGAAACATAGATAGGGCAGCCTAGAAAATAAGTTCCCTCCTAACCATATGCAAGCACTCCCAGTTTGTTGCTGATGTCCATTTTTCTCTATGAGTTCATGGTGACTTAACCCTAACCCTAAGTGGAATTTTCCTCCAATGGGATCTTCCCATGTATTTTAGCAGGAAACATAGATAGGGAAGCCTAGAAAAGTAAGTTCCGTCCTAACCATATCCAAGCACTCCCAGTTTGTTGCCGATGTCCATTTTTCTCTGTGAGTTCATGGTGACCTAACCCTTACCCTAGGTGGAATTTTCCTCCAATGGGATTTTCCCATGTATTTTACCAGGAAACATAGATAGGGAAGCCTAGAAAAGTAAGTGCCCTCCTAACCATTCCCAAGCACTCCGAATTTATTGACAATGTCCCTGTTGCTCTCCATATTCATGGTGACCTAACCCTAACCCTAGGTGGAATTTTCCTCCAATGGGATTTTCCCATGTATTTTACCAGGAAACGTAGATACGGCAGCCTAGAAAAGTAAGTGCCCTCCTAACCATTCCCAAGCACTCCGAATTTATTGACAATGTCCATGTTGCTCCCCATATTCATGGTGACCTAACCATAACCCTAAGTGGAATTCTCTTCCAATGGGATCTTCCCATGTATTTTAGCAGGAAACATAGATAGGGCAGCCTAGAAAAGTAAGTTCCCTCCTAACCATATCCAAGCACTCCCAGTTTGTTGCAGATGTCCATTTTTCTCTATGAGTTCATGGTGACCTAACCCTAACACTAAGTGGAATTTTCCTCCAATGGGATTTTCCCATGTATTTTAGCAGGAAACAAAGATAGGGCAGCCTAGAAATTTCTTTGCCCTCCTAATCATTCCCAACCACTCCTAATTTATTGGCAATGTCCATGTTTCTCTCGATGTTCATGGTGACCTAACCCTAAGTGGAATTTTCCTCCAATGGGATTTCCCCATGTATTTTAGAAGAAAACAGATACCGCAGCCTAGAAAAGTAAGTTCCCTCCTAACCATATGCAAGCACTCCCAGTTTGTTGCCGATGTCCATTTTTCTCTGTGAGTTCATGGTGACCTAACCCTAACCCTAGGTGGAATTTTCCTCCAATGGGATCTTCCCATGTATTTTAGCAGGCAACGTAGATACGGCAGCCTAGAAAAGTAAGTTCCCTCCTAACCATATGCAAGCACTCCCAGTTTGTTGCCGATGTCCATTTTTCTCTATGAGTTCATGGTGACCTAACCCTAACACTAAGTGGAATTTTCCTCCAATGGGATTTTCCCATGTATTTTAGCAGGAAACAAAGATAGGGCAGCCTAGAAATTTCTTTGCCCTCCTAACCATATCCAAGCACTCCCAGTTTGTTGCCGATGTCCATTTTTCTCTATGAGTTCATGGTGACCTAAACCTAACACTAAGTGGAATTTTCCTCCAATGGGATTTTCCCATGTATTTTAGCAGGAAACAAAGATAGGGCAGCCTAGAAATTTCTTTGCCATCCTAATCATTCCCAACCACTCCGAATTTATTGGCAATGTCCATGTTTCTCTCCATGTTCATGGTGACCTAACCCAAACGCTAAGTGGAATTTTCCTCCAATGGGATTTTCCCATGTATTTTACCAGGAAACATAGATAGGGAAGCCTAGAAAAGTAAGTGCCCTCCTAACCATTCCCAAGCACTCCGAATTTATTGACAATGTCCCTGTTGCTCTCCATATTCATGGTGACCTAACCCTAACCCTAGGTGGAATTTTCCTCCAATGGGATTTTCCCATGTATTTTACCAGGAAACGTAGATACGGCAGCCTAGAAAAGTAAGTGCCCTCCTGACCATTCCCAAGCACTCCGAATTTATTGACAATGTCCATGTTGCTCCCCATATTCATGGTGACCTAACCATAACCCTAAGTGGAATTCTCTTCCAATGGGATCTTCCCATGTATTTTAGCAGGAAACAAAGATAGGGGAGCCTAGAAATTTCTTTGCCGTCCTAATCATTCCCAACCACTCCGAATTTATTGGCAATGTCCATGTTTCTCTCCATGTTCATGGTGACCTAACCCAAACGCTAAGTGGAATTTTCCTCCAATGGGATTTTCCCATGTATTTTACCAGGAAACATAGATAGGGCAGCCTAGAAAAGTAAGTTCCCTCCTAACCATATGCAAGCACTCCCAGTTTGTTGCCGATGTCAATTTTTTTCTATGAGTTCATGGTGACTTAACCCTAACCCTAAGTGGAATTTTCCTCCAATGGGATCTTCCCATGTATTTTAGCAGGAAACGTAGATACGGCAGCCTAGAAAAGTAAGTTCCATCCTAACCATATCCAAGCACTCCCAGTTTGTTGCCGATGTCCATTTTTCTCTATGAGTTCATGGTGACCTAACCCTAACACTAAGTGGAATTTTCCTCCAATGGGATTTTCCCATGTATTTTAGCAGGAAACAAACATAGGGCAGCCTAGAAATTTCTTTGCCCTCCTAATCATTCCCAACCACTCCGAATTTATTGGCAATTTCCATGTTTCTCTCCATGTTCATGGTGACCTAACCCAAATGCTATGTGGAATTTTCCTCCAATGGGATTTTCCCATATATTTTACCAGGAAACATAGATAGGGAAGCCTAGAAAAGTAAGTGCCCTCCTATCCATTCCCAAGCACTCCGAATTTATTGACAATCTCCATGTTGCTCTCCATATTCATCGTGACCTAACCCTAACCCTAGGTGGAATTTTCCTCCAATGGGATTTTCCCATGTATTTTAGCAGGCAACGTAGATACGGCAGCCTAGAAAAGTAAGTTCCCTCCTAACCATATGCAAGCACTCCCAGTTTGTTGCCGATGTCCATTTTTCTCTATGAGTTCATGGTGACCTAACCCTAACACTAAGTGGAATTTTCCTCCAATGGGATTTTCCCATGTATTTTAGCAGGAAACAAAGATAGGGCAGCCTAGAAATTTCTTTGCCCTCCTAACCATATCCAAGCACTCCCAGTTTGTTGCCGATGTCCATTTTTCTCTATGAGTTCATGGTGACCTAAACCTAACACTAAGTGGAATTTTCCTCCAATGGGATTTTCCCATGTATTTTAGCAGGAAACAAAGATAGGGCAGCCTAGAAATTTCTTTGCCATCCTAATCATTCCCAACCACTCCGAATTTATTGGCAATGTCCATGTTTCTCTCCATGTTCATGGTGACCTAACCCAAACGCTAAGTGGAATTTTCCTCCAATGGGATTTTCCCATGTATTTTACCAGGAAACATAGATAGGGAAGCCTAGAAAAGTAAGTGCCCTCCTAACCATTCCCAAGCACTCCGAATTTATTGACAATGTCCCTGTTGCTCTCCATATTCATGGTGACCTAACCCTAACCCTAGGTGGAATTTTCCTCCAATGGGATTTTCCCATGTATTTTACCAGGAAACGTAGATACGGCAGCCTAGAAAAGTAAGTGCCCTCCTGACCATTCCCAAGCACTCCGAATTTATTGACAATGTCCATGTTGCTCCCCATATTCATGGTGACCTAACCATAACCCTAAGTGGAATTCTCTTCCAATGGGATCTTCCCATGTATTTTAGCAGGAAACAAAGATAGGGGAGCCTAGAAATTTCTTTGCCGTCCTAATCATTCCCAACCACTCCGAATTTATTGGCAATGTCCATGTTTCTCTCCATGTTCATGGTGACCTAACCCAAACGCTAAGTGGAATTTTCCTCCAATGGGATTTTCCCATGTATTTTACCAGGAAACATAGATAGGGCAGCCTAGAAAAGTAAGTTCCCTCCTAACCATATGCAAGCACTCCCAGTTTGTTGCCGATGTCAATTTTTTTCTATGAGTTCATGGTGACTTAACCCTAACCCTAAGTGGAATTTTCCTCCAATGGGATCTTCCCATGTATTTTAGCAGGAAACGTAGATACGGCAGCCTAGAAAAGTAAGTTCCATCCTAACCATATCCAAGCACTCCCAGTTTGTTGCCGATGTCCATTTTTCTCTATGAGTTCATGGTGACCTAACCCTAACACTAAGTGGAATTTTCCTCCAATGGGATTTTCCCATGTATTTTAGCAGGAAACAAACATAGGGCAGCCTAGAAATTTCTTTGCCCTCCTAATCATTCCCAACCACTCCGAATTTATTGGCAATTTCCATGTTTCTCTCCATGTTCATGGTGACCTAACCCAAATGCTATGTGGAATTTTCCTCCAATGGGATTTTCCCATATATTTTACCAGGAAACATAGATAGGGAAGCCTAGAAAAGTAAGTGCCCTCCTATCCATTCCCAAGCACTCCGAATTTATTGACAATCTCCATGTTGCTCTCCATATTCATGGTGACCTAACCCTAACCCTAGGTGGAATTTTCCTCCAATGGGATTTTCCCATGTATTTTAGAAGAAAGCATAGATACCGCAGCCTAGAAAAGTAAGTTCCCTCCTAACCATATCAAAGCACTCCCAGTTTGTTGCCGATGTCCATTTTTCTCTATGAGTTCATGGTGACCTAACCCTAGGTGGAATTTTCCTCCAATGGGATTTTCCCATGCATTTTAGCAGGAAACATAGATAGGGCAGCCTAGAAAAGTAAGTGCCCTCCTAACCATTCCTAAGCACTCCGAATTTATTGACAATGTCCATGTTGCTCCCCATATTCATGGTGACCTAACCCTAACCCTAGGTGGAATTTTCCTCCAATGGGATTTTCCCATGTATTTTAGAAGAAAGCATAGATACCGCAGCCTAGAAAAGTAAGTTCCCTCCTAACCATATCCAAGCACTCCCAGTTTGTTGCCAATGTCCATTTTTCTCTATGAGTTCATGGTGACCTAACCCTAAGTGGAATTTTCCTGCAATGGGATTTTCCCATGTATTTTAGAAGAAAACAGATACCGCAGTCTAGAAAAGTAAGTTCCCTCCTAACCATATCCAAGCACTCCCAGTTTGTTGCCGATGTCCATTTTTCTCTATGAGTTCATGGTGACCTAACCCTAACCCTAAGTGGAATTTTCCTCCAATGGGATTTTCCCATGTATTTTAGCAGGAAACAAAGATAGGGCAGCCTAGAAATTTCTTTGCCCTCCTAATCATTCCCAACCACTCCGAATTTATTGGCAATGTCCATGTTTCTCTCCATGTTCATGGTGACCTAACCCAAACGCTAAGTGGAATTTTCCTCCAATGGGATTTTCCCATGTATTTTACCAGGAAACATAGATAGGGAAGCCTAGAAAAGTAAGTGCCCTCCTAACCATTCCCAAGCACTCCGAATTTATTGACAATGTCCCTTTTGCTCTCCATATTCATCGTGACCTAACCCTAACCCTAGGTGGAATTTTCCTCCAATGGGATTTTCCCATGTATTTTACCAGGAAACGTAGATACGGCAGCCTAGAAAAGTAAGTTCCCTGCTAACCATATCCAAGCACTCCCAGTTTGTTGCCGATGTCCATTTTTCTCTATGAGTTCATGGTGACTTAACCCTAACCCTAAGTGGAATTTTCCTCCAATGGGATTTTCCCATGCATTTTAGCAGGAAACAAAGATAGGGCAGCCTAGAAATTTCTTTGCCCTCCTAATCATTCCCAACCACTCCTAATTTATTGGCAATGTCCATGTTTCTCTCGATGTTCATGGTGACCTAACCCAAATGCTATGTGGAATTTTCCTCCAATGGGATTTTCCCATGTATTTTACCAGGAAACGTAGATACTGCAGCCTAGAAAAGTAAGTTCCCTCCTAACCATATCCAAGCACTCAAAGTTTGTTGCCGATGTCCATTTTTCTCTATGAGTTCATGGTGACCTAACCCTAAGTGGAATTTTCCTCCAATGGGATTTTCCCATGCATTTTAGCAGGAAACATAGATAGGGCAGCCTAGAAAAGTAAGTGCCCTCCTAACCATTCCCAAGCACTCCGAATTTATTGACAATGTCCATGTTGCTCCCCATATTCATGGTGACCTAACCCTAACCCTAGGTGGAATTTTCCTCCAATGGGATTTTCCCATGTATTTTAGAAGAAAGCATAGATACCGCAGCCTAGAAAAGTAAGTTCCCTCCTAACCATATCCAAGCACTCCCAGTTTGTTGCCAATGTCCATTTTTCTCTATGAGTTCATGGTGACCTAACCCTAAGTGGAATTTTCCTCCAATGGGATTTTCCCATGTATTTTAGAAGAAAACAGATACCGCAGTCTAGAAAAGTAAGTTCCCTCCTAACCATATCCAAGCACTCCCAGTTTGTTGCCCATGTCCATTTTTCTCTATGAGTTCATGGTGACCTAACCCTAACCCTAAGTGGAATTTTCCTCCAATGGGATTTTCCCATGTATTTTAGCAGGAAACATAGATAGGGCAGCCTAGAAATTTCTTTGCCCTCCTAATCATTCCCAACCACTCCGAATTTATTGGCAATGTCCATGTTTCTCTCCATGTTCATGGTGACCTAACCCAAACGCTAAGTGGAATTTTCCTCCAATGGGATTTTCCCATGTATTTTACCAGGAAACATAGATAGGGAAGCCTAGAAAAGTAAGTGCCCTCCTAACCATTCCCAAGCACTCCGAATTTATTGACAATGTCCCTTTTGCTCTCCATATTCATCGTGACCTAACCCTAACCCTAGGTGGAATTTTCCTCCAATGGGATTTTCCCATGTATTTTACCAGGAAACGTAGATACGGCAGCCTAGAAAAGTAAGTTCCCTGCTAACCATATCCAAGCACTCCCAGTTTGTTGCCGATGTCCATTTTTCTCTATGAGTTCATGGTGACTTAACCCTAACCCTAAGTGGAATTTTCCTCCAATGGGATTTTCCCATGCATTTTAGCAGGAAACAAAGATAGGGCAGCCTAGAAATTTCTTTGCCCTCCTAATCATTCCCAACCACTCCTAATTTATTGGCAATGTCCATGTTTCTCTCGATGTTCATGGTGACCTAACCCAAATGCTATGTGGAATTTTCCTCCAATGGGATTTTCCCATGTATTTTACCAGGAAACGTAGATACTGCAGCCTAGAAAAGTAAGTTCCCTCCTAACCATATCCAAGCACTCCCAGTTTGTTGCCAATGTCCATTTTTCTCTATGAGTTCATGGTGACCTAACCCTAAGTGGAATTTTCCTCCAATGGGATTTTCCCATGTATTTTAGAAGAAAACAGATACCGCAGCCTAGAAAAGTAAGTTCCCTCCTAACGATATGCAAGCACTCCCAGTTTGTTGCCGATGTCCATTTTTCTCTATGAGTTCATGGTGACTTAACCCTAACCCTAAGTGGAATTTTCCTCCAATGGGATCTTCCCATGTATTTTAGCAGGAAACATAGATAGGGAAGCCTAGAAAAGTAAGTTCCCTCCTAACCATATCCAAGCACTCCCAGTTTGTTGCCGATGTCCATTTTTCTCTGTGAGTTCATGGTGACCTAACCCTAACCCTAGGTGGAATTTTCCTCGAATGGGATCTTCCCATGTATTTTACCAGGAAACGTAGATATGGCAGCCTAGAAACGTAAGTTCCCTGCTAACCATATCCAAGCACTCCCAGTTTGTTGCCGATGTCCATTTTTCTCTATGAGTTCATGGTGACTTAACCCTAACCCTAAGTGGAATTTTCCTCCAATGGGATTTTCCCATGCATTTTAGCAGGAAACAAAGATAGGGCAGCCTAGAAATTTCTTTGCCCTCCTAATCATTCCCAACCACTCCTAATTTATTGGCAATGTCCATGTTTCTCTCGATGTTCATGGTGACCTAACCCAAATGCTATGTGGAATTTTCCTCCAATGGTATTTTCCCATGTATTTTACCAGGAAACGTAGATACTGCAGCCTAGAAAAGTAAGTTCCCTCCTAACCATATCCAAGCACTCAAAGTTTGTTGCCGATGTCCATTTTTCTCTATGAGTTCATGGTGACCTAACCCTAAGTGGAATTTTCCTCCAATGGGATTTTCCCATGCATTTTAGCAGGAAACATAGATAGGGCAGCCTAGAAAAGTAAGTGCCCTCCTAACCATTCCCAAGCACTCCGAATTTATTGACAATGTCCATGTTGCTCCCCATATTCATGGTGACCTAACCCTAACCCTAGGTGGAATTTTCCTCCAATGGGATTTTCCCATGTATTTTAGAAGAAAGCATAGATACCGCAGCCTAGAAAAGTAAGTTCCCTCCTAACCATATCCAAGCACTCCCAGTTTGTTGCCAATGTCCATTTTTCTCTATGAGTTCATGGTGACCTAACCCTAAGTGGAATTTTCCTCCAATGGGATTTTCCCATGTATTTTAGAAGAAAACAGATACCGCAGTCTAGAAAAGTAAGTTCCCTCCTAACCATATCCAAGCACTCCCAGTTTGTTGCCGATGTCCATTTTTCTCTATGAGTTCATGGTGACCTAACCCTAACCCTAAGTGGAATTTTCCTCCAATGGGATTTTCCCATGTATTTTAGCAGGAAACAAAGATAGGGCAGCCTAGAAATTTCTTTGCCCTCCTAATCATTCCCAACCACTCCGAATTTATTGGCAATGTCCATGTTTCTCTCCATGTTCATGGTGACCTAACCCAAACGCTAAGTGGAATTTTCCTCCAATGGGATTTTCCCATGTATTTTACCAGGAAACATAGATAGGGAAGCCTAGAAAAGTAAGTGCCCTCCTAACCATTCCCAAGCACTCCGAATTTATTGACAATGTCCCTTTTGCTCTCCATATTCATCGTGACCTAACCCTAACCCTAGGTGGAATTTTCCTCCAATGGGATTTTCCCATGTATTTTACCAGGAAACGTAGATACGGCAGCCTAGAAAAGTAAGTTCCCTGCTAACCATATCCAAGCACTCCCAGTTTGTTGCCGATGTCCATTTTTCTCTATGAGTTCATGGTGACTTAACCCTAACCCTAAGTGGAATTTTCCTCCAATGGGATTTTCCCATGCATTTTAGCAGGAAACAAAGATAGGGCAGCCTAGAAATTTCTTTGCCCTCCTAATCATTCCCAACCACTCCTAATTTATTGGCAATGTCCATGTTTCTCTCGATGTTCATGGTGACCTAACCCAAATGCTATGTGGAATTTTCCTCCAATGGGATTTTCCCATGTATTTTACCAGGAAACGTATATACTGCAGCCTAGAAAAGTAAGTTCCCTCCTAACCATATCCAAGCACTCCCAGTTTGTTGCCAATGTCCATTTTTCTCTATGAGTTCATGGTGACCTAACCCTAAGTGGAATTTTCCTCCAATGGGATTTTCCCATGTATTTTAGAAGAAAACAGATACCGCAGCCTAGAAAAGTAAGTTCCCTCCTAACGATATGCAAGCACTCCCAGTTTGTTGCCGATGTCCATTTTTCTCTATGAGTTCATGGTGACTTAACCCTAACCCTAAGTGGAATTTTCCTCGAATGGGATCTTCCCATGTATTTTACCAGGAAACGTAGATATGGCAGCCTAGAAACGTAAGTTCCCTCGTAACCATATCCAAGCAGTCCCAGTTTGTTACCGATGTCCATTTTTCTCTATGAGTTCATGGTGACCTAACCCTAACACTAAGTGGAATTTTCCTCCAATGGGATTTTCCCATGTATTTTAGCAGGAAACAAAGATAGGGCAGCCTAGAAATTTCTTTGCCCTCCTAACCATATCCAAGCACTCCCAGTTTGTTGCCGATGTCCATTTTTCTCTATGAGTTCATGGTGACCTAACCCTAACACTAAGTGGAATTTTTCTCCAATGGGATTTTCCCATGTATTTTAGCAGGAAACAAAGATAGGGCAGCCTAGAAATTTCTTTGCCGTCCTAATCATTCCCAACCACTCCGAATTTATTGACAATGTCCCTGTTGCTCTCCATATTCATGGTGACTTAACCCTAACCCTAAGTGGAATTTTCCTCCAATGGGATCTTCCCATGTATTTTAGCAGGAAACATAGATAGGGCAGCCTAGAAAAGTAAGTTCCCTCCTAACCATATCCAAGCACTCCCAGTTTGTTGCCGATGTCCATTTTTCTCTATGAGTTCATGGTGACCTAACCCTAACCCTAAGTGGAATTTTCCTCCAATAGGATTTTCCCATGCATTTTACCAGGAAACATAGATAGGGCAGCCTAGAAAAGTAAGTTCCCTCCTAACCATATGCAAGCACTCCCAGTTTGTTGCTGTTGTCCATTTTTCTCTATGAGTTCATGGTGACTTAACCCTAACCCTAAGTGGAATTTTCCTCCAATGGGATCTTCCCATGTATTTTAGCAGGAAACATAGATAGGGAAGCCTAGAAAAGTAAGTTCCGTCCTAACCATATCCAAGCACTCCCAGTTTGTTGCCGATGTCCATTTTTCTCTGTGAGTTCATGGTGACCTAACCCTAACCCTAGGTGGAATTTTCCTCCAATGGGATCTTCCCATGTATTTTAGCAGGAAACGTAGATACGGCAGCCTAGAAAAGTAAGTTCCCTCCTAACCATATGCAAGCACTCCCAGTTTGTTGCCGATGTCCATTTTTCTCTATGAGTTCATGGTGACCTAACCCTAACACTAAGTGGAATTTTCCTCCAATGGGATTTTCCCATGTATTTTAGCAGGAAACAAAGATAGGGCAGCCTAGAAATTTCTTTGCCCTCCTAACCATATCCAAGCACTCCCAGTTTGTTGCCGATGTCCATTTTTCTCTATGAGTTCATGGTGACCTAAACCTAACACTAAGTGGAATTTTCCTCCAATGGGATTTTCCCATGTATTTTAGCAGGAAACAAAGATAGGGCAGCCTAGAAATTTCTTTGCCGTCCTAATCATTCCCAACCACTCCGAATTTATTGGCAATGTCCATGTTTCTCTCCATGTTCATGGTGACCTAACCGAAACACTAAGTGGAATTTTCCTCCAATGGGATTTTCCCATGTATTTTACCAGGAAACATAGATAGGGAAGCCTAGAAAAGTAAGTGCCCTCCTAACCATTCCCAAGCACTCCGAATTTATTGACAATGTCCCTGTTGCTCTCCATATTCATGGTGACCTAACCCTAATCCTAATTGGAAATTTCCTCCAATCGGATTTTCCCATGCATTTTACCAGGAAACGTAGATACGGCAGCCTAGAAAAGTAAGTTCCCTCCTAACCATATGCAAGCACTCCCAGTTTGTTGCCGATGTCCATTTTTCTCTATGAGTTCATGGTGACCTAACCCTAACCCTAAGTGGAATTTTCCTCCAATAGGATTTTCCCATGCATTTTAGCAGGAAACATAGATAGGGCAGCCTAGAAAAGTAAGTTCCCTCCTAACCATATGCAAGCACTCCCAGTTTGTTGCTGATGTCCATTTTTCTCTATGAGTTCATGGTGACTTAACCCTAACCCTAGGTGGAATTTTCCTCCAATGGGATCTTCCCATGTATTTTAGCAGGCAACGTAGATACGGCAGCCTAGAAAAGTAAGTTCCCTCCTAACCATATGCAAGCACTCCCAGTTTGTTGCCGATGTCCATTTTTCTCTATGAGTTCATGGTGACCTAACCCTAACACTAAGTGGAATTTTCCTCCAATGGGATTTTCCCATATATTTTAGCAGGAAACAAAGATAGGGCAGCCTAGAAATTTCTTTGCCCTCCTAACCATATCCAAGCACTCCCAGTTTGTTGCCGATGTCCATTTTTCTCTATGAGTTCATGGTGACCTAACCCTAACACTAAGTGGAATTTTCCTCCAATGGGATTTTCCCATGTATTTTAGCAGGAAACAAAGATAGGGCAGCCTAGAAATTTCTTTGCCGTCCTAATCATTCCCAACCACTCCAAATTTATTGGCAATGTCCATGTTTCTCTCCATGTTCATGGTGACCTAACCGAAACACTAAGTGGAATTTTCCTCCAATGGGATTTTCCCATGTATTTTACCAGGAAACATAGATAGGGAAGCCTAGAAAAGTAAGTGCCCTCCTAACCATTCCCAAGCACTCCGAATTTATTGACAATGTCCCTGTTGCTCTCCATATTCATGGTGACCTAACCCTAACCCTAGGTGGAATTTTCCTCCAATGGGATTTTCCCATGTATTTTACCAGGAAACGTAGATACGGCAGCCTGGAAAAGTAAGTTCCCTCCTAACCATATCCAAGCACTCCCAGTTTATTGCCGATGTCCATATTTCTCTATGAGTTCATGGTGACCTAACCCTAACCCTAAGTGGAATTTTCCTCCAATAGGATTTTCCCATGCATTTTAGCAGGAAACATAGATAGGGCAGCCTAGAAAATAAGTTCCCTCCTAACCATATCCAAGCACTCCCAGTTTGTTGCCGATGTCCATATTTCTCTATGAGTTCATGGTGACCTAACCCTAACACTAAGTGGAATTTTCCTCCAATGGGATTTTCCCATATATTTTAGCAGGAAACAAAGATAGGGCAGCCTAGAAATTTCTTTGCCCTCCTAACCATATCCAAGCACTCCCAGTTTGTTGCCGATGTCCATTTTTCTCTATGAGTTCATGGTGACCTAACCCTAACACTAAGTGGAATTTTCCTCCAATGGGATTTTCCCATGTATTTTAGCAGGAAACAAAGATAGGGCAGCCTAGAAATTTCTTTGCCGTCCTAATCATTCCCAACCACTCCGAATTTATTGGCAATGTCCATGTTTCTCTCCATGTTCATGGTGACCTAACCGAAACACTAAGTGGAATTTTCCTCCAATGGGATTTTCCCATGTATTTTACCAGGAAACATAGATAGGGAAGCCTAGAAAAGTAAGTGCCCTCCTAACCATTCCCAAGCACTCCGAATTTATTGACAATGCCCCTGTTGCTCCCCATATTCATGGTGACCTAACCCTAACCCTAGGTGGAATTTTCCTCCAATGGGATTTTCCCATGTATTTTACCAGGAAACGTAGATACGGCAGCCTAGAAAAGTAAGTTCCCTCCTAACCATATCCAAGCACTCCCAGTTTGTTGCCGATGTCCATATTTCTCTATGAGTTCATGGTGACCTAACCCTAACCCTAAGTGGAATTTTCCTCCAATGGGATCTTCCCATGTATTTTAGCAGGAAACATAGATAGGGAAGCCTAGAAAAGTAAGTTCCGTCCTAACCATATCCAAGCACTCCCAGTTTGTTGCCGATGTCCATTTTTCTCTGTGAGTTCATGGTGACCTAACCCTTACCCTAGGTGGAATTTTCCTCCAATGGGATTTTCCCATGTATTTTAGCAGGAAACAATGATAGGGCAGCCTAGAAATTTCTTTGCCGTCCTAATCATTCCCAACCACTCCGAATTTATTGGCAATGTCCATGTTTCTCTCCATGTTCATGGTGACCTAACCCAAACGCTAAGTGGAATTTTCCTCCAATGGGATTTTCCCATGTATTTTACCAGGAAACATAGATAGGGAAGCCTAGAAAAGTAAGTGCCCTCCTAACCATTCCCAAGCACTCCGAATTTATTGACAATGTCCCTGTTGCTCTCCATATTCATGGTGACCTAACCCTAACCCTAGGTGGAATTTTCCTCCAATGGGATTTTCCCATGTATTTTACCAGGAAACGTAGATACGGCAGCCTAGAAAAGTAAGTGCCCTCCTAACCATTCCCAAGCACTCCAAATTTATTGACAATGTCCATGTTGCTCCCCATATTCATGGTGACCTAACCATAACCCTAAGTGGAATTCTCTTCCAATGGGATCTTCCCATGTATTTTAGCAGGAAACATAGATAGGGCAGCCTAGAAAAGTAAGTTCCCTCCTAACCATATCCAAGCACTCCCAGTTTGTTGCAGATGTCCATTTTTCTCTATGAGTTCATGGTGACCTAACCCTAACACTAAGTGGAATTTTCCTCCAATGGGATTTTCCCATGTATTTTAGCAGGAAACAAAGATAGGGCAGCCTAGAAATTTCTTTGCCCTCCTAATCATTCCCAACCACTCCTAATTTATTGGCAATGTCCATGTTTCTCTCGATGTTCATGGTGACCTAACCCAAATGCTATGTGGAATTTTCCTCCAATGGGATTTTCCCATGTATTTTACCAGGAAACGTAGATACTGCAGCCTAGAAAAGTAAGTTCCCTCCTAACCATATCCAAGCACTCCCAGTTTGTTGCCGATGTCCATTTTTCTCTATGAGTTCATGGTGACCTAACCCTAAGTGGAATTTTCCTCCAATGGGATTTCCCCATGTATTTTAGAAGAAAACAGATACCGCAGCCTAGAAAAGTAAGTTCCCTCCTAACCATATGCAAGCACTCCCAGTTTGTTGCCGATGTCCATTTTTCTCTGTGAGTTCATGGTGACCTAACCCTAACCCTAGGTGGAATTTTCCTCCAATGGGATCTTCCCATGTATTTTAGCAGGCAACGTAGATACGGCAGCCTAGAAAAGTAAGTTCCCTCCTAACCATATGCAAGCACTCCCAGTTTGTTGCCGATGTCCATTTTTCTCTATGAGTTCATGGTGACCTAACCCTAACACTAAGTGGAATTTTCCTCCAATGGGATTTTCCCATGTATTTTAGCAGGAAACAAAGATAGGGCAGCCTAGAAATTTCTTTGCCCTCCTAACCATATCCAAGCACTCCCAGTTTGTTGCCGATGTCCATTTTTCTCTATGAGTTCATGGTGACCTAAACCTAACACTAAATGGAATTTTCCTCCAATGGGATTTTCCCATGTATTTTAGCAGGAAACAAAGATAGGGCAGCCTAGAAATTTCTTTGCCGTCCTAATCATTCCCAACCACTCCGAATTTATTGGCAATGTCCATGTTTCTCTCCATGTTCATGGTGACCTAACCCAAACGCTAAGTGGAATTTTCCTCCAATGGGATTTTCCCATGTATTTTACCAGGAAACATAGATAGGGAAGCCTAGAAAAGTAAGTTCCCTCCTAACCATATCCAAGCACTCCCAGTTTATTGCCGATGTCCATATTTCTCTATGAGTTCATGGTGACCTAACCCTAACCCTAGGTGGAATTTTCTTCCAATAGGATTTTCCCATGCATTTTAGCAGGAAACATAGATAGGGCAGCCTAGAAAATAAGTTCCCTCCTAACCATATCCAACCACTCCCAGTTTGTTGCCGATGTCCATATTTCTCTATGAGTTCATGGTGACCTAACCCTAACACTAAGTGGAATTTTCCTCCAATGGGATTTTCCCATATATTTTAGCAGGAAACAAAGATAGGGCAGCCTAGAAATTTCTTTGCCCTCCTAACCATATCCAAGCACTCCCAGTTTGTTGCCGATGTCCATTTTTCTCTATGAGTTCATGGTGACCTAACCCTAACACTAAGTGGAATTTTCCTCCAATGGTTTTTCCCATGTATTTTAGCAGGAAACAAAGATAGGGCAGCCTAGAAATTTCTTTGCCGTGCTAATCATTCCCAACCACTCCGAATTTATTGACAATGCCCCTGTTGCTCTCCATATTCATGGTGACCTAACCCTAACCCTAGGTGGAATTTTCCTCCAATGGGATTTTCCCATGTATTTTACCAGGAAACGTAGATACGGCAGCCTAGAAAAGTAAGTTCCCTCCTAACCATATCCAAGCACTCCCAGTTTGTTGCCGATGTCCATATTTCTCTATGAGTTCATGGTGACCTAACCCTAACCCTAAGTGGAATTTTCCTCCAATAGGATTTTCCCATGCATTTTAGCAGGAAACATAGATAGGGCAGCCTAGAAAATAAGTTCCCTCCTAACCATATGCAAGCACTCCCAGTTTGTTGCTGATGTCCATTTTTCTCTATGAGTTCATGGTGACTTAACCCTAACCCTAAGTGGAATTTTCCTCCAATGGGATCTTCCCATGTATTTTAGCAGGAAACATAGATAGGGAAGCCTAGAAAAGTAAGTTCCGTCCTAACCATATCCAAGCACTCCCAGTTTGTTGCCGATGTCCATTTTTCTCTGTGAGTTCATGGTGACCTAACCCTTACCCTAGGTGGAATTTTCCTCCAATGGGATTTTCCCATGTATTTTAGCAGGAAACAATGATAGGGCAGCCTAGAAATTTCTTTGCCGTCCTAATCATTCCCAACCACTCCGAATTTATTGGCAATGTCCATGTTTCTCTCCATGTTCATGGTGACCTAACCCAAACGCTAAGTGGAATTTTCCTCCAATGGGATTTTCCCATGTATTTTACCAGGAAACATAGATAGGGAAGCCTAGAAAAGTAAGTGCCCTCCTAACCATTCCCAAGCACTCCGAATTTATTGACAATGTCCCTGTTGCTCTCCATATTCATGGTGACCTAACCCTAACCCTAGGTGGAATTTTCCTCCAATGGGATTTTCCCATGTATTTTACGAGGAAACGTAGATACGGCAGCCTAGAAAAGTAAGTGCCTCCTAAACATTCCCAAGCACTCCGAATTTATTGACAATGTCCATGTTGCTCCCCATATTCATGGTGACCTAACCATAACCCTAAGTGGAATTCTCTTCCAATGGGATCTTCCCATGTATTTTAGCAGGAAACATAGATAGGGCAGCCTAGAAAAGTAAGTTCCCTCCTAACCATATCCAAGCACTCCCAGTTTGTTGCAGATGTCCATTTTTCTCTATGAGTTCATGGTGACCTAACCCTAACACTAAGTGGAATTTTCCTCCAATGGGATTTTCCCATGTATTTTAGCAGGAAACAAAGATAGGGCAGCCTAGAAATTTCTTTGCCCTCCTAATCATTCCCAACCACTCCTAATTTATTGGCAATGTCCATGTTTCTCTCGATGTTCATGGTGACCTAACCCTAAGTGGAATTTTCCTCCAATGGGATTTCCCCATGTATTTTAGAAGAAAACAGATACCGCAGCCTAGAAAAGTAAGTTCCCTCCTAACCATATGCAAGCACTCCCAGTTTGTTGCCGATGTCCATTTTTCTCTGTGAGTTCATGGTGACCTAACCCTAACCCTAGGTGGAATTTTCCTCCAATGGGATCTTCCCATGTATTTTAGCAGGCAACGTAGATACGGCAGCCTAGAAAAGTAAGTTCCCTCCTAACCATATGCAAGCACTCCCAGTTTGTTGCCGATGTCCATTTTTCTCTATGAGTTCATGGTGACCTAACCCTAACACTAAGTGGAATTTTCCTCCAATGGGATTTTCCCATGTATTTTAGCAGGAAACAAAGATAGGGCAGCCTAGAAATTTCTTTGCCCTCCTAACCATATCCAAGCACTCCCAGTTTGTTGCCGATGTCCATTTTTCTCTATGAGTTCATGGTGACCTAAACCTAACACTAAGTGGAATTTTCCTCCAATGGGATTTTCCCATGTATTTTAGCAGGAAACAAAGATAGGGCAGCCTAGAAATTTCTTTGCCATCCTAATCATTCCCAACCACTCCGAATTTATTGGCAATGTCCATGTTTCTCTCCATGTTCATGGTGACCTAACCCAAACGCTAAGTGGAATTTTCCTCCAATGGGATTTTCCCATGTATTTTACCAGGAAACATAGATAGGGAAGCCTAGAAAAGTAAGTGCCCTCCTAACCATTCCCAAGCACTCCGAATTTATTGACAATGTCCCTGTTGCTCTCCATATTCATGGTGACCTAACCCTAACCCTAGGTGGAATTTTCCTCCAATGGGATTTTCCCATGTATTTTACCAGGAAACGTAGATACGGCAGCCTAGAAAAGTAAGTGCCCTCCTGACCATTCCCAAGCACTCCGAATTTATTGACAATGTCCATGTTGCTCCCCATATTCATGGTGACCTAACCATAACCCTAAGTGGAATTCTCTTCCAATGGGATCTTCCCATGTATTTTAGCAGGAAACAAAGATAGGGCAGCCTAGAAATTTCTTTGCCGTCCTAATCATTCCCAACCACTCCGAATTTATTGGCAATGTCCATGTTTCTCTCCATGTTCATGGTGACCTAACCCAAACGCTAAGTGGAATTTTCCTCCAATGGGATTTTCCCATGTATTTTACCAGGAAACATAGATAGGGCAGCCTAGAAAAGTAAGTTCCCTCCTAACCATATGCAAGCACTCCCAGTTTGTTGCCGATGTCAATTTTTTTCTATGAGTTCATGGTGACTTAACCCTAACCCTTAGTGGAATTTTCCTCCAATGGGATCTTCCCATGTATTTTAGCAGGAAACGTAGATACGGCAGCCTAGAAAAGTAAGTTCCGTCCTAACCATATCCAAGCAATCCCAGTTTGTTGCCGATGTCCATTTTTCTCTATGAGTTCATGGTGACCTAACCCTAACACTAAGTGGAATTTTCCTCCAATGGGATTTTCCCATGTATTTTAGCAGGAAACAAACATAGGGCAGCCTAGAAATTTCTTTGCCCTCCTAATCATTCCCAACCACTCCGAATTTATTGGCAATTTCCATGTTTCTCTCCATGTTCATGGTGACCTAACCCAAATGCTATGTGGAATTTTCCTCCAATGGGATTTTCCCATATATTTTACCAGGAAACATAGATAGGGAAGCCTAGAAAAGTAAGTGCCCTCCTATCCATTCCCAAGCACTCCGAATTTATTGACAATCTCCATGTTGCTCTCCATATTCATGGTGACCTAACCCTAACCCTAGGTGGAATTTTCCTCCAATGGGATTTTCCCATGTATTTTAGAAGAAAGCATAGATACCGCAGCCTAGAAAAGTAAGTTCCCTCCTAACCATATCCAAGCACTCCCAGTTTGTTGCCGATGTCCATTTTTCTCTATGAGTTCATGGTGACCTAACCCTAGGTGGAATTTTCCTCCAATGGGATTTTCCCATGCATTTTAGCAGGAAACATAGATAGGGCAGCCTAGAAAAGTAAGTGCCCTCCTAACCATTCCTAAGCACTCCGAATTTATTGACAATGTCCATGTTGCTCCCCATATTCATGGTGACCTAACCCTAACCCTAGGTGGAATTTTCCTCCAATGGGATTTTCCCATGTATTTTAGAAGAAAGCATAGATACCGCAGCCTAGAAAAGTAAGTTCCCTCCTAACCATATCCAAGCACTCCCAGTTTGTTGCCAATGTCCATTTTTCTCTATGAGTTCATGGTGACCTAACCCTAAGTGGAATTTTCCTGCAATGGGATTTTCCCATGTATTTTAGAAGAAAACAGATACCGCAGTCTAGAAAAGTAAGTTCCCTCCTAACCATATCCAAGCACTCCCAGTTTGTTGCCGATGTCCATTTTTCTCTATGAGTTCATGGTGACCTAACCCTAACCCTAAGTGGAATTTTCCTCCAATGGGATTTTCCCATGTATTTTAGCAGGAAACAAAGATAGGGCAGCCTAGAAATTTCTTTGCCCTCCTAATCATTCCCAACCACTCCGAATTTATTGGCAATGTCCATGTTTCTCTCCATGTTCATGGTGACCTAACCCAAACGCTAAGTGGAATTTTCCTCCAATGGGATTTTCCCATGTATTTTACCAGGAAACATAGATAGGGAAGCCTAGAAAAGTAAGTGCCCTCCTAACCATTCCCAAGCACTCCGAATTTATTGACAATGTCCCTTTTGCTCTCCATATTCATCGTGACCTAACCCTAACCCTAGGTGGAATTTTCCTCCAATGGGATTTTCCTATGTATTTTACCAGGAAACGTAGATACGGCAGCCTAGAAAAGTAAGTTTCCTCCTAACCATATCCAAGCACTCCCAGTTTGTTGCCGATGTCCATTTTTCTCTATGAGTTCATGGTGACTTAACCCTAACCCTAAGTGGAATTTTCCTCCAATGGGATTTTCCCATGCATTTTAGCAGGAAACAAAGATAGGGCAGCCTAGAAATTTCTTTGCCCTCCTAATCATTCCCAACCACTCCTAATTTATTGGCAATGTCCATGTTTCTCTCGATGTTCATGGTGACCTAACCCAAATGCTATGTGGAATTTTCCTCCAATGGGATTTTCCCATGTATTTTACCAGGAAACGTAGATACTGCAGCCTAGAAAAGTAAGTTCCCTCCTAACCATATCCAAGCACTCCCAGTTTGTTGCCAATGTCCATTTTTCTCTATGAGATCATGGTGACCTAACCCTAAGTGGAATTTTCCTCCAATGGGATTTTCCCATGTATTTTAGAAGAAAACAGATACCGCAGCCTAGAAAAGTAAGTTCCCTCCTAACGATATGCAAGCACTCCCAGTTTGTTGCCGATGTCCATTTTTCTCTATGAGTTCATGGTGACTTAACCCTAACCCTAAGTGGAATTTTCCTCCAATGGGATCTTCCCATGTATTTTAGCAGGAAACATAGATAGGGCAGCCTAGAAAAGTAAGTTCCCTCCTAACCATATCCAAGCACTCCCAGTTTGTTGCCGATGTCCATTTTTCTCTGTGAGTTCATGGTGACCTAACCCTAACCCTAGGTGGAATTTTCCTCGAATGGGATCTTCCCATGTATTTTACCAGGAAAAGTAGATATGGCAGCCTAGAAAAGTAAGTTCCCTCGTAACCATATCCAAGCAGTCCCAGTTTGTTACCGATGTCCATTTTTCTCTATGAGTTCATGGTGACCTAAAACTAACCCTAGGTGGAATTTTCCTCCAATGGGATCTTCCCATGTATTTTAGTAGGCAACGTAGATACGGCAGCCTAGAAAAGTAAGTTCCCTCCTAACCATATGCAAGCACTCCCAGTTTGTTGCCGATGTCCATTTTTCTCTATGAGTTCATGGTGACCTAAACCTAACACTAAGTGGAATTTTCCTCCAATGGGATTTTCCCATGTATTTTAGCAGGAAACAAAGATAGGGCAGCCTAGAAATTTCTTTGCCGTCCTAATCATTCCCAACCACTCCGAATTTATTGGCAATGTCCATGTTTCTCTCCATGTTCATGGTGACCTAACCCAAACGCTAAGTGGAATTTTCCTCCAATGGGATTTTCCCATGTATTTTACCAGGAAACATAGATAGGGAAGGCTAGAAAAGTAAGTGCCCTCCTAACCATTCCCAAGCACTCCGAATTTATTGACAATGTCCCTGTTGCTCTCCATATTCATGGTGACCTAACCCTAACCCTAGGTGGAATTTTCCTCCAATGGGATTTTCCCATGTATTTTACCAGGAAACGTAGATACGGCAGCCTAGAAAAGTAAGTGCCCTCCTAACCATTCCCAAGCACTCCGAATTTATTGACAATGTCCATGTTGCTCCCCATATTCATGGTGACCTAACCATAACCCTAAGTGGAATTCTCTTCCAATGGGATCTTCCCATGTATTTTAGCAGGAAACATAGATAGGGCAGCCTAGAAAAGTAAGTTCCCTCCTAACCATATCCAAGCACTCCCAGTTTGTTGCAGATGTCCATTTTTCTCTATGAGTTCATGGTGACCTAACCCTAACACTAAGTGGAATTTTCCTCCAATGGGATTTTCCCATGTATTTTAGCAGGAAACAAAGATAGGGCAGCCTAGAAATTTCTTTGCCCTCCTAATCATTCCCAACCACTCCTAATTTATTGGCAATGTCCATGTTTCTCTCGATGTTCATGGTGACCTAACCCAAATGCTATGTGGAATTTTCCTCCAATGGGATTTTCCCATGTATTTTACCAGGAAACGTAGATACTGCAGCCTAGAAAAGTAAGTTCCCTCCTAACCATATCCAAGCACTCCCAGTTTGTTGCCGATGTCCATTTTTCTCTATGAGTTCATGGTGACCTAACCCTAAGTGGAATTTTCCTCCAATGGGATTTCCCCATGTATTTTAGAAGAAAACAGATACCGCAGCCTAGAAAAGTAAGTTCCCTCCTAACCATATGCAAGCACTCCCAGTTTGTTGCCGATGTCCATTTTTCTCTGTGAGTTTATGGTGACCTAACCCTAACCCTAGGTGGAATTTTCCTCCAATGGGATCTTCCCATGTATTTTAGCAGGCAACGTAGATACGGCAGCCTAGAAAAGTAAGTTCCCTCCTAACCATATGCAAGCACCCCCAGTTTGTTGCCGATGTCCATTTTTCTCTATGAGTTCATGGTGACCTAACCCTAACACTAAGTGGAATTTTCCTCCAATGGGATTTTCCCATGTATTTTAGCAGGAAACAAAGATAGGGCAGCCTAGAAATTTCTTTGCCCTCCTAACCATATCCAAGCACTCCCAGTTTGTTGCCGATGTCCATTTTTCTCTATGAGTTCATGGTGACCTAAACCTAACACTAAGTGGAATTTTCCTCCAATGGGATTTTCCCATGTATTTTAGCAGGAAACAAAGATAGGGCAGCCTAGAAATTTCTTTGCCGTCCTAATCATTCCCAACCACTCCGAATTTATTGGCAATGTCCATGTTTCTCTCCATGTTCATGGTGACCTAACCCAAACGCTAAGTGGAATTTTCCTCCAATGGGATTTTCCCATGTATTTTACCAGGAAACATAGATAGGGAAGCCTAGAAAAGTAAGTGCCCTCCTAACCATTCCCAAGCACTCCGAATTTATTGACAATGTCCCTGTTGCTCTCCATATTCATGGTGACCTAACCCTAACCCTAGGTGGAATTTTCCTCCAATGGGATTTTCCCATGTATTTTACCAGGAAACGTAGATACGGCAGCCTAGAAAAGTAAGTGCCCTCCTAACCATTCCCAAGCACTCCGAATTTATTGACAATGTCCATGTTGCTCCCCATATTCATGGTGACCTAACCATAACCCTAAGTGGAATTCTCTTCCAATGGGATCTTCCCATGTATTTTAGCAGGAAACAAAGATAGGGCAGCCTAGAAATTTCTTTGCCGTCCTAATCATTCCCAACCACTCCGAATTTATTGGCAATGTCCATGTTTCTCTCCATGTTCATGGTGACCTAACCCGAACGCTAAGTGGAATTTTCCTCCAATGGGATTTTCCCATGTATTTTACCAGGAAACATAGATAGGGAAGCCTAGAAAAGTAAGTGCCCTCCTAACCATTCCCAAGCACTCCGAATTTATTGACAATGTCCCTGTTGCTCTCCATATTCATGGTGACCTAACCCTAATCCTAATTGGAAATTTCCTCCAATCGGATTTTCCCATGCATTTTACCAGGAAACGTAGATACGGCAGCCTAGAAAAGTAAGTTCCCTCCTAACCATATGCAAGCACTCCCAGTTTGTTGCCGATGTCCATTTTTCTCTATGAGTTCATGGTGACCTAACCCTAACCCTAAGTGGAATTCTCTTCCAATGGGATCTTCCCATGTATTTTAGCAGGAAACAAAGATAGGGCAGCCTAGAAAAGTAAGTTCCCTCCTAACCATATGCAAGCACTCCCAGTTTGTTGCTGATGTCCATTTTTCTCTATGAGTTCATGGTGACTTAACCCTAACCCTAGGTGGAATTTTCCTCCAATGTGATTTTCCCATGTATTTTAGCAGGAAACAAAGATAGGGCAGCCTAGAAATTTCTTTGCCCTCCTAACCATATCCAAGCACTCCCAGTTTGTTGCCGATGTCCATTTTTCTCTATGAGTTCATGGTGACCTAACCCTAACACTAAGTGGAATTTTCCTCCAATGGGATTTTCCCATGTATTTTAGCAGGAAACAAAGATAGGGCAGCCTAGAAATTTCTTTGCCGTCCTAATCATTCCCAACCACTCCGAATTTATTGGCAATGTCCATGTTTCTCTCCATGTTCATGGTGACCTAACCGAAACACTAAGTGGAATTTTCCTCCAATGGGATTTTCCCATGTATTTTACCAGGAAACATAGATAGGGAAGCCTAGAAAAGTAAGTGCCCTCCTAACCATTCCCAAGCACTCCGAATTTATTGACAATGTCCCTGTTGCTCTCCATATTCATGGTGACCTAACCCTAACCCTAGGTGGAATTTTCCTCCAATGGGATTTTCCCATGTATTTTACCAGGAAACGTAGATACGGCAGCCTAGAAAAGTAAGTGCCCTCCTAACCATTCCCAAGCACTCCGAATTTATTGACAATGTCCATGTTGCTCCCCATATTCATGGTGACCTAACCATAACCCTAAGTGGAATTCTCTTCCAATGGGATCTTCCCATGTATTTTAGCAGGAAACATAGATAGGGCAACCTAGAAAAGTAAGTTCCCTCCTAACCATATCCAAGCACTCCCAGTTTGTTGCAGATGTCCATTTTTCTCTATGAGTTCATGGTGACCTAACCCTAACACTAAGTGGAATTTTCCTCCAATGGGATTTTCCCATGTATTTTAGCAGGAAACAATGATAGGGCAGCCTAGAAATTTCTTTGCCCTCCTAATCATTCCCAACCACTCCTAATTTATTGGCAATGTCCATGTTTCTCTCGATGTTCATGGTGACCTAACCCAAATGCTATGTGGAATTTTCCTCCAATGGGATTTTCCCATGTATTTTACCAGGAAACGTAGATACTGCAGCCTAGAAAAGTAAGTTCCCTCCTAACCATATCCAAGCACTCCCAGTTTGTTGCCGATGTCCATTTTTCTCTATGAGTTCATGGTGACCTAACCCTAAGTGGAATTTTCCTCCAATGGGATTTTCCCATGTATTTTAGAAGAAAACAGATACCGCAGCCTAGAAAAGTAAGTTCCCTCCTAACCATATGCAAGCACTCCCAGTTTGTTGCCGATGTCCATTTTTCTCTATGAGTTCATGGTGACCTAACCCTAACACTAAGTGGAATTTTCCTCCAATGCGATTTTCCCATGTATTTTAGCAGGAAACATAGATAGGGAAGCCTAGAAAAGTAAGTGCCCTCCTAACCATTCCCAAGCACTCCAAATTTATTGACAATGTCCCTGTTGCTCTCCATATTCATGGTGACCTAACCCTAACCCTAGGTGGAATTTTCCTCCAATGGGATCTTCGCATGTATTTTAGCAGGAAACGTAGATACGGCAGTCTAGAAAAGGAAGTTCCCTCCTAACCATATCCAAGCACTCCCAGTTTGTTGCCGATGTCCATTTTTCTCTATGAGTTCATGGTGACCTAACCCTAACCCTAAGTGGAATTTTCTTCCAATGGGATTTTCCCATGCATTTTAGCAGGAAACATAGATAGGGCAGCCTAGAAAAGTAAGTTCCCTCCTAACCATATCCAAGCACTCCCAGTTTGTTGCCGATGTCCATTTTTCTCTATGAGTTCATGGTGACCTAACCCTAACCCTAAGTGGAATTTTCTTCCAATGGGATTTTCCCATGCATTTTAGCAGGAAACATAGATAGGGCAGCCTAGAAAAGTAAGTTCCCTCCTAACCATATGCAAGCACTCCCAGTTTGTTGCCGATGTCCATTTTTCTCTATGAGTTCATGGTGACTTAACCCTAACCCTAAGTGGAATTTTCCTCCAATGGGATCTTCCCATATATTTTACCAGGAAACATAGATAGGGAAGCCTAGAAAAGTAAGTGCCCTCCTAACCATTCCCAAGCACTCCGAATTTATTGACAATGTCCCTGTTGCTCTCCATATTCATGGTGACCTAACCCTAACCCTAGGTGGAATTTTCCTCCAATGGGATTTTGCCATGAATTTTACCAGGAAACATAGATAGGGAAGCCTAGAAAAGTAAGTGCCCTCCTAACCATTCCCAAGCACTCCGAATTTATTGACAATGTCCCTGTTGCTCTCCATATTCATGGTGACCTAACCCTAACCCTAGGTGGAATTTTCCTCCAATGGGATTTTCTCATGTATTTTACCAGTAAACGTAGATACGGCAGCCTAGAAAAGTAAGTTCCCTCTTAACCATATCCAAGCACTCCCAGTTTGTTGCCGATGTCCATTTTTCTCTATGAGTTCATGGTGACCTAACCCTAACCCTAAGTGGAATTTTCCTCCAATGGGATTTTCCCATGCATTTTAGCAGGAAACATAGATAGGGCAGCCTAGAAAAGTAAGTTCCCTCTTAACCATATGCAAGCACTCCCAGTTTGTTGCCGATGTCCATTTTTCTCTATGAGTTCATGGTGACTTAACCCTAACCCTAAGTGGAATTTTCCTCCAATGGGATCTTCCCATGTATTTTAGCAGGAAACGTAGATACGGCAGCCTAGAAAAGTAAGTTCCGTCCTAACCATATCCAAGCACTCCCAGTTTGTTGCCGATGTCCATTTTTCTCTGTGAGTTCATGGTGACCTAACCCTAACACTAAGTGGAATTTTCCTCCAATGGGATTTTCCCATGTATTTTAGCAGGAAACAAAGATAGGGCAGCCTAGAAATTTCTTTGCCCTCCTAATCATTCCCAACCACTCCGAATTTATTGGCAATGTCCATGTTTCTCTCCATGTTCATGGTGACCTAACCCAAATGCTATGTGGAATTTTCCTCCAATGGGATTTTCCCATATATTTTACAAGGAAACATAGATAGGGAAGCCTGGAAAAGTAAGTGCCCTCCTATCCATTCCCAAGCACTCAGAATTTATTGACAATGTCCATGTTGCTCTCCATATTCATGGTGACCTAACCCTAACCCTAGGTGGAATTTTCCTCCAATGGGATTTTCCCATGTATTTTACCAGGAAACGTAGATAGGGCAGCCTAGAAAAGTAAGTTCCCTCCTAACCATATCCAAGCACTCCCAGTTTGTTGCCGATGTCTATTTTTCTCTATGAGTTCATGGTGACCTAACCCTAACCCTAGGTGGAATTTTCCTCGAATGGGATCTTCGCATGTATTTTAGCAGGAAACGTAGATACGGCAGTCTAGAAAATAAGTGCCCTCCTAACCATTCCCAAGCACTCCGAATTTATAGACAATGTCCATGTTGCTCCCCATATTCATGGTGACCTAACCCTAACCCTAGGTGGAATTTTCCTCCAATGGGATTTTCCCATTTATTTTAGAAGAAAACATAGATACCGCAGCCTACAAAAGTAAGTTCCCGCCTAACCATATCCAAGCACTCCCAGTTTGTTGCAGATGTCCATTTTTCTCTATGAGTTCATGGTGACCTAACCATAACCCTAAGTGGAATTCTCTTCCAATGGGATCTTCCTATGTATTTTAGCAGGAAACATAGATAGGGCAGCCTACAAAAGTAAGTTCCCGCCTAACCATATCCAAGCACTCCCAGTTTGTTGCAGATGTCCATTTTTCTCTATGAGTTCATGGTGACCTAACCCTAACACTAAGTGGAATTTTCCTCCAATGGGATTTTCCCATGTATTTTAGCAGGAAACAAAGATAGGGCAGCCTAGAAATTTCTTTGCCCTCCTAATCATTCCCAACCACTCCTAATTTATTGGCAATGTCCATGTTTCTCTCGATGTTCATGGTGACCTAACCCAAATGCTATGTGGAATTTTCCTCCAATGGGATTTTCCCATGTATTTTACCAGGAAACGTAGATACTGCAGCCTAGAAAAGTAAGTTCCCTCCTAACCATATCCAAGCACTCCCAGTTTGTTGCTGATGTCCATTTTTCTCTATGAGTTCATGGTGACCTAACCCTAAGTGGAATTTTCCTCCAATGGGATTTTCCCATGTATTTTAGAAGAAAACAGATACCGCAGCCTAGAAAAGTAAGTTCCCTCCTAACCATATGCAAACACTCCCAGTTTGTTGCCGATGTCCATTTTTCTCTATGAGTTCATGGTGACCTAACCCTAACACTAAGTGGAATTTTCCTCCAATGCGATTTTCCCATGTATTTTAGCAGGAAACAATGATAGGGCAGCCTAGAAATTTCTTTGCCGTCCTAATCATTCCCAACCACTCCGAATTTATTGGCAATGTCCATGTTTCTTTCCATGTTCATTGTGACCTAACCCAAACGCTAAGTGGAATTTTCCTCCAATGGGATTTTCCCATGTATTTTACCAGGAAACATAGATAGGGAAGCCTAGAAAAGTAAGTGCCCTCCTAACCATTCCCAAGCACTCCGAATTTATTGACAATGTCCCTGTTGCTCTCCATATTCATGGTGACCTAACCCTAACCCTAGGTGGAATTTTCCTCCAATGGGATTTTCTCATGTATTTTACCAGGAAACGTAGATACGGCAGCCTAGAAAAGTAAGTTCCCTCCTAACCATATCCAAGCACTCCCAGTTTGTTGCCGATGTCCATTTTTCTCTATGAGTTCATGGTGACCTAACCCTAACCCTAAGTGGAATTTTCCTCCAATGGGATTTTCCCATGCATTTTAGCAGGAAACATAGATAGGGCAGCCTAGAAAAGTAAGTTCCCTCCTAACCATATCCAAGCACTCCCAGTTTGTTGCCGATGTCTATTTTTCTCTATGAGTTCATGGTGACCTAACCCTAACCCTAGGTGGAATTTTCCTCCAATGGGATTTTCCCATGTATTTTACCAGGAAACGTAGATACGGCAGCCTAGAAAAGTAAGTGCCCTCCTAACCATTCCCAAGCACTCCGAATTTATTGACAATGTCCATGTTGCTCCCCATATTCATGGTGACCTAACAATAACCCTAAGTGGAATTCTCTTCCAATGGGATCTTCCCATGTATTTTAGCAGGAAACATAGATAGGGCAGCCTAGAAAAGTAAGTTCCCTCCTAACCATATCCAAGCACTCCCAGTTTGTTGCAGATGTCCATTTTTCTCTATGAGTTCATGGTGACCTAACCCTAACACTAAGTGGAATTTTCCTCCAATGGGATTTTCCCATGTATTTTAGCAGGAAACAATGATAGGGCAGCCTAGAAATTTCTTTGCCCTCCTAATCATTCCCAACCACTCCTAATTTATTGGCAATGTCCATGTTTCTCTCGATGTTCATGGTGACCTAACCCAAATGCTATGTGGAATTTTCCTCCAATGGGATTTTCCCATGTATTTTACCAGGAAACGTAGATACTGCAGCCTAGAAAAGTAAGTTCCCTCCTAACCATATCCAAGCACTCCCAGTTTGTTGCCGATGTCCATTTTTCTCTATGAGTTCATGGTGACCTAACCCTAACCCTAGGTGGAATTTTCCTCCAATGGGATTTTCCCATGTATTTTAGAAGAAAACAGATACCGCAGCCTAGAAAAGTAAGTTCCCTCCTAACCATATGCAAGCACTCCCAGTTTGTTGCCGATGTCCATTTTTCTCTATGAGTTCATGGTGACCTAACCCTAACACTAAGTGGAATTTTCCTCCAATGCGATTTTCCCATGTATTTTAGCAGGAAACATAGATAGGGAAGCCTAGAAAAGTAAGTGCCCTCCTAACCATTCCCAAGCACTCCAAATTTATTGACAATGTCCCTGTTGCTCTCCATATTCATGGTGACCTAACCCTAACCCTAGGTGGAATTTTCCTCCAATGGGATCTTCGCATGTATTTTAGCAGGAAACGTAGATACGGCAGTCTAGAAAAGGAAGTTCCCTCCTAACCATATCCAAGCACTCAAAGTTTGTTGCCGATGTCCATTTTTCTCTATGAGTTCATGGTGACCTAACCCTAAGTGGAATTTTCCTCCAATGGGATTTTCCCATGCATTTTAGCAGGAAACATAGATAGGGCAGCCTAGAAAAGTAAGTTCCCTCCTAACCATATCCAAGCACTCCCAGTTTGTTGCCGATGTCCATTTTTCTCTATGAGTTCATGGTGACCTAACCCTAACCCTAAGTGGAATTTTCTTCCAATGGGATTTTCCCATGCATTTTAGCAGGAAACATAGATAGGGCAGCCTAGAAAAGTAAGTTCCCTCCTAACCATATGCAAGCACTCCCAGTTTGTTGCCGATGTCCATTTTTCTCTATGAGTTCATGGTGACTTAACCCTAACCCTAAGTGGAATTTTCCTCCAATGGGATCTTCCCATGTATTTTAGCAGGAAACGTAGATACGGCAGCCTAGAAAAGTAAGTTCCCTCCTAACCATATCCAACCACTCCCAATTTGTTGCCGATGTCCATTTTTCTCTATGAGTTCATGGTGACCTAACCCTAACACTAAGTGGAATTTTCCTCCAATGGGATTTTCCCATATATTTTACCAGGAAACATAGATAGGGAAGCCTAGAAAAGTAAGTGCCCTCCTAACCATTCCCAAGCACTCCGAATTTATTGACAATGTCCCTGTTGCTCTCCATATTCATGGTGACCTAACCCTAACCCTAGGTGGAATTTTCCTCCAATGGGATTTTGCCATGTATTTTACCAGGAAACATAGATAGGGAAGCCTAGAAAAGTAAGTGCCCTCCTAACCATTCCCAAGCACTCCGAATTTATTGACAATGTCCCTGTTGCTCTCCATATTCATGGTGACCTAACCCTAACCCTAGGTGGAATTTTCCTCCAATGGGATTTTCTCATGTATTTTACCAGGAAACGTAGATACGGCAGCCTAGAAAAGTAAGTTCCCTCCTAACCATATCCAAGCACTCCCAGTTTGTTGCCGATGTCCATTTTTCTCTATGAGTTCATGGTGACCTAACCCTAACCCTAAGTGGAATTTTCCTCCAATGGGATTTTCCCATGCATTTTAGCAGGAAACATAGATAGGGCAGCCTAGAAAAGTAAGTTCCCTCCTAACCATATCCAAGCACTCCCAGTTTGTTGCCGATGTCTATTTTTCTCTATGAGTTCATGGTGACCTAACCCTAACCCTAGGTGGAATTTTCCTCCAATGGGATTTTCCCATGTATTTTACCAGGAAACGTAGATACGGCAGCCTAGAAAAGTAAGTGCCCTCCTAACCATTCCCAAGCACTCCGAATTTATTGACAATGTCCATGTTGCTCCCCATATTCATGGTGACCTAACCATAACCCTAAGTGGAATTCTCTTCCAATGGGATCTTCCCATGTATTTTAGCAGGAAACATAGATAGGGCAGCCTAGAAAAGTAAGTTCCCTCCTAACCATATCCAAGCACTCCCAGTTTGTTGCAGATGTCCATTTTTCTCTATGAGTTCATGGTGACCTAACCCTAACACTAAGTGGAATTTTCCTCCAATGGGATTTTCCCATGTATTTTAGCAGGAAACAATGATAGGGCAGCCTAGAAATTTCTTTGCCCTCCTAATCATTCCCAACCACTCCTAATTTATTGGCAATGTCCATGTTTCTCTCGATGTTCATGGTGACCTAACCCAAATGCTATGTGGAATTTTCCTCCAATGGGATTTTCCCATGTATTTTACCAGGAAACGTAGATACTGCAGCCTAGAAAAGTAAGTTCCCTCCTAACCATATCCAAGCACTCCCAGTTTGTTGCCGATGTCCATTTTTCTCTATGAGTTCATGGTGACCTAACCCTAACCCTAGGTGGAATTTTCCTCCAATGGGATTTTCCCATGTATTTTAGAAGAAAACAGATACCGCAGCCTAGAAAAGTAAGTTCCCTCCTAACCATATGCAAGCACTCCCAGTTTGTTGCCGATGTCCATTTTTCTCTATGAGTTCATGGTGACCTAACCCTAACACTAAGTGGAATTTTCCTCCAATGCGATTTTCCCATGTATTTTAGCAGGAAACATAGATAGGGAAGCCTAGAAAAGTAAGTGCCCTCCTAACCATTCCCAAGCACTCCAAATTTATTGACAATGTCCCTGTTGCTCTCCATATTCATGGTGACCTAACCCTAACCCTAGGTGGAATTTTCCTCCAATGGGATTTTCCCATGTATTTTAGCAGGAAACATAGATAGGGCAGCCTAGAAAAGTAAGTTCCCTCTTAACCATATGCAAGCACTCCCAGTTTGTTGCCGATGTCCATTTTTCTCTATGAGTTCATGGTGACTTAACCCTAACCCTAAGTGGAATTTTCCTCCAATGGGATCTTCCCATGTATTTTAGCAGGAAACGTAGATACGGCAGCCTAGAAAAGTAAGTTCCGTCCTAACCATATCCAAGCACTCCCAGTTTGTTGCCGATGTCCATTTTTCTCTATGAGTTCATGGTGACCTAACCCTAACACTAAGTGGAATTTTCCTCCAATGGGATTTTCCCATGTATTTTAGCAGGAAACATAGATAGGGCAGCCTAGAAAAGTAAGTTCCCTCCTAACCATTTCCAAGCACTCCCAGTTTGTTGCCGATGTCCATTTTTCTCTATGAGTTCATGGTGACCTAACCCTAACACTAAGTGGAATTTTCCTCCAATGGGATCTTCCCATGTATTTTAGCAGGAAACATAGATGGGCAGCCTAGAAAAGTAAGTTCCCTCCTAACCATATCCAAGCACTCCCAGTTTGTTGCCGATGTCCATTTTTCTCTGTGAGTTCATGGTGACCTAACCCTAACACTAAGTGGAATTTTCCTCCAATGGGATTTTCCCATGTATTTTAGCAGGAAACAAAGATAGGGCAGCCTAGAAATTTCTTTGCCCTCCTAATCATTCCCAACCACTCCGAATTTATTGGCAATGTCCATGTTTCTCTCCATGTTCATGGTGACCTAACCCAAATGCTATGTGGAATTTTCCTCCAATGGGATTTTCCCATATATTTTACAAGGAAACATAGATAGGGAAGCCTGGAAAAGTAAGTGCCCTCCTATCCATTCCCAAGCACTCAGAATTTATTGACAATGTCCATGTTGCTCTCCATATTCATGGTGACCTAACCCTAACCCTAGGTGGAATTTTCCTCCAATAGGATTTTCCCATGTATTTTACCAGGAAACGTAGATAGGGCAGCCTAGAAAAGTAAGTTCCCTCCTAACCATATCCAAGCACTCCCAGTTTGTTGCCGATGTCTATTTTTCTCTATGAGTTCATGGTGACCTAACCATAACCCTAAGTGGAATTCTCTTCCAATGGGATCTTCCTATGTATTTTAGCAGGAAACATAGATAGGGCAGCCTACAAAAGTAAGTTCCCGCCTAACCATATCCAAGCACTCCCAGTTTGTTGCAGATGTCCATTTTTCTCTATGAGTTCATGGTGACCTAACCCTAACACTAAGTGGAATTTTCCTCCAATGGGATTTTCCCATGTATTTTAGCAGGAAACAATGATAGGGCAGCCTAGAAATTTCTTTGCCGTCCTAATCATTCCCAACCACTCCGAATTTATTGGCAATGTCCATGTTTCTTTCCATGTTCATTGTGACCTAACCCAAACGCTAAGTGGAATTTTCCTCCAATGGGATTTTCCCATGTATTTTACCAGGAAACATAGATAGGGAAGCCTAGAAAAGTAAGTGCCCTCCTAACCATTCCCAAGCACTCCGAATTTATTGACAATGTCCCTGTTGCTCTCCATATTCATGGTGACCTAACCCTAACCCTAGGTGGAATTTTCCTCCAATGGGATTTTCTCATGTATTTTACCAGGAAACGTAGATACGGCAGCCTAGAAAAGTAAGTTCCCTCCTAACCATATCCAAGCACTCCCAGTTTGTTGCCGATGTCCATTTTTCTCTATGAGTTCATGGTGACCTAACCCTAACCCTAAGTGGAATTTTCCTCCAATGGGATTTTCCCATGCATTTTAGCAGGAAACATAGATAGGGCAGCCTAGAAAAGTAAGTTCCCTCCTAACCATATCCAAGCACTCCCAGTTTGTTGCCGATGTCTATTTTTCTCTATGAGTTCATGGTGACCTAACCCTAACCCTAGGTGGAATTTTCCTCGAATGGGATCTTCGCATGTATTTTAGCAGGAAACGTAGATACGGCAGTCTAGAAAATAAGTGCCCTCCTAACCATTCCCAAGCACTCCGAATTTATTGACAATGTCCATGTTGCTCCCCATATTCATGGTGACCTAACCCTAACCCTAGGTGGAATTTTCCTCCAATGGGATTTTCCCATTTATTTTAGAAGAAAACATAGATACCGCAGCCTACAAAAGTAAGTTCCCGCCTAACCATATCCAAGCACTCCCAGTTTGTTGCAGATGTCCATTTTTCTCTATGAGTTCATGGTGACCTAACCATAACCCTAAGTGGAATTCTCTTCCAATGGGATCTTCCTATGTATTTTAGCAGGAAACATAGATAGGGCAGCCTACAAAAGTAAGTTCCCGCCTAGCCATATCCAAGCACTCCCAGTTTGTTGCAGATGTCCATTTTTCTCTTTGAGTTCATGGTGACCTAACCCTAACACTAAGTGCAATTTTCCTCCAATGGGATTTTCCCATGTATTTTAGCAGGAAACAAAGATAGGGCAGCCTAGAAATTTCTTTGCCCTCCTAATCATTCCCAACCACTCCTAATTTATTGGCAATGTCCATGTTTCTCTCGATGTTCATGGTGACCTAACCCAAATGCTATGTGGAATTTTCCTCCAATGGGATTTTCCCATGTATTTTACCAGGAAACGTAGATACTGCAGCCTAGAAAAGTAAGTTCCCTCCTAACCATATCCAAGCACTCCCAGTTTGTTGCTGATGTCCATTTTTCTCTATGAGTTCATGGTGACCTAACCCTAAGTGGAATTTTCCTCCAATGGGATTTTCCCATGTATTTTAGAAGAAAACAGATACCGCAGCCTAGAAAAGTAAGTTCCCTCCTAACCATATGCAAGCACTCCCAGTTTGTTGCCGATGTCCATTTTTCTCTATGAGTTCATGGTGACCTAACCCTAACACTAAGTGGAATTTTCCTCCAATGCGATTTTCCCATGTATTTTAGGAGGAAACAATGATAGGGCAGCCTAGAAATTTCTTTGCCGTCCTAATCATTCCCAACCACTCCGAATTTATTGGCAATGTCCATGTTTCTTTCCATGTTCATGGTGACCTAACCCAAACGCTAAGTGGAATTTTCCTCCAATGGGATTTTCCCATGCATTTTAGCAGGAAACATAGATAGGGCAGCCTAGAAAAGTAAGTTCCCTCCTAACCATATGCAAGCACTCCCAGTTTGTTGCCGATGTCCATTTTTCTCTATGAGTTCATGGTGACCTAACCATAACCCTAAGTGGAATTCTCTTCCAATGGGATCTTCCCATGTATTTTAGCAGGAAACATAGATAGGGCAGCCTAGAAAAGTAAGTTCCCTCCTAACCATTTCCAAGCACTCCCAGTTTGTTGCCGATGTCCATTTTTCTCTATGAGTTCATGGTGACCTAACCCTAACACTAAGTGGAATTTTCCTCCAATGGGATCTTCCCATGTATTTTAGCAGGAAACATAGATGGGCAGCCTAGAAAAGTAAGTTCCCTCCTAACCATATCCAAGCACTCCCAGTTTGTTGCCGATGTCCATTTTTCTCTGTGAGTTCATGGTGACCTAACCCTAACACTAAGTGGAATTTTCCTCCAATGGGATTTTCCCATGTATTTTAGCAGGAAACAAAGATAGGGCAGCCTAGAAATTTCTTTGCCCTCCTAATCATTCCCAACCACTCCGAATTTATTGGCAATGTCCATGTTTCTCTCCATGTTCATGGTGACCTAACCCAAATGCTATGTGGAATTTTCCTCCAATGGGATTTTCCCATATATTTTACCAGGAAACATAGATAGGGAAGCCTGGAAAAGTAAGTGCCCTCCTATCCATTCCCAAGCACTCAGA
Source organism: Bothrops alternatus (assembly GCA_034064705.1). Classification (NCBI taxonomy): domain Eukaryota; kingdom Metazoa; phylum Chordata; class Lepidosauria; order Squamata; family Viperidae; genus Bothrops; species Bothrops alternatus. The sequence goes on from JARGCV010000165.1 coordinate 2,724,028, forward strand.
ATTTATTGACAATGTCCATGTTACTCTCCATATTCATGGTGACCTAACCCTAACCCTAGGTGGAATTTTCCTCCAATGGGATTTTCCCATGTATTTTACCAGGAAACGTAGATACGGCAGCCTAGAAAAGTAAGTTCCCTCCTAACCATATCCAAGCACTCCCAGTTTGTTGCCGATGTCTATTTTTCTCTATGAGTTCATGGTGACCTAACCCTAACACTAAGTGGAATTTTCCTCCAATGGGATTTTCCCATGTATTTTAGCAGGAGACGTAGATACGGCAGCCTAGAAAAGTAAGTTCCGTCCTAACCATATCCAAGCACTCCCAGTTTGTTGCCGATGTCCATTTTTCTCTGTGAGTTCATGGTGACCTAACCCTAACACTAAGTGGAATTTTCCTCCAATGGGATTTTCCCATGTATTTTAGCAGGAAACAAAGATAGGGCAGCCTAGAAATTTCTTTGCCCTCCTAATCATTCCCAACCACTCTGAATTTATTGGCAATGTCCATGTTTCTCTCCATGTTCATGGTGACCTAACCCAAATGCTACATGGAATTTTCCTCCAATGGGATTTTCCCATATATTTTACCAGGAAACATAGATAGGGAAGCCTGGAAAAGTAAGTGCCCTCCTATCCATTCCCAAGCACTCAGAATTTATTGACAATGTCCATGTTACTCTCCATATTCATGGTGACCTAACCCTAACCCTAGGTGGAATTTTCCTCCAATGGGATTTTCCCATGTATTTTACCAGGAAACGTAGATACGGCAGCCTAGAAAAGTAAGTTCCCTCCTAACCATATCCAAGCACTCCCAGTTTGTTGCCGATGTCTATTTTTCTCTATGAGTTCATGGTGACCTAACCCTAACCCTAGGTGGAATTTTCCTCGAATGGGATCTTCGCATGTATTTTAGCAGGAAACATAGATAGGGCAGCCTAGAAAAGTAAGTTCCCTCCTAACCATTTCCAAGCACTCCCAGTTTGTTGCCGATGTCCATTTTTCTCTATGAGTTCATGGTGACCTAACCCTAACACTAAGTGGAATTTTCCTCCAATGGGATTTTCCCATGTATTTTAGCAGGAAACAAAGATAGGGCAGCCTAGAAATTTCTTTGCCCTCCTAATCATGCCCAACCACTCCTAATTTATTGGCAATGTCCATGTTTCTCTCGATGTTCATGGTGACCTAACCCAAATGCTATGTGGAATTTTCCTCCAATGGGATTTTCCCATGTATTTTAGAAGAAAACAGATACCGCAGCCTAGAAAAGTAAGTTCCCTCCTAACCATATGCAAGCACTCCCAGTTTGTTGCCGATGTCCATTTTTCTCTATGAGTTCATGGTGACCTAACCCTAACACTAAGTGGAATTTTCCTCCAATGCGATTTTCCCATGTATTTTAGGAGGAAACAATGATAGGGCAGCCTAGAAATTTCTTTGCCGTCCTAATCATTCCCAACCACTCCGAATTTATTGGCAATGTCCATGTTTCTTTCCATGTTCATGGTGACCTAACCCAAACGCTAAGTGGAATTTTCCTCCAATGGGATTTTCCCATGTATTTTACCAGGAAACATAGATAGGGAAGCCTAGAAAAGTAAGTGCCCTCCTAACCATTCCCAAGCACTCCGAATTTATTGACAATGTCCCTGTTGCTCTCCATATTCATGGTGACCTAACCCTAACCCTAGGTGGAATTTTCCTCCAATGGGATTTTCTCATGTATTTTACCAGGAAACGTAGATACGGCAGCCTAGAAAAGTAAGTTCCCTCCTAACCATATCCAAGCACTCCCAGTTTGTTGCCGATGTCCATTTTTCTCTATGAGTTCATGGTGACCTAACCCTAACCCTAAGTGTAATTTTCCTCCAATGGGATTTTCCCATGCATTTTAGCAGGAAACATAGATAGGGCAGCCTAGAAAAGTAAGTTCCCTCCTAACCATATGCAAGCACTCCCAGTTTGTTGCCGATGTCCATTTTTCTCTATGAGTTCATGGTGACCTAACCATAACCCTAAGTGGAATTCTCTTCCAATGGGATCTTCCCATGTATTTTAGCAGGAAACATAGATAGGGCAGCCTAGAAAAGTAAGTTCCCTCCTAACCATTTCCAAGCACTCCCAGTTTGTTGCCGATGTCCATTTTTCTCTATGAGTTCATGGTGACCTAACCCTAACACTAAGTGGAATTTTCCTCCAATGGGATCTTCCCATGTATTTTAGCAGGAAACATAGATGGGCAGCCTAGAAAAGTAAGTTCCCTCCTAACCATATCCAAGCACTCCCAGTTTGTTGCCGATGTCCATTTTTCTCTGTGAGTTCATGGTGACCTAACCCTAACACTAAGTGGAATTTTCCTCCAATGGGATTTTCCCATGTATTTTAGCAGGAAACAAAGATAGGGCAGCCTAGAAATTTCTTTGCCCTCCTAATCATTCCCAACCACTCCGAATTTATTGGCAATGTCCATGTTTCTCTCCATGTTCATGGTGACCTAACCCAAATGCTATGTGGAATTTTCCTCCAATGGGATTTTCCCATATATTTTACCAGGAAACATAGATAGGGAAGCCTGGAAAAGTAAGTGCCCTCCTATCCATTCCCAAGCACTCAGAATTTATTGACAATGTCCATGTTACTCTCCATATTCATGGTGACCTAACCCTAACCCTAGGTGGAATTTTCCTCCAATGGGATTTTCCCATGTATTTTACCAGGAAACGTAGATACGGCAGCCTAGAAAAGTAAGTTCCCTCCTAACCATATCCAAGCACTCCCAGTTTGTTACCGATGTCTATTTTTCTCTATGAGTTCATGGTGACCTAACCCTAACACTAAGTGGAATTTTCCTCCAATGGGATTTTCCCATGTATTTTAGCAGGAGACGTAGATACGGCAGCCTAGAAATTTCTTTGCCCTCCTAATCATTCCCAACCACTCTGAATTTATTGGCAATGTCCATGTTTCTCTCCATGTTCATGGTGACCTAACCCAAATGCTACGTGGAATTTTCCTCCAATGGGATTTTCCCATATATTTTACCAGGAAACATAGATAGGGAAGCCTGGAAAAGTAAGTGCCCTCCTATCCATTCCCAAGCACTCAGAATTTATTGACAATGTCCATGTTACTCTCCATATTCATGGTGACCTAACCCTAACCCTAGGTGGAATTTTCCTCCAATGGGATTTTCCCATGTATTTTACCAGGAAACGTAGATACGGCAGCCTAGAAAAGTAAGTTCCCTCCTAACCATATCCAAGCACTCCCAGTTTGTTGCCGATGTCTATTTTTCTCTATGAGTTCATGGTGACCTAACCCTAACCCTAGGTGGAATTTTCCTCGAATGGGATCTTCGCATGTATTTTAGCAGGAAACATAGATAGGGCAGCCTAGAAAAGTAAGTTCCCTCCTAACCATTTCCAAGCACTCCCAGTTTGTTGCCGATGTCCATTTTTCTCTATGAGTTCATGGTGACCTAACCCTAACACTAAGTGGAATTTTCCTCCAATGGGATTTTCCCATGTATTTTAGCAGGAAACAAAGATAGGGCAGCCTAGAAATTTCTTTGCCCTCCTAATCATGCCCAACCACTCCTAATTTATTGGCAATGTCCATGTTTCTCTCGATGTTCATGGTGACCTAACCCAAATGCTATGTGGAATTTTCCTCCAATGGGATTTTCCCATGTATTTTACCAGGAAACGTAGATACTGCAGCCTAGAAAAGTAAGTTCCCTCCTAACCATATCCAAACACTCCCAGTTTGTTGCCGATGTCCATTTTTCTCTATGAGTTCATGGTGACCTAACCCTAAGTGGAATTTTCCTCCAATGGGATTTCCCCATGCATTTTAGCAGGAAACATAGATAGGGCAGCCTAGAAAAGTAAGTTCCCTCCTAACCATTCCCAAGCACTCCGAATTTATTGACAATGTCCCTGTTGCTCTCCATATTCATGGTGACCTATCCCTAACCCTAGGTGGAATTTTCCTCCAATGGGATTTTCCCATGTATTTTACCAGGAAACGTAGATACGGCAGCCTAGAAAAGTAAGTTCCCTCCTAACCATATCCAAGCACTCCCAGTTTGTTGCCGATGTCCATTTTTCTCTATGAGTTCATGGTGACCTAACCCTAACCCTAAGTGGAATTTTCCTCCAATAGGATTTTCCCATGTATTTTAGCAGGAAACATAGATAGGGCAGCCTAGAAAAGTAAGTTCCCTCCTAACCATATCCAAGCACTCCCAGTTTGTTGCTGATGTCCATTTTTCTCTATGAGTTCATGGTGACTTAACCCTAACCCTAAGTGGAATTTTCCTCCAATGGGATCTTCCCATGTATTTTAGCAGGAAACATAGATAGGGAAGCCTAGAAAAGTAAGTTCCGTCCTAACCATATCCAAGCACTCCCAGTTTGTTGCCGATGTCCATTTTTCTCTGTGAGTTCATGGTGACCTAACCCTAACCCTAGGTCGAATTTTCCTCCAATGGGATCTTCCCATGTATTTTAGCAGGCAACGTAGATACGGCAGCCTAGAAAAGTAAGTTCCCTCCTAACCATATGCAAGCACTCCCAGTTTGTTGCCGATGTCCATTTTTCTCTATGAGTTCATGGTGACCTAACCCTAACACTAAGTGGAATTTTCCTCCAATGGGATTTTCCCATGTATTTTAGCAGGAAACAATGATAAGGCAGCCTAGAAATTTCTTTGCCGTCCTAATCATTCCCAACCACTCCGAATTTATTGGCAATGTCCATGTTTCTCTCCATGTTCATGGTGACCTAACCCAAACGCTAAGTGGAATTTTCCTCCAATGGGATTTTCCCATGTATTTTACCAGGAAACATAGATAGGGAAGCCTACAAAAGTAAGTGCCCTCCTAACCATTCCCAAGCACTCCGAATTTATTGACAATGTCCCTGTTGCTCTCCATATTCATGGTGACCTAACCCTAACCCTAGGTGGAATTTTCCTCCAATGGGATTTCCCCATGCATTTTAGCAGGAAACATAGATAGGGCAGCCTAGAAAAGTAAGTTCCCTCCTAACCATTCCCAAGCACTCCGAATTTATTGACAATGTCCCTGTTGCTCTCCATATTCATGGTGACCTATCCCTAACCCTAGGTGGAATTTTCCTCCAATGGGATTTTCCCATGTATTTTACCAGGAAACGTAGATACGGCAGCCTAGAAAAGTAAGTTCCCTCCTAACCATATCCAAGCACTCCCAGTTTGTTGCCGATGTCCATTTTTCTCTATGAGTTCATGGTGACCTAACCCTAACCCTAAGTGGAATTTTCCTCCAATAGGATTTTCCCATGTATTTTAGCAGGAAACATAGATAGGGCAGCCTAGAAAAGTAAGTTCCCTCCTAACCATATCCAAGCACTCCCAGTTTGTTGCTGATGTCCATTTTTCTCTATGAGTTCATGGTGACTTAACCCTAACCCTAAGTGGAATTTTCCTCCAATGGGATCTTCCCATGTATTTTAGCAGGAAACATAGATAGGGAAGCCTAGAAAAGTAAGTTCCGTCCTAACCATATCCAAGCACTCCCAGTTTGTTGCCGATGTCCATTTTTCTCTGTGAGTTCATGGTGACCTAACCCTAACCCTAGGTCGAATTTTCCTCCAATGGGATCTTCCCATGTATTTTAGCAGGCAACGTAGATACGGCAGCCTAGAAAAGTAAGTTCCCTCCTAACCATATGCAAGCACTCCCAGTTTGTTGCCGATGTCCATTTTTCTCTATGAGTTCATGGTGACCTAACCCTAACACTAAGTGGAATTTTCCTCCAATGGGATTTTCCCATGTATTTTAGCAGGAAACAATGATAAGGCAGCCTAGAAATTTCTTTGCCGTCCTAATCATTCCCAACCACTCCGAATTTATTGGCAATGTCCATGTTTCTCTCCATGTTCATGGTGACCTAACCCAAACGCTAAGTGGAATTTTCCTCCAATGGGATTTTCCCATGTATTTTACCAGGAAACATAGATAGGGAAGCCTACAAAAGTAAGTGCCCTCCTAACCATTCCCAAGCACTCCGAATTTATTGACAATGTCCCTGTTGCTCTCCATATTCATGGTGACCTAACCCTAACCCTAGGTGGAATTTTCCTCCAATGGGATTTTCCCATGTATTTTACCAGGAAACGTAGATACGGCAGCCTAGAAAAGTAAGTTCCCTCCTAACCATATCCAAGCACTCCTAGTTTGTTGCCGATGTCCATTTTTCTCTATGAGTTCATGGTGACCTAACCCTAACCCTAAGTGGAATTTTCCTCCAATGGGATTTTCCCATGCATTTTAGCAGGAAACATAGATAGGGCAGCCTAGAAAAGTAAGTTCCCTCCTAACCATATCCAAGCACTCCCAGTTTGTTGCCGATGTCCATTTTTCTCTATGAGTTCATGGTCACTTAACCCTAACCCTAAGTGGAATTTTCCTCCAATGGGATCTTCCCATGTATTTTAGCAGGAAACGTAGATCCGGCAGCCTAGAAAAGTAAGTTCCCTCCTAACCATATCCAAGCACTCCCAGTTTGTTGCCGATGTCCATTTTTCTCTATGAGTTCATGGTGACCTAACCCTAACCCTAGGTGGAATTTTCCTCCAATGGGATTTTCCCATGTATTTTACCAGGAAACATAGATAGGGAAGCCTAGAAAAATAAGTGCCCTCCTAACCATTCCCAAGCACTCCGAATTTATTGACAATGTCCCTGTTGCTCTCCATATTCATGGTGACCTAACCCTAACCCTAGGTGGAATTTTCCTCCAATGGGATTTTCCCATGTATTTTACCACGAAACGTAGATACGGCAGCCTAGAAAAGTAAGTTCCCTCCTAACCATATCCAAGCACTCCCAGTTTGTTGCCGATGTCCATTTTTCTCTATGAGTTCATGGTGACCTAACCCTAACCCTAAGTGGAATTTTCCTCCAATGGGATTTTCCCATGCATTTTAGCAGGAAACATAGATAGGGCAGCCTAGAAAAGTAAGTTCCCTCCTAACCATATGCAAGCACTCCCAGTTTGTTGCCGATGTCCATTTTTCTCTATGAGTTCATGGTGACCTAACCCTAACCCTAAGTGGAATTTTCCTCCAATGGGATTTTCCCATGCATTTTAGCAGGAAACATAGATAGGGCAGCCTAGAAAAGTAAGTTCCCTCCTAACCATATGCAAGCACTCCCAGTTTGTTGCCGATGTCCATTTTTCCCTATGAGTTCATGGTGACTTAACCCTAACCCTAAGTGGAATTTTCCTCCAATGGGATCTTCCCATGTATTTTAGCAGGAAACGTAGATACGGCAGCCTAGAAAAGTAAGTTCCGTCCTAACCATATCCAAGCACTCCCAGTTTGTTGCCGATGTCCATTTTTCATTGTGAGTTCATGGTGACCTAACCCTAACACTAAGTGGAATTTTCCTCCAATGGGATTTTCCCATGCATTTTAGCAGGAAACATAGATAGGGCAGCCTAGAAAAGTAAGTTCCCTCCTAACCATATGCAAGCACTCCCAGTTTGTTGCTGATGTCCATTTTTCTCTATGAGTTCATGGTGACTTAACCCTAACCCTAAGTGGAATTTTCCTCCAATGGGATCTTCCCATGTATTTTAGCAGGAAAGGTAGATACGGCAGCCTAGAAAAGTAAGTTCCGTCCTAACCATATCCAAGCACTCCCAGTTTGTTGCCGATGTCCATTTTTCTCTGTGAGTTCATGGTGACCTAACCCTAACCCTAGGTGGAATTTTCCTCCAATGGGATCTTCCATTGTATTTTAGCAGGCAACGTAGATACGGCAGCCTAGAAAAGTAAGTTCCCTCCTAACCATATGCAAGCACTCCCAGTTTGTTGCCGATGTCCATTTTTCTCTATGAGTTCATGGTGACCTAACCCTAACCCTAAGTGGAAGTTTCCTCCAATGGGATTTTCCCATGCATTTTAGCAGGAAACATAGATAGGGCAGCCTAGAAAAGTAAGTTCCCTCCTAACCATATCCAAGCACTCCCAGTTTGTTGCCGATGTCCATTTTTCTCTATGAGTTCATGGTGACCTAACCCTAACCCTAAGTGGAATTTTCCTCCAATGGGATTTTCCCATGCATTTTAGCAGGAAACATAGATAGGACAGCCTAGAAAAGTAAGTTCCCTCCTAACCATATGCAAGCACTCCCAGTTTGTTGCCGATGTCCATTTTTCTCTATGAGTTCATGGTGACTTAACCCTAACCCTAAGTGGAATTTTCCTCCAATGGGATCTTCCCATGTATTTTAGCAGGAAACGTAGATACGGCAGCCTAGAAAAGTAAGTTCCCTCCTAACCATATCCAAGCACTCCCAGTTTGTTGCCGATGTCCATTTTTCTCTATGAGTTCATGGTGACCTAACCCTAACCCTAAGTGGAATTTTCCTCCAATGGGATTTTCCCATGCATTTTAGCAGGAAACATAGATAGGGCAGCCTAGAAAAGTAAGTTCCCTCCTAACCATATCCAAGCACTCCCAGTTTGTTGCCGATGTCCATTTTTCTCTGTGAGTTCATGGTGACCTAACCCTAACCCTAGGTGGAATTTTCCTCCAATGGGATCTTCCCATGTATTTTAGCAGGCAACGTAGATACGGCAGCCTAGAAAAGTAAGTTCCCTCCTAACCATATGCAAGCACTCCCAGTTTGTTGCCGATGTCCATTTTTCTCTATGAGTTCATGGTGACCTAACCCTAACCCTAAGTGGAAGTTTCCTCCAATGGGATTTTCCCATGCATTTTAGCAGGAAACATAGATAGGGCAGCCTAGAAAAGTAAGTTCCCTCCTAACCATATCCAAGCACTCCCAGTTTGTTGCCGATGTCCATTTTTCTCTATGAGTTCATGGTGACCTAACCCTAACCCTAAGTGGAATTTTCCTCCAATGGGATTTTCCCATGCATTTTAGCAGGAAACATAGATAGGGCAGCCTAGAAAAGTAAGTTCCCTCCTAACCATATGCAAGCACTCCCAGTTTGTTGCCGATGTCTATTTTTCTCTATGAGTTCATGGTGACTTAACCCTAACCCTAAGTGGAATTTTCCTCCAATGGGATCTTCCCATGTATTTTAGCAGGAAACGTAGATACGGCAGCCTATAAAAGTAAGTTCCCTCCTAACCATATCCAAGCACTCCCAGTTTGTTGCCGATGTCCATTTTTCTCTATGAGTTCATGGTGACCTAACCCTAACACTAAGTGGAATTTTCCTCCAATGGGATTTTCCCATATATTTTACCAGGAAATATAGATAGGGAAGCCTAGAAAAGTAAGTGCCCTCCTAACCATTCCCAAGCACTCCGAATTTATTGACAATGTCCCTGTTGCTCTCCATATTCATGGTGAACTAACCCTAACCCTAGGTGGAATTTTCCTCCAATGGGATTTTCCCATGTATTTTACCAGAAAACGTAGATACGGCAGCCTAGAAAAGTAAGTTCCCTCCTAACCATATCCAAGCACTCCCAGTTTGTTGCCGATGTCCATTTTTCTCTATGAGTTCATGGTGACCTAACCCTAACCCTAAGTGGAATTTTCCTCCAATGCGATCTTCCCATGTATTTTAGCAGGAAACGTAGATACGGCAGCCTAGAAAAGTAAGTTCCGTCCTAACCATATCCAAGCACTCCCAGTTTGTTGCCGATGTCCATTTTTCGCTGTGAGTTCATGGTGACCTAACCCTAACACTAAGTGGAATTTTCCTCCAATAGGATTTTCCCATGCATTTTAGCAGGAAACATAGATAGGGCAGCCTAGAAAAGTAAGTTCCCTCCTAACCATATGCAAGCACTCCCAGTTTGTTGCTGATGTCCATTTTTCTCTATGAGTTCATGGTGACTTAACCCTAACACTAAGTGGAATTTTCCTCCAATGGGATCTTCCCATGTATTTTAGCAGGAAAGGTAGATACGGCAGCCTAGAAAAGTAAGTTCCGTCCTAACCATATCCAAGCACTCCCAGTTTGTTGCCGATGTCCATTTTTCTCTGTGAGTTCATGGTGACCTAACCCTAACCCTAGGTGGAATTTTCCTCCAATGGGATCTTCCCATGTATTTTACCACGAAACGTAGATACGGCAGCCTAGAAAAGTAAGTTCCCTCCTAACCATATCCAAGCACTCCCAGTTTGTTGCCGATGTCCATTTTTCTCTATGAGTTCATGGTGACCTAACCCTAACCCTAAGTGGAATTTTCCTCCAATGGGATTTTCCCATGCATTTTAGCAGGAAACATAGATAGGGCAGCCTAGAAAAGTAAGTTCCCTCCTAACCATATCCAAGCACTCCCAGTTTGTTGCCGATGTCCATTTTTCTCTATGAGTTCATGGTGACCTAACCCTAACCCTAAGTGGAATTTTCCTCCAATGGGATTTTCCCATGCATTTTAGCAGGAAACATAGATTGGGCAGCCTAGAAAAGTAAGTTCCCTCCTAACCATATGCAAGCACTCCCAGTTTGTTGCCGATGTCCATTTTTCTCTATGAGTTCATGGTGACTTAACCCTAACCCTAAGTGGAATTTTCCTCCAATGGGATCTTCCCATGTATTTTAGCAGGAAACGTAGATACGGCAGCCTATAAAAGTAAGTTCCCTCCTAACCATATCCAAGCACTCCCAGTTTGTTGCCGATGTCCATTTTTCTCTATGAGTTCATGGTGACCTAACCCTAACACTAAGTGGAATTTTCCTCCAATGGGATTTTCCCATATATTTTACCAGGAAATATAGATAGGGAAGCCTAGAAAAGTAAGTGCCCTCCTAACCATTCCCAAGCACTCCGAATTTATTGACAATGTCCCTGTTGCTCTCCATATTCATGGTGAACTAACCCTAACCCTAGGTGGAATTTTCCTCCAATGGGATTTTCCCATGTATTTTACCAGAAAACGTAGATACGGCAGCCTAGAAAAGTAAGTTCCCTCCTAACCATATCCAAGCACTCCCAGTTTGTTGCCGATGTCCATTTTTCTCTATGAGTTCATGGTGACCTAACCCTAACCCTAAGTGGAATTTTCCTCCAATGCGATCTTCCCATGTATTTTAGCAGGAAACATAGATAGGGCAGCCTAGAAAAGTAAGTTCCCTCCTAACCATATCCAAGCACTCCCAGTTTGTTGCCGATGTCCATTTTTCTCTATGAGTTCATGGTGACCTAACCCTAACCCTAAGTGGAATTTTCCTCCAATGGGATTTTCCCATGCATTTTAGCAGGAAACATAGATAGGGCAGCCTAGAAAAGTAAGTTCCCTCCTAACCATATGCAAGCACTCCCAGTTTGTTGCCGATGTCCATTTTTCTCTATGAGTTCATGGTGACTTAACCCTAACCCTAAGTGGAATTTTCCTCCAATGGGATCTTCCCATGTATTTTAGCAGGAAACGTAGATACGGCAGCCTAGAAAAGTAAGTTCCCTCCTAACCATTCCCAAGCACTCCGAATTTATTGACAATGTCCCTGTTGCTCTCCATATTCATGGTGACCTAACCCTAACCCTAGGTGGAATTTTCCTCCAATGGGATCTTCCCATGTATTTTAGCAGGAAACGTAGATACGGCAGCCTAGAAAAGTAAGTTCCCTCCTAACCATATCCAAGCACTCCCAGTTTGTTGCCGATGTCCATTTTTCTCTATGAGTTCATGGTGACCTAACCCTAACCCTAAGTGGAAGTTTCCTCCAATGGGATTTTCCCATGCATTTTAGCAGGAAACATAGATAGGGCAGCCTAGAAAAGTAAGTTCCCTCCTAACCATATCCAAGCACTCCCAGTTTGTTGCCGATGTCCATTTTTCTCTGTGAGTTCATGGTGACCTAACCCTAACACTAAGTGGAATTTTCCTCCAATAGGATTTTCCCATGCATTTTAGCAGGAAACATAGATAGGGCAGCCTAGAAAAGTAAGTTCCCTCCTAACCATATGCAAGCACTCCCAGTTTGTTGCTGATGTCCATTTTTCTCTATGAGTTCATGGTGACTTAACCCTAACACTAAGTGGAATTTTCCTCCAATGGGATCTTCCCATGTATTTTAGCAGGAAAGGTAGATACGGCAGCCTAGAAAAGTAAGTTCCGTCCTAACCATATCCAAGCACTCCCAGTTTGTTGCCGATGTCCATTTTTCTCTGTGAGTTCATGGTGACCTAACCCTAACCCTAGGTGGAATTTTCCTCCAATGGGATCTTCCCATGTATTTTACCACGAAACGTAGATACGGCAGCCTAGAAAAGTAAGTTCCCTCCTAACCATATCCAAGCACTCCCAGTTTGTTGCCGATGTCCATTTTTCTCTATGAGTTCATGGTGACCTAACCCTAACCCTAAGTGGAATTTTCCTCCAATGGGATTTTCCCATGCATTTTAGCAGGAAACATAGATAGGGCAGCCTAGAAAAGTAAGTTCCCTCCTAACCATATCCAAGCACTCCCAGTTTGTTGCCGATGTCCATTTTTCTCTATGAGTTCATGGTGACCTAACCCTAACCCTAAGTGGAATTTTCCTCCAATGGGATTTTCCCATGCATTTTAGCAGGAAACATAGATAGGGCAGCCTAGAAAAGTAAGTTCCCTCCTAACCATATGCAAGCACTCCCAGTTTGTTGCCGATGTCCATTTTTCTCTATGAGTTCATGGTGACTTAACCCTAACCCTAAGTGGAATTTTCCTCCAATGGGATCTTCCCATGTATTTTAGCAGGAAACGTAGATACGGCAGCCTATAAAAGTAAGTTCCCTCCTAACCATATCCAAGCACTCCCAGTTTGTTGCCGATGTCCATTTTTCTCTATGAGTTCATGGTGACCTAACCCTAACACTAAGTGGAATTTTCCTCCAATGGGATTTTCCCATATATTTTACCAGGAAATATAGATAGGGAAGCCTACAAAAGTAAGTGCCCTCCTAACCATTCCCAAGCACTCCGAATTTATTGACAATGTCCCTGTTGCTCTCCATATTCATGGTGAACTAACCCTAACCCTAGGTGGAATTTTCCTCCAATGGGATTTTCCCATGTATTTTACCAGAAAACGTAGATACGGCAGCCTAGAAAAGTAAGTTCCCTCCTAACCATATCCAAGCACTCCCAGTTTGTTGCCGATGTCCATTTTTCTCTATGAGTTCATGGTGACCTAACCCTAACCCTAAGTGGAATTTTCCTCCAATGCGATCTTCCCATGTATTTTAGCAGGAAACATAGATAGGGCAGCCTAGAAAAGTAAGTTCCCTCCTAACCATATCCAAGCACTCCCAGTTTGTTGCCGATGTCCATTTTTCTCTATGAGTTCATGGTGACCTAACCCTAACCCTAAGTGGAATTTTCCTCCAATGGGATTTTCCCATGCATTTTAGCAGGAAACATAGATAGGGCAGCCTAGAAAAGTAAGTTCCCTCCTAACCATATGCAAGCACTCCCAGTTTGTTGCCGATGTCCATTTTTCTCTATGAGTTCATGGTGACTTAACCCTAACCCTAAGTGGAATTTTCCTCCAATGGGATCTTCCCATGTATTTTAGCAGGAAACGTAGATACGGCAGCCTAGAAAAGTAAGTTCCCTCCTAACCATTCCCAAGCACTCCGAATTTATTGACAATGTCCCTGTTGCTCTCCATATTCATGGTGACCTAACCCTAACCCTAGGTGGAATTTTCCTCCAATGGGATCTTCCCATGTATTTTAGCAGGAAACGTAGATACGGCAGCCTAGAAAAGTAAGTTCCCTCCTAACCATATCCAAGCACTCCCAGTTTGTTGCCGATGTCCATTTTTCTCTATGAGTTCATGGTGACCTAACCCTAACCCTAAGTGGAAGTTTCCTCCAATGGGATTTTCCCATGCATTTTAGCAGGAAACATAGATAGGGCAGCCTAGAAAAGTAAGTTCCCTCCTAACCATATCCAAGCACTCCCAGTTTGTTGCCGATGTCCATTTTTCTCTGTGAGTTCATGGTGACCTAACCCTAACCCTAGGTGGAATTTTCCTCCAATGGGATCTTCCCATGTATTTTAGCAGGCAACGTAGATACGGCAGCCTAGAAAAGTAAGTTCCCTCCTAACCATATGCAAGCACTCCCAGTTTGTTGCCGATGTCCATTTTTCTCTATGAGTTCATGGTGACCTAACCCTAACCCTAAGTGGAAGTTTCCTCCAATGGGATTTTCCCATGCATTTTAGCAGGAAACATAGATAGGGCAGCCTAGAAAAGTAAGTTCCCTCCTAACCATATCCAAGCACTCCCAGTTTGTTGCCGATGTCCATTTTTCTCTATGAGTTCATGGTGACCTAACCCTAACCCTAAGTGGAATTTTCCTCCAATGGGATTTTCCCATGCATTTTAGCAGGAAACATAGATAGGGCAGCCTAGAAAAGTAAGTTCCCTCCTAACCATATGCAAGCACTCCCAGTTTGTTGCCGATGTCCATTTTTCTCTATGAGTTCATGGTGACCTAACCATAACCCTAAGTGGAATTCTCTTCCAATGGGATCTTCCCATGTATTTTAGCAGGAAACATAGATAGGGCAGCCTAGAAAAGTAAGTTCCCTCCTAACCATATCCAAGCACTCCTAGTTTGTTGCCGATGTCCATTTTTCTCTATGAGTTCATGGTGACCTAACCCTAACCCTAAGTGGAATTTTCCTCCAATGGGATTTTCCCATGCATTTTAGCAGGAAACATAGATAGGGCAGCCTAGAAAAGTAAGTTCCCTCCTAACCATATCCAAGCACTCCCAGTTTGTTGCCGATGTCCATTTTTCTCTATGAGTTCATGGTGACCTAACCCTAACCCTAAGTGGAATTTTCCTCCAATGGGATTTTCCCATGCATTTTAGCAGGAAACATAGATAGGGCAGCCTAGAAAAGTAAGTTCCCTCCTAACCATATGCAAGCACTCCCAGTTTGTTGCCGATGTCCATTTTTCTCTATGAGTTCATGGTGACCTAACCCTAACACTAAGTGGAATTTTCCTCCAATGGGATTTTCCCATGTATTTTAGCAGGAAACAAAGATCGGGCAGCCTAGAAATTTCTTTGCCCTCCTAATCATTCCCAACCACTCCGAATTTATTGGCAATGTCCATGTTTCTCTCCATGTTCATGGTGACCTAACCCAAATGCTATGTGGAATTTTCCTCCAATGGGATTTTCCCATATATTTTACCAGGAAACATAGATAGGGAAGCCTGGAAAAGTAAGTGCCCTCCTATCCATTCCCAAGCACTCAGAATTTATTGACAATGTCCATGTTACTCTCCATATTCATGGTGACCTAACCCTAACCCTAGGTGGAATTTTCCTCCAATGGGATTTTCCCATGTATTTTACCAGGAAACGTAGATACGGCAGCCTAGAAAAGTAAGTTCCCTCCTAACCATATCCAAGCACTCCCAGTTTGTTGCCGATGTCTATTTTTCTCTATGAGTTCATGGTGACCTAACCCTAACACTAAGTGGAATTTTCCTCCAATGGGATTTTCCCATGTATTTTAGCAGGAGACGTAGATACGGCAGCCTAGAAAAGTAAGTTCCGTCCTAACCATATCCAAGCACTCCCAGTTTGTTGCCGATGTCCATTTTTCTCTGTGAGTTCATGGTGACCTAACCCTAACCCTAAGTGGAATTTTCCTCCAATGGGATCTTCCCATGTATTTTAGCAGGAAACATAGATAGGCAAGCCTAGAAAAGTAAGTTCCGTCCTAACCATATCCAAGCACTCCCAGTTTGTTGCCGATGTCCATTTTTCTCTGTGAGTTCATGGTGACCTAACCCTAACCCTAGGTCGAATTTTCCTCCAATGGGATCTTCCCATGTATTTTAGCAGGCAACGTAGATACGGCAGCCTAGAAAAGTAAGTTCCCTCCTAACCATATGCAAGCACTCCCAGTTTGTTGCCGATGTCCATTTTTCTCTATGAGTTCATGGTGACCTAACCCTAACACTAAGTGGAATTTTCCTCCAATGGGATTTTCCCATGTATTTTAGCAGGAAACAATGATAAGGCAGCCTAGAAATTTCTTTGCCGTCCTAATCATTCCCAACCACTCCGAATTTATTGGCAATGTCCATGTTTCTCTCCATGTTCATGGTGACCTAACCCAAACGCTAAGTGGAATTTTCCTCCAATGGGATTTTCCCATGTATTTTACCAGGAAACATAGATAGGGAAGCCTACAAAAGTAAGTGCCCTCCTAACCATTCCCAAGCACTCCGAATTTATTGACAATGTCCCTGTTGCTCTCCATATTCATGGTGACCTAACCCTAACCCTAGGTGGAATTTTCCTCCAATGGGATTTTCCCATGTATTTTACCAGGAAACGTAGATACGGCAGCCTAGAAAAGTAAGTTCCCTCCTAACCATATCCAAGCACTCCTAGTTTGTTGCCGATGTCCATTTTTCTCTATGAGTTCATGGTGACCTAACCCTAACCCTAAGTGGAATTTTCCTCCAATGGGATTTTCCCATGCATTTTAGCAGGAAACATAGATAGGGCAGCCTAGAAAAGTAAGTTCCCTCCTAACCATATGCAAGCACTCCCAGTTTGTTGCCGATGTCCATTTTTCTCTATGAGTTCATGGTCACTTAACCCTAACCCTAAGTGGAATTTTCCTCCAATGGGATCTTCCCATGTATTTTAGCAGGAAACGTAGATCCGGCAGCCTAGAAAAGTAAGTTCCCTCCTAACCATATCCAAGCACTCCCAGTTTGTTGCCGATGTCCATTTTTCTCTATGAGTTCATGGTGACCTAACCCTAACCCTAGGTGGAATTTTCCTCCAATGGGATTTTCCCATGTATTTTACCAGGAAACATAGATAGGGAAGCCTAGAAAAGTAAGTGCCCTCCTAACCATTCCCAAGCACTCCGAATTTATTGACAATGTCCCTGTTGCTCTCCATATTCATGGTGACCTAACCCTAACCCTAGGTGGAATTTTCCTCCAATGGGATTTTCCCATGTATTTTACCACGAAACGTAGATACGGCAGCCTAGAAAAGTAAGTTCCCTCCTAACCATATCCAAGCACTCCCAGTTTGTTGCCGATGTCCATTTTTCTCTATGAGTTCATGGTGACCTAACCCTAACCCTAAGTGGAATTTTCCTCCAATGGGATTTTCCCATGCATTTTAGCAGGAAACATAGATAGGGCAGCCTAGAAAAGTAAGTTCCCTCCTAACCATATGCAAGCACTCCCAGTTTGTTGCCGATGTCCATTTTTCTCTATGAGTTCATGGTGACCTAACCCTAACCCTAAGTGGAATTTTCCTCCAATGGGATTTTCCCATGCATTTTAGCAGGAAACATAGATAGGGCAGCCTAGAAAAGTAAGTTCCCTCCTAACCATATGCAAGCACTCCCAGTTTGTTGCCGATGTCCATTTTTCCCTATGAGTTCATGGTGACTTAACCCTAACCCTAAGTGGAATTTTCCTCCAATGGGATCTTCCCATGTATTTTAGCAGGAAACGTAGATACGGCAGCCTAGAAAAGTAAGTTCCGTCCTAACCATATCCAAGCACTCCCAGTTTGTTGCCGATGTCCATTTTTCATTGTGAGTTCATGGTGACCTAACCCTAACACTAAGTGGAATTTTCCTCCAATGGGATTTTCCCATGCATTTTAGCAGGAAACATAGATAGGGCAGCCTAGAAAAGTAAGTTCCCTCCTAACCATATGCAAGCACTCCCAGTTTGTTGCTGATGTCCATTTTTCTCTATGAGTTCATGGTGACTTAACCCTAACCCTAAGTGGAATTTTCCTCCAATGGGATCTTCCCATGTATTTTAGCAGGAAAGGTAGATACGGCAGCCTAGAAAAGTAAGTTCCCTCCTAACCATATGCAAGCACTCCCAGTTTGTTGCCGATGTCCATTTTTCTCTATGAGTTCATGGTGACCTAACCCTAACCCTAAGTGGAAGTTTCCTCCAATGGGATTTTCCCATGCATTTTAGCAGGAAACATAGATAGGGCAGCCTAGAAAAGTAAGTTCCCTCCTAACCATATCCAAGCACTCCCAGTTTGTTGCCGATGTCCATTTTTCTCTATGAGTTCATGGTGACCTAACCCTAACCCTAAGTGGAATTTTCCTCCAATGGGATTTTCCCATGCATTTTAGCAGGAAACATAGATAGGACAGCCTAGAAAAGTAAGTTCCCTCCTAACCATATGCAAGCACTCCCAGTTTGTTGCCGATGTCCATTTTTCTCTATGAGTTCATGGTGACTTAACCCTAACCCTAAGTGGAATTTTCCTCCAATGGGATCTTCCCATGTATTTTAGCAGGAAACGTAGATACGGCAGCCTAGAAAAGTAAGTTCCCTCCTAACCATATCCAAGCACTCCCAGTTTGTTGCCGATGTCCATTTTTCTCTATGAGTTCATGGTGACCTAACCCTAACCCTAAGTGGAAGTTTCCTCCAATGGGATTTTCCCATGCATTTTAGCAGGAAACATAGATAGGGCAGCCTAGAAAAGTAAGTTCCCTCCTAACCATATCCAAGCACTCCCAGTTTGTTGCCGATGTCCATTTTTCTCTGTGAGTTCATGGTGACCTAACCCTAACCCTAGGTGGAATTTTCCTCCAATGGGATCTTCCCATGCATTTTAGCAGGAAACATAGATAGGGCAGCCTAGAAAAGTAAGTTCCCTCCTAACCATATGCAAGCACTCCCAGTTTGTTGCCGATGTCCATTTTTCTCTATGAGTTCATGGTGACCTAACCCTAACCCTAAGTGGAATTTTCCTCCAATGGGATTTTCCCATGCATTTTAGCAGGAAACATAGATAGGGCAGCCTAGAAAAGTAAGTTCCCTCCTAACCATATGCAAGCACTCCCAGTTTGTTGCCGATGTCCATTTTTCCCTATGAGTTCATGGTGACTTAACCCTAACCCTAAGTGGAATTTTCCTCCAATGGGATCTTCCCATGTATTTTAGCAGGAAACGTAGATACGGCAGCCTAGAAAAGTAAGTTCCGTCCTAACCATATCCAAGCACTCCCAGTTTGTTGCCGATGTCCATTTTTCATTGTGAGTTCATGGTGACCTAACCCTAACACTAAGTGGAATTTTCCTCCAATGGGATTTTCCCATGCATTTTAGCAGGAAACATAGATAGGGCAGCCTAGAAAAGTAAGTTCCCTCCTAACCATATGCAAGCACTCCCAGTTTGTTGCTGATGTCCATTTTTCTCTATGAGTTCATGGTGACTTAACCCTAACCCTAAGTGGAATTTTCCTCCAATGGGATCTTCCCATGTATTTTAGCAGGAAAGGTAGATACGGCAGCCTAGAAAAGTAAGTTCCCTCCTAACCATATGCAAGCACTCCCAGTTTGTTGCCGATGTCCATTTTTCTCTATGAGTTCATGGTGACCTAACCCTAACCCTAAGTGGAAGTTTCCTCCAATGGGATTTTCCCATGCATTTTAGCAGGAAACATAGATAGGGCAGCCTAGAAAAGTAAGTTCCCTCCTAACCATATCCAAGCACTCCCAGTTTGTTGCCGATGTCCATTTTTCTCTATGAGTTCATGGTGACCTAACCCTAACCCTAAGTGGAATTTTCCTCCAATGGGATTTTCCCATGCATTTTAGCAGGAAACATAGATAGGACAGCCTAGAAAAGTAAGTTCCCTCCTAACCATATGCAAGCACTCCCAGTTTGTTGCCGATGTCCATTTTTCTCTATGAGTTCATGGTGACTTAACCCTAACCCTAAGTGGAATTTTCCTCCAATGGGATCTTCCCATGTATTTTAGCAGGAAACGTAGATACGGCAGCCTAGAAAAGTAAGTTCCCTCCTAACCATATCCAAGCACTCCCAGTTTGTTGCCGATGTCCATTTTTCTCTATGAGTTCATGGTGACCTAACCCTAACCCTAAGTGGAAGTTTCCTCCAATGGGATTTTCCCATGCATTTTAGCAGGAAACATAGATAGGGCAGCCTAGAAAAGTAAGTTCCCTCCTAACCATATCCAAGCACTCCCAGTTTGTTGCCGATGTCCATTTTTCTCTGTGAGTTCATGGTGACCTAACCCTAACCCTAGGTGGAATTTTCCTCCAATGGGATCTTCCCATGTATTTTAGCAGGCAACGTAGATACGGCAGCCTAGAAAAGTAAGTTCCCTCCTAACCATATGCAAGCACTCCCAGTTTGTTGCCGATGTCCATTTTTCTCTATGAGTTCATGGTGACCTAACCCTAACCCTAAGTGGAAGTTTCCTCCAATGGGATTTTCCCATGCATTTTAGCAGGAAACATAGATAGGGCAGCCTAGAAAAGTAAGTTCCCTCCTAACCATATCCAAGCACTCCCAGTTTGTTGCCGATGTCCATTTTTCTCTATGAGTTCATGGTGACCTAACCCTAACACTAAGTGGAATTTTCCTCCAATGGGATTTTCCCATATATTTTACCAGGAAATATAGATAGGGAAGCCTAGAAAAGTAAGTGCCCTCCTAACCATTCCCAAGCACTCCGAATTTATTGACAATGTCCCTGTTGCTCTCCATATTCATGGTGAACTAACCCTAACCCTAGGTGGAATTTTCCTCCAATGGGATTTTCCCATGTATTTTACCAGAAAACGTAGATACGGCAGCCTAGAAAAGTAAGTTCCCTCCTAACCATATCCAAGCACTCCCAGTTTGTTGCCGATGTCCATTTTTCTCTATGAGTTCATGGTGACCTAACCCTAACCCTAAGTGGAATTTTCCTCCAATGCGATCTTCCCATGTATTTTAGCAGGAAACGTAGATACGGCAGCCTAGAAAAGTAAGTTCCGTCCTAACCATATCCAAGCACTCCCAGTTTGTTGCCGATGTCCATTTTTCGCTGTGAGTTCATGGTGACCTAACCCTAACACTAAGTGGAATTTTCCTCCAATAGGATCTTCCCATGTATTTTACCACGAAACGTAGATACGGCAGCCTAGAAAAGTAAGTTCCCTCCTAACCATATGCAAGCACTCCCAGTTTGTTGCCGATGTCCATTTTTCTCTATGAGTTCATGGTCACTTAACCCTAACCCTAAGTGGAATTTTCCTCCAATGGGATCTTCCCATGTATTTTAGCAGGAAACGTAGATCCGGCAGCCTAGAAAAGTAAGTTCCCTCCTAACCATATCCAAGCACTCCCAGTTTGTTGCCGATGTCCATTTTTCTCTATGAGTTCATGGTGACCTAACCCTAACCCTAGGTGGAATTTTCCTCCAATGGGATTTTCCCATGTATTTTACCAGGAAACATAGATAGGGAAGCCTAGAAAAGTAAGTGCCCTCCTAACCATTCCCAAGCACTCCGAATTTATTGACAATGTCCCTGTTGCTCTCCATATTCATGGTGACCTAACCCTAACCCTAGGTGGAATTTTCCTCCAATGGGATTTTCCCATGTATTTTACCACGAAACGTAGATACGGCAGCCTAGAAAAGTAAGTTCCCTCCTAACCATATCCAAGCACTCCCAGTTTGTTGCCGATGTCCATTTTTCTCTATGAGTTCATGGTGACCTAACCCTAACCCTAAGTGGAATTTTCCTCCAATGGGATTTTCCCATGCATTTTAGCAGGAAACATAGATAGGGCAGCCTAGAAAAGTAAGTTCCCTCCTAACCATATGCAAGCACTCCCAGTTTGTTGCCGATGTCCATTTTTCTCTATGAGTTCATGGTGACCTAACCCTAACCCTAAGTGGAATTTTCCTCCAATGGGATTTTCCCATGCATTTTAGCAGGAAACATAGATAGGGCAGCCTAGAAAAGTAAGTTCCCTCCTAACCATATGCAAGCACTCCCAGTTTGTTGCCGATGTCCATTTTTCCCTATGAGTTCATGGTGACTTAACCCTAACCCTAAGTGGAATTTTCCTCCAATGGGATCTTCCCATGTATTTTAGCAGGAAACGTAGATACGGCAGCCTAGAAAAGTAAGTTCCGTCCTAACCATATCCAAGCACTCCCAGTTTGTTGCCGATGTCCATTTTTCATTGTGAGTTCATGGTGACCTAACCCTAACACTAAGTGGAATTTTCCTCCAATGGGATTTTCCCATGCATTTTAGCAGGAAACATAGATAGGGCAGCCTAGAAAAGTAAGTTCCCTCCTAACCATATGCAAGCACTCCCAGTTTGTTGCTGATGTCCATTTTTCTCTATGAGTTCATGGTGACTTAACCCTAACCCTAAGTGGAATTTTCCTCCAATGGGATCTTCCCATGTATTTTAGCAGGAAAGGTAGATACGGCAGCCTAGAAAAGTAAGTTCCCTCCTAACCATATGCAAGCACTCCCAGTTTGTTGCCGATGTCCATTTTTCTCTATGAGTTCATGGTGACCTAACCCTAACCCTAAGTGGAAGTTTCCTCCAATGGGATTTTCCCATGCATTTTAGCAGGAAACATAGATAGGGCAGCCTAGAAAAGTAAGTTCCCTCCTAACCATATCCAAGCACTCCCAGTTTGTTGCCGATGTCCATTTTTCTCTATGAGTTCATGGTGACCTAACCCTAACCCTAAGTGGAATTTTCCTCCAATGGGATTTTCCCATGCATTTTAGCAGGAAACATAGATAGGACAGCCTAGAAAAGTAAGTTCCCTCCTAACCATATGCAAGCACTCCCAGTTTGTTGCCGATGTCCATTTTTCTCTATGAGTTCATGGTGACTTAACCCTAACCCTAAGTGGAATTTTCCTCCAATGGGATCTTCCCATGTATTTTAGCAGGAAACGTAGATACGGCAGCCTAGAAAAGTAAGTTCCCTCCTAACCATATCCAAGCACTCCCAGTTTGTTGCCGATGTCCATTTTTCTCTATGAGTTCATGGTGACCTAACCCTAACCCTAAGTGGAAGTTTCCTCCAATGGGATTTTCCCATGCATTTTAGCAGGAAACATAGATAGGGCAGCCTAGAAAAGTAAGTTCCCTCCTAACCATATCCAAGCACTCCCAGTTTGTTGCCGATGTCCATTTTTCTCTGTGAGTTCATGGTGACCTAACCCTAACCCTAGGTGGAATTTTCCTCCAATGGGATCTTCCCATGCATTTTAGCAGGAAACATAGATAGGGCAGCCTAGAAAAGTAAGTTCCCTCCTAACCATATGCAAGCACTCCCAGTTTGTTGCCGATGTCCATTTTTCTCTATGAGTTCATGGTGACCTAACCCTAACCCTAAGTGGAATTTTCCTCCAATGGGATTTTCCCATGCATTTTAGCAGGAAACATAGATAGGGCAGCCTAGAAAAGTAAGTTCCCTCCTAACCATATGCAAGCACTCCCAGTTTGTTGCCGATGTCCATTTTTCCCTATGAGTTCATGGTGACTTAACCCTAACCCTAAGTGGAATTTTCCTCCAATGGGATCTTCCCATGTATTTTAGCAGGAAACGTAGATACGGCAGCCTAGAAAAGTAAGTTCCGTCCTAACCATATCCAAGCACTCCCAGTTTGTTGCCGATGTCCATTTTTCATTGTGAGTTCATGGTGACCTAACCCTAACACTAAGTGGAATTTTCCTCCAATGGGATTTTCCCATGCATTTTAGCAGGAAACATAGATAGGGCAGCCTAGAAAAGTAAGTTCCCTCCTAACCATATGCAAGCACTCCCAGTTTGTTGCTGATGTCCATTTTTCTCTATGAGTTCATGGTGACTTAACCCTAACCCTAAGTGGAATTTTCCTCCAATGGGATCTTCCCATGTATTTTAGCAGGAAAGGTAGATACGGCAGCCTAGAAAAGTAAGTTCCCTCCTAACCATATGCAAGCACTCCCAGTTTGTTTCCGATGTCCATTTTTCTCTATGAGTTCATGGTGACCTAACCCTAACCCTAAGTGGAAGTTTCCTCCAATGGGATTTTCCCATGCATTTTAGCAGGAAACATAGATAGGGCAGCCTAGAAAAGTAAGTTCCCTCCTAACCATATCCAAGCACTCCCAGTTTGTTGCCGATGTCCATTTTTCTCTATGAGTTCATGGTGACCTAACCCTAACCCTAAGTGGAATTTTCCTCCAATGGGATTTTCCCATGCATTTTAGCAGGAAACATAGATAGGACAGTCTAGAAAAGTAAGTTCCCTCCTAACCATATGCAAGCACTCCCAGTTTGTTGCCGATGTCCATTTTTCTCTATGAGTTCATGGTGACTTAACCCTAACCCTAAGTGGAATTTTCCTCCAATGGGATCTTCCCATGTATTTTAGCAGGAAACGTAGATACGGCAGCCTAGAAAAGTAAGTTCCCTCCTAACCATATCCAAGCACTCCCAGTTTGTTGCCGATGTCCATTTTTCTCTATGAGTTCATGGTGACCTAACCCTAACCCTAAGTGGAAGTTTCCTCCAATGGGATTTTCCCATGCATTTTAGCAGGAAACATAGATAGGGCAGCCTAGAAAAGTAAGTTCCCTCCTAACCATATCCAAGCACTCCCAGTTTGTTGCCGATGTCCATTTTTCTCTGTGAGTTCATGGTGACCTAACCCTAACCCTAGGTGGAATTTTCCTCCAATGGGATCTTCCCATGTATTTTAGCAGGCAACGTAGATACGGCAGCCTAGAAAAGTAAGTTCCCTCCTAACCATATGCAAGCACTCCCAGTTTGTTGCCGATGTCCATTTTTCTCTATGAGTTCATGGTGACCTAACCCTAACCCTAAGTGGAAGTTTCCTCCAATGGGATTTTCCCATGCATTTTAGCAGGAAACATAGATAGGGCAGCCTAGAAAAGTAAGTTCCCTCCTAACCATATCCAAGCACTCCCAGTTTGTTGCCGATGTCCATTTTTCTCTATGAGTTCATGGTGACCTAACCCTAACACTAAGTGGAATTTTCCTCCAATGGGATTTTCCCATATATTTTACCAGGAAATATAGATAGGGAAGCCTAGAAAAGTAAGTGCCCTCCTAACCATTCCCAAGCACTCCGAATTTATTGACAATGTCCCTGTTGCTCTCCATATTCATGGTGAACTAACCCTAACCCTAGGTGGAATTTTCCTCCAATGGGATTTTCCCATGTATTTTACCAGAAAACGTAGATACGGCAGCCTAGAAAAGTAAGTTCCCTCCTAACCATATCCAAGCACTCCCAGTTTGTTGCCGATGTCCATTTTTCTCTATGAGTTCATGGTGACCTAACCCTAACCCTAAGTGGAATTTTCCTCCAATGCGATCTTCCCATGTATTTTAGCAGGAAACGTAGATACGGCAGCCTAGAAAAGTAAGTTCCGTCCTAACCATATCCAAGCACTCCCAGTTTGTTGCCGATGTCCATTTTTCGCTGTGAGTTCATGGTGACCTAACCCTAACACTAAGTGGAATTTTCCTCCAATAGGATCTTCCCATGTATTTTACCACGAAACGTAGATACGGCAGCCTAGAAAAGTAAGTTCCCTCCTAACCATATCCAAGCACTCCCAGTTTGTTGCCGATGTCCATTTTTCTCTATGAGTTCATGGTGACCTAACCCTAACCCTAAGTGGAATTTTCCTCCAAAGGGATTTTCCCATGCATTTTAGCAGGAAACATAGATAGGGCAGCCTAGAAAAGTAAGTTCCCTCCTAACCATATCCAAGCACTCCCAGTTTGTTGCCGATGTCCATTTTTCTCTATGAGTTCATGGTGACCTAACCCTAACCCTAAGTGGAATTTTCCTCCAATGGGATTTTCCCATGCATTTTAGCAGGAAACATAGATAGGGCAGCCTAGAAAAGTAAGTTCCCTCCTAACCATATGCAAGCACTCCCAGTTTGTTGCCGATGTCCATTTTTCTCTATGAGTTCATGGTGACTTAACCCTAACCCTAAGTGGAATTTTCCTCCAATGGGATTTTCCCATGTATTTTAGCAGGAAACGTAGATACGGCAGCCTAGAAAAGTAAGTTCCCTCCTAACCATTCCCAAGCACTCCGAATTTATTGACAATGTCCCTGTTGCTCTCCATATTCATGGTGACCTAACCCTAACCCTAGGTGGAATTTTCCTCCAATGGGATCTTCCCATGTATTTTAGCAGGAAACGTAGATACGGCAGCCTAGAAAAGTAAGTTCCCTCCTAACCATATCCAAGCACTCCCAGTTTGTTGCCGATGTCCATTTTTCTCTATGAGTTCATGGTGACCTAACCCTAACCCTAAGTGGAAGTTTCCTCCAATGGGATTTTCCCATGCATTTTAGCAGGAAACATAGATAGGGCAGCCTAGAAAAGTAAGTTCCCTCCTAACCATATCCAAGCACTCCCAGTTTGTTGCCGATGTCCATTTTTCTCTGTGAGTTCATGGTGACCTAACCCTAACCCTAGGTGGAATTTTCCTCCAATGGGATCTTCCCATGTATTTTAGCAGGCAACGTAGATACGGCAGTTTAGAAAAGTAAGTTCCCTCCTAACCATATCCAAGCACTCCCAGTTTGTTGCCGATGTCCATTTTTCTCTATGAGTTCATGGTGACCTAACCCTAACACTAAGTGGAATTTTCCTCCAATGGGATTTTCCCATATATTTTACCAGGAAATATAGATAGGGAAGCCTAGAAAAGTAAGTGCCCTCCTAACCATTCCCAAGCACTCCGAATTTATTGACAATGTCCCTGTTGCTCTCCATATTCATGGTGAACTAACCCTAACCCTAGGTGGAATTTTCCTCCAATGGGATTTTCCCATGTATTTTACCAGAAAACGTAGATACGGCAGCCTAGAAAAGTAAGTTCCCTCCTAACCATATCCAAGCACTCCCAGTTTGTTGCCGATGTCCATTTTTCTCTATGAGTTCATGGTGACCTAACCCTAACCCTAAGTGGAATTTTCCTCCAATGGGATCTTCCCATGTATTTTAGCAGGAAACGTAGATACGGCAGCCTAGAAAAGTAAGTTCCGTCCTAACCATATCCAAGCACTCCCAGTTTGTTGCCGATGTCCATTTTTCGCTGTGAGTTCATGGTGACCTAACCCTAACACTAAGTGGAATTTTCCTCCAATAGGATTTTCCCATGCATTTTAGCAGGAAACATAGATAGGGCAGCCTAGAAAAGTAAGTTCCCTCCTAACCATATGCAAGCACTCCCAGTTTGTTGCTGATGTCCATTTTTCTCTATGAGTTCATGGTGATTTAACCCTAACACTAAGTGGAATTTTCCTCCAATGGGATCTTCCCATGTATTTTAGCAGGAAAGGTAGATACGGCAGCCTAGAAAAGTAAGTTCCGTCCTAACCATATCCAAGCACTCCCAGTTTGTTGCCGATGTCCATTTTTCTCTATGAGTTCATGGTGACCTAACCCTAACCCTAAGTGGAATTTTCCTCCAATGGGATTTTCCCATGCATTTTAGCAGGAAACATAGATAGGGCAGCCTAGAAAAGTAAGTTCCCTCCTAACCATATCCAAGCACTCCCAGTTTGTTGCCGATGTCCATTTTTCTCTATGAGTTCATGGTGACCTAACCCTAACCCTAAGTGGAATTTTCCTCCAATGGGATTTTCCCATGTATTTTAGCAGGAAACATAGATAGGGCAGCCTAGAAAAGTAAGTTCCCTCCTAACCATATGCAAGCACTCCCAGTTTGTTGCCGATGTCCATTTTTCTCTATGAGTTCATGGTGACTTAACCCTAACCCTAAGTGGAATTTTCCTCCAATGGGATCTTCCCATGTATTTTAGCAGGAAACGTAGATACGGCAGCCTAGAAAAGTAAGTTCCCTCCTAACCATTCCCAAGCACTCCGAATTTATTGACAATGTCCCTGTTGCTCTCCATATTCATGGTGACCTAACCCTAACCCTAGGTGGAATTTTCCTCCAATGGGATTTTCCCATGTATTTTACCAGGAAACATAGATAGGGAAGCCTAGAAAAGTAAGTGCCCTCCTAACCATTCCCAAGCACTCCGAATTTATTGACAATGTCCCTGTTGCTCTCCATATTCATGGTGACCTAACCCTAACCCTAGGTGGAATTTTCCTCCAATGGGATTTTCCCATGTATTTTACCAGGAAACGTAGATACGGCAGCCTAGAAAAGTAAGTTCCCTCCTAACCATATCCAAGCACTCCCAGTTTGTTGCCGATGTCCATTTTTCTCTATGAGTTCATGGTGACCTAATCCTAACCCTAAGTGGAATTTTCCTCCAATGGGATCTTCCCATGTATTTTAGCAGGAAACGTAGATACGGCAGCCTAGAAAAGTAAGTTCCGTCCTAACCATATCCAAGCACTCCGAGTTTGTTGCCGATGTCCATTTTTCGCTGTGAGTTCATGGTGACCTAACCCTAACACTAAGTGGAATTTTCCTCCAATGGGATTTTCCCATGTATTTTAGCAGGAAACAAAGATAGGGCAGCCTAGAAATTTCTTTGCCCTCCTATTCATTCCCAACCACTCTGAATTTATTGGCAATGTCCATGTTTCTCTCCATGTTCATGGTGACCTAACCCAAATGCTATGTGGAATTTTCCTCCAATGGGATTTTCCCATATATTTTACCAGGAAACATAGATAGGGAAGCCTAGAAAAGTAAGTGCCCTCCTATCCATTCCCAAGCACTCAGAATTTATTGACAATGTCCATGTTGCTCTCCATATTCATGGTGACCTAACCCTAACCCTAGGTGGAATTTTCCTCCAATGGGATTTTCCCATGTATTTTACCAGGAAACGTAGATACGGCAGCCTAGAAAAGTAAGTTCCCTCCTAACCATATCCAAGCACTCCCAGTTTGTTGCCGATGTCCATTTTTCTCTATGAGTTCATGGTGACCTAACCCTAACCCTAGGTGGAATTTTCCTCCAATGGGATCTTCGCATGTATTTTAGCAGGAAACGTAGATACGGCAGTCTAGAAAAGTAAGTTCCCTCCTAACCATATCCAAGCACTCAAAGTTTGTTGCCGATGTCCATTTTTCTCTATGAGTTCATGGTGACCTAACCCTAAGTGGAATTTTCCTCCAATGGGATTTTCCCATCCATTTTAGCAGGAAACATAGATAGGGCAGCCTAGAAAAGTAAGTGCCCTCCTAACCATTCCCAAGCACTCCCAGTTTGTTGCCGATGTCCATTTTTCTCTATGACTTCATGGTGACCTAACCCTAACCCTAAGTGGAATTTTCCTCCAATGGGATTTTCCCATGCATTTTAGCAGGAAACATAGATAGGGCAGCCTAGAAAAGTAAGTTCCCTCCTAACCATATCCAAGCACTCCCAGTTTGTTGCCGATGTCCATTTTTCTCTATGAGTTCATGGTGACCTAACCCTAACACTAAGTGGAATTTTCCTCCAATGGGATTTTCCCATGTATTTTAGCAGGAAACAAAGATAGGGCAGCCTAGAAATTTCTTTGCCGTCCTAATCATTCCCAACCACTCCGAATTTATTGGCAATGTCCATGTTTCTCTCCATGTTCATGGTGACCTAACCGAAACGCTAAGTGGAATTTTCCTCCAATGGGATTTTCCCATGTATTTTAGCAGGAAACATAGATAGGGCAGCCTAGAAAAGTAAGTTCCCTCCTAACCATATCCAAGCACTCCCAGTTTGTTGCCGATGTCCATTTTTCTCTATGAGTTCATGGTGACCTAACCCAAACCCTAAGTGGAATTTTCCTCCAATAGGATTTTCCCATGCATTTTAGCAGGAAACATAGATAGGGCAGCCTAGAAAAGTAAGTTCCCTCCTAACCATATCCAAGCACTCCCAGTTTGTTGCCGATGTCCATTTTTCTCAATGAGTTCATGGTGACCTAACCCTAACCCTAAGTGGAATTTTCCTCCAATGGGATCTTCCCATGTATTTTAGCAGGAAACATAGATAGGACAGCCTAGAAAAGTAAGTTCCCTCCTAACCATATCCAAGCACTCCCAGTTTGTTGCCGATGTCCATTTTTCTCTGTGAGTTCATGGTGACCTAACCCTAACCCTAGGTGGAATTTTCCTCGAATGGGATCTTCCCATGTATTTTAGCAGGAAACAAAGATAGGGCAGCCTAGAAATTTCTTTGCCCTCCTAACCATATCCAAGCACTCCCAGTTTGTTGCCGATGTCCATTTTTCTCTCGATATTCATGGTGACCTAACCCAAATGCTATGTGGAATTTTCCTCTAATGGGATCTTCCCATGTATTTTAGCAGGAAACGTAGATACGGCAGCCTAGAAAAGTAAGTTCCCTCCTAACCATATCCAAGCACTCCCAGTTTGTTGCCGATGTCCATTTTTCTCTATGAGTTCATGGTGACCTAACCATAACCCTAAGTGGAATTTTCCTCCAATGGGATTTTCCCATGTATTTTAGAAGAAAACAGATACCGCAGCCTAGAAAAGTAAGTTCCCTCCTAACCATATGCAAGCACTCCCAGTTTGTTGCCGATGTCCATTTTTCTCTATGAGTTCATGGTGACCTAACCCTAACCCTAAGTGGAATTTTCCTCCAATGGGATTTTCCCATGTATTTTAGCAGGAAACAAAGATAGGGCAGCCTAGAAATTTCTTTGCCCTCCTAATCATTCCCAACCACTCCGAATTTATTGGCAATGTCCATGTTTCTCTCCATGTTCATGGTAACCTAACCCAAACGCTAAGTGGAATTTTCCTCCAATGGGATTTTCCCATGTATTTTACCAGGAAACATAGATAGGGAAGCCTAGAAAAGTAAGTGCCCTCCTAACCATTCCCAAGCACTCCAAATTTATTGACAATGTCCCTGTTGCTCTCAATATTCATGGTGACCTAACCCTAACCCTAGGTGGAATTTTCCTCCAATGGGATTTTCCCATGTATTTTACCAGGAAACGTAGATAGGGCAGCCTAGAAAAGTAAGTTCCCTCCTAACCATATCCAAGCACTCCCAGGTTGTTGCGAAGTCCATTTTTCTCTATGAGTTCATGGTGACCTAACCCTAAGTGGAATTTTCCTCCAATGGGATTTTCCCATGTATTTTAGCAGGAAACATAGATAGGGCAGCCTAGAAAAGTAAGTTCCCTCCTAACCATATCCAAGCACTCCCAGTTTGTTGCCGATGTCCATTTTTCTCTATGAGTTCATGGTGACCTAACCCTAACCCTAGGTGGAATTTTCCTCCAATGGTATCTTCCCATGTATTTTAGCAGGAAACGTAGATACGGAAGCCTAGAAAAGTAAGTTCCCTCCTAACCATATCCAAGCACTCCCAGTTTGTTGCCGATGTCCATTTTTCTCTATGAGTTCATGGTGACCTAACCCTAACCCTAAGTGGAATTTTCCTCCAATGGGATTTTCCCATGTATTTTAGAAGAAAACAGATACCGCAGCCTAGAAAAGTAAGTTCCCTCCTAACCATATGCAAGCACTCCCAGTTTGTTGCCGATGTCCATTTTTCTCTATGAGTTCATGGTGACCTAACCCTAACACTAAGTGGAATTTTCCTCCAATGGGATTTTCCCATGTATTTTAGCAGGAAACAAAGATAGGGCAGCCTAGAAATTTCTTTGCCCTCCTAATCATTCCCAACCACTCCGAATTTATTGGCAATGTCCATGTTTCTCTCCATGTTCATGGTAACCTAACTCAAACGCTAAGTGGAATTTTCCTCCAATGGGATTTTCCCATGTATTTTAGCAGGAAAAAAAGATAGGGCAGCCTAGAAATTTCTTTGCCCTCCTAATCATTCCCAACCACTCCTAATTTATTGGCAATGTCCATGTTTCTCTCGATGTTCATGGTGACCTAACCCAAATGCTATGTGGAATTTTCCTCCAATGGGATTTTCCCATGTATTTTACCAGGAAACGTAGATACGGCAGCCTAGAAAAGTAAGTTCCCTCCTAACCATATCCAAGCACTCCCAGTTTGTTGCCGATGTACATTTTTCTCTATGAGTTCATGGTGACCTAACCCTAACCCTAGGTGGAATTTTCCTCCAATGGGATCTTCCCATGTATTTTAGCAGGAAATGTAGATACGGCAGCCTAGAAAAGTAAGTTCCCTCCTAACCATATGCAAGCACTCCCAGTTTGTTGCCGATGTCCATTTTTTTCTATGAGTTCATGGTGACCTAACCCTAAGTGGAATTTTCCTCCAATGGGATTTTCCCACGCATTTTAGCAGGAAACATAGATAGGGCAGCCTAGAAAAGTAAGTTCCCTCCTAACCATATGCAAGCACTCCCAGTTTGTTGCCGATGTCCATTTTTCTCTATGAGTTCATGGTGACCTAACCCTAACCCTAAGTGGAATTTTCCTCCAATGGGATCTTCCCTTGTATTTTAGCAGGAAACATAGATAGGGCAGCCTAGAAAAGTAAGTTCCCTCCTAACCATATCCAAGCACTCCCAGTTTGTTGCCGATGTCCATTTTTCTCTATGAGTTCATGGTGACCTAACCCTAACACTAAGTGGAATTTTCCTCCAATGGGATTTTCCCATGTATTTTAGCAGGAAACAAAGTTAGGGCAGCCTAGAAATTTCTTTGCCCTCCTAATCATTCCCAACCACTCCTAATTTATTGGCAATGTCCATGTTTCTCTCGATGTTCATGGTGACCTAACCCAAATGCTATGTGGAATTTTCCTCCAATGGGATTTTCCCATGTATTTTACCAGGAAACGTAGATACGGCAGCCTAGAAAAGTAAGTTCCCTCCTAACCATATGCAAGCACTCCCAGTTTGTTGCCGATGTCCATTTTTCTCTATGAGTTCATGGTGACCTAACCCTAACACTAAGTGGAATTTTCCTCCAATGGGATTTTCCCATGTATTTTAGCAGGAAACAAAGATAGGGCAGCCTAGAAATTTCTTTGCCCTCCTAATCATTCCCAACCACTCCGAATTTATTGGCAATGTCCATGTTTCTCTCCATGTTCATGGTAACCTAACCCAAACGCTAAGTGGAATTTTCCTCCAATGGGATTTTCCCATGTATTTTACCAGGAAACATAGATAGGGAAGCCTAGAAAAGTAAGTGCCCTCCTAACCATTCCCAAGCACTCCAAATTTATTGACAATGTCCCTGTTGCTCTCAATATTCATGGTGACCTAACCCTAACCCTAGGTGGAATTTTCCTCCAATGGGATTTTCCCATGTATTTTACCAGGAAACGTAGATAGGGCAGCCTAGAAAAGTAAGTTCCCTCCTAACCATATCCAAGCACTCCCAGGTTGTTGCGAAGTCCATTTTTCTCTATGAGTTCATGGTGACCTAACCCTAAGTGGAATTTTCCTCCAATGGGATTTTCCCATGTATTTTAGCAGGAAACATAGATAGGGCAGCCTAGAAAAGTAAGTTCCCTCCTAACCATATCCAAGCACTCCCAGTTTGTTGCCGATGTCCATTTTTCTCTATGAGTTCATGGTGACCTAACCCTAACCCTAGGTGGAATTTTCCTCCAATGGGATCTTCCCATGCATTTTAGCAGGAAACGTAGATACGGAAGCCTAGAAAAGTAAGTTCCCTCCTAACCATATCCAAGCACTCCCAGTTTGTTGCCGATGTCCATTTTTCTCTAATAGTTCATGGTGACCTAACCCTAACCCTAAGTGGAATTTTCCTCCAATGGGATTTTCCCATGTATTTTAGAAGAAAACAGATACCGCAGCCTAGAAAAGTAAGTTCCCTCCTAACCATATCCAAGCACTCCCAGTTTGTTGCCGATGTCCATTTTTCTCTATGAGTTCATGGTGACCTAACACAAACGCTAAGTGGAATTTTCCTCCAATGGGATTTTCCCATGTATTTTACCAGGAAATATAGATAGGGCAGCCTAGAAAAGTAAGTTCCCTCCTAACCATATCCAAGCACTCCCAGTTTGTTGCCGATGTCCATTTTTCTCTATGAGTTCATGGTGACCTAACCCTAACCCTAAGTGGAATTTTCCTCCAATGGGATTTTCCCATGCATTTTAGCAGGAAACATAGATAGGGCAGCCTAGAAAAGTAAGTTCCCTCCTAACCATATGCAAGCACTCCCAGTTTGTTGCCGATGTCCATTTTTCTCTATGAGTTCATGGTGACTTAACCCTAACCCTAAGTGGAATTTTCCTCCAATGGGATCTTCCCATGTATTTTCGCAGGAAACATAGATAGGGCAGCCTAGAAAAGTAAGTCCCCTCCTAACCATATGCAAGCACTCCCAGTTTGTTGCCGATGTCCATTTTTCTCTGTGAGTTCATGGTGACCTAACCCTAACCCTAGGTGGAATTTTCCTCCAATGGGATCTTCCCATGTATTTTAGCAGGAAACATAGATAGGGCAGCCTAGAAAAGTAAGTTCCCTCCTAACCATTCCCAAGCACTCCGAATTTATTGACAATGTCCATGTTCCTCTCCATATTCATGGTGACCTATCCCAAACGCTAAGTGGAATTTTCCTCCAATGGGATTTTCCCATGTATTTTACCAGGAAACATAGATATGGAAGCCTAGAAAATTAAGTGCCCTCCTAACCATTCCCAAGCACTCCCAGTTTGTTGCCGATGTCCATTTTTCTCTTTGAGTTCATGGTGACCTAACCCTAAGTGGAATTTTCCTCCAATGGGATTTTCCCATGTATTTTAGAAGAAAACATAGATACCGCAGCCTAGAAAAGTAAGTTCCCTCCTAACCATATCCAAGCACTCCCAGTTTGTTGCCAATGTCCATTTTTCTCTATGAGTTCATGGTGACCTAAGCCTAACCCTAAGTGGAATTTTCCTCCAATGGGATTTTCCCATGCATGTTAGCAGGAAACATAGATAGGGCAGCCTAGAAAAGTAAGTTCCCTCCTAACCATATGCAAGCACTCCCAGTTTGTTGCCGATGTCCATTTTTCTCTATGAGTTCATGGTGACCTAACCCTAAGTGGAATTTTCCTCCAATGGGATCTTCCCATGTATTTTAGCAGGAAACATAGATAGGGCAGCCTAGAAAAGTAAGTTCCCTCCTAACCATATCCAAGCACTCCACGTTTGTTGCCGATGTCCATGTTTCTCTCGATGTTCATGGTGACCTAACCCAAATGCTATGTGGAATTTTCCTCCAATGGGATTTTCCCATGCATTTTAGCAAAAAACATAGATAGGGAAGCCTAGAAAATTAAGTTCCCTCCTAACCATATCCAAGCACTCCCAGTTTGTTGCCGATGTCCATTTTTCTCTATGAGTTCAAGGTGAGCTAACCCTAACACTAAGTGGAATTTTCCTCCAATGGGATCTTCCCATGTATTTTAGCAGGAAACATAGATAGGGCAGCCTAGAAAAGTAAGTTCCCTCCTAACCATTCCCAAGCACTCTGGACTTATTGACAATGTCCATGTTGCTCTCCATATTCATGGTGACCTAACCCTAACCCTAGGTGGAATTTTCCTCCAATGGGATTTTCCCATGTATTTTACCAGGAAATGTAGATACGGCAGCCTAGAAAAGTAAGTTCCCTCCTAACCATATCCAAGCACTCCCAGTTTGTTGCCAATGTCCATTTTTCTCTTTGAGTTCATGGTGACCTAACCCTAAGTGGAATTTTCCTCCAATGGAATTTTCCCATGTATTTTAGCAGTAAACTCTGATAGGGCAGCCTAGAAAAGTCAGTGCCATCCAAACCATATCCAACCACTCCCAGTTTGTTGCTGATGTCCATTTTTCTCTATGAGTTGCTGGTTACCTGACACTAATCCTAAGTGGAATTTTCCTCCAATGTGATTTTCTCATGTATTTTAGCAGGAAACATTGATAGGGAAGCCTAGAAATTTCATTGCCCTCCTAACCATTCCCAACCACTACGAATTCATTGGCAATGTCCATGTTTCTGTCCATGTGCATGGTGATCTAACCCTAATCCTAAGTGGAATTTTCCTCCAATCGGATTTTCCCATGCATTTTAGCAGGAAACATAGATAGGGCAGCCTAGAAAAGTAAGTTCCCTCCTAACCATGTCCAAGCACTCCCAGTTTGTTGCCGATGTCCATTTTTCTCTATGAGTTGATAGTGACCTAACCGTAACCCTAAGTGGAATTTTCCTCCAATGGGATTTTCCCATTTATTTTAGCAGGAAACATAGATACGGCAGCCTAGAAAAGTAAGTTCCCTCCTAACCATATCCAAGCACTCCCAGATTGTTGCCGATGTCCATTTTTCTCTATGAGTTCATGGTGACCTAACCCTAAGTGGAATTTTCCTCCAATGGGATTTTCCCATGTATTTTAGCAAGAAATATAGATAGGCCAGCCTAGAAAAGTAAGTGCCCTCCTAACCATATCCAAGCACTCCCAGTTTTTTACCGATGTCCATTTTTCTCTATGAGTTCATGTTGACCTAAACCTAACCCTGAGTGGAATTTTCCTCCAATGTGATTTTCCAATGTATTTTAGCAGGAAAGATAGAAAGGGCAGCCTAGAAAAGTAAGTGCCCTCCTAACCATTCCCAAGCACTCCGAATTTATTGGCAATGTCCATGTTGCTCTCCATGTTCATGGTGACCTAACCCTAACCCTAAGTGTAATTTTCCTCCAATGAGATTTTTCCAATGTATTTTACCAGGAAACATAGATAGGGAAGCCTAGAAAAGTAAGTGCCCTCCTAACCATTCCCAAGAACTCCGAATTTATTGGCAATGTCCCTGTTGCTCTCCATGTTCATGGTGACCTAACCCTAATGCTAAGTGGAATTTTCCTCCAATCAGATTTTCCCATGCATTTTAGCAGTAAACACTGATAGGGCAGCCTAGAAAAGTCAATGCCAAACTAACCATATCCAAGCACTCCCAGTTTGTTACCGATGTCCATTTTTCTCTATGAGTTGATGGTGACCTGACTCTAACCCTAAGTGGAATTTTCCTCCAATGTGATTTTTCCAATGTATTTTACCAGGAAACATAGATAGGGAAGCCTAGAAAAGTCAATGCCATCCTAACCATATCCAAGCACTCCCAGTTTGTTGCCGATGTCCATTTTTCTCTGTGAGTTGACGGTGACCTAACCCTAAGTGGAATTTTCCTCCAATGGGATTTTCCCATGCATTTTAGCAGGAAACATAGATGGGGCAGCCTAGAAAAGTAAGTTCCCTCCTAACCATATCCAAGCACTCCCAGTTTGTTGCCGATGTCCATTTTTCTCTATGAGTTCATGGTGACCTAACCCTAAGTGGAATTTTCCTCCAATGGGATTTTCCCATGTATTTTAGCAGGAAACAAAGATAGGGCAGCCTAGAAATTTCTTTGCCCTCCTAACCATTCCCAAGCACTCCGAATTTATTGACAATGTCCCTTTTTCTCTCCATATTCATGGTGACCTAACCCTAACCCTAGGTGGAATTTTCCTCCAATGGGATTTTCCCATGTATTTTACCAGGAAACGTAGATACGGCAGCCTAGAAAAGTAAGTTCCCTCCTAACCATATCCAAGCACTCCCAGTTTGTTGCCGATGTCCATTTTTCTCTATGAGTTCATGGTGACCTAACCCTAACCCTAAGTGGAATTTTCCTCCAATGGGATTTTCCCATGCATTTTAGCA
Organism: Bothrops alternatus; assembly: GCA_034064705.1. Taxonomy (NCBI): domain Eukaryota; kingdom Metazoa; phylum Chordata; class Lepidosauria; order Squamata; family Viperidae; genus Bothrops; species Bothrops alternatus. Next base: position 2,761,446 of record JARGCV010000165.1, read on the forward strand.
GGAAACATAGATAGGGCAGCCTAGAAAAGTAAGTTCCCTCCTAACCATATCCAAGCACTCCCAGTTTGTTGCCGATGTCCATTTTTCTCTATGAGTTCATGGTGACCTAACCCTAACCCTAAGTGGAATTTTCCTCCAATGGGATTTTCCCATGCATTTTAGCAGGAAACATAGATAGGGCAGCCTAGAAAAGTAAGTTCCCTCCTAACCATATCCAAGCACTCCCAGTTTGTTGCCGATGTCCATTTTTCTCTATGAGTTCATGGTGACCTAACCCTAACCCTAAGTGGAATTTTCCTCCAATGGGATCTTCCCATGTATTTTAGCAGGAAACATAGATAGGGCAGCCTAGAAAAGTAAGTTCCCTCCTAACCATATCCAAGCACTCCCAGTTTGTTGCCGATGTCCATTTTTCTCTGTGAGTTCATGGTGACCTAACCCTAACCCTAGGTGGAATTTTCCTCCAATGGGATCTTCCCATGTATTTTAGCAGGAAACATAGATAGGGCAGCCTAGAAAAGTAAGTTCCCTCCTAACCATTCCCAAGCACTCTGAATTTATTGACAATGTCCATGTTCCTCTCCATATTCATGGTGACCTATCCCAAACGCTAAGTGGAATTTTCCTCCAATGGGATTTTCCCATGTATTTTACCAGGAAACATAGATATGGAAGCCTAGAAAATTAAGTGCCCTCCTAACCATTCCCAAGCACTCCCAGTTTGTTGCCGATGTCCATTTTTCTCTATGAGTTCATGGTGACCTAACCCTAAGTGGAATTTTCCTCCAATGGGATTTTCCCATGTATTTTAGAAGAAAACATAGATACCGCAGCCTAGAAAAGTAAGTTCCCTCCTAACCATATCCAAGCACTCCCAGTTTGTTGCCAATGTCCATTTTTCTCTATGAGTTCATGGTGACCTAAGCCTAACCCTAAATAGAATTTTCCTCCAATGTGATTTTCTCATGTATTTTAGCAGGAAACATTGATAGGGAAGCCTAGAAATTTCATTGCCCTCCTAACCATTCCCAACCACTACGAATTCATTGGCAATGTCCATGTTTCTGTCCATGTGCATGGTGATCTAACCCTAATCCTAAGTGGAATTTTCCTCCAATCGGATTTTCCCATGCATTTTAGCAGGAAACATAGATAGGGCAGCCTAGAAAAGTAAGTTCCCTCCTAACCATGTCCAAGCACTCCCAGTTTGTTGCCGATGTCCATTTTTCTCTATGAGTTGATAGTGACCTAACCGTAACCCTAAGTGGAATTTTCCTCCAATGGGATTTTCCCATTTATTTTAGCAGGAAACATAGATACGGCAGCCTAGAAAAGTAAGTTCCCTCCTAACCATATCCAAGCACTCCCAGATTGTTGCCGATGTCCATTTTTCTCTATGAGTTCATGGTGACCTAACCCTAAGTGGAATTTTCCTCCAATGGGATTTTCCCATGTATTTTAGCAAGAAATATAGATAGGCCAGCCTAGAAAAGTAAGTGCCCTCCTAACCATATCCAAGCACTCCCAGTTTTTTACCGATGTCCATTTTTCTCTATGAGTTCATGTTGACCTAAACCTAACCCTGAGTGGAATTTTCCTCCAATGTGATTTTCCAATGTATTTTAGCAGGAAAGATAGAAAGGGCAGCCTAGAAAAGTAAGTGCCCTCCTAACCATTCCCAAGCACTCCGAATTTATTGGCAATGTCCATGTTGCTCTCCATGTTCATGGTGACCTAACCCTAACCCTAAGTGTAATTTTCCTCCAATGAGATTTTTCCAATGTATTTTACCAGGAAACATAGATAGGGAAGCCTAGAAAAGTAAGTGCCCTCCTAACCATTCCCAAGAACTCCGAATTTATTGGCAATGTCCCTGTTGCTCTCCATGTTCATGGTGACCTAACCCTAATGCTAAGTGGAATTTTCCTCCAATCAGATTTTCCCATGCATTTTAGCAGTAAACACTGATAGGGCAGCCTAGAAAAGTCAATGCCAAACTAACCATATCCAAGCACTCCCAGTTTGTTACCGATGTCCATTTTTCTCTATGAGTTGATGGTGACCTGACTCTAACCCTAAGTGGAATTTTCCTCCAATGTGATTTTTCCAATGTATTTTACCAGGAAACATAGATAGGGAAGCCTAGAAAAGTCAATGCCATCCTAACCATATCCAAGCACTCCCAGTTTGTTGCCGATGTCCATTTTTCTCTGTGAGTTGACGGTGACCTAACCCTAAGTGGAATTTTCCTCCAATGGGATTTTCCCATGCATTTTAGCAGGAAACATAGATGGGGCAGCCTAGAAAAGTAAGTTCCCTCCTAACCATATCCAAGCACTCCCAGTTTGTTGCCGATGTCCATTTTTCTCTATGAGTTCATGGTGACCTAACCCTAAGTGGAATTTCCCTCCAATGGGATTTTCCCATGTATTTTAGCAGGAAACAAAGATAGGGCAGCCTAGAAATTTCTTTGCCCTCCTAACCATTCCCAAGCACTCCGAATTTATTGACAATGTCCCTGTTGCTCTCCATATTCATGGTGACCTAACCCTAACCCTAGGTGGAATTTTCCTCCAATGGGATTTTCCCATGTATTTTACCAGGAAACGTAGATACGGCAGCCTAGAAAAGTAAGTTCCCTCCTAACCATATCCAAGCACTCCCAGTTTGTTGCCGATGTCCATTTTTCTCTATGAGTTCATGGTGACCTAACCCTAACCCTAAGTGGAATTTTCCTCCAATGGGATTTTCCCATGCATTTTAGCAGGAAACATAGATAAGGCAGCCTAGAAAAGTAAGTTCCCTCCTAACCATATCCAAGCACTCCCAGTTTGTTGCCGATGTCCATTTTTCTCTATGAGTTCATGGTGACCTAACCCTAACCCTAAGTGGAATTTTCCTCCAATGGGATTTTCCCATGCATTTTAGCAGGAAACATAGATAGGGCAGCCTAGAAAAGTAAGTTCCCTCCTAACCATATCCAAGCACTCCCAGTTTGTTGCCGATGTCCATTTTTCTCTATGAGTTCATGGTGACCTAACCCTAACCCTAAGTGGAATTTTCCTCCAATGGGATTTTCCCATGCATTTTAGCAGGAAACATAGATAAGGCAGCCTAGAAAAGTAAGTTCCCTCCTAACCATATCCAAGCACTCCCAGTTTGTTGCCGATGTCCATTTTTCTCTATGAGTTCATGGTGACCTAACCCTAACCCTAAGTGGAATTTTCCTCCAATGGGATCTTCCCATGTATTTTAGCAGGAAACATAGATAGGGCAGCCTAGAAAAGTAAGTTCCCTCCTAACCATTCCCAAGCACTCCGAATTTATTGACAATGTCCATGTTCCTCTCCATATTCATGGTGACCTATCCCAAACGCTAAGTGGAATTTTCCTCCAATGGGATTTTCCCATGTATTTTACCAGGAAACATAGATATGGAAGCCTAGAAAATTAAGTGCCCTCCTAACCATTCCCAAGCACTCCCAGTTTGTTGCCGATGTCCATTTTTCTCTATGAGTTCATGGTGACCTAACCCTAAGTGGAATTTTCCTCCAATGGGATTTTCCCATGTATTTTAGAAGAAAACATAGATACCGCAGCCTAGAAAAGTAAGTTCCCTCCTAAACATATCCAAGCACTCCCAGTTTGTTGCCAATGTCCATTTTTCTCTATGAGTTCATGGTGACCTAAGCCTAACCCTAAATAGAATTTTCCTCCAATGGGATTTTCCCATGCATGTTAGCAGGAAACATAGATAGGGCAGCCTAGAAAAGTAAGTTCCCTCCTAACCATATGCAAGCACTCCCAGTTTGTTGCCGATGTCCATTTTTCTCTATGAGTTCATGGTGACCTAACCCTAAGTGGAATTTTCCTCCAATGGGATCTTCCCATGTATTTTAGCAGGAAACATAGATAGGGCAGCCTAGAAAAGTAAGTTCCCTCCTAACCATATCCAAGCACTCCAAGTTTGTTGCCGATGTCCATTTTTCTCTATGAGTTCATGGTGACCTAACCCTAAGTGGAATTTTCCTCCAATGGCATTTTCCCATGCATTTTAGCAGGAAACATAGATAGGGCAGCCTAGAAAAGTAAGTTCCCTCCTAACCATTCCCAAGCACTCTGGACTTACTGACAATGTCCATGTTGCTCTCCATATTCATGGTGACCTAACCCTAACCCTAGGTGGAATTTTCCTCCAATGGGATTTTCCCATGTATTTTACCAGGAAACGTAGATACGGCAGCCTAGAAAAGTAAGTTCCCTCCTAACCATATCCAAGCACTCCCAGTTTGTTGCCGATGTCCATTTTTCTCTATGAGTTCATGGTGACCTAACCCTAACCCTAGGTGGAATTTTCCTCCAATGGGATCTTCCCATGTATTTTAGCAGGAAACGTAGATAGGGCAGCCTAGAAAAGTAAGTTCCCTCCTAACCATATCCAAGCACTCCCAGTTTGTTGCCGATGTCCATTTTTCTCTATGAGTTCATGGTGACCTAACCCTAACCCTAAGTGGAATTTTCCTCCAATGGGATCTTCCCATGTATTTTAGCAGGAAACATAGATAGGGCAGCCTAGAAAAGTAAGTTCCCTCCTAACCATATCCAAGCACTCCCAGTTTGTTGCCGATGTCCATTTTTCTCTGTGAGTTCATGGTGACCTAACCCTAACCCTAGGTGGAATTTTCCTCCAATGGGATCTTCCCATGTATTTTAGCAGGAAACATAGATAGGGCAGCCTAGAAAAGTAAGTTCCCTCCTAACCATTCCCAAGCACTCCGAATTTATTGACAATGTCCATGTTCCTCTCCATATTCATGGTGACCTATCCCAAACGCTAAGTGGAATTTTCCTCCAATGGGATTTTCCCATGTATTTTACCAGGAAACATAGATATGGAAGCCTAGAAAATTAAGTGCCCTCCTAACCATTCCCAAGCACTCCCGGTTTGTTGCCAATGTCCATTTTTCTCTATGAGTTCATGGTGACCTAAGCCTAACCCTAAGTGGAATTTTCCTCCAATGGGATTTTCCCATGCATGTTAGCAGGAAACATAGATAGGGCAGCCTAGAAAAGTAAGTTCCCTCCTAACCATATGCAAGCACTCCCAGTTTGTTGCCGATGTCCATTTTTCTCTATGAGTTCATGGTGACCTAACCCTAAGTGGAATTTTCCTCCAATGGGATCTTCCCATGTATTTTAGCAGGAAACATAGATAGGGCAGCCTAGAAAAGTAAGTTCCCTCCTAACCATATCCAAGCACTCCAAGTTTGTTGCCGATGTCCATTTTTCTCTATGAGTTCATGGTGACCTAACCCTAAGTGGAATTTTCCTCCAATGGGATTTTCCCATGCATTTTAGCAGGAAATATAGATAGGGCAGCCTAGAAAATTAAGTTCCCTCCTAACCATATCCAAGCACTCCCAGTTTGTTGCCGATGTCCATTTTTCTCTATGAGTTCATGGTGACCTAACCCTAACACTAAGTGGAATTTTCCTCCAATGGGATCTTCCCATGTATTTTAGCAGGAAACATAGATAGGGCAGCCTAGAAAAGTAAGTTCCCTCCTAACCATTCCCAAGCACTCTGGACTTATTGACAATGTCCATGTTGCTCTCCATATTCATGGTGACCTAACCCTAACCCTAGGTGGAATTTTCCTCCAATGGGATTTTCCCATGTATTTTACCAGGAAACGTAGATACGGCAGCCTAGAAAAGTAAGTTCCCTCCTAACCATATCCAAGCACTCCCAGTTTTTTACCGATGTCCATTTTTCTCTATGAGTTCATGGTGACCTAACCCTAACCCTAAGTGGAATTTTCCTCCAATGGGATTTTCCATGTATTTTACCAGGAAATATAGACAGGGCAGACTAGAAAAATCAGTGCCCCCCTAACCATATCCAAGCACTCCCAGTTTGTTGCCAATGTCCATTTTTCTCTTTGAGTTCATGGTGACCTAACCCTAAGTGGAATTTTCCTCCAATGGAATTTTCCCATGTATTTTAGCAGTAAACTCTGATAGGGCAGCCTAGAAAAGTCAGTGCCATCCAAACCATATCCAACCACTCCCAGTTTGTTGCTGATGTCCATTTTTCTCTATGCGTTGCTGGTTACCTGACACTAATCCTAAGTGGAATTTTCCTCCAATGTGATTTTCTCATGTATTTTAGCAGGAAACATTGATAGGGAAGCCTAGAAATTTCATTGCCCTCCTAACCATTCCCAACCACTACGAATTCATTGGCAATGTCCATGTTTCTGTCCATGTGCATGGTGATCTAACCCTAATCCTAAGTGGAATTTTCCTCCAATCGGATTTTCCCATGCATTTTAGCTGGAAACATAGATAGGGCAGCCTAGAAAAGTAAGTTCCCTCCTAACCATGTCCAAGCACTCCCAGTTTGTTGCCGATGTCCATTTTTCTCTATGAGTTGATAGTGACCTAACCGTAACCCTAAGTGGAATTTTCCTCCAATCGGATTTCCCCATGCATTTTAGCAGGAAACATAGATACGGCAGCCTAGAAAAGTAAGTTCCCTCCTAACCATATCCAAGCACTCCCAGATTGTTGCCGATGTCCATTTTTCTCTATGAGTTCATGGTGACCTAACCCTAACCCTAAGTGGAACTTTCCTCCAATGGGATTTTCCCATGTATTTTAGCAGGAAACATAGATAGGACAGCCTAGAAAAATAAGTTCCCTCCTAACCATATCCAAGAGCTCCCAGTTTGTTGCCGATGTCCTTTTATCTCTATGCGTTCATGGTGACCTAACCCTAACCCTAAGTGGAATTTTCCTCCAATGGGATTTTCCCATGTATTTTAGCAATAAACAAAGATACGGCAGCCTAGAAAAGTAAGTTCCCTCCTAACCATATCGAAGAACTCCCAGATTGTTGCCGATGTCCATTTTTCTCTATGAGTTCATGCTGACCTAACCATAACCCTAACTGGAATTTTCTCCAATGGGATTTTCCCATGTATTTTACCAGGAAATATAGACAGGGCAGCCTAGAAAAATCAGCGCCCCCCTAACCATTCCCAAGCACTCCGAATTTTTTGGTGATCTCTATTTTTCTCTATGAGTTCACGGTGACCTAACCCTAACCCTAAATGGAATTTTCCTCCAATGGAATTTTCCATGTATTTTACCAGGAAATATAGATAGGGCAGCCTAGAAATTTCATTGCCCTCCTAACCATTCCCAAACATTCCGAATTTATTGGCAATGTCCATGTTTCTCTCCATGTTCATGGTGACCTAAACCTAACCCTAAGAGAAATTTTCCTCCAACGGGATTTCCCCATGAATTTTACCAGGAAACATAGATAAGGAAGCCTAGAAAACAAAGGGCCCTCCTAACCATTCCCAAGCACTCCCAGTTTGTTGCCGATGTCCATTTTTCTCTATGAGTTGATAGTGACCTAACCGTAACCCTAAGTGGAATTTTCCTCCAATGGGATTTTCCCATTTATTTTAGCAGGAAACATAGATACGGCAGCCTAGAAAAGTAAGTTCCCTCCTAACCATATCCAAGCACTCCCGGTTTTTTGCCGATGTCAATTTTTGTCTATGAGTTGACGGTGACCTGATCCTCATCCTAAGTGGAATTTTCCTCCAATGTGATTTTCCCATGTATTTTAGCAGGAAACATTGATAGGGCAGCCTAGAAATTTCATTGCCCTCCTAACCATTCCCAACCACTCCGAATTTATTAGCAATGTCCATGTTTCCCTCCATGTTCATGGTGACCTAACCCTAATCCTAAGTGGAATTTTCCTCCAATCGCATTTTCCCATGCATTTTAGCAGGAAACATAGATAGGGCAGTCTAGAAAAGTAAGTTCCCTCCTAACCATATCCAAGCATTCCCATTTTGTTGCCGATGTCCATTTTTCTCTATGAGTTGATAGTGACCTAACCCTAATCCTAAGTGAATTTTTCTCCAATCGGATTTTCCCATGCATTTTAGCAGGAAACATAGATAGGGCAGCCTACAAAAGTAAGTTCCCTCCTAACCATATCCAAGCACTCCCAGTTTGTTGCCAATGTCCATTTTTCTCTATGAGTTCATGGTGACCTAACCCTAACTCTAAGTGTAATTTTCCTCCAGTGGGATTTTCCCATGTATTTTAGCAGTAAACACTGATAGGGCAGACTAGAAAAATCAGTGCCATCCTAACCATATCCAAGCACTCCCAGTTTGTTGCCAATGTCCATTTTTCTCTTTGAGTTCATGGTGACCTAACCCTAAGTGGAATTTTCCTCCAATGGAATTTTCCCATGTATTTTAGCAGTAAACTCTGATAGGGCAGCCTAGAAAAGTCAGTGCCATCCAAACCATATCCAACCACTCCCAGTTTGTTGCTGATGTCCATTTTTCTCTATGAGTTGCTGGTGAGCTGACACTAATCCTAAGTGGAATTTTCCTCCAATGTGATTTTCTCATGTATTTTAGCAGGAAACATTGATAGGGAAGCCTAGAAATTTCATTGCCCTCCTAACCATTCCCAACCACTACGAATTTATTGGCAATGTCCATGTTTCTGTCCATGTGCATGGTGATCTAACCAGAATCCTAAGTGGAATTTTCCTCCAATCGGATTTTCCCATGCATTTTAGCAGGAAACATAGATAGGGCAGCCTAGAAAAGTAAGTTCCCTCCTAACCATGTCCAAGCACTCCCAGTTTGTTGCCGATGTCCATTTTTCTCTATGAGTTGATAGTGACCTAACCGCAACCCTAAGTGGAATTTTCCTCCAATGGGATTTTCCCATTTATTTTAGCAGGAAACATAGATACGGCAGCCTAGAAAAGTAAGTTCCCTCCTAACCATATCCAAGCACTCCCAGATTGTTGCCGATGTCCATTTTTCTCTATGAGTTCATGGTGACCTAACCCTAACCCTAAGTGGAATTTTCCTCCAATGGGATTTTCCCATGTATTTTAGCAAGAAATATAGATAGGCCAGCCTAGAAAAGTAAGTGCCCTCCTAACCATATCCAAGCACTCCCAGTTTTTTACCGATGTCCATTTTTCTCTATGAGTTCATGTTGACCTAAACCTAACCCTGAGTGGAATTTTCCTCCAATGTGATTTTCCAATGTATTTTAGCAGGAAAGATAGAAAGGGCAGCCTAGAAAAGTAAGTGCCCTCCTAACCATTCCCAAGCACTCCGAATTTATTGGCAATGTCCATGTTGCTCTCCATGTTCATGGTGACCTAATCCTAACCCTAAGCGGAATTTTCCTCCAATGAGATTTTTCCAATGTATTTTACCAGGAAACATAGATAGGGAAGCCTAGAAAAGTAAGTGCCCTCCTAACCATTCCCAAGCACTCCGAATTTATTGGCAATGTCCCTGTTGCTCTCCATGTTCATGGTGACCTAACCCTAATGCTAAGTGGAATTTTCCTCCAATCAGATTTTCCCATGCATTTTAGCAGTAAACACTGATAGGGCAGCCTAGAAAAGTCAATGCCATCCTAACCATATCCAAGCACTCCCAGTTTGTTGCCGATGTCCATTTTTCTCTATGAGTTGATGGTGACCTGACTCTAACCCTAAGTGGAATTTTCCTCCAATGTGATTTTTCCAATGTATTTTACCAGGAAACATAGATAGGGAAGCCTAGAAAAGTAAGTTCCCTCCTAACCATATCCAAGCACTCCCGGTTTTTTGCCGATGTCAATTTTTGTCTATGAGTTGACGGTGACCTGATCCTAATCCTAAGTGGAATTTTCCTCCAATGTGATTTTCCCGTGTATTTTAGCAGGAAACATTGATAGGGCAGCCTAGAAATTTCATTGCCCTCCTAACCATTCCCAACCACTCCGAATTTATTAGCAATGTCCATGTTTCCCTCCATGTTCATGGTGACCTAACCCTAATCCTAAGTGGAATTTTCCTCCAATCGCATTTTCCCATGCACTTTAGCAGGAAACATAGATAGCGCAGCCTAGAAAAGTAAGTTCCCTCCTAACCATATCCAAGCACTCCCAGATTGTTGCCGATGTCCATTTTTCTCTATGAGTTCATGGTGACCTAACCCTAATCTAAGTGGAATTTTCCTCCAATCGGATTTTCCCATGTATTTTAGCAGGAAACATAGATAGGGCAGCCTACAAAAGTAAGTTCCCTCCTAACCATATCCAAGAGCTCCCAATTTTTTGGTGATCTCTATTTTTCTCTATGAGTTCACGGTGACCTAACCCTAACCCTAAGTGGAATTTTCCTCCAATGGGATTTTCCATGTATTTTACCAGGAAATATAGACAGGGCAGACTAGAAAAATCAGCGCCCCCCTAACCATACCCAAACACTCCGAATTTTTTGGTGATATCTATTTTTCTCTATGAGTTCACGGTGACCTAACCCTAACCCTAAATGGAATTTTCCTCCAATGGGATTTTCCATGTATTTTAGCAGGAAAGATAGATAGGGCAGCCTAGAAAAGTAAGTTCCCTCCTAACCATATCCAAGCACTCCCAGTTTGTTGCCGATGTCCATTTTTCTCTATGAGTTGATGGTGACCTGACTCTAACCCTAAGTGGAATTTTCCTCCAATGTGATTTTTCCAATGTATTTTACCAGGAAACATAGATAGGGAAGCCTAGAAAAGTCAATGCCATCCTAACCATATCCAAGCACTCCCATTTTGTTGCCGATGTCCATTTTTCTCTATGAGTTGATAGTGACCTAACCCTAATCCTAAGTGAATTTTTCTCCAATCGGATTTTCCCATGCATTTTAGGAGGAAACATAGATAGGGCAGCCTACAAAAGTAAGTTCCCTCCTAACCATATCCAAGAGCTCCGAATTGTTTGGTGATCTCTATTTTTCTCTATGAGTTCACGGTGACCTAACCCTAACCCTAAGTGGAATTTTCCTCCAATGGGATTTTCCATGTATTTTACCAGGAAATATAGACAGGGCAGACTAGAATAATCAGTGCCCCCCTAACCATATCCAAGCACTCCCAGTTTGTTGCCAATGTCCATTTTTCTCTTTGAGTTCATGGTGACCTAACCCTAAGTGGAATTTTCCTCCAATGGAATTTTCCCATGTATTTTAGCAGTAAACTCTGATAGGGCAGCCTAGAAAAGTCAGTGCCATCCAAACCATATCCAACCACTCCCAGTTTGTTGCTGATGTCCATTTTTCTCTATGAGTTGCTGGTGACCTGACACTAATCCTAAGTGGAATTTTCCTCCAATCGGATTTTCCCATGCATTTTAGCAGGAAACATAGACAGGACAGCCTAGAAAAGTAAGTTCCCTCCTAACTATATCCAAGAGCTCCCAGTTTGTTGCCGATGTCCTTTTATCTCTATGCGTTCATGGTGACCTAACCCTAACCCTAAGTGGAATTTTCCTCCAATGGGATTTTCCCATGTATTTTAGCAATAAACAAAGATACGGCAGCCTAGAAAAGTAAGTTCCCTCCTAACCATATCCAAGAACTCCCAGATTGTTGCCGATGTCCATTTTTCTCTATGAGTTCATGCTGACCTAACCGTAACCCTAACTGGAATTTTCTCCAATGGGATTTTCCCATGTATTTTACCAGGAAATATAGACAGGGCAGCCTAGAAAAATCAGCGCCCCCCTAACCATTCCCAAGCACTCCGAATTTTTTGGTGATCTCTATTTTTCTCTATGAGTTCAGGGTGACCTAACCCTAACCCTAATTGGAATTTTCCTCCAATGGAATTTTCCATGTATTTTACCAGGAAATATAGATAGGGAAGCCTAGAAATTTCATTGCCCTCCTAACCATTCCCAAACATTCCGAATTTATTGGCAATGTCCATGTTTCTCTCCATTTTCATGGTGACCTAAACCTAACCCTAAGAGAAATTTTCCTCCAATGGGATTTCCCCATGAATTTTACCAGGAAACATAGATAGGGAGGCCTAGAAAACAAAGGGCCCTCCTAACCATTCCCAAGCACTCCGAATTTATTGGCAATGTCCATGTTGCTCTCCATGTTCATGGTGACCTAAACCTAACCCTAAGTGGAATTTTCCTCCAATCGGATTTTCCCATGCATTTTAGCAGGAAACATAGATAGGGCAGCCTAGAAAAGTAAGTTCCCTCCTAACCATGTCCAAGCACTCCCAGTTTGTTGCCGATGTCCATTTTTCTCTATGAGTTGATAGTGACCTAACCGTAACCCTAAGTGGAATTTTCCTCCAATGGGATTTTCCCATTTATTTTAGCAGGAAACATAGATACGGCAGCCTAGAAAAGTAAGTTCCCTCCTAACCATATCCAAGCACTCCCAGTTTTTTACCGATTTCCATTTTTCTCTATGAGTTCATGTTGACCTAAACCTAACCCTAAGTGGAATTTTCCTCCAATGTGATTTTCCCATGTATTTTACCAGGAAACATAGATAGGGCAGCCTAGAAAAGTAAGTTCCCTCCTAACCATATCCAAGCACTCCCAGTTTGTTGCCAATGTCCATTTTTCTCTATGAGTTCATGGTGACCTAACCCTAACTCTAAGTGTAATTTTCCTCCAGTGGGATTTTCCCATGTATTTTAGCAGTAAACACTGATAGGGCAGCCTAGAAAAGTCAATTCCATCCTAACCATATCCAAGCACTCCCAGTTTGTTGCCGATGTCCATTTTTCTCTATGAGTTGATGGTGACCTGACTCTAACCCTAAGTGGAATTTTCCTCCAATGTGATTTTTCCAATGTATTTTACCAGGAAACATAGATAGGGAAGCCTAGAAAAGTCAATGCCATCCTAACCATATCCAAGCACTCCCAGTTTGTTGCCGATGTCCATTTTTCTCTGTGAGTTGACGGTGACCTGACTCTAACCCTAAGTGAATTTTTCTCCAATCGGATTTTCCCATGCATTTTAGCAGGAAACATAGATAGGGCAGCCTACAAAAGTAAGTTCCCTCCTAACCATATCCAAGAGCTCCGAATTTTTTGGTGATCTCTATTTTTCTCTATGAGTTCACGGTGACCTAACCCTAACCCTAAGTGGAATTTTCCTCCAATGGGATTTTCCATGTATTTTACCAGGAAATATAGACAGGGCAGACTAGAAAAATCAGTGCCCCCCTAACCATATCCAAGCACTCCCAGTTTGTTGCCAATGTCCATTTTTCTCTTTGAGTTCATGGTGACCTAACCCTAAGTGGAATTTTCCTCCAATGGAATTTTCCCATGTATTTTAGCAGTAAACTCTGATAGGGCAGCCTAGAAAAGTCAGTGCCATCCAAACCATATCCAACCACTCCCAGTTTGTTGCTGATGTCCATTTTTCTCTATGAGTTGCTGGTTACCTGACACTAATCCTAAGTGGAATTTTCCTCCAATGTGATTTTCTCATGTATTTTAGCAGGAAACATTGATAGGGAAGCCTAGAAATTTCATTGCCCTCCTAACCATTCCCAACCACTACGAATTCATTGGCAATGTCCATGTTTCTGTCCATGTGCATGGTGATCTAACCCTAATCCTAAGTGGAATTTTCCTCCAATCGGATTTTCCCATGCATTTTAGCAGGAAACATAGATAGGGCAGCCTAGAAAAGTAAGTTCCCTCCTAACCATGTCCAAGCACTCCCAGTTTGTTGCCGATGTCCATTTTTCTCTATGAGTTGATAGTGACCTAACCGTAACCCTAAGTGGAATTTTCCTCCAATGGGATTTTCCCATGTATTTTAGCAAGAAATATAGATAGGCCAGCCTAGAAAAGTAAGTGCCCTCCTAACCATATCCAAGCACTCCCAGTTTTTTACCGATGTCCATTTTTCTCTATGAGTTCATGTTGACCTAAACCTAACCCTGAGTGGAATTTTCCTCCAATGTGATTTTCCAATGTATTTTAGCAGGAAAGATAGAAAGGGCAGCCTAGAAAAGTAAGTGCCCTCCTAACCATTCCCAAGCACTCCGAATTTATTGGCAATGTCCATGTTGCTCTCCATGTTCATGGTGACCTAACCCTAACCCTAAGTGGAATTTTCCTCCAATGGGATTTTCCCATGTATTTTAGCAGGAAAGATAGATAGGGCAGCCTAGAAAAGTAAGTGCCCTCCTAACCATTCCCAAGCACTCCGAATTTATTGGCAATGTCCATGTTTCTGTCCATGTTCATGGTGACCTAACCCTAATCCTAAGTGGAATTTTCCTCCAATCGGATTTTCCCATGCATTTTAGCTGGAAACATAGATAGGGCAGCCTAGAAAACTAAGTTCCCTCCTAACCATGTCCAAGCACTCCCATTTTGTTGCCGATGTCCATTTTTCTCTATGAGTTGATAGTGTCCTAACCCTAACCCTAAGTGGAATTTTCCTCCAATGGGATTTTCCCATTTATTTTAGCAGGAAACATAGATACGGCAGCCTAGAAAAGGAAGTTCCCTCCTAACCATATCCAAGCACTCCCAGTTTGTTGCCAATGTCCATTTTTCTCTTTGAGTTCATGGTGACCTAACCCTAAGTGGAATTTTCCTCCAATGGAATTTTCCCATGTATTTTAGCAGTAAACTCTGATAGGGCAGCCTAGAAAAGTCAGTGCCATCCAAACCATATCCAACCACTCCCAGTTTGTTGCTGATGTCCATTTTTCTCTATGAGTTGCTGGTTACCTGACACTAATCCTAAGTGGAATTTTCCTCCAATGTGATTTTCTCATGTATTTTAGCAGGAAACATTGATAGGGAAGCCTAGAAATTTCATTGCCCTCCTAACCATTCCCAACCACTACGAATTTATTGGCAATGTCCATGTTTCTGTCCATGTTCATGGTGACCTAACCCTAATCCTAAGTGGAATTTTCCTCCAATCGGATTTTCCCATGCATTTTAGCTGGAAACATAGATAGGGCAGCCTAGAAAACTAAGTTCCCTCCTAACCATGTCCAAGCACTCCCATTTTGTTGCCGATGTCCATTTTTCTCTATGAGTTGATAGTGTCCTAACCCTAACCCTAAGTGGAATTTTCCTCCAATGGGATTTTCCCATTTATTTTAGCAGGAAACATAGATAGGGAAGCCTAGAAAAGTAAGTTCCCTCCTAACCATATCCAAGCACTCCCAGTTTGTTGCCAATGTCCATTTTTCTCTATGAGTTCATGGTGACCTAACCCTAACTCTAAGTGTAATTTTCCTCCAGTGGGATTTTCCCATGTATTTTAGCAGTAAACACTGATAGGGCAGCCTAGAAAAGTCAATGCCATCCTAACCATATCCAAGCACTCCCAGTTTGTTGCGGATGTCCATTTTTCTCTCTGAGTTGATGGTGACCTGACTCTAATCCTAAGTGGAACTTTCCTCCAATCGGATTTTCCCATGCATTTTAGCTGGAAACATAGATAGGGCAGCCTAGAAAAGTAAGTTCCCTCCTAACCATATCCAAGAACTCCCAGATTGTTGCCGATGTCCATTTTTCTCTATGAGTTCATGCTGACCTAACCGTAACCCTAGCTGGAATTTTCTCCAATGGGATTTTCCCATGTATTTTACCAGGAAATATAGACAGGGCAGCCTAGAAAAATCAGCGCCCCCCTAACCATACCCAAGCAGTCCGAATTTTTTTGTGATCTCTATTTTTCTCTATGAGTTCACGGTTACCTAACCCTAACCCTAATTGGAATTTTCCTCCAATGGAATTTTCCATGTATTTTACCAGGAAATATAGATAGGGCAGCCTAGAAATTTCATTGCCCTCCTAACCATTCCCAAACATTCCGAATTTATTGGCAATGTCCATGTTTCTCTCCATTTTCATGGTGACCTAAACCTAACCCTAAGAGAAATTTTCCTCCAATGGGATTTCCCCATGAATTTTACCAGGAAACATAGATAGGGAGGCCTAGAAAACAAAGGGCCCTCCTAACCATTCCCAAGCACTCCGAATTTATTGGCAATGTCCATGTTGCTCTCCATGTTCATGGTGACCTAAACCTAATCCTAAGTGGAATTTTCCTCCAATCGGATTTTCCCATGCATTTTAGCAGGAAACATAGATAGGGCAGCCTAGAAAAGTAAGTTCCCTCCTAACCATGTCCAAGCACTCCCAGTTTGTTGCCGATGTCCATTTTTCTCTATGAGTTGATAGTGACCTAACCGTAACCCTAAGTGGAATTTTCCTCCAATGGGATTTTCCCATTTATTTTAGCAGGAAACATAGATACGGCAGCCTAGAAAAGTAAGTTCCCTCCTAACCATATCCAAGCACTCCCAGTTTTTTACCGATTTCCATTTTTCTCTATGAGTTCATGTTGACCTGACTCTAACCCTAAGTGGAATTTTCCTCCAATGTGATTTTTCCAATGTATTTTACCAGGAAACATAGATAGGGAAGCCTAGAAAAGTCAATGCCATCCTAACCATATCCAAGCACTCCCAGTTTGTTGCCGATGTCCATTTTTCTCTGTGAGTTGACGGTGACCTGACTCTAACCCTAAGTGAATTTTTCTCCAATCGGATTTTCCCATGCATTTTAGCAGGAAACATAGATAGGGCAGCCTACAAAAGTAAGTTCCCTCCTAACCATATCCAAGAGCTCCGAATTTTTTGGTGATCTCTATTTTTCTCTATGAGTTCACGGTGACCTAACCCTAACCCTAAGTTGAATTTTCCTCCAATGGGATTTTCCATGTATTTTACCAGGAAATATAGACAGGGCAGACTAGAAAAATCAGTGCCCCCCTAACCATATCCAAGCACTCCCAGTTTGTTGCCAATGTCCATTTTTCTCTTTGAGTTCATGGTGACCTAACCCTAAGTGGAATTTTCCTCCAATGGAATTTTCCCATGTATTTTAGCAGTAAACTCTGATAGGGCAGCCTAGAAAAGTCAGTGCCATCCAAACCATATCCAACCACTCCCAGTTTGTTGCTGATGTCCATTTTTCTCTATGAGTTGCTGGTTACCTGACACTAATCCTAAGTGGAATTTTCCTCCAAAGTGATTTTCTCATGTATTTTAGCAGGAAACATTGATAGGGAAGCCTAGAAATTTCATTGCCCTCCTAACCATTCCCAACCACTACGAATTCATTGGCAATGTCCATGTTTCTGTCCATGTGCATGGTGATCTAACCCTAATCCTAAGTGGAATTTTCCTCCAATCGGATTTTCCCATGCATTTTAGCAGGAAACATAGATAGGGCAGCCTAGAAAAGTAAGTTCCCTCCTAACCATGTCCAAGCACTCCCAGTTTGTTGCCGATGTCCATTTTTCTCTATGAGTTGATAGTGACCTAACCGTAACCCTAAGTGGAATTTTCCTCCAATGGGATTTTCCCATGTATTTTAGCAAGAAATATAGATAGGCCAGCCTAGAAAAGTAAGTGCCCTCCTAACCATATCCAAGCACTCCCAGTTTTTTACCGATGTCCATTTTTCTCTATGAGTTGATGTTGACCTAAACCTAACCCTGAGTGGAATTTTCCTCCAATGTGATTTTCCAATGTATTTTAGCAGGAAAGATAGAAAGGGCAGCCTAGAAAAGTAAGTGCCCTCCTAACCATTCCCAAGCACTCCGAATTTATTGGCAATGTCCATGTTGCTCTCCATGTTCATGGTGACCTAACCCTAACCCTAAGTGGAATTTTCCTCCAATGTGATTTTTCCAATGTATTTTACCAGGAAACATAGATAGGGAAGCCTAGAAAAGTCAATGCCATCCTAACCATATCCAAGCACTCCCAGTTTGTTGCCGATGTCCATTTTTCTCTGTGAGTTGACGATGACCTGACTCTAACCCTAAGTGGAATTTTCCTCCAATGGGATTTTCCCATGTATTTTAGCAGGAAAGATAGATAGGGCAGCCTAGAAAAGTAAGTGCCCTCCTAACCATTCCCAAGCACTCCGAATTTATTGGCAATGTCCATGTTGCTCTCAATGTTCATGGTGACCTAACCCTAATCCTAAGTGGAATTTTCCTCCAATGTGATTTTCCCATGTATTTTAGCAGGAAATATAGATAGGGCAGCCTAGAAATTTCATTGCCCTCCTAACCATTCCCAACCACTCCGAATTTATTGGCAATGTCCATGTTTCTGTCCATGTTCATGGTGACCTAACCCTAATCCTAAGTGGAATTTTCCTCCAATCGGATTTTCCCATGCATTTTAGCTGGAAACATAGATAGGGCAGCCTAGAAAACTAAGTTCCCTCCTAACCATGTCCAAGCACTCCCATTTTGTTGCCGATGTCCATTTTTCTCTATGAGTTGATAGTGTCCTAACCCTAACCCTAAGTGGAATTTTCCTCCAATGGGATTTTCCCATTTATTTTAGCAGGAAACATAGATACGGCAGCCTAGAAAAGGAAGTTCCCTCCTAACCATATCCAAGCACTCCCAGTTTGTTGCCAATGTCCATTTTTCTCTTTGAGTTCATGGTGACCTAACCCTAAGTGGAATTTTCCTCCAATGGAATTTTCCCATGTATTTTAGCAGTAAACTCTGATAGGGCAGCCTAGAAAAGTCAGTGCCATCCAAACCATATCCAACCACTCCCAGTTTGTTGCTGATGTCCATTTTTCTCTATGAGTTGCTGGTTACCTGACACTAATCCTAAGTGGAATTTTCCTCCAATGTGATTTTCTCATGTATTTTAGCAGGAAACATTGATAGGGAAGCCTAGAAATTTCATTGCCCTCCTAACCATTCCCAACCACTACGAATTTATTGGCAATGTCCATGTTTCTGTCCATGTTCATGGTGACCTAACCCTAATCCTAAGTGGAATTTTCCTCCAATCGGATTTTCCCATGCATTTTAGCTGGAAACATAGATAGGGCAGCCTAGAAAACTAAGTTCCCTCCTAACCATGTCCAAGCACTCCCATTTTGTTGCCGATGTCCATTTTTCTCTATGAGTTGATAGTGTCCTAACCCTAACCCTAAGTGGAATTTTCCTCCACTGGGATTTTCCCATTTATTTTAGCAGGAAACATAGATACGGCAGCCTAGAAAAGTAAGTTCCCTCCTAACCATATCCAAGCACTCCCAGTTTGTTGCCAATGTCCATTTTTCTCTATGAGTTCATGGTGACCTAACCCTAACTCTAAGTGTAATTTTCCTCCAGTGGGATTTTCCCATGTATTTTAGCAGTAAACACTGATAGGGCAGCCTAGAAAAGTCAATGCCATCCTAACCATATCCAAGCACTCCCAGTTTGTTGCGGATGTCCATTTTTCTCTCTGAGTTGATGGTGACCTGACTCTAATCCTAAGTGGAACTTTCCTCCAATCGGATTTTCCCATGCATTTTAGCTGGAAACATAGATAGGGCAGCCTAGAAAAGTAAGTTCCCTCCTAACCATATCCAAGAACTCCCAGATTGTTGCCGATGTCCATTTTTCTCTATGAGTTCATGCTGACCTAACCGTAACCCTAGCTGGAATTTTCTCCAATGGGATTTTCCCATGTATTTTACCAGGAAATATAGACAGGGCAGCCTAGAAAAATCAGCGCCCCCCTAACCATACCCAAGCAGTCCGAATTTTTGGGTGATCTCTATTTTTCTCTATGAGTTCACGGTTACCTAACCCTAACCCTAAATGGAATTTTCCTCCAATGGGATTTTCCATGTATTTTACCAGGAAATATAGATAGGGCAGCCTAGAAATTTCATTGCCCTCCTAACCATTCCCAAACATTCCAAATTTATTGGCAATATCCATGTTTCTCTCCATTTTCATGGTGACCTAAACCTAACCCTAAGATAAATTTTCTTCCAATGTGATTTTCCCATGCATTTTACCAGGAAACATAGATAGGGCAGCCTAGAAAAGTAAGTTCCCTCCTAACCATATCCAAGAACTCCCAGATTGTTGCCGATGTCCATTTTTCTCTATAAGTTCATGCTGATCTAACCGTAACCCTAACTGGAATTTTCCTCCAATGGGATTTTCCCATGTATTTTACCAGGAAAGATAGATAGGGCAGCCTAGAAAAGTAAGTGCCCTCCTAACCATTCCCAAGCACTCAGAATTTATTGGCAATGCCCATATTTCTCTCCATGTTCATGGTGACCTAACCCTAACCCTAAGTGGAATTTTCCTCCAATGGGATTTTTCCATTTATTTTAGCAGGAAACATAGATACGGCAGCCTAGAAAAGTAAGTTCCCTCCTAACCATATCCAAGCACTCCCAGTTTGTTGCCAATGTCCATTTTTCTCTATGAGTTGATGGTGACCTGACTCTAACCCTAAGTGGAATTTTCCTCCAATGTGATTTTTCCAATGTATTTTACCAGGAAACATAGATAGGGAAGCCTAGAAAAGTCAATGCCATCCTAACCATATCCAAGGACTCCCAGTTTGTTGCCGATGTCCATTTTTCTCTGTGAGTTGAGGGTGACCTGACTCTAACCCTAAGTGGAATTTTCCTCCAATGGGATTTTCCCATGCATTTTAGCAGGAAAGATAGATAGGGCAGCCTAGAAAAGTAAGTGCCCTCCTAACCATTCCCAAGCACTCCGAATTTATTGGCAATGCCCATATTTCTCTCCATGTTCATGGTGACCTAACCCTAACCCTAAGTGGAATTTTCCTCCAATGGGATTTTTCCATTTATTTTAGCAGGAAACATAGATACGGCAGCCTAGAAAAGTAAGTTCCCTCCTAACCATATCCAAGCACTCCCAGTTTGTTGCCAATGTCCATTTTTCTCTATGAGTTGATGGTGACCTGACTCTAACCCTAAGTGGAATTTTCCTCCAATGTGATTTTTCCAATGTATTTTACCAGGAAACATAGATAGGGAAGCCTAGAAAAGTCAATGCCATCCTAACCATATCCAAGGACTCCCAGTTTGTTGCCGATGTCCATTTTTCTCTGTGAGTTGAGGGTGACCTGACTCTAACCCTAAGTGGAATTTTCCTCCAATGGGATTTTCCCATGCATTTTAGCAGGAAAGATAGATAGGGCAGCCTAGAAAAGTAAGTGCCCTCCTAACCATTCCCAAGCACTCCGAATTTATTGGCAATGCCCATATTTCTCTCCATGTTCATGGTGACCTAACCCTAACCCTAAGTGGAATTTTCCTCCAATGGGATTTTTCCATTTATTTTAGCAGGAAACATAGATACGGCAGCCTAGAAAAGTAAGTTCCCTCCTAACCATATCCAAGCACTCCCAGTTTGTTGCCAATATCCATTTTTCTCTATGAGTTGATGGTGACCTGACTCTAACCCTAAGTGGAATTTTCCTCCAATGTGATTTTTCCAATGTATTTTACCAGGAAACATAGATTGGGAAGCCTAGAAAAGTCAATGCCATCCTAACCATATCCAAGGACTCCCAGTTTGTTGCCGATGTCCATTTTTCTCTGTGAGTTGAGGGTGACCTGACTCTAACCCTAAGTGGAATTTTCCTCCAATGGGATTTTCCCATGCATTTTAGCAGGAAAGATAGATAGGGCAGCCTAGAAAATTAAGTGCCCTCCTAACCACTCCCAAGCACTCCGAATTTATTGGCAATGCCCATATTTCTCTCCATGTTCATGGTGACCTAACCCTAACCCTAAGTGGAATTTTCCTCCAATGGGATTTTTCCATTTATTTTAGCAGGAAACATAGATAGGGCAGCCTAGAAAAGTAAGTTCCCTCCTAACCATATCCAAGAACTCCCAGATTGTTGCCGATGTCCATTTTTCTCTATGAGTTCATGCTGACCTAACCGTAACCCTAACTGGAATTTTCCTCCAATGGGATTTTCCCATGTATTTTACCAGGAAATATAGACAGGGCAGCCTAGAAATATCAGCGCCCTCCTAACCATACCCAAGCACTCCGAATTTTTTGGTGATCTCTATTTTTCTCTATGAGTTGATGGTGACCTAACCCTAACCCTAAATGGAATTTTCCTCCAATGGGATTTTCCATGTATTATACCAGGAAAGATAGATAGGGCAGCCTAGAAAAGTAAGTCCCCTCCTAACCATTCCCAAGCACTCCGAATTTATTGGCAATGCCCATATTTCTCTCCATGTTCATGGTGACCTAACCCTAACCCTAAGTGGAATTTTCCTCCAATGGGATTTTTCCATTTATTTTAGCAGGAAACATAGATACGGCAGCCTAGAAAAGTAAGTTCCCTCCTAACCATATCCAAGCACTCCCAGTTTGTTGCCAATGTCCATTTTTCTCTATGAGTTGATGGTGACCTGACTCTAACCCTAAGTGGAATTTTCCTCCAATGTGATTTTTCCAACGTATTTTACCAGGAAACATAGATAGGGAAGCCTAGAAAAGTCAATGCCATCCTAACCATATCCAAGGACTCCCAGTTTGTTGCCGATGTCCATTTTTCTCTGTGAGTTGAGGGTGACCTGACTCTAACCCTAAGTGGAATTTTCCTCCAATGGGATTTTCCCATGCATTTTAGCAGGAAAGATAGATAGGGCAGCCTAGAAAAGTAAGTGCCCTCCTAACCATTCCCAAGCACTCCGAATTTATTGGCAATGCCCATATTTCTCTCCATGTTCATGGTGACCTAACCCTAACCCTAAGTGGAATTTTCCTCCAATGGGATTTTTCCATTTATTTTAGCAGGAAACATAGATACGGCAGCCTAGAAAAGTAAGTTCCCTCCTAACCATATCCAAGCACTCCCAGTTTGTTGCCAATGTCCATTTTTCTCTATGAGTTGATGGTGACCTGACTCTAACCCTAAGTGGAATTTTCCTCCAATGTGATTTTTCCAATGTATTTTACCAGGAAACATAGATTGGGAAGCCTAGAAAAGTCAATGCCATCCTAACCATATCCAAGGACTCCCAGTTTGTTGCCGATGTCCATTTTTCTCTGTGAGTTGAGGGTGACCTGACTCTAACCCTAAGTGGAATTTTCCTCCAATGGGATTTTCCCATGCATTTTAGCAGGAAAGATAGATAGGGCAGCCTAGAAAATTAAGTGCCCTCCTAACCACTCCCAAGCACTCCGAATTTATTGGCAATGCCCATATTTCTCTCCATGTTCATGGTGACCTAACCCTAACCCTAAGTGGAATTTTCCTCCAATGGGATTTTTCCATTTATTTTAGCAGGAAACATAGATACGGCAGCCTAGAAAAGTAAGTTCCCTCCTAACCATATCCAAGCACTCCCAGTTTGTTGCCGATGTCCATTTTTCTCTATGAGTTCATGGTGACCTAACCCTAACTGTAAGTGTAATTTTCCTCCAGTGGGATTTTCCCATGTATTTTAGCAGTAAACACTGATAGGGCAGCCTAGAAAAGTCAATGCCATCCTAACCATATCCAAGCACTCCCAGTTTGTTGCGGATGTCCATTTTTCTCTATGAGTTGATGGTGACCTGACTCTAACCCTAAGTGGAATTTTCCTCCAATCGGATTTTCCCATGTATTTTACCAGGAAATATAGATAGGGCAGCCTAGAAATTTCATTGCCCTCCTAACTATTCCCAAACATTCCGAATTTATTGGCAATGTCCATGTTTCTCTCCATTTTCATGGTGACCTAAACCTAACCCTAAGAGAAATTTTCCTCCAATGGGATTTCCCCATGCATTTTACCAGGAAACATAGATAAGGAAGCCTAGAAAACAAAGGGCCCTCCTAACCATTCCCAAGCACTCCGAATTTATTGGCAATGTCCATGTTGCTCTCCATGTTCATGGTGACCTAACTCTAATCCTAAGTGGAATTTTCCTCCAATTGGATTTTCCCATTCATTTTAGCAGGAAACATAGATAGGGCAGCCTAGAAAAGTAAGTTCCCTCCTAACCATGTCCAAGAACTCCCAGATTGTTGCCGATGTCCATTTTTCTCTATGAGTTCATGCTGACCTAACCGTAACCCTAACTGGAATTTTCCTCCAATGGGATTTTCCCATGTATTTTACCAGGAAATATAGACAGGGCAGCCTAGAAAAATCAGCGCCCCCCTAACCATACCCAAGCACTCCGAATTTTTTGGTGATATCTATTTTTCTCTATGAGTTCACGGTGACCTAACCCTAACCCTAAATGGAATTTTCCTCCAATGGGATTTTCCATGTATTTTACCAGGAAACATAGATAGGGCAGCCTAGAAAAGTAAGTTCCCTCCTAACCATATCCAAGCACTCCCAGTTTGTTGCCAATGTCCATTTTTCTCTATGAGTTCATGGTGACCTAACCCTAACTCTAAGTGTAATTTTCCTCCAGTGGGATTTTCCCATGTATTTTAGCAGTAAACACTGATAGGGCAGCCTAGAAAAGTCAATGCCATCCTAACCATATCCAAGCACTCCCAGTTTGTTGCGGATGTCTATTTTTCTCTCTGAGTTGATGGTGACCTGACTCTAATCCTAAGTGGAACTTTCCTCCAATCGGATTTTCCCATGCATTTTAGCTGGAAACATAGATAGGGCAGCCTAGAAAAGTAAGTTCCCTCCTAACCATATCCAAGAACTCCCAGATTGTTGCCGATGTCCATTTTTCTCTATGAGTTCATGCTGACCTAACCGAAACCCTAGCTGGAATTTTCTCCAATGGGATTTTCCCATGTATTTTACCAGGAAATATAGACAGGGCAGCCTAGAAAAATCAGCGCCCCCCTAACCATACCCAAGCAGTCCGAATTTTTTGGTGATCTCTATTTTTCTCTATGAGTTCACGGTTACCTAACCCTAACCCTAAATGGAATTTTCCTCCAATGGGATTTTCCATGTATTTTACCAGGAAATATAGATAGGGCAGCCTAGAAATTTCATTGCCCTCCTAACCATTCCCAAACATTCCAAATTTATTGGCAATGTCCATGTTTCTCTCCATTTTCATGGTGACCTAAACCTAACCCTAAGATAAATTTTCTTCCAATGTGATTTTCCCATGCATTTTACCAGGAAACATAGATAGGGCAGCCTAGAAAAGTAAGTTCCCTCCTAACCATATCCAAGAACTCCCAGATTGTTGCCGATGTCCATTTTTCTCTATGAGTTCATGCTGACCTAACCGAAACCCTAGCTGGAATTTTCTCCAATGGGATTTTCCCATGTATTTTACCAGGAAATATAGACAGGGCAGCCTAGAAAAATCAGCGCCCCCCTAACCATACCCAAGCAGTCCGAATTTTTTGGTGATCTCTATTTTTCTCTATGAGTTCACGGTTACCTAACCCTAACCCTAAATGGAATTTTCCTCCAATGGGATTTTCCATGTATTTTACCAGGAAATATAGATAGGGCAGCCTAGAAAAGTAAGTGCCCTCCTAACCACTCCCAAGCACTCCGAATTTATTGGCAATGCCCATATTTCTCTCCATGTTCATGGTGACCTAACCCTAACCCTAAGTGGAATTTTCCTCCAATGGGATTTTCCCATGCATTTTAGCAGGAAAGATAGATAGGGCAGCCTAGAAAAGTAAGTGCCCTCCTAACCACTCCCAAGCACTCCGAATTTATTGGCAATGCCCATATTTCTCTCCATGTTCATGGTGACCTAACCCTAACCCTAAGTGGAATTTTCCTCCAATGGGATTTTTCCATTTATTTTAGCAGGAAACATAGATACGGCAGCCTAGAAAAGTAAGTTCCCTCCTAACCATATCCAAGCACTCCCAGTTTGTTGCCAATGTCCATTTTTCTCTATGAGTTCATGGTGACCTAACCCTAACTGTAAGTGTAATTTTCCTCCAGTGGGATTTTCCCATGTATTTTAGCAGTAAACACTGATAGGGCAGCCTAGAAAAGTCAATGCCATCCTAACCATATCCAAGCACTCCCAGTTTGTTGCGGATGTCCATTTTTCTCTATGAGTTGATGGTGACCTGACTCTAACCCTAAGTGGAATTTTCCTCCAATGGGATTTTCCCATGTATTTTACCAGGAAATATAGATAGGGCAGCCTAGAAATTTCATTGCCCTCCTAACTATTCCCAAACATTCCGAATTTATTGGCAATGTCCATGTTTCTCTCCATTTTCATGGTGACCTAAACCTAACCCTAAGAGAAATTTTCCTCCAATGGGATTTCCCCATGCATTTTACCAGGAAACATAGATAAGGAAGCCTAGAAAACAAAGGGCCCTCCTAACCATTCCCAAGCACTCCGAATTTATTGGCAATGTCCATGTTGCTCTCCATGTTCATGGTGACCTAACTCTAATCCTAAGTGGAATTTTCCTCCAATTGGATTTTCCCATTCATTTTAGCAGGAAACATAGATAGGGCAGCCTAGAAAAGTAAGTTCCCTCCTAACCATGTCCAAGATCTCCCAGATTGTTGCCGATGTCCATTTTTCTCTATGAGTTCATGCTGACCTAACCGTAACCCTAACTGGAATTTTCCTCCAATAGGATTTTCCCATGTATTTTACCAGGAAATATAGACAGGGCAGCCTAGAAAAATCAGCGCCCCCCTAACCATACCCAAGCACTCCGAATTTTTTGGTGATATCTATTTTTCTCTATGAGTTCACGGTGACCTATCCCTAACCCTAAGTGGAATTTTCCTCAAAAGGGATTTTCCCATGTATTTTAGCAGGAAACATAGATAGGGCAGCCTAGAAAAGTAAGTAACCTCCTAACCATTCCCTAGCACTCTGAATTTATTGGCAATGTCCATTTTGCTTTCCATGTTCATGGTGACCTAACCCTAATCCTAAGTGGAACTTTCCTCCAATCGGATTTTCCCATGCATTTTAGCTGGAAACATAGATAGGGCAGCCTAGAAAAGTAAGTTCCCTCCTAACCATATCCAAGAACTCCCAGATTGTTGCCGATGTCCATTTTTCTCTATGAGTTCATGCTGACCTAACCGTAACCCTAACTGGAATTTTCTCCAATGGGATTTTCCCATGTATTTTACCAGGAAATATAGACAGGGCAGCCTAGAAAAGTCAATGCCATCCTAACCATATCCAAGCACTCCCAGTTTGTTGCCCATGTCCATTTTTCTCTGTGAGTTGATGGTGACCTGACTCTAACCCTAAGTGGAATTTTCTTCCAATGTGATTTTTCCAATGTATTTTACCAGGAAACATAGATAGGGAAGCCTAGAAAAGTCAATGCCATCCTAACCATATCCAAGCACTCCCAGTTTGTTGCCGATGTCCATTTTTCTCTGTGAGTTGACGGTGACCTGACTCTAACCCTAAGTGGAATTTTCCTCCAATGGGATTTTCCCATGCATTTTAGCAGGAAAGATAGATAGGGCAGCCTAGAAAAGTAAGTGCCCTCCTAACCATTCCCAAGCACTCTGAATTTATTGGCAATGTCCATGTTGCTCTCCATGTTCATGGTGACCTAACCCTAATCCTAAGTGGAATTTTCCTCCAATGTGATTTTCCCATGTATTTTAGCAGGAAACATAGATAGGGCAGCCTAGAAAAGTAAGTTCCCTCCTAACCATGTCCAAGCACTCCCATTTTGTTGCCGATGTCCATTTTTCTCTCTGAGTTAATGGTGACCTGACTCTAACCCTAAGTGGAATTTTCCTCCAATGGGATTTTCCCATGTATTTTAGCAGGAAAGATAGATAGGGCAGCCTAGCAAAGTAAGTGCCCTCCTAACCATTCCCAAGCACTCCGAATTTATTGGCAATGTCCATGTAGCTCTCCATGTTCATGGTGACCAAACCCTAATCCTAAGTGGAATTTTCCTCCAATCGGATTTTCCCATGCATTTTAGCAGGAAACATAGATAGGGCAGCCTAGAAAAGTAAGTTCCCTCCTAACCATATCCAAGCACTCCCAGTTTGTTCCCGATGTCCATTTTTCTCTATGAGTTCATGGTGACCAAACCCTAACTCTAAGTGGAATTTTCCTCCAATGGGATTTTCCCATGTATTTTAGCAGGAAACATAGATAGGGCAGCCTAGAAAGGTCAGTGCCGTCCTAACCATATCCAAGCACTCCCAGTTTGTTGCGGATGTCCATTTTTCTCTCTGAGTTGATGGTGACCTGACTCTAATCCTAAGTGGAACTTTCCTCCAATCGGATTTTCCCATGCATTTTAGCTGGAAACATAGATAGGGCAGCCTAGAAAAGTAAGTTCCCTCCTAACCATATCCAAGAACTCCCAGATTGTTGCCGATGTCCATTTTTCTCTATGAGTTCATGCTGACCTAACCGTAACCCTAGCTGGAATTTTCTCCAATGGGATTTTCCCATGTATTTTACCAGGAAATATAGACAGGGCAGCCTAGAAAAATCAGCGCCCCCCTAACCATACCCAAGCAGTCCGAATTTTTGGGTGATCTCTATTTTTCTCTATGAGTTCACGGTTACCTAACCCTAACCCTAAATGGAATTTTCCTCCAATGGGATTTTCCATGTATTTTACCAGGAAATATAGATAGGGCAGCCTAGAAATTTCATTGCCCTCCTAACCATTCCCAAACATTCCAAATTTATTGGCAATATCCATGTTTCTCTCCATTTTCATGGTGACCTAAACCTAACCCTAAGATAAATTTTCTTCCAATGTGATTTTCCCATGCATTTTACCAGGAAACATAGATAGGGCAGCCTAGAAAAGTAAGTTCCCTCCTAACCATATCCAAGAACTCCCAGATTGTTGCCGATGTCCATTTTTCTCTATAAGTTCATGCTGATCTAACCGTAACCCTAACTGGAATTTTCCTCCAATGGGATTTTCCCATGTATTTTACCAGGAAAGATAGATAGGGCAGCCTAGAAAAGTAAGTGCCCTCCTAACCATTCCCAAGCACTCAGAATTTATTGGCAATGCCCATATTTCTCTCCATGTTCATGGTGACCTAACCCTAACCCTAAGTGGAATTTTCCTCCAATGGGATTTTTCCATTTATTTTAGCAGGAAACATAGATACGGCAGCCTAGAAAAGTAAGTTCCCTCCTAACCATATCCAAGCACTCCCAGTTTGTTGCCAATGTCCATTTTTCTCTATGAGTTGATGGTGACCTGACTCTAACCCTAAGTGGAATTTTCCTCCAATGTGATTTTTCCAATGTATTTTACCAGGAAACATAGATAGGGAAGCCTAGAAAAGTCAATGCCATCCTAACCATATCCAAGGACTCCCAGTTTGTTGCCGATGTCCATTTTTCTCTGTGAGTTGAGGGTGACCTGACTCTAACCCTAAGTGGAATTTTCCTCCAATGGGATTTTCCCATGCATTTTAGCAGGAAAGATAGATAGGGCAGCCTAGAAAAGTAAGTGCCCTCCTAACCATTCCCAAGCACTCCGAATTTATTGGCAATGCCCATATTTCTCTCCATGTTCATGGTGACCTAACCCTAACCCTAAGTGGAATTTTCCTCCAATGGGATTTTTCCATTTATTTTAGCAGGAAACATAGATACGGCAGCCTAGAAAAGTAAGTTCCCTCCTAACCATATCCAAGCACTCCCAGTTTGTTGCCAATGTCCATTTTTCTCTATGAGTTGATGGTGACCTGACTCTAACCCTAAGTGGAATTTTCCTCCAATGTGATTTTTCCAATGTATTTTACCAGGAAACATAGATAGGGAAGCCTAGAAAAGTCAATGCCATCCTAACCATATCCAAGGACTCCCAGTTTGTTGCCGATGTCCATTTTTCTCTGTGAGTTGAGGGTGACCTGACTCTAACCCTAAGTGGAATTTTCCTCCAATGGGATTTTCCCATGCATTTTAGCAGGAAAGATAGATAGGGCAGCCTAGAAAAGTAAGTGCCCTCCTAACCATTCCCAAGCACTCCGAATTTATTGGCAATGCCCATATTTCTCTCCATGTTCATGGTGACCTAACCCTAACCCTAAGTGGAATT
The DNA here is from genome assembly GCA_034064705.1 of Bothrops alternatus. Lineage (NCBI taxonomy): Eukaryota > Metazoa > Chordata > Lepidosauria > Squamata > Viperidae > Bothrops > Bothrops alternatus. Next base: position 2,791,152 of record JARGCV010000165.1, read on the forward strand.
TTCCTCCAATGGGATTTTTCCATTTATTTTAGCAGGAAACATAGATACGGCAGCCTAGAAAAGTAAGTTCCCTCCTAACCATATCCAAGCACTCCCAGTTTGTTGCCAATATCCATTTTTCTCTATGAGTTGATGGTGACCTGACTCTAACCCTAAGTGGAATTTTCCTCCAATGTGATTTTTCCAATGTATTTTACCAGGAAACATAGATTGGGAAGCCTAGAAAAGTCAATGCCATCCTAACCATATCCAAGGACTCCCAGTTTGTTGCCGATGTCCATTTTTCTCTGTGAGTTGAGGGTGACCTGACTCTAACCCTAAGTGGAATTTTCCTCCAATGGGATTTTCCCATGCATTTTAGCAGGAAAGATAGATAGGGCAGCCTAGAAAATTAAGTGCCCTCCTAACCACTCCCAAGCACTCCGAATTTATTGGCAATGCCCATATTTCTCTCCATGTTCATGGTGACCTAACCCTAACCCTAAGTGGAATTTTCCTCCAATGGGATTTTTCCATTTATTTTAGCAGGAAACATAGATAGGGCAGCCTAGAAAAGTAAGTTCCCTCCTAACCATATCCAAGAACTCCCAGATTGTTGCCGATGTCCATTTTTCTCTATGAGTTCATGCTGACCTAACCGTAACCCTAACTGGAATTTTCCTCCAATGGGATTTTCCCATGTATTTTACCAGGAAATATAGACAGGGCAGCCTAGAAATATCAGCGCCCTCCTAACCATACCCAAGCACTCCGAATTTTTTGGTGATCTCTATTTTTCTCTATGAGTTGATGGTGACCTAACCCTAACCCTAAATGGAATTTTCCTCCAATGGGATTTTCCATGTATTATACCAGGAAAGATAGATAGGGCAGCCTAGAAAAGTAAGTCCCCTCCTAACCATTCCCAAGCACTCCGAATTTATTGGCAATGCCCATATTTCTCTCCATGTTCATGGTGACCTAACCCTAACCCTAAGTGGAATTTTCCTCCAATGGGATTTTTCCATTTATTTTAGCAGGAAACATAGATACGGCAGCCTAGAAAAGTAAGTTCCCTCCTAACCATATCCAAGCACTCCCAGTTTGTTGCCAATGTCCATTTTTCTCTATGAGTTGATGGTGACCTGACTCTAACCCTAAGTGGAATTTTCCTCCAATGTGATTTTTCCAACGTATTTTACCAGGAAACATAGATAGGGAAGCCTAGAAAAGTCAATGCCATCCTAACCATATCCAAGGACTCCCAGTTTGTTGCCGATGTCCATTTTTCTCTGTGAGTTGAGGGTGACCTGACTCTAACCCTAAGTGGAATTTTCCTCCAATGGGATTTTCCCATGCATTTTAGCAGGAAAGATAGATAGGGCAGCCTAGAAAAGTAAGTGCCCTCCTAACCATTCCCAAGCACTCCGAATTTATTGGCAATGCCCATATTTCTCTCCATGTTCATGGTGACCTAACCCTAACCCTAAGTGGAATTTTCCTCCAATGGGATTTTTCCATTTATTTTAGCAGGAAACATAGATACGGCAGCCTAGAAAAGTAAGTTCCCTCCTAACCATATCCAAGCACTCCCAGTTTGTTGCCAATGTCCATTTTTCTCTATGAGTTGATGGTGACCTGACTCTAACCCTAAGTGGAATTTTCCTCCAATGTGATTTTTCCAATGTATTTTACCAGGAAACATAGATTGGGAAGCCTAGAAAAGTCAATGCCATCCTAACCATATCCAAGGACTCCCAGTTTGTTGCCGATGTCCATTTTTCTCTGTGAGTTGAGGGTGACCTGACTCTAACCCTAAGTGGAATTTTCCTCCAATGGGATTTTCCCATGCATTTTAGCAGGAAAGATAGATAGGGCAGCCTAGAAAATTAAGTGCCCTCCTAACCACTCCCAAGCACTCCGAATTTATTGGCAATGCCCATATTTCTCTCCATGTTCATGGTGACCTAACCCTAACCCTAAGTGGAATTTTCCTCCAATGGGATTTTTCCATTTATTTTAGCAGGAAACATAGATACGGCAGCCTAGAAAAGTAAGTTCCCTCCTAACCATATCCAAGCACTCCCAGTTTGTTGCCGATGTCCATTTTTCTCTATGAGTTCATGGTGACCTAACCCTAACTGTAAGTGTAATTTTCCTCCAGTGGGATTTTCCCATGTATTTTAGCAGTAAACACTGATAGGGCAGCCTAGAAAAGTCAATGCCATCCTAACCATATCCAAGCACTCCCAGTTTGTTGCGGATGTCCATTTTTCTCTATGAGTTGATGGTGACCTGACTCTAACCCTAAGTGGAATTTTCCTCCAATCGGATTTTCCCATGTATTTTACCAGGAAATATAGATAGGGCAGCCTAGAAATTTCATTGCCCTCCTAACTATTCCCAAACATTCCGAATTTATTGGCAATGTCCATGTTTCTCTCCATTTTCATGGTGACCTAAACCTAACCCTAAGAGAAATTTTCCTCCAATGGGATTTCCCCATGCATTTTACCAGGAAACATAGATAAGGAAGCCTAGAAAACAAAGGGCCCTCCTAACCATTCCCAAGCACTCCGAATTTATTGGCAATGTCCATGTTGCTCTCCATGTTCATGGTGACCTAACTCTAATCCTAAGTGGAATTTTCCTCCAATTGGATTTTCCCATTCATTTTAGCAGGAAACATAGATAGGGCAGCCTAGAAAAGTAAGTTCCCTCCTAACCATGTCCAAGAACTCCCAGATTGTTGCCGATGTCCATTTTTCTCTATGAGTTCATGCTGACCTAACCGTAACCCTAACTGGAATTTTCCTCCAATGGGATTTTCCCATGTATTTTACCAGGAAATATAGACAGGGCAGCCTAGAAAAATCAGCGCCCCCCTAACCATACCCAAGCACTCCGAATTTTTTGGTGATATCTATTTTTCTCTATGAGTTCACGGTGACCTAACCCTAACCCTAAATGGAATTTTCCTCCAATGGGATTTTCCATGTATTTTACCAGGAAACATAGATAGGGCAGCCTAGAAAAGTAAGTTCCCTCCTAACCATATCCAAGCACTCCCAGTTTGTTGCCAATGTCCATTTTTCTCTATGAGTTCATGGTGACCTAACCCTAACTCTAAGTGTAATTTTCCTCCAGTGGGATTTTCCCATGTATTTTAGCAGTAAACACTGATAGGGCAGCCTAGAAAAGTCAATGCCATCCTAACCATATCCAAGCACTCCCAGTTTGTTGCGGATGTCTATTTTTCTCTCTGAGTTGATGGTGACCTGACTCTAATCCTAAGTGGAACTTTCCTCCAATCGGATTTTCCCATGCATTTTAGCTGGAAACATAGATAGGGCAGCCTAGAAAAGTAAGTTCCCTCCTAACCATATCCAAGAACTCCCAGATTGTTGCCGATGTCCATTTTTCTCTATGAGTTCATGCTGACCTAACCGAAACCCTAGCTGGAATTTTCTCCAATGGGATTTTCCCATGTATTTTACCAGGAAATATAGACAGGGCAGCCTAGAAAAATCAGCGCCCCCCTAACCATACCCAAGCAGTCCGAATTTTTTGGTGATCTCTATTTTTCTCTATGAGTTCACGGTTACCTAACCCTAACCCTAAATGGAATTTTCCTCCAATGGGATTTTCCATGTATTTTACCAGGAAATATAGATAGGGCAGCCTAGAAATTTCATTGCCCTCCTAACCATTCCCAAACATTCCAAATTTATTGGCAATGTCCATGTTTCTCTCCATTTTCATGGTGACCTAAACCTAACCCTAAGATAAATTTTCTTCCAATGTGATTTTCCCATGCATTTTACCAGGAAACATAGATAGGGCAGCCTAGAAAAGTAAGTTCCCTCCTAACCATATCCAAGAACTCTCAGATTGTTGCCGATGTCCATTTTTCTCTATGAGTTCATGCTGACCTAACCGAAACCCTAGCTGGAATTTTCTCCAATGGGATTTTCCCATGTATTTTACCAGGAAATATAGACAGGGCAGCCTAGAAAAATCAGCGCCCCCCTAACCATACCCAAGCAGTCCGAATTTTTTGGTGATCTCTATTTTTCTCTATGAGTTCACGGTTACCTAACCCTAACCCTAAATGGAATTTTCCTCCAATGGGATTTTCCATGTATTTTACCAGGAAATATAGATAGGGCAGCCTAGAAATTTCATTGCCCTCCTAACCATTCCCAAACATTCCAAATTTATTGGCAATGTCCATGTTTCTCTCCATTTTCATGGTGACCTAAACCTAACCCTAAGATAAATTTTCTTCCAATGTGATTTTCCCATGCATTTTACCAGGAAACATAGATAGGGCAGCCTAGAAAAGTAAGTTCCCTCCTAACCATATCCAAGAACTCCCAGATTGTTGCCGATGTCCATTTTTCTCTATGAGTTCATGCTGACCTAACCGTAACCCTAACTGGAATTTTCCTCCAATGGGATTTTCCCATGTATTTTACCAGGAAATATAGACAGGGCAGCCTAGAAATATCAGCGCCCCCCTAACCATACCCAAGCACTCCGAATTTTTTGGTGATCTCTATTTTTCTCTATGAGTTGATGGTGACCTAACCCTAACCCTAAGTGGAATTTTCCTCCAATGGGATTTTCCCATGCATTTTAGCAGGAAAGATAGATAGGGCAGCCTAGAAAAGTAAGTGCCCTCCTAACCACTCCCAAGCACTCCGAATTTATTGGCAATGCCCATATTTCTCTCCATGTTCATGGTGACCTAACCCTAACCCTAAGTGGAATTTTCCTCCAATGGGATTTTTCCATTTATTTTAGCAGGAAACATAGATACGGCAGCCTAGAAAAGTAAGTTCCCTCCTAACCATATCCAAGCACTCCCAGTTTGTTGCCAATGTCCATTTTTCTCTATGAGTTCATGGTGACCTAACCCTAACTGTAAGTGTAATTTTCCTCCAGTGGGATTTTCCCATGTATTTTAGCAGTAAACACTGATAGGGCAGCCTAGAAAAGTCAATGCCATCCTAACCATATCCAAGCACTCCCAGTTTGTTGCGGATGTCCATTTTTCTCTATGAGTTGATGGTGACCTGACTCTAACCCTAAGTGGAATTTTCCTCCAATGGGATTTTCCCATGTATTTTACCAGGAAATATAGATAGGGCAGCCTAGAAATTTCATTGCCCTCCTAACTATTCCCAAACATTCCGAATTTATTGGCAATGTCCATGTTTCTCTCCATTTTCATGGTGACCTAAACCTAACCCTAAGAGAAATTTTCCTCCAATGGGATTTCCCCATGCATTTTACCAGGAAACATAGATAAGGAAGCCTAGAAAACAAAGGGCCCTCCTAACCATTCCCAAGCACTCCGAATTTATTGGCAATGTCCATGTTGCTCTCCATGTTCATGGTGACCTAACTCTAATCCTAAGTGGAATTTTCCTCCAATTGGATTTTCCCATTCATTTTAGCAGGAAACATAGATAGGGCAGCCTAGAAAAGTAAGTTCCCTCCTAACCATGTCCAAGATCTCCCAGATTGTTGCCGATGTCCATTTTTCTCTATGAGTTCATGCTGACCTAACCGTAACCCTAACTGGAATTTTCCTCCAATAGGATTTTCCCATGTATTTTACCAGGAAATATAGACAGGGCAGCCTAGAAAAATCAGCGCCCCCCTAACCATACCCAAGCACTCCGAATTTTTTGGTGATATCTATTTTTCTCTATGAGTTCACGGTGACCTATCCCTAACCCTAAGTGGAATTTTCCTCAAAAGGGATTTTCCCATGTATTTTAGCAGGAAACATAGATAGGGCAGCCTAGAAAAGTAAGTAACCTCCTAACCATTCCCTAGCACTCTGAATTTATTGGCAATGTCCATTTTGCTTTCCATGTTCATGGTGACCTAACCCTAATCCTAAGTGGAACTTTCCTCCAATCGGATTTTCCCATGCATTTTAGCTGGAAACATAGATAGGGCAGCCTAGAAAAGTAAGTTCCCTCCTAACCATATCCAAGAACTCCCAGATTGTTGCCGATGTCCATTTTTCTCTATGAGTTCATGCTGACCTAACCGTAACCCTAACTGGAATTTTCTCCAATGGGATTTTCCCATGTATTTTACCAGGAAATATAGACAGGGCAGCCTAGAAAAGTCAATGCCATCCTAACCATATCCAAGCACTCCCAGTTTGTTGCCCATGTCCATTTTTCTCTGTGAGTTGATGGTGACCTGACTCTAACCCTAAGTGGAATTTTCTTCCAATGTGATTTTTCCAATGTATTTTACCAGGAAACATAGATAGGGAAGCCTAGAAAAGTCAATGCCATCCTAACCATATCCAAGCACTCCCAGTTTGTTGCCGATGTCCATTTTTCTCTGTGAGTTGACGGTGACCTGACTCTAACCCTAAGTGGAATTTTCCTCCAATGGGATTTTCCCATGCATTTTAGCAGGAAAGATAGATAGGGCAGCCTAGAAAAGTAAGTGCCCTCCTAACCATTCCCAAGCACTCTGAATTTATTGGCAATGTCCATGTTGCTCTCCATGTTCATGGTGACCTAACCCTAATCCTAAGTGGAATTTTCCTCCAATGTGATTTTCCCATGTATTTTAGCAGGAAACATAGATAGGGCAGCCTAGAAAAGTAAGTTCCCTCCTAACCATGTCCAAGCACTCCCATTTTGTTGCCGATGTCCATTTTTCTCTCTGAGTTAATGGTGACCTGACTCTAACCCTAAGTGGAATTTTCCTCCAATGGGATTTTCCCATGTATTTTAGCAGGAAAGATAGATAGGGCAGCCTAGCAAAGTAAGTGCCCTCCTAACCATTCCCAAGCACTCCGAATTTATTGGCAATGTCCATGTAGCTCTCCATGTTCATGGTGACCAAACCCTAATCCTAAGTGGAATTTTCCTCCAATCGGATTTTCCCATGCATTTTAGCAGGAAACATAGATAGGGCAGCCTAGAAAAGTAAGTTCCCTCCTAACCATATCCAAGCACTCCCAGTTTGTTCCCGATGTCCATTTTTCTCTATGAGTTCATGGTGACCAAACCCTAACTCTAAGTGGAATTTTCCTCCAATGGGATTTTCCCATGTATTTTAGCAGGAAACATAGATAGGGCAGCCTAGAAAGGTCAGTGCCGTCCTAACCATATCCAAGAACTGCGAATTTGTTGGTTATCTCTCTTTTTCTCTATGAGTTCATGGTGACCTATCCCTAACCCTAAGTGGAATTTTCCTCAAAAGGGATTTTCCCATGTATTTTAGCAGGAAACATAGATAGGGCAGCCTAGAAAAGTAAGTAACCTCCTAACCATTCCCTAGCACTCTGAATTTATTGGCAATGTCCATTTTACTTTCCATGTTCATGGTGACCTAACCCTAATCCTAAGTGGAACTTTCCTCCAATCGGATTTTCCCATGCATTTTAGCAGGAAACATAGATAGGGCAGCCTTGAAAAGTAAGTGCCCTCCTAACCATTCCCAAGCACTCCGAATTTATTAGCAATGTCCATGTTTCCGTCCATGTTCATGGTGACCAACCCTAACCCTAAGTGGAATTTTCCTCCAATGGGATTCTTCCATGCATTTTAGCAGGAAACATAGATAGGGCAGCCTAGAAATTTCATTGCCCTCCTAACTATTCCCAAACATTCCGAATTTATTGGCAATGTCCATGTTTCTCTCCATTTTCATGGTGACCTAAACCTAACCCTAAGAGAAATTTTCCTCCAATGGGATTTCCCCATGCATTTTACCAGGAAACATAGATAAGGAAGCCTAGAAAACAAAGGGCCCTCCTAACCATTCCCAAGCACTCCGAATTTATTGGCAATGTCCATGTTGCTCTCCATGTTCATGGTGACCTAACTCTAATCCTAAGTGGAATTTTCCTCCAATTGGATTTTCCCATTCATTTTAGCAGGAAACATAGATAGGGCAGCCTAGAAAAGTAAGTTCCCTCCTAACCATGTCCAAGAACTCCCAGATTGTTGCCGATGTCCATTTTTCTCTATGAGTTCATGCTGACCTAACCGTAACCCTAACTGGAATTTTCCTCCAATGGGATTTTCCCATGTATTTTACCAGGAAATATAGACAGGGCAGCCTAGAAAAATCAGCGCCCCCCTAACCATACCCAAGCACTCCGAATTTTTTGGTGATATCTATTTTTCTCTATGAGTTCACGGTGACCTAACCCTAACCCTAAATGGAATTTTCCTCCAATGGGATTTTCCATGTATTTTACCAGGAAACATAGATAGGGCAGCCTAGAAAAGTAAGTTCCCTCCTAACCATATCCAAGCACTCCCAGTTTGTTGCCAATGTCCATTTTTCTCTATGAGTTCATGGTGACCTAACCCTAACTCTAAGTGTAATTTTCCTCCAGTGGGATTTTCCCATGTATTTTAGCAGTAAACACTGATAGGGCAGCCTAGAAAAGTCAATGCCATCCTAACCATATCCAAGCACTCCCAGTTTGTTGCGGATGTCTATTTTTCTCTCTGAGTTGATGGTGACCTGACTCTAATCCTAAGTGGAACTTTCCTCCAATCGGATTTTCCCATGCATTTTAGCTGGAAACATAGATAGGGCAGCCTAGAAAAGTAAGTTCCCTCCTAACCATATCCAAGAACTCCCAGATTGTTGCCGATGTCCATTTTTCTCTATGAGTTCATGCTGACCTAACCGAAACCCTAGCTGGAATTTTCTCCAATGGGATTTTCCCATGTATTTTACCAGGAAATATAGACAGGGCAGCCTAGAAAAATCAGCGCCCCCCTAACCATACCCAAGCACTCCGAATTTTTTGGTGATCTCTATTTTTCTCTATGAGTTGATGGTGACCTAACCCTAACCCTAAGTGGAATTTTCCTCCAATGGGATTTTCCCATGCATTTTAGCAGGAAAGATAGATAGGGCAGCCTAGAAAAGTAAGTGCCCTCCTAACCACTCCCAAGCACTCCGAATTTATTGGCAATGCCCATATTTCTCTCCATGTTCATGGTGACCTAACCCTAACCCTAAGTGGAATTTTCCTCCAATGGGATTTTTCCATTTATTTTAGCAGGAAACATAGATACGGCAGCCTAGAAAAGTAAGTTCCCTCCTAACCATATCCAAGCACTCCCAGTTTGTTGCCAATGTCCATTTTTCTCTATGAGTTCATGGTGACCTAACCCTAACTGTAAGTGTAATTTTCCTCCAGTGGGATTTTCCCATGTATTTTAGCAGTAAACACTGATAGGGCAGCCTAGAAAAGTCAATGCCATCCTAACCATATCCAAGCACTCCCAGTTTGTTGCGGATGTCCATTTTTCTCTATGAGTTGATGGTGACCTGACTCTAACCCTAAGTGGAATTTTCCTCCAATGGGATTTTCCCATGTATTTTACCAGGAAATATAGATAGGGCAGCCTAGAAATTTCATTGCCCTCCTAACTATTCCCAAACATTCCGAATTTATTGGCAATGTCCATGTTTCTCTCCATTTTCATGGTGACCTAAACCTAACCCTAAGAGAAATTTTCCTCCAATGGGATTTCCCCATGCATTTTACCAGGAAACATAGATAAGGAAGCCTAGAAAACAAAGGGCCCTCCTAACCATTCCCAAGCACTCCGAATTTATTGGCAATGTCCATGTTGCTCTCCATGTTCATGGTGACCTAACTCTAATCCTAAGTGGAATTTTCCTCCAATTGGATTTTCCCATTCATTTTAGCAGGAAACATAGATAGGGCAGCCTAGAAAAGTAAGTTCCCTCCTAACCATGTCCAAGATCTCCCAGATTGTTGCCGATGTCCATTTTTCTCTATGAGTTCATGCTGACCTAACCGTAACCCTAACTGGAATTTTCCTCCAATAGGATTTTCCCATGTATTTTACCCGGAAATATACACAGGGCAGCCTAGAAAAATCAGCGCCCCCCTAACCATACCCAAGCACTCCGAATTTTTTGGTGATATCTATTTTTCTCTATGAGTTCACGGTGACCTATCCCTAACCCTAAGTGGAATTTTCCTCAAAAGGGATTTTCCCATGTATTTTAGCAGGAAACATAGATAGGGCAGCCTAGAAAAGTAAGTAACCTCCTAACCATTCCCTAGCACTCTGAATTTATTGGCAATGTCCATTTTGCTTTCCATGTTCATGGTGACCTAACCCTAATCCTAAGTGGAACTTTCCTCCAATCGGATTTTCCCATGCATTTTAGCTGGAAACATAGATAGGGCAGCCTAGAAAAGTAAGTTCCCTCCTAACCATATCCAAGAACTCCCAGATTGTTGCCGATGTCCATTTTTCTCTATGAGTTCATGCTGACCTAACCGTAACCCTAACTGGAATTTTCTCCAATGGGATTTTCCCATGTATTTTACCAGGAAATATAGACAGGGCAGCCTAGAAAAGTCAATGCCATCCTAACCATATCCAAGCACTCCCAGTTTGTTGCCGATGTCCATTTTTCTCTGTGAGTTGACGGTGACCTGACTCTAACCCTAAGTGGAATTTTCCTCCAATGGGATTTTCCCATGCATTTTAGCAGGAAAGATAGATAGGGCAGCCTAGAAAAGTAAGTGCCCTCCTAACCATTCCCAAGCACTCCGAATTTATTGGCAATGTCCATGTTGCTCTCCATGTTCATGGTGACCTAACCCTAATCCTAAGTGGAATTTTCCTCCAATGTGATTTTCCCATGTATTTTAGCAGGAAACATAGATAGGGCAGCCTAGAAAAGTAAGTTCCCTCCTAACCATGTCCAAGCACTCCCATTTTGTTGCCGATGTCCATTTTTCTCTCTGAGTTGATGGTGACCTGACTCTAACCCTAAGTGGAATTTTCCTCCAATGGGATTTTCCCATGTATTTTAGCAGGAAAGATAGATAGGGCAGCCTAGCAAAGTAAGTGCCCTCCTAACCATTCCCAAGCACTCCGAATTTATTGGCAATGTCCATGTAGCTCTCCATGTTCATGGTGACCAAACCCTAATCCTAAGTGGAATTTTCCTCCAATCGGATTTTCCCATGCATTTTAGCAGGAAACATAGATAGGGCAGCCTAGAAAAGTAAGTTCCCTCCTAACCATATCCAAGCACTCCCAGTTTGTTCCCGATGTCCATTTTTCTCTATGAGTTCATGGTGACCAAACCCTAACTCTAAGTGGAATTTTCCTCCAATGGGATTTTCCCATGTATTTTAGCAGGAAACATAGATAGGGCAGCCTAGAAAGGTCAGTGCCGTCCTAACCATATCCAAGAACTGCGAATTTGTTGGTTATCTCTCTTTTTCTCTATGAGTTCATGGTGACCTATCCCTAACCCTAAGTGGAATTTTCCTCAAAAGGGATTTTCCCATGTATTTTAGCAGGAAACATAGATAGGGCAGCCTAGAAAAGTAAGTAACCTCCTAACCATTCCCTAGCACTCTGAATTTATTGGCAATGTCCATTTTGCTTTCCATGTTCATGGTGACCTAACCCTAATCCTAAGTGGAACTTTCCTCCAATCGGATTTTCCCATGCATTTTAGCAGGAAACATAGATAGGGCAGCCTTGAAAAGTAAGTGCCCTCCTAACCATTCCCAAGCACTCCGAATTTATTAGCAATGTCCATGTTTCCGTCCATGTTCATGGTGACCAACCCTAACCCTAAGTGGAATTTTCCTCCAATGGGATTCTTCCATGCATTTTAGCAGGAAACATAGATAGGGCAGTCTAGAACAGTAAGTTCCCTCCTAACCATATCCAAGCACTCCCAGATTGTTGCCGATGTCCATTTTTCTCTATGAGTTGATGGTGACCTAACCCTAATCCTAAGTGGAATTTTCCTCCAATCGGATTTTCCCATGCATTTTAGCAGGAAACATAGATAGGACAGCCTAGAAAAGTAAGTTCCCTCCTAACCATATCCAAGAGCTCCCAGTTTGTTGCCGATGTCCTTTTATCTCTATGCGTTCATGGTGACCTAACCCTAAACCTAAGTGGAATTTTCTCCAATGGGATTTTCCCATGTATTTTACCAGGAAATATAGACAGGGCAGCCTAGAAAAATCAGCGCCCCCCCTAACCATTCCCAAGCACTCCGAATTTTTTGCTGATCTCTATTTTTCTCTATGAGTTCACGGTGACCTAACCCTAACCCTAAATGGAATTTTCCTCCAATGGGATTTTCCATGTATTTTACCAGGAAATATAGATAGGGCAGCCTAGAAATTTCATTGCCCTCCTAACCATTCCCAAACATTCCGAATTTATTGGCAATGTCCATGTTTCTCTCCATTTTCATGGTGACCTAAACCTAACCCTAAGAGAAATTTTCCTCCAATGGGATTTCCCCATGAATTTTACCAGGAAACATAGATAGGGAAGCCTAGAAAACAAAGGGCCCTCCTAACCATTCCCAAGCACTCCGAATTTATTGGCAACGTCCATGTTGCTCTCCATGTTCATGGTGACCTAACCCTAATCCTAAGTGGAATTTTCCTCCAATCGGATTTTCCCATGCATTTTAGCAGGAAACATAGCTAGGGCAGCCTAGAAAAGTAAGTTCCCTCCTAACCATATCCAAGCACTCCCAGTTTGTTTCCGATGTCCATTTTTCTCTATGAGTTCATGGTGACCTAACCCTAATCCTAAGTGGAATTTTCCTCCAATGTGATTTTCCCATGTATTTTAGCAGGAAACATAGATACGGCAGCTTAGAAAAGTAAGTTCCCTCCTAACCATATCCAAGCACTCCCAGTTTGTTGCCGATGTCCATTTTTCTCTATGAGTTCATGGTGACCTAACCCTAAGTGGAATTTTCCTCCAATCGGATTTTCCCATGCATTTTAGCAGGAAACATAGATAGGGCAGCCTACAAAAGTAAGTTCCCTCCTAACAATACCCAAGCACTCCGAATTTTTTGGTAATCTCTATTTTTCTCTATGAGTTCATGCTGACCTAACCGTAACCCTAAGTGGAATTTTCCTCCAATGGGATTTTCCCATGTATTTAACAAGGAAACATAGATAGGGAGGCCTTCAAATGTAAGTGCGCACGTAACCGTTCCCAAGCACTCCGAATTTATTGGCAATGTCCATGTTGCTCTCCATGTTCATTGTGACCTAACCATAATCCTAAGTGGAACTTTCCCAGTTTGTTGCCGATGTCCATTTTTCTCTATGAGTTGATGGTGACCTGACTCTAACCCTAAGTGGAATTTTCCTCCAATGTGATTTTCCCATGTATTTTAGCAAGAAACATAGATAGGGAAGCCTAGAAAAGTAAGTGCCCTCCTAACCATTCCGAAGCACTCCGAATTTATTGGCAATGTCCATGTTGCTCTCCATGTTCATGGTGACCTAACCCTAATCCTAAGTGGAATTTTCCTCCAATGTGATTTTCCCATGTATTTTAGCAGGAAACATAGATACGGCAGCTTAGAAAAGTAAGTTCCCTCCTAACCATATCCAAGCACTCCCAGTTTGTTGCCGATGTCCATTTTTCTCTATGAGTTCATGGTGACCTAACCCTAAGTGGAATTTTCCTCCAATGCGATTTTCCCATGTATTTTAGCAGGAAACATTGATAGGGAAGCCCAGAAATTTCATTGCCCTCCTAACCATTCCCAACCACTACGAATTCATTGGCAATGTCCATGTTTCTGTCCATGTGCATGGTGATCTAACCCTAATCCTAAGTGGAATTTTCCTCCAATCGGATTTTCCCATGTATTTTAGCAGGAAACATAGATAGGGCAGCCTAGAAAAGTAAGTGCCCTCCTAACCATATCCAAGCATTCCCATTTTGTTGCCGATGTCCATTTTTCTCTATTAGTTGATAGTGACCTAACCCTAATCCTAAGTGAATTTTTCTCCAATCGGATTTTCCCATGCATTTTAGCAGGAAACATAGATAGGGCAGCCTACAAAAGTAAGTTCCCTCCTAACCATATCCAAGAGCTCCGAATTTTTTGGTGATCTCTATTTTTCTCTATGAGTTCACGGTGACCTAACCCTAACCCTAAGTGGAATTTTCCTCCAATGGGATTTTCCATGTATTTTACCAGGAAATATAGACAGGGCAGACTAGAAAAATCAGTGCCCCCCTAACCATATCCAAGCACTCCCAGTTTGTTGCCAATGTCCATTTTTCTCTTTGAGTTCATGGTGACCTAACCCTAAGTGGAATTTTCCTCCAATGGAATTTTCCCATGTATTTTAGCAGTAAACTCTGATAGGGCAGCCTAGAAAAGTAAGTGCCATCCAAACCATATCCAAGCACTCCCAGTTTGTTGCTGATGTCCATTTTTCTCTATGAGTTGCTGGTTACCTGACACTAATCCTAAGTGGAATTTTCCTCCAATGTGATTTTCTCATGTATTTTAGCAGGAAACATTGATAGGGAAGCCTAGAAATTTCATTGCCCTCCTAACCATTCCCAACCACTACGAATTCATTGGCAATGTCCATGTTTCTGTCCATGTGCATGGTGATCTAACCCTAATCCTAAGTGGAATTTTCCTCCAATCGGATTTTCCCATGCATTTTAGCAATAAACAAAGATACGGCAGCCTAGAAAAGTAAGTTCCCTCCTAACCATATCCAAGAGCTCCCAGTTTGTTGCCGATGTCCTTTTATCTCTATGCGTTCATGGTGACCTAACCCTAACCCTAAGTGGAATTTTCCTCCAATGGGATTTTCCCATGTATTTTAGCAATAAACAAAGATACGACATCCTAGAAAAGTAAGTTCCCTCCTAACCATATCCAAGAACTCCCAGATTGTTGCCGATGTCCATTTTTGTCTATGAGTTCATGCTGACCTAACCGTAACCCTAACTGGAATTTTCTCCAATGGGATTTTCCCATGTATTTTACCAGGAAATATAGACAGGGCAGCCTAGAAAAATCAGCGCCCCCCCCTAACCATTCCCAAGCACTTCGAATTTTTTGCTCATCTCTATTTTTCTCTATGAGTTCACGGTGACCTAACCCTAACCCTAAATGGAATTTTCCTCCAATGGGATTTTCCATGTATTTTACCAGGAAATATAGATAGGGCAGCCTAGAAATTTCATTGCCCTCCTAACCATTCCCAAACATTCCGAATTTATTGGCAATGTCCATGTTTCTCTCCATTTTCATGGTGACCTAAACCTAACCCTAAGAGAAATTTTCCTCCAATGGGATTTCCCCATGAATTTTACCAGGAAACATAGATAGAGAAGCCTAGAAAACAAAGGGCCCTCCTAACCATTCCCAAGCACTCCGAATTTATTGGCAATGTCCATGTTGCTCTCCATGTTCATGGTGACCTAACCCTAATCCTAAGTGGAATTTTCCTCCAATCGGATTTTCCCATGCATTTTAGCAGGAAACATAGATAGGGCAGCCTAGAAAAGTAAGTTCCCTCCTAACCATGTCCAAGCACTCCCAGTTTGTTGCCGATGTCCATTTTTCTCTATGAGTTCATGGTGACCTAACCCTAACCCTAAGTGGAATTTTCCTCCAATGGGATTTTCCCATGTATTTTAGCAGGAAAAATAGATACGGCAGCCTAGAAAAGTAAGTTCCCTCCTAACCATATCCAAGCACTCCCAGTTTTTTGCTGATGTCCATTTTTCTCTATGAGTTCATGTTGACCTAAACCTAACCCTGAGTGGAATTTTCCTCCAATGTGATTTTCCAATGTATTTTAGCAGGAAAGATAGATAGGGCAGCCTAGAAAAGTAAGTGCCCTCCTAACCATACCCAAGCACTCCCAGTTTGTTGCCAATGTCCATTTTTCTCTATGAGTTCATGGTGACCTAACCCTAACTCTAAGTGTAATTTTCCTCCAGTGGGATTTTCCCATGTATTTTAGCAGTAAACACTGATAGGGCAGCCTAGAAAAGTCAATGCCATCCTAACCATATCCAAGCACTCCCAGTTTGTTGCGGATGTCCATTTTTCTCTCTGAGTTGATGGTGACCTAACCCTAATCCTAAGTGGAATTTTCCTCCAATCGGATTTTCCCATGCATTTTAGCTGGAAACATAGATAGGGCAGCCTAGAAAAGTAAGTTCCCTCCTAACCATATCCAAGAACTCCCAGATTGTTGCCGATGTCCATTTTTCTCTATGAGTTCATGCTGACCTAACCGTAACCCTAGCTGGAATTTTCCCCAATGGGATTTTCCCATGTATTTTACCAGGAAATATAGACAGGGCAGCCTAGAAAAATCAGCGCCCCCCTAACCATACCCAAGCACTCCGAATTTTTTGGTGATCTCTATTTTTCTCTATGAGTTCACGGTGACCTAACCCTAACCCTAAATGGAATTTTCCTCCAATGTGATTTTCCATGTATTTTACCAGGAAACATAGATAGGGCAGCCTAGAAAAGTAAGTTCCCTCCTAACCATGTCCAAGCACTCCCAGATTGTTGTCGATGTCCATTTTTCTCTATGAGTTCATGGGGACCTAACCCTAACCCTAAGTGGAATTTTCCTCCAATCGGATTTTCCCATGCATTTTAGCAGGAAACATAGCTAGGGCAGCCTAGAAAAGTAAGTTCCCTCCTAACCATATCCAAGCACTCCCAGTTTGTTTCTGATGTCCATTTTTCTCTATGAGTTGATAGTAAGCTAACCCTAACCCTAAGTCGAATTTTCCTCCAATGCGATTTTCCCATGTATTTTACCAGGAAAAATAGATAGGGCAGCCTACAAAATTAAGTTCCCTCCTAACAATACCCAAGCACTCCGAATTTTTTGGTAATCTCTATTTTTCTCTATGAGTTCATGCTGACCTAACCGTAACCCTAAGTGGAATTTTCCTCCAATGGGATTTTCCCACGTATTTTACCAGGAAATATAGATAGGGCAGCCTAGAAATTTCATTGCCCTCCTAACCATTCCCAACCACTCCGAATTTATTGGCAATGTCCATGTTGCTCTCCATGTTCATGGTGACCTAACCCTAACCCTAAGTTGAATTTTCCTCCAATGGGATTTTCCCATGTATTTAACAAGGAAACATAGATAGGGAGGCCTTCAAATGTAAGTGCGCACGTAACCGTTCCCAAGCACTCCGAATTTATTGGCAATGTCCATGTTGCTCTCCATGTTCATGGTGACCTAACCCTAATCCTAAGTGGAATTTTCCTCCAATGGGATTTTCCCATGTATTTTAGCAGGAAAGATAGATAGGGCAGCCTAGCAAAGTAAGTGCCCTCCTAACCATTCCCAAGCACTCCGAATTTATTGGCAATGCCCATGTTTCTCTCCATGTTCATGGTGACCTAACCCTAATCCTAAGTGGAACTTTCCTCCAATCGGATTTTCCGATGCATTTTAGCTGGAAACATAGATAGGGCAGCCTAGAAAAGTAAGTTCCCTCCTAACCATATCCAAGCACTCCCAGTTTGTTCCCGATGTCCATTTTTCTCTATGAGTTCATGGTGACCAAACCCTAACTCTAAGTGGAATTTTCCTCCAATGGGATTTTCCCATGTATTTTAGCAGTAAACACTGATAGGGCAGCCTAGAAAGGTCAGTGCCGTCCTAACCATATCCAAGAACTGCGAATTTGTTGGTTATCTCTCTTTTTCTCTATGAGTTCATGGTGACCTAACCCTAACCCTAAGTGGAATTTTCCTCCAATCGGATTTTCCCATGCATTTTAGCTGGAAACATAGATAGGGCAGCCTAGAAAAGTAAGTTCCCTCCTAACCATATCCAAGCACTCCCAGTTTGTTCCCGATGTCCATTTTTCTCTATGAGTTCATGGTGACCAAACCCTAACTCTAAGTGGAATTTTCCTCCAATGGGATTTTCCCATGTATTTTAGCAGTAAACACTGATAGGGCAGCCTAGAAAGGTCAGTGCCATCCTAACCATATCCAAGCACTCCCAGTTTGTTGCGGATGTCCATTTTTCTCTCTGAGTTGATGGTGACCTAACCCTAATCCTAAGTGGAATTTTCCTCCAATCGGATTTTCCCATGCATTTTAGCTGGAAACATAGATAGGGCAGCCTAGAAAAGTAAGTTCCCTCCTAACCATATCCAAGAACTCCCAGATTGTTGCCGATGTCCATTTTTCTCTATGAGTTCATGCTGACCTAACCGTAACCCTAGCTGGAATTTTCCCCAATGGGATTTTCCCATGTATTTTACCAGGAAATATAGACAGGGCAGCCTAGAAAAATCAGCGCCCCCCTAACCATACCCAAGCACTCCGAATTTTTTGGTGATCTCTATTTTTCTCTATGAGTTCACGGTGACCTAACCCTAACCCTAAATGGAATTTTCCTCCAATGTGATTTTCCATGTATTTTACCAGGAAACATAGATAGGGCAGCCTAGAAAAGTAAGTTCCCTCCTAACCATGTCCAAGCACTCCCAGATTGTTGTCGATGTCCATTTTTCTCTATGAGTTCATGGGGACCTAACCCTAACCCTAAGTGGAATTTTCCTCCAATCGGATTTTCCCATGCATTTTAGCAGGAAACATAGCTAGGGCAGCCTAGAAAAGTAAGTTCCCTCCTAACCATATCCAAGCACTCCCAGTTTGTTTCTGATGTCCATTTTTCTCTATGAGTTGATAGTAAGCTAACCCTAACCCTAAGTCGAATTTTCCTCCAATGCGATTTTCCCATGTATTTTACCAGGAAAAATAGATAGGGCAGCCTACAAAATTAAGTTCCCTCCTAACAATACCCAAGCACTCCGAATTTTTTGGTAATCTCTATTTTTCTCTATGAGTTCATGCTGACCTAACCGTAACCCTAAGTGGAATTTTCCTCCAATGGGATTTTCCCACGTATTTTACCAGGAAATATAGATAGGGCAGCCTAGAAATTTCATTGCCCTCCTAACCATTCCCAACCACTCCGAATTTATTGGCAATGTCCATGTTGCTCTCCATGTTCATGGTGACCTAACCCTAACCCTAAGTTGAATTTTCCTCCAATGGGATTTTCCCATGTATTTAACAAGGAAACATAGATAGGGAGGCCTTCAAATGTAAGTGCGCACGTAACCGTTCCCAAGCACTCCGAATTTATTGGCAATGTCCATGTTGCTCTCCATGTTCATGGTGACCTAACCCTAATCCTAAGTGGAATTTTCCTCCAATGGGATTTTCCCATGTATTTTAGCAGGAAAGATAGATAGGGCAGCCTAGCAAAGTAAGTGCCCTCCTAACCATTCCCAAGCACTCCGAATTTATTGGCAATGCCCATGTTTCTCTCCATGTTCATGGTGACCTAACCCTAATCCTAAGTGGAACTTTCCTCCAATCGGATTTTCCGATGCATTTTAGCTGGAAACATAGATAGGGCAGCCTAGAAAAGTAAGTTCCCTCCTAACCATATCCAAGCACTCCCAGTTTGTTCCCGATGTCCATTTTTCTCTATGAGTTCATGGTGACCAAACCCTAACTCTAAGTGGAATTTTCCTCCAATGGGATTTTCCCATGTATTTTAGCAGTAAACACTGATAGGGCAGCCTAGAAAGGTCAGTGCCGTCCTAACCATATCCAAGAACTGCGAATTTGTTGGTTATCTCTCTTTTTCTCTATGAGTTCATGGTGACCTAACCCTAACCCTAAGTGGAATTTTCCTCGAAAGGAATTTTCCCATGTATTTTAGCAGGAAACATAGATAGGGCAGCCTAGAAAAATAAGTACCCTCCTAACCATTCCCTAGCACTCTGAATTTATTGGCAATGTCCATTTTGCTTTCCATGTTCATGGTGACCTAACCCTAATCCTAAGTGGAACTTTCCTCCAATCGGATTTTCCGATGCATTTTAGCTGGAAACATAGATAGGGCAGCCTAGAAAAGTAAGTTCCCTCCTAACCATATCCAAGAACTCCCAGATTGTTGCCGATGTCCATTTTTCTCTATGAGTTCATGCTGACCTAACCGTAACCCTAACTGGAATTTTCTCCAATGGGATTTTCCCATTTATTTTACCAGGAAATATAGACAGGGCAGCCTAGAAAAATCAGCGCCCCCCTAACCATACCCAAGCACTCCGAATTTTTTGGTGATCTCTATTTTTCTCTATGAGTTCACGGTGACCTAACCCTAACCCTAAATGGAATTTTCCTCCAATGGGATTTTCCATGTATTTTACCAGGAAATATAGATAGGGCAGCCTAGAAATTTCATTGCCCTCCTAACCATTCCCAAACATTCCGAATTTATTGGCAATGTCCATGTTTCTCTCCATTTTCATGGTGACCTAAACCTAACCCTAAGATAAATTTTCTTCCAATGTGATTTCCCCATGCATTTTACCAGGAAACATAGATAGGAAAGCCTAGAAAAGTAAGTTCCCTCCTAACCATATCCAAGCACTCCCAGTTTGTTGCCAATGTCTACTTTTCTCTATGAGTTCATGGTTACCTAACCCTAACTCTAAGTGTAATTTTCCTCCAGTGGGATTTTCCCATGTATTTTAGCAGTAAACACTGATAGGGCAGCCTAGAAAAGTCAATACCATCCTAACCATACCCAAGCACTCCGAATTTTTTGGTGATCTCTATTTTTCTCTATGAGTTCACGGTGACCTAACACTAACCCTAAATGGAATTTTCCTCCAATGGGATTTTCCATGTATTTTACCAGGAAACATAGATAGGGCAGCCTAGAAAAGTAAGTTCCCTCCTAACCATGTCCAAGCACTCCGAATTTATTAGCAATGTCCATGTTTCCCTCCATGTTCATGGTGACCTAACCCTAATCCTAAGTGGAATTTTCCTCCAATCGCATTTTCCCATGCATCTTAGCAGGAAACATAGATAGGGCAGTCTAGAAAAGTAAGTTCCCTCCTAACCATATCCAAGCACTCCCAGATTGTTGCCGATGTCCATTTTTCTCTATGAGTTCATGGTGACCTAACCCTAATCCTAAGTGGAATTTTCCTCCAATGGGATTTTCCCATGTATTTTACCAGGAAACATAGATAGGGAAGCCTTGAAAAGTAAGTGCCATCCTAACCATTCCCAAGCACTCCGAATTTATTAGCAATGTCCATGTTTCCCTCCATGTTCATGGTGACCTAACCCTAATCCTAAGTGGAATTTTCCTCCAATCGGATTTTCCCATGTATTTTAGCAGGAAACATAGATAGGGCAGCCTAGAAAAGTAAGTGCCCTCCTAACCATATCCAAGCATTCCCATTTTGTTGCCGATGTCCATTTTTCTCTATGAGTTGATAGTGACCTAACCCTAATCCTAAGTGAATTTTTCTCCAATCGGATTTTCCCATGCATTTTAGGAGGAAACAAAGATAGGGCAGCCTAGAAATTTCATTGCCCTCCTAACCATTCCCAAGCACTCCGAATTTATTGGCAATGTCCATGTTGCTCTCCATGTTCATGGTGACCTAACCCTAATCCTTAGTGGAATTTTCCTCTAATCGGATTTTCCCATGCATTTTAGCAGGAAACATAGATAGGGAAGACTAGAAATGTAAGTGCCCTCCTAACCATTCCCAAGCACTCCGAATTTATTGGCAATGTCCATGTTGCTCTCCATGTTCATGGTGACCTAACCCTAATCCTTAGTGGAATTTTCCTCTAATCGGATTTTCCCATGCATTTTAGCAGGAAATATAGATAGGGCAGCCTAGAAAGTTCATTGCCCTCCTAACCATTTCCAACCAATCCGAATTTATTGGCAATGTCCATTTTTCTCTATGAGTTCATGGTGACCTAACCCTAACTCTTAGTGGAATTTTCTTCCAATGGGATTTTCCCATGCATTTTAGCAGTAAACATACATAGGGCAGCCTAGAAAAGTAAGTTCCCTCCTAACCATATCCAAGCACTCCCAGTTTGTTGCCAATGTCCATTTTTCTCTTTGAGTTCATGGTGACCTGACCCTAATCCTAAGTGGAATTTTCCTCCGATGGGATTTTCCCATGTATTTTAGCAGGAAACTTAGATAGGGCAGCCTAGAAAAGTCAATGCCCTCCTTACCATAACCAAGCACTGCGAATTTGTTGTTTATCTCTATTTTTCTCTATGAGTTCATGGTGACCTAACCCTAATCCTAAGTGGAATTT
The DNA here is from genome assembly GCA_034064705.1 of Bothrops alternatus. Taxonomy (NCBI): domain Eukaryota; kingdom Metazoa; phylum Chordata; class Lepidosauria; order Squamata; family Viperidae; genus Bothrops; species Bothrops alternatus. Next base: position 2,813,165 of record JARGCV010000165.1, read on the forward strand.
TCCTCCAATCGCATTTTCCCATGCATCTTAGCAGGAAACATAGATAGGGCAGTCTAGAAAAGTAAGTTCCCTCCTAACCATATCCAAGCACTCACAGATTGTTGCCGATGTCCATTTTTCTCTATGAGTTCATGGTGACCTAACCCTAATCCTAAGTGGAATTTTCCTCCAATGGGATTTTCCCATGTATTTTACCAGGAAACATAGATAGGGAAGCCTTGAAAAGTAAGTGCCATCCTAACCATTCCCAAGCACTCCGAATTTATTAGCAATGTCCATGTTTCCCTCCATGTTCATGGTGACCTAACCCTAATCCTAAGTGGAATTTTCCTCCAATCTCATTTTCCCATGCATCTTAGCAGGAAACATATATAGGGCAGTCTAGAAAAGTAAGTTCCCTCCTAACCATATCCAAGCACTCCCAGATTGTTGCCGATGTCCATTTTTCTCTATGAGTTCATGGTGACCTAACCCTAATCCTAAGTGGAATTTTCCTCCAATCGGATTTTCCCATGTATTTTAGCAGGAAACATAGATAGGGCAGCCTAGAAAAGTAAGTGCCCTCCTAACCATATCCAAGCATTCCCATTTTGTTGCCGATGTCCATTTTTCTCTATGAGTTGATAGTGACCTAACCCTAATCCTAAGTGAATTTTTCTCCAGTCGGATTTTCCCATGCATTTTAGGAGGAAACAAAGATAGGGCAGCCTAGAAATTTCATTGCCCTCCTAACCATTCCCAAGCGCTCCGAATTTATTGGCAATGTCCATGTTGCTCTCCATGTTCATGGTGACCTAACCCTAATCCTTAGTGGAATTTTCCTCTAATCGGATTTCCCCATGCATTTTAGCAGGAAACATAGATAGGGAAGACTAGAAATGTAAGTGCCCTCCTAAGCATTCCCAAGCACTCCGAATTTATTGGCAATGTCCATGTTGCTCTCCATGTTCATGGTGACCTAACCCTAATCCTTAGTGGAATTTTCCTCTAATCGGATTTTCCCATGCATTTTAGCAGGAAATATAGATAGGGCAGCCTAGAAAGTTCATTGCCCTCCTAACCATTTCCAACCAATCCGAATTTATTGGCAATGTCCATTTTTCTCTATGAGTTCATGGTGACCTAACCCTAACTCTTAGTGGAATTTTCTTCCAATGGGATTTTCCCATGCATTTTAGCAGTAAACATACATAGGGCAGCCTAGAAAAGTAAGTTCCCTCCTAACCATATCCAAGCACTCCCAGTTTGTTGCCAATGTCCATTTTTCTCTTTGAGTTCATGGTGACCTGACCCTAATCCTAAGTGGAATTTTCCTCCGATGGGATTTTCCCATGTATTTTAGCAGGAAACTTAGATAGGGCAGCCTAGAAAAGTAAGTGCCCTCCTAACCATATCCAAGCATTCCCATTTTGTTGCCGATGTCCATTTTTCTCTATGAGTTGATAGTGACCTAACCCTAATCCTAAGTGAATTTTTCTCCAATCGGATTTTCCCATGCATTTTAGGAGGAAACAAAGATAGGGCAGCCTAGAAATTTCATTGCCCTCCTAACCATTCCCAAGCACTCCGAATTTATTGGCAATGTCCATGTTGCTCTCCATGTTCATGGTGACCTAACCCTAATCCTTAGTGGCATTTTCCTCTAATCGGATTTTCCCATGCATTTTAGCAGGAAACATAGATAGGGAAGACTAGAAATGTAAGTGCCCTCCTAACCATTCCCAAGCACTCCGAATTTATTGGCAATGTCCATGTTGCTCTCCATGTTCATGGTGACCTAACCCTAATCCTTAGTGGAATTTTCCTCTAATCGGATTTTCCCATGCATTTTAGCAGGAAATATAGATAGGGCAGCCTAGAAAGTTCATTGCCCTCCTAACCATTTCCAACCAATCCGAATTTATTGGCAATGTCCATTTTTCTCTATGAGTTCATGGTGACCTAACCCTAACTCTTAGTGGAATTTTCTTCCAATGGGATTTTCCCATGCATTTTAGCAGTAAACATACATAGGGCAGCCTAGAAAAGTAAGTTCCCTCCTAACCATATCCAAGCACTCCCAGTTTGTTGCCAATGTCCATTTTTCTCTTTGAGTTCATGGTGACCTGACCCTAATCCTAAGTGGAATTTTCCTCCGATGGGATTTTCCCATGTATTTTAGCAGGAAACTTAGATAGGGCAGCCTAGAAAAGTCAATGCCCTCCTTACCATAACCAAGCACTGCGAATTTGTTGTTTATCTCTATTTTTCTCTATGAGTTCATGGTGACCTAACCCTAACCCTAAGTGGAATTTTCCTCCAATGGGATTTTCCCATGTATTTTAGCAGGAAACATAGATAGGGCAGCCTAGAAAAGTAAGTGGCCTCCTAACCATTCCCTAGCACTCCAAATTTATTGGCAATGTCCATTTTTCTCTATGAGTTGATGGTGACCTAACCCTAACCCTAAGTGGAATTTTCCTCCAAAGGGATTTTCCATGTATTTTACCAGGAAATATAGATAGGGCAGCCTAGAAATTTCATTGCCCTCCTAACCATTCCCAACCACTCCGAATTTATTGGCAATGTCCATGTTGCTCTCCATGTTCATGGTGACCTAACCCTAACCCTAAGAGGAATTTTTCTTCATTGGGATTTTCCCATGTATTTAACCAGGAAACATAGATAGGGAAGCCTAGAAATGTAAGTGCCCTCCTAACCATTGCTAAGCACTCCGAATTTATTGGCAATGTCCATGTTGCTCTCCATGTTCATGGTGACCTAACCCTAACCCTAAGTGGAATTTTTCTCCAATGGGATTTTCCCATGTATTTAACCATGAAACATAGATAGGGAAGCCTAGAAATATAAGTGCCCTCCTAACCATACCCAAGCACTCTGAATTTATTGGCAATGTCCATGTTGCTCTCCATGTTCATGGTGACCTAACCCTAATCCTAAGTGGAATTTTCCTCCGATGGGACTTTCCCATGTATTTTAGCAGGAAACATAGATAGGGCAGCCTAGAAAAGTCAATGCCCTCCTTACCATAACCAAGCACTGCGAATTTGTTGTTTATCTCTATTTTTCCTCTATGAGTTCATGGTGACCTAACCCTAACCCTAAGTGGAATTTTCCTCCAATGGGATTTTCCCATGTATTTTAGCAGGAAAGATAGATAGGGCAGCCTAGAAAAGTAAGTTCCCTCCTAACCATATCCAAGCACTCCCAGTTTGTTGCCAATGTCCATTTTTCTCTATGAGTTCATGGTGAGCTAACCCTAACCCTAAGTGGAATTTTCCTCCAATGGGATTTTCCATGTATTTTACCAGGAAATATAGATAGGGCAGCCTAGAAATTTCATTGCCCTCCTAACCATTCCCAACCACTCCGAATTTATTGGCAATATCCATGTTGCGCTCCATGTTCATGGTGACCTAACCCTAACCCTAAGTGGAATTTTTCTTCATTGGGATTTTCCCATGTATTTAAAAAGGAAACATAGTTAGGGAAGCCTAGAAATGTAAGTGCCCTCCTAACCATTCCCAAGCACTCCCAATTTATTGGCAATGTCCATGTTGCTCTCCATGTTCATGGTGACCTAACCCTAATCCTTAGTGGAATTTTCCTCTAATCGGATTTTCCCATGCATTTTAGCAGGAAATATAGATAGGGCAGCCTAGAAAGTTCATTGCCCTCCTAACCATTTCCAACTAATCCGAATTTATTGGCAATGTCCATTTTTCTCTATGAGTTCATGGTGACCTAACCCTAACTCTTAGTGGAATTTTCTTCCAATGGGATTTTCCCATGCATTTTAGCAGTAAACATACATAGGGCAGCCTAGAAAAGTAAGTTCCCTCCTAACCATATCCAAGCACTCCCAGTTTGTTGTCAATGTTGTCCATTTTTCTCTTTGAGTTCATGGTGACCTGACCCTAATCCTAAGTGGAATTTTCCTCCGATGGGATTTTCCCATGTATTTTAGCAGGAAACATAGATAGGGCAGCCTAGAAAAGTCAATGCCCTCCTTACCATAACCAAGCACTGCGAATTTGTTGTTTATCTCTATTTTTCTCTATGAGTTCATGGTGACCTAACCCTAACCCTAAGTGGAATTTTCCTCCAATGGGATTTTCCCATGCATTTTAGCAGGAAAGATAGATAGGGCAGTCTAGAAAAGTAAGTTCCCTCCTAACCATATCCAAGCACTCCCAGTTTCTTGCCGATGTCCATTTTTCTCTATGAGTTCATGGTGACCTGACCCTAACCCTAAGTGGAAATTTCCTCCAATGGGATTTTCCCATGTATTTTAGCAGTAAACACTGATAGGGCAGCCTAGAAAGGTCAGTGCCATCCTAACGATATCCAAGCACTCCCAGTTTGTTGCCGATGTCCATTTTTCTCTATGAGTTGATGGTGACCTGACCCTAACCCTAAGTGGAATTTTCCTCCAATGGGATTTTCCCATGCATTTTAGCAGGAAACATAGATAGGGTAGCCTAGAAAAATAAGTTCCCTCCTAAGCATATCCAAGCACTCCCAGTTTGTTGCTGATGTCCATTTTTCTCTATGAGTTCATGGTGACCTAACCCTAATCCTTAGTGGAATTTTCCTGGATTTGGATTTTCCCATGTATTTTACCAGGAAACATAGATAGGGCAGCCTAGAAAAGTAAGTTCCCTCCTAACCATATCCAACCACTCCCAGATGGTTGCCAATGTCCGTTTTTCTCTATGAGTTCATGGTGACCTAACCCTAACCCTAAGTGGAATTTTCCTCCAATCGGATTTTCCCATGCATTTTAGCAGGAAAAATAGATAGGGTAGCCTAGAAAAGTAAGTTCCCTCCTAACCATATCCAAGCACTCCCAGTTTGTTGCCGATGTCCATTTATCTCTATGAGTTCATGGTGACCTAACCCTAAATGGAATTTTCCTCCAATGGGATTTTCCCATGTATTTTACCAGGAAATATAGACAGGGCAGCCTAGAAAAATCAGTGCCCCCCTAACCATACCCAAGCACTCCGAATTTTTTTGTGATCTCTATTTTTCTCTATGAGTTCACGGTGACCTAACCCTTACCCTATGTGGAATTTTCCTCCAATGGGATTTTCCATGTATTTTACCAGGAAATATAGATAGGGCAGCCTAGAAATTTCATTGCCCTCCTAACCATTCCCAACCACTCTGAATTTATTGGCAATGTCCCTGTTTCTCTCCATGTTCATGGTGACCTAACCCTAACCCTTAGTGGAATTTTCCTCCAATGGGATTTTCCCATGTATTTTAGCAGGAAACATAGATAGGGTAGCCTAGAAAAGTATGTTCCCTCCTAACTGTTCTGTCTGGCCCCTCTCAGCTCATTAAAATCCACATAAATATGTCTTTAAGAGGTGTATTTAACACATTTCAAAAGAATTCACTTCAAAGCACGCTGCTCGCATTTTGCTGGCAGAAACAGCCAAGTCTCATTTATTTACATTTAGATTAAAACATGCTCCTTCCACACCTTCCAATTAACTCACTCTTTCTTTATCACATTGGCCAAGACCTCATTATTCTCCCGTAGATTTCCAAAACATCAGAAGACTGAATTCAAACGCACGGCTCCAGATATCAGGCTACTCCTTGATTAACGTTGCTCGTGACAAAGGCGTAGTCTCTCTGTCCCCTTCTAATATAGTGTCCGATACGTCACTTCCCCCCATTACTTCCTTTTTCCACTTAACTGACACCTTCGTTTATCAAACCTTCGGAATCTCGGATCAAGCCATCTATCTTCTTGATCCAAATCTGACCCCTCACTTTGTGAATCTGACCCAGACTGCCTGTAAATCTCCTCCCTGTCTGGCTCAGCTGCCGGGAGGGGAAAATACCCAGAGGGGCCTGGCTGCTCTTCCTCGGCTGCCGGGAGGGGAAAACACCCAGAGGGGCCTGGCTGCTGATCCTCATCCTCTGATACTTCCCAAGCTGGTCTAGGGACACTCACAACACTAACCATATCCAAGCACTCCCAGTTTGTTGCCGATGTCCATTTTTCTCTATGAGTTTACGGTGACCTAACCCTAACCCTAAGTGGAATTTTCCTCCAATGGGATTTTCCATGTATTTTACCAGGAAATATAGATAGGGCAGCCTAGAAAATTCAATGACCTCCTTACCATAACCAAGCACTCCAAATTTATTGGCAATGTCCATTTTGCTTTCCATGTTCATGGTGACCTAACCCTAACCCTTAGTGGAATTTTCTTCCAATTGGATTTTCCCATGTATTTTAGCAGGAAATATAGATAGGGCAGCCTAGAAAGTAAGTTCCCTCCTAACCATATCCAAGCACTCCCAGTTTGTTGCCGATGTCCATTTTTCTCTATGAGTTCATGGTGACCTAACCCTAACCCTAAGTGGAATTTTCCTCCAATGGGATTTTCCCATGTATTTTAGCAGGAAACATAGACAGGGCAGCCTCGGAAAGTCAGTGCCCTCCTAACCATACACAAGCACTCTGAATTTATTGGCAATATCCATGTTTCTGTCCATGTTCATGGTGACCTAACCCTAATCCTAAGTGGAATTTTCCTCCAATGGGATTTTCCCATGCATTTTAGCAGGAAACATAGACAGGGCAGCCTAGGAAAGTCAGTGCCCTCCTAACCATTCCCAACCACTCTGAATTTATTGGCAATGTCCATGTTTCTGTCCATGTTCATGGTGACCTAACCCTAATCCTAAGTGGAATTTTCCTCCAATGGGATTTTCCCATGTATTTTACCAGGAAACTTAGATAGGGAAGCCTAGAAAGTAAGTTCCCTCCTAACCATATCCAAGCACTCCCAGTTTGTTGCCGATGTCCATTTTTCTCTATGAGTTGATGGTGACCTGACCCTAACCCTAAGTGGAATTTTCCTCCAATGGGATTTTCCCATGTATTTTAGCAGTAAACACTGATAGGGCAGCCTAGAAAAATCAGTGCCGTCCTAACCATATCCAAGCACTCCCAGTTTGTTGCCGATGTCCATTTTTCTCTATGAGTTCATGGTGACTTGACCCTAACCCTAAGTGGAATTTTCCTCCAATGGGATTTTTCCATGTAGTTTAGCAGGAAACATAGATAGGGCAGCCTAGAAAAGTCAATGCCCTCCTTACCATAACCAAGCACTGCGAATTTGTTGTTTATCTCTATTTTTCTCTATGAGTTCATGGTGACCTAACCCTAACCCTTAGTGGAATTTTCTTCCAATTGGATTTTCCCATGTATTTTAGCAGGAAACATAGATAGGGCAACCTAGAAAAATAAGTGCCCTACTAACCAAACCCAAGCACTCCCAGTTTGTTGCCAATGTCCATTTTTCTCTATGAGTTCATGGTGACCTAACCCTAACCCTTAGTGGAATTTTCCTCCAATGGGATTTTCCCATGCATTTTAGCAGGAAATATAGATAGGGCAGCCTAGAAAAGTAAGTTCCCTCCTAACCATATCCAAGCACTCCCAGTTTGTTGCCAATGTCCATTTTTCTCTATGAGTTCGTGGTGACCTAACCCTAACCCTAAGTGGAATTTTCCTCCAATGGGATTTTCCCATGTTTTTTACCAGTAAACTCTGATAGGGCAGCCTAGAAAAGTCAGTGCCATCCTAACCATATCCAAGCACACCCAGTTTGTTGCCGATGTCCATTTTTCTCTATCAGTTGATGGTGACCTGACCCTAATCCTAAGTGGAATTTTCCTCCAATGTGATTTTCCCATGTATTTTAGGAGGAAACATAGATAGGGCAGCCTAGAAAGTAAGTTCCCTCCTAACCATATCCAAGCACTCCCAGTTTTTTGCTGATGTCCATTTTTCTCTATGAGTTCATGGTGCCCTAACCCTAACCCTATGTGGAATTTTCCTCCAATGGGATTTTCCCATGCATTTTAGCAGGAAAGATAGATAGGGCAGTCTAGAAAAGTAAGTTCCCTCCTAACCATATCCAAGCACTCCCAGTTTCTTGCCGATGTCCATTTTTCTCTTTGAGTTCATGGTGACCTGACCCTAACCCTAAGTGGAAATTTCCTCCAATGGGATTTTCCCATGTATTTTAGCAGTAAACACTGATAGGGCAGCCTAGAAAGGTCAGTGCCATCCTAACCATATCCAAGCACTCCCAGTTTGTTGCCGATGTCCATTTTTCTCTATGAGTTGATGGTGACCTGACCCTAACCCTAAGTGGAATTTTCCTCCAATGGGATTTTCCCATGTATTTTAGCAGGAAACTGACACTGGGCAGCCTAGAAAAGAAAGTGCCCTCCTAACCATTCCCTAGCACTCCAAATTTATTGGCTATGTTCATTTTGCTTTCCATGTTCATGGTGACCTAACCCTAACCCTTAGTGGAATTTTCTTCCAATTATATTTTCCCATGCATTTTAGCAGGAAACATAGATAGGGTAGCCTAGAAAAGTAAGTTCCCTCCTAAGCATATCCAAGCACTCCCAGTTTGTTGCTGATGTCCATTTTTCTCTATGAGTTCATGGTGACCTAACCCTAACCCTTAGTGGAATTTTCCTGGATTTGGATTTTTCCATGTATTTTACCAGGAAACATAGATAGGGCAGCCTAGAAAAGTAAGTTCCCTCCTAACCATATCCAACCACTCCCAGATGGTTGCCAATGTCCGTTTTTCTCTATGAGTTCATGGTGACCTAACCCTAACCCTAAGATAAATTTTCCTCCAATCGGATTTTCCCATGTATTTTAGCAGGAAAAATAGATAGGGTAGCCTAGAAAAGTAAGTTCCCTTCTAACCATATCCAAGCACTCCCAGTTTGTTGCCGATGTCCATTTATCTCTATGAGTTCATGGTGACCTAACCCTAAATGGAATTTTCCTCCAATGGGATTTTCCCATGTATTTTACCAGGAAATATAGACAGGGCAGCCTAGAAAAATCAGTGCCCCCCTAACCATACCCAAGCACTCCGAATTTTTTGGTGATCTCTATTTTTCTCTATGAGTTCACGGTGACCTAACCCTTACCCTAAGTGGAATTTTCCTCCAATGGGATTTTCCATGTATTTTACCAGGAAATATAGATAGGGCAGCCTAGAAAATTCAATGACCTCCATACCATAACCAAGCACTCCGAATTTATTGGCAATGTCCATTTTGCTTTCCATGTTCATTGTGACCTAACCCTAACCCTTAGTGGAATTTTCCTCCAATTGGATTTTCCCATGTATTTTAGCAGGAAACATAGATAGGGCAGCCTAGAAAAGTAAGTGCCCTCCTAACCATACCCAAGCACTCCGAATTTGTTGGTGATCTCTATTTTTCTCTATGAGTTCATGATGACCTAACCTTAACCCTAAATGGAATTTTCCTCCAATGGGATTTTCCCATGTATTTTACCAGGAAATATGGATAGGACAGCCTAGAAAAGTAAGTGCCCTCCTAACCATTTCTAAGCATTCCCAGTTTGTTGCTGATGTGCATTTTCTCTATGACTTCATGGTGACCTAACCCTAACCCTACGTTGAATTTTCCTCCAATGGGATTTTCCCATGTATTTTGCCAGGAAATATAGATAGGGAAGCCTTGAAAAGTAAGTGCCCTCCTAACCATTCCCAAGCACTCCGAATTTATTGGCAATGTCCATGTTTCTGTCCATGTTCATGCTGACCTAACCGTAACCCTAAGTGGAATTTTCCTCCAATGGGATTTTCCCATGTATTTTACCAGGAAATATAGACAGGGCAGGCTAGAGAAATCAGTGCCCCCCTAACCATACCCAAGCACTCCGAATTTTTTGGTGATCTCTATTTTTCTCTATGAGTTCACGGTGACCTAACCCTTACCCTAAGTGGAATTTTCCTCCAATGGGATTTTCCAATGGGATTTCCCATGTATTTTACCAGGAATTATAGATAGGGCAGTCTAGAAATTTCATTGCCCTCCAAACCATTCCCAAGCACTCCAAATTTATTGGCAATGTCCATGTTGCTCTCCATGTTCATGGTGACCTAACCCTAATCCTAAGTGGAATTTTCCTCCAATCGGATTTTCCCATGCATTTTAGCAGGAAACAAAGATAGGGCAGCCTAGAAATTTCATTGCCCTCCTAACCATTCCCAAGCACTCCGAATTTATTGGCAATGTCCATGTTTCTCTCCATGTTCATGGTGACCTAACCCTAACCCTAAGTGGAATTTTCCTCCAATGGGATTTTCCATGTATTTTACCAGGAAATATAGATAGGGCAGCCTAGAAAATTCAATGCCCTCCTTACCATAACCAAGCACTGCGAATTTGTTGTTTATCTCTATTTTTCTCTATGAGTTCATGGTGACCTAACCCTAACCCTAAGTGGAATTTTCCTCCAATGGGATTTTCCCATGTATTTTAGCAGGAAACTTAGATAGGGCAGCCTAGAAAAGTCAATGCCCTCCTTACCATAAGCAAGCACTGCGAATTTGTTGTTTATCTCTATTTTTCTCTATGAGTTCATGGTGACCTAACCCTAACCCTAAGTGGAATTTTCCTCCAATGGGATTTTCCATGTATTTTACCAGGAATTATAGATAGGGCAGTCTAGAAATTTCATTGCCCTCCTAACCATTCCCAAGCACTCCGAATTTATTGGCAATGTCCATGTTCCTCTCCATGTTCATGGTGACCTAACCCTAATCCTAAGTGGAATTTTCCTCCAATCGGATTTTCCCATGCATTTTAGCAGGAAACAAAGATAGGGCAGCCTAGAAATTTCATTGCCCTCCTAACCATTCCCAAGCACTCCGAATTTATTGGCAATGTCCATGTTGCTCTCCATGTTCATGGTGACCTAACCCTAATCCTTAGTGGAATTTTCCTCTAATCGGATTTTCCCATGCATTTTAGCAGGAAATATAGATAGGGCAGCCTAGAAAGTTCATTGCCCTCCTAACCATATCCAACCACTCCGAATTTATTGGCAATGTCCATTTTTCTCTATGAGTTAATGGTGACCTAACCCTAACTCTTAGTGGAATTTTCCTCCAATGGGATTTTCCCATGCATTTTAGCAGTAAACATACATAGGGCAGCCTAGAAAAGTAAGTTCCCTCCTAACCATATCCAAGCACTCCCAGTTTGTTGCCAATGTCCATTTTTCTCTTTGAGTTCATGGTGACCTGACCCTAATCCTAAGTGGAATTTTCCTCCGATGGGATTTTCCCATGTATTTTAGCAGGAAACTTAGATAGGGCAGCCTAGAAAAGTCAATGCCCTCCTTACCATAACCAAGCACTGCGAATTTGTTGTTTATCTCTATTTTTCTCTATGAGTTCATTGTGACTTAACCCTAACCCTAAGTGGAATTTTCCTCCAATGGGATTTTCCCATGTATTTTAGCAGGAAACATAGATAGGGCAGCCTAAAAAAGTAAGTGGCCTCCTAACCATTCCCTAGCACTCCAAATTTATTGGCAATGTCCATTTTTCTCTATGAGTTCATGGTGACCTAACCCTAAGTGGAATTTTCCTCCAATGGGATTTTCCCATGTATTTTACCAGGAAATATAGATAGGGCAGCCTAGAAAAATTAGTGCCCCCCTAACCATACCCAAGCACTCCGAATTTTTTGGTGATCTCTATTTTCCTCTATGAGTTCACGGTGACCTAACCCTAACCCTAAGTGGAATTTTCCTCCAATGGGATTTTCCATGTATTTTACCAGGAAATATAGATAGGGATGCCTAGAAATTTCATTGCCGTCCTAACCATTCCCAACCACTCTGAATTTATTGGCAATGTCCATGTTTCTCTCCATGTTCATGGTGACCTAACCCTAACCCTAAGTGGAATTTTCCTCCAATGGGATTTTCCATGTATTTTACCAGGAAATATAGATAGGGCAGCCTAGAAAATTCAATGCCCTCCTTACCATAACCAAGCACTGCGAATTTGTTGTTTATCTCTATTTTTCTCTATGAGTTCATGGTGACCTGACCCTAACCCTAAGTGGAATTTTCCTCCAATGGGATTTTCCATGTATTTTACCAGGAATTATAGATAGGGCAGTCTAGAAATTTCATTGCCCTCCTAACCATTCCCAAGCACTCCGAATTTATTGGCAATGTCCATGTTGCTCTCCATGTTCATGGTGACCTAACCCTAATCCTAAGTGGAATTTTCCTCCAATCGGATTTTCCCATGCATTTTAGCAGGAAACAAAGATAGGGCAGCCTAGAAATTTCATTGCCCTCCTAACCATTCCCAAGCACTCCGAATTTATTGGCAATGTCCATGATGCTCTCCATGTTCATGGTGACCTAACCCTAATCCTTAGTGGAATTTTCCTCTAATCGGATTTTCCCATGCATTTTAGCAGGAAACATAGATAGGGAAGACTAGAAATGTAAGTGCCCTCCTAACCATTCCCAAGCACTCCGAATTTATTGGCAATGTCCATGTTGCTCTCCATGTTCATGGTGACCTAACCCTAATCCTTAGTGGAATTTTCCTCTAATCGGATTTTCCCATGCATTTTAGCAGGAAATATAGATAGGGCAGCCTAGAAAGTTCATTGCCCTCCTAACCATTTCCAACCAATCCGAATTTATTGGCAATGTCCATTTTTCTCTATGAGTTCATGGTGACCTAACCCTAACTCTTAGTGGAATTTTCCTCCAATGGGATTTTCCCATGTATTTTACCAGGAAATATAGATAGGGCAGCCTAGAAAATTCAATGCCCTCCTTACCATAACCAAGCACTGCGAATTTGTTGTTTATCTCTATTTTTCTCTATGAGTTCATGGTGACCTGACCCTAACCCTAAGTGGAATTTTCCTCCAATGGGATTTTCCATGTATTTTACCAGGAATTATAGATAGGGCAGTCTAGAAATTTCATTGCCCTCCTAACCATTCCCAAGCACTCCGAATTTATTGGCAATGTCCATGTTGCTCTCCATGTTCATGGTGACCTAACCCTAATCCTAAGTGGAATTTTCCTCCAATCGGATTTTCCCATGCATTTTAGCAGGAAACAAAGATAGGGCAGCCTAGAAATTTCATTGCCCTCCTAACCATTCCCAAGCACTCCGAATTTATTGGCAATGTCCATGATGCTCTCCATGTTCATGGTGACCTAACCCTAATCCTTAGTGGAATTTTCCTCTAATCGGATTTTCCCATGCATTTTAGCAGGAAACATAGATAGGGAAGACTAGAAATGTAAGTGCCCTCCTAACCATTCCCAAGCACTCCGAATTTATTGGCAATGTCCATGTTGCTCTCCATGTTCATGGTGACCTAACCCTAATCCTTAGTGGAATTTTCCTCTAATCGGATTTTCCCATGCATTTTAGCAGGAAATATAGATAGGGCAGCCTAGAAAGTTCATTGCCCTCCTAACCATTTCCAACCAATCCGAATTTATTGGCAATGTCCATTTTTCTCTATGAGTTCATGGTGACCTAACCCTAACTCTTAGTGGAATTTTCCTCCAATGGGATTTTCCCATGCATTTTAGCAGTAAACATACATAGGGCAGCCTAGAAAAGTAAGTTCCCTCCTAACCATATCCAAGCACTCCCAGTATGTTGCCAATGTCCATTTTTCTCTTTGAGTTCATGGTGACCTGACCCTAATCCTAAGTGGAATTTTCCTCCGATGGGATTTTCCCATGTATTTTAGCAGGAAACTTAGATAGGGCAGCCTAGAAAAGTCAATGCCCTCCTTACCATAACCAAGCACTGCAAATTTGTTGTGTATCTCTATTTTTCTCTATGAGTTCATGGTGACCTAACCCTAACCCTAAGTGGAATTGTCCTCCAATGGGATTTTCCCATGTATTTTAGCAGGAAACATAGATAGGGCAGCCTAGAAAAGTAAGTGGCCTCCTAACCATTCCCTAGCACTCCAAATTTATTGGCAATGTCCATTTTTCTCTTTGAGTTCATGGTGACCTAACCCTAACACTTAGTGGAATTTTCCTCCAATGGGATTTTCCCATGCATTTTAGCTGTAAACATACATAGGGCAGCCTAGAAAAGTAAGTTCCCTCCTAACCATATCCAAGCACTCCCAGTTTGTTGCCAATGTCCATTTTTCTCTATGAGTTCATGGTGACCTGACCCTAATCCTAAGTGGAATTTTCCTCCGATGGGATTTCCCCATGTATTTTAGCAGGAAACATAGATAGGGCAGCCTAGAAAAGTAAGTTCCCTCCTAACCATATCCAAGCACTCCCAGTTTGTTCCCAATGTCCATTTTCCTCTATGAGTTCATGGTGACCTAACCCTAACCCTAAGTGGAATTTTCCTCCAATGGGATTTTCCCATGTATTTTAGCAGGAAACATAGATAGGGCAGCCTAGAAATATAAGTGGCCTCCTAACCATTCCCTAGCACTCCAAATTTATTGGCAATGTCCATTTTTCTCTATGAGTTCATGGTGACCTAACCCTAACCCTTAGTGGAATTTTCCTCCAATGGGATTTTCCCATGCATTTTAGCAGTAAACATACATAGGGCAGCCTAGAAAAGTAAGTTCCCTCCTAACCATATCCAAGCACTCCCAGTTTGTTGCCAATGTCCATTTTTCTCTATGAGTTCATGGTGAGCTAACCCTAACCCTAAGTGGAATTTTCCTCCAATGGGATTTTCCCATGTTTTTTAGCAGTAAACTCTGATAGGGCAGCCTAGAAAAGTCAGTGCCATCCTAACCATATCCAAGCATACCCAGTTTGTTGCCGATGTCCATTTTACTCTGTGAGTTGATGGTGACCTAACCCTAACCCTAAGTGGAATTTTCCTCCAATGGGATTTTCCATGTATTTTACCAGGAAATATAGATAGGGCAGCCTAGAAATTTCATTGCCCTCCTAACCATTCCCAACCACTCCGAATTTATTGGCAATGTCCATGTTGCTCTCCATGTTCATGTTGACCTAACCCTAACCCTAAGTGGAATTTTTCTCCAATGGGATTTTCCCATGTATTTAACCATGAAACATAGATAGGGAAGCCAAGAAATATAAGTGCCCTCCTAACCATACCCAAGCACTCTGAATTTATTGGCAATGTCCATTTTTCTCTATGAGTTCATGGTGACCTAACCCTAACCCTTAGTGGAATTTTCCTCCAATGGGATTTTCCCATGCATTTTAGCAGTAAACATACATAGGGCAGCCTAGAAAAGTAAGTTCCCTCTTAACCATATCCAAGCACTCCCAGTTTGTTGCCAATGTCCATTTTTCTCTTTGAGTTCATGGTGACCTGACCCTAATCCTAAGTGGAATTTTCCTCCGATGGGATTTTCCCATGTATTTTAGCAGGAAACATAGATAGGGCAGCCTAGAAAAGTCAATGCCCTCCTTACCATAACCAAGCACTGCGAATTTGTTGTTTAGCTCTATTTTTCTCTTTGAGTTCATGGTGACCTGACCCTAACCCTAAGTGGAATTTTCCTCCAATGGGATTTTCCCATGTATTTTAGCAGGAAAGATAGATAGGGCAGCCTAGAAAAGTAAGTTCCCTCCTAACCATATCCAAGCACTCTCAGTTTGTTGCCAATGTCCATTTTTCTCTATGAGTTCATGGTGAGCTAACCCTAACCCTAAGTGGAATTTTCCTCCAATGGGATTTTCCATGTATTTTACCAGGAAATATAGATAGGGCAGCCTAGAAATTTCATTGCCCTCCTAACCATTCCCAACCACTCCGAATTTATTGGCAATGTCCATGTTGCTCTCCATGTTCATGGTGACCTAACCCTAACCCTAAGTGGAATTTTTCTTCATTGGGATTTTCCCATGTATTTAAAAAGGAAACATAGATAGGGAAGCCTAGAAATGTAAGTGCCCTCCTAACCATTCCCAAGCACTCCCAATTTATTGGCAATGTCCATGTTGCTCTCCATGTTCATGGTGACCTAACCCTAATCCTTAGTGGAATTTTCCTCTAATCGGATTTTCCCATGCATTTTAGCAGGAAATATAGATAGGGCAGCCTAGAAAGTTCATTGCCCTCCTAACCATTTCCAACCAATCCGAATTTATTGGCAATGTCCATTTTTCTCTATGAGTTCATGGTGACCTAACCCTAACTCTTAGTGGAATTTTCCTCCAATGAGATTTTCCCATGCATTTTAGCAGTAAACATACATAGGGCAGTCTAGAAAAGTAAGTTCCCTCCTAACCATATCCAAGCACTCCCAGTTTGTTGCCAATGTCCATTTTTCTCTTTGAGTTCATGGTGACCTGACCTTAATCCTAAGTGGAATTTTCCTCCGATGGGATTTTCCCATGTATTTTACCAGGAAACGTAGATACAGCAGCCTATAAAAGTAAGTTTCCTCCTAACCATATCCAAGCACTCCCAGTTTGTTGCCGATGTCCATTTTTCTCTATGAGTTCATGGTGACCTAACCCTAACCCTAAGTGGAATTTTCCTCCAATGGGATTTTCCATGTATTTTACCAGGAAATATAGATAGGGCAGCCTAGAAATTTCATTGCCCTCCTAACCATTCCCAACCACTCCGAATTTATTGGCAATGTCCATGTTGCTCTCCATGTTCATGGTGACCTAACCCTAACCCTAAGTGGAATTTTCCTCCAATGGGATTTTCCCATGTATTTTAGCAGGAAAGATAGATAGGGCAGCCTAGAAAAGTAAGTTCCCTCCTAACCATATCCAAGCACTCCCAGTTTGTTGCCAATGTCCATTTTTCTCTATGAGTTCATGGTGAGCTAACCCTAACCCTAAGTGAAATTTTCCTCCAATGGGATTTTCCATGTATTTTACCAGGAAATATAGATAGGGCAGCCTAGAAATTTCATTGCCCTCCTAACCATTCCCAACCACTCCGAATTTATTGGCAATGTCCATGTTGCTCTCCATGTTCATCGTGACCTAACCCTAATCCTTAGTGGAATTTTCCTCTAATCGGATTTCCCCATGCATTTTAGCAGGAAATATAGATAGGGCAGCCTAGAAAGTTCATTGCCCTCCTAACCATTTCCAACCACTCCGAATTTATTGGCAATGTCCATTTTTCTCTATGAGTTCATGGTGACCTAACCCTAACCCTTAGTGGAATTTTCCTCCAATGGGATTTTCCCATGTATTTTAGCAGGAAAGATAGATAGGGCAGCCTAGAAAAGTAAGTTCCCTCCTAACCATATCCAAGCACTCCCAGTTTGTTGCCAAGGTCCATTTTTCTCTATGAGTTCATGGTGAGCTAACCCTAACCCTAAGTGGAATTTTCCTCCAATGGGATTTTCCATGTATTTTACCAGGAAATATAGATAGGGCAGCCTAGAAATTTCATTGCCCTCCTAACCATTCCCAACCACTCCGAATTTATTGGCAATGTCCATGTTGCTCTCCATGTTCATGGTGACCTAACCCTAACCCTAAGTGGAATTTTTCTTCATTGGGATTTTCCCATGTATTTAAAAAGGAAACATAGATAGGGAAGCCTAGAAATGTAAGTGCCCTCCTAACCATTCCCAAGCACTCCCAATTTATTGGCAATGTCCATGTTGCTCTCCATGTTCATGGTGACCTAACCCTAATCCTTAGTGGAATTTTCCTCTAATCGGATTTTCCCATGCATTTTAGCAGGAAATATAGATAGGGCAGCCTAGAAAGTTCATTGCCCTCCTAACCATTTCCAACCACTCCGAATTTATTGGCAATGTCCATTTTTCTCTATTAGTTCATGGTGACCTAACCCTAACTCTTAGTGGAATTTTCATCCAATGGGATTTTCCCATGCATTTTAGCAGTAAACATACATAGGGCAGCCTAGAAAAGTAAGTTCCCTCCTAACCATATCCAAGCACTCCCAGTTTGTTCCCAATGTCCATTTTCCTCTATGAGTTCATGGTGACCTAACCCTAACCCTAAGTGGAATTTTCCTCCAATGGGATTTTCCCATGTATTTTAGCAGGAAACATAGATAGGGCAGCCTAGAAAAGTAAGTGGCCTCCTAACCATTCCCTAGCACTCCAAATTTATTGGCAATGTCCATTTTTCTCTATGAGTTCATGGTGACCTAACCCTAACCCTTAGTGGAATTTTCCTCCAATGGGATTTTCCCATGCATTTTAGCAGTAAACATACATAGGGCAGCCTAGAAAAGTAAGTTCCCTCCTAACCATATCCAAGCATACCCAGTTTGTTGCCGATGTCCATTTTTCTCCTTGAGTTGATGGTGACCTAACCCTAACCCTAAGTGGAATTTTCCTCCAATGGGATTTTCCATGTATTTTACCAGGAAATATAGATAGGGCAGCCTAGAAATTTCATTGCCCTCCTAACCATTCCCAACCACTCCGAATTTATTGGCAATGTCCATGTTGCTCTCCATGTTCATGGTGACCTAACCCAAATGCTATGTGGAATTTTCCTCCAATGGGATTTTCCCATGTATTTTACCAGGAAACATAGATAGGGAAGCCTAGAAAAGTAAGTGCCCTCCTATCCATTCCCAAGCACTCCGAATTTATTGACAATGTCAATGTTGCTCTCCATATTCATGGTGACCTAACCCTAACCCTAGGTGGAATTTTCCTCCAATGGGATTTTCCCATGTATTTTACCAGGAAACGTTGATACGGCAACCTAGAAAAGTAAGTTCCCTCCTAACCATATCCAAGCACTCCCAGTTTGTTGCCGATGTCCATTTTTCTCTATGAGTTCATGGTGACCTAACCCTAACCCTAAGAGGAATTTTCCTCCAATGGGATTTTCCCATGTATTTTAGCAGGAAACAAAGATAGGGCAGCCTAGAAAAGTAAGTTCCCTCCTAACCATATCCAAGCACTCCCAGTTTGTTGCCGATGTCCATTTTTCTCTATGAGTTCATGGTGACCTAACCCTAACCCTAAGTGGAATTTTCCTCCAATGGGATTTTCCCATGCATTTTAGCAGGAAACATAGATAGGGCAGCCTAGAAAAGTAAGTTCCCTCCTAACCTTATGCAAGCACTCCCAGTTTGTTGCCTATGTCCATTTTTCTCTATGAGTTCATGGTGACCTAACCCTAACCAAAGGTGAAATTTTCCTCCAATGGGATTTCCCCATGCATTTTACCTGGAAACATAGATAGGGCAACCTAGAAAAGTAAGTTCCCTCCTAACCATATCCAAGCACTCCCAGTTTGCTGCCGATGTCCATTTTTCTCTATGAGTTGATGGTGACCTAACCCTAACCCTAGGTGGAATTTTCCTCCAGTGGGATCTTCCCATGTATTTTAGCAGGAAACGTAGATACGGCAGCCTAGAAAAGTAAGTTCCCTCCTAACCATATCCAAGCACTCCCAGTTTGTTGCCGATGTCCATTTTTCTGTATAAGTTCATGGTGACCTAACCCTAAGTGCAATTTTCCTCCAATGGGATTTTCCCATGCATTTTAGCAGGAAACATAGATAGGGCAGCCTAGAAAAGTAAGTTCCCTCCTAACCTTATCCAAGCACTCCCAGTTTGTTAACGATGTCCATTTTTCTCTATGAGTTCATGGTGACCTAAACCTAACCCTAGGTGAAATTTTCCTCCAATGGGATCTTCCCATGTATTTTAGCAGGGAGCGTAGATACGGCAGCCTAGAAAAGTAAGTTCCCTCCTAACCATATCCAAGCACTCCCAGTTTGTTGCCGATGTCCATTTTTCTCTATGAGTTCATGGTGACCTAACCCTACCCCTAAGTGGAATTTTCCTCCAATGGGATTTTCCCATGTATTTTAGCAGGAAACAAAGATAGGGCAGCCTAGAAAAGTAAGTTCCCTCCTAACCATATCCAAGCACTCCCAGTTTGTTGCCGATGTCCATTTTTCTCTATGAGTTCATGGTGACCTAACCCTAACCCTAAGTGGAATTTTCCTCCAATGGGATTTTCCCATGCATTTTAGCAGGAAACATAGATAGGGCAGCCTAGAAAAGTAAGTTCCCTCCTAACCATATCCAAGCACTCCCAGTTTGTTGCCGATGTCCATTTTTCTCTATCAGTTCATGGTGACCTAACCCTAACCCTAAGTGGAATTTTCCTCCAATGGGATTTTCCCATGCATTTTAGCAGGAAACATAGATAGGGCAGCCTAGAAAAGTAAGTTCCCTCCTAACCATATCCAAGCACTCCGAGTTTGTTGCCGATGTCAATTTTTCTCTATGAGTTCATGGTGACCTAACCCTAACCCTAAGTGGAATTTTCCTCCAGTGGGATCTTCCCATGTATTTTAGCACGAAACATAGATAGGGCAGACTAGAAAAGTAAGTTCCCTCCTAACCTTATCCAAGCACTCCCAGTTTGTTGCCTATGTCCATTTTTCTCTATGAGTTCATGGTGACCTAACCCTAACCCAAGGTGAAATTTTCCTCCAATGGGATTTTCCCATGCATTTTAGCTGGAAACATAGATAGGGCAGCCTAGAAAAGTAAGTTCCCTCCTAACCATATCCAAGCACTCCCAGTTTGCTGCCGATGTCCATTTTTCTCTATGAGTTCATGGTGACCTAACCCTACCCCTAAGTGGAATTTTCCTCCAATGGGATTTTCCCATGTATTTTAGCAGGAAACAAAGATAGGGCAGCCTAGAAAAGTAAGTTCCCTCCTAACCATATCCAAGCACTCCCAGTTTGTTGCCGATGTCCATTTTTCTCTATGAGTTCATGGTGACCTAACCCTAACCCTAAGAGGAATTTTCCTCCAATGGGATTTTCCCATGTATTTTAGCAGGAAACAAAGATAGGGCAGCCTAGAAAAGTAAGTTCCCTCCTAACCATATCCAAGCACTCCCAGTTTGTTGCCGATGTCCATTTTTCTCTATGAGTTCATGGTGACCTAACCCTAACCCTAAGTGGAATTTTCCTCCAATGGGATTTTCCCATGCATTTTAGCAGGAAACATAGATAGGGCAGCCTAGAAAAGTAAGTTCCCTCCTAACCTTATGCAAGCACTCCCAGTTTGTTGCCTATGTCCATTTTTCTCTATGAGTTCATGGTGACCTAACCCTAACCAAAGGTGAAATTTTCCTCCAATGGGATTTCCCCATGCATTTTACCTGGAAACATAGATAGGGCAACCTAGAAAAGTAAGTTCCCTCCTAACCATATCCAAGCACTCCCAGTTTGCTGCCGATGTCCATTTTTCTCTATGAGTTGATGGTGACCTAACCCTAACCCTAGGTGGAATTTTCCTCCAGTGGGATCTTCCCATGTATTTTAGCAGGAAACGTAGATACGGCAGCCTAGAAAAGTAAGTTCCCTCCTAACCATATCCAAGCACTCCCAGTTTGTTGCCGATGTCCATTTTTCTCTATGAGTTCATGGTGACCTAACCCTAACTCTAAGTGGAATTTTCCTCCAATGGGATTTTCCCATGTATTTTAGCAGGATACAAAGATAGGGCAGCCTAGAAAAGTAAGTTCCCTCCTAACCATATCCAAGCACTCCCAGTTTGTTGCCGATGTCCATTTTTCTCTATGAGTTCATGGTGACCTAACCCTAACACTAAGTGGAATTTTCCTCCAAAGGGATTTCCCCATGTATTTTAGAAGGAAACAAAGATAGGGCAGCCTAGAAATTTCTTTGCCCTCCTAATCATTCCCAACCACGCCGAATTTATTGGCAATGTCCATGTTTCTCTCCATGTTCATGGTGACCTAACCCAAATGCTATGTGGAATTTTCCTCCAATGGGATTTTCCCATGTATTTTACCAGGAAACATAGATAGGGAAGCCTAGAAAAGTAAGTGCCCTCCTATCCATTCCCAAGCACTCCGAATTTATTGACAATGTCAATGTTGCTCTCCATATTCATGGTGACCTAACCCTAACCCTAGGTGGAATTTTCCTCCAATGGGATTTTCCCATGTATTTTACCAGGAAACGTTGATACGGCAACCTAGAAAAGTAAGTTCCCTCCTAACCATATCCAAGCACTCCCAGTTTGTTGCCGATGTCCATTTTTCTCTATGAGTTCATGGTGACCTAACCCTACCCCTAAGTGGAATTTTCCTCCAATGGGATTTTCCCATGTATTTTAGCAGGAAACAAAGATAGGGCAGCCTAGAAAAGTAAGTTCCCTCCTAACCATATCCAAGCACTCCCAGTTTGTTGCCGATGTCCATTTTTCTCTATGAGTTCATGGTGACCTAACCCTAACCCTAAGTGGAATTTTCCTCCAATGGGATTTTCCCATGCATTTTAGCAGGAAACATAGATAGGGCAGCCTAGAAAAGTAAGTTCCCTCCTAACCATATCCAAGCACTCCCAGTTTGTTGCCTATGTCCATTTTTCTCTATCAGTTCATGGTGACCTAACCCTAAGTGCAATTTTCCACCAATGGGATTTTCCCATGCATTTTAGCAGGAAACATAGATAGGGCAGCCTAGAAAAGTAAGTTCCCTCCTAACCTTATCCAAGCACTCCCAGTTTGTTAACGATGTCCATTTTTCTCTATGAGTTCATGGTGACCTAACCCTAACCCTAGGTGGAATTTTCCTCCAATGGGATTTTCCCATGTATTTTAGCAGGAAACGTAGATACGGCAACCTAGAAAAGTAAGTTCCCTCCTAACCATATCCAAGCACTCCCAGTTTGTTGCCGATGTCCATTTTTCTCTATGAGTTCATGGTGACCTAACCCTAACTCTAAGTGGAATTTTCCTCCAATGGGATTTTCCCATGTATTTTAGCAGGATACAAAGATAGGGCAGCCTAGAAAAGTAAGTTCCCTCCTAACCATATCCAAGCACTCCCAGTTTGTTGCCGATGTCCATTTTTCTCTATGAGTTCATGGTGACCTAACCCTAACACTAAGTGGAATTTTCCTCCAGTGGGATCTTCCCATGTATTTTAGAAGGAAACAAAGATAGGGCAGCCTAGAAATTTCTTTGCCCTCCTAATCATTCCCAAACACGCCGAATTTATTGGCAATGTCCATGTTTCTCTCCATGTTCATGGTGACCTAACCCAAATGCTATGTGGAATTTTCCTCCAATGGGATTTTCCCATGTATTTTACCAGGAAACATAGATAGGGAAGCCTAGAAAAGTAAGTGCCCTCCTATCCATTCCCAAGCACTCCGAATTTATTGACAATGTCAATGTTGCTCTCCATATTCATGGTGACCTAACCCTAACCCTAGGTGGAATTTTCCTCCAATGGGATTTTCCCATGTATTTTACCAGGAAACGTTGATACGGCAACCTAGAAAAGTAAGTTCCCTCCTAACCATATCCAAGCACTCCCAGTTTGTTGCCAAGGTCCATTTTTCTCTATGAGTTCATGGTGAGCTAACCCTAACCCTAAGTGGAATTTTCCTCCAATGGGATTTTCCATGTATTTTACCAGGAAATATAGATAGGGCAGCCTAGAAATTTCATTGCCCTCCTAACCATTCCCAACCACTCCGAATTTATTGGCAATGTCCATGTTGCTCTCCATGTTCATGGTGACCTAACCCTAACCCTAAGTGGAATTTTTCTTCATTGGGATTTTCCCATGTATTTAAAAAGGAAACATAGATAGGGAAGCCTAGAAATGTAAGTGCCCTCCTAACCATTCCCAAGCACTCCCAATTTATTGGCAATGTCCATGTTGCTCTCCATGTTCATGGTGACCTAACCCTAATCCTTAGTGGAATTTTCCTCTAATCGGATTTTCCCATGCATTTTAGCAGGAAATATAGATAGGGCAGCCTAGAAAGTTCATTGCCCTCCTAACCATTTCCAACCACTCCGAATTTATTGGCAATGTCCATTTTTCTCTATTAGTTCATGGTGACCTAACCCTAACTCTTAGTGGAATTTTCATCCAATGGGATTTTCCCATGCATTTTAGCAGTAAACATACATAGGGCAGCCTAGAAAAGTAAGTTCCCTCCTAACCATATCCAAGCACTCCCAGTTTGTTCCCAATGTCCATTTTCCTCTATGAGTTCATGGTGACCTAACCCTAACCCTAAGTGGAATTTTCCTCCAATGGGATTTTCCCATGTATTTTAGCAGGAAACATAGATAGGGCAGCCTAGAAAAGTAAGTGGCCTCCTAACCATTCCCTAGCACTCCAAATTTATTGGCAATGTCCATTTTTCTCTATGAGTTCATGGTGACCTAACCCTAACCCTTAGTGGAATTTTCCTCCAATGGGATTTTCCCATGCATTTTAGCAGTAAACATACATAGGGCAGCCTAGAAAAGTAAGTTCCCTCCTAACCATATCCAAGCATACCCAGTTTGTTGCCGATGTCCATTTTTCTCCTTGAGTTGATGGTGACCTAACCCTAACCCTAAGTGGAATTTTCCTCCAATGGGATTTTCCATGTATTTTACCAGGAAATATAGATAGGGCAGCCTAGAAATTTCATTGCCCTCCTAACCATTCCCAACCACTCCGAATTTATTGGCAATGTCCATGTTGCTCTCCATGTTCATGGTGACCTAACCCAAATGCTATGTGGAATTTTCCTCCAATGGGATTTTCCCATGTATTTTACCAGGAAACATAGATAGGGAAGCCTAGAAAAGTAAGTGCCCTCCTATCCATTCCCAAGCACTCCGAATTTATTGACAATGTCAATGTTGCTCTCCATATTCATGGTGACCTAACCCTAACCCTAGGTGGAATTTTCCTCCAATGGGATTTTCCCATGTATTTTACCAGGAAACGTTGATACGGCAACCTAGAAAAGTAAGTTCCCTCCTAACCATATCCAAGCACTCCCAGTTTGTTGCCGATGTCCATTTTTCTCTATGAGTTCATGGTGACCTAACCCTAACCCTAAGAGGAATTTTCCTCCAATGGGATTTTCCCATGTATTTTAGCAGGAAACAAAGATAGGGCAGCCTAGAAAAGTAAGTTCCCTCCTAACCATATCCAAGCACTCCCAGTTTGTTGCCGATGTCCATTTTTCTCTATGAGTTCATGGTGACCTAACCCTAACCCTAAGTGGAATTTTCCTCCAATGGGATTTTCCCATGCATTTTAGCAGGAAACATAGATAGGGCAGCCTAGAAAAGTAAGTTCCCTCCTAACCTTATGCAAGCACTCCCAGTTTGTTGCCTATGTCCATTTTTCTCTATGAGTTCATGGTGACCTAACCCTAACCAAAGGTGAAATTTTCCTCCAATGGGATTTCCCCATGCATTTTACCTGGAAACATAGATAGGGCAACCTAGAAAAGTAAGTTCCCTCCTAACCATATCCAAGCACTCCCAGTTTGCTGCCGATGTCCATTTTTCTCTATGAGTTGATGGTGACCTAACCCTAACCCTAGGTGGAATTTTCCTCCAGTGGGATCTTCCCATGTATTTTAGCAGGAAACGTAGATACGGCAGCCTAGAAAAGTAAGTTCCCTCCTAACCATATCCAAGCACTCCCAGTTTGTTGCCGATGTCCATTTTTCTGTATAAGTTCATGGTGACCTAACCCTAAGTGCAATTTTCCTCCAATGGGATTTTCCCATGCATTTTAGCAGGAAACATAGATAGGGCAGCCTAGAAAAGTAAGTTCCCTCCTAACCTTATCCAAGCACTCCCAGTTTGTTAACGATGTCCATTTTTCTCTATGAGTTCATGGTGACCTAAACCTAACCCTAGGTGAAATTTTCCTCCAATGGGATCTTCCCATGTATTTTAGCAGGGAGCGTAGATACGGCAGCCTAGAAAAGTAAGTTCCCTCCTAACCATATCCAAGCACTCCCAGTTTGTTGCCGATGTCCATTTTTCTCTATGAGTTCATGGTGACCTAACCCTACCCCTAAGTGGAATTTTCCTCCAATGGGATTTTCCCATGTATTTTAGCAGGAAACAAAGATAGGGCAGCCTAGAAAAGTAAGTTCCCTCCTAACCATATCCAAGCACTCCCAGTTTGTTGCCGATGTCCATTTTTCTCTATGAGTTCATGGTGACCTAACCCTAACCCTAAGTGGAATTTTCCTCCAATGGGATTTTCCCATGCATTTTAGCAGGAAACATAGATAGGGCAGCCTAGAAAAGTAAGTTCCCTCCTAACCATATCCAAGCACTCCCAGTTTGTTGCCGATGTCCATTTTTCTCTATCAGTTCATGGTGACCTAACCCTAACCCTAAGTGGAATTTTCCTCCAATGGGATTTTCCCATGCATTTTAGCAGGAAACATAGATAGGGCAGCCTAGAAAAGTAAGTTCCCTCCTAACCATATCCAAGCACTCCGAGTTTGTTGCCGATGTCAATTTTTCTCTATGAGTTCATGGTGACCTAACCCTAACCCTAAGTGGAATTTTCCTCCAGTGGGATCTTCCCATGTATTTTAGCACGAAACATAGATAGGGCAGACTAGAAAAGTAAGTTCCCTCCTAACCTTATCCAAGCACTCCCAGTTTGTTGCCTATGTCCATTTTTCTCTATGAGTTCATGGTGACCTAACCCTAACCCAAGGTGAAATTTTCCTCCAATGGGATTTTCCCATGCATTTTAGCTGGAAACATAGATAGGGCAGCCTAGAAAAGTAAGTTCCCTCCTAACCATATCCAAGCACTCCCAGTTTGCTGCCGATGTCCATTTTTCTCTATGAGTTCATGGTGACCTAACCCTACCCCTAAGTGGAATTTTCCTCCAATGGGATTTTCCCATGTATTTTAGCAGGAAACAAAGATAGGGCAGCCTAGAAAAGTAAGTTCCCTCCTAACCATATCCAAGCACTCCCAGTTTGTTGCCGATGTCCATTTTTCTCTATGAGTTCATGGTGACCTAACCCTAACCCTAAGAGGAATTTTCCTCCAATGGGATTTTCCCATGTATTTTAGCAGGAAACAAAGATAGGGCAGCCTAGAAAAGTAAGTTCCCTCCTAACCATATCCAAGCACTCCCAGTTTGTTGCCGATGTCCATTTTTCTCTATGAGTTCATGGTGACCTAACCCTAACCCTAAGTGGAATTTTCCTCCAATGGGATTTTCCCATGCATTTTAGCAGGAAACATAGATAGGGCAGCCTAGAAAAGTAAGTTCCCTCCTAACCTTATGCAAGCACTCCCAGTTTGTTGCCTATGTCCATTTTTCTCTATGAGTTCATGGTGACCTAACCCTAACCAAAGGTGAAATTTTCCTCCAATGGGATTTCCCCATGCATTTTACCTGGAAACATAGATAGGGCAACCTAGAAAAGTAAGTTCCCTCCTAACCATATCCAAGCACTCCCAGTTTGCTGCCGATGTCCATTTTTCTCTATGAGTTGATGGTGACCTAACCCTAACCCTAGGTGGAATTTTCCTCCAGTGGGATCTTCCCATGTATTTTAGCAGGAAACGTAGATACGGCAGCCTAGAAAAGTAAGTTCCCTCCTAACCATATCCAAGCACTCCCAGTTTGTTGCCGATGTCCATTTTTCTCTATGAGTTCATGGTGACCTAACCCTAACTCTAAGTGGAATTTTCCTCCAATGGGATTTTCCCATGTATTTTAGCAGGATACAAAGATAGGGCAGCCTAGAAAAGTAAGTTCCCTCCTAACCATATCCAAGCACTCCCAGTTTGTTGCCGATGTCCATTTTTCTCTATGAGTTCATGGTGACCTAACCCTAACACTAAGTGGAATTTTCCTCCAAAGGGATTTCCCCATGTATTTTAGAAGGAAACAAAGATAGGGCAGCCTAGAAATTTCTTTGCCCTCCTAATCATTCCCAACCACGCCGAATTTATTGGCAATGTCCATGTTTCTCTCCATGTTCATGGTGACCATACCCAAATGCTATGTGGAATTTTCCTCCAATGGGATTTTCCCATGTATTTTACCAGGAAACATAGATAGGGAAGCCTAGAAAAGTAAGTGCCCTCCTATCCATTCCCAAGCACTCCGAATTTATTGACAATGTCAATGTTGCTCTCCATATTCATGGTGACCTAACCCTAACCCTAGGTGGAATTTTCCTCCAATGGGATTTTCCCATGTATTTTACCAGGAAACGTTGATACGGCAACCTAGAAAAGTAAGTTCCCTCCTAACCATATCCAAGCACTCCCAGTTTGTTGCCGATGTCCATTTTTCTCTATGAGTTCATGGTGACCTAACCCTACCCCTAAGTGGAATTTTCCTCCAATGGGATTTTCCCATGTATTTTAGCAGGAAACAAAGATAGGGCAGCCTAGAAAAGTAAGTTCCCTCCTAACCATATCCAAGCACTCCCAGTTTGTTGCCGATGTCCATTTTTCTCTATGAGTTCATGGTGACCTAACCCTAACCCTAAGTGGAATTTTCCTCCAATGGGATTTTCCCATGCATTTTAGCAGGAAACATAGATAGGGCAGCCTAGAAAAGTAAGTTCCCTCCTAACCATATCCAAGCACTCCCAGTTTGTTGCCTATGTCCATTTTTCTCTATCAGTTCATGGTGACCTAACCCTAAGTGCAATTTTCCACCAATGGGATTTTCCCATGCATTTTAGCAGGAAACATAGATAGGGCAGCCTAGAAAAGTAAGTTCCCTCCTAACCTTATCCAAGCACTCCCAGTTTGTTAACGATGTCCATTTTTCTCTATGAGTTCATGGTGACCTAACCCTAACCCTAGGTGGAATTTTCCTCCAATGGGATTTTCCCATGTATTTTAGCAGGAAACGTAGATACGGCAACCTAGAAAAGTAAGTTCCCTCCTAACCATATCCAAGCACTCCCAGTTTGTTGCCGATGTCCATTTTTCTCTATGAGTTCATGGTGACCTAACCCTAACTCTAAGTGGAATTTTCCTCCAATGGGATTTTCCCATGTATTTTAGCAGGATACAAAGATAGGGCAGCCTAGAAAAGTAAGTTCCCTCCTAACCATATCCAAGCACTCCCAGTTTGTTGCCGATGTCCATTTTTCTCTATGAGTTCATGGTGACCTAACCCTAACACTAAGTGGAATTTTCCTCCAGTGGGATCTTCCCATGTATTTTAGAAGGAAACAAAGATAGGGCAGCCTAGAAATTTCTTTGCCCTCCTAATCATTCCCAAACACGCCGAATTTATTGGCAATGTCCATGTTTCTCTCCATGTTCATGGTGACCTAACCCAAATGCTATGTGGAATTTTCCTCCAATGGGATTTTCCCATGTATTTTACCAGGAAACATAGATAGGGAAGCCTAGAAAAGTAAGTGCCCTCCTATCCATTCCCAAGCACTCCGAATTTATTGACAATGTCAATGTTGCTCTCCATATTCATGGTGACCTAACCCTAACCCTAGGTGGAATTTTCCTCCAATGGGATTTTCCCATGTATTTTACCAGGAAACGTTGATACGGCAACCTAGAAAAGTAAGTTCCCTCCTAACCATATCAAAGCACTCCCAGTTTGTTGCCGATGTCCATTTTTCTCTATGAGTTCATGGTGACCTAACCCTACCCCTAAGTGGAATTTTCCTCCAATGGGATTTTCCCATGTATTTTAGAAGAAAACATAGATACCGCAGCCTAGAAAAGTAAGTTTCCTCCTAACCATATCCAAGCACTCCCAGTTTGTTGCCGATGTCCATTTTTCTCTATGAGTTCATGGTGACCTAACCCTAAGCCTAAGTCGAATTTTCCTCCAATGGGATTTTCCCATGTATTTTAGCAGGGAGCGTAGATACGGCAGCCTAGAAAAGTAAGTTCCCTCCTAACCATATCCAAGCACTCCCAGTTTGTTGCCGATGTCCATTTTTCTCTATGAGTTCATGGTGACCTAACCCTACCCCTAAGTGGAATTTTCCTCCAATGGGATTTTCCCATGTATTTTAGCAGGAAACAAAGATAGGGCAGCCTAGAAAAGTAAGTTCCCTCCTAACCATATCCAAGCACTCCAAGTTTGTTGCTGATGTCCATTTTTCTCTATGAGTTCATGGTGACCTAACCCTAACCCTAAGTGGAATTTTCCTCCAATGGGATTTTCCCATGCATTTTAGCAGGAAACATAGATAGGGCAGCCTAGAAAAGTAAATTCCCTCCTAACCATATCCAAGCACTCCCAGTTTGTTGCCGATGTCCATTTTTCTCTATGAGTTCATGGTGACCTAACCTTAACCCTAAGTGGAATTTTCCTCCAATGGGATTTTCCCATGCATTTTAGCAGGAAACATAGATTGGGCAGCCTAGAATAGTAAGTTCCCTCCTAACCATATCCAAGCACTCCCAGTTTCTTGCCGATGTCCATTTTTCTCTATGAGTTCATGGTGACCAAAACCTAACCCTAGGTGAAAATTTCCTCCAATGGGTTCTTCCCATGTATTTTAGCAGGAAACGTAGACACGGCAGCCTAGAAAAGTAAGTTCCCTCCTAACCATATCCAAGCACTCCCAGTTTGTTGCGAATGTCCATTTTTCTCTATGAGTTCATGATGACCTAACCCTACCCCTAAGTGGAATTTTCCTCCAATGGGATTTTCCCATGTATTTTTGCAGGAAACAAAGATAGGGCAGCCTAGAAAAGTAAGTTCCCTCCTAACCATATCCAAGCACTCCCAGTTTGTTGCCAATGTCCATTTTTCTCTATGAGTTCATGATGACCTAACCCTACCCCTAAGTGGAATTTTCCTCCAATGGGATTTTCCCATGTATTTTTGCAGGAAACAAAGATAGGGCAGCCTAGAAAAGTAAGTTCCCTCCTAACCATATCCAAGCACTCCCAGTTTGTTGCCAAAGTCCATTTTTCTCTATGAGTTCATGATGACCTAACGCTACCCCTAAGTGGAATTTTCCTCCAATGGGATTTTCCCATGTATTTTAGCAGGAAACAAAGATAGGGCAGCCTAGAAAAGAAAGTTCCCTCCTAACCATATCCAAGCACTCCCAGTTTGTTGCCGATGTCCATTTTTCTCTATGAGTTCATGGTGACCTAACCCTAACCCTAAGTGGAATTTTCCTCCAGTGGGATCTTCCCATGTATTTTAGCACGAAACATAGATAGGGCAGACTAGAAAAGTAAGTTCCCTCCTAACCTTATCCAAGCACTCCCAGTTTGTTGCCTATGTCCATTTTTCTCTATGAGTTCATGGTGACCTAACCCTAACCCAAGGTGAAATTTTCCTCCAATGGGATTTTCCCATCCATTTTAGCTGGAAACATAGATAGGGCAGCCTAGAAAAGTAAGTTCCCTCCTAACCATATCCAAGCACTCCCAGTTTGCTGCCGATGTCCATTTTTCTCTATGAGTTCATGGTGACCTAACCCTACCCCTAAGTGGAATTTTCCTCCAATGGGATTTTCCCATGTATTTTAGCAGGAAACAAAGATAGGGCAGCCTAGAAAAGTAAGTTCCCTCCTAACCATATCCAAGCACTCCCAGTTTGTTGCCGATGTCCATTTTTCTCTATGAGTTCATGGTGACCTAACCCTAACCCTAAGAGGAATTTTCCTCCAATGGGATTTTCCCATGTATTTTAGCAGGAAACAAAGATAGGGCAGCCTAGAAAAGTAAGTTCCCTCCTAACCATATCCAAGCACTCCCAGTTTGTTGCCGATGTCCATTTTTCTCTATGAGTTCATGGTGACCTAACCCTAACCCTAAGTGGAATTTTCCTCCAATGGGATTTTCCCATGCATTTTAGCAGGAAACATAGATAGGGCAGCCTAGAAAAGTAAGTTCCCTCCTAACCTTATGCAAGCACTCCCAGTTTGTTGCCTATGTCCATTTTTCTCTATGAGTTCATGGTGACCTAACCCTAACCAAAGGTGAAATTTTCCTCCAATGGGATTTCCCCATGCATTTTACCTGGAAACATAGATAGGGCAACCTAGAAAAGTAAGTTCCCTCCTAACCATATCCAAGCACTCCCAGTTTGCTGCCGATGTCCATTTTTCTCTATGAGTTGATGGTGACCTAACCCTAACCCTAGGTGGAATTTTCCTCCAGTGGGATCTTCCCATGTATTTTAGCAGGAAACGTAGATACGGCAGCCTAGAAAAGTAAGTTCCCTCCTAACCATATCCAAGCACTCCCAGTTTGTTGCCGATGTCCATTTTTCTCTATGAGTTCATGGTGACCTAACCCTAACTCTAAGTGGAATTTTCCTCCAATGGGATTTTCCCATGTATTTTAGCAGGATACAAAGATAGGGCAGCCTAGAAAAGTAAGTTCCCTCCTAACCATATCCAAGCACTCCCAGTTTGTTGCCGATGTCCATTTTTCTCTATGAGTTCATGGTGACCTAACCCTAACACTAAGTGGAATTTTCCTCCAAAGGGATTTCCCCATGTATTTTAGAAGGAAACAAAGATAGGGCAGCCTAGAAATTTCTTTGCCCTCCTAATCATTCCCAACCACGCCGAATTTATTGGCAATGTCCATGTTTCTCTCCATGTTCATGGTGACCTAACCCAAATGCTATGTGGAATTTTCCTCCAATGGGATTTTCCCATGTATTTTACCAGGAAACATAGATAGGGAAGCCTAGAAAAGTAAGTGCCCTCCTATCCATTCCCAAGCACTCCGAATTTATTGACAATGTCAATGTTGCTCTCCATATTCATGGTGACCTAACCCTAACCCTAGGTGGAATTTTCCTCCAATGGGATTTTCCCATGTATTTTACCAGGAAACGTTGATACGGCAACCTAGAAAAGTAAGTTCCCTCCTAACCATATCCAAGCACTCCCAGTTTGTTGCCGATGTCCATTTTTCTCTATGAGTTCATGGTGACCTAACCCTAACCCTAAGAGGAATTTTCCTCCAATGGGATTTTCCCATGTATTTTAGCAGGAAACAAAGATAGGGCAGCCTAGAAAAGTAAGTTCCCTCCTAACCATATCCAAGCACTCCCAGTTTGTTGCCGATGTCCATTTTTCTCTATGAGTTCATGGTGACCTAACCCTAACCCTAAGTGGAATTTTCCTCCAATGGGATTTTCCCATGCATTTTAGCAGGAAACATAGATAGGGCAGCCTAGAAAAGTAAGTTCCCTCCTAACCTTATGCAAGCACTCCCAGTTTGTTGCCTATGTCCATTTTTCTCTATGAGTTCATGGTGACCTAACCCTAACCAAAGGTGAAATTTTCCTCCAATGGGATTTCCCCATGCATTTTACCTGGAAACATAGATAGGGCAACCTAGAAAAGTAAGTTCCCTCCTAACCATATCCAAGCACTCCCAGTTTGCTGCCGATGTCCATTTTTCTCTATGAGTTGATGGTGACCTAACCCTAACCCTAGGTGGAATTTTCCTCCAGTGGGATCTTCCCATGTATTTTAGCAGGAAACGTAGATACGGCAGCCTAGAAAAGTAAGTTCCCTCCTAACCATATCCAAGCACTCCCAGTTTGTTGCCGATGTCCATTTTTCTGTATAAGTTCATGGTGACCTAACCCTAAGTGCAATTTTCCTCCAATGGGATTTTCCCATGCATTTTAGCAGGAAACATAGATAGGGCAGCCTAGAAAAGTAAGTTCCCTCCTAACCTTATCCAAGCACTCCCAGTTTGTTAACGATGTCCATTTTTCTCTATGAGTTCATGGTGACCTAAACCTAACCCTAGGTGAAATTTTCCTCCAATGGGATCTTCCCATGTATTTTAGCAGGGAGCGTAGATACGGCAGCCTAGAAAAGTAAGTTCCCTCCTAACCATATCCAAGCACTCCCAGTTTGTTGCCGATGTCCATTTTTCTCTATGAGTTCATGGTGACCTAACCCTACCCCTAAGTGGAATTTTCCTCCAATGGGATTTTCCCATGTATTTTAGCAGGAAACAAAGATAGGGCAGCCTAGAAAAGTAAGTTCCCTCCTAACCATATCCAAGCACTCCCAGTTTGTTGCCGATGTCCATTTTTCTCTATGAGTTCATGGTGACCTAACCCTAACCCTAAGTGGAATTTTCCTCCAATGGGATTTTCCCATGCATTTTAGCAGGAAACATAGATAGGGCAGCCTAGAAAAGTAAGTTCCCTCCTAACCATATCCAAGCACTCCCAGTTTGTTGCCGATGTCCATTTTTCTCTATCAGTTCATGGTGACCTAACCCTAACCCTAAGTGGAATTTTCCTCCAATGGGATTTTCCCATGCATTTTAGCAGGAAACATAGATAGGGCAGCCTAGAAAAGTAAGTTCCCTCCTAACCATATCCAAGCACTCCGAGTTTGTTGCCGATGTCAATTTTTCTCTATGAGTTCATGGTGACCTAACCCTAACCCTAAGTGGAATTTTCCTCCAGTGGGATCTTCCCATGTATTTTAGCACGAAACATAGATAGGGCAGACTAGAAAAGTAAGTTCCCTCCTAACCTTATCCAAGCACTCCCAGTTTGTTGCCTATGTCCATTTTTCTCTATGAGTTCATGGTGACCTAACCCTAACCCATGGTGAAATTTTCCTCCAATGGGATTTTCCCATGCATTTTAGCTGGAAACATAGATAGGGCAGCCTAGAAAAGTAAGTTCCCTCCTAACCATATCCAAGCACTCCCAGTTTGCTGCCGATGTCCATTTTTCTCTATGAGTTCATGGTGACCTAACCCTACCCCTAAGTGGAATTTTCCTCCAATGGGATTTTCCCATGTATTTTAGCAGGAAACAAAGATAGGGCAGCCTAGAAAAGTAAGTTCCCTCCTAACCATATCCAAGCACTCCCAGTTTGTTGCCGATGTCCATTTTTCTCTATGAGTTCATGGTGACCTAACCCTAACCCTAAGAGGAATTTTCCTCCAATGGGATTTTCCCATGTATTTTAGCAGGAAACAAAGATAGGGCAGCCTAGAAAAGTAAGTTCCCTCCTAACCATATCCAAGCACTCCCAGTTTGTTGCCGATGTCCATTTTTCTCTATGAGTTCATGGTGACCTAACCCTAACACTAAGTGGAATTTTCCTCCAAAGGGATTTCCCCATGTATTTTAGAAGGAAACAAAGATAGGGCAGCCTAGAAATTTCTTTGCCCTCCTAATCATTCCCAACCACGCCGAATTTATTGGCAATGTCCATGTTTCTCTCCATGTTCATGGTGACCTAACCCAAATGCTATGTGGAATTTTCCTCCAATGGGATTTTCCCATGTATTTTACCAGGAAACATAGATAGGGAAGCCTAGAAAAGTAAGTGCCCTCCTATCCATTCCCAAGCACTCCGAATTTATTGACAATGTCAATGTTGCTCTCCATATTCATGGTGACCTAACCCTAACCCTAGGTGGAATTTTCCTCCAATGGGATTTTCCCATGTATTTTACCAGGAAACGTTGATACGGCAACCTAGAAAAGTAAGTTCCCTCCTAACCATATCCAAGCACTCCCAGTTTGTTGCCGATGTCCATTTTTCTCTATGAGTTCATGGTGACCTAACCCTAACCCTAAGAGGAATTTTCCTCCAATGGGATTTTCCCATGTATTTTAGCAGGAAACAAAGATAGGGCAGCCTAGAAAAGTAAGTTCCCTCCTAACCATATCCAAGCACTCCCAGTTTGTTGCCGATGTCCATTTTTCTCTATGAGTTCATGGTGACCTAACCCTAACCCTAAGTGGAATTTTCCTCCAATGGGATTTTCCCATGCATTTTAGCAGGAAACATAGATAGGGCAGCCTAGAAAAGTAAGTTCCCTCCTAACCTTATGCAAGCACTCCCAGTTTGTTGCCTATGTCCATTTTTCTCTATGAGTTCATGGTGACCTAACCCTAACCAAAGGTGAAATTTTCCTCCAATGGGATTTCCCCATGCATTTTACCTGGAAACATAGATAGGGCAACCTAGAAAAGTAAGTTCCCTCCTAACCATATCCAAGCACTCCCAGTTTGCTGCCGATGTCCATTTTTCTCTATGAGTTGATGGTGACCTAACCCTAACCCTAGGTGGAATTTTTCTCCAGTGGGATCTTCCCATGTATTTTAGCAGGAAACGTAGATACGGCAGCCTAGAAAAGTAAGTTCCCTCCTAACCATATCCAAGCACTCCCAGTTTGTTGCCGATGTCCATTTTTCTGTATAAGTTCATGGTGACCTAACCCTAAGTGCAATTTTCCTCCAATGGGATTTTCCCATGCATTTTA
The DNA here is from genome assembly GCA_034064705.1 of Bothrops alternatus. Taxonomy (NCBI): domain Eukaryota; kingdom Metazoa; phylum Chordata; class Lepidosauria; order Squamata; family Viperidae; genus Bothrops; species Bothrops alternatus. Next base: position 2,849,053 of record JARGCV010000165.1, read on the forward strand.
GCAGGAAACATAGATAGGGCAGCCTAGAAAAGTAAGTTCCCTCCTAACCTTATCCAAGCACTCCCAGTTTGTTAACGATGTCCATTTTTCTCTATGAGTTCATGGTGACCTAAACCTAACCCTAGGTGAAATTTTCCTCCAATGGGATCTTCCCATGTATTTTAGCAGGGAGCGTAGATACGGCAGCCTAGAAAAGTAAGTTCCCTCCTAACCATATCCAAGCACTCCCAGTTTGTTGCCGATGTCCATTTTTCTCTATGAGTTCATGGTGACCTAACCCTACCCCTAAGTGGAATTTTCCTCCAATGGGATTTTCCCATGTATTTTAGCAGGAAACAAAGATAGGGCAGCCTAGAAAAGTAAGTTCCCTCCTAACCATATCCAAGCACTCCCAGTTTGTTGCCGATGTCCATTTTTCTCTATGAGTTCATGGTGACCTAACCCTAACCCTAAGTGGAATTTTCCTCCAATGGGATTTTCCCATGCATTTTAGCAGGAAACATAGATAGGGCAGCCTAGAAAAGTAAGTTCCCTCCTAACCATATCCAAGCACTCCCAGTTTGTTGCCGATGTCCATTTTTCTCTATCAGTTCATGGTGACCTAACCCTAACCCTAAGTGGAATTTTCCTCCAATGGGATTTTCCCATGCATTTTAGCAGGAAACATAGATAGGGCAGCCTAGAAAAGTAAGTTCCCTCCTAACCATATCCAAGCACTCCGAGTTTGTTGCCGATGTCAATTTTTCTCTATGAGTTCATGGTGACCTAACCCTAACCCTAAGTGGAATTTTCCTCCAGTGGGATCTTCCCATGTATTTTAGCACGAAACATAGATAGGGCAGACTAGAAAAGTAAGTTCCCTCCTAACCTTATCCAAGCACTCCCAGTTTGTTGCCTATGTCCATTTTTCTCTATGAGTTCATGGTGACCTAACCCTAACCCATGGTGAAATTTTCCTCCAATGGGATTTTCCCATGCATTTTAGCTGGAAACATAGATAGGGCAGCCTAGAAAAGTAAGTTCCCTCCTAACCATATCCAAGCACTCCCAGTTTGCTGCCGATGTCCATTTTTCTCTATGAGTTCATGGTGACCTAACCCTACCCCTAAGTGGAATTTTCCTCCAATGGGATTTTCCCATGTATTTTAGCAGGAAACAAAGATAGGGCAGCCTAGAAAAGTAAGTTCCCTCCTAACCATATCCAAGCACTCCCAGTTTGTTGCCGATGTCCATTTTTCTCTATGAGTTCATGGTGACCTAACCCTAACCCTAAGAGGAATTTTCCTCCAATGGGATTTTCCCATGTATTTTAGCAGGAAACAAAGATAGGGCAGCCTAGAAAAGTAAGTTCCCTCCTAACCATATCCAAGCACTCCCAGTTTGTTGCCGATGTCCATTTTTCTCTATGAGTTCATGGTGACCTAACCCTAACCCTAAGTGGAATTTTCCTCCAATGGGATTTTCCCATGCATTTTAGCAGGAAACATAGATAGGGCAGCCTAGAAAAGTAAGTTCCCTCCTAACCTTATGCAAGCACTCCCAGTTTGTTGCCTATGTCCATTTTTCTCTATGAGTTCATGGTGACCTAACCCTAACCAAAGGTGAAATTTTCCTCCAATGGGATTTCCCCATGCATTTTACCTGGAAACATAGATAGGGCAACCTAGAAAAGTAAGTTCCCTCCTAACCATATCCAAGCACTCCCAGTTTGCTGCCGATGTCCATTTTTCTCTATGAGTTGATGGTGACCTAACCCTAACCCTAGGTGGAATTTTCCTCCAGTGGGATCTTCCCATGTATTTTAGCAGGAAACGTAGATACGGCAGCCTAGAAAAGTAAGTTCCCTCCTAACCATATCCAAGCACTCCCAGTTTGTTGCCGATGTCCATTTTTCTCTATGAGTTCATGGTGACCTAACCCTAACTCTAAGTGGAATTTTCCTCCAATGGGATTTTCCCATGTATTTTAGCAGGATACAAAGATAGGGCAGCCTAGAAAAGTAAGTTCCCTCCTAACCATATCCAAGCACTCCCAGTTTGTTGCCGATGTCCATTTTTCTCTATGAGTTCATGGTGACCTAACCCTAACACTAAGTGGAATTTTCCTCCAAAGGGATTTCCCCATGTATTTTAGAAGGAAACAAAGATAGGGCAGCCTAGAAATTTCTTTGCCCTCCTAATCATTCCCAACCACGCCGAATTTATTGGCAATGTCCATGTTTCTCTCCATGTTCATGGTGACCTAACCCAAATGCTATGTGGAATTTTCCTCCAATGGGATTTTCCCATGTATTTTACCAGGAAACATAGATAGGGAAGCCTAGAAAAGTAAGTGCCCTCCTATCCATTCCCAAGCACTCCGAATTTATTGACAATGTCAATGTTGCTCTCCATATTCATGGTGACCTAACCCTAACCCTAGGTGGAATTTTCCTCCAATGGGATTTTCCCATGTATTTTACCAGGAAACGTTGATACGGCAACCTAGAAAAGTAAGTTCCCTCCTAACCATATCCAAGCACTCCCAGTTTGTTGCCGATGTCCATTTTTCTCTATGAGTTCATGGTGACCTAACCCTACCCCTAAGTGGAATTTTCCTCCAATGGGATTTTCCCATGTATTTTAGCAGGAAACAAAGATAGGGCAGCCTAGAAAAGTAAGTTCCCTCCTAACCATATCCAAGCACTCCCAGTTTGTTGCCGATGTCCATTTTTCTCTATGAGTTCATGGTGACCTAACCCTAACCCTAAGTGGAATTTTCCTCCAATGGGATTTTCCCATGCATTTTAGCAGGAAACATAGATAGGGCAGCCTAGAAAAGTAAGTTCCCTCCTAACCATATCCAAGCACTCCCAGTTTGTTGCCTATGTCCATTTTTCTCTATCAGTTCATGGTGACCTAACCCTAAGTGCAATTTTCCTCCAATGGGATTTTCCCATGCATTTTAGCAGGAAACATAGATAGGGCAGCCTAGAAAAGTAAGTTCCCTCCTAACCTTATCCAAGCACTCCCAGTTTGTTAACGATGTCCATTTTTCTCTATGAGTTCATGGTGACCTAACCCTAACCCTAGGTGGAATTTTCCTCCAATGGGATTTTCCCATGTATTTTAGCAGGAAACGTAGATACGGCAACCTAGAAAAGTAAGTTCCCTCCTAACCATATCCAAGCACTCCCAGTTTGTTGCCGATGTCCATTTTTCTCTATGAGTTCATGGTGACCTAACCCTAACTCTAAGTGGAATTTTCCTCCAATGGGATTTTCCCATGCATTTTAGCAGGAAACATAGATAGGGCAGCCTAGAAAAGTAAGTTCCCTCCTAACCATATCCAAGCACTCCCAGTTTGTTGCCGATGTCCATTTTTCTCTATGAGTTCATGGTGACCTAACCCAAACGCTAAGTGGAATTTTCCTCCAATGGGATTTTCCCATGCATTTTAGCAGGAAACACAGATAGGGCAGCCTAGAAAAGAAAGTTCCCTCCTAACCATATCCAAGCACTCCCAGTTTGTTGCCGATGTCCATTTTTCTGTATAAGTTCATGGTGACCTAACCCTAAGTGCAATTTTCCTCCAATGGGATTTTCCCATGCATTTTAGCAGGAAACATAGATAGGGCAGCCTAGAAAAGTAAGTTCCCTCCTAACCTTATCCAAGCACTCCCAGTTTGTTAACGATGTCCATTTTTCTCTATGAGTTCATGGTGACCTAAACCTAACCCTAGGTGAAATTTTCCTCCAATGGGATCTTCCCATGTATTTTAGCAGGGAGCGTAGATACGGCAGCCTAGAAAAGTAAGTTCCCTCCTAACCATATCCAAGCACTCCCAGTTTGTTGCCGATGTCCATTTTTCTCTATGAGTTCATGGTGACCTAACCCTACCCCTAAGTGGAATTTTCCTCCAATGGGATTTTCCCATGTATTTTAGCAGGAAACAAAGATAGGGCAGCCTAGAAAAGTAAGTTCCCTCCTAACCATATCCAAGCACTCCCAGTTTGTTGCCGATGTCCATTTTTCTCTATGAGTTCATGGTGACCTAACCCTAACCCTAAGTGGAATTTTCCTCCAATGGGATTTTCCCATGCATTTTAGCAGGAAACATAGATAGGGCAGCCTAGAAAAGTAAGTTCCCTCCTAACCATATCCAAGCACTCCCAGTTTGTTGCCGATGTCCATTTTTCTCTATCAGTTCATGGTGACCTAACCCTAACCCTAAGTGGAATTTTCCTCCAATGGGATTTTCCCATGCATTTTAGCAGGAAACATAGATAGGGCAGCCTAGAAAAGTAAGTTCCCTCCTAACCATATCCAAGCACTCCCAGTTTGTTGCCGATGTCAATTTTTCTCTATGAGTTCATGGTGACCTAACCCTAACCCTAAGTGGAATTTTCCTCCAGTGGGATCTTCCCATGTATTTTAGCACGAAACATAGATAGGGCAGACTAGAAAAGTAAGTTCCCTCCTAACCTTATCCAAGCACTCCCAGTTTGTTGCCTATGTCCATTTTTCTCTATGAGTTCATGGTGACCTAACCCTAACCCAAGGTGAAATTTTCCTCCAATGGGATTTTCCCATGCATTTTAGCTGGAAACATAGATAGGGCAGCCTAGAAAAGTAAGTTCCCTCCTAACCATATCCAAGCACTCCCAGTTTGCTGCCGATGTCCATTTTTCTCTATGAGTTCATGGTGACCTAACCCTACCCCTAAGTGGAATTTTCCTCCAATGGGATTTTCCCATGTATTTTAGCAGGAAACAAAGATAGGGCAGCCTAGAAAAGTAAGTTCCCTCCTAACCATATCCAAGCACTCCCAGTTTGTTGCCGATGTCCATTTTTCTCTATGAGTTCATGGTGACCTAACCCTAACCCTTAGAGGAATTTTCCTCCAATGGGATTTTCCCATGTATTTTAGCAGGAAACAAAGATAGGGCAGCCTAGAAAAGTAAGTTCCCTCCTAACCATATCCAAGCACTCCCAGTTTGTTGCCGATGTCCATTTTTCTCTATGAGTTCATGGTGACCTAACCCTAACCCTAAGTGGAATTTTCCTCCAATGGGATTTTCCCATGCATTTTAGCAGGAAACATAGATAGGGCAGCCTAGAAAAGTAAGTTCCCTCCTAACCTTATGCAAGCACTCCCAGTTTGTTGCCTATGTCCATTTTTCTCTATGAGTTCATGGTGACCTAACCCTAACCAAAGGTGAAATTTTCCTCCAATGGGATTTCCCCATGCATTTTACCTGGAAACATAGATAGGGCAACCTAGAAAAGTAAGTTCCCTCCTAACCATATCCAAGCACTCCCAGTTTGCTGCCGATGTCCATTTTTCTCTATGAGTTGATGGTGACCTAACCCTAACCCTAGGTGGAATTTTCCTCCAGTGGGATCTTCCCATGTATTTTAGCAGGAAACGTAGATACGGCAGCCTAGAAAAGTAAGTTCCCTCCTAACCATATCCAAGCACTCCCAGTTTGTTGCCGATGTCCATTTTTCTCTATGAGTTCATGGTGACCTAACCCTAACTCTAAGTGGAATTTTCCTCCAATGGGATTTTCCCATGTATTTTAGCAGGATACAAAGATAGGGCAGCCTAGAAAAGTAAGTTCCCTCCTAACCATATCCAAGCACTCCCAGTTTGTTGCCGATGTCCATTTTTCTCTATGAGTTCATGGTGACCTAACCCTAACACTAAGTGGAATTTTCCTCCAAAGGGATTTCCCCATGTATTTTAGAAGGAAACAAAGATAGGGCAGCCTAGAAATTTCTTTGCCCTCCTAATCATTCCCAACCACGCCGAATTTATTGGCAATGTCCATGTTTCTCTCCATGTTCATGGTGACCTAACCCAAATGCTATGTGGAATTTTCCTCCAATGGGATTTTCCCATGTATTTTACCAGGAAACATAGATAGGGAAGCCTAGAAAAGTAAGTGCCCTCCTATCCATTCCCAAGCACTCCGAATTTATTGACAATGTCAATGTTGCTCTCCATATTCATGGTGACCTAACTCTAACCCTAGGTGGAATTTTCCTCCAATGGGATTTTCCCATGTATTTTACCAGGAAACGTTGATACGGCAACCTAGAAAAGTAAGTTCCCTCCTAACCATATCCAAGCACTCCCAGTTTGTTGCCGATGTCCATTTTTCTCTATGAGTTCATGGTGACCTAACCTTAACCCTAAGTGGAATTTTCCTCCAATGGGATTTTCCCATGCATTTTAGCAGGAAACATAGATTGGGCAGCCTAGAATAGTAAGTTCCCTCCTAACCATATCCAAGCACTCCCAGTTTGTTACCGATGTCCATTTTTCTCTATGAGTTCATGGTGACCTAACCCTAACCCTAAGTGGAATTTTCCTCCAATGGGATCTTCCCATGTATTTTACCAGGAAACGTAGATACGGCAGCCTAGAAAAGTAAGTTCCCTCCTAACCATATCCAAGCACTCCCAGTTTGTTGCCGATGTCCATTTTTCTCTATGAGTTCATGGTGACCTATCCCTAACACTAACTGGAATTTTCCTCCAATGGGATCTTCCCATGTATTTTAGCAGGAAACATAGATAGGGCAGCCTAGAAAAGTAAGTACCCTCCTAACCATTCCCAACCACTCCGAATTTATTGGCAATGTCCATGTTTCTCTCCATGTTCATGGTGACCTATCCCAAACGCTAAGTGGAATTTTCCTCCAATGAGATTTTCCCATGTATTTTAGAAGAAAACATAGATACCGCAGCCTAGAAAAGTAAGTTTCCTCCTAACCATATCCAAGCACTCCCAGTTTGTTGCCAATGTCCATTTTTCTCTATGACTTCATGGTGACCTAACCCTAAGCCTAAGTCGAATTTTCCTCCAATGGGATTTTCCCATGTATTTTAGCAGGGAGCGTAGATACGGCAGCCTAGAAAAGTAAGTTCCCTCCTAACCATATCCAAGCACTCCCAGTTTGTTGCCGATGTCCATTTTTCTCTATGAGTTCATGGTGACCTAACCCTACCCCTAAGTGGAATTTTCCTCCAATGGGATTTTCCCATGTATTTTAGCAGGAAACAAAGATAGAGCAGCCTAGAAAAGTAAGTTCCCTCCTAACCATATCCAAGCACTCCAAGTTTGTTGCCGATGTCCATTTTTCTCTATGAGTTCATGGTGACCTAACCCTAACCCTAAGTGGAATTTTCCTCCAATGGGATTTTCCCATGCATTTTAGCAGGAAACATAGATAGGGCAGCCTAGAAAAGTAAATTCCCTCCTAACCATATCCAAGCACTCCCAGTTTGTTGCCGATGTCCATTTTTCTCTATGAGTTCATGGTGACCTAACCCTAACCCTAAGTGGAATTTTCCTCCAGTGGGATCTTCCCATGTATTTTAGCACGAAACATAGATAGGGCAGCCTAGAAAAGTAAGTTCCCTCCTAACCTTATGCAAGCACTCCCAGTTTGTTGCCAATGTCCATTTTTCTCTATGAGTTCATGATGACCTAACCCTACCCCTAAGTGGAATTTTCCTCCAATGGGATTTTCCCATGTATTTTTGCAGGAAACAAAGATAGGGCAGCCTAGAAAAGTAAGTTCCCTCCTAACCATATCCAAGCACTCCCAGTTTGTTGCCGATGTCCATTTTTCTCTATCAGTTCATGGTGACCTAACCTTAACCCTAAGTGGAATTTTCCTCCAATGGGATTTTCCCATGCATTTTAGCAGGAAACATAGATTGGGCAGCCTAGAATAGTAAGTTCCCTCCTAACCATATCCAAGCACTCCCAGTTTGTTGCCGATGTCCATTTTTCTCTATGAGTTCATGGTGACCTAAACCTAACCCTAGGTGAAAATTTCCTCCAATGGGTTCTTCCCATGTATTTTAGCAGGAAACGTAGACACGGCAGCCTAGAAAAGTAAGTTCCCTCCTAACCATATCCAAGCACTCCCAGTTTGTTGCCGATGTCCATTTTTCTCTATGAGTTCATGATGACCTAACCCTACCCCTAAGTGGAATTTTCCTCCAGTGGGATTTTCCCAGGTATTTTAGCAGGAAACAAAGATAGGGCAGCCTAGAAAAGTAAGTTCCCTCCTAACCATTTCCAAGCACTCCCAGTTTGTTGCCGATGTCCATTTTTCTCTATGAGTTCATGGTGACCTAAACCTAACCCTAGGTGAAATTTTCCTCCAATGGGTTCTTCCCATGTATTTTAGCAGGAAACGTAGACACGGCAGCCTAGAAAAGTAAGTTCCCTCCTAACCATATCCAAGCACTCCCAGTTTGTTGCCAATGTCCATTTTTCTCTATGAGTTCATGATGACCTAACCCTACCCCTAAGTGGAATTTTCCTCCAATGGGATTTTCCCATGTATTTTTGCAGGAAACAAAGATAGGGCAGCCTAGAAAAGTAAGTTCCCTCCTAACCATATCCAAGCACTCCCAGTTTGATGCCAAAGTCCATTTTTCTCTATGAGTTCATGATGACCTAACGCTACCCCTAAGTGGAATTTTCCTCCAATGGGATTTTCCCATGTATTTTAGCAGGAAACAAAGATAGGGCAGCCTAGAAAAGTAAGTTCCCTCCTAACCATATCCAAGCACTCCCAGTTTGTTGCCGATGTCCATTTTTCTCTATGAGTTCATGGTGACCTAACCCTAACCCTAGGTGAAATTTTCCTCCAATGGGTTCTTCCCATGTATTTTAGCAGGAAACGTAGATACGGCAGCCTAGAAAAGTAAGTTCCCTCCTAACCATATCCAAGCACTCCCAGTTTGTTGCCGATGTCCATTTTTCTCTATGAGTTCATGATGACCTAACGCTACCCCTAAGTGGAATTTTCCTCCAATGGGATTTTCCCATGTATTTTAGCAGGAAACAAAGATAGGGCAGCCTAGAAAAGTAAGTTCCCTCCTAACCATATCCAAGCACTCCCAGTTTGTTGCCGATGTCCATTTTTCTCTATGAGTTCATGGTGACCTAACCCTAAGCCTAAGTGGAATTTTCCTCCAATGGGATTTTCCCATGCATTTTAGCAGGAAACATAGATAGGGCAGCCTAGAAAAGTAAGTTCCCTCCTAACCATATCCAAGCACTCCCAGTTTGTTGCCGATGTCCATTTTTCTCTATGAGTTCATGGTGACCTAACCCTAACCCTAGGTGAAATTTTCCTCCAATGGGTTCTTCCCATGTATTTTAGCAGGAAACGTAGATACGGCAGCCTAGAAAAGTAAGTTCCCTCCTAACCATATCCAAGCACTCCCAGTTTGTTGCCGATGTCCATTTTTCTCTATGAGTTCATGATGACCTAACCCTACCCCTAAGTGGAATTTTCCTCCAATGGGATTTTCCCATGTATTTTAGCAGGAAACAAAGATAGGGCAGCCTAGAAAAGTAAGTTCCCTCCTAACCATATCCAAGCACTCCCAGTTTGTTGCCGATGTCCATTTTTCTCTATGAGTTCATGGTGACCTAACCCTAAGCCTAAGTGGAATTTTCCTCCAATGGGATTTTCCCATGCATTTTAGCAGGAAACATAGATAGGGCAGCCTAGAAAAGTAAGTTCCCTCCTAACCATATCCAAGCACTCCCAGTTTGTTGCCGATGTCCATTTTTCTCTATGAGTTCATGGTGACCTAACCCTAACCCTAGGTGAAATTTTCCTCCAATGGGTTCTTCCCATGTATTTTAGCAGGAAACATAGATACGGCAGCCTAGAAAAGTAAGTTCCCTCCTAACCATATCCAAGCACTCCCAGTTTGTTGCCGATGTCCATTTTTCTCTATGAGTTCATGATGACCTAACCCTACCCCTAAGTGGAATTTTCCTCCAGTGGGATTTTCCCAGGTATTTTAGCAGGAAACATAGATAGGGCAGCCTAGAAAAGTAAGTTCCCTCCTAACCATATCCAAGCACTCCCAGTTTGTTGCCGATGTCCATTTTTCTCTATGAGTTCATGGTGACCTAACCCTAACCCTAGGTGAAATTTTCCTCCAATGGGTTCTTCCCATGTATTTTAGCAGGAAACGTAGATACGGCAGCCTAGAAAAGTAAGTTCCCTCCTAACCATATCCAAGCACTCCCAGTTTGTTGCCGATGTCCATTTTTCTCTATGAGTTCATGATGACCTAACCCTACCCCTAAGTGGAATTTTCCTCCAATGGGATTTTCCCATGTATTTTAGCAGGAAACGTAGATACGGCAGCCTAGAAAAGTAAGTTCCCTCCTAACCATATCCAAGCACTCCCAGTTTGTTGCCGATGTCCATTTTTCTCTATGAGTTCATGATGACCTAACCCTACCCCTAAGTGGAATTTTCCTCCAGTGGGATTTTCCCAGGTATTTTAGCAGGAAACAAAGATAGGGCAGCCTAGAAAAGTAAGTTCCCTCCTAACCATTTCCAAGCACTCCCAGTTTGTTGCCGATGTCCATTTTTCTCTATGAGTTCATGGTGACCTAAACCTAACCCTAGGTGAAATTTTCCTCCAATGGGTTCTTCCCATGTATTTTAGCAGGAAACGTAGACACGGCAGCCTAGAAAAGTAAGTTCCCTCCTAACCATATCCAAGCACTCCCAGTTTGTTGCCAATGTCCATTTTTCTCTATGAGTTCATGATGACCTAACCCTACCCCTAAGTGGAATTTTCCTCCAATGGGATTTTCCCATGTATTTTTGCAGGAAACAAAGATAGGGCAGCCTAGAAAAGTAAGTTCCCTCCTAACCATATCCAAGCACTCCCAGTTTGATGCCAAAGTCCATTTTTCTCTATGAGTTCATGATGACCTAACGCTACCCCTAAGTGGAATTTTCCTCCAATGGGATTTTCCCATGTATTTTAGCAGGAAACAAAGATAGGGCAGCCTAGAAAAGTAAGTTCCCTCCTAACCATATCCAAGCACTCCCAGTTTGTTGCCTATGTCCATTTTTCTCTATGAGTTCATGGTGACCTAACCCTAACCCTAGGTGAAATTTTCCTCCAATGGGTTCTTCCCATGTATTTTAGCAGGAAACGTAGATACGGCAGCCTAGAAAAGTAAGTTCCCTCCTAACCATATCCAAGCACTCCCAGTTTGTTGCCGATGTCCATTTTTCTCTATGAGTTCATGATGACCTAACGCTACCCCTAAGTGGAATTTTCCTCCAATGGGATTTTCCCATGTATTTTAGCAGGAAACAAAGATAGGGCAGCCTAGAAAAGTAAGTTCCCTCCTAACCATATCCAAGCACTCCCAGTTTGTTGCCGATGTCCATTTTTCTCTATGAGTTCATGGTGACCTAACCCTAAGCCTAAGTGGAATTTTCCTCCAATGGGATTTTCCCATGCATTTTAGCAGGAAACATAGATAGGACAGCCTAGAAAAGTAAGTTCCCTCCTAACCATATCCAAGCACTCCCAGTTTGTTGCCGATGTCCATTTTTCTCTATGAGTTCATGGTGACCTAACCCTAACCCTAGGTGAAATTTTCCTCCAATGGGTTCTTCCCATGTATTTTAGCAGGAAACGTAGATACGGCAGCCTAGAAAAGTAAGTTCCCTCCTAACCATATCCAAGCACTCCCAGTTTGTTGCCGATGTCCATTTTTCTCTATGAGTTCATGATGACCTAACCCTACCCCTAAGTGGAATTTTCCTCCAATGGGATTTTCCCATGTATTTTTGCAGGAAACAAAGATAGGGCAGCCTAGAAAAGTAAGTTCCCTCCTAACCATATCCAAGCACTCCCAGTTTGTTGCCAAAGTCCATTTTTCTCTATGAGTTCATGATGACCTAACGCTACCCCTAAGTGGAATTTTCCTCCAATGGGATTTTCCCATGCATGTTAGCAGGAAACATAGATAGCGCAGCCTAGAAAAGTAAGTTCCCTCCTAACCATATCCAAGCACTCCCAGTTTGTTGCCGATGTCCATTTTTCTCTATGAGTTCATGGTGACCTAACCCTAACCCTAGGTGAAATTTTCCTCCAATGGGTTCTTCCCATGTATTTTAGCAGGAAACGTAGATACGGCAGCCTAGAAAAGTAAGTTCCCTCCTAACCATATCCAAGCACTCCCAGTTTGTTGCCGATGTCCATTTTTCTCTATGAGTTCATGATGACCTAACCCTACCCCTAAGTGGAATTTTCCTCCAGTGGGATTTTCCCAGGTATTTTAGCAGGAAACAAAGATAGGGCAGCCTAGAAAAGTAAGTTCCCTCCTAACCATATCCAAGCACTCCCAGTTTGTTGCCGATGTCCATTTTTCTCTATGAGTTCATGATGACCTAACGCTACCCCTAAGTGGAATTTTCCTCCAATGGGATTTTCCCATGTATTTTAGCAGGAAACAAAGATAGGGCAGCCTAGAAAAGTAAGTTCCCTCCTAACCATATCCAAGCACTCCCAGTTTGTTGCCGATGTCCATTTTTCTCTATGAGTTCATGGTGACCTAACCCTAAGCCTAAGTGGAATTTTCCTCCAATGGGATTTTCCCATGCATTTTAGCAGGAAACATAGATAGGGCAGCCTAGAAAAGTAAGTTCCCTCCTAACCATATCCAAGCACTCCCAGTTTGTTGCCGATGTCCATTTTTCTCTATGAGTTCATGGTGACCTAACCCTAACCCTAGGTGAAATTTTCCTCCAATGGGTTCTTCCCATGTATTTTAGCAGGAAACGTAGATACGGCAGCCTAGAAAAGTAAGTTCCCTCCTAACCATATCCAAGCACTCCCAGTTTGTTGCCGATGTCCATTTTTCTCTATGAGTTCATGATGACCTAACCCTACCCCTAAGTGGAATTTTCCTCCAATGGGATTTTCCCATGTATTTTAGCAGGAAACAAAGATAGGGCAGCCTAGAAAAGTAAGTTCCCTCCTAACCATATCCAAGCACTCCCAGTTTGTTGCCGATGTCCATTTTTCTCTATGAGTTCATGGTGACCTAACCCTAAGCCTAAGTGGAATTTTCCTCCAATGGGATTTTCCCATGCATTTTAGCAGGAAACATAGATAGGGCAGCCTAGAAAAGTAAGTTCCCTCCTAACCATATCCAAGCACTCCCAGTTTGTTGCCGATGTCCATTTTTCTCTATGAGTTCATGGTGACCTAACCCTAACCCTAGGTGAAATTTTCCTCCAATGGGTTCTTCCCATGTATTTTAGCAGGAAACATAGATACGGCAGCCTAGAAAAGTAAGTTCCCTCCTAACCATATCCAAGCACTCCCAGTTTGTTGCCGATGTCCATTTTTCTCTATGAGTTCATGATGACCTAACCCTACCCCTAAGTGGAATTTTCCTCCAGTGGGATTTTCCCAGGTATTTTAGCAGGAAACAAAGATAGGGCAGCCTAGAAAAGTAAGTTCCCTCCTAACCATTTCCAAGCACTCCCAGTTTGTTGCCGATGTCCATTTTTCTCTATGAGTTCATGGTGACCTAAACCTAACCCTAGGTGAAATTTTCCTCCAATGGGTTCTTCCCATGTATTTTAGCAGGAAACGTAGACACGGCAGCCTAGAAAAGTAAGTTCCCTCCTAACCATATCCAAGCACTCCCAGTTTGTTGCCGATGTCCATTTTTCTCTATGAGTTCATGATGACCTAACCCTACCCCTAAGTGGAATTTTCCTCCAATGGGATTTTCCCATGTATTTTTGCAGGAAACAAAGATAGGGCAGCCTAGAAAAGTAAGTTCCCTCCTAACCATATCCAAGCACTCCCAGTTTGTTGCCAAAGTCCATTTTTCTCTATGAGTTCATGATGACCTAACGCTACCCCTAAGTGGAATTTTCCTCCAATGGGATTTTCCCATGTATTTTAGCAGGAAACAAAGATAGGGCAGCCTAGAAAAGTAAGTTCCCTCCTAACCATATCCAAGCACTCCCAGTTTGTTGCCGATGTCCATTTTTCTCTATGAGTTCATGGTGACCTAACCCTAACCCTAGGTGAAATTTTCCTCCAATGGGTTCTTCCCATGTATTTTAGCAGGAAACGTAGATACGGCAGCCTAGAAAAGTAAGTTCCCTCCTAACCATATCCAAGCACTCCCAGTTTGTTGCCGATGTCCATTTTTCTCTATGAGTTCATGATGACCTAACGCTACCCCTAAGTGGAATTTTCCTCCAATGGGATTTTCCCATGTATTTTAGCAGGAAACAAAGATAGGTCAGCCTAGAAAAGTAAGTTCCCTCCTAACCATATCCAAGCACTCCCAGTTTGTTGCCGATGTCCATTTTTCTCTATGAGTTCATGGTGACCTAACCCTAAGCCTAAGTGGAATTTTCCTCCAATGGGATTTTCCCATGCATTTTAGCAGGAAACATAGATAGGGCAGCCTAGAAAAGTAAGTTCCCTCCTAACCATATCCAAGCACTCCCAGTTTGTTGCCGATGTCCATTTTTCTCTATGAGTTCATGGTGACCTAACCCTAACCCTAACCCTAGGTGAAATTTTCCTCCAATGGGTTCTTCCCATGTATTTTAGCAGGAAACGTAGATACGGCAGCCTAGAAAAGTAAGTTCCCTCCTAACCATATCCAAGCACTCCCAGTTTGTTGCCGATGTCCATTTTTCTCTATGAGTTCATGATGACCTAACCCTACCCCTAAGTGGAATTTTCCTCCAATGGGATTTTCCCATGTATTTTAGCAGGAAACAAAGATAGGGCAGCCTAGAAAAGTAAGTTCCCTCCTAACCATATCCAAGCACTCCCAGTTTGTTGCCGATGTCCATTTTTCTCTATGAGTTCATGGTGACCTAACCCTAACCCTAAGTGGAATTTTCCTCCAATGGGATTTTCCCATGCATTTTAGCAGGAAACATAGATAGGGCAGCCTAGAAAAGTAAATTCCCTCCTAACCATATCCAAGCACTCCCAGTTTGTTGCCGATGTCCATTTTTCTCTATGAGTTCATGGTGACCTAACCCTAAGCCTAAGTGGAATTTTCCTCCAATGGGATTTTCCCATGCATTTTAGCAGGAAACATAGATAGGGCAGCCTAGAAAAGTAAGTTCCCTCCTAACCATATCCAAGCACTCCCAGTTTGTTGCCGATGTCCATTTTTCTCTATGAGTTCATGGTGACCTAACCCTAACCCTAGGTGAAATTTTCCTCCAATGGGTTCTTCCCATGTATTTTAGCAGGAAACGTAGATACGGCAGCCTAGAAAAGTAAGTTCCCTCCTAACCATATCCAAGCACTCCCAGTTTGTTGCCGATGTCCATTTTTCTCTATGAGTTCATGATGACCTAACCCTACCCCTAAGTGGAATTTTCCTCCAATGGGATTTTCCCATGTATTTTAGCAGGAAACAAAGATAGGGCAGCCTAGAAAAGTAAGTTCCCTCCTAACCATATCCAAGCACTCCCAGTTTGTTGCCGATGTCCATTTTTCTCTATGAGTTCATGGTGACCTAACCCTAAGCCTAAGTGGAATTTTCCTCCAATGGGATTTTCCCATGCATTTTAGCAGGAAACATAGATAGGGCAGCCTAGAAAAGTAAGTTCCCTCCTAACCATATCCAAGCACTCCCAGTTTGTTGCCGATGTCCATTTTTCTCTATGAGTTCATGGTGACCTAACCCTAACCCTAGGTGAAATTTTCCTCCAATGGGTTCTTCCCATGTATTTTAGCAGGAAACATAGATACGGCAGCCTAGAAAAGTAAGTTCCCTCCTAACCATATCCAAGCACTCCCAGTTTGTTGCCGATGTCCATTTTTCTCTATGAGTTCATGATGACCTAACCCTACCCCTAAGTGGAATTTTCCTCCAGTGGGATTTTCCCAGGTATTTTAGCAGGAAACAAAGATAGGGCAGCCTAGAAAAGTAAGTTCCCTCCTAACCATTTCCAAGCACTCCCAGTTTGTTGCCGATGTCCATTTTTCTCTATGAGTTCATGGTGACCTAAACCTAACCCTAGGTGAAATTTTCCTCCAATGGGTTCTTCCCATGTATTTTAGCAGGAAACGTAGACACGGCAGCCTAGAAAAGTAAGTTCCCTCCTAACCATATCCAAGCACTCCCAGTTTGTTGCCGATGTCCATTTTTCTCTATGAGTTCATGATGACCTAACCCTACCCCTAAGTGGAATTTTCCTCCAATGGGATTTTCCCATGTATTTTTGCAGGAAACAAAGATAGGGCAGCCTAGAAAAGTAAGTTCCCTCCTAACCATATCCAAGCACTCCCAGTTTGTTGCCAAAGTCCATTTTTCTCTATGAGTTCATGATGACCTAACGCTACCCCTAAGTGGAATTTTCCTCCAATGGGATTTTCCCATGTATTTTAGCAGGAAACAAAGATAGGGCAGCCTAGAAAAGTAAGTTCCCTCCTAACCATATCCAAGCACTCCCAGTTTGTTGCCGATGTCCATTTTTCTCTATGAGTTCATGGTGACCTAACCCTAACCCTAGGTGAAATTTTCCTCCAATGGGTTCTTCCCATGTATTTTAGCAGGAAACGTAGATACGGCAGCCTAGAAAAGTAAGTTCCCTCCTAACCATATCCAAGCACTCCCAGTTTGTTGCCGATGTCCATTTTTCTCTATGAGTTCATGATGACCTAACGCTACCCCTAAGTGGAATTTTCCTCCAATGGGATTTTCCCATGTATTTTAGCAGGAAACAAAGATAGGTCAGCCTAGAAAAGTAAGTTCCCTCCTAACCATATCCAAGCACTCCCAGTTTGTTGCCGATGTCCATTTTTCTCTATGAGTTCATGGTGACCTAACCCTAAGCCTAAGTGGAATTTTCCTCCAATGGGATTTTCCCATGCATTTTAGCAGGAAACATAGATAGGGCAGCCTAGAAAAGTAAGTTCCCTCCTAACCATATCCAAGCACTCCCAGTTTGTTGCCGATGTCCATTTTTCTCTATGAGTTCATGGTGACCTAACCCTAACCCTAGGTGAAATTTTCCTCCAATGGGTTCTTCCCATGTATTTTAGCAGGAAACGTAGATACGGCAGCCTAGAAAAGTAAGTTCCCTCCTAACCATATCCAAGCACTCCCAGTTTGTTGCCGATGTCCATTTTTCTCTATGAGTTCATGATGACCTAACCCTACCCCTAAGTGGAATTTTCCTCCAATGGGATTTTCCCATGTATTTTAGCAGGAAACAAAGATAGGGCAGCCTAGAAAAGTAAGTTCCCTCCTAACCATATCCAAGCACTCCCAGTTTGTTGCCGATGTCCATTTTTCTCTATGAGTTCATGGTGACCTAACCCTAACCCTAGGTGAAATTTTCCTCCAATGGGTTCTTCCCATGTATTTTAGCAGGAAACGTAGATACGGCAGC
Source organism: Bothrops alternatus (assembly GCA_034064705.1). Lineage (NCBI taxonomy): Eukaryota > Metazoa > Chordata > Lepidosauria > Squamata > Viperidae > Bothrops > Bothrops alternatus. Next base: position 2,866,290 of record JARGCV010000165.1, read on the forward strand.
CTAGAAAAGTAAGTTCCCTCCTAACCATATCCAAGCACTCCCAGTTTGTTGCCGATGTCCATTTTTCTCTATGAGTTCATGATGACCTAACCCTACCCCTAAGTGGAATTTTCCTCCAATGGGATCTTCCCATGTATTTTACCAGGAAACGTAGATACGGCAGCCTAGAAAAGTAAGTTCCCTCCTAACCATATCCAAGCACTCCCAGTTTGTTGCCAATGTCCATTTTTCTCTATGAGTTCATGGTGACCTAACCCTAAGTGGAATTTTCCTCCAATGGGATTTTCCCATGTATTTTAGAAGAAAACATAGATACCGCAGCCTAGAAAAGTAAGTTCCCTCCTAACCATATCCAAGCACTCCCAGTTTGTTGCCGATGTCCATTTTTCTCTATGAGTTCATGGTGACCTAACCCTAACACTAAGTGGAATTTTCCTCCAATGGGATTTTCCCATGTATTTTAGCAGGAAACAAAGATAAGGCAGCCTAGAAATTTCCTTGCCCTCATAATCATTGCCAACCACTCCGAATTTATTGGCAATGTCCATGTTTCTCTCCATGTTCATGGTGACCTAACCCAAACGCTAAGTGGAATTTTCCTCCAATGGGATTTTCCCATGCATTTTAGCAGGAAACATAGATAGGGCAGCCTAGAAAAGTAAGTTCCCTCCTAACCATATCCAAGCACTCCCAGTTTGTTGCCAATGTCCATTTTTCTCTGTTAGTTCATGGTGACCTAACCCTAACCCTAAGTGGAATTTTCCTCCAATGGGATTTTCCCATGCATTTTAGCAAGAAACATAGATAGGGCAGCCTAGAAAAGTAAGTTCCCTCCTAACCATATCCAAGCACTCCCAGTTTGTTGCCGATGTCCATTTTTCTCTATGAGTTCATGATGACCTAACCCTACCCCTAAGTGGAATTTTCCTCCAATGGGATTTTCCCATGTATTTTAGCAGGAAACAAAGATAGGGCAGCCTAGAAAAGTAAGTTCCCTCCTAACCATATCCAAGCACTCCCAGTTTGTTGCCGATGTCCATTTTTCTCTATGAGTTCATGGTGACCTAACCCTAACCCTAGGTGAAATTTTCCTCCAATGGGTTCTTCCCATGTATTTTAGCAGGAAACGTAGATACGGCAGCCTAGAAAAGTAAGTTCCCTCCTAACCATATCCAAGCACTCCCAGTTTGTTGCCGATGTCCATTTTTCTCTATGAGTTCATGATGACCTAACGCTACCCCTAAGTGGAATTTTCCTCCAATGGGATTTTCCCATGTATTTTAGCAGGAAACAAAGATAGGGCAGCCTAGAAAAGTAAGTTCCCTCCTAACCATATCCAAGCACTCCCAGTTTGTTGCCGATGTCCATTTTTCTCTATGAGTTCATGGTGACCTAACCCTAAGCCTAAGTGGAATTTTCCTCTAATGGGATCTTCCCATGTATTTTACCAGGAAACGTAGATACGGCAGCCTAGAAAAGTAAGTTCCCTCCTAACCATATCCAAGCACTCCCAGTTTGTTGCCAATGTCCATTTTTCCTCTATGAGTTCATGGTGACCTAACCCTAAGTGGAATTTTCCTCCAATGGGATTTTCCCATGTATTTTAGAAGAAAACATAGATACCGCAGCCTAGAAAAGTAAGTTCCCTCCTAACCATATCCAAGCACTCCCAGTTTGTTGCCGATGTCCATTTTTCTCTATGAGTTCATGGTGACCTTACCCTAACACTAAGTGGAATTTTCCTCCAATGGGATTTTCCCATGTATTTTAGCAGGAAACAAAGATAAGGCAGCCTAGAAATTTCCTTGCCCTCCTAATCATTGCCAACCACTCCGAATTTATTGGCAATGTCCATGTTTCTCTCCATGTTCATGGTGACCTAACCCAAACGCTAAGTGGAATTTTCCTCCAATGGGATTTTCCCATGCATTTTAGCAGGAAACATAGATAGGGCAGCCTAGAAAAGTAAGTTCCCTCCTAACCATATCCAAGCACTCCCAGTTTATTGCCGATGTCCATTTTTCTCTATGATTTCATGGTGACCTAACCATAACGCTAAGTGGAATTTTCCTCCAGTGGGATCTTCCCATGTATTTTAGCACGAAACGTAGATAGGGCAGCCTAGAAAAGTAAGTTCCCTCCTAACCTTATCCAAGCACTCCCAGTTTGTTGCGGATGTCCATTTTTCTCTATGAGTTCATGGTGACCTAACCCTAACACTAAGTGGAATTTTCCTCCAATGGGATTTTCCCATGTATTTTAGCAGGAAACAAAGATAAGGCAGCCTAGAAATTTCCTTGCCCTCATAATCATTGCCAACCACTCCGAATTTATTGGCAATGTCCATGTTTCTCTCCATGTTCATGGTGACCTAACCCAAACGCTAAGTGGAATTTTCCTCCAATGGGATTTTCCCATGCATTTTAGCAGGAAACATAGATAGGGCAGCCTAGAAAAGTAAGTTCCCTCCTAACCATATCCAAGCACTCCCAGTTTGTTGCCAATGTCCATTTTTCTCTGTTAGTTCATGGTGACCTAACCCTAACCCTAAGTGGAATTTTCCTCCAATGGGATTTTCCCATGCATTTTAGCAAGAAACATAGATAGGGCAGCCTAGAAAAGTAAGTTCCCTCCTAACCATATCCAAGCACTCCCAGTTTGTTGCCGATGTCCATTTTTCTCTATGAGTTCATGATGACCTAACCCTACCCCTAAGTGGAATTTTCCTCCAATGGGATTTTCCCATGTATTTTAGCAGGAAACAAAGATAGGGCAGCCTAGAAAAGTAAGTTCCCTCCTAACCATATCCAAGCACTCCCAGTTTGTTGCCGATGTCCATTTTTCTCTATGAGTTCATGGTGACCTAACCCTAACCCTAGGTGAAATTTTCCTCCAATGGGTTCTTCCCATGTATTTTAGCAGGAAACGTAGATACGGCAGCCTAGAAAAGTAAGTTCCCTCCTAACCATATCCAAGCACTCCCAGTTTGTTGCCGATGTCCATTTTTCTCTATGAGTTCATGATGACCTAACGCTACCCCTAAGTGGAATTTTCCTCCAATGGGATTTTCCCATGTATTTTAGCAGGAAACAAAGATAGGGCAGCCTAGAAAAGTAAGTTCCCTCCTAACCATATCCAAGCACTCCCAGTTTGTTGCCGATGTCCATTTTTCTCTATGAGTTCATGGTGACCTAACCCTAAGCCTAAGTGGAATTTTCCTCTAATGGGATCTTCCCATGTATTTTACCAGGAAACGTAGATACGGCAGCCTAGAAAAGTAAGTTCCCTCCTAACCATATCCAAGCACTCCCAGTTTGTTGCCAATGTCCATTTTTCTCTATGAGTTCATGGTGACCTAACCCTAAGTGGAATTTTCCTCCAATGGGATTTTCCCATGTATTTTAGAAGAAAACATAGATACCGCAGCCTAGAAAAGTAAGTTCCCTCCTAACCATATCCAAGCACTCCCAGTTTGTTGCCGATGTCCATTTTTCTCTATGAGTTCATGGTGACCTAACCCTAACACTAAGTGGAATTTTCCTCCAATGGGATTTTCCCATGTATTTTAGCAGGAAACAAAGATAAGGCAGCCTAGAAATTTCCTTGCCCTCATAATCATTGCCAACCACTCCGAATTTATTGGCAATGTCCATGTTTCTCTCCATGTTCATGGTGACCTAACCCAAACGCTAAGTGGAATTTTCCTCCAATGGGATTTTCCCATGCATTTTAGCAGGAAACATAGATAGGGCAGCCTAGAAAAGTAAGTTCCCTCCTAACCATATCCAAGCACTCCCAGTTTGTTGCCGATGTCCATTTTTCTCTATGAGTTCATGATGACCTAACCCTACCCCTAAGTGGAATTTTCCTCCAATGGGATTTTCCCATGTATTTTAGCAGGAAACAAAGATAGGGCAGCCTAGAAAAGTAAGTTCCCTCCTAACCATATCCAAGCACTCCCAGTTTGTTGCCGATGTCCATTTTTCTCTATGAGTTCATGGTGACCTAACCCTAAGTGGAATTTTCCTCCAATGGGATTTTCCCATGTATTTTAGAAGAAAACATAGATACCGCAGCCTAGAAAAGTAAGTTCCCTCCTAACCATATCCAAGCACTCCCAGTTTGTTGCCGATGTCCATTTTTCTCTATGAGTACATGGTGACCTAACCCTAACACTAAGTGAAATTTTCCTCCAATGGGAATTTCCCATGTATTTTAGCAGGAAACAAAGATAAGGCAGCCTAGAAATTTCCTTGCCCTCGTAATCATTGCCAACCACTCCGAATTTATTGGCAATGTCCATGTTTCTCTCCATGTTCATGGTGACCTAACCCAAACGCTAAGTGGAATTTTCCTCCAATGGGATTTTCCCATGCATTTTAGCAGGAAACATAGATAGGGCAGCCTAGAAAAGTAAGTTCCCTCCTAACCATATCCAAGCACTCCCAGTTTATTGCCGATGTCCATTTTTCTCTATGATTTCATGGTGACCTAACCATAACGCTAAGTGGAATTTTCCTCCAGTGGGATCTTCCCATGTATTTTAGCACGAAACGTAGATAGGGCAGCCTAGAAAAGTAAGTTCCCTCCTAACCTTATCCAAGCACTCCCAGTTTGTTGCCGATGTCCTTTTTTCTCTATGAGTTCATGGTGACCTAACCCTAACACTAAGTGGAATTTTCCTCCAATGGGATTTTCCCATGTATTTTAGCAGGAAACAAAGATAAGGCAGCCTAGAAATTTCCTTGCCCTCCTAATCATTGCCAACCACTCCGAATTTATTGGCAATGTCCATGTTTCTCTCCATGTTCATGGTGACCTAACCCAAACGCTAAGTGGAATTTTCCTCCAATGGGATTTTCCCATGCATTTTAGCAGGAAACATAGATAGGGCAGCCTAGAAAAGTAAGTTCCCTCCTAACCATATCCAAGCACTCCCAGTTTGTTGCCGATGTCCATTTTTCTCTATGATTTCATGGTGACCTAACCCTAACCCTAAGTGGAATTTTCCTCCAATGGGATTTTCCCATGCATTTTAGCAGGAAACATAGATAGGGCAGCCTAAAAAGTAAGTTCCCTCCTAACCATATCCAAGCACTCCCAGTTTGTTGCAGATGTCCATTTTTCTCTATGAGTTCATGGTGACCTAAGCCTAACGCTAAGTGGAATTTTCCTCCAGTGGGATCTTCCCATGTATTTTAGCACGAAACGTAGATAGGGCAGCCTAAAAAGTAAGTTCCCTCCTAACCATATCCAAGCACTCCCAGTTTGTTGCCGATGTCCATTTTTCTCTATGAGTTCATGGTGACCTAACCCTAACACTAAGTGGAATTTTCCTCCAATGGGATTTTCCCATGTATTTTAGCAGGAAACAAAGATAAGGCAGCCTAGAAATTTCCTTGCCCTCCTAATCATTCCCAACCACTCTGAATTTATTGGCAATGTCCATGTTTCTCTCCATGTTCATGGTGACGTAACCCAAACGCTAAGTGGAATTTTCCTCCAATGGGATTTTCCCATGCATTTTAGCAGGAAACAAAGATAGGGCAGCCTAGAAAAGTAAGTTCTTTCCTAACCATATCCAAGCACTCCCAGTTTGTTGCCGATGTCCATTTTTCTCTATTAGTTCATGGTGACCTAACCCTAACCCTAAGTGGAATTTTCGTCCAATGGGATTTTCCCATGCATTTTAGCAGGAAACATAGATAGGGCAGCCTAGAAAAGTAAGTTCCCTCCTAACCATATCCAAGCACTCCCACTTTGTTGCCGATGTCCATTTTTCTCTATGAGTTGATGGTGACCTAACCCTAACCCTAGGTGGAATTTTCCTCCAATGGGATCTTCCCATGTATTTTAGCAGGAAACGTAGATATGGCAGCCTAGAAAAGTAAGTTCCCTCCTAACCATATCCAAGCTCTCCCAGTTTGTTGCCGATGTCCATTTTTCTCTATGAGTTCATGGTGACCTAACCCTAAGTGGAATTTTCCTCCAATGGGATTTTCCCATGTATTTTAGCAGGAAACAAAGATAGGGCAGCCTAGAAAAGTAAGTTCCCTCCTAACCATATCCAAGCACTCCCAGTTTGTTGCCGATGTCCATTTTTCTCTATGAGTTCATGGTGACCTAACCCTAAGTGGAATTTTCCTCCAATGGGATTTTCCCATGTATTTTAGAAGAAAACATAGATACCGCAGCCTAGAAAAGTAAGTTCCCTCCTAACCATATCCAAGCACTCCCAGTTTGTTGCCGATGTCCATTTTTCTCTATGAGTACATGGTGACCTAACCCTAACACTAAGTGAAATTTTCCTCCAATGGGAATTTCCCATGTATTTTAGCAGGAAACAAAGATAAGGCAGCCTAGAAATTTCCTTGCCCTCGTAATCATTGCCAACCACTCCGAATTTATTGGCAATGTCCATGTTTCTCTCCATGTTCATGGTGACCTAACCCAAACGCTAAGTGGAATTTTCCTCCAATGGGATTTTCCCATGCATTTTAGCAGGAAACATAGATAGGGCAGCCTAGAAAAGTAAGTTCCCTCCTAACCATATCCAAGCACTCCCAGTTTATTGCCGATGTCCATTTTTCTCTATGATTTCATGGTGACCTAACCATAACGCTAAGTGGAATTTTCCTCCAGTGGGATCTTCCCATGTATTTTAGCACGAAACGTAGATAGGGCAGCCTAGAAAAGTAAGTTCCCTCCTAACCTTATCCAAGCACTCCCAGTTTGTTGCCGATGTCCTTTTTTCTCTATGAGTTCATGGTGACCTAACCCTAACACTAAGTGGAATTTTCCTCCAATGGGATTTTCCCATGTATTTTAGCAGGAAACAAAGATAAGGCAGCCTAGAAATTTCCTTGCCCTCCTAATCATTGCCAACCACTCCGAATTTATTGGCAATGTCCATGTTTCTCTCCATGTTCATGGTGACCTAACCCAAACGCTAAGTGGAATTTTCCTCCAATGGGATTTTCCCATGCATTTTAGCAGGAAACATAGATAGGGCAGCCTAGAAAAGTAAGTTCCCTCCTAACCATATCCAAGCACTCCCAGTTTGTTGGCGATGTCCATTTTTCTCTATGAGTTCATGGTGACCTAACCCTAACCCTAAGTGGAATTTTCCTCCAATGGGATTTTCCCATGCATTTTAGCAGGAAACATAGATAGGGCAGCCTAGAAAAGTAAGTTCCCTCCTAACCATATCCAAGCACTCCCAGTTTGTTGCCGATGTCCATTTTTCTCTATGATTTCATGGTGACCTAACCCTAAGCCTAAGTGGAATTTTCCTCCAATGGGATTTTCCCATGCATTTTAGCAGGAAACATAGATAGGGCAGCCTAAAAAGTAAGTTCCCTCCTAACCATATCCAAGCACTCCCAGTTTGTTGCAGATGTCCATTTTTCTCTATGAGTTCATGGTGACCTAAGCCTAACGCTAAGTGGAATTTTCCTCCAGTGGGATCTTCCCATGTATTTTAGCACGAAACGTAGATAGGGCAGCCTAAAAAGTAAGTTCCCTCCTAACCATATCCAAGCACTCCCAGTTTGTTGCCGATGTCCATTTTTCTCTATGAGTTCATGGTGACCTAACCCTAACACTAAGTGGAATTTTCCTCCAATGGGATTTTCCCATGTATTTTAGCAGGAAACAAAGATAAGGCAGCCTAGAAATTTCCTTGCCCTCCTAATCATTCCCAACCACTCTGAATTTATTGGCAATGTCCATGTTTCTCTCCATGTTCATGGTGACGTAACCCAAACGCTAAGTGGAATTTTCCTCCAATGGGATTTTCCCATGCATTTTAGCAGGAAACAAAGATAGGGCAGCCTAGAAAAGTAAGTTCCCTCCTAACCATATCCAAGCACTCCCAGTTTGTTGCCGATGTCCATTTTTCTCTATTAGTTCATGGTGACCTAACCCTAACCCTAAGTGGAATTTTCGTCCAATGGGATTTTCCCATGCATTTTAGCAGGAAACATAGATAGGGCAGCCTAGAAAAGTAAGTTCCCTCCTAACCATATCCAAGCACTCCCACTTTGTTGCCGATGTCCATTTTTCTCTATGAGTTGATGGTGACCTAACCCTAACCCTAGGTGGAATTTTCCTCCAATGGGATCTTCCCATGTATTTTAGCAGGAAACGTAGATATGGCAGCCTAGAAAAGTAAGTTCCCTCCTAACCATATCCAAGCTCTCCCAGTTTGTTGCCGATGTCCATTTTTCTCTATGAGTTCATGGTGACCTAACCCTAAGTGGAATTTTCCTCCAATGGGATTTTCCCATGTATTTTAGAAGAAAATATAGATACCGCAGCCTAGAAAAGTAAGTTCCCTCCTAACCATATCCAAGCACTCCCAGTTTGTTGCCGATGTCCATTTTTCTCTATGAGTTCATGGTGACCTAACCCTAAGCCTAAGTGGAATTTTCCTCCAATGGGATTTTCCCATGCATTTTACCAGGAAACATAGATAGGGCAGCCTAGAAAAGTAAGTTCCCTCCTAACCATATCCAAGCACTCCCAGTTTGTTGGCGATGTCCATTTTTCTCTATGAGTTCATGGTGACCTAACCCTAACCCTAAGGGGAATTTTCCTCCAATGGGATTTTCCCATGCATTTTAGCAGGAAACATAGATAGGGCAGCCTAGAAAAGTAAGTTCCCTCCTAACCATATCCAAGCACTCCCAGTTTGTTGCCGATGTCCATTTTTCTCTATGATTTCATGGTGACCTAACCCTAACCCTAAGTGGAATTTTCCTCCAATGGGATTTTCCCATGCATTTTAGCAGGAAACATAGATAGGGCAGCCTAAAAAGTAAGTTCCCTCCTAACCATATCCAAGCACTCCCAGTTTGTTGCAGATGTCCATTTTTCTCTATGAGTTCATGGTGACCTAAGCCTAACGCTAAGTGGAATTTTCCTCCAGTGGGATCTTCCCATGTATTTTAGCACGAAACGTAGATAGGGCAGCCTAGAAAAGTAAGTTCCCTCCTAACCTTATCCAAGCACTCCCAGTTTGTTGCCGATGTCCATTTTTCTCTATGAGTTCATGGTGACCTAACCCTAACACTAAGTGGAATTTTCCTCCAATGGGATTTTCCCATGTATTTTAGCAGGAAACAAAGATAAGGCAGCCTAGAAATTTCCTTGCCCTCCTAATCATTCCCAACCACTCTGAATTTATTGGCAATGTCCATGTTTCTCTCCATGTTCATGGTGACGTAACCCAAACGCTAAGTGGAATTTTCCTCCAATGGGATTTTCCCATGCATTTTAGCAGGAAACAAAGATAGGGCAGCCTAGAAAAGTAAGTTCCCTCCTAACCATATCCAAGCACTCCCAGTTTGTTGCCGATGTCCATTTTTCTCTATGAGTTGATGGTGACCTAACCCTAACCCTAGGTGGAATGTTCCTCCAATGGGATCTTCCCATGTATTTTAGCAGGAAACGTAGATACGGCAGCCTAGAAAAGTAAGTTCCCTCCTAACCATATCCAAGCACTCCCAGTTTGTTGCCGATGTCCATTTTTCTCTATTAGTTCATGGTGACCTAACCCTAACCCTAAGTGGAATTTTCGTCCAATGGGATTTTCCCATGCATTTTAGCAGGAAACATAGATAGGGCAGCCTAGAAAAGTAAGTTCCCTCCTAACCATATCCAAGCACTCCCACTTTGTTGCCGATGTCCATTTTTCTCTATGAGTTGATGGTGACCTAACCCTAACCCTAGGTGGAATTTTCCTCCAATGGGATCTTCCCATGTATTTTAGCAGGAAACGTAGATACGGCAGCCTAGAAAAGTAAGTTCCCTCCTAACCATATCCAAGCTCTCCCAGTTTGTTGCCGATGTCCATTTTTCTCTATGAGTTCATGGTGACCTAACCCTAAGTGGAATTTTCCTCCAATGGGATTTTCCCATGTATTTTAGAAGAAAATATAGATACCGCAGCCTAGAAAAGTAAGTTCCCTCCTAACCATATCCAAGCACTCCCAGTTTGTTGCCGATGTCCATTTTTCTCTATGAGTTCATGGTGACCTAACCCTAAGCCTAAGTGGAATTTTCCTCCAATGGGATTTTCCCATGCATTTTAGCAGGAAACATAGATAGGGCAGCCTAAAAAGTAAGTTCCCTCCTAACCATATCCAAGCACTCCCAGTTTGTTGCAGATGTCCATTTTTCTCTATGAGTTCATGGTGACCTAAGCCTAACGCTAAGTGGAATTTTCCTCCAGTGGGATCTTCCCATGTATTTTAGCACGAAACGTAGATAGGGCAGCCTAAAAAGTAAGTTCCCTCCTAACCATATCCAAGCACTCCCAGTTTGTTGCCGATGTCCATTTTTCTCTATGAGTTCATGGTGACCTAACCCTAACACTAAGTGGAATTTTCCTCCAATGGGATTTTCCCATGTATTTTAGCAGGAAACAAAGATAAGGCAGCCCAGAAATTTCCTTGCCCTCCTAATCATTCCCAACCACTCTGAATTTATTGGCAATGTCCATGTTTCTCTCCATGTTCATGGTGACGTAACCCAAACGCTAAGTGGAATTTTCCTCCAATGGGATTTTCCCATGCATTTTAGCAGGAAACAAAGATAGGGCAGCCTAGAAAAGTAAGTTCCCTCCTAACCATATCCAAGCACTCCCACTTTGTTGCCGATGTCCATTTTTCTCTATGAGTTGATGGTGACCTAACCCTAACCCTAGGTGGAATTTTCCTCCAATGGGATCTTCCCATGTATTTTAGCAGGAAACGTAGATACGGCAGCCTAGAAAAGTAAGTTCCCTCCTAACCATATCCAAGCTCTCCCAGTTTGTTGCCGATGTCCATTTTTCTCTATGAGTTCATGGTGACCTAACCCTAACTGGAATTTTCCTTCAATGGGATTTTCCCATGTATTTTAGAAGAAAATATAGATACCGCAGCCTAGAAAAGTAAGTTCCCTCCTAACCATATCCAAGCACTCCCAGTTTGTTGCCGATGTCCATTTTTCTCTATGAGTTCATGGTGACCTAACCCTAACCCAAGGTGAAATTTTCCTCCAATGGGATCTTCCCATGTATTTTAGCAGGAAACAAAGTTAGTGCAGCCTAGAAAAGTAAGTTCCCTCCTAACGATATCCAAGCACTCCCAGTTTGTTGCCGATGTCCATTTTTCTCTATGAGTTCATGGTGACCTAACCCTAACCCTAAGTGGAATTTTCCTCCAATGGGATCTTCCCATGTATTTTAGCAGGAAACATAGATAGCGCAGCCTAGAAAAGTAAGTTCCCTCCTAACCATATCCAAGCACTCCCAGTTTGTTGCCAATGTCCATTTTTCTCTATCAGTTCATGGTGACCTAACCCTAACACTAAGTGGAATTTTCCTCCAATGGGATCTTCCCATGTATTTTAGCAGGAAACATAGATAGGGCAGCCTAGAAAAGTTAGTTCCCTCCTAACCATTCACAACCAGTCCGAATTTATTGGCAATGTCCATGTTTCTCTCCATGTTCATGGTGACCTATCCCAAACGCTAAGTGGAATTTTCCTCCAGTGGGATCTTCCCATGTATTTTAGCACGAATCGTAGATAGGGCAGCCTAGAAAAGTAAGTTCCCTCCTAACCTTATCCAAGCACTCCCAGTTTGTTGCCGATGTCCATTTTTCTCTATGAGTTCATGGTGACCTAACCCTAACAGTAAGTGGAATTTTCCTCCAATGGGATTTTCCCATGTATTTTAGCAGGAAACAAAGATAAGGCAGCCTAGAAATTTCCTTGCCCTCCTAATCATTCCCAACCACTCCGAATTTATTGGCAATGTCCATGTTTCTCTCCATGTTCATGGTGACCTAACCCAAACGCTAAGTGGAATTTTCCTCCAATGGGATTTTCCCATGCATTTTAGCAGGAAACATAGATAGGGCACCCTAGAAAAGTAAGTTCCCTCCTAACCATATCCAAGCACTCCCAGTTTGTTGCCGATGTCCATTTATCTCTATTAGTTCATGGTGACCTAACCCTAAGCCTAAGTGGAATTTTCCTCCAATGGGATTTTCCCATGCATTTTAGCAGGAAACATAGATAGGGCAGCCTAAAAAGTAAGTTCCCTCCTAACCATATCCAAGCACTCCCAGTTTGTTGCAGATGTCCATTTTTCTCTGTGAGTTCATGGTGACCTAAGCCTAACGCTAAGTGGAATTTTCCTCCAGTGGGATCTTCCCATGTATTTTAGCACGAAACGTAGATAGGGCAGCCTAAAAAGTAAGTTCCCTCCTAACCATATCCAAGCACTCCCAGTTTGTTGCCGATGTCCATTTTTCTCTATGAGTTCATGGTGACCTAACCCTAACACTAAGTGGAATTTTCCTCCAATGGGATTTTCCCATGTATTTTAGCAGGAAACAAAGATAAGGCAGCCTAGAAATTTCCTTGCCCTCCTAATCATTCCCAACCACTCTGAATTTATTGGCAATGTCCATGTTTCTCTCCATGTTCATGGTGACGTAACCCAAACGCTAAGTGGAATTTTCCTCCAATGGGATTTTCCCATGCATTTTAGCAGGAAACAAAGATAGGGCAGCCTAGAAAAGTAAGTTCCCTCCTAACCATATCCAAGCACTCCCAGTTTGTTGCCGATGTCCATTTTTCTCTATTAGTTCATGGTGACCTAACCCTAACCCTAAGTGGAATTTTCGTCCAATGGGATTTTCCCATGCATTTTAGCAGGAAACATAGATAGGGCAGCCTAGAAAAGTAAGTTCCCTCCTAACCATATCCAAGCACTCCCACTTTGTTGCCGATGTCCATTTTTCTCTATGAGTTGATGGTGACCTAACCCTAACCCTAGGTGGAATTTTCCTCCAATGGGATCTTCCCATGTATTTTAGCAGGAAACGTAGATATGGCAGCCTAGAAAAGTAAGTTCCCTCCTAACCATATCCAAGCTCTCCCAGTTTGTTGCCGATGTCCATTTTTCTCTATGAGTTCATGGTGACCTAACCCTAAGTGGAATTTTCCTCCAATGGGATTTTCCCATGTATTTTAGAAGAAAATATAGATACCGCAGCCTAGAAAAGTAAGTTCCCTCCTAACCATATCCAAGCACTCCCAGTTTGTTGCCGATGTCCATTTTTCTCTATGAGTTCATGGTGACCTAACCCTAAGCCTAAGTGGAATTTTCCTCCAATGGGATTTTCCCATGCATTTTACCAGGAAACATAGATAGGGCAGCCTAGAAAAGTAAGTTCCCTCCTAACCATATCCAAGCACTCCCAGTTTGTTGGCGATGTCCATTTTTCTCTATGAGTTCATGGTGACCTAACCCTAACCCTAAGGGGAATTTTCCTCCAATGGGATTTTCCCATGCATTTTAGCAGGAAACATAGATAGGGCAGCCTAGAAAAGTAAGTTCCCTCCTAACCATATCCAAGCACTCCCAGTTTGTTGCCGATGTCCATTTTTCTCTATGATTTCATGGTGACCTAACCCTAACCCTAAGTGGAATTTTCCTCCAATGGGATTTTCCCATGCATTTTAGCAGGAAACATAGATAGGGCAGCCTAAAAAGTAAGTTCCCTCCTAACCATATCCAAGCACTCCCAGTTTGTTGCAGATGTCCATTTTTCTCTATGAGTTCATGGTGACCTAAGCCTAACGCTAAGTGGAATTTTCCTCCAGTGGGATCTTCCCATGTATTTTAGCACGAAACGTAGATAGGGCAGCCTAGAAAAGTAAGTTCCCTCCTAACCTTATCCAAGCACTCCCAGTTTGTTGCCGATGTCCATTTTTCTCTATGAGTTCATGGTGACCTAACCCTAACACTAAGTGGAATTTTCCTCCAATGGGATTTTCCCATGTATTTTAGCAGGAAACAAAGATAAGGCAGCCTAGAAATTTCCTTGCCCTCCTAATCATTCCCAACCACTCTGAATTTATTGGCAATGTCCATGTTTCTCTCCATGTTCATGGTGACGTAACCCAAACGCTAAGTGGAATTTTCCTCCAATGGGATTTTCCCATGCATTTTAGCAGGAAACAAAGATAGGGCAGCCTAGAAAAGTAAGTTCCCTCCTAACCATATCCAAGCACTCCCAGTTTGTTGCCGATGTCCATTTTTCTCTATGAGTTGATGGTGACCTAACCCTAACCCTAGGTGGAATTTTCCTCCAATGGGATCTTCCCATGTATTTTAGCAGGAAACGTAGATACGGCAGCCTAGAAAAGTAAGTTCCCTCCTAACCATATCCAAGCACTCCCAGTTTGTTGCCGATGTCCATTTTTCTCTATTAGTTCATGGTGACCTAACCCTAACCCTAAGTGGAATTTTCGTCCAATGGGATTTTCCCATGCATTTTAGCAGGAAACATAGATAGGGCAGCCTAGAAAAGTAAGTTCCCTCCTAACCATATCCAAGCACTCCCACTTTGTTGCCGATGTCCATTTTTCTCTATGAGTTGATGGTGACCTAACCCTAACCCTAGGTGGAATTTTCCTCCAATGGGATCTTCCCATGTATTTTAGCAGGAAACGTAGATACGGCAGCCTAGAAAAGTAAGTTCCCTCCTAACCATATCCAAGCTCTCCCAGTTTGTTGCCGATGTCCATTTTTCTCTATGAGTTCATGGTGACCTAACCCTAAGTGGAATTTTCCTCCAATGGGATTTTCCCATGTATTTTAGAAGAAAATATAGATACCGCAGCCTAGAAAAGTAAGTTCCCTCCTAACCATATCCAAGCACTCCCAGTTTGTTGCCGATGTCCATTTTTCTCTATGAGTTCATGGTGACCTAACCCTAAGCCTAAGTGGAATTTTCCTCCAATGGGATTTTCCCATGCATTTTAGCAGGAAACATAGATAGGGCAGCCTAAAAAGTAAGTTCCCTCCTAACCATATCCAAGCACTCCCAGTTTGTTGCAGATGTCCATTTTTCTCTATGAGTTCATGGTGACCTAAGCCTAACGCTAAGTGGAATTTTCCTCCAGTGGGATCTTCCCATGTATTTTAGCACGAATCGTAGATAGGGCAGCCTAGAAAAGTAAGTTCCCTCCTAACCTTATCCAAGCACTCCCAGTTTGTTGCCGATGTCCATTTTTCTCTATGAGTTCATGGTGACCTAACCCTAACAGTAAGTGGAATTTTCCTCCAATGGGATTTTCCCATGTATTTTAGCAGGAAACAAAGATAAGGCAGCCTAGAAATTTCCTTGCCCTCCTAATCATTCCCAACCACTCCGAATTTATTGGCAATGTCCATGTTTCTCTCCATGTTCATGGTGACCTAACCCAAACGCTAAGTGGAATTTTCCTCCAATGGGATTTTCCCATGCATTTTAGCAGGAAACATAGATAGGGCACCCTAGAAAAGTAAGTTCCCTCCTAACCATATCCAAGCACTCCCAGTTTGTTGCCGATGTCCATTTATCTCTATTAGTTCATGGTGACCTAACCCTAACCCTAAGTGGAATTTTCGTCCAATGGGATTTTCCCATGCATTTTAGCAGGAAACATAGATACGGCAGCCTAGAAAAGTAAGTTCCCTCCTAACCATATCCAAGCACTCCCAGTTTGTTGCCAATGTCCATTTTTCTCTATGAGTTCATGGTGACCTAACCCTAAGTGGAATTTTCCTCCAATGGGATTTTCCCATGTATTTTAGAAGAAAATATAGATACCGCAGCCTAGAAAAGTAAGTTCCCTCCTAACCATATCCAAGCACTCCCAGTTTGTTGCCGATGTCCATTTTTCTCCATGAGTTCATGGTGACCTAACCCTAAGCCTAAGTGGAATTTTCCTCCAATGGGATTTTCCCATGCATTTTAGCAGGAAACATAGATAGGGCAGCCTAGAAAAGTAAGTTCCCTCCTAACCATATCCAAGCACTCCCAGTTTGTTGCCGATGTCCATTTTTCTCTATGAGTTCATGGTGACCTAATCCTAAGCCTAAGTGGAATTTTCCTCCAATGGGATTTTCCCATGCATTTTACCAGGAAACATAGATAGGGCAGCCTAGAAAAGTAAGTTCCCTCCTAACCATATCCAAGCACTCCCAGTTTGTTGCCGATGTCCATTTTTCTCTATGAGTTCATGGTGACCTAACCCTAACCCTAAGTGGAATTTTCCTCCAGTGGGATCTTCCCATGTATTTTAGCACGAAACGTAGATAGGGCAGCCTAGAAAAGTAAGTTCCCTCCTAACCATATCGAAGCACTCCCAGTTTGTTGCCGATGTCCATTTTTCTCTATGAGTTCATGGTGACCTAACCCTAACCCTAAGAGGAATTTTCCTCCAATGGGATTTTCCCATGTATTTTAGCAGGAAACAAAAATAGGGCAGCCTAGAAATTTCTTTGCCCTCCTAATCATTCCCAACCACTCCGAATTTATTGACAATGTCCATGTTTCTCTCCATGTTCATGGTGACCTAACCCAAACGCTAAGTGGAATTTTCCTCCAATGGGATTTTCCCATGTATTTTACCAGGAAACATAGATAGGGAAGCCTAGAAAAGTAAGTGCCCTCCTAACCATTCCCAAGCACTCCGAATTTATTGACAATTTCCATGTTGCTCTCCATATTCATGGTGACCTAACCCTAACCCTAGGTGGAATTTTCCTCCAATGGGATTTTCCCATGTATTTTACCAGGAAACATAGATAGGGAAGCCTAGAAAAGTAAGTGCCCTCCTAACCATTCCCAAGCACTCCGAATTTATTGACAATGTCCATGTTGCTCTCCATATTCATGGTGACCTAACCCTAACCCTAGGTGGAATTTTCCTCCAATGGGATTTTCCCATGTATTTTAGCAGGAAACATAGATACGGCAGCCTAGAAAAGTTAGTTCCCTCCTAACGATATCCAAGCACTCCCAGTTTGTTGCCGATGTCCATTTTTCTCTATGAGTTCATGGTGACCTAACCCTAAGCCTAAGTGGAATTTTCCTCCAATGGGATTTTCCCATGCATTTTAGCAGGAAACATAGATAGGGCAGCCTAGAAAAGTAAGTTCCCTCCTAACCATATCCAAGCACTCCCAGTTTGTTGCCGATGTCCATTTTTCTCTATGAGTTCATTGTGACCTTACCCTAAGCCTAAGTGGAATTTTCCTCCAATGGGATTTTCCCATGCATTTTAGCAGGAAACATAGATAGGGCAGCCTAGAAAAGTAAGTTCCCTCCTAACCATATCCAAGCACTCCCAATTTGTTGCCGATGTCCATTTTTCTCTATGAGTTCATGGTGACCTAACCCTAAGCCTAAGTGGAATTTTCCTCCAGTGGGATCTTCCCATGTA
Source organism: Bothrops alternatus (assembly GCA_034064705.1). NCBI lineage: Eukaryota > Metazoa > Chordata > Lepidosauria > Squamata > Viperidae > Bothrops > Bothrops alternatus. The sequence goes on from JARGCV010000165.1 coordinate 2,883,564, forward strand.
TTTTAGCACGAAACATAGATAGGGCAGCCGAGAAAAGTAAGTTCCCTCCTAACCTTATCAAAACACTCCCAGTTTGTTGGCGATGTCCATTTTTCTCTATGAGTTCATGGTGACCTAACCCTAACCCTAAGTGGAATTTTCCTCCAATGGGATCTTCCCATGTATTTTAGCAGGAAACATAGATAGCGCAGCCTAGAAAAGTAAGTTCCCTCCTAACCATATCCAAGCACTCCCAGTTTGTTGCCAATGTCCATTTTTCTCTATGAGTTCATGGTGACCTAACCCTAACACTAAGTGGAATTTTCCTCCAATGGGATCTTCCCATGTATTTTAGCAGGAAACATAGATAGGGCAGCCTAGAAAAGTGAGTTCCCTCCTACCCATTCACAACCACTCCGAATTTATTGGCAATGTCCATGTTTCTCTCCATGTTCATGGTGACCTATCCCAAACGCTAAGTGGAATTTTCCTCCAGTGGGATCTTCCCATGTATTTTAGCACGAATCATAGATAGGGCAGCCTAGAAAAGTAAGTTCCCTCCTAACCTTATCCAAGCACTCCCAGTTTGTTGCCGATGTCCATTTTTCTCTATGAGTTCATGGTGACCTAACCCTAACAGTAAGTGGAATTTTCCTCCAATGGGATTTTCCCATGTATTTTAGCAGGAAACAAAGATAAGGCAGCCTAGAAATTTCCTTGCCCTCCTAATCATTCCCAACCACTCCGAATTTATTGGCAATGTCCATGTTTCTCTCCATGTTCATGGTGACCTAACCCAAACGCTAAGTGGAATTTTCCTCCAATGGGATTTTCCCATGCATTTTAGCAGGAAACATAGATAGGGCACCCTAGAAAAGTAAGTTCCCTCCTAACCATATCCAAGCACTCCCAGTTTGTTGCCGATGTCCATTTATCTCTATTAGTTCATGGTGACCTAACCCTAACCCTAAGTGGAATTTTCGTCCAATGGGATTTTCCCATGCATTTTAGCAGGAAACATAGATACGGCAGCCTAGAAAAGTAAGTTCCCTCCTAACCATATCCAAGCACTCCCAGTTTGTTGCCAATGTCCATTTTTCTCTATGAGTTCATGGTGACCTAACCCTAAGTGGAATTTTCCTCCAATGGGATTTTCCCATGCATTTTAGCAGGAAACATAGATAGGGCAGCCTAGAAAAGTAAGTTCCCTCCTAACCATATCCAAGCACTCCCAGTTTGTTGCCGATGTCCATTTTTCTCTATGAGTTCATTGTGACCTTACCCTAAGCCTAAGTGGAATTTTCCTCCAATGGGATTTTCCCATGCATTTTAGCAGGAAACATAGATAGGGCAGCCTAGAAAAGTAAGTTCCCTCCTAACCATATCCAAGCACTCCCAATTTGTTGCCGATGTCCATTTTTCTCTATGAGTTCATGGTGACCTAACCCTAAGCCTAAGTGGAATTTTCCTCCAGTGGGATCTTCCCATGTATTTTAGCACGAAACATAGATAGGGCAGCCGAGAAAAGTAAGTTCCCTCCTAACCTTATCAAAGCACTCCCAGTTTGTTGCCGATGTCCATTTTTCTCTATGAATTCATGGTGACCTAACCCTAACCCTAAGTGGAATTTTCCTCCAATGGGATCTTCCCATGTATTTTAGCAGGAAACATAGATAGCGCAGCCTAGAAAAGTAAGTTCCCTCCTAACCATATCCAAGCACTCCCAGTTTGTTGCCAATGTCCATTTTTCTCTATGAGTTCATGGTGACCTAACCCTAACACTAAGTGGAATTTTCCTCCAATGGGATCTTCCCATGTATTTTAGCAGGAAACATAGATAGGGCAGCCTAGAAAAGTGAGTTCCCTCCTAACCATTCACAACCACTCCGAATTTATTGGCAATGTCCATGTTTCTCTCCATGTTCATGGTGACCTATCCCAAACGCTAAGTGGAATTTTCCTCCAGTGGGATCTTCCCATGTATTTTAGCACGAATCGTAGATAGGGCAGCCTAGAAAAGTAAGTTCCCTCCTAACCTTATACAAGCACTCCCAGTTTGTTGCCGATGTCCATTTATCTCTATTAGTTGAAGTCACTATTTATCTCTATTAGTTCATGGTGACCTAACCCTAACCCTAAGTGGAATTTTCGTCCAATGGGATTTTCCCATGCATTTTAGCAGGAAACATAGATACGGCAGCCTAGAAAAGTAAGTTCCCTCCTAACCATATCCAAGCACTCCCAGTTTGTTGCCAATGTCCATTTTTCTCTATGAGTTCATGGTGACCTAACCCTAACCCAAGGTGAAATTTTCCTCCGATGGGATCTTCCCATGCATTTCAGCAGGAAACAAAGATAGGGCAGCCTAGAAAAGTAAGTTCCCTCCTAACCATATCCAAGCACTCCCAGTTTTTTGCCGATGTCCATTTTTCTCTATGAGTTCATGGTGACCTAACCCTAAGCCTAAGTGGAATTTTCCTCCAATGGGATTTTCCCATGCATTTTAGCAGGAAACATAGATAGGGCAGCCTAGAAAAGTAAGTTCCGTCCTAACCATATCCAAGCACTCCCAGTTTGTTGCCGATGTCCATTTTTCTCTATGAGTTCATGGTGACCTAACCCTAAGCCTAAGTGGAATTTTCCTCCAATGGGATTTTCCCATGCATTTTAGCAGGAAACATAGATAGGGCAGCCTAGAAAAGTAAGTTCCCTCCTAACCATATCCAAGCACTCCCAGTTTGTTGCCGATGTCCATTTTTCTCTATGAGTTCATTGTGACCTTACCCTAAGCCTAAGTGGAATTTTCCTCCAATGGGATTTTCCCATGCATTTTAGCAGGAAACATAGATAGGGCAGCCTAGAAAAGTAAGTTCCCTCCTAACCATATCCAAGCACTCCCAATTTGTTGCCGATGTCCATTTTTCTCTATGAGTTCATGGTGACCTAACCCTAAGCCTAAGTGGAATTTTCCTCCAGTGGGATCTTCCCATGTATTTTAGCACGAAACATAGATAGGGCAGCCGAGAAAAGTAAGTTCCCTCCTAACCTTATCAAAACACTCCCAGTTTGTTGGCGATGTCCATTTTTCTCTATGAGTTCATGGTGACCTAACCCTAACCCTAAGTGGAATTTTCCTCCAATGGGATCTTCCCATGTATTTTAGCAGGAAACATAGATAGCGCAGCCTAGAAAAGTAAGTTCCCTCCTAACCATATCCAAGCACTCCCAGTTTGTTGCCAATGTCCATTTTTCTCTATGAGTTCATGGTGACCTAACCCTAACACTAAGTGGAATTTTCCTCCAATGGGATCTTCCCATGTATTTTAGCAGGAAACATAGATAGGGCAGCCTAGAAAAGTGAGTTCCCTCCTACCCATTCACAACCACTCCGAATTTATTGGCAATGTCCATGTTTCTCTCCATGTTCATGGTGACCTATCCCAAACGCTAAGTGGAATTTTCCTCCAGTGGGATCTTCCCATGTATTTTAGCACGAATCATAGATAGGGCAGCCTAGAAAAGTAAGTTCCCTCCTAACCTTATCCAAGCACTCCCAGTTTGTTGCCGATGTCCATTTTTCTCTATGAGTTCATGGTGACCTAACCCTAACAGTAAGTGGAATTTTCCTCCAATGGGATTTTCCCATGTATTTTAGCAGGAAACAAAGATAAGGCAGCCTAGAAATTTCCTTGCCCTCCTAATCATTCCCAACCACTCCGAATTTATTGGCAATGTCCATGTTTCTCTCCATGTTCATGGTGACCTAACCCAAACGCTAAGTGGAATTTTCCTCCAATGGGATTTTCCCATGCATTTTAGCAGGAAACATAGATAGGGCACCCTAGAAAAGTAAGTTCCCTCCTAACCATATCCAAGCACTCCCAGTTTGTTGCCGATGTCCATTTATCTCTATTAGTTCATGGTGACCTAACCCTAACCCTAAGTGGAATTTTCGTCCAATGGGATTTTCCCATGCATTTTAGCAGGAAACATAGATACGGCAGCCTAGAAAAGTAAGTTCCCTCCTAACCATATCCAAGCACTCCCAGTTTGTTGCCAATGTCCATTTTTCTCTATGAGTTCATGGTGACCTAACCCTAAGTGGAATTTTCCTCCAATGGGATTTTCCCATGCATTTTAGCAGGAAACATAGATAGGGCAGCCTAGAAAAGTAAGTTCCCTCCTAACCATATCCAAGCACTCCCAGTTTGTTGCCGATGTCCATTTTTCTCTATGAGTTCATTGTGACCTTACCCTAAGCCTAAGTGGAATTTTCCTCCAATGGGATTTTCCCATGCATTTTAGCAGGAAACATAGATAGGGCAGCCTAGAAAAGTAAGTTCCCTCCTAACCATATCCAAGCACTCCCAATTTGTTGCCGATGTCCATTTTTCTCTATGAGTTCATGGTGACCTAACCCTAAGCCTAAGTGGAATTTTCCTCCAGTGGGATCTTCCCATGTATTTTAGCACGAAACATAGATAGGGCAGCCGAGAAAAGTAAGTTCCCTCCTAACCTTATCAAAGCACTCCCAGTTTGTTGCCGATGTCCATTTTTCTCTATGAATTCATGGTGACCTAACCCTAACCCTAAGTGGAATTTTCCTCCAATGGGATCTTCCCATGTATTTTAGCAGGAAACATAGATAGCGCAGCCTAGAAAAGTAAGTTCCCTCCTAACCATATCCAAGCACTCCCAGTTTGTTGCCAATGTCCATTTTTCTCTATGAGTTCATGGTGACCTAACCCTAACACTAAGTGGAATTTTCCTCCAATGGGATCTTCCCATGTATTTTAGCAGGAAACATAGATAGGGCAGCCTAGAAAAGTGAGTTCCCTCCTAACCATTCACAACCACTCCGAATTTATTGGCAATGTCCATGTTTCTCTCCATGTTCATGGTGACCTATCCCAAACGCTAAGTGGAATTTTCCTCCAGTGGGATCTTCCCATGTATTTTAGCACGAATCGTAGATAGGGCAGCCTAGAAAAGTAAGTTCCCTCCTAACCTTATACAAGCACTCCCAGTTTGTTGCCGATGTCCATTTATCTCTATTAGTTGAAGTCACTATTTATCTCTATTAGTTCATGGTGACCTAACCCTAACCCTAAGTGGAATTTTCGTCCAATGGGATTTTCCCATGCATTTTAGCAGGAAACATAGATACGGCAGCCTAGAAAAGTAAGTTCCCTCCTAACCATATCCAAGCACTCCCAGTTTGTTGCCAATGTCCATTTTTCTCTATGAGTTCATGGTGACCTAACCCTAACCCAAGGTGAAATTTTCCTCCGATGGGATCTTCCCATGCATTTCAGCAGGAAACAAAGATAGGGCAGCCTAGAAAAGTAAGTTCCCTCCTAACCATATCCAAGCACTCCCAGTTTTTTGCCGATGTCCATTTTTCTCTATGAGTTCATGGTGACCTAACCCTAAGCCTAAGTGGAATTTTCCTCCAATGGGATTTTCCCATGCATTTTAGCAGGAAACATAGATAGGGCAGCCTAGAAAAGTAAGTTCCCTCCTAACCATATCCAAGCACTCCCAGTTTGTTGCCGATGTCCATTTTTCTCTATGAGTTCATGGTGACCTAACCCTAAGCCTAAGTGGAATTTTCCTCCAATGGGATTTTCCCATGCATTTTACCAGGAAACATAGATAGGGCAGCCTAGAAAAGTAAGTTCCCTCCTAACCATATCCAAGCACTCCCAGTTTGTTGCCGATGTCCATTTTTCTCTATGAGTTCATGGTGACCTAACCCTAACCCTAAGTGGAATTTTCCTCCAGTGGGATCTTCCCATGTATTTTAGCACGAAACGTAGATAGGGCAGCCTAGAAAAGTAAGTTCCCTCCTAACCATATCGAAGCACTCCCAGTTTGTTGCCGATGTCCATTTTTCTCTATGAGTTCATGGTGACCTAACCCTAACCCTAAGAGGAATTTTCCTCCAATGGGATTTTCCCATGTATTTTAGCAGGAAACAAAAATAGGGCAGCCTAGAAATTTCTTTGCCCTCCTAATCATTCCCAACCACTCCGAATTTATTGACAATGTCCATGTTTCTCTCCATGTTCATGGTGACCTAACCCAAACGCTAAGTGGAATTTTCCTCCAATGGGATTTTCCCATGTATTTTACCAGGAAACATAGATAGGGAAGCCTAGAAAAGTAAGTGCCCTCCTAACCATTCCCAAGCACTCCGAATTTATTGACAATTTCCATGTTGCTCTCCATATTCATGGTGACCTAACCCTAACCCTAGGTGGAATTTTCCTCCAATGGGATTTTCCCATGTATTTTACCAGGAAACATAGATAGGGAAGCCTAGAAAAGTAAGTGCCCTCCTAACCATTCCCAAGCACTCCGAATTTATTGACAATGTCCATGTTGCTCTCCATATTCATGGTGACCTAACCCTAACCCTAGGTGGAATTTTCCTCCAATGGGATTTTCCCATGTATTTTAGCAGGAAACATAGATATGGCAGCCTAGAAAAGTTAGTTCCCTCCTAACCATATCCAAGCACTCCCAGTTTGTTGCCGATGTCCATTTTTCTCTATGAGTTCATGGTGACCTAACCCTAAACCTAAGTGGAATTTTCCTCCAATGGGATTGTCCCATGCATTTTAGCAGGAAACATAGATAGGGCAGCCTAGACAAGTAAGTTCCCTCCTAACCATATCCAAGCACTCCCAGTTTGTTGCCGATGTCCATTTTTCTCTATGAGTTCATGGTGACCTAACCCTAACCCTAAGTGGAATTTTCCTCCAATGGGATTTTCCCATGTATTTTACCAGGAAACATAGATACCGCAGCCTAGAAAAGTAAGTTCCCTCCTAACCATATCCAAGCACTCCCAGTTTGTTGCCGATGTCCATTTTTCTCTATGAGTTCATGGTGACCTAACCCTAACACTAAGTGGAATTTTCCTCCAATGGGATTTTCCCATGTATTTTAGAAGGAAACAAAGATAGGGCAGCCTAGAAATTTCTTTGCCCTCCTAATCATTCCCAACCACTCCGAATTTATTGGCAATGTCCATGTTTCTCTCCATGTTCATGGTGACCTAACCCAAATGCTATGTGGAATTTTCCTCCAATGGGATTTTCCCATGTATTTTACCAGGAAACATAGATAGGGAAGCCTAGAAAAGTAAGTGCCCTCCTATCCATTCCCAAGCACTCTGAATTTATTGACAATGTCAATGTTGCTCTCCATATTCATGGTGACCTAACCCTAACCCTAAGTGGAATTTTCCTCCAATGGGATTGTCCCATGCATTTTAGCAGGAAACATAGATAGGGCAGTCTAGAAAAGAAAGTTCCCTCCTAACCATATCCAAGCACTCCCAGTTTGTTGCCGATGTCCATTTTTCCCTATGAGTTCAAGGTGACCTAACCCTAACCCTAAGTGGAATTTTCCTCCAATGGGATTTTCCTATGCATTTCAGCAGGAAACATAGATAGGCAGCCTAGAAAAGTAAGTTCCCCCCTAACCATATCCAAGCACTCCCAGTTTGTTGCCGATGTCCATTTTTCCCTATGAGTTCATGGTGACCTAACCCTAACCCTAAGTGGAATTTTCCTCCAATGGGATTTTCCCATGCATTTTAGCAGGAAACATAGATAGGGCAGCCTAGAAAAGTAAGTTCCCTCCTAACCATATCCAATCACTCCCAGTTTGTTGCCGATGTCCATTTTTCTCTATGAGTTCATGGTGACCTAACCCTAACCCAAGGTGAAATTTTCCTCCAATGGGATCTTCCCATGTATTTTAGCAGGAAACGTAGATACGGCAGCCTAGAAAAGTAAGTTCCCTCCTAACCATATCCAAGCACTCCCAGTTTGTTGCCGATGTCCATTTTTCTCTATGAGTTCATGGTGACCTAACCCTAACCCTAAGTGGAATTTTCCTCCAGTGGGATCTTACCATGTATTTTAGCACGAAACGTAGATAGGGCAGCCTAGAAAAGTAAGTTCCCTCCTAACCATATCGAAGCACTCCCAGTTTGTTCCCGATGTCCATTTTTCTCTATGAGTTCAAGTTGACCTAACCGTAACCCTAAGAAGAATTTGCCTCCAATGGGATTTTCCCATGTATTTTAGCAGGAAACGTAGATACGGCAGCCTAGAAAAGTAAGTTCCCTCCTAACCATATCCAAGCACTCCCAGTTTGTTGCCGATGTCCATTTTTCTCTATGAGTTGATGGTGACCTAACCATAACCCTAGGTGGAATTTTCCTCCAATGGGATCTTCCCATGTATTTTAGCAGGAAACGTAGATACGGCAGCCTAGAAAAGTAAGTTCCCTCCTAACCATATCCAAGCACTCCCAGTTTGTTGCCGATGTCCATTTTTCTCTATGAGTTCATGGTGACCTAACCCTAAGTGGAATTTTCCTCCAGTGGGATCTTCCCATGTATTTTAGCACGAAACGTAGATAGGGCAGCCTAGAAAAGTAAGTTCCCTCCTAACCTTATCCAAGCACTCCCAGTTTGTTGCCGATGTGCATTTTTCTCTATGAGTTCATGGTGACCTAACCCTAACCCTAGGTGAAATTTTCCTCCAATGGGATCTTGCCAGGTATTTTAGCAGGAAACGTAGATACGGCAGCCTAGAAAAGTAAGTTCCCTCCTAACCATATCCAAGCACTCCCAGTTTGTTGCCGATGTCCATTTTTCTCTATGAGTTCATGGTGACCTAACCCTAACCCTAAGTGGAATTTTCCTCCAATGGGATTTTCCCATGTATTTTAGCAGGAAACAAAGATAGGGCAGCCTAGAAAAGTAAGTTCCCTCCTAACCATATCCAAGCACTCCCAGTTTGTTGCTGATGTCCATTTTTCTCTATGAGTTCATGGTGACCTAACCCTAACCCTAAGTGGAATTTTCCTCCAATGGGATTTTCCCATGCATTTTAGCAGGAAAAAAAGATAAGGCAGCCTAGAAATTTCCTTGCCCTCCTAATCATTCCCAACCACTCCGAATTTATTGGCAATGTCCATGTTTCTCTCCATGTTCATGGTGACCTAACCCAAACGCTAAGTGGAATTTTCCTCCAATGGGATTTTCCCATGTATTTTTGCAGGAAACAAATATAGGGCAGCCTAGAAAAGTAAGTTCCCTCCTAACCATATCCAAGCACTCCCAGTTTGTTGCCGATGTCCATTTTTCTCTATGAGTTCATGGTGACCTAACCCTAACCCTAAGTGGAATTTTCCTCCAATGGGTTTTTCCCATGCATTTTAGCAGGAAACATAGATAGGGCAGCCTAGAAAAGTAAGTTCCCTCCTAACCATATCCAAGCACTCCCAGTTTGTTGCCGATGTCCATTTTTCTCTATGAGTTGATGGTTACCTAACCCTAACCCTAGGTGGAATTTTCCTCCAATGGGATCTTCCCATGTATTTTAGCAGGAAACGTAGATACGGCAGCCTAGAAAAGTAAGTTCCCTCCTAACCATATCCAAGCACTCCCAGTTTGTTGCCGATGTCCATTTTTCTCTATGAGTTCATGGTGACCTAACCCTAAGTGGAATTTTCCTCCAGTGGGATCTTCCCATGTATTTTAGCACGAAACGTAGATAGGGCAGCCTGGAAAAGTAAGTTCCCTCCTAACCTTATCCAAGCACTCCCAGTTTGTTGCCGATGTCCATTTTTCTCTATGAGTTCATGGTGACCTAACCCTAACCCTAGGTGAAATTTTCCTCCAATGGGATCTTCCCATGTATTTTAGCAGGAAACGTAGATACGGCAGCCTAGAAAAGTAAGTTCCCTCCTAACCATATCCAAGCACTCCCAGTTTGTGGCCGATGTCCATTTTTCTCTATGAGTTCATGGTGACCTAACCCTAACCCTAAGTGGAATTTTCCTCCAATGGGATTTTCCCATGCATTTTAGCAGGAAACATAGATAGGTCAGCCTAGAAAAGAAAGTTCCCTCCTAACCATATCCAATCACTCCCAGTTTGTTGCCGATGTCCATTTTTCTCTATGAGTTCATGGTGACCTAACCCTAACCCAAGGTGAAATTTTCCTCCAATGGGATCTTCCCATGTATTTTAGCAGGAAACGTAGATACGGCAGCCTAGAAAAGTAAGTTCCCTCCTAACCATATCCAAGCACTCCCAGTTTGTTGCCGATGTCCATTTTTCTCTATGAGTTCATGGTGACCTAACCCTAACCCTAAGTGGAATTTTCCTCCAGTGGGATCTTCCCATGTATTTTAGCACGAAACGTAGATAGGGCAGCCTAGAAAAGTAAGTTCCCTCCTAACCATATCGAAGCACTCCCAGTTTGTTCCCGATGTCCATTTTTCTCTATGAGTTCATGGTGACCTAACCCTAACCCTAAGAGGAATTTTCCTCCAATGGGATTTTCCCATGTATTTTAGCAGGAAACGTTGATACGGCAGCCTAGAAAAGTAAGTTCCCTCCTAACCATATCCAAGCACTCCCAGTTTGTTGCCGATGTCCATTTTTCTCTATGAGTTGATGGTGACCTAACCATAACCCTAGGTGGAATTTTCCTCCAATGGGATCTTCCCATGTATTTTAGCAGGAAACGTAGATACGGCAGCCTAGAAAAGTAAGTTCCCTCCTAACCATATCCAAGCACTCCCAGTTTGTTGCCGATGTCCATTTTTCTCTATGAGTTCATGGTGACCTAACCCTAAGTGGAATTTTCCTCCAGTGGGATCTTCCCATGTATTTTAGCACGAAACGTAGATAGGGCAGCCTAGAAAAGTAAGTTCCCTCCTAACCATATCCAAGCACTCCCAGTTTGTGGCCGATGTCCATTTTTCTCTATGAGTTCATGGTGACCTAACCCTAAGTGGAATTTTCCTCCAATGGGATTTTCCCATGCATTTTAGCAGGAAACATAGATAGGTCAGCCTAGAAAAGAAAGTTCCCTCCTAACCATATCCAATCACTCCCAGTTTGTTGCCGATGTCCATTTTTCATTATGAGTTCATGGTGACCTAACCCTAACCCAAGGTGAAATTTTCCTCCAATGGGATCTTCCCATGTATTTTAGCAGGAAACGTAGATACGGCAGCCTAGAAAAGTAAGTTCCCTCCTAACCATATCCAAGCACTCCCAGTTTGTTGCCGATGTCCATTTTTCTCTATGAGTTCATGGTGACCTAACCCTAACCCTAAGTGGAATTTTCCTCCAGTGGGATCTTCCCATGTATTTTAGCACGAAACGTAGATAGGGCAGCCTAGAAAAGTAAGTTCCCTCCTAACCATATCGAAGCACTCCCAGTTTGTTCCCGATGTCCATTTTTCTCTATGAGTTCATGGTGACCTAACCCTAACCCTAGGTGGAATTTTCCTCCAATGGGATCTTCCCATGTATTTTAGCAGGAAACGTAGATACGGCAGCCTAGAAAAGTAAGTTCCCTCCTAACCATATCCAAGCACTCCCAGTTTGTTGCCGATGTCCATTTTTCTCTATGAGTTCATGGTGACCTAACCCTAACCCTAAGTGGAATTTTCCTCCAGTGGGATCTTCCCATGTATTTTAGCACGAAACGTAGATAGGGCAGCCTAGAAAAGTAAGTTCCCTCCTAACCATATCGAAGCACTCCCAGTTTGTTCCCGATGTCCATTTTTCTCTATGAGTTCATGGTGACCTAACCCTAACCCTAAGAGGAATTTTCCTCCAATGGGATTTTCCCATGTATTTTAGCAGGAAACGTAGATACGGCAGCCTAGAAAAGTAAGTTCCCTCCTAACCATATCCAAGCACTCCCAGTTTGTTGCCGATGTCCATTTTTCTCTATGAGTTGATGGTGACCTAACCATAACCCTAGGTGGAATTTTCCTCCAATGGGATCTTCCCATGTATTTTAGCAGGAAACGTAGATACGGCAGCCTAGAAAAGTAAGTTCCCTCCTAACCATATCCAAGCACTCCCAGTTTGTTGCCGATGTCCATTTTTCTCTATGAGTTCATGGTGACCTAACCCTAAGTGGAATTTTCCTCCAGTGGGATCTTCCCATGTATTTTAGCACGAAACGTAGATAGGGCAGCCTAGAAAAGTAAGTTCCCTCCTAACCATATCCAAGCACTCCCAGTTTGTGGCCGATGTCCATTTTTCTCTATGAGTTCATGGTGACCTAACCCTAACCCTAAGTGGAATTTTCCTCCAATGGGATTTTCCCATGCATTTTAGCAGGAAACATAGATAGGTCAGCCTAGAAAAGAAAGTTCCCTCCTAACCATATCCAATCACTCCCAGTTTGTTGCCGATGTCCATTTTTCTCTATGAGTTCATGGTGACCTAACCCTAACCCAAGGTGAAATTTTCCTCCAATGGGATCTTCCCATGTATTTTAGCAGGAAACGTAGATACGGCAGCCTAGAAAAGTAAGTTCCCTCCTAACCATATCCAAGCACTCCCAGCTTGTTGCCGATGTCCATTTTTGTCTATGAGTTCATGGTGACCTAACCCTAACCCTAAGTGGAATTTTCCTCCAGTGGGATCTTCCCATGTATTTTAGCACGAAACGTAGATAGGGCAGCCTAGAAAAGTAAGTTCCCTCCTAACCATATCGAAGCACTCCCAGTTTGTTCCCGATGTCCATTTTTCTCTATGAGTTCATGGTGACCTAACCCTAACCCTAAGAGGAATTTTCCTCCAATGGGATTTTCCCATGTATTTTAGCAGGAAACGTAGATACGGCAGCCTAGAAAAGTAAGTTCCCTCCTAACCATATCCAAGCACTCCCAGTTTGTTGCCGATGTCCATTTTTCTCTATGAGTTGATGGTGACCTAACCCTAACCCTAAGTGGAATTTTCCTCCAGTGGGATCTTCCCATGTATTTTAGCACGAAACGTAGATAGGGCAGCCTAGAAAAGTAAGTTCCCTCCTAACCATATCGAAGCACTCCCAGTTTGTTGCCGATGTCCATTTTTCTCTATGAGTTCATGGTGACCTAACCCTAACCCTAAGAGGAATTTTCCTCCAATGGGATTTTCCCATGTATTTTAGCAGGAAACAAAAATAGGGCAGCCTAGAAATTTCTTTGCCCTCCTAATCATTCCCAACCACTCCGAATTTATTGACAATGTCCATGTTTCTCTCCATGTTCATGGTGACCTAACCCAAACGCTAAGTGGAATTTTCCTCCAATGGGATTTTCCCATGTATTTTACCAGGAAACATAGATAGGGAAGCCTAGAAAAGTAAGTGCCCTCCTAACCATTCCCAAGCACTCCGAATTTATTGACAATTTCCATGTTGCTCTCCATATTCATGGTGACCTAACCCTAACCCTAGGTGGAATTTTCCTCCAATGGGATTTTCCCATGTATTTTACCAGGAAACATAGATAGGGAAGCCTAGAAAAGTAAGTGCCCTCCTAACCATTCCCAAGCACTCCGAATTTATTGACAATGTCCATGTTGCTCTCCATATTCATGGTGACCTAACCCTAACCCTAGGTGGAATTTTCCTCCAATGGGATTTTCCCATGTATTTTAGCAGGAAACATAGATATGGCAGCCTAGAAAAGTTAGTTCCCTCCTAACCATATCCAAGCACTCCCAGTTTGTTGCCGATGTCCATTTTTCTCTATGAGTTCATGGTGACCTAACCCTAAACCTAAGTGGAATTTTCCTCCAATGGGATTGTCCCATGCATTTTAGCAGGAAACATAGATAGGGCAGCCTAGACAAGTAAGTTCCCTCCTAACCATATCCAAGCACTCCCAGTTTGTTGCCGATGTCCATTTTTCTCTATGAGTTCATGGTGACCTAACCCTAACCCTAAGTGGAATTTTCCTCCAATGGGATTTTCCCATGTATTTTACCAGGAAACATAGATACCGCAGCCTAGAAAAGTAAGTTCCCTCCTAACCATATCCAAGCACTCCCAGTTTGTTGCCGATGTCCATTTTTCTCTATGAGTTCATGGTGACCTAACCCTAACACTAAGTGGAATTTTCCTCCAATGGGATTTTCCCATGTATTTTAGAAGGAAACAAAGATAGGGCAGCCTAGAAATTTCTTTGCCCTCCTAATCATTCCCAACCACTCCGAATTTATTGGCAATGTCCATGTTTCTCTCCATGTTCATGGTGACCTAACCCAAATGCTATGTGGAATTTTCCTCCAATGGGATTTTCCCATGTATTTTACCAGGAAACATAGATAGGGAAGCCTAGAAAAGTAAGTGCCCTCCTATCCATTCCCAAGCACTCTGAATTTATTGACAATGTCAATGTTGCTCTCCATATTCATGGTGACCTAACCCTAACCCTAAGTGGAATTTTCCTCCAATGGGATTGTCCCATGCATTTTAGCAGGAAACATAGATAGGGCAGTCTAGAAAAGAAAGTTCCCTCCTAACCATATCCAAGCACTCCCAGTTTGTTGCCGATGTCCATTTTTCCCTATGAGTTCAAGGTGACCTAACCCTAACCCTAAGTGGAATTTTCCTCCAATGGGATTTTCCTATGCATTTCAGCAGGAAACATAGATAGGCAGCCTAGAAAAGTAAGTTCCCCCCTAACCATATCCAAGCACTCCCAGTTTGTTGCCGATGTCCATTTTTCCCTATGAGTTCATGGTGACCTAACCCTAACCCTAAGTGGAATTTTCCTCCAATGGGATTTTCCCATGCATTTTAGCAGGAAACATAGATAGGGCAGCCTAGAAAAGTAAGTTCCCTCCTAACCATATCCAATCACTCCCAGTTTGTTGCCGATGTCCATTTTTCTCTATGAGTTCATGGTGACCTAACCCTAACCCAAGGTGAAATTTTCCTCCAATGGGATCTTCCCATGTATTTTAGCAGGAAACGTAGATACGGCAGCCTAGAAAAGTAAGTTCCCTCCTAACCATATCCAAGCACTCCCAGTTTGTTGCCGATGTCCATTTTTCTCTATGAGTTCATGGTGACCTAACCCTAACCCTAAGTGGAATTTTCCTCCAGTGGGATCTTACCATGTATTTTAGCACGAAACGTAGATAGGGCAGCCTAGAAAAGTAAGTTCCCTCCTAACCATATCGAAGCACTCCCAGTTTGTTCCCGATGTCCATTTTTCTCTATGAGTTCAAGTTGACCTAACCCTAACCCTAAGAAGAATTTGCCTCCAATGGGATTTTCCCATGTATTTTAGCAGGAAACGTAGATACGGCAGCCTAGAAAAGTAAGTTCCCTCCTAACCATATCCAAGCACTCCCAGTTTGTTGCCGATGTCCATTTTTCTCTATGAGTTGATGGTGACCTAACCATAACCCTAGGTGGAATTTTCCTCCAATGGGATCTTCCCATGTATTTTAGCAGGAAACGTAGATACGGCAGCCTAGAAAAGTAAGTTCCCTCCTAACCATATCCAAGCACTCCCAGTTTGTTGCCGATGTCCATTTTTCTCTATGAGTTCATGGTGACCTAACCCTAAGTGGAATTTTCCTCCAGTGGGATCTTCCCATGTATTTTAGCTCGAAACGTAGATAGGGCAGCCTAGAAAAGTAAGTTCCCTCCTAACCTTATCCAAGCACTCCCAGTTTGTTGCCGATGTGCATTTTTCTCTATGAGTTCATGGTGACCTAACCCTAACCCTAGGTGAAATTTTCCTCCAATGGGATCTTGCCATGTATTTTAGCAGGAAACGTAGATACGGCAGCCTAGAAAAGTAAGTTCCCTCCTAACCATATCCAAGCACTCCCAGTTTGTTGCCGATGTCCATTTTTCTCTATGAGTTCATGGTGACCTAACCCTAACCCTAAGTGGAATTTTCCTCCAATGGGATTTTCCCATGTATTTTAGCAGGAAACAAAGATAGGGCAGCCTAGAAAAGTAAGTTCCCTCCTAACCATATCCAAGCACTCCCAGTTTGTTGCTGATGTCCATTTTTCTCTATGAGTTCATGGTGACCTAACCCTAACCCTAAGTGGAATTTTCCTCCAATGGGATTTTCCCATGCATTTTAGCAGGAAAAAAAGATAAGGCAGCCTAGAAATTTCCTTGCCCTCCTAATCATTCCCAACCACTCCGAATTTATTGGCAATGTCCATGTTTCTCTCCATGTTCATGGTGACCTAACCCAAACGCTAAGTGGAATTTTCCTCCAATGGGATTTTCCCATGTATTTTAGCAGGAAACAAATATAGGGCAGCCTAGAAAAGTAAGTTCCCTCCTAACCATATCCAAGCACTCCCAGTTTGTTGCCGATGTCCATTTTTCTCTATGAGTTCATGGTGACCTAACCCTAACCCTAAGTGGAATTTTCCTCCAATGGGTTTTTCCCATGCATTTTAGCAGGAAACATAGATAGGGCAGCCTAGAAAAGTAAGTTCCCTCCTAACCATATCCAAGCACTCCCAGTTTGTTGCCGATGTCCATTTTTCTCTATGAGTTGATGGTTACCTAACCCTAACCCTAGGTGGAATTTTCCTCCAATGGGATCTTCCCATGTATTTTAGCAGGAAACGTAGATACGGCAGCCTAGAAAAGTAAGTTCCCTCCTAACCATATCCAAGCACTCCCAGTTTGTTGCCGATGTCCATTTTTCTCTATGAGTTCATGGTGACCTAACCCTAAGTGGAATTTTCCTCCAATGGGATTTTCCCATGTATTTTAGAAGAAAATATAGATACCGCAGCCTAGAAAAGTAAGTTCCCTCCTAACCATATCCAAGCACTCCCAGTTTGTTGCCGATGTCCATTTTTCTCTATGAGTTCATGGTGACCTAACCCTAACCCTAAGTGGAATTTTCCTCCAATGGGATTTTCCCATGCATTTTAGCAGGAAACATAGATAGGTCAGCCTAGAAAAGTAAGTTCCCTCCTAACCATATCCAAGCACTCCCAGTTTGTTGCCGATGTCCATTTTTCTCTATGAGTTGATGGTGACCTAACCCTAACCCTAGGTGGAATTTTCCTCCAATGGGATCTTCCCATGTATTTTAGCAGGAAACATAGATACGGCAGCCTAGAAAAGTAAGTTCCCTCCTAACCATATCCAAGCACTCCCAGTTTGTTGCCGATGTCCATTTTTCTCTATGAGTTCATGGTGACCTAACCCTAAGTGGAATTTTCCTCCAGTGGGATCTTCCCATGTATTTTAGCACGAAACGTAGATAGGGCAGCCTGGAAAAGTAAGTTCCCTCCTAACCTTATCCAAGCACTCCCAGTTTGTTGCCGATGTCCATTTTTCTCTATGAGTTCATGGTGACCTAACCCTAACCCTAGGTGAAATTTTCCTCCAATGGGATCTTCCCATGTATTTTAGCAGGAAACGTAGATACGGCAGCCTAGAAAAGTAAGTTCCCTCCTAACCATATCCAAGCACTCCCAGTTTGTGGCCGATGTCCATTTTTCTCTATGAGTTCATGGTGACCTAACCCTAACCCTAAGTGGAATTTTCCTCCAATGGGATTTTCCCATGCATTTTAGCAGGAAACATAGATAGGTCAGCCTAGAAAAGAAAGTTCCCTCCTAACCATATCCAATCACTCCCAGTTTGTTGCCGATGTCCATTTTTCTCTATGAGTTCATGGTGACCTAACCCTAACCCAAGGTGAAATTTTCCTCCAATGGGATCTTCCCATGTATTTTAGCAGGAAACGTAGATACGGCAGCCTAGAAAAGTAAGTTCCCTCCTAACCATATCCAAGCACTCCCAGTTTGTTGCCGATGTCCATTTTTCTCTATGAGTTCATGGTGACCTAACCATAACCCTAGGTGGAATTTTCCTCCAATGGGATCTTCCCATGTATTTTAGCAGGAAACGTAGATACGGCAGCCTAGAAAAGTAAGTTCCCTCCTAACCATATCCAAGCACTCCCAGTTTGTTGCCGATGTCCATTTTTCTCTATGAGTTCATGGTGACCTAACCCTAAGTGGAATTTTCCTCCAGTGGGATCTTCCCATGTATTTTAGCACGAAACGTAGATAGGGCAGCCTAGAAAAGTAAGTTCCCTCCTAACCTTATCCAAGCACTCCCAGTTTGTTGCCGATGTGCATTTTTCTCTATGAGTTCATGGTGACCTAACCCTAACCCTAGGTGAAATTTTCCTCCAATGGGATCTTGCCATGTATTTTAGCAGGAAACGTAGATACGGCAGCCTAGAAAAGTAAGTTCCCTCCTAACCATATCCAAGCACTCCCAGTTTGTTGCCGATGTCCATTTTTCTCTATGAGTTCATGGTGACCTAACCCTAACCCTAAGTGGAATTTTCCTCCAATGGGATTTTCCCATGTATTTTAGCAGGAAACAAAGATAGGGCAGCCTAGAAAAGTAAGTTCCCTCCTAACCATATCCAAGCACTCCCAGTTTGTTGCTGATGTCCATTTTTCTCTATGAGTTCATGGTGACCTAACCCTAACCCTAAGTGGAATTTTCCTCCAATGGGATTTTCCCATGCATTTTAGCAGGAAAAAAAGATAAGGCAGCCTAGAAATTTCCTTGCCCTCCTAATCATTCCCAACCACTCCGAATTTATTGGCAATGTCCATGTTTCTCTCCATGTTCATGGTGACCTAACCCAAACGCTAAGTGGAATTTTCCTCCAATGGGATTTTCCCATGTATTTTAGCAGGAAACAAATATAGGGCAGCCTAGAAAAGTAAGTTCCCTCCTAACCATATCCAAGCACTCCCAGTTTGTTGCCGATGTCCATTTTTCTCTATGAGTTCATGGTGACCTAACCCTAACCCTAAGTGGAATTTTCCTCCAATGGGTTTTTCCCATGCATTTTAGCAGGAAACATAGATAGGGCAGCCTAGAAAAGTAAGTTCCCTCCTAACCATATCCAAGCACTCCCAGTTTGTTGCCGATGTCCATTTTTCTCTATGAGTTGATGGTTACCTAACCCTAACCCTAGGTGGAATTTTCCTCCAATGGGATCTTCCCATGTATTTTAGCAGGAAACGTAGATACGGCAGCCTAGAAAAGTAAGTTCCCTCCTAACCATATCCAAGCACTCCCAGTTTGTTGCCGATGTCCATTTTTCTCTATGAGTTCATGGTGACCTAACCCTAAGTGGAATTTTCCTCCAATGGGATTTTCCCATGTATTTTAGAAGAAAATATAGATACCGCAGCCTAGAAAAGTAAGTTCCCTCCTAACCATATCCAAGCACTCCCAGTTTGTTGCCGATGTCCATTTTTCTCTATGAGTTCATGGTGACCTAACCCTAACCCTAAGTGGAATTTTCCTCCAATGGGATTTTCCCATGCATTTTAGCAGGAAACATAGATAGGTCAGCCTAGAAAAGTAAGTTCCCTCCTAACCATATCCAAGCACTCCCAGTTTGTTGCCGATGTCCATTTTTCTCTATGAGTTGATGGTGACCTAACCCTAACCCTAGGTGGAATTTTCCTCCAATGGGATCTTCCCATGTATTTTAGCAGGAAACGTAGATACGGCAGCCTAGAAAAGTAAGTTCCCTCCTAACCATATCCAAGCACTCCCAGTTTGTTGCCGATGTCCATTTTTCTCTATGAGTTCATGGTGACCTAACCCTAAGTGGAATTTTCCTCCAGTGGGATCTTCCCATGTATTTTAGCACGAAACGTAGATAGGGCAGCCTGGAAAAGTAAGTTCCCTCCTAACCTTATCCAAGCACTCCCAGTTTGTTGCCGATGTCCATTTTTCTCTATGAGTTCATGGTGACCTAACCCTAACCCTAGGTGAAATTTTCCTCCAATGGGATCTTCCCATGTATTTTAGCAGGAAACGTAGATACGGCAGCCTAGAAAAGTAAGTTCCCTCCTAACCATATCCAAGCACTCCCAGTTTGTGGCCGATGTCCATTTTTCTCTATGAGTTCATGGTGACCTAACCCTAACCCTAAGTGGAATTTTCCTCCAATGGGATTTTCCCATGCATTTTAGCAGGAAACATAGATAGGTCAGCCTAGAAAAGAAAGTTCCCTCCTAACCATATCCAATCACTCCCAGTTTGTTGCCGATGTCCATTTTTCTCTATGAGTTCATGGTGACCTAACCCTAACCCAAGGTGAAATTTTCCTCCAATGGGATCTTCCCATGTATTTTAGCAGGAAACGTAGATACGGCAGCCTAGAAAAGTAAGTTCCCTCCTAACCATATCCAAGCACTCCCAGTTTGTTGCCGATGTCCATTTTTCTCTATGAGTTCATGGTGACCTAACCCTAACCCTAAGTGGAATTTTCCTCCAGTGGGATCTTCCCATGTATTTTAGCACGAAACGTAGATAGGGCAGCCTAGAAAAGTAAGTTCCCTCCTAACCATATCGAAGCACTCCCAGTTTGTTCCCGATGTCCATTTTTCTCTATGAGTTCATGGTGACCTAACCCTAACCCTAAGAGGAATTTTCCTCCAATGGGATTTTCCCATGTATTTTAGCAGGAAACGTTGATACGGCAGCCTAGAAAAGTAAGTTCCCTCCTAACCATATCCAAGCACTCCCAGTTTGTTGCCGATGTCCATTTTTCTCTATGAGTTGATGGTGACCTAACCATAACCCTAGGTGGAATTTTCCTCCAATGGGATCTTCCCATGTATTTTAGCAGGAAACGTAGATACGGCAGCCTAGAAAAGTAAGTTCCCTCCTAACCATATCCAAGCACTCCCAGTTTGTTGCCGATGTCCATTTTTCTCTATGAGTTCATGGTGACCTAACCCTAAGTGGAATTTTCCTCCAGTGGGATCTTCCCATGTATTTTAGCACGAAACGTAGATAGGGCAGCCTAGAAAAGTAAGTTCCCTCCTAACCATATCCAAGCACTCCCAGTTTGTGGCCGATGTCCATTTTTCTCTATGAGTTCATGGTGACCTAACCCTAAGTGGAATTTTCCTCCAATGGGATTTTCCCATGCATTTTAGCAGGAAACATAGATAGGTCAGCCTAGAAAAGAAAGTTCCCTCCTAACCATATCCAATCACTCCCAGTTTGTTGCCGATGTCCATTTTTCATTATGAGTTCATGGTGACCTAACCCTAACCCAAGGTGAAATTTTCCTCCAATGGGATCTTCCCATGTATTTTAGCAGGAAACGTAGATACGGCAGCCTAGAAAAGTAAGTTCCCTCCTAACCATATCCAAGCACTCCCAGTTTGTTGCCGATGTCCATTTTTCTCTATGAGTTCATGGTGACCTAACCCTAACCCTAAGTGGAATTTTCCTCCAGTGGGATCTTCCCATGTATTTTAGCACGAAACGTAGATAGGGCAGCCTAGAAAAGTAAGTTCCCTCCTAACCATATCGAAGCACTCCCAGTTTGTTCCCGATGTCCATTTTTCTCTATGAGTTCATGGTGACCTAACCCTAACCCTAGGTGGAATTTTCCTCCAATGGGATCTTCCCATGTATTTTAGCAGGAAACGTAGATACGGCAGCCTAGAAAAGTAAGTTCCCTCCTAACCATATCCAAGCACTCCCAGTTTGTTGCCGATGTCCATTTTTCTCTATGAGTTCATGGTGACCTAACCCTAACCCTAAGTGGAATTTTCCTCCAGTGGGATCTTCCCATGTATTTTAGCACGAAACGTAGATAGGGCAGCCTAGAAAAGTAAGTTCCCTCCTAACCATATCGAAGCACTCCCAGTTTGTTCCCGATGTCCATTTTTCTCTATGAGTTCATGGTGACCTAACCCTAACCCTAAGAGGAATTTTCCTCCAATGGGATTTTCCCATGTATTTTAGCAGGAAACGTAGATACGGCAGCCTAGAAAAGTAAGTTCCCTCCTAACCATATCCAAGCACTCCCAGTTTGTTGCCGATGTCCATTTTTCTCTATGAGTTGATGGTGACCTAACCATAACCCTAGGTGGAATTTTCCTCCAATGGGATCTTCCCATGTATTTTAGCAGGAAACGTAGATACGGCAGCCTAGAAAAGTAAGTTCCCTCCTAACCATATCCAAGCACTCCCAGTTTGTTGCCGATGTCCATTTTTCTCTATGAGTTCATGGTGACCTAACCCTAAGTGGAATTTTCCTCCAGTGGGATCTTCCCATGTATTTTAGCACGAAACGTAGATAGGGCAGCCTAGAAAAGTAAGTTCCCTCCTAACCATATCCAAGCACTCCCAGTTTGTGGCCGATGTCCATTTTTCTCTATGAGTTCATGGTGACCTAACCCTAACCCTAAGTGGAATTTTCCTCCAATGGGATTTTCCCATGCATTTTAGCAGGAAACATAGATAGGTCAGCCTAGAAAAGAAAGTTCCCTCCTAACCATATCCAATCACTCCCAGTTTGTTGCCGATGTCCATTTTTCTCTATGAGTTCATGGTGACCTAACCCTAACCCAAGGTGAAATTTTCCTCCAATGGGATCTTCCCATGTATTTTAGCAGGAAACGTAGATACGGCAGCCTAGAAAAGTAAGTTCCCTCCTAACCATATCCAAGCACTCCCAGTTTGTTGCCGATGTCCATTTTTCTCTATGAGTTCATGGTGACCTAACCCTAACCCTAAGTGGAATTTTCCTCCAGTGGGATCTTCCCATGTATTTTAGCACGAAACGTAGATAGGGCAGCCTAGAAAAGTAAGTTCCCTCCTAACCATATCGAAGCACTCCCAGTTTGTTCCCGATGTCCATTTTTCTCTATGAGTTCATGGTGACCTAACCCTAACCCTAAGAGGAATTTTCCTCCAATGGGATTTTCCCATGTATTTTAGCAGGAAACGTAGATACGGCAGCCTAGAAAAGTAAGTTCCCTCCTAACCATATCCAAGCACTCCCAGTTTGTTGCCGATGTCCATTTTTCTCTATGAGTTGATGGTGACCTAACCATAACCCTAGGTGGAATTTTCCTCCAATGGGATCTTCCCATGTATTTTAGCAGGAAACGTAGATACGGCAGCCTAGAAAAGTAAGTTCCCTCCTAACCATATCCAAGCACTCCCAGTTTGTTGCCGATGTCCATTTTTCTCTATGAGTTCATGGTGACCTAACCCTAAGTGGAATTTTCCTCCAATGGGATCTTCCCATGTATTTTAGCACGAAACGTAGATAGGGCAGCCTAGAAAAGTAAGTTCCCTCCTAACCTTATCCAAGCACTCCCAGTTTGTTGCCGATGTGAATTTTTCTCTATGAGTTCATGGTGACCTAACCATAACCCTAGGTGAAATTTTCCTCCAATGGGATCTTGCCATGTATTTTAGCAGGAAACGTAGATACGGCAGCCTAGAAAAGTAAGTTCCCTCCTAACCATATCCAAGCACTCCCAGTTTGTTGCCGATGTCCATTTTTCTCTATGAGTTCATGGTGACCTAACCCTAACCCTAAGTGGAATTTTCCTCCAATGGGATTTTCCCATGTATTTTAGCAGGAAACAAAGATAGGGCAGCCTAGAAAAGTAAGTTCCCTCCTAACCATATCCAAGCACTCCCAGTTTGTTGCCGATGTCCATTTTTCTCTATGAGTTCATGGTGACCTAACACTAACCCTAAGTGGAATTTTCCTCCAATGGGATTTTCCCATGCATTTTAGCAGGAAACATAGATAGGTCAGCCTAGAAAAGTAAGTTCCCTCCTAACCATATCCAAGCACTCCCAGTTTGTTGCCAATGTCCATTTTTCTCTATGAGTTGATGGTGACCTAACCCTAACCCTAGGTGGAATTTTCCTCCAATGGGATCTTCCCATGTATTTTAGCAGGAAACGTAGATACGGCAGCCTAGAAAAGTAAGTTCCCTCCTAACCATATCCAAGCACTCCCAGTTTGTTGCCGATGTCCATTTTTCTCTATGAGTTCATGGTGACCTAACCCTAAGTGGAATTTTCCTCCAGTGGGATCTTCCCATGTATTTTAGCACGAAACGTAGATAGGGCAGCCTGGAAAAGTAAGTTCCCTCCTAACCTTATCCAAGCACTCCCAGTTTGTTGCCGATGTCCATTTTTCTCTATGAGTTCATGGTGACCTAACCCTAACCCTAGGTGAAATTTTCCTCCAATGGGATCTTCCCATGTATTTTAGCAGGAAACGTAGATACGGCAGCCTAGAAAAGTAAGTTCCCTCCTAACCATATCCAAGCACTCCCAGTTTGTTGCCGATGTCCATTTTTCTCTATGAGTTCATGGTGACCTAACCCTAACCCTAGGTGAAATTTTCCTCCAATGGGATCTTCCCATGTATTTTAGCAGGAAACGTAGATACGGCAGCCTAGAAAAGTAAGTTCCCTCCTAACCATATCCAAGCACTCCCAGTTTGTGGCCGATGTCCATTTTTCTCTATGAGTTCATGGTGACCTAACCCTAAGTGGAATTTTCCTCCAGTGGGATCTTCCCATATATTTTAGCACGAAACGTAGATAGGGCAGCCTAGAAAAGTAAGTTTCCTCCTAACCATATCCAAGCACTCCCAGTTTGTTGCCGATGTCCATTTTTCTCTATGAGTTCATGGTGACCTAACCCTAACCCTAAGTGGAATTTTCCTCCAATGGGATTTTCCCATGCATTTTAGCAGGAAACAAAGATAAGGCAGCCTAGAAATTTCCTTGCCCTTCTAATCATTCCCAACCACTCCGAATTTATTGGCAATGTCCATGTTTCTCTCCATGTTCATGGTGACCTAACCCAAACGCTAAGTGGAATTTTCCTCCAATGGGATTTTCCCATGTATTTTAGCAGGAAACAAAGATAGGGCAGCCTAGAAAAGTAAGTTCCCTCCTAACCATATCCAAGCACTCCCAGTTTGTTGCCGATGTCCATTTTTCTCTATGAGTTGATGGTGACCTAACCCTAAGCCTAGGTGGAATTTTCCTCCAATGGGATCTTCCCATGTATTTTAGCAGGAAACGTAGATACGGCAGCCTAGAAAAGTAAGTATCTTCCTAACCATATCCAAGCACTCCCAGTTTGTTGCCGATGTCCATTTTTCTCTATGAGTTCATGGTGACCTAACCCTAAGTGGAATTTTCCTCCAGTGGGATCTTCCCATGTATTTTAGCACGAAACGTAGATAGGGCAGCCTGGAAAAGTAAGTTCCCTCCTAACCTTATCCAAGCACTCCCAGTTTGTTGCCGATGTCCATTTTTCTCTATGAGTTGATGGTGACCTAACCCTAAGCCTAGGTGGAATTTTCCTCCAATGGGATCTTCCCATGTATTTTAGCAGGAAACGTAGATACGGCAGCCTAGAAAAGTAAGTTCCCTCCTAACCATATCCAAGCACTCCCAGTTTGTTGCCGATGTCCATTTTTCTCTATGAGTTCATGGTGACCTAACCCTAACCCTAGGTGAAATTTTCCTCCAATGGGATCTTCCCATGTATTTTAGCAGGAAACGTAGATACGGCAGCCTAGAAAAGTAAGTTCCCTCCTAACCATATCCAAGCACTCCCAGTTTGTGGCCGATGTCCATTTTTTTCTATGAGTTCATGGTGACCTAACCCTAAGTGGAATTTTCCTCCAGTGGGATCTTCCCATATATTTTAGCACGAAACGTAGATAGGGCAGCCTAGAAAAGTAAGTTCCCTCCTAACCATATCCAAGCACTCCCAGTTTGTTGCCGATGTCCATTTTTCTCTATGAGTTCATGGTGACCTAACCCTAACCCTAGGTGAAATTTTCCTCCAATGGGATCTTCCCATGTATTTTAGCAGGAAACGTAGATACGGCAGCCTAGAAAAGTAAGTTCCCTCCTAACCATATCCAAGCACTCCCAGTTTGTGGCCGATGTCCATTTTTCTCTATGAGTTCATGGTGACCTAACCCTAAGTGGAATTTTCCTCCAGTGGGATCTTCCCATATAATTTAGCACGAAACGTAGATAGGGCAGCCTAGAAAAGTAAGTTCCCTCCTAACCATATCCAAGCACTCCCAGTTTGTTGCCGATGTCCATTTTTCTCTATGAGTTCATGGTGACCTAACACTAACCCTAAGTGGAATTTTCCTCCAATGGGATTTTCCCATGCATTTTAGCAGGAAACATAGATAGGTCAGCCTAGAAAAGTAAGTTCCCTCCTAACCATATCCAAGCACTACCAGTTTGTTGCCAATGTCCATTTTTCTCTATGAGTTGATGGTGACCTAACCCTAACCCTAGGTGGAATTTTCCTCCAATGGGATCTTCCCATGTATTTTAGCAGGAAACGTAGATACGGCAGCCTAGAAAAGTAAGTTCCCTCCTAACCATATCCAAGCACTCCCAGTTTGTTGCCGATGTCCATTTTTCTCTATGAGTTCATGGTGACCTAACCCTAACCCTAGGTGAAATTTTCCTCCAATGGGATCTTCCCATGTATTTTAGCAGGAAACGTAGATACGGCAGCCTAGAAAAGTAAGTTCCCTCCTAACCATATCCAAGCACTCCCAGTTTGTGGCCGATGTCCATTTTTCTCTATGAGTTGATGGTGACCTAACCCTAAGCCTAGGTGGAATTTTCCTCCAATGGGATTTTCCCATGCATTTTAGCAGGAAACAAAGATAAGGCAGCCTAGAAATTTCCTTGCCCTTCTAATCATTCCCAACCACTCCGAATTTATTGGCAATGTCCATGTTTCTCTCCATGTTCATGGTGACCTAACCCAAACGCTAAGTGGAATTTTCCTCCAATGGGATTTTCCCATGTATTTTAGCAGGAAACAAAGATAGGGCAGCCTAGAAAAGTAAGTTCCCTCCTAACCATATCCAAGCACTCCCAGTTTGTTGCCGATGTCCATTTTTCTCTATGAGTTGATGGTGACCTAACCCTAAGCCTAGGTGGAATTTTCCTCCAATGGGATCTTCCCATGTATTTTAGCAGGAAACGTAGATACGGCAGCCTAGAAAAGTAAGTATCTTCCTAACCATATCCAAGCACTCCCAGTTTGTTGCCGATGTCCATTTTTCTCTATGAGTTCATGGTGACCTAACCCTAAGTGGAATTTTCCTCCAGTGGGATCTTCCCATGTATTTTAGCACGAAACGTAGATAGGGCAGCCTGGAAAAGTAAGTTCCCTCCTAACCTTATCCAAGCACTCCCAGTTTGTTGCCGATGTCCATTTTTCTCTATGAGTTGATGGTGACCTAACCCTAAGCCTAGGTGGAATTTTCCTCCAATGGGATCTTCCCATGTATTTTAGCAGGAAACGTAGATACGGCAGCCTAGAAAAGTAAGTTCCCTCCTAACCATATCCAAGCACTCCCAGTTTGTTGCCGATGTCCATTTTTCTCTATGAGTTCATGGTGACCTAACCCTAACCCTAGGTGAAATTTTCCTCCAATGGGATCTTCCCATGTATTTTAGCAGGAAACGTAGATACGGCAGCCTAGAAAAGTAAGTTCCCTCCTAACCATATCCAAGCACTCCCAGTTTGTGGCCGATGTCCATTTTTTTCTATGAGTTCATGGTGACCTAACCCTAAGTGGAATTTTCCTCCAGTGGGATCTTCCCATATATTTTAGCACGAAACGTAGATAGGGCAGCCTAGAAAAGTAAGTTCCCTCCTAACCATATCCAAGCACTCCCAGTTTGTTGCCGATGTCCATTTTTCTCTATGAGTTCATGGTGACCTAACCCTAACCCTAGGTGAAATTTTCCTCCAATGGGATCTTCCCATGTATTTTAGCAGGAAACGTAGATACGGCAGCCTAGAAAAGTAAGTTCCCTCCTAACCATATCCAAGCACTCCCAGTTTGTGGCCGATGTCCATTTTTCTCTATGAGTTCATGGTGACCTAACCCTAAGTGGAATTTTCCTCCAGTGGGATCTTCCCATATAATTTAGCACGAAACGTAGATAGGGCAGCCTAGAAAAGTAAGTTCCCTCCTAACCATATCCAAGCACTCCCAGTTTGTTGCCGATGTCCATTTTTCTCTATGAGTTCATGGTGACCTAACCCTAACCCTAAGTGGAATTTTCCTCCAGTGGGATCTTCCCATGTATTTTAGCACGAAACGTAGATAGGGCAGCCTAGAAAAGTAAGTTCCCTCCTAACCATATCGAAGCACTCCCAGTTTGTTCCCGATGTCCATTTTTCTCTATGAGTTCATGGTGACCTAACCCTAACCCTAAGAGGAATTTTCCTCCAATGGGATTTTCCCATGTATTTTAGCAGGAAACGTAGATACGGCAGCCTAGAAAAGTAAGTTCCCTCCTAACCATATCCAAGCACTCCCAGTTTGTTGCCGATGTCCATTTTTCTCTATGAGTTGATGGTGACCTAACCATAACCCTAGGTGGAATTTTCCTCCAATGGGATCTTCCCATGTATTTTAGCAGGAAACGTAGATACGGCAGCCTAGAAAAGTAAGTTCCCTCCTAACCATATCCAAGCACTCCCAGTTTGTTGCCGATGTCCATTTTTCTCTATGAGTTCATGGTGACCTAACCCTAAGTGGAATTTTCCTCCAATGGGATCTTCCCATGTATTTTAGCACGAAACGTAGATAGGGCAGCCTAGAAAAGTAAGTTCCCTCCTAACCTTATCCAAGCACTCCCAGTTTGTTGCCGATGTGCATTTTTCTCTATGAGTTCATGGTGACCTAACCATAACCCTAGGTGAAATTTTCCTCCAATGGGATCTTGCCATGTATTTTAGCAGGAAACGTAGATACGGCAGCCTAGAAAAGTAAGTTCCCTCCTAACCATATCCAAGCACTCCCAGTTTGTTGCCGATGTCCATTTTTCTCTATGAGTTCATGGTGACCTAACCCTAACCCTAAGTGGAATTTTCCTCCAATGGGATTTTCCCATGTATTTTAGCAGGAAACAAAGATAGGGCAGCCTAGAAAAGTAAGTTCCCTCCTAACCATATCCAAGCACTCCCAGTTTGTTGCCGATGTCCATTTTTCTCTATGAGTTCATGGTGACCTAACACTAACCCTAAGTGGAATTTTCCTCCAATGGGATTTTCCCATGCATTTTAGCAGGAAACATAGATAGGTCAGCCTAGAAAAGTAAGTTCCCTCCTAACCATATCCAAGCACTCCCAGTTTGTTGCCAATGTCCATTTTTCTCTATGAGTTGATGGTGACCTAACCCTAACCCTAGGTGGAATTTTCCTCCAATGGGATCTTCCCATGTATTTTAGCAGGAAACGTAGATACGGCAGCCTAGAAAAGTAAGTTCCCTCCTAACCATATCCAAGCACTCCCAGTTTGTTGCCGATGTCCATTTTTCTCTATGAGTTCATGGTGACCTAACCCTAAGTGGAATTTTCCTCCAGTGGGATCTTCCCATGTATTTTAGCACGAAACGTAGATAGGGCAGCCTGGAAAAGTAAGTTCCCTCCTAACCTTATCCAAGCACTCCCAGTTTGTTGCCGATGTCCATTTTTCTCTATGAGTTCATGGTGACCTAACCCTAACCCTAGGTGAAATTTTCCTCCAATGGGATCTTCCCATGTATTTTAGCAGGAAACGTAGATACGGCAGCCTAGAAAAGTAAGTTCCCTCCTAACCATATCCAAGCACTCCCAGTTTGTTGCCGATGTCCATTTTTCTCTATGAGTTCATGGTGACCTAACCCTAACCCTAGGTGAAATTTTCCTCCAATGGGATCTTCCCATGTATTTTAGCAGGAAACGTAGATACGGCAGCCTAGAAAAGTAAGTTCCCTCCTAACCATATCCAAGCACTCCCAGTTTGTGGCCGATGTCCATTTTTCTCTATGAGTTCATGGTGACCTAACCCTAAGTGGAATTTTCCTCCAGTGGGATCTTCCCATATATTTTAGCACGAAACGTAGATAGGGCAGCCTAGAAAAGTAAGTTTCCTCCTAACCATATCCAAGCACTCCCAGTTTGTTGCCGATGTCCATTTTTCTCTATGAGTTCATGGTGACCTAACCCTAACCCTAAGTGGAATTTTCCTCCAATGGGATTTTCCCATGCATTTTAGCAGGAAACAAAGATAAGGCAGCCTAGAAATTTCCTTGCCCTTCTAATCATTCCCAACCACTCCGAATTTATTGGCAATGTCCATGTTTCTCTCCATGTTCATGGTGACCTAACCCAAACGCTAAGTGGAATTTTCCTCCAATGGGATTTTCCCATGTATTTTAGCAGGAAACAAAGATAGGGCAGCCTAGAAAAGTAAGTTCCCTCCTAACCATATCCAAGCACTCCCAGTTTGTTGCCGATGTCCATTTTTCTCTATGAGTTGATGGTGACCTAACCCTAAGCCTAGGTGGAATTTTCCTCCAATGGGATCTTCCCATGTATTTTAGCAGGAAACGTAGATACGGCAGCCTAGAAAAGTAAGTATCTTCCTAACCATATCCAAGCACTCCCAGTTTGTTGCCGATGTCCATTTTTCTCTATGAGTTCATGGTGACCTAACCCTAAGTGGAATTTTCCTCCAGTGGGATCTTCCCATGTATTTTAGCACGAAACGTAGATAGGGCAGCCTGGAAAAGTAAGTTCCCTCCTAACCTTATCCAAGCACTCCCAGTTTGTTGCCGATGTCCATTTTTCTCTATGAGTTGATGGTGACCTAACCCTAAGCCTAGGTGGAATTTTCCTCCAATGGGATCTTCCCATGTATTTTAGCAGGAAACGTAGATACGGCAGCCTAGAAAAGTAAGTTCCCTCCTAACCATATCCAAGCACTCCCAGTTTGTTGCCGATGTCCATTTTTCTCTATGAGTTCATGGTGACCTAACCCTAACCCTAGGTGAAATTTTCCTCCAATGGGATCTTCCCATGTATTTTAGCAGGAAACGTAGATACGGCAGCCTAGAAAAGTAAGTTCCCTCCTAACCATATCCAAGCACTCCCAGTTTGTGGCCGATGTCCATTTTTTTCTATGAGTTCATGGTGACCTAACCCTAAGTGGAATTTTCCTCCAGTGGGATCTTCCCATATATTTTAGCACGAAACGTAGATAGGGCAGCCTAGAAAAGTAAGTTCCCTCCTAACCATATCCAAGCACTCCCAGTTTGTTGCCGATGTCCATTTTTCTCTATGAGTTCATGGTGACCTAACCCTAACCCTAGGTGAAATTTTCCTCCAATGGGATCTTCCCATGTATTTTAGCAGGAAACGTAGATACGGCAGCCTAGAAAAGTAAGTTCCCTCCTAACCATATCCAAGCACTCCCAGTTTGTGGCCGATGTCCATTTTTCTCTATGAGTTCATGGTGACCTAACCCTAAGTGGAATTTTCCTCCAGTGGGATCTTCCCATATAATTTAGCACGAAACGTAGATAGGGCAGCCTAGAAAAGTAAGTTCCCTCCTAACCATATCCAAGCACTCCCAGTTTGTTGCCGATGTCCATTTTTCTCTATGAGTTCATGGTGACCTAACACTAACCCTAAGTGGAATTTTCCTCCAATGGGATTTTCCCATGCATTTTAGCAGGAAACATAGATAGGTCAGCCTAGAAAAGTAAGTTCCCTCCTAACCATATCCAAGCACTCCCAGTTTGTTGCCAATGTCCATTTTTCTCTATGAGTTGATGGTGACCTAACCCTAACCCTAGGTGGAATTTTCCTCCAATGGGATCTTCCCATGTATTTTAGCAGGAAACGTAGATACGGCAGCCTAGAAAAGTAAGTTCCCTCCTAACCATATCCAAGCACTCCCAGTTTGTTGCCGATGTCCATTTTTCTCTATGAGTTCATGGTGACCTAACCCTAACCCTAGGTGAAATTTTCCTCCAATGGGATCTTCCCATGTATTTTAGCAGGAAACGTAGATACGGCAGCCTAGAAAAGTAAGTTCCCTCCTAACCATATCCAAGCACTCCCAGTTTGTGGCCGATGTCCATTTTTCTCTATGAGTTGATGGTGACCTAACCCTAAGCCTAGGTGGAATTTTCCTCCAATGGGATTTTCCCATGCATTTTAGCAGGAAACAAAGATAAGGCAGCCTAGAAATTTCCTTGCCCTTCTAATCATTCCCAACCACTCCGAATTTATTGGCAATGTCCATGTTTCTCTCCATGTTCATGGTGACCTAACCCAAACGCTAAGTGGAATTTTCCTCCAATGGGATTTTCCCATGTATTTTAGCAGGAAACAAAGATAGGGCAGCCTAGAAAAGTAAGTTCCCTCCTAACCATATCCAAGCACTCCCAGTTTGTTGCCGATGTCCATTTTTCTCTATGAGTTGATGGTGACCTAACCCTAAGCCTAGGTGGAATTTTCCTCCAATGGGATCTTCCCATGTATTTTAGCAGGAAACGTAGATACGGCAGCCTAGAAAAGTAAGTATCTTCCTAACCATATCCAAGCACTCCCAGTTTGTTGCCGATGTCCATTTTTCTCTATGAGTTCATGGTGACCTAACCCTAAGTGGAATTTTCCTCCAGTGGGATCTTCCCATGTATTTTAGCACGAAACGTAGATAGGGCAGCCTGGAAAAGTAAGTTCCCTCCTAACCTTATCCAAGCACTCCCAGTTTGTTGCCGATGTCCATTTTTCTCTATGAGTTGATGGTGACCTAACCCTAAGCCTAGGTGGAATTTTCCTCCAATGGGATCTTCCCATGTATTTTAGCAGGAAACGTAGATACGGCAGCCTAGAAAAGTAAGTTCCCTCCTAACCATATCCAAGCACTCCCAGTTTGTTGCCGATGTCCATTTTTCTCTATGAGTTCATGGTGACCTAACCCTAACCCTAGGTGAAATTTTCCTCCAATGGGATCTTCCCATGTATTTTAGCAGGAAACGTAGATACGGCAGCCTAGAAAAGTAAGTTCCCTCCTAACCATATCCAAGCACTCCCAGTTTGTGGCCGATGTCCATTTTTTTCTATGAGTTCATGGTGACCTAACCCTAAGTGGAATTTTCCTCCAGTGGGATCTTCCCATATATTTTAGCACGAAACGTAGATAGGGCAGCCTAGAAAAGTAAGTTCCCTCCTAACCATATCCAAGCACTCCCAGTTTGTTGCCGATGTCCATTTTTCTCTATGAGTTCATGGTGACCTAACCCTAACCCTAGGTGAAATTTTCCTCCAATGGGATCTTCCCATGTATTTTAGCAGGAAACGTAGATACGGCAGCCTAGAAAAGTAAGTTCCCTCCTAACCATATCCAAGCACTCCCAGTTTGTGGCCGATGTCCATTTTTCTCTATGAGTTCATGGTGACCTAACCCTAAGTGGAATTTTCCTCCAGTGGGATCTTCCCATATAATTTAGCACGAAACGTAGATAGGGCAGCCTAGAAAAGTAAGTTCCCTCCTAACCATATCCAAGCACTCCCAGTTTGTTGCCGATGTCCATTTTTCTCTATGAGTTCATGGTGACCTAACACTAACCCTAAGTGGAATTTTCCTCCAATGGGATTTTCCCATGCATTTTAGCAGGAAACATAGATAGGTCAGCCTAGAAAAGTAAGTTCCCTCCTAACCATATCCAAGCACTCCCAGTTTGTTGCCAATGTCCATTTTTCTCTATGAGTTGATGGTGACCTAACCCTAACCCTAGGTGGAATTTTCCTCCAATGGGATCTTCCCATGTATTTTAGCAGGAAACGTAGATACGGCAGCCTACAAAAGTAAGTTCCCTCCTAACCATATCCAAGCACTCCCAGTTTGTTGCCGATGTCCATTTTTCTCTATGAGTTCATGGTGACCTAACCCTAAGTGGAATTTTCCTCCAGTGGGATCTTCCCATGTATTTTAGCACGAAACGTAGATAGGGCAGCCTGGAAAAGTAAGTTCCCTCCTAACCTTATCCAAGCACTCCCAGTTTGTTGCCGATGTCCATTTTTCTCTATGAGTTCATGGTGACCTAACCCTAACCCTAGGTGAAATTTTCCTCCAATGGGATCTTCCCATGTATTTTAGCAGGAAACGTAGATACGGCAGCCTAGAAAAGTAAGTTCCCTCCTAACCATATCCAAGCACTCCCAGTTTGTTGCCGATGTCCATTTTTCTCTATGAGTTCATGGTGACCTAACCCTAACCCTAGGTGAAATTTTCCTCCAATGGGATCTTCCCATGTATTTTAGCAGGAAACGTAGATACGGCAGCCTAGAAAAGTAAGTTCCCTCCTAACCATATCCAAGCACTCCCAGTTTGTGGCCGATGTCCATTTTTCTCTATGAGTTCATGGTGACCTAACCCTAAGTGGAATTTTCCTCCAGTGGGATCTTCCCATATATTTTAGCACGAAACGTAGATAGGGCAGCCTAGAAAAGTAAGTTTCCTCCTAACCATATCCAAGCACTCCCAGTTTGTTGCCGATGTCCATTTTTCTCTATGAGTTCATGGTGACCTAACCCTAACCCTAAGTGGAATTTTCCTCCAATGGGATTTTCCCATGCATTTTAGCAGGAAACAAAGATAAGGCAGCCTAGAAATTTCCTTGCCCTTCTAATCATTCCCAACCACTCCGAATTTATTGGCAATGTCCATGTTTCTCTCCATGTTCATGGTGACCTAACCCAAACGCTAAGTGGAATTTTCCTCCAATGGGATTTTCCCATGTATTTTAGCAGGAAACAAAGATAGGGCAGCCTAGAAAAGTAAGTTCCCTCCTAACCATATCCAAGCACTCCCAGTTTGTTGCCGATGTCCATTTTTCTCTATGAGTTGATGGTGACCTAACCCTAAGCCTAGGTGGAATTTTCCTCCAATGGGATCTTCCCATGTATTTTAGCAGGAAACGTAGATACGGCAGCCTAGAAAAGTAAGTATCTTCCTAACCATATCCAAGCACTCCCAGTTTGTTGCCGATGTCCATTTTTCTCTATGAGTTCATGGTGACCTAACCCTAAGTGGAATTTTCCTCCAGTGGGATCTTCCCATGTATTTTAGCACGAAACGTAGATAGGGCAGCCTGGAAAAGTAAGTTCCCTCCTAACCTTATCCAAGCACTCCCAGTTTGTTGCCGATGTCCATTTTTCTCTATGAGTTGATGGTGACCTAACCCTAAGCCTAGGTGGAATTTTCCTCCAATGGGATCTTCCCATGTATTTTAGCAGGAAACGTAGATACGGCAGCCTAGAAAAGTAAGTTCCCTCCTAACCATATCCAAGCACTCCCAGTTTGTTGCCGATGTCCATTTTTCTCTATGAGTTCATGGTGACCTAACCCTAACCCTAGGTGAAATTTTCCTCCAATGGGATCTTCCCATGTATTTTAGCAGGAAACGTAGATACGGCAGCCTAGAAAAGTAAGTTCCCTCCTAACCATATCCAAGCACTCCCAGTTTGTGGCCGATGTCCATTTTTTTCTATGAGTTCATGGTGACCTAACCCTAAGTGGAATTTTCCTCCAGTGGGATCTTCCCATATATTTTAGCACGAAACGTAGATAGGGCAGCCTAGAAAAGTAAGTTCCCTCCTAACCATATCCAAGCACTCCCAGTTTGTTGCCGATGTCCATTTTTCTCTATGAGTTCATGGTGACCTAACCCTAACCCTAGGTGAAATTTTCCTCCAATGGGATCTTCCCATGTATTTTAGCAGGAAACGTAGATACGGCAGCCTAGAAAAGTAAGTTCCCTCCTAACCATATCCAAGCACTCCCAGTTTGTGGCCGATGTCCATTTTTCTCTATGAGTTCATGGTGACCTAACCCTAAGTGGAATTTTCCTCCAGTGGGATCTTCCCATATAATTTAGCACGAAACGTAGATAGGGCAGCCTAGAAAAGTAAGTTCCCTCCTAACCATATCCAAGCACTCCCAGTTTGTTGCCGATGTCCATTTTTCTCTATGAGTTCATGGTGACCTAACACTAACCCTAAGTGGAATTTTCCTCCAATGGGATTTTCCCATGCATTTTAGCAGGAAACATAGATAGGTCAGCCTAGAAAAGTAAGTTCCCTCCTAACCATATCCAAGCACTCCCAGTTTGTTGCCAATGTCCATTTTTCTCTATGAGTTGATGGTGACCTAACCCTAACCCTAGGTGGAATTTTCCTCCAATGGGATCTTCCCATGTATTTTAGCAGGAAACGTAGATACGGCAGCCTAGAAAAGTAAGTTCCCTCCTAACCATATCCAAGCACTCCCAGTTTGTTGCCGATGTCCATTTTTCTCTATGAGTTCATGGTGACCTAACCCTAACCCTAGGTGAAATTTTCCTCCAATGGGATCTTCCCATGTATTTTAGCAGGAAACGTAGATACGGCAGCCTAGAAAAGTAAGTTCCCTCCTAACCATATCCAAGCACTCCCAGTTTGTGGCCGATGTCCATTTTTCTCTATGAGTTCATGGTGACCTAACCCTAAGTGGAATTTTCCTCCAGTGGGATCTTCCCATATATTTTAGCACGAAACGTAGATAGGGCAGCCTAGAAAAGTAAGTTTCCTCCTAACCATATCCAAGCACTCCCAGTTTGTTGCCGATGTCCATTTTTCTCTATGAGTTCATGGTGACCTAACCCTAACCCTAAGTGGAATTTTCCTCCAATGGGATTTTCCCATGCATTTTAGCAGGAAACAAAGATAAGGCAGCCTAGAAATTTCCTTGCCCTTCTAATCATTCCCAACCACTCCGAATTTATTGGCAATGTCCATGTTTCTCTCCATGTTCATGGTGACCTAACCCAAACGCTAAGTGGAATTTTCCTCCAATGGGATTTTCCCATGTATTTTAGCAGGAAACAAAGATAGGGCAGCCTAGAAAAGTAAGTTCCCTCCTAACCATATCCAAGCACTCCCAGTTTGTTGCCGATGTCCATTTTTCTCTATGAGTTGATGGTGACCTAACCCTAAGCCTAGGTGGAATTTTCCTCCAATGGGATCTTCCCATGTATTTTAGCAGGAAACGTAGATACGGCAGCCTAGAAAAGTAAGTATCTTCCTAACCATATCCAAGCACTCCCAGTTTGTTGCCGATGTCCATTTTTCTCTATGAGTTCATGGTGACCTAACCCTAAGTGGAATTTTCCTCCAGTGGGATCTTCCCATGTATTTTAGCACGAAACGTAGATAGGGCAGCCTGGAAAAGTAAGTTCCCTCCTAACCTTATCCAAGCACTCCCAGTTTGTTGCCGATGTCCATTTTTCTCTATGAGTTGATGGTGACCTAACCCTAAGCCTAGGTGGAATTTTCCTCCAATGGGATCTTCCCATGTATTTTAGCAGGAAACGTAGATACGGCAGCCTAGAAAAGTAAGTTCCCTCCTAACCATATCCAAGCACTCCCAGTTTGTTGCCGATGTCCATTTTTCTCTATGAGTTCATGGTGACCTAACCCTAACCCTAGGTGAAATTTTCCTCCAATGGGATCTTCCCATGTATTTTAGCAGGAAACGTAGATACGGCAGCCTAGAAAAGTAAGTTCCCTCCTAACCATATCCAAGCACTCCCAGTTTGTGGCCGATGTCCATTTTTTTCTATGAGTTCATGGTGACCTAACCCTAAGTGGAATTTTCCTCCAGTGGGATCTTCCCATATATTTTAGCACGAAACGTAGATAGGGCAGCCTAGAAAAGTAAGTTCCCTCCTAACCATATCCAAGCACTCCCAGTTTGTTGCCGATGTCCATTTTTCTCTATGAGTTCATGGTGACCTAACCCTAACCCTAGGTGAAATTTTCCTCCAATGGGATCTTCCCATGTATTTTAGCAGGAAACGTAGATACGGCAGCCTAGAAAAGTAAGTTCCCTCCTAACCATATCCAAGCACTCCCAGTTTGTGGCCGATGTCCATTTTTCTCTATGAGTTCATGGTGACCTAACCCTAAGTGGAATTTTCCTCCAGTGGGATCTTCCCATATAATTTAGCACGAAACGTAGATAGGGCAGCCTAGAAAAGTAAGTTCCCTCCTAACCATATCCAAGCACTCCCAGTTTGTTGCCGATGTCCATTTTTCTCTATGAGTTCATGGTGACCTAACACTAACCCTAAGTGGAATTTTCCTCCAATGGGATTTTCCCATGCATTTTAGCAGGAAACATAGATAGGTCAGCCTAGAAAAGTAAGTTCCCTCCTAACCATATCCAAGCACTCCCAGTTTGTTGCCAATGTCCATTTTTCTCTATGAGTTGATGGTGACCTAACCCTAACCCTAGGTGGAATTTTCCTCCAATGGGATCTTCCCATGTATTTTAGCAGGAAACGTAGATACGGCAGCCTAGAAAAGTAAGTTCCCTCCTAACCATATCCAAGCACTCCCAGTTTGTTGCCGATGTCCATTTTTCTCTATGAGTTCATGGTGACCTAACCCTAAGTGGAATTTTCCTCCAGTGGGATCTTCCCATGTATTTTAGCACGAAACGTAGATAGGGCAGCCTGGAAAAGTAAGTTCCCTCCTAACCTTATCCAAGCACTCCCAGTTTGTTGCCGATGTCCATTTTTCTCTATGAGTTCATGGTGACCTATCCCTAACCCTAAGTGGAATTTTCCTCCAATGGGATTTTCCCATGCATTTTAGCAGGAAACATAGGTAGGGCAGCCTAGAAAAGTAAGTTCCCTCCTAACCATATCCAAGCACTCCCAGTTTGTTGCCGATGTCCATTTTTCTCTATGAGTTGATGGTGACCTAACCCTAAGCCTAGGTGGAATTTTCCTCCAATGGGATCTTCCCATGTATTTTAGCAGGAAACGTAGATACGGCAGCCTAGAAAAGTAAGTATCTTCCTAACCATATCCAAGCACTCCCAGTTTGTTGCCGATGTCCATTTTTCTCTATGAGTTCATGGTGACCTAACCCTAAGTGGAATTTTCCTCCAGTGGGATCTTCCCATGTATTTTAGCAGGAAACGTAGATACGGCAGCCTAGAAAAGTAAGTTCCCTCCTAACCATATCCAAGCACTCCCAGTTTGTTGCCGATGTCCATTTTTCTCTATGAGTTCATGGTGACCTAACCCTAAGTGGAATTTTCCTCCAGTGGGATCTTCCCATGTATTTTAGCAGGAAACGTAGATACGGCAGCCTAGAAAAGTAAGTTCCCTCCTAACCATATCCAAGCACTCCCAGTTTGTTGCCGATGTCCATTTTTCTCTATGAGTTCATGGTGACCTAACCCTAACCCTAACTGGAATTTTCCTCCACTGGGATTTTCCCATGTATTTTAGCAGGAAACCAAGATAGGGCAGCCTAGAAAAGTAAGTTCCCTCCTAACCATATCCAAGCACTCCCAGTTTGTTGCCGATGTCCATTTTTCTCTATGAGTTCATGGTGACCTAACCCTAACCCTAAGTGGAATTTTCTTCCAATGGGATTTTCCCATGCATTTTAGCACGAAACATAGATAGGGCAGCCTAGAAAAGTAAGTTCCCTCCTAACCATATCCAAGCACTCCCAGTTTGTTGCCGATGTCCATTTTTCTCTATGAGTTGATGGTGACCTAACCCTAAGCCTAGGTGGAATTTTCCTCCAATGGGATCTTCCCATGTATTTTAGCAGGAAACGTAGATACGGCAGCCTAGAAAAGTAAGTATCTTCCTAACCATATCCAAGCACTCCCAGTTTGTTGCCGATGTCCATTTTTCTCTATGAGTTCATGGTGACCTAACCCTAAGTGGAATTTTCCTCCAGTGGGATCTTCCCATGTATTTTAGCAGGAAACGTAGATACGGCAGCCTAGAAAAGTAAGTTCCCTCCTAACCATATCCAAGCACTCCCAGTTTGTTGCCGATGTCCATTTTTCTCTATGAGTTCATGGTGACCTAACCCTAAGTGGAATTTTCCTCCAGTGGGATCTTCCCATGTATTTTAGCAGGAAACGTAGATACGGCAGCCTAGAAAAGTAAGTTCCCTCCTAACCATATCCAAGCACTCCCAGTTTGTTGCCGATGTCCATTTTTCTCTATGAGTTCATGGTGACCTAACCCTAACCCTAACTGGAATTTTCCTCCACTGGGATTTTCCCATGTATTTTAGCAGGAAACCAAGATAGGGCAGCCTAGAAAAGTAAGTTCCCTCCTAACCATATCCAAGCACTCCCAGTTTGTTGCCGATGTCCATTTTTCTCTATGAGTTCATGGTGACCTAACCCTAACCCTAAGTGGAATTTTCTTCCAATGGGATTTTCCCATGCATTTTAGCACGAAACATAGATAGGGCAGCCTAGAAAAGTAAGTTCCCTCCTAACCATATCCAAGCACTCCCAGTTTGTTGCCGATGTCCATTTTTCTCTATGAGTTCATGGTGACCTAACCCTAAGTGGAATTTTCCTCCAGTGGGATCTTCCCATATATTTTAGCACGAAACGTAGATAGGGCAGCCTAGAAAAGTAAGTTCCCTCCTAACCATATCCAAGCACTCCCAGTTTGTTGCCGATGTCCATTTTTCTCTATGAGTTCATGGTGACCTAACCCTAACCCTAACTGGAATTTTCCTCCAATGGGATTTTCCCATGTATTTTAGCAGGAAACAAAGATAGGGCAGCCTAGAAAAGTAAGTTCCCTCCTAACCATATCCAAGCACTCCCAGTTTGTTGCCGATGCCCATTTTTCTCTGTTAGTTCATGGTGACCTAACCCTAACCCTAAGTGGAATTTTCGTCCAATGGGATTTTCCCATGCATTTTAGCAGGAAACATAGATAGGGAAGCCTAGAAATTTCCTTGCCCTCCTAATCATTACCAACCACTCCGAATTTATTGGCAATGTCCATGTTTCTCTCCATGTTCATGGTGACCTAACCCAAACGCTAAGTGGAATTTTCCTCCAATGGGATTTTCCCATGCATTTTAGCAGGAAACATAGATAGGGCAGCCTAGAAAAGTAAGTTCCCTCCTAACCATATCCAAGCACTCCCAGTTTGTTGCCGATGTGCATTTTTCTCTGTTAGTTCATGGTGACCTAACCCTAACCCTAAGTGGAATTTTCCTCCAGTGGGATCTTCCCATATAATTTAGCACGAAACGTAGATAGGGCAGCCTAGAAAAGTAAGTTCCCTCCTAACCATATCCAAGCACTCCCAGTTTGTTGCCGATGTCCATTTTTCTCTATGAGTTCATGGTGACCTAACACTAACCCTAAGTGGAATTTTCCTCCAATGGGATTTTCCCATGCATTTTAGCAGGAAACATAGATAGGTCAGCCTAGAAAAGTAAGTTCCCTCCTAACCATATCCAAGCACTCCCAGTTTGTTGCCAATGTCCATTTTTCTCTATGAGTTGATGGTGACCTAACCCTAACCCTAGGTGGAATTTTCCTCCAATGGGATCTTCCCATGTATTTTAGCAGGAAACGTAGATACGGCAGCCTAGAAAAGTAAGTTCCCTCCTAACCATATCCAAGCACTCCCAGTTTGTTGCCGATGTCCATTTTTCTCTATGAGTTCATGGTGACCTAACCCTAACCCTAGGTGAAATTTTCCTCCAATGGGATCTTCCCATGTATTTTAGCAGGAAACGTAGATACGGCAGCCTAGAAAAGTAAGTTCCCTCCTAACCATATCCAAGCACTCCCAGTTTGTGGCCGATGTCCATTTTTCTCTATGAGTTCATGGTGACCTAACCCTAAGTGGAATTTTCCTCCAGTGGGATCTTCCCATATATTTTAGCACGAAACGTAGATAGGGCAGCCTAGAAAAGTAAGTTTCCTCCTAACCATATCCAAGCACTCCCAGTTTGTTGCCGATGTCCATTTTTCTCTATGAGTTCATGGTGACCTAACCCTAACCCTAAGTGGAATTTTCCTCCAATGGGATTTTCCCATGCATTTTAGCAGGAAACAAAGATAAGGCAGCCTAGAAATTTCCTTGCCCTTCTAATCATTCCCAACCACTCCGAATTTATTGGCAATGTCCATGTTTCTCTCCATGTTCATGGTGACCTAACCCAAACGCTAAGTGGAATTTTCCTCCAATGGGATTTTCCCATGTATTTTAGCAGGAAACAAAGATAGGGCAGCCTAGAAAAGTAAGTTCCCTCCTAACCATATCCAAGCACTCCCAGTTTGTTGCCGATGTCCATTTTTCTCTATGAGTTGATGGTGACCTAACCCTAAGCCTAGGTGGAATTTTCCTCCAATGGGATCTTCCCATGTATTTTAGCAGGAAACGTAGATACGGCAGCCTAGAAAAGTAAGTATCTTCCTAACCATATCCAAGCACTCCCAGTTTGTTGCCGATGTCCATTTTTCTCTATGAGTTCATGGTGACCTAACCCTAAGTGGAATTTTCCTCCAGTGGGATCTTCCCATGTATTTTAGCACGAAACGTAGATAGGGCAGCCTGGAAAAGTAAGTTCCCTCCTAACCTTATCCAAGCACTCCCAGTTTGTTGCCGATGTCCATTTTTCTCTATGAGTTGATGGTGACCTAACCCTAAGCCTAGGTGGAATTTTCCTCCAATGGGATCTTCCCATGTATTTTAGCAGGAAACGTAGATACGGCAGCCTAGAAAAGTAAGTTCCCTCCTAACCATATCCAAGCACTCCCAGTTTGTTGCCGATGTCCATTTTTCTCTATGAGTTCATGGTGACCTAACCCTAACCCTAGGTGAAATTTTCCTCCAATGGGATCTTCCCATGTATTTTAGCAGGAAACGTAGATACGGCAGCCTAGAAAAGTAAGTTCCCTCCTAACCATATCCAAGCACTCCCAGTTTGTGGCCGATGTCCATTTTTTTCTATGAGTTCATGGTGACCTAACCCTAAGTGGAATTTTCCTCCAGTGGGATCTTCCCATATATTTTAGCACGAAACGTAGATAGGGCAGCCTAGAAAAGTAAGTTCCCTCCTAACCATATCCAAGCACTC
This sequence comes from Bothrops alternatus, assembly GCA_034064705.1. Classification (NCBI taxonomy): domain Eukaryota; kingdom Metazoa; phylum Chordata; class Lepidosauria; order Squamata; family Viperidae; genus Bothrops; species Bothrops alternatus. The sequence goes on from JARGCV010000165.1 coordinate 2,926,010, forward strand.
CCAGTTTGTTGCCGATGTCCATTTTTCTCTATGAGTTCATGGTGACCTAACCCTAACCCTAGGTGAAATTTTCCTCCAATGGGATCTTCCCATGTATTTTAGCAGGAAACGTAGATACGGCAGCCTAGAAAAGTAAGTTCCCTCCTAACCATATCCAAGCACTCCCAGTTTGTGGCCGATGTCCATTTTTCTCTATGAGTTCATGGTGACCTAACCCTAAGTGGAATTTTCCTCCAGTGGGATCTTCCCATATAATTTAGCACGAAACGTAGATAGGGCAGCCTAGAAAAGTAAGTTCCCTCCTAACCATATCCAAGCACTCCCAGTTTGTTGCCGATGTCCATTTTTCTCTATGAGTTCATGGTGACCTAACACTAACCCTAAGTGGAATTTTCCTCCAATGGGATTTTCCCATGCATTTTAGCAGGAAACATAGATAGGTCAGCCTAGAAAAGTAAGTTCCCTCCTAACCATATCCAAGCACTCCCAGTTTGTTGCCAATGTCCATTTTTCTCTATGAGTTGATGGTGACCTAACCCTAACCCTAGGTGGAATTTTCCTCCAATGGGATCTTCCCATGTATTTTAGCAGGAAACGTAGATACGGCAGCCTAGAAAAGTAAGTTCCCTCCTAACCATATCCAAGCACTCCCAGTTTGTTGCCGATGTCCATTTTTCTCTATGAGTTCATGGTGACCTAACCCTAAGTGGAATTTTCCTCCAGTGGGATCTTCCCATGTATTTTAGCACGAAACGTAGATAGGGCAGCCTGGAAAAGTAAGTTCCCTCCTAACCTTATCCAAGCACTCCCAGTTTGTTGCCGATGTCCATTTTTCTCTATGAGTTCATGGTGACCTATCCCTAACCCTAAGTGGAATTTTCCTCCAATGGGATTTTCCCATGCATTTTAGCAGGAAACATAGGTAGGGCAGCCTAGAAAAGTAAGTTCCCTCCTAACCATATCCAAGCACTCCCAGTTTGTTGCCGATGTCCATTTTTCTCTATGAGTTGATGGTGACCTAACCCTAAGCCTAGGTGGAATTTTCCTCCAATGGGATCTTCCCATGTATTTTAGCAGGAAACGTAGATACGGCAGCCTAGAAAAGTAAGTATCTTCCTAACCATATCCAAGCACTCCCAGTTTGTTGCCGATGTCCATTTTTCTCTATGAGTTCATGGTGACCTAACCCTAAGTGGAATTTTCCTCCAGTGGGATCTTCCCATGTATTTTAGCAGGAAACGTAGATACGGCAGCCTAGAAAAGTAAGTTCCCTCCTAACCATATCCAAGCACTCCCAGTTTGTTGCCGATGTCCATTTTTCTCTATGAGTTCATGGTGACCTAACCCTAAGTGGAATTTTCCTCCAGTGGGATCTTCCCATGTATTTTAGCAGGAAACGTAGATACGGCAGCCTAGAAAAGTAAGTTCCCTCCTAACCATATCCAAGCACTCCCAGTTTGTTGCCGATGTCCATTTTTCTCTATGAGTTCATGGTGACCTAACCCTAACCCTAACTGGAATTTTCCTCCACTGGGATTTTCCCATGTATTTTAGCAGGAAACCAAGATAGGGCAGCCTAGAAAAGTAAGTTCCCTCCTAACCATATCCAAGCACTCCCAGTTTGTTGCCGATGTCCATTTTTCTCTATGAGTTCATGGTGACCTAACCCTAACCCTAAGTGGAATTTTCTTCCAATGGGATTTTCCCATGCATTTTAGCACGAAACATAGATAGGGCAGCCTAGAAAAGTAAGTTCCCTCCTAACCATATCCAAGCACTCCCAGTTTGTTGCCGATGTCCATTTTTCTCTATGAGTTGATGGTGACCTAACCCTAAGCCTAGGTGGAATTTTCCTCCAATGGGATCTTCCCATGTATTTTAGCAGGAAACGTAGATACGGCAGCCTAGAAAAGTAAGTATCTTCCTAACCATATCCAAGCACTCCCAGTTTGTTGCCGATGTCCATTTTTCTCTATGAGTTCATGGTGACCTAACCCTAAGTGGAATTTTCCTCCAGTGGGATCTTCCCATGTATTTTAGCAGGAAACGTAGATACGGCAGCCTAGAAAAGTAAGTTCCCTCCTAACCATATCCAAGCACTCCCAGTTTGTTGCCGATGTCCATTTTTCTCTATGAGTTCATGGTGACCTAACCCTAAGTGGAATTTTCCTCCAGTGGGATCTTCCCATGTATTTTAGCAGGAAACGTAGATACGGCAGCCTAGAAAAGTAAGTTCCCTCCTAACCATATCCAAGCACTCCCAGTTTGTTGCCGATGTCCATTTTTCTCTATGAGTTCATGGTGACCTAACCCTAACCCTAACTGGAATTTTCCTCCACTGGGATTTTCCCATGTATTTTAGCAGGAAACCAAGATAGGGCAGCCTAGAAAAGTAAGTTCCCTCCTAACCATATCCAAGCACTCCCAGTTTGTTGCCGATGTCCATTTTTCTCTATGAGTTCATGGTGACCTAACCCTAACCCTAAGTGGAATTTTCTTCCAATGGGATTTTCCCATGCATTTTAGCACGAAACATAGATAGGGCAGCCTAGAAAAGTAAGTTCCCTCCTAACCATATCCAAGCACTCCCAGTTTGTTGCCGATGTCCATTTTTCTCTATGAGTTCATGGTGACCTAACCCTAAGTGGAATTTTCCTCCAGTGGGATCTTCCCATATATTTTAGCACGAAACGTAGATAGGGCAGCCTAGAAAAGTAAGTTCCCTCCTAACCATATCCAAGCACTCCCAGTTTGTTGCCGATGTCCATTTTTCTCTATGAGTTCATGGTGACCTAACCCTAACCCTAACTGGAATTTTCCTCCAATGGGATTTTCCCATGTATTTTAGCAGGAAACAAAGATAGGGCAGCCTAGAAAAGTAAGTTCCCTCCTAACCATATCCAAGCACTCCCAGTTTGTTGCCGATGTCCATTTTTCTCTGTTAGTTCATGGTGACCTAACCCTAACCCTAAGTGGAATTTTCGTCCAATGGGATTTTCCCATGCATTTTAGCAGGAAACATAGATAGGGCAGCCTAGAAATTTCCTTGCCCTCCTAATCATTACCAACCACTCCGAATTTATTGGCAATGTCCATGTTTCTCTCCATGTTCATGGTGACCTAACCCAAACGCTAAGTGGAATTTTCCTCCAATGGGATTTTCCCATGCATTTTAGCAGGAAACATAGATAGGGCAGCCTAGAAAAGTAAGTTCCCTCCTAACCTTATCCAAGCACTCCCAGTTTGTTGCCGATGTGCATTTTTCTCTGTTAGTTCATGGTGACCTAACCCTAACCCTAAGTGGAATTTTCGTCCAATGGGATTTTCCCATGCATTTTAGCAGGAAACATAGATAGGGCAGCCTAGAAAAGTAAGTTCCCTCCTAACAATATCCAAGCACTCCCAGTTTGTTGCCGATGTCCATTTTTCTCTATGAGTTCATGGTGACCTAACCCTAACCCTAGGTGGAATTTTCCTCCAATGGGATCTTCCGATGTATTTTAGCAGGAAACGTAGATAGGGCAGCCTAGAAAAGTAAGTTCCCTCCTAACCATATCCAAGCACTCCCAGTTTGTTGCCGATGTCCATTTTTCTCTATGAGTTCATGGTGACCTAACCCTAACCCTAGGTGGAATTTTCCTCCAATGGGATTTTCCCACTTATTTTAGCAGGAAACATAGATACGGCAGCCTAGAAAAGTAAGTTCCCTCCTAACCATATCCAAGCACTCCCAGTTTGTTGCCGATGTCCATTTTTCTCTATGAGTTCATGGTGACCTAACCCTAACACTAAGTGGAATTTTCCTCCAATGGGATTTTCCCATGTATTTTAGCAGGAAACAAAGATAAGGCAGCCTAGAAATTTCCTTTCCCTCCTAATCATTCCCAACCACTCCGAATTTATTGGCAATGTCCATTTTTCTCTATTAGTTCATGGTGACCTAACCCTAACCCTAAGTGGAATTTTCCTCCAATGGGATCTTCCCATGCATTTTAGCAGGAAACATAGATAGGGCAGCCTAGAAAAGTAAGTTCCCTCCTAACCATATCCAAGCACTCCCAGTTTGTTGCCGATGTCCATTTTTCTCTATGAGTTCATGGTGACCTAACCCTAACCCAAGGTGAAATTTTCCTCCGATGGGATCTTCCCATGCATTTCAGCAGGAAACAAAGATAGGGCAGCCTAGAAAAGTAAGTTCCCTCCTAACCATATCCAAGCACTCCCAGTTTGTTGCCGATGTCCATTTTTCTCTATGAGTTCATGGTGACCTAACCCTAAGCCTAAGTGGAATTTTCCTCCAATGGGATTTTCCCATGCATTTTAGCAGGAAACATAGATAGGGCAGCCTAGAAAAGTAAGTTCCCTACTAACCATATCCAAGCACTCCCAGTTTGTTGCCGATGTCCATTTTTCTCTATGAGTTCATGGTGACCTAACCCTAACCCAAGGTGAAATTTTCTTCCAATGGGATCTTCCCATGTATTTTAGCAGGAAACAAAGATAGGGCAGCCTACAAAAGTAAGTTCCCTCCTAACCATATCCAAGCACTCCCAGTTTGTTGCCGATGTCCATTTTTCTCTATGAGTTCATGGTGACCTAACCCTAACCCTAAGTGGAATTTTCCTCCAGTGGGATCTTCCCATGTATTTTAGCAGGAAACAAAGATAGGGCAGCCTAGAAAAGTAAGTTCCCTCCTAACCATATCCAAGCACTCCCAGTTTGTTGCCGATGTCCATTTTTCTCTTTGAGTTCATGGTGACCTAACCCTAACCCTAAATGGAATTTTCCTCCAATGCGATTTTCCCATGCATTTTAGCAGGAAACATAGATAGCGCAGCCTAGAAAAGTAAGTTCCCTCCTAACCATATCCAAGCACTCCCAGTTTGTTGCCGATGTCCATTTTTCTCTATGAGTTCATGGTGACCTAACCCTAAGCATAAGTGGAATTTTCCTCCAATGGGATTTTCCCATGCATTTTAGCAGGAAACATAGATAGGGCAGCCTAGAAAAGTAAGTTCCCTCCTAACCATATCCAAGCACTCCCAGTTTGTTGCCGATGTGCATTTTTCTCTGTTAGTTCATGGTGACCTAACCCTAACCCTAAGTGGAATTTTCGTCCAATGGGATTTTCCCATGCATTTTAGCAGGAAACATAGATAGGGCAGCCTAGAAAAGTAAGTTCCCTCCTAACAATATCCAAGCACTCCCAGTTTGTTGCCGATGTCCATTTTTCTCTATGAGTTCATGGTGACCTAACCCTAACCCTAGGTGGAATTTTCCTCCAATGGGATCTTCCGATGTATTTTAGCAGGAAACGTAGATAGGGCAGCCTAGAAAAGTAAGTTCCCTCCTAACCATATCCAAGCACTCCCAGTTTGTTGCCGATGTCCATTTTTCTCTATGAGTTCATGGTGACCTAACCCTAACCCTAGGTGGAATTTTCCTCCAATGGGATTTTCCCACTTATTTTAGCAGGAAACATAGATACGGCAGCCTAGAAAAGTAAGTTCCCTCCTAACCATATCCAAGCACTCCCAGTTTGTTGCCGATGTCCATTTTTCTCTATGAGTTCATGGTGACCTAACCCTAACCCTAAGTGGAATTTTCCTCCAATGGGATCTTCCCATGCATTTTAGCAGGAAACATAGATAGGGCAGCCTAGAAAAGTAAGTTCCCTCCTAACCATATCCAAGCACTCCCAGTTTGTTGCCGATGTCCATTTTTCTCTATGAGTTCATGGTGACCTAACCCTAACCCAAGGTGAAATTTTCCTCCGATGGGATCTTCCCATGCATTTCAGCAGGAAACAAAGATAGGGCAGCCTAGAAAAGTAAGTTCCCTCCTAACCATATCCAAGCACTCCCAGTTTGTTGCCGATGTCCATTTTTCTCTATGAGTTCATGGTGACCTAACCCTAAGCCTAAGTGGAATTTTCCTCCAATGGGATTTTCCCATGCATTTTAGCAGGAAACATAGATAGGGCAGCCTAGAAAAGTAAGTTCCCTCCTAACCATATCCAAGCACTCCCAGTTTGTTGCCGATGTCCATTTTTCTCTATGAGTTCATGGTGACCTAACCCTAAGCATAAGTGGAATTTTCCTCCAATGGGATTTTCCCATGCATTTTAGCAGGAAACATAGATAGGGCAGCCTAGAAAAGTAAGTTCCCTACTAACCATATCCAAGCACTCCCAGTTTGTTGCCGATGTCCATTTTTCTCTATGAGTTCATGGTGACCTAACCCTAACCCTAAGTGGAATTTTCCTCCAGTGGGATCTTCCCATGTATTTTAGCAGGAAAAAAAGATAGGGCAGCCTAGAAAAGTAAGTTCCCTCCTAACCATATCCAAGCACTCCCAGTTTGTTGCCGATGTCCATTTTTCTCTTTGAGTTCATGGTGACCTAACCCTAACCCTAAATGGAATTTTCCTCCAATGCGATTTTCCCATGCATTTTAGCAGGAAACATAGATAGCGCAGCCTAGAAAAGTAAGTTCCCTCCTAACCATATCCAAGCACTCCCAGTTTGTTGCCGATGTCCATTTTTCTCTATGAGTTCATGGTGACCTAACCCTAAGCATAAGTGGAATTTTCCTCCAATGGGATTTTCCCATGTATTTTAGCAGGAAACAAAGATAGGGCAGCCTAGAAAAGTAAGTTCCCTCCTAACCATATCCAAGCACTCCCAGTTTGTTGCCGATGTCCATTTTTCTCTATGAGTTCATGGTGACCTAACCCTAACACTAAGTGGAATTTTCCTCCAATGGGATTTTCCCATGTATTTTACATGGAAACATAGATAGGGAAGCCTAGAAAAGTAAGTGCCCTCCTAACCATATCCAAGCACTCCCAGTTTGTTGCCGATGTCCATTTTTCTCTATGAGTTCATGGTGACCTAACCCTAACACTAAGTGGAATTTTCCTCCAATGGGATTTTCCCATGTATTTTACATGGAAACATACATAGGGAAGCCTAGAAAAGTAAGTGCCCTCCTAACCATATCCAAGCACTCCCAGTTTGTTGCTGATGTCCATTTTTCTCTATGAGTTCATGGTGACCTAACCCTAGGTGGAATTTTCCTCCAATGGGACCTTCCCATGTATTTTACCAGGAAACATAGATACGGCAGCCTAGAAAAGTAAGTTCCCTCCTAACCATATCCAAGCATTCCCAGTTTGTTGCCGATGTCCATTTTTCTCTATGAGTTCATGGTGACCTAACCCTAACCCAAGGTGAAATTTTCCTCCGATGGGATCTTCCCATGCATTTCAGCAGGAAACAAAGATAGGGCAGCCTAGAAAAGTAAGTTCCCTCCTAACCATATCCAAGCACTCCCAGTTTGTTGCCGATGTCCATTTTTCTCTATGAGTTCATGGTGACCTAACCCTAAGCCTAAGTGGAATTTTCCTCCAATGGGATTTTCCCATGCATTTTAGCAGGAAACATAGATAGGGCAGCCTAGAAAAGTAAGTTCCCTCCTAACCATATCCAAGCACTCCCAGTTTGTTGCCGATGTCCATTTTTCTCTATGAGTTGATGGTGACCTAACCCTAAGCCTAGGTGGAATTTTCCTCCAATGGGATCTTCCCATGTATTTTAGCAGGAAACGTAGATACGGCAGCCTAGAAAAGTAAGTATCTTCCTAACCATATCCAAGCACTCCCAGTTTGTTGCCGATGTCCATTTTTCTCTATGAGTTCATGGTGACCTAACCCTAAGCCTAAGTGGAATTTTCCTCCAGTGGGATCTTCCCATGTATTTTAGCAGGAAACGTAGATACGGCAGCCTAGAAAAGTAAGTTCCCTCCTAACCATATCCAAGCACTCCCAGTTTGTTGCCGATGTCCATTTTTCTCTATGAGTTCATGGTGACCTAACCCTAACCCTAACTGGAATTTTCCTCCAATGGGATTTTCCCATGTATTTTAGCAGGAAACCAAGATAGGGCAGCCTAGAAAAGTAAGTTCCCTCCTAACCATATCCAAGCACTCCCAGTTTGTTGCCGATGTCCATTTTTCTCTATGAGTTCATGGTGACCTAACCCTAACCCTAAGTGGAATTTTCTTCCAATGGGATTTTCCCATGCATTTTAGCACGAAACATAGATAGGGCAGCCTAGAAAGGTAAGTTCCCTCCTAACCATATCCAAGCACTCCCAGTTTGTTGCCGATGTCCATTTTTCTCTATGAGTTCATGGTGACCTAACCCTAAGTGGAATTTTCCTCCAGTGGGATCTTCCCATATATTTTAGCACGAAACGTAGATAGGGCAGCCTAGAAAAGTAAGTTCCCTCCTAACCATATCCAAGCACTCCCAGTTTGTTGCCGATGTCCATTTTTCTCTATGAGTTCATGGTGACCTAACCCTAACCCTAAGTGGAATTTTCCTCCAATGGGATTTTCCCATGCATTTTAGCAGGAAACATAGATAGGGCAGCCTAGAAAAGTAAGTTCCCTCCTAACCATATCCAAGCACTCCCAGTTTGTTGCCGATGTCCATTTTTCTCTATGAGTTGATGGTGACCTAACCCTAAGCCTAGGTGGAATTTTCCTCCAATGGGATCTTCCCATGTATTTTAGCAGGAAACGTAGATACGGCAGCCTAGAAAAGTAAGTATCTTCCTAACCATATCCAAGCACTCCCAGTTTGTTGCCGATGTCCATTTTTCTCTATGAGTTCATGGTGACCTAACCCTAAGCCTAAGTGGAATTTTCCTCCAGTGGGATCTTCCCATGTATTTTAGCAGGAAACGTAGATACGGCAGCCTAGAAAAGTAAGTTCCCTCCTAACCATATCCAAGCACTCCCAGTTTGTTGCCGATGTCCATTTTTCTCTATGAGTTCATGGTGACCTAACCCTAACCCTAACTGGAATTTTCCTCCAATGGGATTTTCCCATGTATTTTAGCAGGAAACCAAGATAGGGCAGCCTAGAAAAGTAAGTTCCCTCCTAACCATATCCAAGCACTCCCAGTTTGTTGCCGATGTCCATTTTTCTCTATGAGTTCATGGTGACCTAACCCTAACCCTAAGTGGAATTTTCTTCCAATGGGATTTTCCCATGCATTTTAGCACGAAACATAGATAGGGCAGCCTAGAAAAGTAAGTTCCCTCCTAACCATATCCAAGCACTCCCAGTTTGTTGCCGATGTCCATTTTTCTCTATGAGTTCATGGTGACCTAACCCTAAGTGGAATTTTCCTCCAGTGGGATCTTCCCATATATTTTAGCACGAAACGTAGATAGGGCAGCCTAGAAAAGTAAGTTCCCTCCTAACCATATCCAAGCACTCCCAGTTTGTTGCCGATGTCCATTTTTCTCTGTTAGTTCATGGTGACCTAACCCTAACCCTAAGTGGAATTTTCGTACAATGGGATTTTCCCATGCATTTTAGCAGGAAACATAGATAGGGCAGCCTAGAAATTTCCTTGCCCTCCTAATCATTACCAACCACTCCGAATTTATTGGCAATGTCCATGTTTCTCTCCATGTTCATGGTGACCTAACCCAAACGCTAAGTGGAATTTTCCTCCAATGGGATTTTCCCATGCATTTTAGCAGGAAACATAGATAGGGCAGCCTAGAAAAGTAAGTTCCCTCCTAACCATATCCAAGCACTCCCAGTTTGTTGCCGATGTGCATTTTTCTCTGTTAGTTCATGGTGATCTAACCCTAACCCTAAGTGGAATTTTCGTCCAATGGGATTTTCCCATGCATTTTAGCAGGAAACATAGATAGGGCAGCCTAGAAAAGTAAGTTCCCTCCTAACAATATCCAAGCACTCCCAGTTTGTTGCCGATGTCCATTTTTCTCTATGAGTTCATGGTGACCTAACCCTAACCCTAGGTGGAATTTTCCTCCAATGGGATCTTCCGATGTATTTTAGCAGGAAACGTAGATAGGGCAGCCTAGAAAAGTAAGTTCCCTCCTAACCATATCCAAGCACTCCCAGTTTGTTGCCGATGTCCATTTTTCTCTATGAGTTCATGGTGACCTAACCCTAACCCTAGGTGGAATTTTCCTCCAATGGGATTTTCCCACTTATTTTAGCAGGAAACATAGATACGGCAGCCTAGAAAAGTAAGTTCCCTCCTAACCATATCCAAGCACTCCCAGTTTGTTGCCGATGTCCATTTTTCTCTATGAGTTCATGGTGACCTAACCCTAACACTAAGTGGAATTTTCCTCCAATGGGATTTTCCCATGTATTTTAGCAGGAAACAAAGATAAGGCAGCCTAGAAATTTCCTTGCCCTCCTAATCATTCCCAACCACTCCGAATTTATTGGCAATGTCCATTTTTCTCTATTAGTTCATGGTGACCTAACCCTAACCCTAAGTGGAATTTTCCTCCAATGGGATCTTCCCATGCATTTTAGCAGGAAACATAGATAGGGCAGCCTAGAAAAGTAAGTTCCCTCCTAACCATATCCAAGCACTCCCAGTTTGTTGCCGATGTCCATTTTTCTCTATGAGTTCATGGTGACCTAACCCTAACCCAAGGTGAAATTTTCCTCCGATTGGATCTTCCCATGCATTTCAGCAGGAAACAAAGATAGGGCAGCCTAGAAATGTAAGTTCCCTCCTAACCATATCCAAGCACTCCCAGTTTGTTGCCGATGTCCATTTTTCTCTATGAGTTCACGGTGACCTAACCCTAAGCCTAAGTGGAATTTTCCTCCAATGGGATTTTCCCATGCATTTTAGCAGGAAACATAGATAGGGCAGCCTAGAAAAGTAAGTTCCCTCCTAACCATATCCAAGCACTCCCAGTTTGTTGCCGATGTCCATTTTTCTCTATGAGTTCATGGTGACCTAACCCTAAGCATAAGTGGAATTTTCCTCCAATGGGATTTTCCCATGCATTTTAGCAGGAAACATAGATAGGGCAGCCTAGAAAAGTAAGTTCCCTACTAACCATATCCAAGCACTCCCAGTTTGTTGCCGATGTCCATTTTTCTCTATGAGTTCATGGTGACCTAACCCTAACCCAAGGTGAAATTTTCTTCCAATGGGATCTTCCCATGTATTTTAGCAGGAAACAAAGATAGGGCAGCCTACAAAAGTAAGTTCCCTCCTAACCATATCCAAGCACTCCCAGTTTGTTGCCGATGTCCATTTTTCTCTATGAGTTCATGGTGACCTAACCCTAACCCTAAGTGGAATTTTCCTCCAGTGGGATCTTCCCATGTATTTTAGCAGGAAACAAAGATAGGGCAGCCTAGAAAAGTAAGTTCCCTCCTAACCATATCCAAGCACTCCCAGTTTGTTGCCGATGTCCATTTTTCTCTTTGAGTTCATGGTGACCTAACCCTAACCCTAAATGGAATTTTCCTCCAATGCGATTTTCCCATGCATTTTAGCAGGAAACATAGATAGCGCAGCCTAGAAAAGTAAGTTCCCTCCTAACCATATCCAAGCACTCCCAGTTTGTTGCCGATGTCCATTTTTCTCTATGAGTTCATGGTGACCTAACCCTAAGCATAAGTGGAATTTTCCTCCAATGGGATTTTCCCATGTATTTTAGCAGGAAACAAAGATAGGGCAGCCTAGAAAAGTAAGTTCCCTCCTAACCATATCCAAGCACTCCCAGTTTGTTGCCGATGTCCATTTTTCTCTATGAGTTCATGGTGACCTAACCCTAACACTAAGTGGAATTTTCCTCCAATGGGATTTTCCCATGTATTTTACATGGAAACATAGATAGGGAAGCCTAGAAAAGTAAGTGCCCTCCTAACCATATCCAAGCACTCCCAGTTTGTTGCCGATGTCCATTTTTCTCTATGAGTTCATGGTGACCTAACCCTAACACTAAGTGGAATTTTCCTCCAATGGGATTTTCCCATGTATTTTACATGGAAACATACATAGGGAAGCCTAGAAAAGTAAGTGCCCTCCTAACCATATCCAAGCACTCCCAGTTTGTTTCCGATGTCCATTTTTCTCTATGAGTTCATGGTGACCTAACCCTAACCCAAGGTGAAATTTTCCTCCGATGGGATCTTCCCACTTATTTTAGCAGGAAACAAAGATAAGGCAGCCTAGAAATTTCCTTGCCCTCCTAATCATTCCCAACCACTCCGAATTTATTGGCAATGTCCATTTTTCTCTATTAGTTCATGGTGACCTAACCCTAACCCTAAGTGGAATTTTCCTCCAATGGGATCTTCCCATGCATTTTAGCAGCAAACATAGATAGGGCAGCCTAGAAAAGTAAGTTCCCTCCTAACCATATCCAAGCACTCCCAGTTTGTTGCCGATGTCCATTTTTCTCTATGAGTTCATGGTGACCTAACCCTAACCCAAGGTGAAATTTTCCTCCGATGGGATCTTCCCATGCATTTCAGCAGGAAACAAAGATAGGGCAGCCTAGAAATGTAAGTTCCCTCCTAACCATATCCAAGCACTCCCAGTTTGTTGCCGATGTCCATTTTTCTCTATGAGTTCATGGTGACCTAACCCTAAGCCTAAGTGGAATTTTCCTCCAATGGGATTTTCCCATGCATTTTAGCAGGAAACATAGATAGGGCAGCCTAGAAAAGTAAGTTCCCTCCTAACCATATCCAAGCACTCCCAGTTTGTTGCCGATGTCCATTTTTCTCTATGAGTTCATGGTGACCTAACCCTAAGCATAAGTGGAATTTTCCTCCAATGGGATTTTCCCATGCATTTTAGCAGGAAACATAGATAGGGCAGCCTAGAAAAGTAAGTTCCCTACTAACCATATCCAAGCACTCCCAGTTTGTTGCCGATGTCCATTTTTCTCTATGAGTTCATGGTGACCTAACCCTAACCCAAGGTGAAATTTTCTTCCAATGGGATCTTCCCATGTATTTTAGCAGGAAACAAAGATAGGGCAGCCTACAAAAGTAAGTTCCCTCCTAACCATATCCAAGCACTCCCAGTTTGTTGCCGATGTCCATTTTTCTCTATGAGTTCATGGTGACCTAACCCTAACCCTAAGTGGAATTTTCCTCCAGTGGGATCTTCCCATGTATTTTAGCAGGAAACAAAGATAGGGCAGCCTAGAAAAGTAAGTTCCCTCCTAACCATATCCACGCACTCCCAGTGTGTTGCCGATGTCCATTTTTCTCTTTGAGTTCATGGTGACCTAACCCTAACCCTAAATGGAATTTTCCTCCAATGCGATTTTCCCATGCATTTTAGCAGGAAACATAGATAGCGCAGCCTAGAAAAGTAAGTTCCCTCCTAACCATATCCAAGCACTCCCAGTTTGTTGCCGATGTCCATTTTTCTCTATGAGTTCATGGTGACCTAACCCTAAGCATAAGTGGAATTTTCCTCCAATGGGATTTTCCCATGTATTTTAGCAGGAAACAAAGATAGGGCAGCCTAGAAAAGTAAGTTCCCTCCTAACCATATCCAAGCACTCCCAGTTTGTTGCCGATGTCCATTTTTCTCTATGAGTTCATGGTGACCTAACCCTAACACTAAGTGGAATTTTCCTCCAATGGGATTTTCCCATGTATTTTACATGGAAACATAGATAGGGAAGCCTAGAAAAGTAAGTGCCCTCCTAACCATATCCAAGCACTCCCAGTTTGTTGCCGATGTCCATTTTTCTCTATGAGTTCATGGTGACCTAACCCTAACACTAAGTGGAATTTTCCTCCAATGGGATTTTCCCATGTATTTTACATGGAAACATACATAGGGAAGCCTAGAAAAGTAAGTGCCCTCCTAACCATATCCAAGCACTCCCAGTTTGTTGCTGATGTCCATTTTTCTCTATGAGTTCATGGTGACCTAACCCTAGGTGGAATTTTCCTCCAATGGGACCTTCCCATGTATTTTACCAGGAAACATAGATACGGCAGCCTAGAAAAGTAAGTTCCCTCCTAACCATATCCAAGCATTCCCAGTTTGTTGCCGATGTCCATTTTTCTCTATGAGTTCATGGTGACCTAACCCTAACCCAAGGTGAAATTTTCCTCCGATGGGATCTTCCCATGCATTTCAGCAGGAAACAAAGATAGGGCAGCCTAGAAAAGTAAGTTCCCTCCTAACCATATCCAAGCACTCCCAGTTTGTTGCCGATGTCCATTTTTCTCTATGAGTTCATGGTGACCTAACCCTAAGCCTAAGTGGAATTTTCCTCCAATGGGATTTTCCCATGCATTTTAGCAGGAAACATAGATAGGGCAGCCTAGAAAAGTAAGTTCCCTCCTAACCATATCCAAGCACTCCCAGTTTGTTGCCGATGTCCATTTTTCTCTATGAGTTCATGGTGACCTAACCCTAAGCCTAAGTGGAATTTTCCTCCAATGGGATTTTCCCATGCATTTTAGCAGGAAACATAGATAGGGCAGCCTAGAAAAGTAAGTTCCCTCCTAACCATATCCAAGCACTCCCAGTTTGTTGCCGATGTCCATTTTTCTCTATGAGTTCATGGTGACCTAACCCTAACCCAAGGTGAAATTTTCCTCCGATGGGATCTTCCCACTTATTTTAGCAGGAAACATAGATACGGCAGCCTAGAAAAGTAAGTTCCCTCCTAACCATATCCAAGCACTCCCAGTTTGTTGCCGATGTCCATTTTTCTCTATGAGTTCATGGTGACCTAACCCTAACACTAAGTGGAATTTTCCTCCAATGGGATTTTCCCATGTATTTTAGCAGGAAACAAAGATAAGGCAGCCTAGAAATTTCCTTGCCCTCCTAATCATTCCCAACCACTCCGAATTTATTGGCAATGTCCATTTTTCTCTATTAGTTCATGGTGACCTAACCCTAACCCTAAGTGGAATTTTCCTCCAATGGGATCTTCCCATGCATTTTAGCAGGAAACATAGATAGGGCAGCCTAGAAAAGTAAGTTCCCTCCTAACCATATCCAAGCACTCCCAGTTTGTTGCCGATGTCCATTTTTCTCTATGAGTTCATGGTGACCTAACCCTAACCCAAGGTGAAATTTTCCTCCGATGGGATCTTCCCATGCATTTCAGCAGGAAACAAAGATAGGGCAGCCTAGAAATGTAAGTTCCCTCCTAACCATATCCAAGCACTCCCAGTTTGTTGCCGATGTCCATTTTTCTCTATGAGTTCATGGTGACCTAACCCTAAGCCTAAGTGGAATTTTCCTCCAATGGGATTTTCCCATGCATTTTAGCAGGAAACATAGATAGGGCAGCCTAGAAAAGTAAGTTCCCTCCTAACCATATCCAAGCACTCCCAGTTTGTTGCCGATGTCCATTTTTCTCTATGAGTTCATGGTGACCTAACCCTAAGCATAAGTGGAATTTTCCTCCAATGGTATTTTCCCATGCATTTTAGCAGGAAACATAGATAGGGCAGCCTAGAAAAGTAAGTTCCCTACTAACCATATCCAAGCACTCCCAGTTTGTTGCCGATGTCCATTTTTCTCTATGAGTTCATGGTGACCTAACCCTAACCCAAGGTGAAATTTTCTTCCAATGGGATCTTCCCATGTATTTTAGCAGGAAACAAAGATAGGGCAGCCTACAAAAGTAAGTTCCCTCCTAACCATATCCAAGCACTCCCAGTTTGTTGCCGATGTCCATTTTTCTCTATGAGTTCATGGTGACCTAACCCTAACCCTAAGTGGAATTTTCCTCCAGTGGGATCTTCCCATGTATTTTAGCAGGAAACAAAGATAGGGCAGCCTAGAAAAGTAAGTTCCCTCCTAACCATATCCACGCACTCCCAGTGTGTTGCCGATGTCCATTTTTCTCTTTGAGTTCATGGTGACCTAACCCTAACCCTAAATGGAATTTTCCTCCAATGCGATTTTCCCATGCATTTTAGCAGGAAACATAGATAGCGCAGCCTAGAAAAGTAAGTTCCCTCCTAACCATATCCAAGCACTCCCAGTTTGTTGCCGATGTCCATTTTTCTCTATGAGTTCATGGTGACCTAACCCTAAGCATAAGTGGAATTTTCCTCCAATGGGATTTTCCCATGTATTTTAGCAGGAAACAAAGATAGGGCAGCCTAGAAAAGTAAGTTCCCTCCTAACCATATCCAAGCACTCCCAGTTTGTTGCCGATGTCCATTTTTCTCTATGAGTTCATGGTGACCTAACCCTAACACTAAGTGGAATTTTCCTCCAATGGGATTTTCCCATGTATTTTACATGGAAACATAGATAGGGAAGCCTAGAAAAGTAAGTGCCCTCCTAACCATATCCAAGCACTCCCAGTTTGTTGCCGATGTCCATTTTTCTCTATGAGTTCATGGTGACCTAACCCTAACACTAAGTGGAATTTTCCTCCAATGGGATTTTCCCATGTATTTTACATGGAAACATACATAGGGAAGCCTAGAAAAGTAAGTGCCCTCCTAACCATATCCAAGCACTCCCAGTTTGTTGCTGATGTCCATTTTTCTCTATGAGTTCATGGTGACCTAACCCTAGGTGGAATTTTCCTCCAATGGGACCTTCCCATGTATTTTACCAGGAAACATAGATACGGCAGCCTAGAAAAGTAAGTTCCCACCTAACCATATCCAAGCATTCCCAGTTTGTTGCCGATGTCCATTTTTCTCTATGAGTTCATGGTGACCTAACCCTAACCCAAGGTGAAATTTTCCTCCAGTGGGATCTTCCCATGCATTTCAGCAGGAAACAAAGATAGGGCAGCCTAGAAAAGTAAGTTCCCTCCTAACCATATCCAAGCACTCCCAGTTTGTTGCCGATGTCCATTTTTCTCTATGAGTTCATGGTGACCTAACCCTAAGCCTAAGTGGAATTTTCCTCCAATGGGATTTTCCCATGCATTTTAGCAGGAAACATAGATAGGGCAGCCTAGAAAAGTAAGTTCCCTCCTAACCATATCCAAGCACTCCCAGTTTGTTGCCGATGTCCATTTTTCTCTATGAGTTCATGGTGACCTAACCCTAAGCCTAAGTGGAATTTTCCTCCAATGGGATTTTCCCATGCATTTTAGCAGGAAACATAGATAGGGCAGCCTAGAAAAGTAAGTTCCCTCCTAACCATATCCAAGCACTCCCAGTTTGTTGCCGATGTCCATTTTTCTCTATGAGTTCATGGTGACCTAACCCTAAGCATAAGTGGAATTTTCCTCCAATGGGATTTTCCCATGCATTTTAGCAGGAAACATAGATAGGGCAGCCTAGAAAAGTAAGTTCCCTACTAACCATATCCAAGCACTCCCAGTTTGTTGCCGATGTCCATTTTTCTCTATGAGTTCATGGTGACCTAACCCTAACCCAAGGTGAAATTTTCTTCCAATGGGATCTTCCCATGTATTTTAGCAGGAAACAAACATAGGGCAGCCTACAAAAGTAAGTTCCCTCCTAACCATATCCAAGCACTCCCAGTTTGTTGCCGATGTCCATTTTTCTCTATGAGTTCATGGTGACCTAACCCTAACCCTAAGTGGAATTTTCCTCCAGTGGGATCTTCCCATGTATTTTAGCAGGAAACAAAGATAGGGCAGCCTAGAAAAGTAAGTTCCCTCCTAACCATATCCAAGCACTCCCAGTTTGTTGCCGATGTCCATTTTTCTCTTTGAGTTCATGGTGACCTAACCCTAACCCTAAATGGAATTTTCCTCCAATGCGATTTTCCCATGCATTTTAGCAGGAAACATAGATAGCGCAGCCTAGAAAAGTAAGTTCCCTCCTAACCATATCCAAGCACTCCCAGTTTGTTGCCGATGTCCATTTTTCTCTATGAGTTCATGGTGACCTAACCCTAAGCATAAGTGGAATTTTCCTCCAATGGGATTTTCCCATGTATTTTAGCAGGAAACAAAGATAGGGCAGCCTAGAAAAGTAAGTTCCCTCCTAACCATATCCAAGCACTCCCAGTTTGTTGCCGATGTCCATTTTTCTCTATGAGTTCATGGTGACCTAACCCTAACACTAAGTGGAATTTTCCTCCAATGGGATTTTCCCATGTATTTTACATGGAAACATAGATAGGGAAGCCTAGAAAAGTAAGTGCCCTCCTAACCATATCCAAGCACTCCCAGTTTGTTGCCAATGTCCATTTTTCTCTATGAGTTCATGGTGACCTAACCCTAACACTAAGTGGAATTTTCCTCCAATGGGATTTTCCCATGTATTTTACATGGAAACATACATAGGGAAGCCTAGAAAAGTAAGTGCCCTCCTAACCATATCCAAGCACTCCCAGTTTGTTGCTGATGTCCATTTTTCTCTATGAGTTCATGGTGACCTAACCCTAGGTGGAATTTTCCTCCAATGGGACCTTCCCATGTATTTTACCAGGAAACATAGATACGGCAGCCTAGAAAAGTAAGTTCCCTCCTAACCATATCCAAGCATTCCCAGTTTGTTGCCGATGTCCATTTTTCTCTATGAGTTCATGGTGACCTAACCCCAAGGGGAATTTTCCTCCAATGGGATTTTCCCATGTATTTTAGAAGAAAACTTAGATACCGCAGCCTAGAAAAGTAAGTTCCCTCCTAACCATATCCAAGCACTCCCAGTTTGTTGCCGATGTCCATTTTTCTCTGTTAGTTCATGGTGACCTAACCCTAACCCTAAGTGGAATTTTCGTCCAATGGGATTTTCCCATGAATTTTAGCAGGAAACATAGATAGGGCAGCCTAGAAAAGTAAGTTCCCTCCTAACCATATCCAAGCACTTCCACTTTGTTGCCGATGTCCATTTTTCTCTATGAGTTCATGGTGACCTAACCCTAACCCTAAGTGGAATTTTCCTCCAATGGGATTTTCCCATGCATTTTAGCAGGAAACATAGATAGGGCAGCGTAGAAAAGTAAGTTCCCTCCTAACCATATCCAAGCACTCCCAGTTTGTTGCCGATGTCCATTTTTCTCTATGAGTTCATGGTGACCTAACCCTAAGCATAAGTGGAATTTTCCTCCAATGGGATTTTCCCATGCATTTTAGCAGGAAACATAGATAGGGCAGCCTAGAAAAGTAAGTTCCCTCCTAACCATATCCAAGCACTCCCAGTTTGTTGCCGATGTCCATTTTTCTCTATGAGTTCATGGTGACCTAACCCTAACCCAAGGTGAAATTTTCTTCCAATGGGATCTTCCCATGTATTTTAGTAGGAAACAAAGATAGGGCAGCCTAGAAAAGTAAGTTCCCTCCTAACCATATCCAAGCACTCCCAGTTTGTTGCCGATGTCCATTTTTCTCTATGAGTTCATGGTGACCTAACCCTAACACTAAGTGGAATTTTCCTCCAATGGGATTTTCCCATGTATTTTACATGGAAACATACATAGGGAAGCCTAGAAAAGTAAGTGCCCTCCTAACCATATCCAAGCACTCCCAGTTTGTTGCTGATGTCCATTTTTCTCTATGAGTTCATGGTGACCTAACCCTAGGTGGAATTTTCCTCCAATGGGACCTTCCCATGTATTTTACCAGGAAACATAGATACGGCAGCCTAGAAAAGTAAGTTCCCTCCTAACCATATCCAAGCATTCCCAGTTTGTTGCCGATGTCCATTTTTCTCTATGAGTTCATGGTGACCTAACCCCAAGGGGAATTTTCCTCCAATGGGATTTTCCCATGTATTTTAGAAGAAAACATAGATACCGCAGCCTAGAAAAGTAAGTTCCCTCCTAACCATATCCAAGCACTCCCAGTTTGTTGCCGATGTCCATTTTTCTCTGTTAGTTCATGGTGACCTAACCCTAACCCTAAGTGGAATTTTCGTCCAATGGGATTTTCCCATGCATTTTAGCAGGAAACATAGATAGGGCAGCCTAGAAAAGTAAGTTCCCTCCTAACCATATCCAAGCACTTCCAGTTTGTTGCCGATGTCCATTTTTCTCTATGAGTTCATGGTGACCTAACCCTAACCCTAAGTGGAATTTTCCTCCAATGGGATTTTCCCATGCATTTTAGCAGGAAACATAGATAGGGCAGCGTAGAAAAGTAAGTTCCCTTCTAACCATATCCAAGCACTCCCAGTTTGTTGCCGATGTCCATTTTTCTCTATGAGTTCATGGTGACCTAACCCTAAGCATAAGTGGAATTTTCCTCCAATGGGATTTTCCCATGCATTTTAGCAGGAAACATAGATAGGGCAGCCTAGAAAAGTAAGTTCCCTCCTAACCATATCGAAGCACTCCCAGTTTGTTGCCGATGTCCATTTTTCTCTATGAGTTCATGGTGACCTAACCCTAAGCATAAGTGGAATTTTCCTCCAATGGGATTTTCCCATGCATTTTAGCAGGAAACATAGATAGGGCAGCCTAGAAAAGTAAGTTCCCTCCTAACCATATCCAAGCACTCCCAGTTTGTTGCCGATGTCCATTTTTCTCTATGAGTTCATGGTGACCTAACCCTAACCCAAGGTGAAATTTTCTTCCAATGGGATCTTCCCATGTATTTTAGTAGGAAACAAAGATAGGGCAGCCTAGAAAAGTAAGTTCCCTCCTAACCATATCCAAGCACTCCCAGTTTGTTGCCGATGTCCATTTTTCTCTATGAGTTCATGGTGACCTAACCCTAACACTAAGTGGAATTTTCCTCCAATGGGATTTTCCCATGTATTTTACATGGAAACATACATAGGGAAGCCTAGAAAAGTAAGTGCCCTCCTAACCATATCCAAGCACTCCCAGTTTGTTGCTGATGTCCATTTTTCTCTATGAGTTCATGGTGACCTAACCCTAGGTGGAATTTTCCTCCAATGGGACCTTCCCATGTATTTTACCAGGAAACATAGATACGGCAGCCTAGAAAAGTAAGTTCCCTCCTAACCATATCCAAGCATTCCCAGTTTGTTGCCGATGTCCATTTTTCTCTATGAGTTCATGGTGACCTAACCCCAAGGGGAATTTTCCTCCAATGGGATTTTCCCATGTATTTTAGAAGAAAACATAGATACCGCAGCCTAGAAAAGTAAGTTCCCTCCTAACCATATCCAAGCACTCCCAGTTTGTTGCCGATGTCCATTTTTCTCTGTTAGTTCATGGTGACCTAACCCTAACCCTAAGTGGAATTTTCGTCCAATGGGATCTTCCCATGTATTTTAGCAGGAAACATAGATAGGGCAGCCTAGAAAAGTAAGTTCCCTCCTAACCATATCCAAGCACTTCCAGTTTGTTGCCGATGTCCATTTTTCTCTATGAGTTCATGGTGACCTAACCCTAACCCTAAGTGGAATTTTCCTCCAATGGGATTTTCCCATGCATTTTAGCAGGAAACATAGATAGGGCAGCGTAGAAAAGTAAGTTCCCTCCTAACCATATCCAAGCACTCCCAGTTTGTTGCCGATGTCCATTTTTCTCTATGAGTTCATGGTGACCTAACCCTAAGCATAAGTGGAATTTTCCTCCAATGGGATTTTCCCATGCATTTTAGCAGTAAACATAGATAGGGCAGCCTAGAAAAGTAAGTTCCCTCCTAACCATATCCAAGCACTCCCAGTTTGTTGTCGATGTCCATTTTTCTCTATGAGTTCATGGTGACCTAACCCTAACCCTAAGTGGAATTTTCCTCCAGTGGGATCTTCCCATGTATTTTAGCAGGAAACAAAGATAGGGCAGCCTAGAAAAGTAAGTTCCCTCCTAACCATATCCAAGCACTCCCAGTTTGTTGCTGATGTCCATTTTTCTCTATGAGTTCATGGTGACCTCACCCTAACCCTAAATGGAATTTCCCTCCAATGCGATTTTCCCATGCATTTTAGCAGGAAACATAGATAGCGCAGCCTAGAAAAGTAAGTTCCCTCCTAACCATATCCAAGCACTCCCAGTTTGTTGCCGATGTCCATTTTTCTCTATGAGTTCATGGTGACCTAACCCTAACTCTAAGTGGAATTTTCCTCCAATGGGATTTTCCCATGCATTTTAGCACGAAACATAGATAGGGCAGCCTAGAAAAGTAAGTTCCCTCCTAACCATATCCAAGCACTCCCAGTTTGTTGCCGATGTCCATTTTTCTCTATGAGTTCATGGTGACCTAACCCTAACACTAAGTGGAATTTTCATCCAATGGGATTTTCCCATGTATTTTACATGGAAACATAGATAGGGAAGCCTAGAAAAGTAAGTGCCCTCCTAACCATATCCAAGCACTCCCAGTTTGTTGCTGATGTCCATTTTTCTCTATGAGTTCATGGTGACCTAACCCTAGGTGGAATTTTCCTCCAATGGGACCTTCCCATGTATTTTACCAGGAAACATAGATACGGCAGCCTAGAAAAGTAAGTTCCCTCCTAACCATATCCAAGCACTCCCAGTTTGTTGCCGATGTCCATTTTTCTCTATGAGTTCATGGTGACCTAACCCTAAGGGGAATTTTCCTCCAATGGGATTTTCCCATGTATTTTAGAAGAAAACATAGATACCGCAGCCTAGAAAAGTAAGTTCCCTCCTAACCATATCCAAGCACTCCCAGTTTGTTGCCGATGTCCATTTTTCTCTGTTAGTTCATGGTGACCTAACCCTAACCCTAAGTGGAATTTTCGTCCAATGGGATTTTCCCATGCATTTTAGCAGGAAAAATAGATAGGGCAGCCTAGAAAAGTAAGTTCCCTCCTAACCTTATCCAAGCACTCCCAGTTTGTTGCCGATGTCCATTTTTCTCTATGAGTTCATGGTGACCTAACCCTAACCCTAGGTGGAATTTTCCTCCAATGGGATTTTCCCACTTAGTTTAGCAGGAAACATAGATACGGCAGCCTAGAAAAGTAAGTTCCCTCCTAACCATATCCAAGCACTCCCAGTTTGTTGCCAATGTCCATTTTTCTCTATGAGTTCATGGTGACCTAACCCTAACACTAAGTGGAATTTTCCTCCAATGGGATTTTCCCATGTATTTTAGCAGGAAACAAAGATAAGGCAGCCTAGAAATTTCCTTGCCCTCCTAATCATTCCCAACCACTCCGAATTTATTGGCAATGTCCATTTTTCTCTATTAGTTCATGGTGACCTAACCCTAACCCTAAGTAGAATTTTCCTCCAATGGGATCTTCCCATGCATTTTAGCAGGAAACATAGATAGGGCAGCCTAGAAAAGTAAGTTCCCTCCTAACCATATCCAAGCACTCCCAGTTTGTTGCCGATGTCCATTTTTCTCTATGAGTTCATGGTGACCTAACCCTAAGTGTAATTTTCCTCCAATGGGATTTTCCCATGTATTTTAGAAGAAAACATAGATACCGCAGCCTAGAAAAGTAAGTTCCCTCCTAACCATATGCAAGCACTCCCAGTTTGTTGCCGATGTCCATTTTTCTCTATGAGTTCATGGTGACCTAACCCTAAGGGGAATTTTCCTCCAATGGGATTTTCCCATGTATTTTAGAAGAAAACATAGATACCGCAGCCTAGAAAAGTAAGTTCCCTCCTAACCATATCCAAGCACTCCCAGTTTGTTGCCGATGTCCATTTTTCTCTATGAGTTCATGGTGACCTAACCCTAAGTGTAATTTTCGTCCAATGGGATTTTCCCATGCATTTTAGCAGGAAAAATAGGTAGGGCAGCCTAGAAAAGTAAGTTCCCTCCTAACCATATCCAAGCACTCCCAGTTTGTTGCCGATGTCCATTTTTCTCTATGAGTTCATGGTGACCTAACCCTAACCCTAGGTGGAATTTTCCTCCAATGGGATCTTCCGATGTATTTTAGCAGGAAACGTAGATAGGGCAGCCTAGAAAAGTAAGTTCCCTCCTAACCATATCCAAGCACTCCCAGTTTGTTGCCGATGTCCATTTTTCTCTATGAGTTCATGGTGACCTAACCCTAACCCTAGGTGGAATTTTCCTCCAATGGGATTTTCCCACTTATTTTAGCAGGAAACATAGATACGGCAGCCTAGAAAAGTAAGTTCCCTCCTAACCATATCCAAGCACTCCCAGTTTGTTGCCGATGTCCATTTTTCTCTATGAGTTCATGGTGACCTAACCCTAACACTAAGTGGAATTTTCCTCCAATGGGATTTTCCCATGTATTTTAGCAGGAAACAAAGATAAGGCAGCCTAGAAATTTCCTTTCCCTCCTAATCATTCCCAACCACTCCGAATTTATTGGCAATGTCCATTTTTCTCTATTAGTTCATGGTGACCTAACCCTAACCCTAAGTGGAATTTTCCTCCAATGGGATCTTCCCATGCATTTTAGCAGGAAACAAAGATAAGGCAGCCTAGAAATTTCCTTGCCCTCCTAATCATTCCCAACCACTCCGAATTTATTGGCAATGTCCATTTTTCTCTATTAGTTCATGGTGACCTAACCCTAACCCTAACCCTAAGTGGAATTTTCGTCCAATGGGATTTTCCCATGTATTTTAGCAGGAAACATAGATAGGGCAGCCTAGAAAAGTAAGTTCCCTCCTAACCATATCCAAGCACTCCCAGTTTGTTGCCGATGTCCATTTTTCTCTATGAGTTCATGGTGACCTAACCCTAACCCTAGGTGGAATTTTCCTCCAATGGGATTTTCCCACTTATTTTAGCAGGAAACATAGATACGGAAGCCTAGAAAAGTAAGTTCCCTCCTAACCATATCCAAGCACTCCCAGTTTGTTGCCGATGTCCATTTTTCTCTATGAGTTCATGGTGACCTAACCCTAACACTAAGTGGAATTTTCCTCCAATGGGATTTTCCCATGTATTTTAGCAGGAAACAAAGATAAGGCAGCCTAGAAATTTCCTTTCCCTCCTAATCATTCCCAACCACTCCGAATTTATTGGCAATGTCCATTTTTCTCTATTAGTTCATGGTGACCTAACCCTAACCCTAAGTGGAATTTTCCTCCGATGGGATCTTCCCATGCATTTTAGCAGGAAACAAAGATAGGGCAGCCTAGAAAAGTAAGTTCCCTCCTAACCATATCCAAGCACTCCCAGTTTGTTGCCGATGTCCATTTTTCTCTTTGAGTTCATGGTGACCTAACCCTAAGCCTAAGTGGAATTTTCCTCCAATGGGATTTTCCCATGCATTTTAGCAGGAAACATAGATAGGGCAGCCTAGAAAAGTAAGTTCCCTCCTAACCATATCCAAGCACTCCCAGTTTGTTGCCGATGTCCATTTTTCTCTATGAGTTCATGGTGACCTAACCCTAAGCCTAAGTGGAATTTTCCTCCAATGGGATTTTCCCATGCATTTTAGCAGGAAACAAAGATAGGGCAGCCTAGAAAAGTAAGTTCCCTCCTAACCATATCCAAGCACTCCCAGTTTGTTGCCGATGTCCATTTTTCTCTATGAGTTCATGGTGACCTAACCCTAAGCCTAAGTGGAATTTTCCTCCAATGGGATTTTCCCATGCATTTTAGCAGGAAACATAGATAGGGCAGCCTAGAAAAGTAAGTTCCCTCCTAACCATATCCAAGCACTCCCAGTTTGTTGCCGATGTCCATTTTTCTCTATGAGTTCATGGTGACCTAACCCTAAGCCTAAGTGGAATTTTCCTCCAATGGGATTTTCCCATGCATTTTAGCAGGAAACATAGATAGGGCAGCCTAGAAAAGTAAGTTCCCTCCTAACCATATCCAAGCACTCCCAGATTGTTGCCGATGTCCATTTTTCTCTATGAGTTCATGGTGACCTAACCCTAAGCATAAGTGGAATTTTCCTCCAATGGGATTTTCCCATGCATTTTAGCAGGAAACATAGATAGGGCAGCCTAGAAAAGTAAGTTGCCTCCTAACCGTATCCAAGCACTCCCAGTTTGTTGCCGATGTCCATTTTTCTCTATGAGTTCATGGTGACCTAACCCTAACCCAAGGTGAAATTTTCTTCCAATGGGATCTTCCCATGTATTTTAGCAGGAAACAAAGATAGGGCAGCCTAGAAAAGTAAGTTCCCTCCTAACCATATCCAAGCACTCCCAGTTTGTTGCCGATGTCCATTTTTCTCTATGAGTTCATGGTGACCTAACCCTAAGTGGAATTTTCCTCCAGTGGGATCTTCCCATGTATTTTAGCACGAAACGTAGATAGGGCAGCCTAGAAAAGTAAGTTCCCTCCTAACCTTATCCAAGCACTCCCAGTTTGTTGCCGATGTCCATTTTTCTCTATGAGTTCATGGTGACCTAACCCTAACCCAAGGTGAAATTTTCTTCCAATGGGATCTTCCCATGTATTTTAGCAGGAAACAAAGATAGGGCAGCCTAGAAAAGTAAGTTCCCTCCTAACGATATCCAAGCACTCCCAGTTTGTTGCCGATGTCCATTTTTCTCTATGAGTTCATGGTGACCTAACCCTAACCCTAAGTGGAATTTTCCTCCAGTGGGATCTTCCCATGTATTTTAGCAGGAAACAAAGATAGGGCAGCCTAGAAAAGTAAGTTCCCTCCTAACCATATCCAAGCACTCCCAGTTTGTTGCCGATGTCCATTTTTCTCTATGAGTTTATGGTGACCTAACCCTAACCCTAAGTGGAATTTTCCTCCAATGGGATTTTCCCATGCATTTTAGCACGAAACATAGATAGGGCAGCCTAGAAAAGTAAGTTCCCTCCTAACCATATCCAAGCACTCGCAGTTTGTTGCCGATGTCCATTTTTCTCTATGAGTTCATGGTGACCTAACCCTAACACTAAGTGGAATTTTCCTCCAATGGGATCTTCCCATGTATTTTAGCAGGAAACGTAGATACGGCAGCCTAGAAAAGTAAGTTCCCTCCTAACCATATCCAAGCACTCCCAGTTTGTTGCCGATGTCCATTTTTCTCTATGAGTTCATGGTGACCTAACCCTAAGTGGAATTTTCCTCCAGTGGGATCTTCCCATGTATTTTAGCACGAAACGTAGATAGGGCAGCCTGGAAAAGTAAGTTCCCTCCTAACCTTATCCAAGCACTCCCAGTTTGTTGCCGATGTCCATTTTTCTCTATGAGTTCATGGTGACCTAACCCTAACCCTAGGTGAAATTTTCCTCCAATGGGATCTTCCCATGCATTTTAGCAGGAAACAAAGATAGGGCAGCCTAGAAAAGTAAGTTCCCTCCTAACCATATCCAAGCACTCCCAGTTTGTTGCCGATGTCCATTTTTCTCTTTGAGTTCATGGTGACCTAACCCTAAGCCTAAGTGGAATTTTCCTCCAATGGGATTTTCCCATGCATTTTAGCAGGAAACAAAGATAGGGCAGCCTAGAAAAGTAAGTTCCCTCCTAACCATATCCAAGCACTCCCAGTTTGTTGCCGATGTCCATTTTTCTCTATGAGTTCATGGTGACCTAACCCTAAGCCTAAGTGGAATTTTCCTCCAATGGGATTTTCCCATGCATTTTAGCAGGAAACATAGATAGGGCAGCCTAGAAAAGTAAGTTCCCTCCTAACCATATCCAAGCACTCCCAGTTTGTTGCCGATGTCCATTTTTCTCTATGAGTTCATGGTGACCTAACCCTAAGCCTAAGTGGAATTTTCCTCCAATGGGATTTTCCCATGCATTTTAGCAGGAAACATAGATAGGGCAGCCTAGAAAAGTAAGTTCCCTCCTAACCATATCCAAGCACTCCCAGTTTGTTGCCGATGTCCATTTTTCTCTATGAGTTCATGGTGACCTAACCCTAAGCATAAGTGGAATTTTCCTCCAATGGGATTTTCCCATGCATTTTAGCAGGAAACATAGATAGGGCAGCCTAGAAAAGTAAGTTCCCTCCTAACCATATCCAAGCACTCCCAGTTTGTTGCCGATGTCCATTTTTCTCTATGAGTTCATGGTGACCTAACCCTAACCC
Organism: Bothrops alternatus; assembly: GCA_034064705.1. Classification (NCBI taxonomy): domain Eukaryota; kingdom Metazoa; phylum Chordata; class Lepidosauria; order Squamata; family Viperidae; genus Bothrops; species Bothrops alternatus. Next base: position 2,953,641 of record JARGCV010000165.1, read on the forward strand.
AAGGTGAAATTTTCTTCCAATGGGATCTTCCCATGTATTTTAGCAGGAAACAAAGATAGGGCAGCCTAGAAAAGTAAGTTCCCTCCTAAACATATCCAAGCACTCCCAGTTTGTTGCCGATGTCCATTTTTCTCTATGAGTTCATGGTGACGTAACCCTAAGTGGAATTTTCCTCCAGTGGGATCTTCCCATGTATTTTAGCACGAAACGTAGATAGGGCAGCCTAGAAAAGTAAGTTCCCTCCTAACCTTATCCAAGCACTCCCAGTTTGTTGCCGATGTCCATTTTTCTCTATGAGTTCATGGTGACCTAACCCTAACCCAAGGTGAAATTTTCTTCCAATGGGATCTTCCCATGTATTTTAGCAGGAAACAAAGATAGGGCAGCCTAGAAAAGTAAGTTCCCTCCTAACGATATCCAAGCACTCCCAGTTTGTTGCCGATGTCCATTTTTCTCTATGAGTTCATGGTGACCTAACCCTAACCCTAAGTGGAATTTTCCTCCAGTGGGATCTTCCCATGCATTTTAGCAGGAAACATAGATAGCGCAGCCTAGAAAAGTAAGTTCCCTCCTAACCATATCCAAGCACTCCCAGTTTGTTGCCGATGTCCATTTTTCTCTATGAGTTTATGGTGACCTAACCCTAACCCTAAGTGGAATTTTCCTCCAATGGGATTTTCCCATGCATTTTAGCACGAAACATAGATAGGGCAGCCTAGAAAAGTAAGTTCCCTCCTAACCATATCCAAGCACTCCCAGTTTGTTGCCGATGTCCATTTTTCTCTATGAGTTCATGGTGACCTAACCCTAACACTAAGTGGAATTTTCCTCCAATGGGATCTTCCCATGTATTTTAGCAGGAAACGTAGATACGGCAGCCTAGAAAAGTAAGTTCCCTCCTAACCATATCCAAGCACTCCCAGTTTGTTGCCGATGTCCATTTATCTCTATGAGTTCATGGTGACCTAACCCTAAGTGGAATTTTCCTCCAGTGGGATCTTCCCATGTATTTTAGCACGAAACGTAGATAGGGCAGCCTGGAAAAGTAAGTTCCCTCCTAACCTTATCCAAGCACTCCCAGTTTGTTGCCGATGTCCATTTTTCTCTATGAGTTCATGGTGACCTAACCCTAACCCTAGGTGAAATTTTCCTCCAATGGGATCTTCCCATGTATTTTAGCAGGAAACGTAGATACGGCAGCCTAGAAAAGTAAGTTCCCTCCTAACCATATCCAAGCACTCCCAGTTTGTGGCCGATGTCCATTTTTCTCTATGAGTTCATGGTGACCTAACCCTAACCCTAAGTGGAATTTTCCTCCAATGGGATTTTCCCATGCATTTTAGCAGGAAACAAAGATAAGGCAGCCTAGAAATTTCCTTGCCCTTCTAATCATTCCCAACCACTCCGAATTTATTGGCAATGTCCATGTTTCTCTCCATGTTCATGGTGACCTAACCCAAACGCTAAGTGGAATTTTCCTCCAATGGGATTTTCCCATGTATTTTAGCAGGAAACAAAGATAGGGCAGCCTAGAAAAGTAAGTTCCCTCCTAACCATATCCAAGCACTCCCAGTTTGTTGCCAATGTCCATTTTTCTCTATGAGTTGAAGGTGACCTAACCCTAACCTTAGGTGGAATTTTCCTCCAATGGGATCTTCCCATGTATTTTAGCAGGAAACGTAGATACGGCAGCCTAGAAAACTAAGTTCCCTCCTAACCATATCCAAGCACACCCAGTTTGTTGCCGATGTTCATTTTTCTCTATGAGTTGATGGTGACCTAACCCTAAGCCTAGGTGGAATTTTCCTCCAATGGGATCTTCCCATGTATTTTAGCAGGAAACGTAGATACGGCAGCCTAGAAAAGTAAGTATCTTCCTAACCATATCCAAGCACTCCCAGTTTGTTGCCGATGTCCATTTTTCTCTATGAGTTCATGGTGACCTAACCCTAAGTGGAATTTTCCTCCAGTGGGATCTTCCCATGTATTTTAGCACGAAACGTAGATAGGGCAGCCTGGAAAAGTAAGTTCCCTCCTAACCTTATCCAAGCACTCCCAGTTTGTTGCCGATGTCCATTTTTCTCTATGAGTTGATGGTGACCTAACCCTAAGCCTAGGTGGAATTTTCCTCCAATGGGATCTTCCCATGTATTTTAGCAGGAAACGTAGATACGGCAGCCTAGAAAAGTAAGTTCCCTCCTAACCATATCCAAGCACTCCCAGTTTGTGGCCGATGTCCATTTTTCTCTATGAGTTCATGGTGACCTAACCCTAGGTGGAATTTTCCTCCAGTGGGATCTTCCCATATATTTTAGCACGAAACGTAGATAGGGCAGCCTAGAAAAGTAAGTTCCCTCCTAACCATATCCAAGCACTCCCAGTTTGTTGCCGATGTCCATTTTTCTCTATGAGTTCATGGTGACCTAACCCTAACCCATGGTGAAATTTTCTTCCAATGGGATCTTCCCATGTATTTTAGCAGGAAACAAAGATAGGGCAGCCTAGAAAAGTAAGTTCCCTCCTAACCATATCCAAGCACTCCCAGTTTGTTGCCGATGTCCATTTTTCTCTATGAGTTCATGCTGACCTAACCCTAACCCTAAATGGAATTTTCCTCCAATGCGATTTTCCCATGCATTTTAGCAGGAAACATAGATAGCGCAGCCTAGAAAAGTAAGTTCCCTCCTAACCATATCCAAGCACTCCCAGTTTGTTGCCGATGTCCATTTTTCTCTATGAGTTCATGGTGACCTAACCCTAACACTAAGTGGAATTTTCCTCCAATGGGATCTTCCCATGTATTTTAGCAGGAAACGTAGATACGGCAGCCTAGAAAAGTAAGTTCCCTCCTAACCATATCCAAGCACTCCCAGTTTGTTGCCGATGTCCATTTTTCTCTATGAGTTCATGGTGACCTAACCCTAAGTGGAATTTTCCTCCAGTGGGATCTTCCCATGTATTTTAGCACGAAACGTAGATAGGGCAGCCTGGAAAAGTAAGTTCCCTCCTAACCTTATCCAAGCACTCCCAGTTTGTTGCCGATGTCCATTTTTCTCTATGAGTTCATGGTGACCTAACCCTAACCCTAGGTGAAATTTTCCTCCAATGGGATCTTCCCATGTATTTTAGCAGGAAACGTAGATACGGCAGCCTAGAAAAGTAAGTTCCCTCCTAACCATATCCAAGCACTCCCCGTTTGTGGCCGATGTCCATTTTTCTCTATGAGTTCATGGTGACCTAACCCTAACCCTAAGTGGAATTTTCCTCCAATGGGATTTTCCCATGCATTTTAGCAGGAAACAAAGATAAGGCAGCCTAGAAATTTCCTTGCCCTTCTAATCATTCCCAACCACTCCGAATTTATTGGCAATGTCCATGTTTCTCTCCATGTTCATGGTGACCTAACCCAAACGCTAAGTGGAATTTTCCTCCAATGGGATTTTCCCATGTATTTTAGCAGGAAACAAAGATAGGGCAGCCTAGAAAAGTAAGTTCCCTCCTAACCATATCCAAGCACTCCCAGTTTGTTGCCAATGTCCATTTTTCTCTATGAGTTGAAGGTGACCTAACCCTAACCTTAGGTGGAATTTTCCTCCAATGGGATCTTCCCATGTATTTTAGCAGGAAACGTAGATACGGCAGCCTAGAAAACTAAGTTCCCTCCTAACCATATCCAAGCACACCCAGTTTGTTGCCGATGTTCATTTTTCTCTATGAGTTGATGGTGACCTAACCCTAAGCCTAGGTGGAATTTTCCTCCAATGGGATCTTCCCATGTATTTTAGCAGGAAACGTAGATACGGCAGCCTAGAAAAGTAAGTATCTTCCTAACCATATCCAAGCACTCCCAGTTTGTTGCCGATGTCCATTTTTCTCTATGAATTCATGGTGACCTAACCCTAAGTGGAATTTTCCTCCAGTGGGATCTTCCCATATAATTTAGCACGAAACGTAGATAGGGCAGCCTAGAAAAGTAAGTTCCCTCCTAACCATATCCAAGCACTCCCAGTTTGTTGCCGATGTCCATTTTTCTCTATGAGTTCATGGTGACCTAACCCTAACCCTAAGTGGAATTTTCCTCCAATGGGATTTTCCCTTGCATTTTAGCAGGAAACAAAGATAAGGCAGCCTAGAAATTTCCTTGCCCTTCTAATCATTCCCAACAACTCCGAATTTATTGGCAATGTCCATGTTTCTCTCCATGTTCATGGTGACCTAACCCAAACGCTAAGTGGAATTTTCCTCCAATGGGATTTTCCCATGTATTTTAGCAGGAAACAAAGATAAGGCAGCCTAGAAAAGTAAGTTCCCTCCTAACCATATCCAAGCACTCCCAGTTTGTTGCCGATGTCCATTTTTTCTATGAGTTCATGGTGACCTAACCCTAAGTGGAATTTTCCTCCAGTGGGATCTTCCCATGTATTTTAGCACGAAACGTAGATAGGGCAGCCTAGAAAAGTAAGTTCCCTCCTAACCATATCCAAGCACTCCCAGTTTGTTGCCGATGTCCATTTTTCTCTATGAGTTCATGGTGACCTAACCCTAACCCTAAATGGAATTTTCCTCCAATGGGATTTTCCCATGCATTTTAGCAGGAAACATAGATAGGGCAGCATAGAAAAGTAAGTTCCCTCCTAACCATATCCAAGCACTCCCAGTTTGTTGTCGATGTCCATTTTTCTCTATGAGTTGATGGTGACCTAACCCTAAGCCTAGGTGGAATTTTCCTCCAATGGGATCTTCCCATGTATTTTAGCAGGAAACGTAGATACGGCAGCCTAGAAAAGTAAGTATCTTCCTAACCATATCCAAGCACTCCCAGTTTGTTGCCGATGTCCATTTTTCTCTATGAGTTCATGGTGACCTAACCCTAAGTGGAATTTTCCTCCAGTGGGATCTTCCCATGTATTTTAGCAGGAAACGTAGATACGGCAGCCTAGAAAAGTAAGTTCCCTCCTAACCATATCCAAGCACTCCCAGTTTGTTGCCGATGTCCATTTTTCTCTATGAGTTCATGGTGACCTAACCCTAACCCTAACTGGAATTTTCCTCCAATGGGATTTTCCCATGTATTTTAGCAGGAAACAAAGATAGGGCAGCCTAGAAAAGTAAGTTCCCTCCTAACCATATCCAAGCACTCCCAGTTTGTTGCCGATGTCCATTTTTCTCTATGAGTTCATGGTGACCTAACCCTAACCCTAAGTGGAATTTTCTTCCAATGGGATTTTCCCATGCATTTTAGCACGAAACATAGATACGGCAGCCTAGAAAAGTAAGTATCTTCCTAACCATATCCAAGGACTCCCAGTTTGTTGCCGATGTCCATTTTTCTCTATGAGTTCATGGTGACCTAACCCTAAGCCTAGGTGGAATTTTCCTCCAATGGGATCTTCCCATGTATTTTAGCAGGAAACGTAGATACGGCAGCCTAGAAAAGTAAGTATCTTCCTAACCATATCCAAGCACTCCCAGTTTGTTGCCGATGTCCATTTTTCTCTATGAGTTCATGGTGACCTAACCCTAAGTGGAATTTTCCTCCAGTGGGATCTTCCCATGTATTTTAGCAGGAAACGTAGATACGGCAGCCTAGAAAAGTAAGTTCCCTCCTAACCATATCCAAGCACTCCCAGTTTGTTGCCGATGTCCATTTTTCTCTATGAGTTCATGGTGACCTAACCCTAACCCTAACTGGAATTTTCCTCCAATGGGATTTTCCCATGTATTTTAGCAGGAAACAAAGATAGGGCAGCCTAGAAAAGTAAGTTCCCTCCTAACCATATCCAAGCACTCCCAGTTTGTTGCCGATGTCCATTTTTCTCTATGAGTTCATGGTGACCTAACCCTAACCCTAAGTGGAATTTTCTTCCAATGGGATTTTCCCATGCATTTTAGCACGAAACATAGATAGGGCAGCCTAGAAAAGTAAGTTCCCTCCTAACCATATCCAAGCACTCCCAGTTTGTTGCCGATGTCCATTTTTCTCTATGAGTTCATGGTGACCTAACCCTAACCCTAAGTGGAATTTTCCTCCAATGCGATTTTCCCATGCATTTTAGCAGGAAACATAGATAGCGCAGCCTAGAAAAGTAAGTTCCCTCCTAACCATATCCAAGCACTCCCAGTTTGTTGCCGATGTCCATTTTTCTCTATGAGTTCATGGTGACCTAACCCTAACCCTAAGTGGAATTTTCCTCCAATGGGATTTTCCCATGAATTTTAGCACGAAACATAGATAGGGCAGCCTAGAAAAGTAAGTTCCCTCCTAACCATATCGAAGCACTCCCAGTTTGTTGCCGATGTCCATTTTTCTCTATGAGTTCATGGTGACCTAACCCTAACCCTAGGTGGAATTTTCCTCCAATGGGATCTTCCCATGTATTTTACCAGGAAACATAGATAGGGCAGCCTAGAAAAGTAAGTTCCCTCCTAACCATATCCAAGCACTCCCAGTTTGTTGCCGATGTCCATTTTTCTCTATGAGTTCATGGTGACCTAACCCTAACACTAAGTGGAATTTTCCTCCAATGGGATTTTCCCATGTATTTTAGCAGGAAACAAAGATAAGGCAGCCTAGAAATTTCCTTGCCCTCCTAATCATTACCAACCACTCCGAATTTATTGGCAATGTCCATGTTTCTCTCCATGTTCATGGTGACCTAACCCAAACGCTAAGTGGAATTTTCCTCCAATGGGATTTTCCCATGCATTTTAGCAGGAAACATAGATAGGGCAGCCTAGAAAAGTAAGTTCCCTCCTAACCATATCCAAGCACTCCCAGTTTGTTGCCGATGTGCATTTTTCTCTGTTAGTTCATGGTGACCTAACCCTAACCCTAAGTGGAATTTTCGTCCAATGGGATTTTCCCATGCATTTTAGCAGGAAACATAGATAGGGCAGCCTAGAAAAGTAAGTTCCCTCCTAACCATATCCAAGCACTCCCAGTTTGTTGCCGATGTCCATTTTTCTCTATGAGTTCATGGTGACCTAACCCTAAGCCTAAGTGGAATTTTCCTCCAATGGGATTTTCCCATGCATTTTAGCAGGAAACATAGATAGGGCAGCCTAGAAAAGTAAGTTCCCTCCTAACCATATCCAAGCACTCCCAGTTTGTTGCCGATGTCCATTTTTCTCTATGAGTTCATGGTGACCTAACCCTAAGCCTAAGTGGAATTTTCCTCCAATGGGATTTTCCCATGCATTTTAGCAGGAAACATAGATAGGGCAGCCTAGAAAAGTAAGTTCCCTCCTAACCATATCCAAGCACTCCCAGTTTGTTGCCGATGTCCATTTTTCTCTATGAGTTCATGGTGACCTAACCCTAACCCTAAGTGGAATTTTCCTCCAGTGGGATCTTCCCATGTATTTTAGCAGGAAACAAAGATAGGGCAGCCTAGAAAAGTAAGTTCCCTCCTAACCATATCCAAGCACTCCCAGTTTGTTGCCGATGTCCATTTTTCTCTTTGAGTTCATGGTGACCTAACCCTAACCCTAAATGGAATTTTCCTCCAATGCGATTTTCCCATGCATTTTAGCAGGAAACATAGATAGCGCAGCCTAGAAAAGTAAGTTCCCTCCTAACCATATCCAAGCACTCCCAGTTTGTTGCCGATGTCCATTTTTCTCTATGAGTTCATGGTGACCTAACCCTAAGCATAAGTGGAATTTTCCTCCAATGGGATTTTCCCATGTATTTTAGCAGGAAACAAAGATAGGGCAGCCTAGAAAAGTAAGTTCCCTCCTAACCATATCCAAGCACTCCCAGTTTGTTGCCGATGTCCATTTTTCTCTATGAGTTCATGGTGACCTAACCCTAACACTAAGTGGAATTTTCCTCCAATGGGATTTTCCCATGTGTTTTACATGGAAACATAGATAGGGAAGCCTAGAAAAGTAAGTGCCCTCCTAACCATATCCAAGCACTCCCAGTTTGTTGCTGATGTCCATTTTTCTCTATGAGTTCATGGTGACCTAACCCTAACCCTAAGTGGAATTTTCTTCCAATGGGATTTTCCCATGCATTTTAGCACGAAACATAGATAGGGCAGCCTAGAAAAGTAAGTTCCCTCCTAACCATATCCAAGCACTCCCAGTTTGTTGCCGATGTCCATTTTTCTCTATGAGTTCATGGTGACCTAACCCTAACCCTAAGTGGAATTTTCCTCCAATGGGATTTTCCCATGCATTTTAGCACGAAACATAGATAGGGCAGCCTAGAAAAGTAAGTTCCCTCCTAACCATATCGAAGCACTCCCAGTTTGTTGCCGATGTCTATTTTTCTCTATGAGTTCATGGTGACCTAACCCTAACCCTAGGTGGAATTTTCCTCCAATGGGATCTTCCCATGTATTTTACCAGGAAACATAGATAGGGCAGCCTAGAAAAGTAAGTTCCCTCCTAACCATATCCAAGCACTCCCAGTTTGTTGCCGATGTCCATTTTTCTCTATGAGTTCATGGTGACCTAACCCTAACACTAAGTGGAATTTTCCTCCAATGGGATTTTCCCATGTATTTTAGCAGGAAACAAAGATAAGGCAGCCTAGAAATTTCCTTGCCCTCCTATTCATTACCAACCACTCCGAATTTATTGGCAATGTCCATGTTTCTCTCCATGTTCATGGTGACCTAACCCAAACGCTAAGTGGAATTTTCCTCCAATGGGATTTTCCCATGCATTTTAGCAGGAAACATAGATAGGGCAGCCTAGAAAAGTAAGTTCCCTCCTAACCATATCCAAGCACTCCCAGTTTGTTGCCGATGTGCATTTTTCTCTGTTAGTTCATGGTGACCTAACCCTAACCCTAAGTGGAATTTTCGTCCAATGGGATTTTCCCATGCATTTTAGCAGGAAACATAGATAGGGCAGCCTAGAAAAGTAAGTTCCCTCCTAACCATATCCAAGCACTCCCAGTTTGTTGCCGATGTCCATTTTTCTCTATGAGTTCATGGTGACCTAACCCTAACCCTAGGTGGAATTTTCCTCCAATGGGATCTTCCGATGTATTTTAGCAGGAAACGTAGATAGGGCAGCCTAGAAAAGTAAGTTCCCTCCTAACCATATCCAAGCACTCCCAGTTTGTTGCCGATGTCCATTTTTCTCTATGAGTTCATGGTGACCTAACCCTAACACTAAGTGGAATTTTCCTCCAATGGGATTTTCCCATGTATTTTAGCAGGAAACGTAGATAAGGCAGCCTAGAAATTTCCTTGCCCTCCTAATCATTCCCAACAACTCCGAATTTATTGGCAATGTCCATTTTTCTCTATTAGTTCATGGTGACCTAACCCTAACCCTAAGTGGAATTTTCCTCCAATGGGATCTTCCCATGCATTTTAGCAGGAAACATAGATAGGGCAGCCTAGAAAAGTAAGTTCCCTCCTAACCATATCCAAGCACTCCCAGTTTGTTGCCGATGTCCATTTTTCTCTATGAGTTCATGGTGACCTAACCCTAACCCAAGGTGAAATTTTCCTCCGATGGGATCTTCCCATGCATTTCAGCAGGAAACAAAGATAGGGCAGCCTAGAAAAGTAAGTTCCCTCCTAACCATATCCAAGCACTCCCAGTTTGTTGCCGATGTCCATTTTTCTCTATGAGTTCATGGTGACCTAACCCTAACCCTAAGTGGAATTTTCCTCCAATGCGATTTTCCCATGCATTTTAGCAGGAAACATAGATAGCGCAGCCTAGAAAAGTAAGTTCCCTCCTAACCATATCCAAGCACTCCCAGTTTGTTGCCGATGTCCATTTTTCTCTATGAGTTCATGGTGACCTAACCCTAACCCTAAGTGGAATTTTCCTCCAATGGGATTTTCCCATGCATTTTAGCACGAAACATAGATAGGGCAGCCTAGAAAAGTAAGTTCCCTCCTAACCATATCGAAGCACTCCCAGTTGGTTGCCGATGTCCATTTTTCTCTATGAGTTCATGGTGACCTAACCCTAACCCTAGGTGGAATTTTCCTCCAATGGGATCTTCCCATGTATTTTACCAGGAAACATAGATAGGGCAGCCTAGAAAAGTAAGTTCCCTCCTAACCATATCCAAGCACTCCCAGTTTGTTGCCGATGTCCATTTTTCTCTATGAGTTCATGGTGACCTAACCCTAACACTAAGTGGAATTTTCCTCCAATGGGATTTTCCCATGTATTTTAGCAGGAAACAAAGATAAGGCAGCCTAGAAATTTCCTTGCCCTCCTATTCATTACCAACCATTCCGAATTTATTGGCAATGTCCATGTTTCTCTCCATGTTCATGGTGAACTAACCCAAACGCTAAGTGGAATTTTCCTCCAATGGGATTTTCCCATGCATTTTAGCAGGAAACATAGATAGGGCAGCCTAGAAAAGTAAGTTCCCTCCTAACCATATCCAAGCACTCCCAGTTTGTTGCCGATGTGCATTTTTCTCTGTTAGTTCATGGTGACCTAACCCTAACCCTAAGTGGAATTTTCGTCCAATGGGATTTTCCCATGCATTTTAGCAGGAAACATAGATAGGGCAGCCTAGAAAAGTAAGTTCCCTCCTAACCATATCCAAGCACTCCCAGTTTGTTGCCGATGTCCATTTTTCTCTATGAGTTCATGGTGACCTAACCCTAACCCTAGGTGGAATTTTCCTCCAATGGGATCTTCCGATGTATTTTAGCAGGAAACGTAGATAGGGCAGCCTAGAAAAGTAAGTTCCCTCCTAACCATATCCAAGCACTCCCAGTTTGTTGCCGATGTCCATTTTTCTCTATGAGTTCATGGTGACCTAACCCTAACCCTAGGTGGAATTTTCCTCCAATGGGATTTTCCCACTTATTTTAGCAGGAAACATAGATACGGCAGCCTAGAAAAGTAAGTTCCCTCCTAACCATATCCAAGCACTCCCAGTTTGTTGCCGATGTCCATTTTTCTCTATGAGTTCATGGTGACCTAACCCTAACACTAAGTGGAATTTTCCTCCAATGGGATTTTCCCATGTATTTTAGCAGGAAACAAAGATAAGGCAGCCTAGAAATTTCCTTGCCCTCCTAATCATTCCCAACCACTCCGAATTTATTGGCAATGTCCATTTTTCTCTATTAGTTCATGGTGACCTAACCCTAACCCTAAGTGGAATTTTCCTCCAATGGGATCTTCCCATGCATTTTAGCAGGAAACATAGATAGGGCAGCCTAGAAAAGTAAGTTCCCTCCTAACCATATCCAAGCACTCCCAGTTTGTTGCCGATGTCCATTTTTCTCTATGAGTTCATGGTGACCTAACCCTAACCCAAGGTGAAATTTTCCTCCGATGGGATCTTCCCATGCATTTCAGCAGGAAACAAAGATAGGGCAGCCTAGAAAAGTAAGTTCCCTCCTAACCATATCCAAGCACTCCCAGTTTGTTGCCGATGTCCATTTTTCTCTATGAGTTCATGGTGACCTAACCCTAAGCCTAAGTGGAATTTTCCTCCAATGGGATTTTCCCATGCATTTTAGCAGGAAACATAGATAGGGCAGCCTAGAAAAGTAAGTTCCCTCCTAACCATATCCAAGCACTCCCAGTTTGTTGCCGATGTCCATTTTTCTCTTTGAGTTCATGGTGACCTAACCCTAACCCTAAATGGAATTTTCCTCCAATGCGATTTTCCCATGCATTTTAGCAGGAAACATAGATAGCGCAGCCTAGAAAAGTAAGTTCCCTCCTAACCATATCCAAGCACTCCCAGTTTGTTGCCGATGTCCATTTTTCTCTATGAGTTCATGGTGACCTAACCCTAACCCTAAGTGGAATTTTCCTCCAATGGGATTTTCCCATGAATTTTAGCACGAAACATAGATAGGGCAGCCTAGAAAAGTAAGTTCCCTCCTAACCATATCGAAGCACTCCCAGTTTGTTGCCGATGTCCATTTTTCTCTATGAGTTCATGGTGACCTAACCCTAACCCTAGGTGGAATTTTCCTCCAATGGGATCTTCCCATGTATTTTACCAGGAAACATAGATAGGGCAGCCTAGAAAAGTAAGTTCCCTCCTAACCATATCCAAGCACTCCCAGTTTGTTGCCGATGTCCATTTTTCTCTATGAGTTCATGGTGACCTAACCCTAACACTAAGTGGAATTTTCCTCCAATGGGATTTTCCCATGTATTTTAGCAGGAAACAAAGATAAGGCAGCCTAGAAATTTCCTTGCCCTCCTAATCATTACCAACCACTCCGAATTTATTGGCAATGTCCATGTTTCTCTCCATGTTCATGGTGACCTAACCCAAACGCTAAGTGGAATTTTCCTCCAATGGGATTTTCCCATGCATTTTAGCAGGAAACATAGATAGGGCAGCCTAGAAAAGTAAGTTCCCTCCTAACCATATCCAAGCACTCCCAGTTTGTTGCCGATGTGCATTTTTCTCTGTTAGTTCATGGTGACCTAACCCTAACCCTAAGTGGAATTTTCGTCCAATGGGATTTTCCCATGCATTTTAGCAGGAAACATAGATAGGGCAGCCTAGAAAAGTAAGTTCCCTCCTAACCATATCCAAGCACTCCCAGTTTGTTGCCGATGTCCATTTTTCTCTATGAGTTCATGGTGACCTAACCCTAAGCCTAAGTGGAATTTTCCTCCAATGGGATTTTCCCATGCATTTTAGCAGGAAACATAGATAGGGCAGCCTAGAAAAGTAAGTTCCCTCCTAACCATATCCAAGCACTCCCAGTTTGTTGCCGATGTCCATTTTTCTCTATGAGTTCATGGTGACCTAACCCTAAGCCTAAGTGGAATTTTCCTCCAATGGGATTTTCCCATGCATTTTAGCAGGAAACATAGATAGGGCAGCCTAGAAAAGTAAGTTCCCTCCTAACCATATCCAAGCACTCCCAGTTTGTTGCCGATGTCCATTTTTCTCTATGAGTTCATGGTGACCTAACCCTAACCCTAAGTGGAATTTTCCTCCAGTGGGATCTTCCCATGTATTTTAGCAGGAAACAAAGATAGGGCAGCCTAGAAAAGTAAGTTCCCTCCTAACCATATCCAAGCACTCCCAGTTTGTTGCCGATGTCCATTTTTCTCTTTGAGTTCATGGTGACCTAACCCTAACCCTAAATGGAATTTTCCTCCAATGCGATTTTCCCATGCATTTTAGCAGGAAACATAGATAGCGCAGCCTAGAAAAGTAAGTTCCCTCCTAACCATATCCAAGCACTCCCAGTTTGTTGCCGATGTCCATTTTTCTCTATGAGTTCATGGTGACCTAACCCTAAGCATAAGTGGAATTTTCCTCCAATGGGATTTTCCCATGTATTTTAGCAGGAAACAAAGATAGGGCAGCCTAGAAAAGTAAGTTCCCTCCTAACCATATCCAAGCACTCCCAGTTTGTTGCCGATGTCCATTTTTCTCTATGAGTTCATGGTGACCTAACCCTAACACTAAGTGGAATTTTCCTCCAATGGGATTTTCCCATGTGTTTTACATGGAAACATAGATAGGGAAGCCTAGAAAAGTAAGTGCCCTCCTAACCATATCCAAGCACTCCCAGTTTGTTGCTGATGTCCATTTTTCTCTATGAGTTCATGGTGACCTAACCCTAACCCTAAGTGGAATTTTCTTCCAATGGGATTTTCCCATGCATTTTAGCACGAAACATAGATAGGGCAGCCTAGAAAAGTAAGTTCCCTCCTAACCATATCCAAGCACTCCCAGTTTGTTGCCGATGTCCATTTTTCTCTATGAGTTCATGGTGACCTAACCCTAACCCTAAGTGGAATTTTCCTCCAATGGGATTTTCCCATGCATTTTAGCACGAAACATAGATAGGGCAGCCTAGAAAAGTAAGTTCCCTCCTAACCATATCGAAGCACTCCCAGTTTGTTGCCGATGTCTATTTTTCTCTATGAGTTCATGGTGACCTAACCCTAACCCTAGGTGGAATTTTCCTCCAATGGGATCTTCCCATGTATTTTACCAGGAAACATAGATAGGGCAGCCTAGAAAAGTAAGTTCCCTCCTAACCATATCCAAGCACTCCCAGTTTGTTGCCGATGTCCATTTTTCTCTATGAGTTCATGGTGACCTAACCCTAACACTAAGTGGAATTTTCCTCCAATGGGATTTTCCCATGTATTTTAGCAGGAAACAAAGATAAGGCAGCCTAGAAATTTCCTTGCCCTCCTATTCATTACCAACCACTCCGAATTTATTGGCAATGTCCATGTTTCTCTCCATGTTCATGGTGACCTAACCCAAACGCTAAGTGGAATTTTCCTCCAATGGGATTTTCCCATGCATTTTAGCAGGAAACATAGATAGGGCAGCCTAGAAAAGTAAGTTCCCTCCTAACCATATCCAAGCACTCCCAGTTTGTTGCCGATGTGCATTTTTCTCTGTTAGTTCATGGTGACCTAACCCTAACCCTAAGTGGAATTTTCGTCCAATGGGATTTTCCCATGCATTTTAGCAGGAAACATAGATAGGGCAGCCTAGAAAAGTAAGTTCCCTCCTAACCATATCCAAGCACTCCCAGTTTGTTGCCGATGTCCATTTTTCTCTATGAGTTCATGGTGACCTAACCCTAACCCTAGGTGGAATTTTCCTCCAATGGGATCTTCCGATGTATTTTAGCAGGAAACGTAGATAGGGCAGCCTAGAAAAGTAAGTTCCCTCCTAACCATATCCAAGCACTCCCAGTTTGTTGCCGATGTCCATTTTTCTCTATGAGTTCATGGTGACCTAACCCTAACACTAAGTGGAATTTTCCTCCAATGGGATTTTCCCATGTATTTTAGCAGGAAACGTAGATAAGGCAGCCTAGAAATTTCCTTGCCCTCCTAATCATTCCCAACAACTCCGAATTTATTGGCAATGTCCATTTTTCTCTATTAGTTCATGGTGACCTAACCCTAACCCTAAGTGGAATTTTCCTCCAATGGGATCTTCCCATGCATTTTAGCAGGAAACATAGATAGGGCAGCCTAGAAAAGTAAGTTCCCTCCTAACCATATCCAAGCACTCCCAGTTTGTTGCCGATGTCCATTTTTCTCTATGAGTTCATGGTGACCTAACCCTAACCCAAGGTGAAATTTTCCTCCGATGGGATCTTCCCATGCATTTCAGCAGGAAACAAAGATAGGGCAGCCTAGAAAAGTAAGTTCCCTCCTAACCATATCCAAGCACTCCCAGTTTGTTGCCGATGTCCATTTTTCTCTATGAGTTCATGGTGACCTAACCCTAACCCTAAGTGGAATTTTCCTCCAATGCGATTTTCCCATGCATTTTAGCAGGAAACATAGATAGCGCAGCCTAGAAAAGTAAGTTCCCTCCTAACCATATCCAAGCACTCCCAGTTTGTTGCCGATGTCCATTTTTCTCTATGAGTTCATGGTGACCTAACCCTAACCCTAAGTGGAATTTTCCTCCAATGGGATTTTCCCATGCATTTTAGCACGAAACATAGATAGGGCAGCCTAGAAAAGTAAGTTCCCTCCTAACCATATCGAAGCACTCCCAGTTGGTTGCCGATGTCCATTTTTCTCTATGAGTTCATGGTGACCTAACCCTAACCCTAGGTGGAATTTTCCTCCAATGGGATCTTCCCATGTATTTTACCAGGAAACATAGATAGGGCAGCCTAGAAAAGTAAGTTCCCTCCTAACCATATCCAAGCACTCCCAGTTTGTTGCCGATGTCCATTTTTCTCTATGAGTTCATGGTGACCTAACCCTAACACTAAGTGGAATTTTCCTCCAATGGGATTTTCCCATGTATTTTAGCAGGAAACAAAGATAAGGCAGCCTAGAAATTTCCTTGCCCTCCTATTCATTACCAACCATTCCGAATTTATTGGCAATGTCCATGTTTCTCTCCATGTTCATGGTGAACTAACCCAAACGCTAAGTGGAATTTTCCTCCAATGGGATTTTCCCATGCATTTTAGCAGGAAACATAGATAGGGCAGCCTAGAAAAGTAAGTTCCCTCCTAACCATATCCAAGCACTCCCAGTTTGTTGCCGATGTGCATTTTTCTCTGTTAGTTCATGGTGACCTAACCCTAACCCTAAGTGGAATTTTCGTCCAATGGGATTTTCCCATGCATTTTAGCAGGAAACATAGATAGGGCAGCCTAGAAAAGTAAGTTCCCTCCTAACCATATCCAAGCACTCCCAGTTTGTTGCCGATGTCCATTTTTCTCTATGAGTTCATGGTGACCTAACCCTAACCCTAGGTGGAATTTTCCTCCAATGGGATCTTCCGATGTATTTTAGCAGGAAACGTAGATAGGGCAGCCTAGAAAAGTAAGTTCCCTCCTAACCATATCCAAGCACTCCCAGTTTGTTGCCGATGTCCATTTTTCTCTATGAGTTCATGGTGACCTAACCCTAACCCTAGGTGGAATTTTCCTCCAATGGGATTTTCCCACTTATTTTAGCAGGAAACATAGATACGGCAGCCTAGAAAAGTAAGTTCCCTCCTAACCATATCCAAGCACTCCCAGTTTGTTGCCGATGTCCATTTTTCTCTATGAGTTCATGGTGACCTAACCCTAACACTAAGTGGAATTTTCCTCCAATGGGATTTTCCCATGTATTTTAGCAGGAAACAAAGATAAGGCAGCCTAGAAATTTCCTTGCCCTCCTAATCATTCCCAACCACTCCGAATTTATTGGCAATGTCCATTTTTCTCTATTAGTTCATGGTGACCTAACCCTAACCCTAAGTGGAATTTTCCTCCAATGGGATCTTCCCATGCATTTTAGCAGGAAACATAGATAGGGCAGCCTAGAAAAGTAAGTTCCCTCCTAACCATATCCAAGCACTCCCAGTTTGTTGCCGATGTCCATTTTTCTCTATGAGTTCATGGTGACCTAACCCTAACCCAAGGTGAAATTTTCCTCCGATGGGATCTTCCCATGCATTTCAGCAGGAAACAAAGATAGGGCAGCCTAGAAAAGTAAGTTCCCTCCTAACCATATCCAAGCACTCCCAGTTTGTTGCCGATGTCCATTTTTCTCTATGAGTTCATGGTGACCTAACCCTAAGCCTAAGTGGAATTTTCCTCCAATGGGATTTTCCCATGCATTTTAGCAGGAAACATAGATAGGGCAGCCTAGAAAAGTAAGTTCCCTCCTAACCATATCCAAGCACTCCCAGTTTGTTGCCGATGTCCATTTTTCTCTTTGAGTTCATGGTGACCTAACCCTAACCCTAAATGGAATTTTCCTCCAATGCGATTTTCCCATGCATTTTAGCAGGAAACATAGATAGCGCAGCCTAGAAAAGTAAGTTCCCTCCTAACCATATCCAAGCACTCCCAGTTTGTTGCCGATGTCCATTTTTCTCTATGAGTTCATGGTGACCTAACCCTAACCCTAGGTGGAATTTTCCTCCAATGGGATTTTCCCACTTATTTTAGCAGGAAACATAGATACGGCAGCCTAGAAAAGTAAGTTCCCTCCTAACCATATCCAAGCACTCCCAGTTTGTTGCCGATGTCCATTTTTCTCTATGAGTTCATGGTGACCTAACCCTAACACTAAGTGGAATTTTCCTCCAATGGGATTTTCCCATGTATTTTAGCAGGAAACAAAGATAAGGCAGCCTAGAAATTTCCTTGCCCTCCTAATCATTCCCAACCACTCCGAATTTATTGGCAATGTCCATTTTTCTCTATTAGTTCATGGTGACCTAACCCTAACCCTAAGTGGAATTTTCCTCCAATGGGATCTTCCCATGCATTTTAGCAGGAAACATAGATAGGGCAGCCTAGAAAAGTAAGTTCCCTCCTAACCATATCCAAGCACTCCCAGTTTGTTGCCGATGTCCATTTTTCTCTATGAGTTCATGGTGACCTAACCCTAACCCAAGGTGAAATTTTCCTCCGATGGGATCTTCCCATGCATTTCAGCAGGAAACAAAGATAGGGCAGCCTAGAAAAGTAAGTTCCCTCCTAACCATATCCAAGCACTCCCAGTTTGTTGCCGATGTCCATTTTTCTCTATGAGTTCATGGTGACCTAATCCTAAGCCTAAGTGGAATTTTCCTCCAATGGGATTTTCCCATGCATTTTAGCAGGAAACATAGATAGGGCAGCCTAGAAAAGTAAGTTCCCTCCTAACCATATCCAAGCACTCCCAGTTTGTTGCCGATGTCCATTTTTCTCTATGAGTTCATGGTGACCTAACCCTAAGCCTAAGTGGAATTTTCCTCCAATGGGATTTTCCCATGCATTTTAGCAGGAAACATAGATAGGGCAGCCTAGAAAAGTAAGTTCCCTCCTAACCATATCCAAGCACTCCCAGTTTGTTGCCGATGTCCATTTTTCTCTATGAGTTCATGGTGACCTAACCCTAAGCATAAGTGGAATTTTCCTCCAATGGGATTTTCCCATGCATTTTAGCAGGAAACATAGATACGGCAGCCTAGAAAAGTAAGTTCCCTCCTAACCATATCCAAGCACTCCCAGTTTGTTGCCGATGTCCATTTTTCTCTATGAGTTCATGGTGACCTAACCCTAACACTAAGTGGAATTTTCCTCCAATGGGATTTTCCCATGTATTTTAGCAGGAAACAAAGATAAGGCAGCCTAGAAATTTCCTTGCCCTCCTAATCATTCCCAACCACTCCGAATTTATTGGCAATGTCCATTTTTCTCTATTAGTTCATGGTGACCTAACCCTAACCCTAAGTGGAATTTTCCTCCAATGGGATCTTCCCATGCATTTTAGCAGGAAACATAGATAGGGCAGCCTAGAAAAGTAAGTTCCCTCCTAACCATATCCAAGCACTCCCAGTTTGTTGCCGATGTCCATTTTTCTCTATGAGTTCATGGTGACCTAACCCTAACCCAAGGTGAAATTTTCCTCCGATGGGATCTTCCCATGCATTTCAGCAGGAAACAAAGATAGGGCAGCCTAGAAATGTAAGTTCCCTCCTAACCATATCCAAGCACTCCCAGTTTGTTGCCGATGTCCATTTTTCTCTATGAGTTCATGGTGACCTAACCCTAAGCCTAAGTGGAATTTTCCTCCAATGGGATTTTCCCATGCATTTTAGCAGGAAACATAGATAGGGCAGCCTAGAAAAGTAAGTTCCCTCCTAACCATATCCAAGCACTCCCAGTTTGTTGCCGATGTCCATTTTTCTCTATGAGTTCATGGTGACCTAACCCTAAGCATAAGTGGAATTTTCCTCCAATGGTATTTTCCCATGCATTTTAGCAGGAAACATAGATAGGGCAGCCTAGAAAAGTAAGTTCCCTACTAACCATATCCAAGCACTCCCAGTTTGTTGCCGATGTCCATTTTTCTCTATGAGTTCATGGTGACCTAACCCTAACCCAAGGTGAAATTTTCTTCCAATGGGATCTTCCCATGTATTTTAGCAGGAAACAAAGATAGGGCAGCCTACAAAAGTAAGTTCCCTCCTAACCATATCCAAGCACTCCCAGTTTGTTGCCGATGTCCATTTTTCTCTATGAGTTCATGGTGACCTAACCCTAACCCTAAGTGGAATTTTCCTCCAGTGGGATCTTCCCATGTATTTTAGCAGGAAACAAAGATAGGGCAGCCTAGAAAAGTAAGTTCCCTCCTAACCATATCCACGCACTCCCAGTGTGTTGCCGATGTCCATTTTTCTCTTTGAGTTCATGGTGACCTAACCCTAACCCTAAATGGAATTTTCCTCCAATGCGATTTTCCCATGCATTTTAGCAGGAAACATAGATAGCGCAGCCTAGAAAAGTAAGTTCCCTCCTAACCATATCCAAGCACTCCCAGTTTGTTGCCGATGTCCATTTTTCTCTATGAGTTCATGGTGACCTAACCCTAAGCATAAGTGGAATTTTCCTCCAATGGGATTTTCCCATGTATTTTAGCAGGAAACAAAGATAGGGCAGCCTAGAAAAGTAAGTTCCCTCCTAACCATATCCAAGCACTCCCAGTTTGTTGCCGATGTCCATTTTTCTCTATGAGTTCATGGTGACCTAACCCTAACACTAAGTGGAATTTTCCTCCAATGGGATTTTCCCATGTATTTTACATGGAAACATAGATAGGGAAGCCTAGAAAAGTAAGTGCCCTCCTAACCATATCCAAGCACTCCCAGTTTGTTGCCGATGTCCATTTTTCTCTATGAGTTCATGGTGACCTAACCCTAACACTAAGTGGAATTTTCCTCCAATGGGATTTTCCCATGTATTTTACATGGAAACATACATAGGGAAGCCTAGAAAAGTAAGTGCCCTCCTAACCATATCCAAGCACTCCCAGTTTGTTGCTGATGTCCATTTTTCTCTATGAGTTCATGGTGACCTAACCCTAGGTGGAATTTTCCTCCAATGGGACCTTCCCATGTATTTTACCAGGAAACATAGATACGGCAGCCTAGAAAAGTAAGTTCCCACCTAACCATATCCAAGCATTCCCAGTTTGTTGCCGATGTCCATTTTTCTCTATGAGTTCATGGTGACCTAACCCTAACCCAAGGTGAAATTTTCCTCCAGTGGGATCTTCCCATGCATTTCAGCAGGAAACAAAGATAGGGCAGCCTAGAAAAGTAAGTTCCCTCCTAACCATATCCAAGCACTCCCAGTTTGTTGCCGATGTCCATTTTTCTCTATGAGTTCATGGTGACCTAACCCTAAGCCTAAGTGGAATTTTCCTCCAATGGGATTTTCCCATGCATTTTAGCAGGAAACATAGATAGGGCAGCCTACAAAAGTAAGTTCCCTCCTAACCATATCCAAGCACTCCCAGTTTGTTGCCGATGTCCATTTTTCTCTATGAGTTCATGGTGACCTAACCCTAACCCTAAGTGGAATTTTCCTCCAGTGGGATCTTCCCATGTATTTTAGCAGGAAACAAAGATAGGGCAGCCTAGAAAAGTAAGTTCCCTCCTAACCATATCCAAGCACTCCCAGTTTGTTGCCGATGTCCATTTTTCTCTTTGAGTTCATGGTGACCTAACCCTAACCCTAAGTGGAATTTTCCTCCAGTGGGATCTTCCCATGTATTTTAGCAGGAAACAAAGATAGGGCAGCCTAGAAAAGTAAGTTCCCTCCTAACCATATCCAAGCACTCCCAGTTTGTTGCCGATGTCCATTTTTCTCTTTGAGTTCATGGTGACCTAACCCTAACCCTAAATGGAATTTTCCTCCAATGCGATTTTCCCATGCATTTTAGCAGGAAACATAGATAGCGCAGCCTAGAAAAGTAAGTTCCCTCCTAACCATATCCAAGCACTCCCAGTTTGTTGCCGATGTCCATTTTTCTCTATGAGTTCATGGTGACCTAACCCTAAGCATAAGTGGAATTTTCCTCCAATGGGATTTTCCCATGTATTTTAGCAGGAAACAAAGATAGGGCAGCCTAGAAAAGTAAGTTCCCTCCTAACCATATCCAAGCACTCCCAGTTTGTTGCCGATGTCCATTTTTCTCTATGAGTTCATGGTGACCTAACCCTAACACTAAGTGGAATTTTCCTCCAATGGGATTTTCCCATGTATTTTACATGGAAACATAGATAGGGAAGCCTAGAAAAGTAAGTGCCCTCCTAACCATATCCAAGCACTCCCAGTTTGTTGCCAATGTCCATTTTTCTCTATGAGTTCATGGTGACCTAACCCTAACACTAAGTGGAATTTTCCTCCAATGGGATTTTCCCATGTATTTTACATGGAAACATACATAGGGAAGCCTAGAAAAGTAAGTGCCCTCCTAACCATATCCAAGCACTCCCAGTTTGTTGCTGATGTCCATTTTTCTCTATGAGTTCATGGTGACCTAACCCTAGGTGGAATTTTCCTCCAATGGGACCTTCCCATGTATTTTACCAGGAAACATAGATACGGCAGCCTAGAAAAGTAAGTTCCCTCCTAACCATATCCAAGCATTCCCAGTTTGTTGCCGATGTCCATTTTTCTCTATGAGTTCATGGTGACCTAACCCCAAGGGGAATTTTCCTCCAATGGGATTTTCCCATGTATTTTAGAAGAAAACTTAGATACCGCAGCCTAGAAAAGTAAGTTCCCTCCTAACCATATCCAAGCACTCCCAGTTTGTTGCCGATGTCCATTTTTCTCTGTTAGTTCATGGTGACCTAACCCTAACCCTAAGTGGAATTTTCGTCCAATGGGATTTTCCCATGAATTTTAGCAGGAAACATAGATAGGGCAGCCTAGAAAAGTAAGTTCCCTCCTAACCATATCCAAGCACTTCCACTTTGTTGCCGATGTCCATTTTTCTCTATGAGTTCATGGTGACCTAACCCTAACCCTAAGTGGAATTTTCCTCCAATGGGATTTTCCCATGCATTTTAGCAGGAAACATAGATAGGGCAGCGTAGAAAAGTAAGTTCCCTCCTAACCATATCCAAGCACTCCCAGTTTGTTGCCGATGTCCATTTTTCTCTATGAGTTCATGGTGACCTAACCCTAAGCATAAGTGGAATTTTCCTCCAATGGGATTTTCCCATGCATTTTAGCAGGAAACATAGATAGGGCAGCCTAGAAAAGTAAGTTCCCTCCTAACCATATCCAAGCACTCCCAGTTTGTTGCCGATGTCCATTTTTCTCTATGAGTTCATGGTGACCTAACCCTAACCCAAGGTGAAATTTTCTTCCAATGGGATCTTCCCATGTATTTTAGTAGGAAACAAAGATAGGGCAGCCTAGAAAAGTAAGTTCCCTCCTAACCATATCCAAGCACTCCCAGTTTGTTGCCGATGTCCATTTTTCTCTATGAGTTCATGGTGACCTAACCCTAACACTAAGTGGAATTTTCCTCCAATGGGATTTTCCCATGTATTTTACATGGAAACATACATAGGGAAGCCTAGAAAAGTAAGTGCCCTCCTAACCATATCCAAGCACTCCCAGTTTGTTGCTGATGTCCATTTTTCTCTATGAGTTCATGGTGACCTAACCCTAGGTAGAATTTTCCTCCAATGGGACCTTCCCATGTATTTTACCAGGAAACATAGATACGGCAGCCTAGAAAAGTAAGTTCCCTCCTAACCATATCCAAGCATTCCCAGTTTGTTGCCGATGTCCATTTTTCTCTATGAGTTCATGGTGACCTAACCCCAAGGGGAATTTTCCTCCAATGGGATTTTCCCATGTATTTTAGAAGAAAACATAGATACCGCAGCCTAGAAAAGTAAGTTCCCTCCTAACCATATCCAAGCACTCCCAGTTTGTTGCCGATGTCCATTTTTCTCTGTTAGTTCATGGTGACCTAACCCTAACCCTAAGTGGAATTTTCGTCCAATGGGATTTTCCCATGCATTTTAGCAGGAAACATAGATAGGGCAGCCTAGAAAAGTAAGTTCCCTCCTAACCATATCCAAGCACTTCCAGTTTGTTGCCGATGTCCATTTTTCTCTATGAGTTCATGGTGACCTAACCCTAACCCTAAGTGGAATTTTCCTCCAATGGGATTTTCCCATGCATTTTAGCAGGAAACATAGATAGGGCAGCGTAGAAAAGTAAGTTCCCTTCTAACCATATCCAAGCACTCCCAGTTTGTTGCCGATGTCCATTTTTCTCTATGAGTTCATGGTGACCTAACCCTAAGCATAAGTGGAATTTTCCTCCAATGGGATTTTCCCATGCATTTTAGCAGGAAACATAGATAGGGCAGCCTAGAAAAGTAAGTTCCCTCCTAACCATATCGAAGCACTCCCAGTTTGTTGCCGATGTCCATTTTTCTCTATGAGTTCATGGTGACCTAACCCTAAGCATTAGTGGAATTTTCCTCCAATGGGATTTTCCCATGCATTTTAGCAGGAAACATAGATAGGGCAGCCTAGAAAAGTAAGTTCCCTCCTAACCATATCCAAGCACTCCCAGTTTGTTGCCGATGTCCATTTTTCTCTATGAGTTCATGGTGACCTAACCCTAACCCAAGGTGAAATTTTCTTCCAATGGGATCTTCCCATGTATTTTAGTAGGAAACAAAGATAGGGCAGCCTAGAAAAGTAAGTTCCCTCCTAACCATATCCAAGCACTCCCAGTTTGTTGCCGATGTCCATTTTTCTCTATGAGTTCATGGTGACCTAACCCTAACACTAAGTGGAATTTTCCTCCAATGGGATTTTCCCATGTATTTTACATGGAAACATACATAGGGAAGCCTAGAAAAGTAAGTGCCCTCCTAACCATATCCAAGCACTCCCAGTTTGTTGCTGATGTCCATTTTTCTCTATGAGTTCATGGTGACCTAACCCTAGGTGGAATTTTCCTCCAATGGGACCTTCCCATGTATTTTACCAGGAAACATAGATACGGCAGCCTAGAAAAGTAAGTTCCCTCCTAACCATATCCAAGCATTCCCAGTTTGTTGCCGATGTCCATTTTTCTCTATGAGTTCATGGTGACCTAACCCCAAGGGGAATTTTCCTCCAATGGGATTTTCCCATGTATTTTAGAAGAAAACATAGATACCGCAGCCTAGAAAAGTAAGTTCCCTCCTAACCATATCCAAGCACTCCCAGTTTGTTGCCGATGTCCATTTTTCTCTGTTAGTTCATGGTGACCTAACCCTAACCCTAAGTGGAATTTTCGTCCAATGGGATCTTCCCATGTATTTTAGCAGGAAACATAGATAGGGCAGCCTAGAAAAGTAAGTTCCCTCCTAACCATATCCAAGCACTTCCAGTTTGTTGCCGATGTCCATTTTTCTCTATGAGTTCATGGTGACCTAACCCTAACCCTAAGTGGAATTTATCTCCAATGGGATTTTCCCATGCATTTTAGCAGGAAACATAGATAGGGCAGCGTAGAAAAGTAAGTTCCCTCCTAACCATATCCAAGCACTCCCAGTTTGTTGCCGATGTCCATTTTTCTCTATGAGTTCATGGTGACCTAACCCTAAGCATAAGTGGAATTTTCCTCCAATGGGATTTTCCCATGCATTTTAGCAGGAAACATAGATAGGGCAGCCTAGAAAAGTAAGTTCCCTCCTAACCATATCCAAGCACTCCCAGTTTGTTGCCGATGTCCATTTTTCTCTATGAGTTCATGGTGACCTAACCCTAACCCAAGGTGAAATTTTCTTCCAATGGGATCTTCCCATGTATTTTAGTAGGAAACAAAGATAGGGCAGCCTAGAAAAGTAAGTTCCCTCCTAACCATATCCAAGCACTCCCAGTTTGTTGCCGATGTCCATTTTTCTCTATGAGTTCATGGTGACCTAACCCTAACACTAAGTGGAATTTTCCTCCAATGGGATTTTCCCATGTATTTTACATGGAAACATACATAGGGAAGCCTAGAAAAGTAAGTGCCCTCCTAACCATATGCAAGCACTCCCAGTTTGTTGCTGATGTCCATTTTTCTCTATGAGTTCATGGTGACCTAACCCTAGGTGGAATTTTCCTCCAATGGGACCTTCCCATGTATTTTACCAGGAAACATAGATACGGCAGCCTAGAAAAGTAAGTTCCCTCCTAACCATATCCAAGCATTCCCAGTTTGTTGCCGATGTCCATTTTTCTCTATGAGTTCATGGTGACCTAACCCCAAGGGGAATTTTCCTCCAATGGGATTTTCCCATGTATTTTAGAAGAAAACATAGATACCGCAGCCTAGAAAAGTAAGTTCCCTCCTAACCATATCCAAGCACTCCCAGTTTGTTGCCGATGTCCATTTTTCTCTGTTAGTTCATGGTGACCTAACCCTAACCCTAAGTGGAATTTTCGTCCAATGGGATCTTCCCATGTATTTTAGCAGGAAACATAGATAGGGCAGCCTAGAAAAGTAAGTTCCCTCCTAACCATATCCAAGCACTTCCAGTTTGTTGCCGATGTCCATTTTTCTCTATGAGTTCATGGTGACCTAACCCTAACCCTAAGTGGAATTTTCCTCCAATGGGATTTTCCCATGCATTTTAGCAGGAAACATAGATAGGGCAGCGTAGAAAAGTAAGTTCCCTCCTAACCATATCCAAGCACTCCCAGTTTGTTGCCGATGTCCATTTTTCTCTATGAGTTCATGGTGACCTAACCCTAAGCATAAGTGGAATTTTCCTCCAATGGGATTTTCCCATGCATTTTAGCAGGAAACATAGATAGGGCAGCCTAGAAAAGTAAGTTCCCTCCTAACCATATCCAAGCACTCCCAGTTTGTTGTCGATGTCCATTTTTCTCTATGAGTTCATGGTGACCTAACCCTAACCCTAAGTGGAATTTTCCTCCAGTGGGATCTTCCCATGTATTTTAGCAGGAAACAAAGATAGGGCAGCCTAGAAAAGTAAGTTCCCTCCTAACCATATCCAAGCACTCCCAGTTTGTTGCTGATGTCCATTTTTCTCTATGAGTTCATGGTGACCTCACCCTAACCCTAAATGGAATTTCCCTCCAATGCGATTTTCCCATGCATTTTAGCAGGAAACATAGATAGCGCAGCCTAGAAAAGTAAGTTCCCTCCTAACCATATCCAAGCACTCCCAGTTTGTTGCCGATGTCCATTTTTCTCTATGAGTTCATGGTGACCTAACCCTAACTCTAAGTGGAATTTTCCTCCAATGGGATTTTCCCATGCATTTTAGCACGAAACATAGATAGGGCAGCCTAGAAAAGTAAGTTCCCTCCTAACCATATCCAAGCACTCCCAGTTTGTTGCCGATGTCCATTTTTCTCTATGAGTTCATGGTGACCTAACCCTAACACTAAGTGGAATTTTCATCCAATGGGATTTTCCCATGTATTTTACATGGAAACATAGATAGGGAAGCCTAGAAAAGTAAGTGCCCTCCTAACCATATCCAAGCACTCCCAGTTTGTTGCTGATGTCCATTTTTCTCTATGAGTTCATGGTGACCTAACCCTAGGTGGAATTTTCCTCCAATGGGACCTTCCCATGTATTTTACCAGGAAACATAGATACGGCAGCCTAGAAAAGTAAGTTCCCTCCTAACCATATCCAAGCACTCCCAGTTTGTTGCCGATGTCCATTTTTCTCTATGAGTTCATGGTGACCTAACCCTAAGGGGAATTTTCCTCCAATGGGATTTTCCCATGTATTTTAGAAGAAAACATAGATACCGCAGTCTAGAAAAGTAAGTTCCCTCCTAACCATATCCAAGCACTCCCAGTTTGTTGCCGATGTCCATTTTTCTCTGTTAGTTCATGGTGACCTAACCCTAACCCTAAGTGGAATTTTCGTCCAATGGGATTTTCCCATGCATTTTAGCAGGAAAAATAGATAGGGCAGCCTAGAAAAGTAAGTTCCCTCCTAACCTTATCCAAGCACTCCCAGTTTGTTGCCGATGTCCATTTTTCTCTATGAGTTCATGGTGACCTAACCCTAACCCTAGGTGGAATTTTCCTCCAATGGGATTTTCCCACTTAGTTTAGCAGGAAACATAGATACGGCAGCCTAGAAAAGTAAGTTCCCTCCTAACCATATCCAAGCACTCCCAGTTTGTTGCCAATGTCCATTTTTCTCTATGAGTTCATGGTGACCTAACCCTAACACTAAGTGGAATTTTCCTCCAATGGGATTTTCCCATGTATTTTAGCAGGAAACAAAGA
Source organism: Bothrops alternatus (assembly GCA_034064705.1). NCBI lineage: Eukaryota > Metazoa > Chordata > Lepidosauria > Squamata > Viperidae > Bothrops > Bothrops alternatus. The sequence goes on from JARGCV010000165.1 coordinate 2,981,128, forward strand.
TAAGGCAGCCTAGAAATTTCCTTGCCCTCCTAATCATTCCCAACCACTCCGAATTTATTGGCAATGTCCATTTTTCTCTATTAGTTCATGGTGACCTAACCCTAACCCTAAGTAGAATTTTCCTCCAATGGGATCTTCCCATGCATTTTAGCAGGAAACATAGATAGGGCAGCCTAGAAAAGTAAGTTCCCTCCTAACCATATCCAAGCACTCCCAGTTTGTTGCCGATGTCCATTTTTCTCTATGAGTTCATGGTGACCTAACCCTAAGTGTAATTTTCCTCCAATGGGATTTTCCCATGTATTTTAGAAGAAAACATAGATACCGCAGCCTAGAAAAGTAAGTTCCCTCCTAACCATATGCAAGCACTCCCAGTTTGTTGCCGATGTCCATTTTTCTCTATGAGTTCATGGTGACCTAACCCTAAGGGGAATTTTCCTCCAATGGGATTTTCCCATGTATTTTAGAAGAAAACATAGATACCGCAGCCTAGAAAAGTAAGTTCCCTCCTAACCATATCCAAGCACTCCCAGTTTGTTGCCGATGTCCATTTTTCTCTATGAGTTCATGGTGACCTAACCCTAAGTGTAATTTTCGTCCAATGGGATTTTCCCATGCATTTTAGCAGGAAAAATAGGTAGGGCAGCCTAGAAAAGTAAGTTCCCTCCTAACCATATCCAAGCACTCCCAGTTTGTTGCCGATGTCCATTTTTCTCTATGAGTTCATGGTGACCTAACCCTAACCCTAGGTGGAATTTTCCTCCAATGGGATCTTCCGATGTATTTTAGCAGGAAACGTAGATAGGGCAGCCTAGAAAAGTAAGTTCCCTCCTAACCATATCCAAGCACTCCCAGTTTGTTGCCGATGTCCATTTTTCTCTATGAGTTCATGGTGACCTAACCCTAACCCTAGGTGGAATTTTCCTCCAATGGGATTTTCCCACTTATTTTAGCAGGAAACATAGATACGGCAGCCTAGAAAAGTAAGTTCCCTCCTAACCATATCCAAGCACTCCCAGTTTGTTGCCGATGTCCATTTTTCTCTATGAGTTCATGGTGACCTAACCCTAACACTAAGTGGAATTTTCCTCCAATGGGATTTTCCCATGTATTTTAGCAGGAAACAAAGATAAGGCAGCCTAGAAATTTCCTTTCCCTCCTAATCATTCCCAACCACTCCGAATTTATTGGCAATGTCCATTTTTCTCTATTAGTTCATGGTGACCTAACCCTAACCCTAAGTGGAATTTTCCTCCAATGGGATCTTCCCATGCATTTTAGCAGGAAACAAAGATAAGGCAGCCTAGAAATTTCCTTGCCCTCCTAATCATTCCCAACCACTCCGAATTTATTGGCAATGTCCATTTTTCTCTATTAGTTCATGGTGACCTAACCCTAACCCTAACCCTAAGTGGAATTTTCGTCCAATGGGATTTTCCCATGTATTTTAGCAGGAAACATAGATAGGGCAGCCTAGAAAAGTAAGTTCCCTCCTAACCATATCCAAGCACTCCCAGTTTGTTGCCGATGTCCATTTTTCTCTATGAGTTCATGGTGACCTAACCCTAACCCTAGGTGGAATTTTCCTCCAATGGGATTTTCCCACTTATTTTAGCAGGAAACATAGATACGGAAGCCTAGAAAAGTAAGTTCCCTCCTAACCATATCCAAGCACTCCCAGTTTGTTGCCGATGTCCATTTTTCTCTATGAGTTCATGGTGACCTAACCCTAACACTAAGTGGAATTTTCCTCCAATGGGATTTTCCCATGTATTTTAGCAGGAAACAAAGATAAGGCAGCCTAGAAATTTCCTTTCCCTCCTAATCATTCCCAACCACTCCGAATTTATTGGCAATGTCCATTTTTCTCTATTAGTTCATGGTGACCTAACCCTAACCCTAAGTGGAATTTTCCTCCGATGGGATCTTCCCATGCATTTTAGCAGGAAACAAAGATAGGGCAGCCTAGAAAAGTAAGTTCCCTCCTAACCATATCCAAGCACTCCCAGTTTGTTGCCGATGTCCATTTTTCTCTTTGAGTTCATGGTGACCTAACCCTAAGCCTAAGTGGAATTTTCCTCCAATGGGATTTTCCCATGCATTTTAGCAGGAAACATAGATAGGGCAGCCTAGAAAAGTAAGTTCCCTCCTAACCATATCCAAGCACTCCCAGTTTGTTGCCGATGTCCATTTTTCTCTATGAGTTCATGGTGACCTAACCCTAAGCCTAAGTGGAATTTTCCTCCAATGGGATTTTCCCATGCATTTTAGCAGGAAACAAAGATAGGGCAGCCTAGAAAAGTAAGTTCCCTCCTAACCATATCCAAGCACTCCCAGTTTGTTGCCGATGTCCATTTTTCTCTATGAGTTCATGGTGACCTAACCCTAAGCCTAAGTGGAATTTTCCTCCAATGGGATTTTCCCATGCATTTTAGCAGGAAACATAGATAGGGCAGCCTAGAAAAGTAAGTTCCCTCCTAACCATATCCAAGCACTCCCAGTTTGTTGCCGATGTCCATTTTTCTCTATGAGTTCATGGTGACCTAACCCTAAGCCTAAGTGGAATTTTCCTCCAATGGGATTTTCCCATGCATTTTAGCAGGAAACATAGATAGGGCAGCCTAGAAAAGTAAGTTCCCTCCTAACCATAACCAAGCACTCCCAGATTGTTGCCGATGTCCATTTTTCTCTATGAGTTCATGGTGACCTAACCCTAAGCATAAGTGGAATTTTCCTCCAATGGGATTTTCCCATGCATTTTAGCAGGAAACATAGATAGGGCAGCCTAGAAAAGTAAGTTGCCTCCTAACCGTATCCAAGCACTCCCAGTTTGTTGCCGATGTCCATTTTTCTCTATGAGTTCATGGTGACCTAACCCTAACCCAAGGTGAAATTTTCTTCCAATGGGATCTTCCCATGTATTTTAGCAGGAAACAAAGATAGGGCAGCCTAGAAAAGTAAGTTCCCTCCTAACCATATCCAAGCACTCCCAGTTTGTTGCCGATGTCCATTTTTCTCTATGAGTTCATGGTGACCTAACCCTAAGTGGAATTTTCCTCCAGTGGGATCTTCCCATGTATTTTAGCACGAAACGTAGATAGGGCAGCCTAGAAAAGTAAGTTCCCTCCTAACCTTATCCAAGCACTCCCAGTTTGTTGCCGATGTCCATTTTTCTCTATGAGTTCATGGTGACCTAACCCTAACCCAAGGTGAAATTTTCTTCCAATGGGATCTTCCCATGTATTTTAGCAGGAAACAAAGATAGGGCAGCCTAGAAAAGTAAGTTCCCTCCTAACGATATCCAAGCACTCCCAGTTTGTTGCCGATGTCCATTTTTCTCTATGAGTTCATGGTGACCTAACCCTAACCCTAAGTGGAATTTTCCTCCAGTGGGATCTTCCCATGTATTTTAGCAGGAAACAAAGATAGGGCAGCCTAGAAAAGTAAGTTCCCTCCTAACCATATCCAAGCACTCCCAGTTTGTTGCCGATGTCCATTTTTCTCTATGAGTTTATGGTGACCTAACCCTAACCCTAAGTGGAATTTTCCTCCAATGGGATTTTCCCATGCATTTTAGCACGAAACATAGATAGGGCAGCCTAGAAAAGTAAGTTCCCTCCTAACCATATCCAAGCACTCGCAGTTTGTTGCCGATGTCCATTTTTCTCTATGAGTTCATGGTGACCTAACCCTAACACTAAGTGGAATTTTCCTCCAATGGGATCTTCCCATGTATTTTAGCAGGAAACGTAGATACGGCAGCCTAGAAAAGTAAGTTCCCTCCTAACCATATCCAAGCACTCCCAGTTTGTTGCCGATGTCCATTTTTCTCTATGAGTTCATGGTGACCTAACCCTAAGTGGAATTTTCCTCCAGTGGGATCTTCCCATGTATTTTAGCACGAAACGTAGATAGGGCAGCCTGGAAAAGTAAGTTCCCTCCTAACCTTATCCAAGCACTCCCAGTTTGTTGCCGATGTCCATTTTTCTCTATGAGTTCATGGTGACCTAACCCTAACCCTAGGTGAAATTTTCCTCCAATGGGATCTTCCCATGCATTTTAGCAGGAAACAAAGATAGGGCAGCCTAGAAAAGTAAGTTCCCTCCTAACCATATCCAAGCACTCCCAGTTTGTTGCCGATGTCCATTTTTCTCTTTGAGTTCATGGTGACCTAACCCTAAGCCTAAGTGGAATTTTCCTCCAATGGGATTTTCCCATGCATTTTAGCAGGAAACATAGATAGGGCAGCCTAGAAAAGTAAGTTCCCTCCTAACCATATCCAAGCACTCCCAGTTTGTTGCCGATGTCCATTTTTCTCTATGAGTTCATGGTGACCTAACCCTAAGCCTAAGTGGAATTTTCCTCCAATGGGATTTTCCCATGCATTTTAGCAGGAAACAAAGATAGGGCAGCCTAGAAAAGTAAGTTCCCTCCTAACCATATCCAAGCACTCCCAGTTTGTTGCCGATGTCCATTTTTCTCTATGAGTTCATGGTGACCTAACCCTAAGCCTAAGTGGAATTTTCCTCCAATGGGATTTTCCCATGCATTTTAGCAGGAAACATAGATAGGGCAGCCTAGAAAAGTAAGTTCCCTCCTAACCATATCCAAGCACTCCCAGTTTGTTGCCGATGTCCATTTTTCTCTATGAGTTCATGGTGACCTAACCCTAAGCCTAAGTGGAATTTTCCTCCAATGGGATTTTCCCATGCATTTTAGCAGGAAACATAGATAGGGCAGCCTAGAAAAGTAAGTTCCCTCCTAACCATATCCAAGCACTCCCAGATTGTTGCCGATGTCCATTTTTCTCTATGAGTTCATGGTGACCTAACCCTAAGCATAAGTGGAATTTTCCTCCAATGGGATTTTCCCATGCATTTTAGCAGGAAACATAGATAGGGCAGCCTAGAAAAGTAAGTTGCCTCCTAACCGTATCCAAGCACTCCCAGTTTGTTGCCGATGTCCATTTTTCTCTATGAGTTCATGGTGACCTAACCCTAACCCAAGGTGAAATTTTCTTCCAATGGGATCTTCCCATGTATTTTAGCAGGAAACAAAGATAGGGCAGCCTAGAAAAGTAAGTTCCCTCCTAACCATATCCAAGCACTCCCAGTTTGTTGCCGATGTCCATTTTTCTCTATGAGTTCATGGTGACCTAACCCTAAGTGGAATTTTCCTCCAGTGGGATCTTCCCATGTATTTTAGCACGAAACGTAGATAGGGCAGCCTAGAAAAGTAAGTTCCCTCCTAACCTTATCCAAGCACTCCCAGTTTGTTGCCGATGTCCATTTTTCTCTATGAGTTCATGGTGACCTAACCCTAACCCAAGGTGAAATTTTCTTCCAATGGGATCTTCCCATGTATTTTAGCAGGAAACAAAGATAGGGCAGCCTAGAAAAGTAAGTTCCCTCCTAACGATATCCAAGCACTCCCAGTTTGTTGCCGATGTCCATTTTTCTCTATGAGTTCATGGTGACCTAACCCTAACCCTAAGTGGAATTTTCCTCCAGTGGGATTTTCCCATGTATTTTAGCAGGAAACAAAGATAGGGCAGCCTAGAAAAGTAAGTTCCCTCCTAACCATATCCAAGCACTCCCAGTTTGTTGCCGATGTCCATTTTTCTCTATGAGTTTATGGTGACCTAACCCTAACCCTAAGTGGAATTTTCCTCCAATGGGATTTTCCCATGCATTTTAGCACGAAACATAGATAGGGCAGCCTAGAAAAGTAAGTTCCCTCCTAACCATATCCAAGCACTCGCAGTTTGTTGCCGATGTCCATTTTTCTCTATGAGTTCATGGTGACCTAACCCTAACACTAAGTGGAATTTTCCTCCAATGGGATCTTCCCATGTATTTTAGCAGGAAACGTAGATACGGCAGCCTAGAAAAGTAAGTTCCCTCCTAACCATATCCAAGCACTCCCAGTTTGTTGCCGATGTCCATTTTTCTCTATGAGTTCATGGTGACCTAACCCTAAGTGGAATTTTCCTCCAGTGGGATCTTCCCATGTATTTTAGCACGAAACGTAGATAGGGCAGCCTGGAAAAGTAAGTTCCCTCCTAACCTTATCCAAGCACTCCCAGTTTGTTGCCGATGTCCATTTTTCTCTATGAGTTCATGGTGACCTAACCCTAACCCTAGGTGAAATTTTCCTCCAATGGGATCTTCCCATGCATTTTAGCAGGAAACAAAGATAGGGCAGCCTAGAAAAGTAAGTTCCCTCCTAACCATATCCAAGCACTCCCAGTTTGTTGCCGATGTCCATTTTTCTCTTTGAGTTCATGGTGACCTAACCCTAAGCCTAAGTGGAATTTTCCTCCAATGGGATTTTCCCATGCATTTTAGCAGGAAACAAAGATAGGGCAGCCTAGAAAAGTAAGTTCCCTCCTAACCATATCCAAGCACTCCCAGTTTGTTGCCGATGTCCATTTTTCTCTATGAGTTCATGGTGACCTAACCCTAAGCCTAAGTGGAATTTTCCTCCAATGGGATTTTCCCATGCATTTTAGCAGGAAACATAGATAGGGCAGCCTAGAAAAGTAAGTTCCCTCCTAACCATATCCAAGCACTCCCAGTTTGTTGCCGATGTCCATTTTTCTCTATGAGTTCATGGTGACCTAACCCTAAGCCTAAGTGGAATTTTCCTCCAATGGGATTTTCCCATGCATTTTAGCAGGAAACATAGATAGGGCAGCCTAGAAAAGTAAGTTCCCTCCTAACCATATCCAAGCACTCCCAGTTTGTTGCCGATGTCCATTTTTCTCTATGAGTTCATGGTGACCTAACCCTAAGCATAAGTGGAATTTTCCTCCAATGGGATTTTCCCATGCATTTTAGCAGGAAACATAGATAGGGCAGCCTAGAAAAGTAAGTTCCCTCCTAACCATATCCAAGCACTCCCAGTTTGTTGCCGATGTCCATTTTTCTCTATGAGTTCATGGTGACCTAACCCTAACCCAAGGTGAAATTTTCTTCCAATGGGATCTTCCCATGTATTTTAGCAGGAAACAAAGATAGGGCAGCCTAGAAAAGTAAGTTCCCTCCTAAACATATCCAAGCACTCCCAGTTTGTTGCCGATGTCCATTTTTCTCTATGAGTTCATGGTGACGTAACCCTAAGTGGAATTTTCCTCCAGTGGGATCTTCCCATGTATTTTAGCACGAAACGTAGATAGGGCAGCCTAGAAAAGTAAGTTCCCTCCTAACCTTATCCAAGCACTCCCAGTTTGTTGCCGATGTCCATTTTTCTCTATGAGTTCATGGTGACCTAACCCTAACCCAAGGTGAAATTTTCTTCCAATGGGATCTTCCCATGTATTTTAGCAGGAAACAAAGATAGGGCAGCCTAGAAAAGTAAGTTCCCTCCTAACGATATCCAAGCACTCCCAGTTTGTTGCCGATGTCCATTTTTCTCTATGAGTTCATGGTGACCTAACCCTAACCCTAAGTGGAATTTTCCTCCAGTGGGATCTTCCCATGCATTTTAGCAGGAAACATAGATAGCGCAGCCTAGAAAAGTAAGTTCCCTCCTAACCATATCCAAGCACTCCCAGTTTGTTGCCGATGTCCATTTTTCTCTATGAGTTTATGGTGACCTAACCCTAACCCTAAGTGGAATTTTCCTCCAATGGGATTTTCCCATGCATTTTAGCACGAAACATAGATAGGGCAGCCTAGAAAAGTAAGTTCCCTCCTAACCATATCCAAGCACTCCCAGTTTGTTGCCGATGTCCATTTTTCTCTATGAGTTCATGGTGACCTAACCCTAACACTAAGTGGAATTTTCCTCCAATGGGATCTTCCCATGTATTTTAGCAGGAAACGTAGATACGGCAGCCTAGAAAAGTAAGTTCCCTCCTAACCATATCCAAGCACTCCCAGTTTGTTGCCGATGTCCATTTATCTCTATGAGTTCATGGTGACCTAACCCTAAGTGGAATTTTCCTCCAGTGGGATCTTCCCATGTATTTTAGCACGAAACGTAGATAGGGCAGCCTGGAAAAGTAAGTTCCCTCCTAACCTTATCCAAGCACTCCCAGTTTGTTGCCGATGTCCATTTTTCTCTATGAGTTCATGGTGACCTAACCCTAACCCTAGGTGAAATTTTCCTCCAATGGGATCTTCCCATGTATTTTAGCAGGAAACGTAGATACGGCAGCCTAGAAAAGTAAGTTCCCTCCTAACCATATCCAAGCACTCCCAGTTTGTGGCCGATGTCCATTTTTCTCTATGAGTTCATGGTGACCTAACCCTAACCCTAAGTGGAATTTTCCTCCAATGGGATTTTCCCATGCATTTTAGCAGGAAACAAAGATAAGGCAGCCTAGAAATTTCCTTGCCCTTCTAATCATTCCCAACCACTCCGAATTTATTGGCAATGTCCATGTTTCTCTCCATGTTCATGGTGACCTAACCCAAACGCTAAGTGGAATTTTCCTCCAATGGGATTTTCCCATGTATTTTAGCAGGAAACAAAGATAGGGCAGCCTAGAAAAGTAAGTTCCCTCCTAACCATATCCAAGCACTCCCAGTTTGTTGCCAATGTCCATTTTTCTCTATGAGTTGAAGGTGACCTAACCCTAACCTTAGGTGGAATTTTCCTCCAATGGGATCTTCCCATGTATTTTAGCAGGAAACGTAGATACGGCAGCCTAGAAAACTAAGTTCCCTCCTAACCATATCCAAGCACACCCAGTTTGTTGCCGATGTTCATTTTTCTCTATGAGTTGATGGTGACCTAACCCTAAGCCTAGGTGGAATTTTCCTCCAATGGGATCTTCCCATGTATTTTAGCAGGAAACGTAGATACGGCAGCCTAGAAAAGTAAGTATCTTCCTAACCATATCCAAGCACTCCCAGTTTGTTGCCGATGTCCATTTTTCTCTATGAGTTCATGGTGACCTAACCCTAAGTGGAATTTTCCTCCAGTGGGATCTTCCCATGTATTTTAGCACGAAACGTAGATAAGGCAGCCTGGAAAAGTAAGTTCCCTCCTAACCTTATCCAAGCACTCCCAGTTTGTTGCCGATGTCCATTTTTCTCTATGAGTTGATGGTGACCTAACCCTAAGCCTAGGTGGAATTTTCCTCCAATGGGATCTTCCCATGTATTTTAGCAGGAAACGTAGATACGGCAGCCTAGAAAAGTAAGTTCCCTCCTAACCATATCCAAGCACTCCCAGTTTGTGGCCGATGTCCATTTTTCTCTATGAGTTCATGGTGACCTAACCCTAGGTGGAATTTTCCTCCAGTGGGATCTTCCCATATATTTTAGCACGAAACGTAGATAGGGCAGCCTAGAAAAGTAAGTTCCCTCCTAACCATATCCAAGCACTCCCAGTTTGTTGCCGATGTCCATTTTTCTCTATGAGTTCATGGTGACCTAACCCTAACCCATGGTGAAATTTTCTTCCAATGGGATCTTCCCATGTATTTTAGCAGGAAACAAAGATAGGGCAGCCTAGAAAAGTAAGTTCCCTCCTAACCATATCCAAGCACTCCCAGTTTGTTGCCGATGTCCATTTTTCTCTATGAGTTCATGCTGACCTAACCCTAACCCTAAATGGAATTTTCCTCCAATGCGATTTTCCCATGCATTTTAGCAGGAAACATAGATAGCGCAGCCTAGAAAAGTAAGTTCCCTCCTAACCATATCCAAGCACTCCCAGTTTGTTGCCGATGTCCATTTTTCTCTATGAGTTCATGGTGACCTAACCCTAACACTAAGTGGAATTTTCCTCCAATGGGATCTTCCCATGTATTTTAGCAGGAAACGTAGATACGGCAGCCTAGAAAAGTAAGTTCCCTCCTAACCATATCCAAGCACTCCCAGTTTGTTGCCGATGTCCATTTTTCTCTATGAGTTCATGGTGACCTAACCCTAAGTGGAATTTTCCTCCAGTGGGATCTTCCCATGTATTTTAGCACGAAACGTAGATAGGGCAGCCTGGAAAAGTAAGTTCCCTCCTAACCTTATCCAAGCACTCCCAGTTTGTTGCCGATGTCCATTTTTCTCTATGAGTTCATGGTGACCTAACCCTAACCCTAGGTGAAATTTTCCTCCAATGGGATCTTCCCATGTATTTTAGCAGGAAACGTAGATACGGCAGCCTAGAAAAGTAAGTTCCCTCCTAACCATATCCAAGCACTCCCCGTTTGTGGCCGATGTCCATTTTTCTCTATGAGTTCATGGTGACCTAACCCTAACCCTAAGTGGAATTTTCCTCCAATGGGATTTTCCCATGCATTTTAGCAGGAAACAAAGATAAGGCAGCCTAGAAATTTCCTTGCCCTTCTAATCATTCCCAACCACTCCGAATTTATTGGCAATGTCCATGTTTCTCTCCATGTTCATGGTGACCTAACCCAAACGCTAAGTGGAATTTTCCTCCAATGGGATTTTCCCATGTATTTTAGCAGGAAACAAAGATAGGGCAGCCTAGAAAAGTAAGTTCCCTCCTAACCATATCCAAGCACTCCCAGTTTGTTGCCAATGTCCATTTTTCTCTATGAGTTGAAGGTGACCTAACCCTAACCTTAGGTGGAATTTTCCTCCAATGGGATCTTCCCATGTATTTTAGCAGGAAACGTAGATACGGCAGCCTAGAAAACTAAGTTCCCTCCTAACCATATCCAAGCACACCCAGTTTGTTGCCGATGTTCATTTTTCTCTATGAGTTGATGGTGACCTAACCCTAAGCCTAGGTGGAATTTTCCTCCAATGGGATCTTCCCATGTATTTTAGCAGGAAACGTAGATACGGCAGCCTAGAAAAGTAAGTATCTTCCTAACCATATCCAAGCACTCCCAGTTTGTTGCCGATGTCCATTTTTCTCTATGAGTTCATGGTGACCTAACCCTAAGTGGAATTTTCCTCCAGTGGGATCTTCCCATGTATTTTAGCACGAAACGTAGATAGGGCAGCCTGGAAAAGTAAGTTCCCTCCTAACCTTATCCAAGCACTCCCAGTTTGTTGCCGATGTCCATTTTTCTCTATGAGTTGATGGTGACCTAACCCTAAGCCTAGGTGGAATTTTCCTCCAATGGGATCTTCCCATGTATTTTAGCAGGAAACGTAGATACGGCAGCCTAGAAAAGTAAGTTCCCTCCTAACCATATCCAAGCACTCCCAGTTTGTTGCCGATGTCCATTTTTCTCTATGAGTTCATGGTGACCTAACCCTAACCCTAGGTGAAATTTTCCTCCAATGGGATCTTCCCATGTATTTTAGCAGGAAACGTAGATACGGCAGCCTAGAAAAGTAAGTTCCCTCCTAACGATATCCAAGCACTCCCAGTTTGTGGCCGATGTCCATTTTTCTCTATGAGTTCATGGTGACCTAACCCTAAGTGGAATTTTCCTCCAGTGGGATCTTCCCATATAATTTAGCACGAAACGTAGATAGGGCAGCCTAGAAAAGTAAGTTCCCTCCTAACCATATCCAAGCACTCCCAGTTTGTTGCCGATGTCCATTTTTCTCTATGAGTTCATGGTGACCTAACCCTAACCCTAAGTGGAATTTTCCTCCAATGGGATTTTCCCTTGCATTTTAGCAGGAAACAAAGATAAGGCAGCCTAGAAATTTCCTTGCCCTTCTAATCATTCCCAACAACTCCGAATTTATTGGCAATGTCCATGTTTCTCTCCATGTTCATGGTGACCTAACCCAAACGCTAAGTTGAATTTTCCTCCAATGGGATTTTCCCATGTATTTTAGCAGGAAACAAAGATAAGGCAGCCTAGAAAAGTAAGTTCCCTCCTAACCATATCCAAGCACTCCCAGTTTGTTGCCGATGTCCATTTTTTCTATGAGTTCATGGTGACCTAACCCTAAGTGGAATTTTCCTCCAGTGGGATCTTCCCATGTATTTTAGCACGAAACGTAGATAGGGCAGCCTAGAAAAGTAAGTTCCCTCCTAACCATATCCAAGCACTCCCAGTTTGTTGCCGATGTCCATTTTTCTCTATGAGTTCATGGTGACCTAACCCTAACCCTAAATGGAATTTTCCTCCAATGGGATTTTCCCATGCATTTTAGCAGGAAACATAGATAGGGCAGCATAGAAAAGTAAGTTCCCTCCTAACCATATCCAAGCACTCCCAGTTTGTTGCCGATGTCCATTTTTCTCTATGAGTTGATGGTGACCTAACCCTAAGCCTAGGTGGAATTTTCCTCCAATGGGATCTTCCCATGTATTTTAGCAGGAAACGTAGATACGGCAGCCTAGAAAAGTAAGTATCTTCCTAACCATATCCAAGCACTCCCAGTTTGTTGCCGATGTCCATTTTTCTCTATGAGTTCATGGTGACCTAACCCTAAGTGGAATTTTCCTCCAGTGGGATCTTCCCATGTATTTTAGCAGGAAACGTAGATACGGCAGCCTAGAAAAGTAAGTTCCCTCCTAACCATATCCAAGCACTCCCAGTTTGTTGCCGATGTCCATTTTTCTCTATGAGTTCATGGTGACCTAACCCTAACCCTAACTGGAATTTTCCTCCAATGGGATTTTCCCATGTATTTTAGCAGGAAACAAAGATAGGGCAGCCTAGAAAAGTAAGTTCCCTCCTAACCATATCCAAGCACTCCCAGTTTGTTGCCGATGTCCATTTTTCTCTATGAGTTCATGGTGACCTAACCCTAACCCTAAGTGGAATTTTCTTCCAATGGGATTTTCCCATGCATTTTAGCACGAAACATAGATACGGCAGCCTAGAAAAGTAAGTATCTTCCTAACCATATCCAAGCACTCCCAGTTTGTTGCCGATGTCCATTTTTCTCTATGAGTTCATGGTGACCTAACCCTAAGCCTAGGTGGAATTTTCCTCCAATGGGATCTTCCCATGTATTTTAGCAGGAAACGTAGATACGGCAGCCTAGAAAAGTAAGTATCTTCCTAACCATATCCAAGCACTCCCAGTTTGTTGCCGATGTCCATTTTTCTCTATGAGTTCATGGTGACCTAACCCTAAGTGGAATTTTCCTCCAGTGGGATCTTCCCATGTATTTTAGCAGGAAACGTAGATACGGCAGCCTAGAAAAGTAAGTTCCCTCCTAACCATATCCAAGCACTCCCAGTTTGTTGCCGATGTCCATTTTTCTCTATGAGTTCATGGTGACCTAACCCTAACCCTAACTGGAATTTTCCTCCAATGGGATTTTCCCATGTATTTTAGCAGGAAACAAAGATAGGGCAGCCTAGAAAAGTAAGTTCCCTCCTAACCATATCCAAGCACTCCCAGTTTGTTGCCGATGTCCATTTTTCTCTATGAGTTCATGGTGACCTAACCCTAACCCTAAGTGGAATTTTCTTCCAATGGGATTTTCCCATGCATTTTAGCACGAAACATAGATAGGGCAGCCTAGAAAAGTAAGTTCCCTCCTAACCATATCCAAGCACTCCCAGTTTGTTGCCGATGTCCATTTTTCTCTATGAGTTCATGGTGACCTAACCCTAACCCTAAGTGGAATTTTCCTCCAATGCGATTTTCCCATGCATTTTAGCAGGAAACATAGATAGCGCAGCCTAGAAAAGTAAGTTCCCTCCTAACCATATCCAAGCACTCCCAGTTTGTTGCCGATGTCCATTTTTCTCTATGAGTTCATGGTGACCTAACCCTAAGTGGAATTTTCCTCCAGTGGGATCTTCCCATGTATTTTAGCAGGAAACGTAGATACGGCAGCCTAGAAAAGTAAGTTCCCTCCTAACCATATCCAAGCACTCCCAGTTTGTTGCCGATGTCCATTTTTCTCTATGAGTTCATGGTGACCTAACCCTAACCCTAACTGGAATTTTCCTCCAATGGGATTTTCCCATGTATTTTAGCAGGAAACAAAGATAGGGCAGCCTAGAAAAGTAAGTTCCCTCCTAACCATATCCAAGCACTCCCAGTTTGTTGCCGATGTCCATTTTTCTCTATGAGTTCATGGTGACCTAACCCTAACCCTAAGTGGAATTTTCTTCCAATGGGATTTTCCCATGCATTTTAGCACGAAACATAGATAGGGCAGCCTAGAAAAGTAAGTTCCCTCCTAACCATATCCAAGCACTCCCAGTTTGTTGCCGATGTCCATTTTTCTCTATGAGTTCATGGTGACCTAACCCTAACCCTAAGTGGAATTTTCCTCCAATGCGATTTTCCCATGCATTTTAGCAGGAAACATAGATAGCGCAGCCTAGAAAAGTAAGTTCCCTCCTAACCATATCCAAGCACTCCCAGTTTGTTGCCGATGTCCATTTTTCTCTATGAGTTCATGGTGACCTAACCCTAACCCTAAGTGGAATTTTCCTCCAATGGGATTTTCCCATGAATTTTAGCACGAAACATAGATAGGGCAGCCTAGAAAAGTAAGTTCCCTCCTAACCATATCGAAGCACTCCCAGTTTGTTGCCGATGTCCATTTTTCTCTATGAGTTCATGGTGACCTAACCCTAACCCTAGGTGGAATTTTCCTCCAATGGGATCTTCCCATGTATTTTACCAGGAAACATAGATAGGGCAGCCTAGAAAAGTAAGTTCCCTCCTAACCATATCCAAGCACTCCCAGTTTGTTGCCGATGTCCATTTTTCTCTATGAGTTCATGGTGACCTAACCCTAACACTAAGTGGAATTTTCCTCCAATGGGATTTTCCCATGTATTTTAGCAGGAAACAAAGATAAGGCAGCCTAGAAATTTCCTTGCCCTCCTAATCATTACCAACCACTCCGAATTTATTGGCAATGTCCATGTTTCTCTCCATGTTCATGGTGACCTAACCCAAACGCTAAGTGGAATTTTCCTCCAATGGGATTTTCCCATGCATTTTAGCAGGAAACATAGATAGGGCAGCCTAGAAAAGTAAGTTCCCTCCTAACCATATCCAAGCACTCCCAGTTTGTTGCCGATGTGCATTTTTCTCTGTTAGTTCATGGTGACCTAACCCTAACCCTAAGTGGAATTTTCGTCCAATGGGATTTTCCCATGCATTTTAGCAGGAAACATAGATAGGGCAGCCTAGAAAAGTAAGTTCCCTCCTAACCATATCCAAGCACTCCCAGTTTGTTGCCGATGTCCATTTTTCTCTATGAGTTCATGGTGACCTAACCCTAAGCCTAAGTGGAATTTTCCTCCAATGGGATTTTCCCATGCATTTTAGCAGGAAACATAGATAGGGCAGCCTAGAAAAGTAAGTTCCCTCCTAACCATATCCAAGCACTCCCAGTTTGTTGCCGATGTCCATTTTTCTCTATGAGTTCATGGTGACCTAACCCTAAGCCTAAGTGGAATTTTCCTCCAATGGGATTTTCCCATGCATTTTAGCAGGAAACATAGATAGGGCAGCCTAGAAAAGTAAGTTCCCTCCTAACCATATCCAAGCACTCCCAGTTTGTTGCCGATGTCCATTTTTCTCTATGAGTTCATGGTGACCTAACCCTAACCCTAAGTGGAATTTTCCTCCAGTGGGATCTTCCCATGTATTTTAGCAGGAAACAAAGATAGGGCAGCCTAGAAAAGTAAGTTCCCTCCTAACCATATCCAAGCACTCCCAGTTTGTTGCCGATGTCCATTTTTCTCTTTGAGTTCATGGTGACCTAACCCTAACCCTAAATGGAATTTTCCTCCAATGCGATTTTCCCATGCATTTTAGCAGGAAACATAGATAGCGCAGCCTAGAAAAGTAAGTTCCCTCCTAACCATATCCAAGCACTCCCAGTTTGTTGCCGATGTCCATTTTTCTCTATGAGTTCATGGTGACCTAACCCTAAGCATAAGTGGAATTTTCCTCCAATGGGATTTTCCCATGTATTTTAGCAGGAAACAAAGATAGGGCAGCCTAGAAAAGTAAGTTCCCTCCTAACCATATCCAAGCACTCCCAGTTTGTTGCCGATGTCCATTTTTCTCTATGAGTTCATGGTGACCTAACCCTAACACTAAGTGGAATTTTCCTCCAATGGGATTTTCCCATGTGTTTTACATGGAAACATAGATAGGGAAGCCTAGAAAAGTAAGTGCCCTCCTAACCATATCCAAGCACTCCCAGTTTGTTGCTGATGTCCATTTTTCTCTATGAGTTCATGGTGACCTAACCCTAACCCTAAGTGGAATTTTCTTCCAATGGGATTTTCCCATGCATTTTAGCACGAAACATAGATAGGGCAGCCTAGAAAAGTAAGTTCCCTCCTAACCATATCCAAGCACTCCCAGTTTGTTGCCGATGTCCATTTTTCTCTATGAGTTCATGGTGACCTAACCCTAACCCTAAGTGGAATTTTCCTCCAATGGGATTTTCCCATGCATTTTAGCACGAAACATAGATAGGGCAGCCTAGAAAAGTAAGTTCCCTCCTAACCATATCGAAGCACTCCCAGTTTGTTGCCGATGTCCATTTTTCTCTATGAGTTCATGGTGACCTAACCCTAACCCTAGGTGGAATTTTCCTCCAATGGGATCTTCCCATGTATTTTACCAGGAAACATAGATAGGGCAGCCTAGAAAAGTAAGTTCCCTCCTAACCATATCCAAGCACTCCCAGTTTGTTGCCGATGTCCATTTTTCTCTATGAGTTCATGGTGACCTAACCCTAACACTAAGTGGAATTTTCCTCCAATGGGATTTTCCCATGTATTTTAGCAGGAAACAAAGATAAGGCAGCCTAGAAATTTCCTTGCCCTCCTATTCATTACCAACCACTCCGAATTTATTGGCAATGTCCATGTTTCTCTCCATGTTCATGGTGACCTAACCCAAACGCTAAGTGGAATTTTCCTCCAATGGGATTTTCCCATGCATTTTAGCAGGAAACATAGATAGGGCAGCCTAGAAAAGTAAGTTCCCTCCTAACCATATCCAAGCACTCCCAGTTTGTTGCCGATGTGCATTTTTCTCTGTTAGTTCATGGTGACCTAACCCTAACCCTAAGTGGAATTTTCGTCCAATGGGATTTTCCCATGCATTTTAGCAGGAAACATAGATAGGGCAGCCTAGAAAAGTAAGTTCCCTCCTAACCATATCCAAGCACTCCCAGTTTGTTGCCGATGTCCATTTTTCTCTATGAGTTCATGGTGACCTAACCCTAACCCTAGGTGGAATTTTCCTCCAATGGGATCTTCCGATGTATTTTAGCAGGAAACATAGATAGGGCAGCCTAGAAAAGTAAGTTCCCTCCTAACCATATCCAAGCACTCCCAGTTTGTTGCCGATGTCCATTTTTCTCTATGAGTTCATGGTGACCTAACCCTAACACTAAGTGGAATTTTCCTCCAATGGGATTTTCCCATGTATTTTAGCAGGAAACGTAGATAAGGCAGCCTAGAAATTTCCTTGCCCTCCTAATCATTCCCAACAACTCCGAATTTATTGGCAATGTCCATTTTTCTCTATTAGTTCATGGTGACCTAACCCTAACCCTAAGTGGAATTTTCCTCCAATGGGATCTTCCCATGCATTTTAGCAGGAAACATAGATAGGGCAGCCTAGAAAAGTAAGTTCCCTCCTAACCATATCCAAGCACTCCCAGTTTGTTGCCGATGTCCATTTTTCTCTATGAGTTCATGGTGACCTAACCCTAACCCAAGGTGAAATTTTCCTCCGATGGGATCTTCCCATGCATTTCAGCAGGAAACAAAGATAGGGCAGCCTAGAAAAGTAAGTTCCCTCCTAACCATATCCAAGCACTCCCAGTTTGTTGCCGATGTCCATTTTTCTCTATGAGTTCATGGTGACCTAACCCTAACCCTAAGTGGAATTTTCCTCCAATGCGATTTTCCCATGCATTTTAGCAGGAAACATAGATAGCGCAGCCTAGAAAAGTAAGTTCCCTCCTAACCATATCCAAGCACTCCCAGTTTGTTGCCGATGTCCATTTTTCTCTATGAGTTCATGGTGACCTAACCCTAACCCTAAGTGGAATTTTCCTCCAATGGGATTTTCCCATGCATTTTAGCACGAAACATAGATAGGGCAGCCTAGAAAAGTAAGTTCCCTCCTAACCATATCGAAGCACTCCCAGTTGGTTGCCGATGTCCATTTTTCTCTATGAGTTCATGGTGACCTAACCCTAACCCTAGGTGGAATTTTCCTCCAATGGGATCTTCCCATGTATTTTACCAGGAAACATAGATAGGGCAGCCTAGAAAAGTAAGTTCCCTCCTAACCATATCCAAGCACTCCCAGTTTGTTGCCGATGTCCATTTTTCTCTATGAGTTCATGGTGACCTAACCCTAACACTAAGTGGAATTTTCCTCCAATGGGATTTTCCCATGTATTTTAGCAGGAAACAAAGATAAGGCAGCCTAGAAATTTCCTTGCCCTCCTATTCATTACCAACCATTCCGAATTTATTGGCAATGTCCATGTTTCTCTCCATGTTCATGGTGAACTAACCCAAACGCTAAGTGGAATTTTCCTCCAATGGGATTTTCCCATGCATTTTAGCAGGAAACATAGATAGGGCAGCCTAGAAAAGTAAGTTCCCTCCTAACCATATCCAAGCACTCCCAGTTTGTTGCCGATGTGCATTTTTCTCTGTTAGTTCATGGTGACCTAACCCTAACCCTAAGTGGAATTTTCGTCCAATGGGATTTTCCCATGCATTTTAGCAGGAAACATAGATAGGGCAGCCTAGAAAAGTAAGTTCCCTCCTAACCATATCCAAGCACTCCCAGTTTGTTGCCGATGTCCATTTTTCTCTATGAGTTCATGGTGACCTAACCCTAACCCTAGGTGGAATTTTCCTCCAATGGGATCTTCCGATGTATTTTAGCAGGAAACGTAGATAGGGCAGCCTAGAAAAGTAAGTTCCCTCCTAACCATATCCAAGCACTCCCAGTTTGTTGCCAATGTCCATTTTTCTCTATGAGTTCATGGTGACCTAACCCTAACCCTAGGTGGAATTTTCCTCCAATGGGATTTTCCCACTTATTTTAGCAGGAAACATAGATACGGCAGCCTAGAAAAGTAAGTTCCCTCCTAACCATATCCAAGCACTCCCAGTTTGTTGCCGATGTCCATTTTTCTCTATGAGTTCATGGTGACCTAACCCTAACACTAAGTGGAATTTTCCTCCAATGGGATTTTCCCATGTATTTTAGCAGGAAACAAAGATAAGGCAGCCTAGAAATTTCCTTGCCCTCCTAATCATTCCCAACCACTCCGAATTTATTGGCAATGTCCATTTTTCTCTATTAGTTCATGGTGACCTAACCCTAACCCTAAGTGGAATTTTCCTCCAATGGGATCTTCCCATGCATTTTAGCAGGAAACATAGATAGGGCAGCCTAGAAAAGTAAGTTCCCTCCTAACCATATCCAAGCACTCCCAGTTTGTTGCCGATGTGCATTTTTCTCTGTTAGTTCATGGTGACCTAACCCTAACCCTAAGTGGAATTTTCGTCCAATGGGATTTTCCCATGCATTTTAGCAGGAAACATAGATAGGGCAGCCTAGAAAAGTAAGTTCCCTCCTAACCATATCCAAGCACTCCCAGTTTGTTGCCGATGTCCATTTTTCTCTATGAGTTCATGGTGACCTAACCCTAAGCCTAAGTGGAATTTTCCTCCAATGGGATTTTCCCATGCATTTTAGCAGGAAACATAGATAGGGCAGCCTAGAAAAGTAAGTTCCCTCCTAACCATATCCAAGCACTCCCAGTTTGTTGCCGATGTCCATTTTTCTCTATGAGTTCATGGTGACCTAACCCTAAGCCTAAGTGGAATTTTCCTCCAATGGGATTTTCCCATGCATTTTAGCAGGAAACATAGATAGGGCAGCCTAGAAAAGTAAGTTCCCTCCTAACCATATCCAAGCACTCCCAGTTTGTTGCCGATGTCCATTTTTCTCTATGAGTTCATGGTGACCTAACCCTAACCCTAAGTGGAATTTTCCTCCAGTGGGATCTTCCCATGTATTTTAGCAGGAAACAAAGATAGGGCAGCCTAGAAAAGTAAGTTCCCTCCTAACCATATCCAAGCACTCCCAGTTTGTTGCCGATGTCCATTTTTCTCTTTGAGTTCATGGTGACCTAACCCTAACCCTAAATGGAATTTTCCTCCAATGCGATTTTCCCATGCATTTTAGCAGGAAACATAGATAGCGCAGCCTAGAAAAGTAAGTTCCCTCCTAACCATATCCAAGCACTCCCAGTTTGTTGCCGATGTCCATTTTTCTCTATGAGTTCATGGTGACCTAACCCTAAGCATAAGTGGAATTTTCCTCCAATGGGATTTTCCCATGTATTTTAGCAGGAAACAAAGATAGGGCAGCCTAGAAAAGTAAGTTCCCTCCTAACCATATCCAAGCACTCCCAGTTTGTTGCCGATGTCCATTTTTCTCTATGAGTTCATGGTGACCTAACCCTAACACTAAGTGGAATTTTCCTCCAATGGGATTTTCCCATGTGTTTTACATGGAAACATAGATAGGGAAGCCTAGAAAAGTAAGTGCCCTCCTAACCATATCCAAGCACTCCCAGTTTGTTGCTGATGTCCATTTTTCTCTATGAGTTCATGGTGACCTAACCCTAACCCTAAGTGGAATTTTCTTCCAATGGGATTTTCCCATGCATTTTAGCACGAAACATAGATAGGGCAGCCTAGAAAAGTAAGTTCCCTCCTAACCATATCCAAGCACTCCCAGTTTGTTGCCGATGTCCATTTTTCTCTATGAGTTCATGGTGACCTAACCCTAACCCTAAGTGGAATTTTCCTCCAATGGGATTTTCCCATGCATTTTAGCACGAAACATAGATAGGGCAGCCTAGAAAAGTAAGTTCCCTCCTAACCATATCGAAGCACTCCCAGTTTGTTGCCGATGTCCATTTTTCTCTATGAGTTCATGGTGACCTAACCCTAACCCTAGGTGGAATTTTCCTCCAATGGGATCTTCCCATGTATTTTACCAGGAAACATAGATAGGGCAGCCTAGAAAAGTAAGTTCCCTCCTAACCATATCCAAGCACTCCCAGTTTGTTGCCGATGTCCATTTTTCTCTATGAGTTCATGGTGACCTAACCCTAACACTAAGTGGAATTTTCCTCCAATGGGATTTTCCCATGTATTTTAGCAGGAAACAAAGATAAGGCAGCCTAGAAATTTCCTTGCCCTCCTATTCATTACCAACCACTCCGAATTTATTGGCAATGTCCATGTTTCTCTCCATGTTCATGGTGACCTAACCCAAACGCTAAGTGGAATTTTCCTCCAATGGGATTTTCCCATGCATTTTAGCAGGAAACATAGATAGGGCAGCCTAGAAAAGTAAGTTCCCTCCTAACCATATCCAAGCACTCCCAGTTTGTTGCCGATGTGCATTTTTCTCTGTTAGTTCATGGTGACCTAACCCTAACCCTAAGTGGAATTTTCGTCCAATGGGATTTTCCCATGCATTTTAGCAGGAAACATAGATAGGGCAGCCTAGAAAAGTAAGTTCCCTCCTAACCATATCCAAGCACTCCCAGTTTGTTGCCGATGTCCATTTTTCTCTATGAGTTCATGGTGACCTAACCCTAACCCTAGGTGGAATTTTCCTCCAATGGGATCTTCCGATGTATTTTAGCAGGAAACGTAGATAGGGCAGCCTAGAAAAGTAAGTTCCCTCCTAACCATATCCAAGCACTCCCAGTTTGTTGCCGATGTCCATTTTTCTCTATGAGTTCATGGTGACCTAACCCTAACACTAAGTGGAATTTTCCTCCAATGGGATTTTCCCATGTATTTTAGCAGGAAACGTAGATAAGGCAGCCTAGAAATTTCCTTGCCCTCCTAATCATTCCCAACAACTCCGAATTTATTGGCAATGTCCATTTTTCTCTATTAGTTCATGGTGACCTAACCCTAACCCTAAGTGGAATTTTCCTCCAATGGGATCTTCCCATGCATTTTAGCAGGAAACATAGATAGGGCAGCCTAGAAAAGTAAGTTCCCTCCTAACCATATCCAAGCACTCCCAGTTTGTTGCCGATGTCCATTTTTCTCTATGAGTTCATGGTGACCTAACCCTAACCCAAGGTGAAATTTTCCTCCGATGGGATCTTCCCATGCATTTCAGCAGGAAACAAAGATAGGGCAGCCTAGAAAAGTAAGTTCCCTCCTAACCATATCCAAGCACTCCCAGTTTGTTGCCGATGTCCATTTTTCTCTATGAGTTCATGGTGACCTAACCCTAACCCTAAGTGGAATTTTCCTCCAATGCGATTTTCCCATGCATTTTAGCAGGAAACATAGATAGCGCAGCCTAGAAAAGTAAGTTCCCTCCTAACCATATCCAAGCACTCCCAGTTTG
This sequence comes from Bothrops alternatus, assembly GCA_034064705.1. Lineage (NCBI taxonomy): Eukaryota > Metazoa > Chordata > Lepidosauria > Squamata > Viperidae > Bothrops > Bothrops alternatus. The sequence goes on from JARGCV010000165.1 coordinate 3,003,386, forward strand.
TTGCCGATGTCCATTTTTCTCTATGAGTTCATGGTGACCTAACCCTAACCCTAAGTGGAATTTTCCTCCAATGGGATTTTCCCATGCATTTTAGCACGAAACATAGATAGGGCAGCCTAGAAAAGTAAGTTCCCTCCTAACCATATCGAAGCACTCCCAGTTGGTTGCCGATGTCCATTTTTCTCTATGAGTTCATGGTGACCTAACCCTAACCCTAGGTGGAATTTTCCTCCAATGGGATCTTCCCATGTATTTTACCAGGAAACATAGATAGGGCAGCCTAGAAAAGTAAGTTCCCTCCTAACCATATCCAAGCACTCCCAGTTTGTTGCCGATGTCCATTTTTCTCTATGAGTTCATGGTGACCTAACCCTAACACTAAGTGGAATTTTCCTCCAATGGGATTTTCCCATGTATTTTAGCAGGAAACAAAGATAAGGCAGCCTAGAAATTTCCTTGCCCTCCTATTCATTACCAACCATTCCGAATTTATTGGCAATGTCCATGTTTCTCTCCATGTTCATGGTGAACTAACCCAAACGCTAAGTGGAATTTTCCTCCAATGGGATTTTCCCATGCATTTTAGCAGGAAACATAGATAGGGCAGCCTAGAAAAGTAAGTTCCCTCCTAACCATATCCAAGCACTCCCAGTTTGTTGCCGATGTGCATTTTTCTCTGTTAGTTCATGGTGACCTAACCCTAACCCTAAGTGGAATTTTCGTCCAATGGGATTTTCCCATGCATTTTAGCAGGAAACATAGATAGGGCAGCCTAGAAAAGTAAGTTCCCTCCTAACCATATCCAAGCACTCCCAGTTTGTTGCCGATGTCCATTTTTCTCTATGAGTTCATGGTGACCTAACCCTAACCCTAGGTGGAATTTTCCTCCAATGGGATCTTCCGATGTATTTTAGCAGGAAACGTAGATAGGGCAGCCTAGAAAAGTAAGTTCCCTCCTAACCATATCCAAGCACTCCCAGTTTGTTGCCAATGTCCATTTTTCTCTATGAGTTCATGGTGACCTAACCCTAACCCTAGGTGGAATTTTCCTCCAATGGGATTTTCCCACTTATTTTAGCAGGAAACATAGATACGGCAGCCTAGAAAAGTAAGTTCCCTCCTAACCATATCCAAGCACTCCCAGTTTGTTGCCGATGTCCATTTTTCTCTATGAGTTCATGGTGACCTAACCCTAACACTAAGTGGAATTTTCCTCCAATGGGATTTTCCCATGTATTTTAGCAGGAAACAAAGATAAGGCAGCCTAGAAATTTCCTTGCCCTCCTAATCATTCCCAACCACTCCGAATTTATTGGCAATGTCCATTTTTCTCTATTAGTTCATGGTGACCTAACCCTAACCCTAAGTGGAATTTTCCTCCAATGGGATCTTCCCATGCATTTTAGCAGGAAACATAGATAGGGCAGCCTAGAAAAGTAAGTTCCCTCCTAACCATATCCAAGCACTCCCAGTTTGTTGCCGATGTCCATTTTTCTCTATGAGTTCATGGTGACCTAACCCTAACCCAAGGTGAAATTTTCCTCCGATGGGATCTTCCCATGCATTTCAGCAGGAAACAAAGATAGGGCAGCCTAGAAAAGTAAGTTCCCTCCTAACCATATCCAAGCACTCCCAGTTTGTTGCCGATGTCCATTTTTCTCTATGAGTTCATGGTGACCTAACCCTAAGCCTAAGTGGAATTTTCCTCCAATGGGATTTTCCCATGCATTTTAGCAGGAAACATAGATAGGGCAGCCTAGAAAAGTAAGTTCCCTCCTAACCATATCCAAGCACTCCCAGTTTGTTGCCGATGTCCATTTTTCTCTTTGAGTTCATGGTGACCTAACCCTAACCCTAAATGGAATTTTCCTCCAATGCAATTTTCCCATGCATTTTAGCAGGAAACATAGATAGCGCAGCCTAGAAAAGTAAGTTCCCTCCTAACCATATCCAAGCACTCCCAGTTTGTTGCCGATGTCCATTTTTCTCTATGAGTTCATGGTGACCTAACCCTAACCCTAGGTGGAATTTTCCTCCAATGGGATTTTCCCACTTATTTTAGCAGGAAACATAGATACGGCAGCCTAGAAAAGTAAGTTCCCTCCTAACCATATCCAAGCACTCCCAGTTTGTTGCCGATGTCCATTTTTCTCTATGAGTTCATGGTGACCTAACCCTAACACTAAGTGGAATTTTCCTCCAATGGGATTTTCCCATGTATTTTAGCAGGAAACAAAGATAAGGCAGCCTAGAAATTTCCTTGCCCTCCTAATCATTCCCAACCACTCCGAATTTATTGGCAATGTCCATTTTTCTCTATTAGTTCATGGTGACCTAACCCTAACCCTAAGTGGAATTTTCCTCCAATGGGATCTTCCCATGCATTTTAGCAGGAAACATAGATAGGGCAGCCTAGAAAAGTAAGTTCCCTCCTAACCATATCCAAGCACTCCCAGTTTGTTGCCGATGTCCATTTTTCTCTATGAGTTCATGGTGACCTAACCCTAACCCAAGGTGAAATTTTCCTCCGATGGGATCTTCCCATGCATTTCAGCAGGAAACAAAGATAGGGCAGCCTAGAAAAGTAAGTTCCCTCCTAACCATATCCAAGCACTCCCAGTTTGTTGCCGATGTCCATTTTTCTCTATGAGTTCATGGTGACCTAATCCTAAGCCTAAGTGGATTTTTCCTCCAATGGGATTTTCCCATGCATTTTAGCAGGAAACATAGATAGGGCAGCCTAGAAAAGTAAGTTCCCTCCTAACCATATCCAAGCACTCCCAGTTTGTTGCCGATGTCCATTTTTCTCTATGAGTTCATGGTGACCTAACCCTAAGCCTAAGTGGAATTTTCCTCCAATGGGATTTTCCCATGCATTTTAGCAGGAAACATAGATAGGGCAGCCTAGAAAAGTAAGTTCCCTCCTAACCATATCCAAGCACTCCCAGTTTGTTGCCGATGTCCATTTTTCTCTATGAGTTCATGGTGACCTAACCCTAAGCATAAGTGGAATTTTCCTCCAATGGGATTTTCCCATGCATTTTAGCAGGAAACATAGATAGGGCAGCCTAGAAAAGTAAGTTCCCTACTAACCATATCCAAGCACTCCCAGTTTGTTGCCGATGTCCATTTTTCTCTATGAGTTCATGGTGACCTAACCCTAAGCATAAGTGGAATTTTCCTCCAATGGGATTTTCCCATGCATTTTAGCAGGAAACATAGATAGGGCAGCCTAGAAAAGTAAGTTCCCTACTAACCATATCCAAGCACTCCCAGTTTGTTGCCGATGTCCATTTTTCTCTATGAGTTAATGGTGACCTAACCCTAACCCAAGGTGAAATTTTCTTCCAATGGGATCTTCCCATGTATTTTAGCAGGAAACAAAAATAGGGCAGCCTACAAAAGTAAGTTCCCTCCTAACCATATCCAAGCACTCCCAGTTTGTTGCCGATGTCCATTTTTCTCTATGAGTTCATGGTGACCTAACCCTAACCCTAAGTGGAATTTTCCTCCAGTGGGATCTTCCCATGTATTTTAGCAGGAAACAAAGATAGGGCAGCCTAGAAAAGTAAGTTCCCTCCTAACCATATCCAAGCACTCCCAGTTTGTTGCCGATGTCCATTTTTCTCTTTGAGTTCATGGTGACCTAACCCTAACCCTAAATGGAATTTTCCTCCAATGCGATTTTCCCATGCATTTTAGCAGGAAACATAGATAGCGCAGCCTAGAAAAGTAAGTTCCCTCCTAACCATATCCAAGCACTCCCAGTTTGTTGCCGATGTCCATTTTTCTCTATGAGTTCATGGTGACCTAACCCTAACCCTAGGTGGAATTTTCCTCCAATGGGATTTTCCCACTTATTTTAGCAGGAAACATAGATACGGCAGCCTAGAAAAGTAAGTTCCCTCCTAACCATATCCAAGCACTCCCAGTTTGTTGCCGATGTCCATTTTTCTCTATGAGTTCATGGTGACCTAACCCTAACACTAAGTGGAATTTTCCTCCAATGGGATTTTCCCATGTATTTTAGCAGGAAACAAAGATAAGGCAGCCTAGAAATTTCCTTGCCCTCCTAATCATTCCCAACCACTCCGAATTTATTGGCAATGTCCATTTTTCTCTATTAGTTCATGGTGACCTAACCCTAACCCTAAGTGGAATTTTCCTCCAATGGGATCTTCCCATGCATTTTAGCAGGAAACATAGATAGGGCAGCCTAGAAAAGTAAGTTCCCTCCTAACCATATCCAAGCACTCCCAGTTTGTTGCCGATGTCCATTTTTCTCTATGACCTCATGGTGACCTAACCCTAACCCAAGGTGAAATTTTCCTCCGATGGGATCTTCCCATGCATTTCAGCAGGAAACAAAGATAGGGCAGCCTAGAAAAGTAAGTTCCCTCCTAACCATATCCAAGCACTCCCAGTTTGTTGCCGATGTCCATTTTTCTCTATGAGTTCATGGTGACCTAACCCTAAGCCTAAGTGGAATTTTCCTCCAATGGGATTTTCCCATGCATTTTAGCAGGAAACATAGATAGGGCAGCCTAGAAAAGTAAGTTTCCTCCTAACCATATCCAAGCACTCCCAGTTTGTTGCCGATGTCCATTTTTCTCTATGAGTTCATGGTGACCTAACCCTAAGCATAAGTGGAATTTTCCTCCAATGGGATTTTCCCATGCATTTTAGCAGGAAACATAGATAGGGCAGCCTAGAAAAGTAAGTTCCCTACTAACCATATCCAAGCACTCCCAGTTTGTTGCCGATGTCCATTTTTCTCTATTAGTTCATGGTGACCTAACCCTAACCCAAGGTGAAATTTTCTTCCAATGGGATCTTCCCATGTATTTTAGCAGGAAACAAAGATAGGGCAGCCTACAAAAGTAAGTTCCCTCCTAACCATATCCAAGCACTCCCAGTTTGTTGCCGATGTCCATTTTTCTCTATGAGTTCATGGTGACCTAACCCTAACCCTAAGTGGAATTTTCCTCCAGTGGGATCTTCCCATGTATTTTAGCAGGAAACAAAGATAGGGCAGCCTAAAAAAGTAAGTTCCCTCCTAACCATATCCAAGCACTCCCAGTTTGTTGCCGATGTCCATTTTTCTCTTTGAGTTCATGGTGACCTAACCCTAACCCTAAATGGAATTTTCCTCCAATGCGATTTTCCCATGCATTTTAGCAGGAAACATAGATAGCGCAGCCTAGAAAAGTAAGTTCCCTCCTAACCATATCCAAGCACTCCCAGTTTGTTGCCGATGTCCATTTTTCTCTATGAGTTCATGGTGACCTAACCCTAAGCATAAGTGGAATTTTCCTCCAGTGGGATCTTCCCATGTATTTTAGCAGGAAACAAAGATAGGGCAGCCTAGAAAAGTAAGTTCCCTCCTAACCATATCCAAGCACTCCCAGTTTGTTGCCGATGTCCATTTTTCTCTATGAGTTCATGGTGACCTAACCCTAACCCTAAGTGGAATTTTCCTCCAGTGGGATCTTCCCATGTATTTTAGCAGGAAACAAAGATAGGGCAGCCTAGAAAAGTAAGTTCCCTCCTAACCATATCCAAGCACTCCCAGTTTGTTGCCGATGTCCATTTTTCTCTTTGAGTTCATGGTGACCTAACCCTAACCCTAAATGGAATTTTCCTCCAATGCGATTTTCCCATGCATTTTAGCAGGAAACATAGATAGCGCAGCCTAGAAAAGTAAGTTCCCTCCTAACCATATCCAAGCACTCCCAGTTTGTTGCCGATGTCCATTTTTCTCTATGAGTTCATGGTGACCTAACCCTAACCCTAGGTGGAATTTTCCTCCAATGGGATTTTCCCACTTATTTTAGCAGGAAACATAGATACGGCAGCCTAGAAAAGTAAGTTCCCTCCTAACCATATCCAAGCACTCCCAGTTTGTTGCCGATGTCCATTTTTCTCTATGAGTTCATGGTGACCTAACCCTAACACTAAGTGGAATTTTCCTCCAATGGGATTTTCCCATGTATTTTAGCAGGAAACAAAGATAAGGCAGCCTAGAAATTTCCTTGCCCTCCTAATCATTCCCAACCACTCCGAATTTATTGGCAATGTCCATTTTTCTCTATTAGTTCATGGTGACCTAACCCTAACCCTAAGTGGAATTTTCCTCCAATGGGATCTTCCCATGCATTTTAGCAGGAAACATAGATAGGGCAGCCTAGAAAAGTAAGTTCCCTCCTAACCATATCCAAGCACTCCCAGTTTGTTGCCGATGTCCATTTTTCTCTATGAGTTCATGGTGACCTAACCCTAACCCAAGGTGAAATTTTCCTCCGATGGGATCTTCCCATGCATTTCAGCAGGAAACAAAGATAGGGCAGCCTAGAAAAGTAAGTTCCCTCCTAACCATATCCAAGCACTCCCAGTTTGTTGCCGATGTCCATTTTTCTCTATGAGTTCATGGTGACCTAACCCTAAGCCTAAGTGGAATTTTCCTCCAATGGGATTTTCCCATGCATTTTAGCAGGAAACATAGATAGGGCAGCCTAGAAAAGTAAGTTCCCTCCTAACCATATCCAAGCACTCCCAGTTTGTTGCCGATGTCCATTTTTCTCTATGAGTTCATGGTGACCTAACCCTAAGCCTAAGTGGAATTTTCCTCCAATGGGATTTTCCCATGCATTTTAGCAGGAAACGTAGATAGGGCAGCCTAGAAAAGTAAGTTCCCTCCTAACCATATCCAAGCACTCCCAGTTTGTTGCCGATGTCCATTTTTCTCTATGAGTTCATGGTGACCTAACCCTAAGCATAAGTGGAATTTTCCTCCAATGGGATTTTCCCATGCATTTTAGCAGGAAACATAGATAGGGCAGCCTAGAAAAGTAAGTTCCCTACTAACCATATCCAAGCACTCCCAGTTTGTTGCCGATGTCCATTTTTCTCTATGAGTTCATGGTGACCTAACCCTAACCCAAGGTGAAATTTTCTTCCAATTGGATCTTCCCATGTATTTTAGCAGGAAACAAAGATAGGGCAGCCTACAAAAGTAAGTTCCCTCCTAACCATATCCAAGCACTCCCAGTTTGTTGCCGATGTCAATTTTTCTCTATGAGTTCATGGTGACCTAACCCTAACCCTAAGTGGAATTTTCCTCCAATGCGATTTTCCCATACATTTTAGCAGGAAACATAGATAGCGCAGCCTAGAAAAGTAAGTTCCCTCCTAACCATATCCAAGCACTCCCAGTTTGTTGCCGATGTCCATTTTTCTCTATGAGTTCATGGTGACCTAACCCTAAGCATAAGTGGAATTTTCCTCCAATGGGATTTTCCCATGTATTTTAGCAGGAAACAAAGATAGGGCAGCCTAGAAAAGTAAGTTCCCTCCTAACCATATCCAAGCACTCCCAGTTTGTTGCCGATGTCCATTTTTCTCTATGAGTTCATGGTGACCTAACCCTAACACTAAGTGGAATTTTCCTCCAATGGGATTTTCCCATGTATTTTACATGGAAACATAGATAGGGAAGCCTAGAAAAGTAAGTGCCCTCCTAACCATATCCAAGCACTCCCAGTTTGTTGCCGATGTCCATTTTTCTCTATGAGTTCATGGTGACCTAACCCTAACACTAAGTGGAATTTTCCTCCAATGGGATTTTCCCATGTATTTTACATGGAAAAATACATAGGGAAGCCTAGAAAAGTAAGTGCCCTCCTAACCATATCCAAGCACTCCCAGTTTGTTGCCGATGTCCATTTTTCTCTATGAGTTCATGGTGACCTAACCCTAACCCTAGGTGGAATTTTCCTCCAATGGGATTTTCCCACTTATTTTAGAAGAAACATAGATACGGCAGCCTAGAAAAGTAAGTTCCCTCCTAACCATATCCAAGCACTCCCAGTTTGTTGCCGATGTCCATTTTTCTCTATGAGTTCATGGTGACCTAACCCTAACACTAAGTGGAATTTTCCTCCAATGGGATTTTCCCATGTATTTTAGCAGGAAACAAAGATAAGGCAGCCTAGAAATTTCCTTGCCCTCCTAATCATTCCCAACCACTCCGAATTTATTGGCAATGTCCATTTTTCTCTATTAGTTCATGGTGACATAACCCTAACCCTAAGTGGAATTTTCCTCCAATGGGATCTTCCCATGCATTTTAGCAGGAAACATAGATAGGGCAGCCTAGAAAAGTAAGTTCCCTCCTAACCATATCCAAGCACTCCCAGTTTGTTGCCGATGTCCATTTTTCTCTATGAGTTCATGGTGACCTAACCCTAACCCAAGGTGAAATTTTCCTCCGATGGGATCTTCCCATGCATTTCAGCAGGAAACAAAGATAGGGCAGCCTAGAAAAGTAAGTTCCCTCCTAACCATATCCAAGCACTCCCAGTTTGTTGCCGATGTCCATTTTTCTCTATGAGTTCATGGTGACCTAACCCTAAGCCTAAGTGGAATTTTCCTCCAATGGGATTTTCCCATGCATTTTAGCAGGAAACATAGATAGGGCAGCCTAGAAAAGTAAGTTCCCTCCTAACCATATCCAAGCACTCCCAGTTTGTTGCCGATGTCCATTTTTCTCTATGAGTTCATGGTGACCTAACCCTAAGCCTAAGTGGAATTTTCCTCCAATGGGATTTTCCCATGCATTTTAGCAGGAAACATAGATAGGGCAGCCTAGAAAAGTAAGTTCCCTCCTAACCATATCCAAGCACTCCCAGTTTGTTGCCGATGTCCATTTTTCTCTATGAGTTCATGGTGACCTAACCCTAAGCATAAGTGGAATTTTCCTCCAATGGGATTTTCCCATGCATTTTAGCAGGAAACATAGATAGGGCAGCCTAGAAAAGTAAGTTCCCTACTAACCATATCCAAGCACTCCCAGTTTGTTGCCGATGTCCATTTTTCTCTATGAGTTCATGGTGACCTAACCCTAACACTAAGTGGAATTTTCCTCCAATGGGATTTTCCCATGTATTTTACATGGAAACATAGATAGGGAAGCCTAGAAAAGTAAGTGCCCTCCTAACCATATCCAAGCACTCCCAGTTTGTTGCCGATGTCCATTTTTCTCTATGAGTTCATGGTGACCTAACCCTAACACTAAGTGGAATTTTCCTCCAATGGGATTTTCCCATGTATTTTACATGGAAACATACATAGGGAAGCCTAGAAAAGTAAGTGCCCTCCTAACCATATCCAAGCACTCCCAGTTTGTTGCTGATGTCCATTTTTCTCTATGAGTTCATGGTGACCTAACCCTAGGTGGAATTTTCCTCCAATGGGACCTTCCCATGTATTTTACCAGGAAACATAGATACGGCAGCCTAGAAAAGTAAGTTCCCTCCTAACCATATCCAAGCATTCCCAGTTTGTTGCCGATGTCCATTTTTCTCTATGAGTTCATGGTGACCTAACCCCAAGGGGAATTTTCCTCCAATGGGATTTTCCCATGTATTTTAGAAGAAAACATAGATACCGCAGCCTAGAAAAGTAAGTTCCCTCCTAACCATATCCAAGCACTCCCAGTTTGTTGCCGATGTCCATTTTTCTCTGTTAGTTCATGGTGACCTAACCCTAACCCTAAGTGGAATTTTCGTCCAATGGGATTTTCCCATGCATTTTAGCAGGAAACATAGATAGGGCAGCGTAGAAAAGTAAGTTCCCTCCTAACCATATCCAAGCACTCCCAGTTTGTTGCCGATGTCCATTTTTCTCTATGAGTTCATGGTGACCTAACCCTAAGCATAAGTGGAATTTTCCTCCAATGGGATTTTCCCATGCATTTTAGCAGGAAAAATAGATAGGGCAGCCTAGAAAAGTAAGTTCCCTCCTAACCATATCCAAGCACTCCAAGTTTGTTGCCGATGTCCATTTTTCTCTATGAGTTCATGGTGACCTAACCCTAACCCAAGGTGAAATTTTCTTCCAATGGGATCTTCCCATGTATTTTAGCAGGAAACAAAGATAGGGCAGCCTAGAAAAGTAAGTTCCCTCCTAACCATATCCAAGCACTCCCAGTTTGTTGCCGATGTCCATTTTTCTCTATGAGTTCATGGTGACCTAACCCTAACACTAAGTGGAATTTTCCTCCAATGGGATTTTCCCAAGTATTTTACATGGAAACATACATAGGGAAGCCTAGAAAAGTAAGTGCCCTCCTAACCATATCCAAGCACTCCCAGTTTGTTGCCGATGTCCATTTTTCTCTATGAGTTCATGGTGACCTAACCCTAAGCCTAAGTGGAATTTTCCTCCAATGGGATTTTCCCATGCATTTTAGCAGGAAACATAGATAGGGCAGCCTAGAAAAGTAAGTTCCCTCCTAACCATATCCAAGCACTCCCAGTTTGTTGCCGATGTCCATTTTTCTCTATGAGTTCATGGTGACCTAACCCTAAGCATAAGTGGAATTTTCCTCCAATGGGATTTTCCCATGCATTTTAGCAGGAAACATAGATAGGGCAGCCTAGAAAAGTAAGTTCCCTACTAACCATATCCAAGCACTCCCAGTTTGTTGCCGATGTCCATTTTTCTCTATGAGTTCATGGTGACCTAACCCTAACACTAAGTGGAATTTTCCTCCAATGGGATTTTCCCATGTATTTTACATGGAAACATAGATAGGGAAGCCTAGAAAAGTAAGTGCCCTCCTAACCATATCCAAGCACTCCAAGTTTGTTGCCGATGTCCATTTTTCTCTATGAGTTCATGGTGACCTAACCCTAACCCAAGGTGAAATTTTCTTCCAATGGGATCTTCCCATGTATTTTAGCAGGAAACAAAGATAGGGCAGCCTAGAAAAGTAAGTTCCCTCCTAACCATATCCAAGCACTCCCAGTTTGTTGCCGATGTCCATTTTTCTCTATGAGTTCATGGTGACCTAACCCTAACACTAAGTGGAATTTTCCTCCAATGGGATTTTCCCAAGTATTTTACATGGAAACATACATAGGGAAGCCTAGAAAAGTAAGTGCCCTCCTAACCATATCCAAGCACTCCCAGTTTGTTGCTGATGTCCATTTTTCTCTATGAGTTCATGGTGACCTAACCCTAGGTGGAATTTTCCTCCAATGGGACCTTCCCATGTATTTTACCAGGAAACATAGATACGGCAGCCTAGAAAAGTAAGTTCCCTCCTAACCATATCCAAGCATTCCCAGTTTGTTGCCGATGTCCATTTTTCTCTATGAGTTCATGGTGACCTAACCCCAAGGGGAATTTTCCTCCAATGGGATTTTCCCATGTATTTTAGAAGAAAACATAGATACCGCAGCCTAGAAAAGTAAGTTCCCTCCTAACCATATCCAAGCACTCCCAGTTTGTTGCCGATGTCCATTTTTCTCTGTTAGTTCATGGTGACCTAACCCTAACCCTAAGTGGAATTTTCGTCCAATGGGATTTTCCCATGCATTTTAGCAGGAAACATAGATAGGGCAGCGTAGAAAAGTAAGTTCCCTCCTAACCATATCCAAGCACTCCCAGTTTGTTGCCGATGTCCATTTTTCTCTATGAGTTCATGGTGACCTAACCCTAAGCATAAGTGGAATTTTCCTCCAATGGGATTTTCCCATGCATTTTAGCAGGAAAAATAGATAGGGCAGCCTAGAAAAGTAAGTTCCCTCCTAACCATATCCAAGCACTCCTAGTTTGTTGCCGATGTCCATTTTTCTCTATGAGTTCATGGTGACCTAACCCTAACCCAAGGTGAAATTTTCTTCCAATGGGATCTTCCCATGTATTTTAGCAGGAAACAAAGATAGGGCAGCCTAGAAAAGTAAGTTCCCTCCTAACCATATCCAAGCACTCCCAGTTTGTTGCCGATGTCCATTTTTCTCTATGAGTTCATGGTGACCTAACCCTAACACTAAGTGGAATTTTCCTCCAATGGGATTTTCCCATGTATTTTACATGGAAACATACATAGGGAAGCCTAGAAAAGTAAGTGCCCTCCTAACCATATCCAAGCACTCCCAGTTTGTTGCTGATGTCCATTTTTCTCTATGAGTTCATGGTGACCTAACCCTAGGTGGAATTTTCCTCCAATGGGACCTTCCCATGTATTTTACCAGGAAACATAGATACGGCAGCCTAGAAAAGTAAGTTCCCTCCTAACCATATCCAAGCATTCCCAGTTTGTTGCCGATGTCCATTTTTCTCTATGAGTTCATGGTGACCTAACCCCAAGGGGAATTTTCCTCCAATGGGATTTTCCCATGTATTTTAGAAGAAAACATAGATACCGCAGCCTAGAAAAGTAAGTTCCCTCCTAAACATATCCAAGCACTCCCAGTTTGTTGCCGATGTCCATTTTTCTCTGTTAGTTCATGGTGACCTAACCCTAACCCTAAGTGGAATTTTCGTCCAATGGGATTTTCCCATGCATTTTAGCAGGAAACATAGATAGGGCAGCCTAGAAAAGTAAGTTCCCTCCTAACCATATCCAAGCACTTCCAGTTTGTTGCCGATGTCCATTTTTCTCTATGAGTTCATGGTGACCTAACCCTAACCCTAAGTGGAATTTTCCTCCAATGGGATTTTCCCATGCATTTTAGCAGGAAACATAGATAGGGCAGCGTAGAAAAGTAAGTTCCCTCCTAACCATATCCAAGCACTCCCAGTTTGTTGCCGATGTCCATTTTTCTCTATGAGTTCATGGTGACCTAACCCTAAGCATAAGTGGAATTTTCCTCCAATGGGATTTTCCCATGCATTTTAGCAGGAAACATAGATAGGGCAGCCTAGAAAAGTAAGTTCCCTCCTAACCATATCCAAGCACTCCCAGTTTGTTGCCGATGTCCATTTTTCTCTATGAGTTCATGGTGACCTAACCCTAACCCAAGGTGAAATTTTCTTCCAATGGGATCTTCCCATGTATTTTAGCAGGAAACAAAGATAGGGCAGCCTAGAAAAGTAAGTTCCCTCCTAACCATATCCAAGCACTCCCAGTTTGTTGCGGATGTCCATTTTTCTCTATGAGTTCATGGTGACCTAACCCTAACCCTAAATGGAATTTCCCTCCAATGCGATTTTCCCATGCATTTTAGCAGGAAACATAGATAGCGCAGCCTAGAAAAGTAAGTTCCCTCCTAACCATATCCAAGCACTCCCAGTTTGTTGCCGATGTCCATTTTTCTCTATGAGTTCATGGTGACCTAACCCTAACCCTAAGTGGAATTTTCCTCCAATGAGATTTTCCCATGCATTTTAGCACGAAACATAGATAGGGCAGCCTAGAAAAGTAAGTTCCCTCCTAACCATATCCAAGCACTCCCAGTTTGTTGCCGATGTCCATTTTTCTCTATGAGTTCATGGTGACCTAACCCTAGGTGGAATTTTCCTCCAATGGGACCTTCCCATGTATTTTACCAGGAAACATAGATAGGGCAGCCTAGAAAAGTAAGTTCCCTCCTAACCATATCCAAGCACTCCCAGTTTGTTGCCGATGTCCATTTTTCTCTATGAGTTCATGGTGACCTAACCCTAAGTGTAATTTTCCTCCAATGGGATTTTCCCATGTATTTTAGAAGAAAACATAGATACCGCAGCCTAGAAAAGTAAGTTCCCTCCTAACCATATCCAAGCACTCCCAGTTTGTTGCCGATGTCCATTTTTCTCTATGAGTTCATGGTGACCTAACCCTAAGGGGAATTTTCCTCCAATGGGATTTTCCCATGTATTTTAGAAGAAAACATAGATACCGCAGCCTAGAAAAGTAAGTTCCCTCCTAACCATATCCAAGCACTCCCAGTTTGTTGCCGATGTCCATTTTTCTCTGTTAGTTCATGGTGACCTAACCCTAACCCTAAGTGGAATTTTCGTCCAATGGGATTTTCCCATGCATTTAAGCAGGAAAAATAGATAGGGCAGCCTAGAAAAGTAAGTTCCCTCCTAACCATATCCAAGCACTCCCAGTTTGTTGCCGATGTCCATTTTTCTCTATGAGTTCATGGTGACCTAACCCTAACCCTAGGTGGAATTTTCCTCCAATGGGATCTTCCGATGTATTTTAGCAGGAAACGTAGATAGGGCAGCCTAGAAAAGTAAGTTCCCTCCTAACCATATCCAAGCACTCCCAGTTTGTTGCCGATGTCCATTTTTCTCTATGAGTTCATGGTGACCTAACCCTAACCCTAGGTGGAATTTTCCTCCAATGGGATTTTCCCACTTATTTTAGCAGGAAACATAGATACGGCAGCCTAGAAAAGTAAGTTCCCTCCTAACCATATCCAAGCACTCCCAGTTTGTTGCCGATGTCCATTTTTCTCTATGAGTTCATGGTGACCTAACCCTAACACTAAGTGGAATTTTCCTCCAATGGGATTTTCCCATGTATTTTAGCAGGAAACAAAGATAAGGCAGCCTAGAAATTTCCTTTCCCTCCTAATCATTCCCAACCACTCCGAATTTATTGGCAATGTCCATTTTTCTCTATTAGTTCATGGTGACCTAACCCTAACCCTAAGTGGAATTTTCCTCCAATGGGATCTTCCCATGCATTTTAGCAGGAAACAAAGATAAGGCAGCCTAGAAATTTCCTTGCCCTCCTAATCATTCCCAACCACTCCGAATTTATTGGCAATGTCCATTTTTCTCTATTAGTTCATGGTGACCTAACCCTAACCCTAAGTGGAATTTTCGTCCAATGGGATTTTCCCATGCATTTTAGCAGGAAACATAGATAGGGCAGCCTAGAAAAGTAAGTTCCCTCCTAACCATATCCAAGCACTCCCAGTTTGTTGCCGATGTCCATTTTTCTCTATGAGTTCATGGTGACCTAACCCTAACCCAAGGTGAAATTTTCCTCCGATGGGATCTTCCCATGCATTTTAGCAGGAAACAAAGATAGGGCAGCCTAGAAAAGTAAGTTCCCTCCTAACCATATCCAAGCACTCCCAGTTTGTTGCCGATGTCCATTTTTCTCTATGAGTTCATGGTGACCTAACCCTAAGCCTAAGTGGAATTTTCCTCCAATGGGATTTTCCCATGCATTTTAGCAGGAAACATAGATAGGGCAGCCTAGAAAAGTAAGTTCCCTCCTAACCATATCCAAGCACTCCCAGTTTGTTGCCGATGTCCATTTTTCTCTATGAGTTCATGGTGACCTAACCCTAAGCCTAAGTGGAATTTTCCTCCAATGGGATTTTCCCATGCATTTTAGCAGGAAACAAAGATAGGGCAGCCTAGAAAAGTAAGTTCCCTCCTAACCATATCCAAGCACTCCCAGTTTGTTGCCGATGTCCATTTTTCTCTATGAGTTCATGGTGACCTAACCCTAAGCCTAAGTGGAATTTTCCTCCAATGGGATTTTCCCATGCATTTTAGCAGGAAACATAGATAGGGCAGCCTAGAAAAGTAAGTTCCCTCCTAACCATATCCAAGCACTCCCAGTTTGTTGCCGATGTCCATTTTTCTCTATGAGTTCATGGTGACCTAACCCTAAGCCTAAGTGGAATTTTCCTCCAATGGGATTTTCCCATGCATTTTAGCAGGAAACATAGATAGGGCAGCCTAGAAAAGTAAGTTCCCTCCTAACCATATCCAAGCACTCCCAGTTTGTTGCCGATGTCCATTTTTCTCTATGAGTTCATGGTGACCTAACCCTAAGCATAAGTGGAATTTTCCTCCAATGGGATTTTCCCATGCATTTTAGCAGGAAACATAGATAGGGCAGCCTAGAAAAGTAAGTTCCCTCCTAACCGTATCCAAGCACTCCCAGTTTGTTGCCGATGTCCATTTTTCTCTATGAGTTCATGGTGACCTAACCCTAACACTAAGTGGAATTTTCCTCCAATGGGATTTTCCCATGTATTTTACATGGAAACATAGATAGGGAAGCCTAGAAAAGTAAGTGCCCTCCTAACCATATCCAAGCACTCCCAGTTTGTTGCTGATGTCCATTTTTCTCTATGAGTTCATGGTGACCTAACCCTAGGTGGAATTTTCCTCCAATGGGACCTTCCCATGTATTTTACCAGGAAACATAGATAGGGCAGCCTAG
Source organism: Bothrops alternatus (assembly GCA_034064705.1). Lineage (NCBI taxonomy): Eukaryota > Metazoa > Chordata > Lepidosauria > Squamata > Viperidae > Bothrops > Bothrops alternatus. The sequence continues at coordinate 3,019,353 of JARGCV010000165.1, forward strand.
AAAAGTAAGTTCCCTCCTAACCATATCCAAGCACTCCCAGTTTGTTGCCGATGTCCATTTTTCTCTATGAGTTCATGGTGACCTAACCCTAAGTGTAATTTTCCTCCAATGGGATTTTCCCATGTATTTTAGAAGAAAACATAGATACCGCAGCCTAGAAAAGTAAGTTCCCTCCTAACCATATCCAAGCACTCCCAGTTTGTTGCCGATGTCCATTTTTCTCTATGAGTTCATGGTGACCTAACCCTAAGGGGAATTTTCCTCCAATGGGATTTTCCCATGTATTTTAGAAGAAAACATAGATACCGCAGCCTAGAAAAGTAAGTTCCCTCCTAACCATATCCAAGCACTCCCAGTTTGTTGCCGATGTCCATTTTTCTCTGTTAGTTCATGGTGACCTAACCCTAACACTAAGTGGAATTTTCGTCCAATGGGATTTTCCCATGCATTTTAGCAGGAAAAATAGATAGGGCAGCCTAGAAAAGTAAGTTCCCTCCTAACCGTATCCAAGCACTCCCAGTTTGTTGCCGATGTCCATTTTTCTCTATGAGTTCATGGTGACCTAACCCTAACACTAAGTGGAATTTTCCTCCAATGGGATTTTCCCATGTATTTTACATGGAAACATAGATAGGGAAGCCTAGAAAAGTAAGTGCCCTCCTAACCATATCCAAGCACTCCCAGTTTGTTGCTGATGTCCATTTTTCTCTATGAGTTCATGGTGACCTAACCCTAGGTGGAATTTTCCTCCAATGGGACCTTCCCATGTATTTTACCAGGAAACATAGATAGGGCAGCCTAGAAAAGTAAGTTCCCTCCTAACCATATCCAAGCACTCCCAGTTTGTTGCCGATGTCCATTTTTCTCTATGAGTTCATGGTGACCTAACCCTAAGTGTAATTTTCCTCCAATGGGATTTTCCCATGTATTTTAGAAGAAAACATAGATACCGCAGCCTAGAAAAGTAAGTTCCCTCCTAACCATATCCAAGCACTCCCAGTTTGTTGCCGATGTCCATTTTTCTCTATGAGTTCATGGTGACCTAACCCTAAGGGGAATTTTCCTCCAATGGGATTTTCCCATGTATTTTAGAAGAAAACATAGATACCGCAGCCTAGAAAATTAAGTTCCCTCCTAACCATATCCAAGCACTCCCAGTTTGTTGCCGATGTCCATTTTTCTCTGTTAGTTCATGGTGACCTAACCCTAACACTAAGTGGAATTTTCGTCCAATGGGATTTTCCCATGCATTTTAGCAGGAAAAATAGATAGGGCAGCCTAGAAAAGTAAGTTCCCTCCTAACCATATCCAAGCACTCCCAGTTTGTTGCCGATGTCCATTTTTCTCTATGAGTTCATGGTGACCTAACCCTAACCCTAGGTGGAATTTTCCTCCAATGGGATCTTCCGATGTATTTTAGCAGGAAACGTAGATAGGGCAGCCTAGAAAAGTAAGTTCCCTCCTAACCATATCCAAGCACTCCCAGTTTGTTGCCGATGTCCATTTTTCTCTATGAGTTCATGGTGACCTAACCCTAAGCATAAGTGGAATTTTCCTCCAATGGGATTTTCCCATGCATTTTAGCAGGAAACATAGATAGGGCAGCCTAGAAAAGTAAGTTCCCTCCTAACCGTATCCAAGCACTCCCAGTTTGTTGCCGATGTCCATTTTTCTCTATGAGTTCATGGTGACCTAACCCTAACACTAAGTGGAATTTTCCTCCAATGGGATTTTCCCATGTATTTTACATGGAAACATAGATAGGGAAGCCTAGAAAAGTAAGTGCCCTCCTAACCATATCCAAGCACTCCCAGTTTGTTGCTGATGTCCATTTTTCTCTATGAGTTCATGGTGACCTAACCCTAGGTGGAATTTTCCTCCAATGGGACCTTCCCATGTATTTTACCAGGAAACATAGATAGGGCAGCCTAGAAAAGTAAGTTCCCTCCTAACCATATCCAAGCACTCCCAGTTTGTTGCCGATGTCCATTTTTCTCTATGAGTTCATGGTGACCTAACCCTAAGTGTAATTTTCCTCCAATGGGATTTTCCCATGTATTTTAGAAGAAAACATAGATACCGCAGCCTAGAAAAGTAAGTTCCCTCCTAACCATATCCAAGCACTCCCAGTTTGTTGCCGATGTCCATTTTTCTCTATGAGTTCATGGTGACCTAACCCTAAGGGGAATTTTCCTCCAATGGGATTTTCCCATGTATTTTAGAAGAAAACATAGATACCGCAGCCTAGAAAAGTAAGTTCCCTCCTAACCATATCCAAGCACTCCCAGTTTGTTGCCGATGTCCATTTTTCTCTGTTAGTTCATGGTGACCTAACCCTAACACTAAGTGGAATTTTCGTCCAATGGGATTTTCCCATGCATTTTAGCAGGAAAAATAGATAGGGCAGCCTAGAAAAGTAAGTTCCCTCCTAACCATATCCAAGCACTCCCAGTTTGTTGCCGATGTCCATTTTTCTCTATGAGTTCATGGTGACCTAACCCTAACCCTAGGTGGAATTTTCCTCCAATGGGATCTTCCGATGTATTTTAGCAGGAAACGTAGATAGGGCAGCCTAGAAAAGTAAGTTCCCTCCTAACCATATCCAAGCACTCCCAGTTTGTTGCCGATGTCCATTTTTCTCTATGAGTTCATGGTGACCTAACCCTAACCCTAGGTGGAATTTTCCTCCAATGGGATTTTCCCACTTATTTTAGCAGGAAACATAGATACGGCAGCCTAGAAAAGTAAGTTCCCTCCTAACCATATCCAAGCACTCCCAGTTTGTTGCCGATGTCCATTTTTCTCTATGAGTTCATGGTGACCTAACCCTAACACTAAGTGGAATTTTCCTCCAATGGGATTTTCCCATGTATTTTAGCAGGAAACAAAGATAAGGCAGCCTAGAAATTTCCTTTCCCTCCTAATCATTCCCAACCACTCCGAATTTATTGGCAATGTCCATTTTTCTCTATTAGTTCATGGTGACCTAACCCTACCCCTAAGTGGAATTTTCCTCCAATGGGATCTTCCCATGCATTTTAGCAGGAAACAAAGATAAGGCAGCCTAGAAATTTCCTTGCCCTCCTAATCATTCCCAACCACTCCGAATTTATTGGCAATGTCCATTTTTCTCTATTAGTTCATGGTGACCTAACCCTAACCCTAAGTGGAATTTTCGTCCAATGGGATTTTCCCATGCATTTTAGCAGGAAACATAGATAGGGCAGCCTAGAAAAGTAAGTTCCCTCCTAACCATATCCAAGCACTCCCAGTTTGTTGCCGATGTCCATTTTTCTCTATGAGTTCATGGTGACCTAACCCTAAGTGGAATTTTCCTCCAGTGGGATCTTCCCATGTATTTTAGCACGAAACGTAGATAGGGCAGCCTAGAAAAGTAAGTTCCCTCCTAACCTTATCCAAGCACTCCCAGTTTGTTGCCGATGTCCATTTTTCTCTATGAGTTCATGGTGACCTAACCCTAACCCAAGGTGAAATTTTCTTCCAATGGGATCTTCCCATGTATTTTAGCAGGAAACAAAGATAGGGCAGCCTAGAAAAGTAAGTTCCCTCCTAACGATATCCAAGCACTCCCAGTTTGTTGCCGATGTCCATTTTTCTCTATGAGTTCATGGTGACCTAACCCTAACCCTAAGTGGAATTTTCCTCCAGTGGGATCTTCCCATGTATTTTAGCAGGAAACAAAGATAGGGCAGCCTAGAAAAGTAAGTTCCCTCCTAACCATATCCAAGCACTCCCAGTTTGTTGCCGATGTCCATTTTTCTCTATGAGTTCATGCTGACTTAACCCTAACCCTAAATGGAATTTTCCTCCAATGCGATTTTCCCATGCATTTTAGCAGGAAACATAGATAGCGCAGCCTAGAAAAGTAAGTTCCCTCCTAACCATATCCAAGCACTCCCAGTTTGTTGCCGATGTCCATTTTTCTCTATGAGTTCATGGTGACCTAACCCTAGGTGGAATTTTCCTCCAATGGGACCTTCCCATGTATTTTACCAGGAAACATAGATACGGCAGCCTAGAAAAGTAAGTTCCCTCCTAACCATATCCAAGCACTCCCAGTTTGTTGCCGATGTCCATTTTTCTCTATGAGTTCATGGTGACCTAACCGTAAGGGGAATTTTTCTCCAATGGGATTTTCCCATGTATTTTATAAGAAAACAAAGATAGGGCAGCCTAGAAAAGTAAGTTCCCTCCTAACGATATCCAAGCACTCCCAGTTTGTTGCCGATGTCCATTTTTCTCTATGAGTTCATGGTGACCTAACCCTAACACTAAGTGGAATTTTCCTCCAATGGGATTTTCCCATGTATTTTAGCAGGAAACAAAGATAAGGCAGCCTAGAAATTTCCTTGCCCTCCTAATCATTCCCAACCACTCCGAATTTATTGGCAATGTCCATGTTTCTCTCCATGTTCATGGTGACCTAACGCAAACGCTAAGTGGAATTTTCCTCCAATGGGATTTTCCCATGCATTTTAGCAGGAAACATAGATAGGGCAGCCTAGAAAAGTAAGTTCCCTCCTAACCATATCCAAGCACTCCCAGTTTGTTGCCGATGTCCATTTTTCTCTGTTAGTTCATGGTGACCTAACCCTAACCCTAAGTGGAATTTTCATCCAATGGGATTTTCCCATGCATTTTAGCAGGAAACATAGATAGGGCAGCCTAGAAAAGTAAGTTCCCTCCCAACCATATCCAAGCACTCCCAGTTTGTTGCCGATGTCCATTTTTCTCTATGAGTTCATGGTGACCTAACCCTAATCCTAGGTGGAATTTTCCTCCAATGGGATCTTCCCATGTATTTTAGCAGGAAACGTAGATAGGGCAGCCTAGAAAAGTAAGTTCCCTCCTAACCATATCCAAGCACTCCCAGTTTGTTGCCGATGTCCATTTTTCTCTATGAGTTCATGGTGACCTAACCCTAACACTAAGTGGAATTTTCCTCCAATGGGATTTTCCCATGTATTTTAGCAGGAAACAAAGATAAGGCAGCCTAGAAATTTCCTTGCCCTCCTAATCATTCCCAACCACTCCGAATTTATTGGCAATGTCCATTTTTCTCTATTAGTTCATGGTGACCTAACCCTAACCCTAAGTGGAATTTTCGTCCAATGGGATTTTCCCATGCATTTTAGCACGAAACATAGATAGGGCAGCCTAGAAAAGTAAGTTCCCTCCTAACCATATCCAAGCACTCCCAGTTTGTTGCCGATGTCCATTTTTCTCTATGAGTTCATGGTGACCTAACCCTAACACTAAGTGGAATTTTCCTCCAATGGGATTTTCCCATGTATTTTAGCAGGAAACATAGATAGGGCAGCGTAGAAAAGTAAGTGCCCTCCTAACCATATCAAAGCACTCCCAGTTTGTTGCTGATGTCCATTTTTCTCTGTTAGTTCATGGTGACCTAACCCTAACCCTAAGTGGAATTTTCGTCCAATGGGATTTTCCCATGCATTTTAGCAGGAAACATAGATAGGGCAGCGTAGAAAAGTAAGTTCCCTCCTAACCATATCCAAGCACTCCCAGTTTGTTGCCGATGTCCATTTTTCTCTATGAGTTCATGGTGACCTAACCCTAAGCATAAGTGGAATTTTCCTCCAATGGGATTTTCCCATGCATTTTAGCAGGAAAAATAGATAGGGCAGCCTAGAAAAGTAAGTTCCCTCCTAACCATATCCAAGCACTCCAAGTTTGTTGCCGATGTCCATTTTTCTCTATGAGTTCATGGTGACCTAACCCTAACCCAAGGTGAAATTTTCTTCCAATGGGATCTTCCCATGTATTTTAGCAGGAAACAAAGATAGGGCAGCCTAGAAAAGTAAGTTCCCTCCTAACCATATCCAAGCACTCCCAGTTTGTTGCCGATGTCCATTTTTCTCTATGAGTTCATGGTGACCTAACCCTAACACTAAGTGGAATTTTCCTCCAATGGGATTTTCCCAAGTATTTTACATGGAAACATACATAGGGAAGCCTAGAAAAGTAAGTGCCCTCCTAACCATATCCAAGCACTCCCAGTTTGTTGCTGATGTCCATTTTTCTCTATGAGTTCATGGTGACCTAACCCTAGGTGGAATTTTCCTCCAATGGGACCTTCCCATGTATTTTACCAGGAAACATAGATACGGCAGCCTAGAAAAGTAAGTTCCCTCCTAACCATATCCAAGCATTCCCAGTTTGTTGCCGATGTCCATTTTTCTCTATGAGTTCATGGTGACCTAACCCCAAGGGGAATTTTCCTCCAATGGGATTTTCCCATGTATTTTAGAAGAAAACATAGATACCGCAGCCTAGAAAAGTAAGTTCCCTCCTAACCATATCCAAGCACTCCCAGTTTGTTGCCGATGTCCATTTTTCTCTGTTAGTTCATGGTGACCTAACCCTAACCCTAAGTGGAATTTTCGTCCAATGGGATTTTCCCATGCATTTTAGCAGGAAACATAGATAGGGCAGCGTAGAAAAGTAAGTTCCCTCCTAACCATATCCAAGCACTCCCAGTTTGTTGCCGATGTCCATTTTTCTCTATGAGTTCATGGTGACCTAACCCTAAGCATAAGTGGAATTTTCCTCCAATGGGATTTTCCCATGCATTTTAGCAGGAAAAATAGATAGGGCAGCCTAGAAAAGTAAGTTCCCTCCTAACCATATCCAAGCACTCCTAGTTTGTTGCCGATGTCCATTTTTCTCTATGAGTTCATGGTGACCTAACCCTAACCCAAGGTGAAATTTTCTTCCAATGGGATCTTCCCATGTATTTTAGCAGGAAACAAAGATAGGGCAGCCTAGAAAAGTAAGTTCCCTCCTAACCATATCCAAGCACTCCCAGTTTGTTGCCGATGTCCATTTTTCTCTATGAGTTCATGGTGACCTAACCCTAACACTAAGTGGAATTTTCCTCCAATGGGATTTTCCCATGTATTTTACATGGAAACATACATAGGGAAGCCTAGAAAAGTAAGTGCCCTCCTAACCATATCCAAGCACTCCCAGTTTGTTGCTGATGTCCATTTTTCTCTATGAGTTCATGGTGACCTAACCCTAGGTGGAATTTTCCTCCAATGGGACCTTCCCATGTATTTTACCAGGAAACATAGATACGGCAGCCTAGAAAAGTAAGTTCCCTCCTAACCATATCCAAGCATTCCCAGTTTGTTGCCGATGTCCATTTTTCTCTATGAGTTCATGGTGACCTAACCCCAAGGGGAATTTTCCTCCAATGGGATTTTCCCATGTATTTTAGAAGAAAACATAGATACCGCAGCCTAGAAAAGTAAGTTCCCTCCTAAACATATCCAAGCACTCCCAGTTTGTTGCCGATGTCCATTTTTCTCTGTTAGTTCATGGTGACCTAACCCTAACCCTAAGTGGAATTTTCGTCCAATGGGATTTTCCCATGCATTTTAGCAGGAAACATAGATAGGGCAGCCTAGAAAAGTAAGTTCCCTCCTAACCATATCCAAGCACTTCCAGTTTGTTGCCGATGTCCATTTTTCTCTATGAGTTCATGGTGACCTAACCCTAACCCTAAGTGGAATTTTCCTCCAATGGGATTTTCCCATGCATTTTAGCAGGAAACATAGATAGGGCAGCGTAGAAAAGTAAGTTCCCTCCTAACCATATCCAAGCACTCCCAGTTTGTTGCCGATGTCCATTTTTCTCTATGAGTTCATGGTGACCTAACCCTAAGCATAAGTGGAATTTTCCTCCAATGGGATTTTCCCATGCATTTTAGCAGGAAACATAGATAGGGCAGCCTAGAAAAGTAAGTTCCCTCCTAACCATATCCAAGCACTCCCAGTTTGTTGCCGATGTCCATTTTTCTCTATGAGTTCATGGTGACCTAACCCTAACCCAAGGTGAAATTTTCTTCCAATGGGATCTTCCCATGTATTTTAGCAGGAAACAAAGATAGGGCAGCCTAGAAAAGTAAGTTCCCTCCTAACCATATCCAAGCACTCCCAGTTTGTTGCAGATGTCCATTTTTCTCTATGAGTTCATGGTGACCTAACCCTAACCCTAAATGGAATTTCCCTCCAATGCGATTTTCCCATGCATTTTAGCAGGAAACATAGATAGCGCAGCCTAGAAAAGTAAGTTCCCTCCTAACCATATCCAAGCACTCCCAGTTTGTTGCCGATGTCCATTTTTCTCTATGAGTTCATGGTGACCTAACCCTAACCCTAAGTGGAATTTTCCTCCAATGAGATTTTCCCATGCATTTTAGCACGAAACATAGATAGGGCAGCCTAGAAAAGTAAGTTCCCTCCTAACCATATCCAAGCACTCCCAGTTTGTTGCCGATGTCCATTTTTCTCTATGAGTTCATGGTGACCTAACCCTAGGTGGAATTTTCCTCCAATGGGACCTTCCCATGTATTTTACCAGGAAACATAGATAGGGCAGCCTAGAAAAGTAAGTTCCCTCCTAACCATATCCAAGCACTCCCAGTTTGTTGCCGATGTCCATTTTTCTCTATGAGTTCATGGTGACCTAACCCTAAGTGTAATTTTCCTCCAATGGGATTTTCCCATGTATTTTAGAAGAAAACATAGATACCGCAGCCTAGAAAAGTAAGTTCCCTCCTAACCATATCCAAGCACTCCCAGTTTGTTGCCGATGTCCATTTTTCTCTATGAGTTCATGGTGACCTAACCCTAAGGGGAATTTTCCTCCAATGGGATTTTCCCATGTATTTTAGAAGAAAACATAGATACCGCAGCCTAGAAAAGTAAGTTCCCTCCTAACCATATCCAAGCACTCCCAGTTTGTTGCCGATGTCCATTTTTCTCTGTTAGTTCATGGTGACCTAACCCTAACCCTAAGTGGAATTTTCGTCCAATGGGATTTTCCCATGCATTTTAGCAGGAAAAATAGATAGGGCAGCCTAGAAAAGTAAGTTCCCTCCTAACCATATCCACGCACTCCCAGTTTGTTGCCGATGTCCATTTTTCTCTATGAGTTCATGGTGACCTAACCCTAACCCTAGGTGGAATTTTCCTCCAATGGGATCTTCCGATGTATTTTAGCAGGAAACGTAGATAGGGCAGCCTAGAAAAGTAAGTTCCCTCCTAACCATATCCAAGCACTCCCAGTTTGTTGCCGATGTCCATTTTTCTCTATGAGTTCATGGTGACCTAACCCTAACCCTAGGTGGAATTTTCCTCCAATGGGATTTTCCCACTTATTTTAGCAGGAAACATAGATACGGCAGCCTAGAAAAGTAAGTTCCCTCCTAACCATATCCAAGCACTCCCAGTTTGTTGCCGATGTCCATTTTTCTCTATGAGTTCATGGTGACCTAACCCTAACACTAAGTGGAATTTTCCTCCAATGGGATTTTCCCATGTATTTTAGCAGGAAACAAAGATAAGGCAGCCTAGAAATTTCCTTTCCCTCCTAATCATTCCCAACCACTCCGAATTTATTGGCAATGTCCATTTTTCTCTATTAGTTCATGGTGACCTAACCCTAACCCTAAGTGGAATTTTCCTCCAATGGGATCTTCCCATGCATTTTAGCAGGAAACAAAGATAAGGCAGCCTAGAAATTTCCTTGCCCTCCTAATCATTCCCAACCACTCCGAATTTATTGGCAATGTCCATTTTTCTCTATTAGTTCATGGTGACCTAACCCTAACCCTAAGTGGAATTTTCGTCCAATGGGATTTTCCCATGCATTTTAGCAGGAAACATAGATAGGGCAGCCTAGAAAAGTAAGTTCCCTCCTAACCATATCCAAGCACTCCCAGTTTGTTGCCGATGTCCATTTTTCTCTATGAGTTCATGGTGACCTAACCCTAACCCAAGGTGAAATTTTCCTCCGATGGGATCTTCCCATGCATTTTAGCAGGAAACAAAGATAGGGCAGCCTAGAAAAGTAAGTTCCCTCCTAACCATATCCAAGCACTCCCAGTTTGTTGCCGATGTCCATTTTTCTCTATGAGTTCATGGTGACCTAACCCTAAGCCTAAGTGGAATTTTCCTCCAATGGGATTTTCCCATGCATTTTAGCAGGAAACATAGATAGGGCAGCCTAGAAAAGTAAGTTCCCTCCTAACCATATCCAAGCACTCCCAGTTTGTTGCCGATGTCCATTTTTCTCTATGAGTTCATGGTGACCTAACCCTAAGCCTAAGTGGAATTTTCCTCCAATGGGATTTTCCCATGCATTTTAGCAGGAAACAAAGATAGGGCAGCCTAGAAAAGTAAGTTCCCTCCTAACCATATCCAAGCACTCCCAGTTTGTTGCCGATGTCCATTTTTCTCTATGAGTTCATGGTGACCTAACCCTAAGCCTAAGTGGAATTTTCCTCCAATGGGATTTTCCCATGCATTTTAGCAGGAAACATAGATAGGGCAGCCTAGAAAAGTAAGTTCCCTCCTAACCATATCCAAGCACTCCCAGTTTGTTGCCGATGTCCATTTTTCTCTATGAGTTCATGGTGACCTAACCCTAAGCCTAAGTGGAATTTTCCTCCAATGGGATTTTCCCATGCATTTTAGCAGGAAACATAGATAGGGCAGCCTAGAAAAGTAAGTTCCCTCCTAACCATATCCAAGCACTCCCAGTTTGTTGCCGATGTCCATTTTTCTCTATGAGTTCATGGTGACCTAACCCTAAGCATAAGTGGAATTTTCCTCCAATGGGATTTTCCCATGCATTTTAGCAGGAAACATAGATAGGGCAGCCTAGAAAAGTAAGTTCCCTCCTAACCGTATCCAAGCACTCCCAGTTTGTTGCCGATGTCCATTTTTCTCTATGAGTTCATGGTGACCTAACCCTAACACTAAGTGGAATTTTCCTCCAATGGGATTTTCCCATGTATTTTACATGGAAACATAGATAGGGAAGCCTAGAAAAGTAAGTGCCCTCCTAACCATATCCAAGCACTCCCAGTTTGTTGCTGATGTCCATTTTTCTCTATGAGTTCATGGTGACCTAACCCTAGGTGGAATTTTCCTCCAATGGGACCTTCCCATGTATTTTACCAGGAAACATAGATAGGGCAGCCTAGAAAAGTAAGTTCCCTCCTAACCATATCCAAGCACTCCCAGTTTGTTGCCGATGTCCATTTTTCTCTATGAGTTCATGGTGACCTAACCCTAAGTGTAATTTTCCTCCAATGGGATTTTCCCATGTATTTTAGAAGAAAACATAGATACCGCAGCCTAGAAAAGTAAGTTCCCTCCTAACCATATCCAAGCACTCCCAGTTTGTTGCCGATGTCCATTTTTCTCTATGAGTTCATGGTGACCTAACCCTAAGGGGAATTTTCCTCCAATGGGATTTTCCCATGTATTTTAGAAGAAAACATAGATACCGCAGCCTAGAAAAGTAAGTTCCCTCCTAACCATATCCAAGCACTCCCAGTTTGTTGCCGATGTCCATTTTTCTCTGTTAGTTCATGGTGACCTAACCCTAACACTAAGTGGAATTTTCGTCCAATGGGATTTTCCCATGCATTTTAGCAGGAAAAATAGATAGGGCAGCCTAGAAAAGTAAGTTCCCTCCTAACCATATCCAAGCACTCCCAGTTTGTTGCCGATGTCCATTTTTCTCTATGAGTTCATGGTGACCTAACCCTAACCCTAGGTGGAATTTTCCTCCAATGGGATCTTCCGATGTATTTTAGCAGGAAACGTAGATAGGGCAGCCTAGAAAAGTAAGTTCCCTCCTAACCATATCCAAGCACTCCCAGTTTGTTGCCGATGTCCATTTTTCTCTATGAGTTCATGGTGACCTAACCCTAAGCATAAGTGGAATTTTCCTCCAATGGGATTTTCCCATGCATTTTAGCAGGAAACATAGATAGGGCAGCCTAGAAAAGTAAGTTCCCTCCTAACCGTATCCAAGCACTCCCAGTTTGTTGCCGATGTCCATTTTTCTCTATGAGTTCATGGTGACCTAACCCTAACACTAAGTGGAATTTTCCTCCAATGGGATTTTCCCATGTATTTTACATGGAAACATAGATAGGGAAGCCTAGAAAAGTAAGTGCCCTCCTAACCATATCCAAGCACTCCCAGTTTGTTGCTGATGTCCATTTTTCTCTATGAGTTCATGGTGACCTAACCCTAGGTGGAATTTTCCTCCAATGGGACCTTCCCATGTATTTTACCAGGAAACATAGATAGGGCAGCCTAGAAAAGTAAGTTCCCTCCTAACCATATCCAAGCACTCCCAGTTTGTTGCCGATGTCCATTTTTCTCTATGAGTTCATGGTGACCTAACCCTAAGTGTAATTTTCCTCCAATGGGATTTTCCCATGTATTTTAGAAGAAAACATAGATACCGCAGCCTAGAAAAGTAAGTTCCCTCCTAACCATATCCAAGCACTCCCAGTTTGTTGCCGATGTCCATTTTTCTCTATGAGTTCATGGTGACCTAACCCTAAGGGGAATTTTCCTCCAATGGGATTTTCCCATGTATTTTAGAAGAAAACATAGATACCGCAGCCTAGAAAAGTAAGTTCCCTCCTAACCATATCCAAGCACTCCCAGTTTGTTGCCGATGTCCATTTTTCTCTGTTAGTTCATGGTGACCTAACCCTAACACTAAGTGGAATTTTCGTCCAATGGGATTTTCCCATGCATTTTAGCAGGAAAAATAGATAGGGCAGCCTAGAAAAGTAAGTTCCCTCCTAACCATATCCAAGCACTCCCAGTTTGTTGCCGATGTCCATTTTTCTCTATGAGTTCATGGTGACCTAACCCTAACCCTAGGTGGAATTTTCCTCCAATGGGATCTTCCGATGTATTTTAGCAGGAAACGTAGATAGGGCAGCCTAGAAAAGTAAGTTCCCTCCTAACCATATCCAAGCACTCCCAGTTTGTTGCCGATGTCCATTTTTCTCTATGAGTTCATGGTGACCTAACCCTAACCCTAGGTGGAATTTTCCTCCAATGGGATTTTCCCACTTATTTTAGCAGGAAACATAGATACGGCAGCCTAGAAAAGTAAGTTCCCTCCTAACCATATCCAAGCACTCCCAGTTTGTTGCCGATGTCCATTTTTCTCTATGAGTTCATGGTGACCTAACCCTAACACTAAGTGGAATTTTCCTCCAATGGGATTTTCCCATGTATTTTAGCAGGAAACAAAGATAAGGCAGCCTAGAAATTTCCTTTCCCTCCTAATCATTCCCAACCACTCCGAATTTATTGGCAATGTCCATTTTTCTCTATTAGTTCATGGTGACCTAACCCTACCCCTAAGTGGAATTTTCCTCCAATGGGATCTTCCCATGCATTTTAGCAGGAAACAAAGATAAGGCAGCCTAGAAATTTCCTTGCCCTCCTAATCATTCCCAACCACTCCGAATTTATTGGCAATGTCCATTTTTCTCTATTAGTTCATGGTGACCTAACCCTAACCCTAAGTGGAATTTTCGTCCAATGGGATTTTCCCATGCATTTTAGCAGGAAACATAGATAGGGCAGCCTAGAAAAGTAAGTTCCCTCCTAACCATATCCAAGCACTCCCAGTTTGTTGCCGATGTCCATTTTTCTCTATGAGTTCATGGTGACCTAACCCTAAGTGGAATTTTCCTCCAGTGGGATCTTCCCATGTATTTTAGCACGAAACGTAGATAGGGCAGCCTAGAAAAGTAAGTTCCCTCCTAACCTTATCCAAGCACTCCCAGTTTGTTGCCGATGTCCATTTTTCTCTATGAGTTCATGGTGACCTAACCCTAACCCAAGGTGAAATTTTCTTCCAATGGGATCTTCCCATGTATTTTAGCAGGAAACAAAGATAGGGCAGCCTAGAAAAGTAAGTTCCCTCCTAACGATATCCAAGCACTCCCAGTTTGTTGCCGATGTCCATTTTTCTCTATGAGTTCATGGTGACCTAACCCTAACCCTAAGTGGAATTTTCCTCCAGTGGGATCTTCCCATGTATTTTAGCAGGAAACAAAGATAGGGCAGCCTAGAAAAGTAAGTTCCCTCCTAACCATATCCAAGCACTCCCAGTTTGTTGCCGATGTCCATTTTTCTCTATGAGTTCATGCTGACTTAACCCTAACCCTAAATGGAATTTTCCTCCAATGCGATTTTCCCATGCATTTTAGCAGGAAACATAGATAGCGCAGCCTAGAAAAGTAAGTTCCCTCCTAACCATATCCAAGCACTCCCAGTTTGTTGCCGATGTCCATTTTTCTCTATGAGTTCATGGTGACCTAACCCTAGGTGGAATTTTCCTCCAATGGGACCTTCCCATGTATTTTACCAGGAAACATAGATACGGCAGCCTAGAAAAGTAAGTTCCCTCCTAACCATATCCAAGCACTCCCAGTTTGTTGCCGATGTCCATTTTTCTCTATGAGTTCATGGTGACCTAACCGTAAGGGGAATTTTTCTCCAATGGGATTTTCCCATGTATTTTAGAAGAAAACATAGATACCGCAGCCTAGAAAAGTAAGTTCCCTCCTAACCATATCCAAGCACTCCCAGTTTGTTGCCGATGTCCATTTTTCTCTATGAGTTCATGGTGACCTAACCCTAACACTAAGTGGAATTTTCCTCCAATGGGATTTTCCCATGTATTTTAGCAGGAAACAAAGATAAGGCAGCCTAGAAATTTCCTTGCCCTCCTAATCATTCCCAACCACTCCGAATTTATTGGCAATGTCCATGTTTCTCTCCATGTTCATGGTGACCTAACGCAAACGCTAAGTGGAATTTTCCTCCAATGGGATTTTCCCATGCATTTTAGCAGGAAACATAGATAGGGCAGCCTAGAAAAGTAAGTTCCCTCCTAACCATATCCAAGCACTCCCAGTTTGTTGCCGATGTCCATTTTTCTCTGTTAGTTCATGGTGACCTAACCCTAACCCTAAGTGGAATTTTCATCCAATGGGATTTTCCCATGCATTTTAGCAGGAAACATAGATAGGGCAGCCTAGAAAAGTAAGTTCCCTCCCAACCATATCCAAGCACTCCCAGTTTGTTGCCGATGTCACATTTTCTCTATGAGTTCATGGTGACCTAACCCTAATCCTAGGTGGAATTTTCCTCCAATGGGATCTTCCCATGTATTTTAGCAGGAAACGTAGATAGGGCAGCCTAGAAAAGTAAGTTCCCTCCTAACCATATCCAAGCACTCCCAGTTTGTTGCCGATGTCCATTTTTCTCTATGAGTTCATGGTGACCTAACCCTAACACTAAGTGGAATTTTCCTCCAATGGGATTTTCCCATGTATTTTAGCAGGAAACAAAGATAAGGCAGCCTAGAAATTTCCTTGCCCTCCTAATCATTCCCAACCACTCCGAATTTATTGGCAATGTCCATTTTTCTCTATTAGTTCATGGTGACCTAACCCTAACCCTAAGTGGAATTTTCGTCCAATGGGATTTTCCCATGCATTTTAGCACGAAACATAGATAGGGCAGCCTAGAAAAGTAAGTTCCCTCCTAACCATATCCAAGCACTCCCAGTTTGTTGCCGATGTCCATTTTTCTCTATGAGTTCATGGTGACCTAACCCTAACACTAAGTGGAATTTTCCTCCAATGGGATTTTCCCATGTATTTTACATGGAAACATAGATAGTGAAGCCTAGAAAAGTAAGTGCCCTCCTAACCATATCAAAGCACTCCCAGTTTGTTGCTGATGTCCATTTTTCTCTATGAGTTCATGGTGACCTAACCCTAGGTGGAATTTTCCTCCAATGGGACCTTCCCATGTATTTTACCAGGAAACATAGATACGGCAGCCTAGAAAAGTAAGTTCCCTCCTAACCATATCCAAGCACTCCCAGTTTGTTGCCGATGTCCATTTTTCTCTATGAGTTCATGGTGACCTAACCCTAACACTAAGTGGAATTTTCCTCCAATGGGATTTTCCCATGTATTTTAGTAGGAAACAAAGATAAGGCAGCCTAGAAATTTCCTTGCCCTCCTAATCATTCCCAACCACTCCGAATTTATTGGCAATGTCCATGTTTCTCTCCATGTTCATGGTGACCTAACGCAAACGCTAAGTGGAATTTTTCTCCAATGGGATTTTCCCATGTATTTTAGCAGGAAACAAAGATAAGGCAGCCTAGAAATTTCCTTGCCCTCCTAATCATTCCCAACCACTCCGAATTTATTGGCAATGTCCATTTTTCTCTATTAGTTCATGGTGACCTAACCCTAACCCTAAGTGGAATTTTCGTCCAATGGGATTTTCCCATGCATTTTAGCAGGAAACATAGATAGGGCAGCCTAGAAAAGTAAGTTCCCTCCTAACCATATCCAAGCACTCCCAGTTTGTTGCCGATGTCCATTTTTCTCTATGAGTTCATGGTGACCTAACCCTAACCCAAGGTGAAATTTTCCTCCGATGGGATCTTCCCATGCATTTTAGCAGGAAACAAAGATAGGGCAGCCTAGAAAAGTAAGTTCCCTCCTAACCATATCCAAGCACTCCCAGTTTGTTGCCGATGTCCATTTTTCTCTATGAGTTCATGGTGACCTAAGCCTAAGTGGAATTTTCCTCCAATGGGATTTTCCCATGCATTTTAGCAGGAAACATAGATAGGGCAGCCTAGAAAAGTAAGTGCCCTCCTAACCATATCCAAGCACTCCCAGTTTGTTGCCGATGTCCATTTTTCTCTATGAGTTCATGGTGACCTAACCCTAAGCCTAAGTGGAATTTTCCTCCAATGGGATTTTCCCATGCATTTTAGCAGGAAACATAGATAGGGCAGCCTAGAAAAGTAAGTTCCCTCCTAACCATATCCAAGCACTCCCAGTTTGTTCCCGATGTCCATTTTTCTCTATGAGTTCATGGTGACCTAACCCTAAGCATAAGTGGAATTTTCCTCCAATGGGATTTTCCCATGCATTTTAGCAGGAAACATAGATAGGGCAGCCTAGAAAAGTAAGTTCCCTCCTAACCATATCCAAGCACTCCCAGTTTGTTGCCGATGTCCATTTTTCTCTATGAGTTCATGGTGACCTAACCCTAACCCATGGTGAAATTTTCTTCCAATGGGATCTTCCCATGTATTTTAGCAGGAAACAAAGATAGGGCAGCCTAGAAAAGTAAGTTCCCTCCTAACCATATCCAAGCACTCCCAGTTTGTTGCTGATGTCCATTTTTCTCTATGAGTTCATGGTGACCTAACCCTAAGTGGAATTTTCCTCCAGTGGGATCTTCCCATGTATTTTAGCACGAAACGTAGATAGGGCAGCCTAGAAAAGTAAGTTCCCTCCTAACCATATCCAAGCACTCCCAGTTTGTTGCCGATGTCCATTTTTCTCTATGAGTTCATGGTGACCTAACCCTAACCCTAAGTGGAATTTTCCTCCAATGGGATTTTCCCATGCATTTTAGAAGGAAACATAGATAGGGCAGCCTAGAAAAGTAAGTTCCCTCCTAACCATATCCAAGCACTCCCAGTTTGTTGCCGATGTCCATTTTTCTCTATGAATTGATGGTGACCTAACCCTAACCCTAGGTGGAATTTTCCTCCAATGGGATCTTCCCATGTATTTTAGCAGGAAACGTAGATACGGCAGCCTAGAAAAGTAAGTTCCCTCCTAACCATATCCAAGCACTCCCAGTTTGTTGCCGATGTCCATTTTTCTCTATGAGTTCATGGTGACCTAACCCTAAGTGGAATTTTCCTCCAGTGGGATCTTCCCATGTATTTTAGCACGAAACGTAGATAGGGCAGCCTAGAAAAGTAAGTTCCCTCCTAACCATATGCAAGCACTCCCAGTTTGTTGCCGATGTCCATTTTTCTCTATGAGTTCATGGTGACCTAACCCTAACCCTAAGTGGAATTTTCCTCCAGTGGGATCTTCCCATGTATTTTAGCACGAAACGTAGATAGGGCAGCCTAGAAAAGTAAGTTCCCTCCTAACCATATCGAAGCACTCCCAGTTTGTTGCTGATGTCCATTTTTCTCTATGAGTTCATGGTGACCTAACCCTAAGTGGAATTTTCCTCCAGTGGGATCTTCCCATGTATTTTAGCACGAAACGTAGATAGGGCAGCCTAGAAAAGTAAGTGCCCTCCTAACCATATCCAAGCACTCCCAGTTTGTTGCTGATGTCCATTTTTCTCTATGAGTTCATGGTGACCTAACCCTAGGTGGAATTTTCCTCCAATGGGACCTTCCCATGTATTTTACCAGGAAACATAGATACGGCAGCCTAGAAAAGTAAGTTCCCTCCTAACCATATCCAAGCACTCCCAGTTTGTTGCCGATGTCCATTTTTCTCTATGAGTTCATGGTGACCTAACCCTAAGGGGAATTTTTCTCCAATGGGATTTTCCCATGTATTTTAGAAGAAAACATAGATACCGCAGCCTAGAAAAGTAAGTTCCCTCCTAACCATATCCAAGCACTCCCAGTTTGTTGCCGATGTCCATTTTTCTCTATGAGTTCATGGTGACCTAACCCTAACACTAAGTGGAATTTTCCTCCAATGGGATTTTCCCATGTATTTTAGCAGGAAACAAAGATAAGGCAGCCTAGAAATTTCCTTGCCCTCCTAATCATTCCCAACCACTCCGAATTTATTGGCAATGTCCATGTTTCTCTCCATGTTCATGGTGACCTAACGCAAACGCTAAGTGGAATTTTCCTCCAAAGGGATTTTCCCATGCATTTTAGCAGGAAACATAGATAGGGCAGCCTAGAAAAGTAAGTTCCCTCCTAACCATATCCAAGCACTCTCAGTTTGTTGCCGATGTCCATTTTTCTCTGTTAGTTCATGGTGACCTAACCCTAACCCTAAGTGGAATTTTCATCCAATGGGATTTTCCCATGCATTTTAGCAGGAAACATAGATAGGGCAGCCTAGAAAAGTAAGTTCCCTCCCAACCATATCCAAGCACTCCCAGTTTGTTGCCGATGTCCATTTTTCCTCTATGAGTTCATGGTGACCTAACCCTAATCCTAGGTGGAATTTTCCTCCAATGGGATCTTCCCATGTATTTTAGCAGGAAACGTAGATAGGGCAGCCTAGAAAAGTAAGTTCCCTCCTAACCATATCCAAGCACTCCCAGTTTGTTGCCGATGTCCATTTTTCTCTATGAGTTCATGGTGACCTAACCCTAACACTAAGTGGAATTTTCCTCCAATGGGATTTTCCCATGTATTTTAGCAGGAAACAAAGATAAGGCAGCCTAGAAATTTCCTTGCCCTCCTAATCATTCCCAACCACTCCGAATTTATTGGCAATGTCCATGTTTCTCTCCATGTTCATGGTGACCTAACGCAAACGCTAAGTGGAATTTTCCTCCAAAGGGATTTTCCCATGCATTTTAGCAGGAAACATAGATAGGGCAGCCTAGAAAAGTAAGTTCCCTCCTAACCATATCCAAGCACTCTCAGTTTGTTGCCGATGTCCATTTTTCTCTGTTAGTTCATGGTGACCTAACCCTAACCCTAAGTGGAATTTTCATCCAATGGGATTTTCCCATGCATTTTAGCAGGAAACATAGATAGGGCAGCCTAGAAAAGTAAGTTCCCTCCCAACCATATCCAAGCACTCCCAGTTTGTTGCCGATGTCCATTTTTCCTCTATGAGTTCATGGTGACCTAACCCTAATCCTAGGTGGAATTTTCCTCCAATGGGATCTTCCCATGTATTTTAGCAGGAAACGTAGATAGGGCAGCCTAGAAAAGTAAGTTCCCTCCTAACCATATCCAAGCACTCCCAGTTTGTTGCCGATGTCCATTTTTCTCTATGAGTTCATGGTGACCTAACCCTAACACTAAGTGGAATTTTCCTCCAATGGGATTTTCCCATGTATTTTAGCAGGAAACAAAGATAAGGCAGCCTAGAAATTTCCTTGCCCTCCTAATCATTCCCAACCACTCCGAATTTATTGGCAATGTCCATTTTTCTCTATTAGTTCATGGTGACATAACCCTAACCCTAAGTGGAATTTTCGTCCAATGGGATTTTCCCATGCATTTTAGCAGGAAACATAGATAGGGCAGCCTAGAAAAGTAAGTTCCCTCCTAACCATATCCAAGCACTCCCAGTTTGTTGCCGATGTCCATTTTTCTCTATGAGTTCATGGTGACCTAACCCTAACCCAAGGTGAAATTTTCCTCCGATGGGATCTTCCCATGCATTTTAGCAGGAAACAAAGATAGGGCAGCCTAGAAAAGTAAGTTCCCTCCTAACCATATCCAAGCACTCCCAGTTTGTTGCCGATGTCCATTTTTCTCTATGAGTTCATGGTGACCTAAGCCTAAGTGGAATTTTCCTCCAATGGGATTTTCCCATGCATTTTAGCAGGAAACATAGATAGGGCAGCCTAGAAAAGTAAGTGCCCTCCTAACCATATCCAAGCACTCCCAGTTTGTTGCCGATGTCCATTTTTCTCTATGAGTTCATGGTGACCTAACCCTAAGCCTAAGTGGAATTTTCCTCCAATGGGATTTTCCCATGCATTTTAGCAGGAAACATAGATAGGGCAGCCTAGAAAAGTAAGTTCCCTCCTAACCATATCCAAGCACTCCCAGTTTGTTCCCGATGTCCATTTTTCTCTATGAGTTCATGGTGACCTAACCCTAAGCATAAGTGGAATTTTCCTCCAATGGGATTTTCCCATGCATTTTAGCAGGAAACATAGATAGGGCAGCCTAGAAAAGTAAGTTCCCTCCTAACCATATCCAAGCACTCCCAGTTTGTTGCCCATGTCCATTTTTCTCTATGAGTTCATGGTGACCTAACCCTAACCCATGGTGAAATTTTCTTCCAATGGGATCTTCCCATGTATTTTAGCAGGAAACAAAGATAGGGCAGCCTAGAAAAGTAAGTTCCCTCCTAACCATATCCAAGCACTCCCAGTTTGTTCCCGATGTCCATTTTTCTCTATGAGTTCATGGTGACCTAACCCTAACCCTAAGTGGAATTTTCCTCCAATGGGATTTTCCCATGCATTTTAGAAGGAAACATAGATAGGGCAGCCTAGAAAAGTAAGTTCCCTCCTAACCATATCCAAGCACTCCCAGTTTGTTGCCGATGTCCATTTTTCTCTATGAATTGATGGTGACCTAACCCTAACCCTACGTGGAATTTTCCTCCAATGGGATCTTCCCATGTATTTTAGCAGGAAACGTAGATACGGCAGCCTAGAAAAGTAAGTTCCCTCCTAACCATATCCAAGCACTCCCAGTTTGTTGCCGATGTCCATTTTTCTCTATGAGTTCATGGTGACCTAACCCTAAGTGGAATTTTCCTCCAGTGGGATCTTCCCATGTATTTTAGCACGAAACGTAGATAGGGCAGCCTAGAAAAGTAAGTTCCCTCCTAACCATATGCAAGCACTCCCAGTTTGTTGCCGATGTCCATTTTTCTCTATGAGTTCATGGTGACCTAACCCTAACCCTAAGTGGAATTTTCCTCCAGTGGGATCTTCCCATGTATTTTAGCACGAAACGTAGATAGGGCAGCCTAGAAAAGTAAGTTCCCTCCTAACCATATCGAAGCACTCCCAGTTTGTTGCCGATGTCCATTTTTCTCTATGAGTTCATGGTGACCTAACCCTAACCCTAAGTGGAATTTTCCTCCAGTGGGATCTTCCCATGTATTTTAGCACGAAACGTAGATAGGGCAGCCTAGAAAAGTAAGTTCCCTCCTAACCATATCCAAGCACTCCCAGTTTGTTGCCGATGTCCATTTTTCTCTATGAGTTCATGGTGACCTAACCCTAACCCTAAGTGGAATTTTCCTCCAATGGGATTTTCCCATGCATTTTAGAAGGAAACATAGATAGGGCAGCCTAGAAAAGTAAGTTCCCTCCTAACCATATCCAAGCACTCCCAGTTTGTTGCCGATGTCCATTTTTCTCTATGAGTTGATGGTGACCTAACCCTAACCCTAGGTGGAATTTTCCTCCAATGGGATCTTCCCATGTATTTTAGCAGGAAACGTAGATACGGCAGCCTAGAAAAGTAAGTTCCCTCCTAACCATATCCAAGCACTCCCAGTTTGTTGCCGATGTCCATTTTTCTCTATGAGTTGATGGTGACCTAACCCTAACCCTAGGTGGAATTTTCCTCCAATGGGATCTTCCCATGTATTTTAGCAGGAAACGTAGATACGGCAGCCTAGAAAAGTAAGTTCCCTCCTAACCATATCCGAACACTCCCAGTTTGTTGCCGATGTCCATTTTTCTCTATGAGTTCATGGTGACCTAACCCTAAGTGGAATTTTCCTCCAGTGGGATCTTCCCATGTATTTTAGCACGAAACGTAGATAGGGCAGCCTAGAAAAGTAAGTTCCCTCCTAACCTTATCCAAGCACTCCCAGTTTGTTGCCGATGTCCATTTTTCTCTATGAGTTCATGGTGACCTAACCCTAAGGGGAATTTTTCTCCAATGGGATTTTCCCATGTATTTTAGAAGAAAACATAGATACCGCAGCCTAGAAAAGTAAGTTCCCTCCTAACCATATCCAAGCACTCCCAGTTTGTTGCCGATGTCCATTTTTCTCTATGAGTTCATGGTGACCTAACCCTAACACTAAGTGGAATTTTCCTCCAATGGGATTTTCCCATGTATTTTAGCAGGAAACAAAGATAAGGCAGCCTAGAAATTTCCTTGCCCTCCTAATCATTCCCAACCACTCCGAATTTATTGGCAATGTCCATGTTTCTCTCCATGTTCATGGTGACCTAACGCAAACGCTAAGTGGAATTTTCCTCCAATGGGATTTTCCCATGCATTTTAGCAGGAAACATAGATAGGGCAGCCTAGAAAAGTAAGTTCCCTCCTAACCATATCCAAGCACTCTCAGTTTGTTGCCGATGTCCATTTTTCTCTGTTAGTTCATGGTGACCTAACCCT
This sequence comes from Bothrops alternatus, assembly GCA_034064705.1. Lineage (NCBI taxonomy): Eukaryota > Metazoa > Chordata > Lepidosauria > Squamata > Viperidae > Bothrops > Bothrops alternatus. Next base: position 3,042,177 of record JARGCV010000165.1, read on the forward strand.
AACCCTAAGTGGAATTTTCATCCAATGGGATTTTCCCATGCATTTTAGCAGGAAACATAGATAGGGCAGCCTAGAAAAGTAAGTTCCCTCCCAACCATATCCAAGCACTCCCAGTTTGTTGCCGATGTCCATTTTTCTCTATGAGTTCATGGTGACCTAACCCTAATCCTAGGTGGAATTTTCCTCCAATGGGATCTTCCCATGTATTTTAGCAGGAAACGTAGATAGGGCAGCCTAGAAAAGTAAGTTCCCTCCTAACCATATCCAAGCACTCCCAGTTTGTTGCCGATGTCCATTTTTCTCTATGAGTTCATGGTGACCTAACCCTAACACTAAGTGGAATTTTCCTCCAATGGGATTTTCCCATGTATTTTAGCAGGAAACAAAGATAAGGCAGCCTAGAAATTTCCTTGCCCTCCTAATCATTCCCAACCACTCCGAATTTATTGGCAATGTCCATTTTTCTCTATTAGTTTATGGTGACCTAACCCTAACCCTAAGTGGAATTTTCGTCCAATGGGATTTTCCCATGCATTTTAGCAGGAAACATAGATAGGGCAGCCTAGAAAAGTAAGTTCCCTCCTAACCATATCCAAGCACTCCCAGTTTGTTGCCGATGTCCATTTTTCTCTATGAGTTCATGGTGACCTAACCCTAACCCAAGGTGAAATTTTCCTCCGATGGGATCTTCCCATGCATTTTAGCAGGAAACAAAGATACGGCAGCCTAGAAAAGTAAGTTCCCTCCTAACCATATCCAAGCACTCCCAGTTTGTTGCCGATGTCCATTTTTCTCTATGAGTTCATGGTGACCTAAGCCTAAGTGGAATTTTCCTCCAATGGGATTTTCCCATGCATTTTAGCAGGAAACATAGATAGGGCAGCCTAGAAAAGTAAGTGCCCTCCTAACCATATCCAAGCACTCCCAGTTTGTTGCCGATGTCCATTTTTCTCTATGAGTTCATGGTGACCTAACCCTAAGCCTAAGTGGAATTTTCCTCCAATGGGATTTTCCCATGCATTTTAGCAGGAAACATAGATAGGGCAGCCTAGAAAAGTAAGTTCCCTCCTAACCATATCCAAGCACTCCCAGTTTGTTCCCGATGTCCATTTTTCTCTATGAGTTCATGGTGACCTAACCCTAACCCTAAGTGGAATTTTCCTCCAATGGGATTTTCCCATGCATTTTAGAAGGAAACATAGATAGGGCAGCCTAGAAAAGTAAGTTCCCTCCTAACCATATCCAAGCACTCCCAGTTTGTTGCCGATGTCCATTTTTCTCTATGAATTGATGGTGACCTAACCCTAACCCTACGTGGAATTTTCCTCCAATGGGATCTTCCCATGTATTTTAGCAGGAAACGTAGATACGGCAGCCTAGAAAAGTAAGTTCCCTCCTAACCATATCCAAGCACTCCCAGTTTGTTGCCGATGTCCATTTTTCTCTATGAGTTCATGGTGACCTAACCCTAAGTGGAATTTTCCTCCAGTGGGATCTTCCCATGTATTTTAGCACGAAACGTAGATAGGGCAGCCTAGAAAAGTAAGTTCCCTCCTAACCATATGCAAGCACTCCCAGTTTGTTGCCGATGTCCATTTTTCTCTATGAGTTCATGGTGACCTAACCCTAACCCTAAGTGGAATTTTCCTCCAGTGGGATCTTCCCATGTATTTTAGCACGAAACGTAGATAGGGCAGCCTAGAAAAGTAAGTTCCCTCCTAACCATATCGAAGCACTCCCAGTTTGTTGCCGATGTCCATTTTTCTCTATGAGTTCATGGTGACCTAACCCTAACCCTAAGTGGAATTTTCCTCCAGTGGGATCTTCCCATGTATTTTAGCACGAAACGTAGATAGGGCAGCCTAGAAAAGTAAGTTCCCTCCTAACCATATGAAAGCACTCCCAGTTTGTTGCCGATGTCCATTTTTCTCTATGAGTTCATGGTGACCTAACCCTAACCCTAAGTGGAATTTTCCTCCAATGGGATTTTCCCATGCATTTTAGAAGGAAACATAGATAGGGCAGCCTAGAAAAGTAAGTTCCCTCCTAACCATATCCAAACACTCCCAGTTTGTTGCCGATGTCCATTTTTCTCTATGAGTTCATGGTGACCTAACCCTAAGTGGAATTTTCCTCCAGTGGGATCTTCCCATGTATTTTAGCACGAAACGTAGATAGGGCAGCCTAGAAAAGTAAGTTCCCTCCTAACCTTATCCAAGCACTCCCAGTTTGTTGCCGATGTCCATTTTTCTCTATGAGTTCATGGTGACCTAACCCTAACCCTAAGTGGAATTTTCCTCCAATGGGATTTTCCCATGCATTTTAGCAGGAAACATAGATAGGGCAGCCTAGAAAAGTAAGTTCCCTCCTAACCATATCCAAGCACTCCCAGTTTGTTGCCGATGTCCATTTTTCTCTATGAGTTCATGGTGACCTAACCCTAACCCAAGGTGAAATTTTCTTCCAATGGGATCTTCCCATGTATTTTAGCAGGAAACAAAGATAGGGCAGCCTAGAAAAGTAACTTCCCTCCTAACCTTATCCAAGCACTCCCAGTTTGTTGCCGATGTCCATTTTTCTCTATGAGTTCATGGTGACCTAACCCTAACCCTAGGTGAAATTTTCCTCCAATGGGATCTTCCCATGTATTTTAGCAGGAAACGTAGATACGGCAGCCTAGAAAAGTAAGTTCCCTCCTAACCATATCCAAGCACTCCCAGTTTGTTGCCGATGTCCATTTTTCTCTATGAGTTCATGGTGACCTAACCCTAAGCCTAAGTGGAATTTTCCTCCAATGGGATTTTCCCATGCATTTTAGCAGGAAACAAAGATAAGGCAGCCTAGAAATTTCCTTGCCCTCCTAATCATTCCCAACCACTCCGAATTTATTGGCAATGTCCATGTTTCTCTCCATGTTCATGGTGACCTAACCCAAACGCTAAGTGAAATTTTCCTCCAATGCGATCTTCCCATGTATTTTAGCAGGAAACAAAGATAGGGCAGCCTAGAAAAGTAAGTTCCCTCCTAACCATATCCAAGCACTCCCAGTTTGTTGCCAATGTCCATTTTTCTCTATGAGTTCATGGTGACCTAACCCTAACCCTAAGTGGAATTTTCCTCCAATGGGATTTTCCCATGCATTTTAGAAGGAAACATAGATAGGGCAGCCTAGAAAAGTAAGTTCCCTCCTAACCATATCCAAGCACTCCCAGTTTGTTGCCGATGTCCATTTTTCTCTATGAGTTGATGGTGACCTAACCCTAACCCTAGGTGGAATTTTCCTCCAATGGGATCTTCCCATGTATTTTAGCAGGAAACGTAGATACGGCAGCCTAGAAAAGTAAGTTCCCTCCTAACCATATCCAAGCACTCCCAGTTTGTTGCCGATGTCCATTTTTCTCTATGAGTTCATGGTGACCTAACCCTAAGTGGAATTTTCCTCCAGTGGGATCTTCCCATGTATTTTAGCACGAAACGTAGATAGGGCAGCCTAGAAAAGTAAGTTCCCTCCTAACCATATGCAAGCACTCCCAGTTTGTTGCCGATGTCCATTTTTCTCTATGAGTTCATGGTGACCTAACCCTAACCCTAAGTGGAATTTTCCTCCAGTGGGATCTTGCCATGTATTTTAGCACGAAACGTAGATAGGGCAGCCTAGAAAAGTAAGTTCCCTCCTAACCATATCGAAGCACTCCCAGTTTGTTGCCGATGTCCATTTTTCTCTATGAGTTCATGGTGACCTAACCCTAACCCTAAGGGGAATTTTCCTCCAATTGGATTTTCCCATGCATTTTAGCAGGAAACAGAGATAGGGCAGCCTAGAAAAGTAAGTTCCCTCCTAACCATATCCAAACACTCCCAGTTTGTTGCCGATGTCCATTTTTCTCTATGAGTTCATGGTGACCTAACCCTAAGTGGAATTTTCCTCCAGTGGGATCTTCCCATGTATTTTAGCACGAAACGTAGATAGGGCAGCCTAGAAAAGTAAGTTCCCTCCTAACCTTATCCAAGCACTCCCAGTTTGTTGCCGATGTCCATTTTTCTCTATGAGTTCATGGTAACCTAACCCTAACCCTAGGTGAAATTTTCCTCCAATGGGATCTTCCCATGTATTTTAGCAGGAAACGTAGATACGGCAGCCTAGAAAAGTAACTTCCCTCCTAACCATATCCAAGCACTTCCAGTTTGTTGCCAATGTCCATTTTTCTCTATGAGTTCATGGTGACCTAACCCTAACCCTAAGTGGAATTTTCCTCCAATGGGATTTTCCCATGTATTTTAGCAGGAAACAAAGATAGGGCAGCCTAGAAAAGTAAGTTCCCTCCTAACCATATCCAAGCACTCCCAGTTTGTTGCCGATGTCCATTTTTCTCTATGAGTTCATGGTGACCTAACCCTAACCCTAAGTGGAATTTTCCTCCAATGGGATTTTCCCATGCATTTTAGCAGGAAACATAGATAGGGCAGCCTAGAAAAGTAAGTTCCCTCCTAACCATATCCAAGCACTCCCAGTTTGTTGCCGATGTCCATTTTTCTCTATGAGTTCATGGTGACCTAACCCTAACCCAAGGTGAAATTTTCTTCCAATGGGATCTTCCCATGTATTTTAGCAGGAAACAAAGATAGGGCAGCCTAGAAAAGTAACTTCCCTCCTAACCTTATCCAAGCACTCCCAGTTTGTTGCCGATGTCCATTTTTCTCTATGAGTTCATGGTGACCTAACCCTAACCCTAGGTGAAATTTTCCTCCAATGGGATCTTCCCATGTATTTTAGCAGGAAACGTAGATACGGCAGCCTAGAAAAGTAAGTTCCCTCCTAACCATATCCAAGCACTCCCAGTTTGTTGCCGATGTCCATTTTTCTCTATGAGTTCATGGTGACCTAACCCTAAGCCTAAGTGGAATTTTCCTCCAATGGGATTTTCCCATGCATTTTAGCAGGAAACAAAGATAAGGCAGCCTAGAAATTTCCTTGCCCTCCTAATCATTCCCAACCACTCCGAATTTATTGGCAATGTCCATGTTTCTCTCCATGTTCATGGTGACCTAACCCAAACGCTAAGTGAAATTTTCCTCCAATGCGATCTTCCCATGTATTTTAGCAGGAAACAAAGATAGGGCAGCCTAGAAAAGTAAGTTCCCTCCTAACCATATCCAAGCACTCCCAGTTTGTTGCCAATGTCCATTTTTCTCTATGAGTTCATGGTGACCTAACCCTAACCCTAAGTGGAATTTTCCTCCAATGGGATTTTCCCATGCATTTTAGAAGGAAACATAGATAGGGCAGCCTAGAAAAGTAAGTTCCCTCCTAACCATATCCAAGCACTCCCAGTTTGTTGCCGATGTCCATTTTTCTCTATGAGTTGATGGTGACCTAACCCTAACCCTAGGTGGAATTTTCCTCCAATGGGATCTTCCCATGTATTTTAGCAGGAAACGTAGATACGGCAGCCTAGAAAAGTAAGTTCCCTCCTAACCATATCCAAGCACTCCCAGTTTGTTGCCGATGTCCATTTTTCTCTATGAGTTCATGGTGACCTAACCCTAAGTGGAATTTTCCTCCAGTGGGATCTTCCCATGTATTTTAGCACGAAACGTAGATAGGGCAGCCTAGAAAAGTAAGTTCCCTCCTAACCATATCCAAGCACTCCCAGTTTGTTGCCGATGTCCATTTTTCTCTATGAGTTGATGGTGACCTAACCCTAACCCTAGGTGGAATTTTCCTCCAATGGGATCTTCCCATGTATTTTAGCAGGAAACGTAGATACGGCAGCCTAGAAAAGTAAGTTCCCTCCTAACCATATCCAAGCACTCCCAGTTTGTTGCCGATGTCCATTTTTCTCTATGAGTTCATGGTGACCTAACCCTAAGTGGAATTTTCCTCCAGTGGGATCTTCCCATGTATTTTAGCACGAAACGTAGATAGGGCAGCCTAGAAAAGTAAGTTCCCTCCTAACCATATCCAAGCACTCCCAGTTTGTTGCCGATGTCCATTTTTCTCTATGAGTTCATGGTGACCTAACCCTAACCCTAAGTGGAATTTTCCTCCAATGGGATTTTCCCATGCATTTTAGCAGGAAACATAGATAGGGCAGCCTAGAAAAGTAAGTTCCCTCCTAACCATATCCAAGCACTCCCAGTTTGTTGCCGATGTCCATTTTTCTCTATGAGTTCATGGTGACCTAACCCTAACCCAAGGTGAAATTTTCTTCCAATGGGATCTTCCCATGTATTTTAGCAGGAAACAAAGATAGGGCAGCCTAGAAAAGTAACTTCCCTCCTAACCTTATCCAAGCACTCCCAGTTTGTTGCCGATGTCCATTTTTCTCTATGAGTTCATGGTGACCTAACCCTAACCCTAGGTGAAATTTTCCTCCAATGGGATCTTCCCATGTATTTTAGCAGGAAACGTAGATACGGCAGCCTAGAAAAGTAAGTTCCCTCCTAACCATATCCAAGCACTCCCAGTTTGTTGCCGATGTCCATTTTTCTCTATGAGTTCATGGTGACCTAACCCTAAGCCTAAGTGGAATTTTCCTCCAATGGGATTTTCCCATGCATTTTAGCAGGAAACAAAGATAAGGCAGCCTAGAAATTTCCTTGCCCTCCTAATCATTCCCAACCACTCCGAATTTATTGGCAATGTCCATGTTTCTCTCCATGTTCATGGTGACCTAACCCAAACGCTAAGTGAAATTTTCCTCCAATGCGATCTTCCCATGTATTTTAGCAGGAAACAAAGATAGGGCAGCCTAGAAAAGTAAGTTCCCTCCTAACCATATCCAAGCACTCCCAGTTTGTTGCCAATGTCCATTTTTCTCTATGAGTTCATGGTGACCTAACCCTAACCCTAAGTGGAATTTTCCTCCAATGGGATTTTCCCATGCATTTTAGAAGGAAACATAGATAGGGCAGCCTAGAAAAGTAAGTTCCCTCCTAACCATATCCAAGCACTCCCAGTTTGTTGCCGATGTCCATTTTTCTCTATGAGTTGATGGTGACCTAACCCTAACCCTAGGTGGAATTTTCCTCCAATGGGATCTTCCCATGTATTTTAGCAGGAAACGTAGATACGGCAGCCTAGAAAAGTAAGTTCCCTCCTAACCATATCCAAGCACTCCCAGTTTGTTGCCGATGTCCATTTTTCTCTATGAGTTCATGGTGACCTAACCCTAAGTGGAATTTTCCTCCAGTGGGATCTTCCCATGTATTTTAGCACGAAACGTAGATAGGGCAGCCTAGAAAAGTAAGTTCCCTCCTAACCATATGCAAGCACTCCCAGTTTGTTGCCGATGTCCATTTTTCTCTATGAGTTCATGGTGACCTAACCCTAACCCTAAGTGGAATTTTCCTCCAGTGGGATCTTGCCATGTATTTTAGCACGAAACGTAGATAGGGCAGCCTAGAAAAGTAAGTTCCCTCCTAACCATATCGAAGCACTCCCAGTTTGTTGCCGATGTCCATTTTTCTCTATGAGTTCATGGTGACCTAACCCTAACCCTAAGGGGAATTTTCCTCCAATTGGATTTTCCCATGCATTTTAGCAGGAAACAGAGATAGGGCAGCCTAGAAAAGTAAGTTCCCTCCTAACCATATCCAAACACTCCCAGTTTGTTGCCGATGTCCATTTTTCTCTATGAGTTCATGGTGACCTAACCCTAAGTGGAATTTTCCTCCAGTGGGATCTTCCCATGTATTTTAGCACGAAACGTAGATAGGGCAGCCTAGAAAAGTAAGTTCCCTCCTAACCTTATCCAAGCACTCCCAGTTTGTTGCCGATGTCCATTTTTCTCTATGAGTTCATGGTAACCTAACCCTAACCCTAGGTGAAATTTTCCTCCAATGGGATCTTCCCATGTATTTTAGCAGGAAACGTAGATACGGCAGCCTAGAAAAGTAACTTCCCTCCTAACCATATCCAAGCACTTCCAGTTTGTTGCCAATGTCCATTTTTCTCTATGAGTTCATGGTGACCTAACCCTAACCCTAAGTGGAATTTTCCTCCAATGGGATTTTCCCATGTATTTTAGCAGGAAACAAAGATAGGGCAGCCTAGAAAAGTAAGTTCCCTCCTAACCATATCCAAGCACTCCCAGTTTGTTGCCGATGTCCATTTTTCTCTATGAGTTCATGGTGACCTAACCCTAACCCTAAGTGGAATTTTCCTCCAATGGGATTTTCCCATGCATTTTAGCAGGAAACATAGATAGGGCAGCCTAGAAAAGTAAGTTCCCTCCTAACCATATCCAAGCACTCCCAGTTTGTTGCCGATGTCCATTTTTCTCTATGAGTTCATGGTGACCTAACCCTAACCCAAGGTGAAATTTTCTTCCAATGGGATCTTCCCATGTATTTTAGCAGGAAACAAAGATAGGGCAGCCTAGAAAAGTAACTTCCCTCCTAACCTTATCCAAGCACTCCCAGTTTGTTGCCGATGTCCATTTTTCTCTATGAGTTCATGGTGACCTAACCCTAACCCTAGGTGAAATTTTCCTCCAATGGGATCTTCCCATGTATTTTAGCAGGAAACGTAGATACGGCAGCCTAGAAAAGTAAGTTCCCTCCTAACCATATCCAAGCACTCCCAGTTTGTTGCCGATGTCCATTTTTCTCTATGAGTTCATGGTGACCTAACCCTAACCCTAAGTGGAATTTTCCTCCAATGGGATTTTCCCATGCATTTTAGCAGGAAACAAAGATAAGGCAGCCTAGAAATTTCCTTGCCCTCCTAATCATTCCCAACCACTCCGAATTTATTGGCAATGTCCATGTTTCTCTCCATGTTCATGGTGACCTAACCCAAACGCTAAGTGAAATTTTCCTCCAATGCGATCTTCCCATGTATTTTAGCAGGAAACAAAGATAGGGCAGCCTAGAAAAGTAAGTTCCCTCCTAACCATATCCAAGCACTCCCAGTTTGTTGCCGATGTCCATTTTTCTCTATGAGTTGATGGTTACCTAACCCTAACCCTAGGTGGAATTTTCCTCCAATGGGATCTTCCCATGTATTTTAGCAGGAAACGTAGATACGGCAGCCTAGAAAAGTAAGTTCCCTCCTAACCATATCCAAGCACTCCCAGTTTGTTGCCGATGTCCATTTTTCTCTATGAGTTCATGGTGACCTAACCCTAAGTGGAATTTTCCTCCAGTGGGATCTTCCCATGTATTTTAGCACGAAACGTAGATAGGGCAGCCTAGAAAAGTAAGTTCCCTCCTAACCATATGCAAGCACTCCCAGTTTGTTGCCGATGTCCATTTTTCTCTATGAGTTCATGGTGACCTAACCCTAACCCTAAGTGGAATTTTCCTCCAGTGGGATCTTCCCATGTATTTTAGCACGAAACGTAGATAGGGCAGCCTAGAAAAGTAAGTTCCCTCCTAACCATATCGAAGCACTCCCAGTTTGTTGCCGATGTCCATTTTTCTCTATGAGTTCATGGTGACCTAACCCTAACCCTAAGGGGAATTTTCCTCCAATTGGATTTTCCCATGCATTTTAGCAGGAAACATAGATAGGGCAGCCTAGAAAAGTAAGTTCCCTCCTAACCATATCCAAACACTCCCAGTTTGTTGCCGATGTCCATTTTTCTCTATGAGTTCATGGTGACCTAACCCTAAGTGGAATTTTCCTCCAGTGGGATCTTCCCATGTATTTTAGCACGAAACGTAGATAGGGCAGCCTAGAAAAGTAAGTTCCCTCCTAACCTTATCCAAGCACTCCCAGTTTGTTGCCGATGTCCATTTTTCTCTATGACTTCATGGTAACCTAACCCTAACCCTAGGTGAAATTTTCCTCCAATGGGATCTTCCCATGTATTTTAGCAGGAAACGTAGATACGGCAGCCTAAAAAAGTAACTTCCCTCCTAACCATATCCAAGCACTCCCAGTTTGTTGCCGATGTCCATTTTTCTCTATGAGTTCATGGTGACCTAACCCTAACCCTAAGTGGAATTTTCCTCCAATGGGATTTTCCCATGTATTTTAGCAGGAAACAAAGATAGGGCAGCCTAGAAAAGTAAGTTCCCTCCTAACCATATCCAAGCACTCCCAGTTTGTTGCCGATGTCCATTTTTCTCTATGAGTTTATGGTGACCTAACCCTAACCCTAAGTGGAATTTTCCTCCAATGGGATTTTCCCATGCATTTTAGCAGGAAACGTAGATACGGCAGCCTAGAAAAGTAAGTTCCCTCCTAACCATATCCAAGCACTCCCAGTTTGTTGCCGATGTCCATTTTTCTCTATGAGTTCATGGTGACCTAACCCTAAGTGGAATTTTCCTCCAGTGGGATCTTCCCATGTATTTTAGCACGAAACGTAGATAGGGCAGCCTAGAAAAGTAAGTTCCCTCCTAACCATATGCAAGCACTCCCAGTTTGTTGCCGATGTCCATTTTTCTCTATGAGTTCATGGTGACCTAACCCTAACCCTAAGTGGAATTTTCCTCCAGTGGGATCTTCCCATGTATTTTAGCACGAAACGTAGATAGGGCAGCCTAGAAAAGTAAGTTCCCTCCTAACCATATCGAAGCACTCCCAGTTTGTTGCCGATGTCCATTTTTCTCTATGAGTTCATGGTGACCTAACCCTAACCCTAAGGGGAATTTTCCTCCAATTGGATTTTCCCATGCATTTTAGCAGGAAACATAGATAGGGCAGCCTAGAAAAGTAAGTTCCCTCCTAACCATATCCAAACACTCCCAGTTTGTTGCCGATGTCCATTTTTCTCTATGAGTTCATGGTGACCTAACCCTAAGTGGAATTTTCCTCCAGTGGGATCTTCCCATGTATTTTAGCACGAAACGTAGATAGGGCAGCCTAGAAAAGTAAGTTCCCTCCTAACCTTATCCAAGCACTCCCAGTTTGTTGCCGATGTCCATTTTTCTCTATGAGTTCATGGTAACCTAACCCTAACCCTAGGTGAAATTTTCCTCCAATGGGATCTTCCCATGTATTTTAGCAGGAAACGTAGATACGGCAGCCTAAAAAAGTAACTTCCCTCCTAACCATATCCAAGCACTCCCAGTTTGTTGCCGATGTCCATTTTTCTCTATGAGTTCATGGTGACCTAACCCTAACCCTAAGTGGAATTTTCCTCCAATGGGATTTTCCCATGTATTTTAGCAGGAAACAAAGATAGGGCAGCCTAGAAAAGTAAGTTCCCTCCTAACCATATCCAAGCACTCCCAGTTTGTTGCCGATGTCCATTTTTCTCTATGAGTTTATGGTGACCTAACCCTAACCCTAAGTGGAATTTTCCTCCAATGGGATTTTCCCATGCATTTTAGCAGGAAACATAGATAGGGCAGCCTAGAAAAGTAAGTTCCCTCCTAACCATATCCAAGCACTCCCAGTTTGTTGCCGATGTCCATTTTTCTCTATGAGTTGATGGTGACCTAACCCTAACCCTAGGTGGAATTTTCCTCCAATGGGATCTTCCCATGTATTTTAGCAGGAAACGTAGATACGGCAGCCTAGAAAAGTAAGTTCCCTCCTAACCATATCCAAGCACTCCCAGTTTGTTGCCGATGTCCATTTTTCTCTGTGAGTTCATGGTGACCTAACCCTAAGTGGAATTTTCCTCCAATGGGATCTTCCCATGTATTTTAGCACGAAACGTAGATAGGGCAGCCTAGAAAAGTAAGTTCCCTCCTAACCTTATCCAAGCACTCCCAGTTTGTTGCCGATGTCCATTTTTCTCTATCAGTTCATGGTGACCTAACCCTAACCCTAAGTGGAATTTTCCTCCAATGGGATTTTCCCATGTATTTTAGCAGGAAACAAAGATAGGGCAGCCTAGAAAAGTAAGTTCCCTCCTAACCATATCCAAGCACTCCCAGTTTGTTGCCGATGTCCATTTTTCTCTATGAGTTGATGGTGACCTAACCCTAACCCTAGGTGGAATTTTCCTCCAATGGGATTTTCCCATGCATTTTAGCAGGAAACATAGATAGGGCAGCCTAGAAAAGTAAGTTCCCTCCTAACCTTATCCAAGCACTCCCAGTTTGTTGCCGATGTCCATTTTTCTCTATGAGTTCATGGTGACCTAACCCTAACCCTAGGTGAAATTTTCCTCCAATGGGATCTTCCCATGTATTTTAGCAGGAAACGTAGATACGGCAGCCTAGAAAAGTAAGTTCCCTCCTAACCATATCCAAGCACTCCCAGTTTGTTGCCGATGTCCATTTTTCTCTATGAGTTCATGGTGACCTAACCCTAACCCTAAGTGGAATTTTCCTCCAATGGGATTTTCCCATGCATTTTAGCAGGAAACAAAGATAAGGCAGCCTAGAAATTTCCTTGCCCTCCTAATCATTCCCAACCACTCCGAATTTATTGGCAATGTCCATGTTTCTCTCCATGTTCATGGTGACCTAACCCAAACGCTAAGTGAAATTTTCCTCCAATGCGATCTTCCCATGTATTTTAGCAGGAAACAAAGATAGGGCAGCCTAGAAAAGTAAGTTCCCTCCTAACCATATCCAAGCACTCCCAGTTTGTTGCCGATGTCCATTTTTCTCTATGAGTTCATGGTGACCTAACCCTAACCCTAAGTGGAATTTTCCTCCAATGGGATTTTCCCATGCATTTTAGAAGGAAACATAGATAGGGCAGCCTAGAAAAGTAAGTTCCCTCCTAACCATATCCAAGCACTCCCAGTTTGTTGCCGATGTCCATTTTTCTCTATGAGTTGATGGTGACCTAACCCTAACCCTAGGTGGAATTTTCTTCCAATGGGATCTTCCCATGTATTTTAGCAGGAAACGTAGATACGGCAGCCTAGAAAAGTAAGTTCCCTCCTAACCATATCCAAGCACTCCCAGTTTGTTGCCGATGTCCATTTTTCTCTATGAGTTCATGGTGACCTAACCCTAAGTGGAATTTTCCTCCAGTGGGATCTTCCCATGTATTTTAGCACGAAACGTAGATAGGGCAGCCTAGAAAAGTAAGTTCCCTCCTAACCATATGCAAGCACTCCCAGTTTGTTGCCGATGTCCATTTTTCTCTATGAGTTCATGGTGACCTAACCCTAACCCTAAGTGGAATTTTCCTCCAGTGGGATCTTCCCATGTATTTTAGCACGAAACGTAGATAGGACAGCCTAGAAAAGTAAGTTCCCTCCTAACCATATCGAAGCACTCCCAGTTTGTTGCCGATGTCCATTTTTCTCTATGAGTTCATGGAGACCTAACCCTAACCCTAAGGGGAATTTTCCTCCAATTGGATTTTCCCATGCATTTTAGCAGGAAACATAGATAGGGCAGCCTAGAAAAGTAAGTTCCCTCCTAACCATATCCAAACACTCCCAGTTTGTTGCCGATGTCCATTTTTCTCTATGAGTTCATGGTGACCTAACCCTAAGTGGAATTTTCCTCCAGTGGGATCTTCCCATGTATTTTAGCACGAAACGTAGATAGGGCAGCCTAGAAAAGTAAGTTCCCTCCTAACCTTATCCAAGCACTCCCAGTTTGTTGCCGATGTCCATTTTTCTCTATGAGTTCATGGTAACCTAACCCTAACCCTAGGTGAAATTTTCCTCCAATGGGATCTTCCCATGTATTTTAGCAGGAAACGTAGATACGGCAGCCTAAAAAAGTAACTTCCCTCCTAACCATATCCAAGCACTCCCAGTTTGTTGCCGATGTCCATTTTTCTCTATGAGTTCATGGTGACCTAACCCTAACCCTAAGTGGAATTTTCCTCCAATGGGATTTTCCCATGTATTTTAGCAGGAAACAAAGATAGGGCAGCCTAGAAAAGTAAGTTCCCTCCTAACCATATCCAAGCACTCCCAGTTTGTTGCCGATGTCCATTTTTCTCTATGAGTTCATGGTGACCTAACCCTAACCCTAAGTGGAATTTTCCTCCAATGGGATTTTCCCATGCATTTTAGCAGGAAACATAGATAGGGCAGCCTAGAAAAGTAAGTTCCCTCCTAACCATATCCAAGCACTCCCAGTTTGTTGCCGATGTCCATTTTTCTCTATGAGTTGATGGTGACCTAACCCTAACCCTAGGTGGAATTTTCCTCCAATGGGATCTTCCCATGTATTTTAGCAGGAAACGTAGATACGGCAGCCTAGAAAAGTAAGTTCCCTCCTAACCATATCCAAGCACTCCCAGTTTGTTGCCGATGTCCATTTTTCTCTGTGAGTTCATGGTGACCTAACCCTAAGTGGAATTTTCCTCCAATGGGATCTTCCCATGTATTTTAGCACGAAACGTAGATAGGGCAGCCTAGAAAAGTAAGTTCCCTCCTAACCTTATCCAAGCACTCCCAGTTTGTTGCCGATGTCCATTTTTCTCTATGAGTTGATGGTGACCTAACCCTAACCCTAGGTGGAATTTTCCTCCAATGGGATTTTCCCATGCATTTTAGCAGGAAACATAGATAGGGCAGCCTAGAAAAGTAAGTTCCCTCCTAACCTTATCCAAGCACTCCCAGTTTGTTGCCGATGTCCATTTTTCTCTATGAGTTCATGGTGACCTAACCCTAACCCTAGGTTAAATTTTCCTCCAATGGGATCTTCCCATGTATTTTAGCAGGAAACGTAGATACGGCAGCCTAGAAAAGTAAGTTCCCTCCTAACCATATCCAAGCACTCCCAGTTTGTTGCCGATGTCCATTTTTCTCTATGAGTTCATGGTGACCTAACCCTAGGTGGAATTTTCCTCCAATGGGATCTTCCCATGTATTTTACCAGGAAACAAAGATAAGGCAGCCTAGAAATTTCCTTGCCCTCCTAATCATTCCCAACCACTCCGAATTTATTGGCAATGTCCATTTTTCTCTATTAGTTCATGGTGACCTAACCCTAACCCTAAGTGGAATTTTCGTCCAATGGGATTTTCCCATGCATTTTAGCAGGAAACATAGATAGGGCAGCCTAGAAAAGTAAGTTCCCTCCTAACCATATCGAAGCACTCCCAGTTTGTTGCCGATGTCCATTTTTCTCTATGAGTTCATGGTGACCTAACCCTAACCCTAAGGGGAATTTTCCTCCAATTGGATTTTCCCATGCATTTTAGCAGGAAACATAGATAGGGCAGCCTAGAAAAGTAAGTTCCCTCCTAACCATATCCAAACACTCCCAGTTTGTTGCCGATGTCCATTTTTCTCTATGAGTTCATGGTGACCTAACCCTAAGTGGAATTTTCCTCCAGTGGGATCTTCCCATGTATTTTAGCACGAAACGTAGATAGGGCAGCCTAGAAAAGTAAGTTCCCTCCTAACCTTATCCAAGCACTCCCAGTTTGTTGCCGATGTCCATTTTTCTCTATGAGTTCATGGTAACCTAACCCTAACCCTAGGTGAAATTTTCCTCCAATGGGATCTTCCCATGTATTTTAGCAGGAAACGTAGATACGGCAGCCTAAAAAAGTAACTTCCCTCCTAACCATATCCAAGCACTCCCAGTTTGTTGCCGATGTCCATTTTTCTCTATGAGTTCATGGTGACCTAACCCTAACCCTAAGTGGAATTTTCCTCCAATGGGATTTTCCCATGTATTTTAGCAGGAAACAAAGATAGGGCAGCCTAGAAAAGTAAGTTCCCTCCTAACCATATCCAAGCACTCCCAGTTTGTTGCCGATGTCCATTTTTCTCTATGAGTTTATGGTGACCTAACCCTAACCCTAAGTGGAATTTTCCTCCAATGGGATTTTCCCATGCATTTTAGCAGGAAACATAGATAGGGCAGCCTAGAAAAGTAAGTTCCCTCCTAACCATATCCAAGCACTCCCAGTTTGTTGCCGATGTCCATTTTTCTCTATGAGTTGATGGTGACCTAACCCTAACCCTAGGTGGAATTTTCCTCCAATGGGATCTTCCCATGTATTTTAGCAGGAAACGTAGATACGGCAGCCTAGAAAAGTAAGTTCCCTCCTAACCATATCCAAGCACTCCCAGTTTGTTGCCGATGTCCATTTTTCTCTGTGAGTTCATGGTGACCTAACCCTAAGTGGAATTTTCCTCCAATGGGATCTTCCCATGTATTTTAGCACGAAACGTAGATAGGGCAGCCTAGAAAAGTAAGTTCCCTCCTAACCTTATCCAAGCACTCCCAGTTTGTTGCCGATGTCCATTTTTCTCTATCAGTTCATGGTGACCTAACCCTAACCCTAAGTGGAATTTTCCTCCAATGGGATTTTCCCATGTATTTTAGCAGGAAACAAAGATAGGGCAGCCTAGAAAAGTAAGTTCCCTCCTAACCATATCCAAGCACTCCCAGTTTGTTGCCGATGTCCATTTTTCTCTATGAGTTGATGGTGACCTAACCCTAACCCTAGGTGGAATTTTCCTCCAATGGGATTTTCCCATGCATTTTAGCAGGAAACATAGATAGGGCAGCCTAGAAAAGTAAGTTCCCTCCTAACCTTATCCAAGCACTCCCAGTTTGTTGCCGATGTCCATTTTTCTCTATGAGTTCATGGTGACCTAACCCTAACCCTAGGTGAAATTTTCCTCCAATGGGATCTTCCCATGTATTTTAGCAGGAAACGTAGATACGGCAGCCTAGAAAAGTAAGTTCCCTCCTAACCATATCCAAGCACTCCCAGTTTGTTGCCGATGTCCATTTTTCTCTATGAGTTCATGGTGACCTAACCCTAACCCTAAGTGGAATTTTCCTCCAATGGGATTTTCCCATGCATTTTAGCAGGAAACAAAGATAAGGCAGCCTAGAAATTTCCTTGCCCTCCTAATCATTCCCAACCACTCCGAATTTATTGGCAATGTCCATGTTTCTCTCCATGTTCATGGTGACCTAACCCAAACGCTAAGTGAAATTTTCCTCCAATGCGATCTTCCCATGTATTTTAGCAGGAAACAAAGATAGGGCAGCCTAGAAAAGTAAGTTCCCTCCTAACCATATCCAAGCACTCCCAGTTTGTTGCCGATGTCCATTTTTCTCTATGAGTTCATGGTGACCTAACCCTAACCCTAAGTGGAATTTTCCTCCAATGGGATTTTCCCATGCATTTTAGAAGGAAACATAGATAGGGCAGCCTAGAAAAGTAAGTTCCCTCCTAACCATATCCAAGCACTCCCAGTTTGTTGCCGATGTCCATTTTTCTCTATGAGTTGATGGTGACCTAACCCTAACCCTAGGTGGAATTTTCTTCCAATGGGATCTTCCCATGTATTTTAGCAGGAAACGTAGATACGGCAGCCTAGAAAAGTAAGTTCCCTCCTAACCATATCCAAGCACTCCCAGTTTGTTGCCGATGTCCATTTTTCTCTATGAGTTCATGGTGACCTAACCCTAAGTGGAATTTTCCTCCAGTGGGATCTTCCCATGTATTTTAGCACGAAACGTAGATAGGGCAGCCTAGAAAAGTAAGTTCCCTCCTAACCATATGCAAGCACTCCCAGTTTGTTGCCGATGTCCATTTTTCTCTATGAGTTCATGGTGACCTAACCCTAACCCTAAGTGGAATTTTCCTCCAGTGGGATCTTCCCATGTATTTTAGCACGAAACGTAGATAGGACAGCCTAGAAAAGTAAGTTCCCTCCTAACCATATCGAAGCACTCCCAGTTTGTTGCCGATGTCCATTTTTCTCTATGAGTTCATGGAGACCTAACCCTAACCCTAAGGGGAATTTTCCTCCAATTGGATTTTCCCATGCATTTTAGCAGGAAACATAGATAGGGCAGCCTAGAAAAGTAAGTTCCCTCCTAACCATATCCAAACACTCCCAGTTTGTTGCCGATGTCCATTTTTCTCTATGAGTTCATGGTGACCTAACCCTAAGTGGAATTTTCCTCCAGTGGGATCTTCCCATGTATTTTAGCACGAAACGTAGATAGGGCAGCCTAGAAAAGTAAGTTCCCTCCTAACCTTATCCAAGCACTCCCAGTTTGTTGCCGATGTCCATTTTTCTCTATGAGTTCATGGTAACCTAACCCTAACCCTAGGTGAAATTTTCCTCCAATGGGATCTTCCCATGTATTTTAGCAGGAAACGTAGATACGGCAGCCTAAAAAAGTAACTTCCCTCCTAACCATATCCAAGCACTCCCAGTTTGTTGCCGATGTCCATTTTTCTCTATGAGTTCATGGTGACCTAACCCTAACCCTAAGTGGAATTTTCCTCCAATGGGATTTTCCCATGTATTTTAGCAGGAAACAAAGATAGGGCAGCCTAGAAAAGTAAGTTCCCTCCTAACCATATCCAAGCACTCCCAGTTTGTTGCCGATGTCCATTTTTCTCTATGAGTTCATGGTGACCTAACCCTAACCCTAAGTGGAATTTTCCTCCAATGGGATTTTCCCATGCATTTTAGCAGGAAACATAGATAGGGCAGCCTAGAAAAGTAAGTTCCCTCCTAACCATATCCAAGCACTCCCAGTTTGTTGCCGATGTCCATTTTTCTCTATGAGTTGATGGTGACCTAACCCTAACCCTAGGTGGAATTTTCCTCCAATGGGATCTTCCCATGTATTTTAGCAGGAAACGTAGATACGGCAGCCTAGAAAAGTAAGTTCCCTCCTAACCATATCCAAGCACTCCCAGTTTGTTGCCGATGTCCATTTTTCTCTGTGAGTTCATGGTGACCTAACCCTAAGTGGAATTTTCCTCCAATGGGATCTTCCCATGTATTTTAGCACGAAACGTAGATAGGGCAGCCTAGAAAAGTAAGTTCCCTCCTAACCTTATCCAAGCACTCCCAGTTTGTTGCCGATGTCCATTTTTCTCTATGAGTTGATGGTGACCTAACCCTAACCCTAGGTGGAATTTTCCTCCAATGGGATTTTCCCATGCATTTTAGCAGGAAACATAGATAGGGCAGCCTAGAAAAGTAAGTTCCCTCCTAACCTTATCCAAGCACTCCCAGTTTGTTGCCGATGTCCATTTTTCTCTATGAGTTCATGGTGACCTAACCCTAACCCTAGGTTAAATTTTCCTCCAATGGGATCTTCCCATGTATTTTAGCAGGAAACGTAGATACGGCAGCCTAGAAAAGTAAGTTCCCTCCTAACCATATCCAAGCACTCCCAGTTTGTTGCCGATGTCCATTTTTCTCTATGAGTTCATGGTGACCTAACCCTAGGTGGAATTTTCCTCCAATGGGATCTTCCCATGTATTTTACCAGGAAACAAAGATAAGGCAGCCTAGAAATTTCCTTGCCCTCCTAATCATTCCCAACCACTCCGAATTTATTGGCAATGTCCATTTTTCTCTATTAGTTCATGGTGACCTAACCCTAACCCTAAGTGGAATTTTCGTCCAATGGGATTTTCCCATGCATTTTAGCAGGAAACATAGATAGGGCAGCCTAGAAAAGTAAGTTCCCTCCTAACCTTATCCAAGCACTCCCAGTTTGTTGCCGATGTCCATTTTTCTCTATGAGTTCATGGTGACCTAACCCTAACCCTAGGTGAAATTTTCCTCCAATGGGATCTTCCCATGTATTTTAGCAGGAAACGTAGATACGGCAGCCTAGAAAAGTAAGTTCCCTCCTAACCATATCCAAGCACTCCCAGTTTGTTGCCGATGTCCATTTTTCTCTATGAGTTCATGGTGACCTAACCCTAACCCTAAGTGGAATTTTCCTCCAGTGGGATCTTCCCATGTATTTTAGCACGAAACGTAGATAGGGCAGCCTAGAAAAGTAAGTTCCCTCCTAACCATATCCAAGCACTCCCAGTTTTTTGCCGATGTCCATTTTTCTCTATGAGTTCATGGTGACCTAACCCTAACCCTAAGTGGAATTTTCCTCCAATGGGATTTTCCCATGCATTTTAGCAGGAAACATAGATAGGGCAGCCTAGAAAAGTAAGTTCCCTCCTAACCATATCCAAGCACTCCCAGTTTGTTGCCGATGTCCATTTTTCTCTATGAGTTGATGGTGACCTAACCCTAACCCTAGGTGGAATTTTCCTCCAATGGGATCTTCCCATGTATTTTAGCACGAAACGTAGATACGGCAGCCTAGAAAAGTAAGTTCCCTCCTAACCATATCCAAGCACTCCTAGTTTGTTGCCGATGTCCATTTTTCTCTGTGAGTTCATGGTGACCTAACCCTAAGTGGAATTTTCCTCCAATGGGATCTTCCCATGTATTTTAGCACGAAACGTAGATAGGGCAGCCTAGAAAAGTAAGTTCCCTCCTAACCTTATCCAAGCACTCCCAGTTTGTTGCCGATGTCCATTTTTCTCTATGAGTTCATGGTGACCTAACCCTAAGCCTAAGTGGAATTTTCCTCCAATGGGATTTTCCCATGCATTTTAGCAGGAAACATAGATAGGGCAGCCTAGAAAAGTAAGTTCCCTCCTAACCATATCCAAGCACTCCCAGTTTGTTGCCGATGTCCATTTTTCTTTATGAGTTCATGGTGACCTAACCCTAAGCCTAAGTGGAATTTTCCTCCAATGGGATTTTCCCATGCATTTTAGCAGGAAACATAGATAGGGCAGGCTAGAAAAGTAAGTTCCCTCCTAACCATATCCAAGCACTCCCAGTTTGTTGCCGATGTCCATTTTTCTCTATGAGTTCATGGTGACCTAACCCTAAGCCTAAGTGGAATTTTCCTCCAATGGGATTTTCCTATGCATTTTAGCAGGAAACTTAGATAGGGCAGCCTAGAAAAGTAAGTTCCCTCCTAACCATATCCAAGCACTCCCAGTTTGTTGCCTATGTCCATTTTTCTCTATGAGTTCATGGTGACCTAACCCTAACCCTAAGTGGAATTTTCCTCCAGTGGGATCTTCCCATGTATTTTAGCACGAAACGTAGATAGGGCAGCCTAGAAAAGTAAGTTCCCTCCTAACCTTATCCAAGCACTCCCAGTTTGTTGCCGATGTCCATTTTTCTCTATGAGTTCATGGTGACCTAACCCTAACCCTAGGTGGAATTTTCCTCCAATGGGATTTTCCCATGCATTTTAGCAGGAAACATAGATAGCGCAGCCTAGAAAAGTAAGTTCCCTCCTAACCATATCCAAGCACTCCCAGTTTGTTGCCAATGTCCATTTTTCTCTATGAGTTCATGGTGACCTAACCCTAAGCCTAAGTGGAATTTTCCTCCAATGGGATTTTCCCATGTATTTTACATGGAAACATAGATAGGGAAGCCTAGAAAAGTAAGTGCCCTCCTAACCATATCCAAGCACTCCCAGTTTGTTGCTGATGTCCATTTTTCTCTATGAGTTCATGGTGACCTAACCCTAGGTGGAATTTTCCTCCAATGGGATCTTCCCATGTATTTTACCAGGAAACAAAGATAAGGCAGCCTAGAAATTTCCTTGCCCTCCTAATCATTCCCAACCACTCCGAATTTATTGGCAATGTCCATTTTTCTCTATTAGTTCATGGTGACCTAACCCTAACCCTAAGTGGAATTTTCGTCCAATGGGATTTTCCCATGCATTTTAGCAGGAAACATAGATAGGGCAGCCTAGAAAAGTAAGTTCCCTCCTAACCTTATCCAAGCACTCCCAGTTTGTTGCCGATGTCCATTTTTCTCTATGAGTTCATGGTGACCTAACCCTAACCCTAGGTGAAATTTTCCTCCAATGGGATCTTCCCATGTATTTTAGCAGGAAACGTAGATACGGCAGCCTAGAAAAGTAAGTTCCCTCCTAACCATATCCAAGCACTCCCAGTTTGTTGCCGATGTCCATTTTTCTCTATGAGTTTATGGTGACCTAACCCTAAGTGGAATTTTCCTCCAGTGGGATCTTCCCATGTATTTTAGCACGAAACGTAGATAGGGCAGCCTAGAAAAGTAAGTTCCCTCCTAACCTTATCCAAGCACTCCCAGTTTGTTGCCGATGTCCATTTTTCTCTATGAGTTCATGGTGACCTAACCCTAACCCTAGGTGAAATTTTCCTCCAATGGGATCTTCCAATGTATTTTAGCAGGAAACGTAGATACGGCAGCCTAGAAAAGTAAGTTCCCTCCTAACCATATCCAAGCACTCCCAGTTTGTTGCCGATGTCCATTTTTCTCTATGAGTTCATGGTGACCTAACCCTAACCCTAGGTGGAATTTTCCTCCAATGGGATTTTCCCATGTATTTTAGCAGGAAACGTAGATACGGCAGCCTAGAAAAGTAAGTTCCCTCCTAACCATATCCAAGCACTCCCAGTTTGTTGCCGATGTCCATTTTTCTCTATGAGTTCATGGTGACCTAACCCTAACCCTAGGTGGAATTTTCCTCCAATGGGATTTTCCCATGCATTTTAGCAGGAAACATAGATAGCGCAGCCTAGAAAAGTAAGTTCCCTCCTAACCATATCCAAGCACTCCCAGTTTGTTGCCGATGTCCATTTTTCTCTATGAGTTCATGGTGACCTAACCCTAACCCTAAGTGGAATTTTCCTCCAATGGTATTTTCCCATGCATTTTAGCAGGAAACATAGATAGGGCAGCCTAGAAAAGTAAGTTCCCTCCTAACCATATCCAAGCACTCCCAGTTTGTTGCCGATGTCCATTTTTCTCTATGAGTTGATGGTGACCTAACCCTAACCCTAGGTGGAATTTTCCTCCAATGGGATCTTCCCATGTATTTTAGCAGGAAACGTAGATACGGCAGCCTAGAAAAGTAAGTTCCCTCCTAACCATATCCAAGCACTCCCAGTTTGTTGCCGATGTCCATTTTTCTCTATGAGTTCATGGTGACCTAACCCTAAGTGCAATTTTCCTCCAGTGGGATCTTCCCATGTATTTTAGCACGAAACGTAGATAGGGCAGCCTAGAAAAGTAAGTTCCCTCCTAACCTTATCCAAGCACTCCCAGTTTGTTGCCGATGTCCATTTTTCTCTATCAGTTCATGGTGACCTAACCCTAACCCTAAGTGGAATTTTCCTCCAGTGGGATCTTCCCATGTATTTTAGCACGAAACGTAGATAGGGCAGCCTAGAAAAGTAAGTTCCCTCCTAACCATATCGAAGCACTCCCAGTTTGTTGCCGATGTCCATTTTTCTCTATGAGTTCATGGTGACCTAACCCTAACCCTGAGGGGAATTTTCCTCCAATTGTATTTTCCCATGCATTTTAGCAGGAAACATAGATAGGGCAGCCTAGAAAAGTAAGTTCCCTCCTAACCATATCCAAGCACTCCCAGTTTGTTGCCGATGTCCATTTTTCTCTATGAGTTCATGGTGACCTAACCCTAAGTGGAATTTTCCTCCAGTGGGATCTTCCCATGTATTTTAGCACGAAACGTAGATAGGGCAGCCTAGAAAAGTAAGTTCCCTCCTAACCTTATCCAAGCACTCCCAGTTTGTTGCCGATGTCCATTTTTCTCTATGAGTTCATGGTGACCTAACCCTAACCCTAGGTGGAATTTTCCTCCAATGGGATTTTCCCATGTATTTTACCAGGAAATGTAGATACGGCAAACTAGAAAAGTAAGTTCCCTCCTAAACATATCCAAGCACTCCCAGGTTGTTCCCGATGTCCATTTTTATCTATGAGTTCATGGGGACCTAACCCTAACCCTAAGGGGAATTTTCCTCCAATTGGATTTTCCCATGCATTTTAGCACGAAACATAGATAGGGCAGCCTAGAAAAGTAAGTTCCCTCCTAACCATATCGAAGCACTCCCAGTTTGTTGCCGATGTCCATTTTTGTCTCTGAGTTCATGGTGACCTAACCCTAACCCTAAGTGGAATTTTCCTCCAATGGGATTTTCCCATGTATTTTACCAGGAAACATAGATACCGCAGCCTAGAAAAGTAAGTTCCCTCCTAACCATATGCAAGCACTCCCAGTTTGTTGCCGATGTCCATTTTTCTCTATGAGTTCATGGTGACCTAACCCTAACACTAAGTGGAATTT
Organism: Bothrops alternatus; assembly: GCA_034064705.1. Classification (NCBI taxonomy): domain Eukaryota; kingdom Metazoa; phylum Chordata; class Lepidosauria; order Squamata; family Viperidae; genus Bothrops; species Bothrops alternatus. The sequence continues at coordinate 3,065,964 of JARGCV010000165.1, forward strand.
TCCTCCAATGGGATTTTCCAATGTATTTTAGCAGGAAACATAGATAGGGAAGCCTAGAAAAGTAAGTTCCCTCCTAACCATATCCAAGCACTCCCAGTTTGTTGCCGATGTCCATTTTTCTCTATGAGTTCATGGTGACCTAACCCTAACCCTAAGTGGAATTTTCCTCCAATGGGATCTTCCCATGTATTTTAGCACGAAACATAGATAGGGCAGCCTAGAAAAGTAAGTTCCCTCCTAACCTTATCCAAGCACTCCCAGTTTGTTGCCGATGTCCATTTTTCTCTATGAGTTCATGGTGACCTAACCCTAACCCAAGGTGAAATTTTCCTCCAATGGGATCTTCCCATGTATTTTAGCACGAAACGTAGATAGGGCAGCCTAGAAAAGTAAGTTCCCTCCTAACCTTATCCAAGCACTCCCAGTTTGTTGCCGATGTCCATTTTTCTCTATGAGTTCATGGTGACCTAACCCTAACCCTAAGTGGAATTTTCCTCCAATGGGATCTTCCCATGTATTTTACCAGAAAACGTAGATACAGCAGCCTAGAAAAGTAAGTTCCCTCCTAACCATATCCAAGAACTCCCAGTTGGTTGCCGATGTCCATTTTTCTCTATGAGTTCATGTTGACCTAACCCTAAGCCTAAGTGGAATTTTCCTCCAATGGGATTTTCCCATGTATTTTAGAAGAAAACATAGATACCGCAGCCTAGAAAAGTAAGTTCCCTCCTAACCATATCCAAGCACTCCCAGTTTGTTGCCGATGTCCATTTTTCTCTATGAGTTCATGGTGACCTAACCCTAACCCTAAGTGGAATTTTCCTCCAATGGGATCTTCCCATGTATTTTAGCAGGAAACATAGATAGGGCAGCCTAGAAAAGTAAGTTCCCTCCTAACCATATCCAAGCACTCCCAGTTTGTTGCCGATGTCCATTTTTCTCTATGAGTTCATGGTGACCTAACCCTAACCCAAGGTGAAATTTTCCTCCGATGGGATCTTCCCATGCATTTTAGCAGGAAACAAAGATAGGGCAGCCTAGAAAAGTAAGTTCCCTCCTAACCATATCCAAGCACTCCCAGTTTGTTGCCGATGTCCATTTTTCTCTATGAGTTCATGGTGACCTAACCCTAAGCCTAAGTGGAATTTTCCTCCAATGGGATCTTCCCATGTATTTTACCAGGAAACGTAGATACGGCAGCCTAGAAAAGTAAGTTCCCTCCTAACCATATCCAAGCACTCCCAGTTTGTTGCCGATGTCCATTTTTCTCTGTGAGTTCATGGTGACCTAACCCTAAGTGGAATTTTCCTACAATGGGATTTTCCCATGTATTTTAGAAGAAAACATAGATACCGCAGCCTAGAAAAGTAAGTTCCCTCCTAACCATATCCAAGCACTCCCAGTTTGTTGCCGATGTCCATTTTTCTCTATGAGTTCATGGTGACCTAACCCTAACCCTAGGTGGAATTTTCCTCCAATGGGATCTTCCCATGTATTTTAGCAGGAAACGTAGATACGGCAGCCTAGAAAAGTAAGTTCCCTCCTAACAATATCCAAGCACTCCCAGTTTGTTGCCGATGTCCATTTTTCTCTATGAGTTCATCGTGACCTAACCCTAAGTGGAATTTTCCTCCAATGGGATTTTCCCATGTATTTTAGAAGAAAATATAGATACCGCAGCCTAGAATAGTAAGTTCCCTCCTAACCATATCCAAGCACTCCCAGTTTGTTGCCAATGTCCATTTTTCTCTATGAGTTCATGGTGACCTAACCCTAACCCTAGGTGGAATTTTCCTCCAATGGGATCTTCCCATGTATTTTACCAGGAAACGTAGATACGGCAGCCTAGAAAAGTAAGTTCCCTCCTAACCATATCCAAGCACTCCCAGTTTGTTGCCGATGTCCATTTTTCTCTATGAGTTAATGGTGACCTAACCCTAAGTGTAATTTTCCTCCAATGGGATTTTCCCATGTATTTTAGAAGAAAACATAGATACCGCAGCCTAGAAAAGTAAGTTCCCTCCTAACCATATCCAAGCACTCCCAGTTTGTTGCCGATGTCCATTTTTCTCTATGAGTTCATGGTGACCTAACCCTAAGCCTAGGTGGAATTTTCCTCCAATGGGATCTTCCATTGTATTTTAGCACGAAACGTAGATAGGGCAGCCTAGAAAAGGAAGTTCCCTCCTAACCATATCCAAGCACTCCCAGTTTGTTGCCGATGTCCATTTTTCTCTATGAGTTGATGGTGACCTAACCCTAACCCTAGGTGGAATTTTCCTCCAATGGGATCTTCCCATGTATTTTAGCAGGAAACGTAGATACGGCAGCCTAGAAAAGTAAGTTCCCTCCTAACAATATCCAAGCACTCCCAGTTTGTTGCCGATATCCATTTTTCTCTATGAGTTCATCATGACCTAACCCTAAGTGGAATTTTCCTCCAATGGGATTTTCCCATGTATTTTAGAAGAAAATATAGATACCGCAGCCTAGAATAGTAAGTTCCCTCCTAACCATATCCAAGCACTCCCAGTTTGTTGCCAATGTCCATTTTTCTCTATGAGTTCATGGTGAGCTAACCCTAACCCTAGGTGGAATTTTCCTCCAATGGGATCTTCCCATGTATTTTAGCAGGAAACGTAGATACGGCAGCCTAGAAAAGTAAGTTCCCTCCTAACCATATCCAAACACTCCCAGTTTGTTGCCGATGTCCATTTTTCTCTATGAGTTCATGGTGACCTAACCCTAACCCTAAGTGGAATTTTCCTCCAATGGGATCTTCCCGTGTATTTTAGCAGGAAACATAGATAGGGCAGCCTAGAAAAGTAAGTTCCCTCCTAACCATATCCAAGCACTCCCAGTTTGTTGCCGATGTCCATTTTTCTCTATGAGTTCATGGGGACCTAACCCTAACCCTAAGGGGAATTTTCCTCCAATTGGATTTTCCCATGCATTTTAGCAGGAAACATAGATAGGGCAGCCTAGAAAAGTAAGTTCCCTCCTAACCATATCGAAGCACTCCCAGTTTGTTGCCGATGTCCATTTTTCTCTCTGAGTTCATGGTGACCTAACCCTAACCCTAAGTGGAATTTTCCTCCAATGGGATATTCCCATGTATTTTACCAGGAAACATAGATACCGCAGCCTAGAAAAGTAAGTTCCCTCCTAACCATATCCAAGCACTCCCAGTTTGTTGCCGATGTCCATTTTTCTCTATGAGTTCATGGTGACCTAACCCTAACACTAAGTGAAATTTTCCTCCAATGGGATTTTCCCATGTATTTTAGAAGGAAACAAAAATAGGGTAGCCTAGAAATTTCTTTGCCCTCCTAATCATTCCCAACCACTCCGAATTTATTGGCAATGTCCATGTTTCTCTCCATGTTCATGGTGACCTAACCCAAATGCTATGTGGAATTTTCCTCCAATGGGATTTTCCCATGTATTTTACCAGGAAACATAGATACGGCAGCCTAGAAAAGTAAGTTCCCTCCTAACCATATCCAAGCACTCCCAGTTTGTTGCCGATGTCCATTTTTCTCTATGAGTTCATGGTGACCTAACCCTAACCCAAGGTGAAATTTTCCTCCAATGGGATCTTCCCATGTATTTTAGCACGAAACGTAGATAGGGCAGCCTAGAAAAGTAAGTTCCCTCCTAACCTTATCCAAGCACTCCCAGTTTGTTGCCGATGTCCATTTTTCTCTATGAGTTCATGGTGACCTAACCCTAACCCTAAGTGGAATTTTCCTCCAATGGGATCTTCCCATGTATTTTACCAGAAAACGTAGATACGGCAGCCTAGAAAAGTAAGTTCCCTCCTAACCATATCCAAGCACTCCCAGTTTGTTGCCGATGTCCATTTTTCTCTGTGAGTTCATGGTGACCTAACCCTAAGTGGAATTTTCCTCCAATGGGATTTTCCCATGTATTTTAGAAGAAAACATAGATACCGCAGCCTAGAAAAGTAAGTTCCCTCCTAACCATATCCAAGCACTCCCAGTTTGTTGCCGATGTCCATTTTTCTCTATGAGTTCATGGTGACCTAACCCTAACCCTAGGTGGAATTTTCCTCCAGTGGGATCTTCCCATGTATTTTAGCAGGAAACGTAGATACGGCAGCCTAGAAAAGTAAGTTCCCTCCTAACCATATCCAAGCACTCCCAGTTTGTTGCCGATGTCCATTTTTCTCTATGAGTTCATGGTGACCTAACCCTAACCCTAAGTGGAATTTTCCTCCAATGGGATCTTCCCGTGTATTTTAGCAGGAAACATAGATAGGGCAGCCTAGAAAAGTAAGTTCCCTCCTAACCATATCCAAGCACTCCCAGTTTGTTGCCGATGTCCATTTTTCTCTATGAGTTCATGGGGACCTAACCCTAACCCTAAGGGGAATTTTCCTCCAATTGGATTTTCCCATGCATTTTAGCAGGAAACATAGATAGGGCAGCCTAGAAAAGTAAGTTCCCTCCTAACCATATCGAAGCACTCCCAGTTTGTTGCCGATGTCCATTTTTCTCTCTGAGTTCATGGTGACCTAACCCTAACCCTAAGTGGAATTTTCCTCCAATGGGATTTTCCCATGTATTTTACCAGGAAACATAGATACCGCAGCCTAGAAAAGTAAGTTCCCTCCTAACCATATCCAAGCACTCCCAGTTTGTTGCCGATGTCCATTTTTCTCTATGAGTTCATGGTGACCTAACCCTAACACTAAGTGAAATTTTCCTCCAATGGGATTTTCCCATGTATTTTAGAAGGAAACAAAAATAGGGCAGCCTAGAAATTTCTTTGCCCTCCTAATCATTCCCAACCACTCCGAATTTATTGGCAATGTCCATGTTTCTCTCCATGTTCATGGTGACCTAACCCAAATGCTATGTGGAATTTTCCTCCAATGGGATTTTCCCATGTATTTTACCAGGAAACATAGATACGGCAGCCTAGAAAAGTAAGTTCCCTCCTAACCATATCGAAGCACTCCCAGTTTGTTGCCGATGTCCATTTTTCTCTGTGAGTTCATGGTGACCTAACCCTAACCCAAGGTGAAATTTTCCTCCAATGGGATCTTCCCATGTATTTTAGCACGAAACGTAGATAGGGCAGCCTAGAAAAGTAAGTTCCCTCCTAACCTTATCCAAGCACTCCCAGTTTGTTGCCGATGTCCATTTTTCTCTATGAGTTCATGGTGACCTAACCCTAACCCTAAGTGGAATTTTCCTCCAATGGGATCTTCCCATGTATTTTACCAGAAAACGTAGATACGGCAGCCTAGAAAAGTAAGTTCCCTCCTAACCATATCCAAGCACTCCCAGTTTGTTGCCGATGTCCATTTTTCTCTGTGAGTTCATGGTGACCTAACCCTAAGTGGAATTTTCCTCCAATGGGATTTTCCCATGTATTTTAGAAGAAAACATAGATACCGCAGCCTAGAAAAGTAAGTTCCCTCCTAACCATATCCAAGCACTCCCAGTTTGTTGCCGATGTCCATTTTTCTCTATGAGTTCATGGTGACCTAACCCTAACCCTAAGTGGAATTTTCCTCCAATGGGATTTTCCCATGCATTTTAGCAGGAAACATAGATAGGGCAGCCTAGAAAAGTAAGTTCCCTCCTAACCATATCCAAGCACTCCCAGTTTGTTGCCGATGTCCATTTTTCTCTATGAGTTCATGGTGACCTAACCCTAACCCTAAGTGGAATTTTCCTCCAATGGGATCTTCCCGTGTATTTTAGCAGGAAACATAGATAGGGCAGCCTAGAAAAGTAAGTTCCCTCCTAACCATATCCAAGCACTCCCAGTTTGTTGCCAATGTCCATTTTTCTCTATGAGTTCATGGTGACCTAACCCTAACCCTAGGTGGAATTTTCCTCCAATGGGATCTTCCCATGTATTTTACCAGGAAACGTAGATACCGCAGCCTAGAAAAGTAAGTTCCCTCCTAACCATATGCAAGCACTCCCAGTTTGTTGCCGATGTCCATTTTTCTCTATGAGTTCATGGTGACCTAACCCTAACACTAAGTGGAATTTTCCTCCAATGGGATTTTCCAATGTATTTTAGCAGGAAACATAGATAGGGAAGCCTAGAAAAGTAAGTTCCCTCCTAACCATATCCAAGCACTCCCAGTTTGTTGCCGATGTCCATTTTTCTCTATGAGTTCATGGTGACCTAACCCTAACCCTAAGTGGAATTTTCCTCCAATGGGATCTTCCCATGTATTTTAGCAGGAAACATAGATAGGGCAGCCTAGAAAAGTAAGTTCCCTCCTAACCATATCCAAGCGCTCCCAGGTTGTTGCCAATGTCCATTTTTCTCTTTGAGTTCATGGTGACCTAACCCTAACCCTAGGTGGAATTTTCCTCCAATGGGATTTTCCCATGTATTTTAGCAGGAAACAAAGATAAGGCAGCCTAGAAATTTCTTTGCCCTCCTAATCATTCCCAACCACTCCGAATTTATTGGCAATGTCCATGTTTCTCTCCATGTTCATGGTGACCTAACCCTAACCCTAAGTGGAATTTTCATCCAATGGGATTTTCCCATGTATTTTAGAAGAAAATATAGATACCGCAGCCTAGAAAAGTAAGTTCCCTCCTAACCATATCCAAGAACTCCCAGTTTGTTGCCGATGTCCATTTTTCTCTATGAGTTCATGTTGACCTAACCCTAAGCCTAAGTGGAATTTTCCTCCAATGGGATTTTCCCATGCATTTTAGCAGGAAACATAGATAGGGCAGCCTAGAAAAGTAAGTTCCCTCCTAACCATATCCAAGCACTCCCAGTTTGTTGCCGATGTCCATTTTTCTCTATGAGTTCATGGTGACCTAACCCTAAGCCTAAGTGGAATTTTCCTCCAATGGGATCTTCCCATGTATTTTAGCACGAAACATAGATAGGGCAGCCTAGAAAAGTAAGTTCCCTCCTAACCTTATCCAAGCACTCCCAGTTTGTTGCCGATGTCCATTTTTCTCTATGAGTTCATGGTGACCTAACCCTAAGCCTAGGTGGAATTTTCCTCCAATGGGATCTTCCATTGTATTTTAGCACGAAACGTAGATAGGGCAGCCTAGAAAAGGAAGTTCCCTCCTAACCATATCCAAGCACTCCCAGTTTGTTGCCGATGTCCATTTTTCTCTATGAGTTGATGGTGACCTAACCCTAACCCTAGGTGGAATTTTCCTCCAATGGGATCTTCCCATGTATTTTAGCAGGAAACGTAGATACGGCAGCCTAGAAAAGTAAGTTCCCTCCTAACAATATCCAAGCACTCCCAGTTTGTTGCCGATATCCATTTTTCTCTATGAGTTCATCGTGACCTAACCCTAAGTGGAATTTTCCTCCAATGGGATTTTCCCATGTATTTTAGAAGAAAATATAGATACCGCAGCCTAGAATAGTAAGTTCCCTCCTAACCATATCCAAGCACTCCCAGTTTGTTGCCAATGTCCATTTTTCTCTATGAGTTCATGGTGACCTAACCCTAACCCTAGGTGGAATTTTCCTCCAATGGGATCTTCCCATGTATTTTACCAGGAAACGTAGATACGGCAGCCTAGAAAAGTAAGTTCCCTCCTAACCATATCCAAGCACTCCCAGTTTGTTGCCGATGTCCATTTTTCTCTATGAGTTAATGGTGACCTAACCCTAAGTGTAATTTTCCTCCAATGGGATTTTCCCATGTATTTTAGAAGAAAATATAGATACCGCAGCCTAGAAAAGTAAGTTCCCTCCTAACCATATCCAAGAACTCCCAGTTTGTTGCCGATGTCCATTTTTCTCTATGAGTTCATGGTGACCTAACCCTAAGCCTAAGTGGAATTTTCCTCCAATGGGATTTTCCCATGCATTTTAGCAGGAAACATAGATAGGGCAGCCTAGAAAAGTAAGTTCCCTCCTAACCATATCCAAGCACTCCCAGTTTGTTGCCAATGTCCATTTTTCTCTATGAGTTCATGGTGACCTAACCCTAAGCCTAAGTGGAATTTTCCTCCAATGGGATTTTCCCATGCATTTTAGCAGGAAACATAGATAGGGCAGCCTAGAAAAGTAAGTTCCCTCCTAACCATATCCAAGCACTCCCAGTTTGTTGCCGATGTCCATTTTTCTCTATGAGTTCATGGTGACTTAACCCTAAGCCTAAGTGGAATTTTCCTCCAATGGGATTTTCCCATGCATTTTAGCAGGAAACATAGATAGGGCAGCCTAGAAAAGTAAGTTCCCTCCTAACCATATCCAAGCACTCCCAGTTTGTTGCCAATGTCCATTTTTCTCTATGAGTTCATGGTGAGCTAACCCTAACCCTAGGTGGAATTTTCCTCCAATGGGATCTTCCCATGTATTTTAGCAGGAAACGTAGATACGGCAGCCTAGAAAAGTAAGTTCCCTCCTAACCATATCCAAGCACTCCCAGTTTGTTGCCGATGTCCATTTTTCTCTATGAGTTCATGGTGACCTAACCCTAACCCTAGGTGGAATTTTCCTCCAATGGGATCTTCCCATGTATTTTAGCAGGAAACGTAGATACGGCAGCCTAGAAAAGTAAGTTCCCTCCTAACCATATCCAAGCACTCCCAGTTTGTTGCCGATGTCCATTTTTCTCTATGAGTTCATGGTGACCTAACCCTAACCCTAGGTGGAATTTTCCTCCAATGGGATCTTCCCATGTATTTTAGCACGAAACGTAGATAGGGCAGCCTAGAAAAGTAAGTTCCCTCCTAACCTTATCCAAGCACTCCCAGTTTGTTGCCGATGTCCATTTTTCTCTATGAGTTCATGGTGACCTAACCCTAACCCTAAGTGGAATTTTCCTCCAATGGGATCTTCCCATGTATTTTACCAGAAAACGTAGATACGGCAGCCTAGAAAAGTAAGTTCCCTCCTAACCATATCCAAGCACTCCCAGTTTGTTGCCAATGTCCATTTTTCTCTATGAGTTCATGGTGAGCTAACCCTAACCCTAGGTGGAATTTTCCTCCAATGGGATCTTCCCATGTATTTTAGCAGGAAACGTAGATACGGCAGCCTAGAAAAGTAAGTTCCCTCCTAACCATATCCAAGCACTCCCAGTTTGTTGCCGATGTCCATTTTTCTCTATGAGTTCATGATGACCTAACCCTAACCCTAAGTGGAATTTTCCTCCAATGGGATCTTCCCGTGTATTTTAGCAGGAAACATAGATAGGGCAGCCTAGAAAAGTAAGTTCCCTCCTAACCATATCCAAGCACTCCCAGTTTGTTGCCGATGTCCATTTTTCTCTATGAGTTCATGGGGACCTAACCCTAACCCTAAGGGGAATTTTCCTCCAATTGGATTTTCCCATGCATTTTAGCAGGAAACATAGATAGGGCAGCCTAGAAAAGTAAGTTCCCTCCTAACCATATCCAAGCACTCCCAGTTTGTTGCCAATGTCCATTTTTCTCTATGAGTTCATGGTGAGCTAACCCTAACCCTAGGTGGAATTTTCCTCCAATGGGATCTTCCCATGTATTTTAGCAGGAAACGTAGATACGGCAGCCTAGAAAAGTAAGTTCCCTCCTAACCATATCCAAGCACTCCCAGTTTGTTGCCGATGTCCATTTTTCTCTATGAGTTCATGGTGACCTAACCCTAACCCTAGGTGGAATTTTCCTCCAATGGGATCTTCCCATGTATTTTAGCAGGAAACGTAGATACGGCAGCCTAGAAAAGTAAGTTCCCTCCTAACCATATCCAAGCACTCCCAGTTTGTTGCCGATGTCCATTTTTCTCTATGAGTTCATGGTGACCTAACCCTAACCCTAGGTGGAATTTTCCTCCAATGGGATCTTCCCATGTATTTTAGCAGGAAACATAGATAGGGCAGCCTAGAAAAGTAAGTTCCCTCCTAACCATATCCAAGCACTCCCAGTTTGTTGCCGATGTCCATTTTTCTCTATGAGTTCATGGTGACTTAACCCTAAGCCTAAGTGGAATTTTCCTCCAAAGGGATTTTCCCATGCATTTTAGCAGGAAACATAGATAGGGCAGCCTAGAAAAGTAAGTTCCCTCCTAACCATATCCAAGCACTCCCAGTTTGTTGCCAATGTCCATTTTTCTCTATGAGTTCATGGTGAGCTAACCCTAACCCTAGGTGGAATTTTCCTCCAATGGGATCTTCCCATGTATTTTAGCAGGAAACGTAGATACGGCAGCCTAGAAAAGTAAGTTCCCTCCTAACCATATCCAAGCACTCCCAGTTTGTTGCCGATGTCCATTTTTCTCTATGAGTTCATGGTGACCTAACCCTAACCCTAAGTGGAATTTTCCTCCAATGGGATCTTCCCGTGTATTTTAGCAGGAAACATAGATAGGGCAGCCTAGAAAAGTAAGTTCCCTCCTAACCATATCCAAGCACTCCCAGTTTGTTGCCGATGTCCATTTTTCTCTATGAGTTCATGGGGACCTAACCCTAACCCTAAGGGGAATTTTCCTCCAATTGGATTTTCCCATGCATTTTAGCAGGAAACATAGATAGGGCAGCCTAGAAAAGTAAGTTCCCTCCTAACCATATCGAAGCACTCCCAGTTTGTTGCCGATGTCCATTTTTCTCTCTGAGTTCATGGTGACCTAACCCTAACCCTAAGTGGAATTTTCCTCCAATGGGATTTTCCCATGTATTTTACCAGGAAACATAGATACCGCAGCCTAGAAAAGTAAGTTCCCTCCTAACCATATCCAAGCACTCCCAGTTTGTTGCCGATGTCCATTTTTCTCTATGAGTTCATGGTGACCTAACCCTAACACTAAGTGAAATTTTCCTCCAATGGGATTTTCCCATGTATTTTAGAAGGAAACAAAAATAGGGCAGCCTAGAAATTTCTTTGCCCTCCTAATCATTCCCAACCACTCCGAATTTATTGGCAATGTCCATGTTTCTCTCCATGTTCATGGTGACCTAACCCAAATGCTATGTGGAATTTTCCTCCAATGGGATTTTCCCATGTATTTTACCAGGAAACATAGATACGGCAGCCTAGAAAAGTAAGTTCCCTCCTAACCATATCCAAGCACTCCCAGTTTGTTGCCGATGTCCATTTTTCTCTATGAGTTCATGGTGACCTAACCCTAACCCAAGGTGAAATTTTCCTCCAATGGGATCTTCCCATGTATTTTAGCACGAAACGTAGATAGGGCAGCCTAGAAAAGTAAGTTCCCTCCTAACCTTATCCAAGCACTCCCAGTTTGTTGCCGATGTCCATTTTTCTCTATGAGTTCATGGTGACCTAACCCTAACCCTAAGTGGAATTTTCCTCCAATGGGATCTTCCCATGTATTTTACCAGGAAACGTAGATACGGCAGCCTAGAAAAGTAAGTTCCCTCCTAACCATATCCAAGCACTCCCAGTTTGTTGCCGATGTCCATTTTTCTCTGTGAGTTCATGGTGACCTAACCCTAAGTGGAATTTTCCTACAATGGGATTTTCCCATGTATTTTAGAAGAAAACATAGATACCGCAGCCTAGAAAAGTAAGTTCCCTCCTAACCATATCCAAGCACTCCCAGTTTGTTGCCGATGTCCATTTTTCTCTATGAGTTCATGGTGACCTAACCCTAACCCTAGGTGGAATTTTCCTCCAATGGGATCTTCCATTGTATTTTAGCACGAAACGTAGATAGGGCAGCCTAGAAAAGGAAGTTCCCTCCTAACCATATCCAAGCACTCCCAGTTTGTTGCCGATGTCCATTTTTCTCTATGAGTTGATGGTGACCTAACCCTAACCCTAGGTGGAATTTTCCTCCAATGGGATCTTCCCATGTATTTTAGCAGGAAACGTAGATACGGCAGCCTAGAAAAGTAAGTTCCCTCCTAACAATATCCAAGCACTCCCAGTTTGTTGCCGATGTCCATTTTTCTCTATGAGTTCATCGTGACCTAACCCTAAGTGGAATTTTCCTCCAATGGGATTTTCCCATGTATTTTAGAAGAAAATATAGATACCGCAGCCTAGAATAGTAAGTTCCCTCCTAACCATATCCAAGCACTCCCAGTTTGTTGCCAATGTCCATTTTTCTCTATGAGTTCATGGTGACCTAACCCTAACCCTAGGTGGAATTTTCCTCCAATGGGATCTTCCCATGTATTTTACCAGGAAACGTAGATACGGCAGCCTAGAAAAGTAAGTTCCCTCCTAACCATATCCAAGCACTCCCAGTTTGTTGCCGATGTCCATTTTTCTCTATGAGTTAATGGTGACCTAACCCTAAGTGTAATTTTCCTCCAATGGGATTTTCCCATGTATTTTAGAAGAAAACATAGATACCGCAGCCTAGAAAAGTAAGTTCCCTCCTAACCATATCCAAGCACTCCCAGTTTGTTGCCGATGTCCATTTTTCTCTATGAGTTCATGGTGACCTAACCCTAAGCCTAGGTGGAATTTTCCTCCAATGGGATCTTCCATTGTATTTTAGCACGAAACGTAGATAGGGCAGCCTAGAAAAGGAAGTTCCCTCCTAACCATATCCAAGCACTCCCAGTTTGTTGCCGATGTCCATTTTTCTCTATGAGTTGATGGTGACCTAACCCTAACCCTAGGTGGAATTTTCCTCCAATGGGATCTTCCCATGTATTTTAGCAGGAAACGTAGATACGGCAGCCTAGAAAAGTAAGTTCCCTCCTAACAATATCCAAGCACTCCCAGTTTGTTGCCGATATCCATTTTTCTCTATGAGTTCATCATGACCTAACCCTAAGTGGAATTTTCCTCCAATGGGATTTTCCCATGTATTTTAGAAGAAAATATAGATACCGCAGCCTAGAATAGTAAGTTCCCTCCTAACCATATCCAAGCACTCCCAGTTTGTTGCCAATGTCCATTTTTCTCTATGAGTTCATGGTGAGCTAACCCTAACCCTAGGTGGAATTTTCCTCCAATGGGATCTTCCCATGTATTTTAGCAGGAAACGTAGATACGGCAGCCTAGAAAAGTAAGTTCCCTCCTAACCATATCCAAGCACTCCCAGTTTGTTGCCGATGTCCATTTTTCTCTATGAGTTCATGGTGACCTAACCCTAACCCTAAGTGGAATTTTCCTCCAATGGGATCTTCCCGTGTATTTTAGCAGGAAACATAGATAGGGCAGCCTAGAAAAGTAAGTTCCCTCCTAACCATATCCAAGCACTCCCAGTTTGTTGCCGATGTCCATTTTTCTCTATGAGTTCATGGGGACCTAACCCTAACCCTAAGGGGAATTTTCCTCCAATTGGATTTTCCCATGCATTTTAGCAGGAAACATAGATAGGGCAGCCTAGAAAAGTAAGTTCCCTCCTAACCATATCGAAGCACTCCCAGTTTGTTGCCGATGTCCATTTTTCTCTCTGAGTTCATGGTGACCTAACCCTAACCCTAAGTGGAATTTTCCTCCAATGGGATTTTCCCATGTATTTTACCAGGAAACATAGATACCGCAGCCTAGAAAAGTAAGTTCCCTCCTAACCATATCGAAGCACTCCCAGTTTGTTGCCAATGTCCATTTTTCTCTATGAGTTCATGGTGACCTAACCCTAACCCAAGGTGAAATTTTCCTCCAATGGGATCTTCCCATGTATTTTAGCACGAAACGTAGATAGGGCAGCCTAGAAAAGTAAGTTCCCTCCTAACCTTATCCAAGCACTCCCAGTTTGTTGCCGATGTCCATTTTTCTCTATGAGTTCATGGTGACCTAACCCTAACCCTAAGTGGAATTTTCCTCCAATGGGATCTTCCCATGTATTTTACCAGAAAACGTAGATACGGCAGCCTAGAAAAGTAAGTTCCCTCCTAACCATATCCAAGCACTCCCAGTTTGTTGCCGATGTCCATTTTTCTCTGTGAGTTCATGGTGACCTAACCCTAAGTGGAATTTTCCTCCAATGGGATTTTCCCATGTATTTTAGAAGAAAACATAGATACCGCAGCCTAGAAAAGTAAGTTCCCTCCTAACCATATCCAAGCACTCCCAGTTTGTTGCCGATGTCCATTTTTCTCTATGAGTTCATGGTGACCTAACCCTAACCCTAAGTGGAATTTTCCTCCAATGGGATTTTCCCATGCATTTTAGCAGGAAACATAGATAGGGCAGCCTAGAAAAGTAAGTTCCCTCCTAACCATATCCAAGCACTCCCAGTTTGTTGCCGATGTCCATTTTTCTCTATGAGTTCATGGTGACCTAACCCTAACCCTAAGTGGAATTTTCCTCCAATGGGATCTTCCCGTGTATTTTAGCAGGAAACATAGATAGGGCAGCCTAGAAAAGTAAGTTCCCTCCTAACCATATCCAAGCACTCCCAGTTTGTTGCCAATGTCCATTTTTCTCTATGAGTTCATGGTGACCTAACCCTAACCCTAGGTGGAATTTTCCTCCAATGGGATCTTCCCATGTATTTTACCAGGAAACGTAGATACCGCAGCCTAGAAAAGTAAGTTCCCTCCTAACCATATGCAAGCACTCCCAGTTTGTTGCCGATGTCCATTTTTCTCTATGAGTTCATGGTGACCTAACCCTAACACTAAGTGGAATTTTCCTCCAATGGGATTTTCCAATGTATTTTAGCAGGAAACATAGATAGGGAAGCCTAGAAAAGTAAGTTCCCTCCTAACCATATCCAAGCACTCCCAGTTTGTTGCCGATGTCCATTTTTCTCTATGAGTTCATGGTGACCTAACCCTAACCCTAAGTGGAATTTTCCTCCAATGGGATCTTCCCATGTATTTTAGCAGGAAACATAGATAGGGCAGCCTAGAAAAGTAAGTTCCCTCCTAACCATATCCAAGCGCTCCCAGGTTGTTGCCAATGTCCATTTTTCTCTTTGAGTTCATGGTGACCTAACCCTAACCCTAGGTGGAATTTTCCTCCAATGGGATTTTCCCATGTATTTTAGCAGGAAACAAAGATAAGGCAGCCTAGAAATTTCTTTGCCCTCCTAATCATTCCCAACCACTCCGAATTTATTGGCAATGTCCATGTTTCTCTCCATGTTCATGGTGACCTAACCCTAACCCTAAGTGGAATTTTCATCCAATGGGATTTTCCCATGTATTTTAGAAGAAAATATAGATACCGCAGCCTAGAAAAGTAAGTTCCCTCCTAACCATATCCAAGAACTCCCAGTTTGTTGCCGATGTCCATTTTTCTCTATGAGTTCATGTTGACCTAACCCTAAGCCTAAGTGGAATTTTCCTCCAATGGGATTTTCCCATGCATTTTAGCAGGAAACATAGATAGGGCAGCCTAGAAAAGTAAGTTCCCTCCTAACCATATCCAAGCACTCCCAGTTTGTTGCCGATGTCCATTTTTCTCTATGAGTTCATGGTGACCTAACCCTAAGCCTAAGTGGAATTTTCCTCCAATGGGATCTTCCCATGTATTTTAGCACGAAACATAGATAGGGCAGCCTAGAAAAGTAAGTTCCCTACTAACCTTATCCAAGCACTCCCAGTTTGTTGCCGATGTCCATTTTTCTCTATGAGTTCATGGTGACCTAACCCTAAGCCTAGGTGGAATTTTCCTCCAATGGGATCTTCCATTGTATTTTAGCACGAAACGTAGATAGGGCAGCCTAGAAAAGGAAGTTCCCTCCTAACCATATCCAAGCACTCCCAGTTTGTTGCCGATGTCCATTTTTCTCTATGAGTTGATGGTGACCTAACCCTAACCCTAGGTGGAATTTTCCTCCAATGGGATCTTCCCATGTATTTTAGCAGGAAACGTAGATACGGCAGCCTAGAAAAGTAAGTTCCCTCCTAACAATATCCAAGCACTCCCAGTTTGTTGCCGATATCCATTTTTCTCTATGAGTTCATCGTGACCTAACCCTAAGTGGAATTTTCCTCCAATGGGATTTTCCCATGTATTTTAGAAGAAAATATAGATACCGCAGCCTAGAATAGTAAGTTCCCTCCTAACCATATCCAAGCACTCCCAGTTTGTTGCCAATGTCCATTTTTCTCTATGAGTTCATGGTGACCTAACCCTAACCCTAGGTGGAATTTTCCTCCAATGGGATCTTCCCATGTATTTTACCAGGAAACGTAGATACGGCAGCCTAGAAAAGTAAGTTCCCTCCTAACCATATCCAAGCACTCCCAGTTTGTTGCCGATGTCCATTTTTCTCTATGAGTTAATGGTGACCTAACCCTAAGTGTAATTTTCCTCCAATGGGATTTTCCCATGTATTTTAGAAGAAAATATAGATACCGCAGCCTAGAAAAGTAAGTTCCCTCCTAACCATATCCAAGAACTCCCAGTTTGTTGCCGATGTCCATTTTTCTCTATGAGTTCATGGTGACCTAACCCTAAGCCTAAGTGGAATTTTCCTCCAATGGGATTTTCCCATGCATTTTAGCAGGAAACATAGATAGGGCAGCCTAGAAAAGTAAGTTCCCTCCTAACCATATCCAAGCACTCCCAGTTTGTTGCCAATGTCCATTTTTCTCTATGAGTTCATGGTGACCTAACCCTAAGCCTAAGTGGAATTTTCCTCCAATGGGATTTTCCCATGCATTTTAGCAGGAAACATAGATAGGGCAGCCTAGAAAAGTAAGTTCCCTCCTAACCATATCCAAGCACTCCCAGTTTGTTGCCGATGTCCATTTTTCTCTATGAGTTCATGGTGACTTAACCCTAAGCCTAAGTGGAATTTTCCTCCAATGGGATTTTCCCATGCATTTTAGCAGGAAACATAGATAGGGCAGCCTAGAAAAGTAAGTTCCCTCCTAACCATATCCAAGCACTCCCAGTTTGTTGCCAATGTCCATTTTTCTCTATGAGTTCATGGTGAGCTAACCCTAACCCTAGGTGGAATTTTCCTCCAATGGGATCTTCCCATGTATTTTAGCAGGAAACGTAGATACGGCAGCCTAGAAAAGTAAGTTCCCTCCTAACCATATCCAAGCACTCCCAGTTTGTTGCCGATGTCCATTTTTCTCTATGAGTTCATGGTGACCTAACCCTAACCCTAGGTGGAATTTTCCTCCAATGGGATCTTCCCATGTATTTTAGCAGGAAACGTAGATACGGCAGCCTAGAAAAGTAAGTTCCCTCCTAACCATATCCAAGCACTCCCAGTTTGTTGCCGATGTCCATTTTTCTCTATGAGTTCATGGTGACCTAACCCTAACCCTAGGTGGAATTTTCCTCCAATGGGATCTTCCCATGTATTTTAGCAGGAAACATAGATAGGGCAGCCTAGAAAAGTAAGTTCCCTCCTAACCATATCCAAGCACTCCCAGTTTGTTGCCGATGTCCATTTTTCTCTATGAGTTCATGGTGACTTAACCCTAAGCCTAAGTGGAATTTTCCTCCAAAGGGATTTTCCCATGCATTTTAGCAGGAAACATAGATAGGGCAGCCTAGAAAAGTAAGTTCCCTCCTAACCATATCCAAGCACTCCCAGTTTGTTGCCAATGTCCATTTTTCTCTATGAGTTCATGGTGAGCTAACCCTAACCCTAGGTGGAATTTTCCTCCAATGGGATCTTCCCATGTATTTTAGCAGGAAACGTAGATACGGCAGCCTAGAAAAGTAAGTTCCCTCCTAACCATATCCAAGCACTCCCAGTTTGTTGCCGATGTCCATTTTTCTCTATGAGTTCATGGTGACCTAACCCTAACCCTAAGTGGAATTTTCCTCCAATGGGATCTTCCCGTGTATTTTAGCAGGAAACATAGATAGGGCAGCCTAGAAAAGTAAGTTCCCTCCTAACCATATCCAAGCACTCCCAGTTTGTTGCCGATGTCCATTTTTCTCTATGAGTTCATGGGGACCTAACCCTAACCCTAAGGGGAATTTTCCTCCAATTGGATTTTCCCATGCATTTTAGCAGGAAACATAGATAGGGCAGCCTAGAAAAGTAAGTTCCCTCCTAACCATATCCAAGCACTCCCAGTTTGTTGCCAATGTCCATTTTTCTCTATGAGTTCATGGTGAGCTAACCCTAACCCTAGGTGGAATTTTCCTCCAATGGGATCTTCCCATGTATTTTAGCAGGAAACGTAGATACGGCAGCCTAGAAAAGTAAGTTCCCTCCTAACCATATCCAAGCACTCCCAGTTTGTTGCCGATGTCCATTTTTCTCTATGAGTTCATGGTGACCTAACCCTAACCCTAGGTGGAATTTTCCTCCAATGGGATCTTCCCATGTATTTTAGCAGGAAACGTAGATACGGCAGCCTAGAAAAGTAAGTTCCCTCCTAACCATATCCAAGCACTCCCAGTTTGTTGCCGATGTCCATTTTTCTCTATGAGTTCATGGTGACCTAACCCTAACCCTAGGTGGAATTTTCCTCCAATGGGATCTTCCCATGTATTTTAGCAGGAAACATAGATAGGGCAGCCTAGAAAAGTAAGTTCCCTCCTAACCATATCCAAGGACTCCCAGTTTGTTGCCGATGTCCATTTTTCTCTATGAGTTCATGGTGACTTAACCCTAAGCCTAAGTGGAATTTTCCTCCAAAGGGATTTTCCCATGCATTTTAGCAGGAAACATAGATAGGGCAGCCTAGAAAAGTAAGTTCCCTCCTAACCATATCCAAGCACTCCCAGTTTGTTGCCAATGTCCATTTTTCTCTATGAGTTCATGGTGAGCTAACCCTAACCCTAGGTGGAATTTTCCTCCAATGGGATCTTCCCATGTATTTTAGCAGGAAACGTAGATACGGCAGCCTAGAAAAGTAAGTTCCCTCCTAACCATATCCAAGCACTCCCAGTTTGTTGCCGATGTCCATTTTTCTCTATGAGTTCATGGTGACCTAACCCTAACCCTAAGTGGAATTTTCCTCCAATGGGATCTTCCCGTGTATTTTAGCAGGAAACATAGATAGGGCAGCCTAGAAAAGTAAGTTCCCTCCTAACCATATCCAAGCACTCCCAGTTTGTTGCCGATGTCCATTTTTCTCTATGAGTTCATGGGGACCTAACCCTAACCCTAAGGGGAATTTTCCTCCAATTGGATTTTCCCATGCATTTTAGCAGGAAACATAGATAGGGCAGCCTAGAAAAGTAAGTTCCCTCCTAACCATATCGAAGCACTCCCAGTTTGTTGCCGATGTCCATTTTTCTCTCTGAGTTCATGGTGACCTAACCCTAACCCTAAGTGGAATTTTCCTCCAATGGGATTTTCCCATGTATTTTACCAGGAAACATAGATACCGCAGCCTAGAAAAGTAAGTTCCCTCCTAACCATATCCAAGCACTCCCAGTTTGTTGCCGATGTCCATTTTTCTCTATGAGTTCATGGTGACCTAACCCTAACACTAAGTGAAATTTTCCTCCAATGGGATTTTCCCATGTATTTTAGAAGGAAACAAAAATAGGGCAGCCTAGAAATTTCTTTGCCCTCCTAATCATTCCCAACCACTCCGAATTTATTGGCAATGTCCATGTTTCTCTCCATGTTCATGGTGACCTAACCCAAATGCTATGTGGAATTTTCCTCCAATGGGATTTTCCCATGTATTTTACCAGGAAACATAGATACGGCAGCCTAGAAAAGTAAGTTCCCTCCTAACCATATCCAAGCACTCCCAGTTTGTTGCCGATGTCCATTTTTCTCTATGAGTTCATGGTGACCTAACCCTAACCCAAGGTGAAATTTTCCTCCAATGGGATCTTCCCATGTATTTTAGCACGAAACGTAGATAGGGCAGCCTAGAAAAGTAAGTTCCCTCCTAACCTTATCCAAGCACTCCCAGTTTGTTGCCGATGTCCATTTTTCTCTATGAGTTCATGGTGACCTAACCCTAACCCTAAGTGGAATTTTCCTCCAATGGGATCTTCCCATGTATTTTACCAGAAAACGTAGATACGGCAGCCTAGAAAAGTAAGTTCCCTCCTAACCATATCCAAGCACTCCCAGTTTGTTGCCGATGTCCATTTTTCTCTGTGAGTTCATGGTGACCTAACCCTAAGTGGAATTTTCCTCCAATGGGATTTTCCCATGTATTTTAGAAGAAAACATAGATACCGCAGCCTAGAAAAGTAAGTTCCCTCCTAACCATATCCAAGCACTCCCAGTTTGTTGCCGATGTCCATTTTTCTCTATGAGTTCATGGTGACCTAACCCTAACCCTAAGTGGAATTTTCCTCCAATGGGATTTTCCCATGCATTTTAGCAGGAAACATAGATAGGGCAGCCTAGAAAAGTAAGTTCCCTCCTAACCATATCCAAGCACTCCCAGTTTGTTGCCGATGTCCATTTTTCTCTATGAGTTCATGGTGACCTAACCCTAACCCTAAGTGGAATTTTCCTCCAATGGGATCTTCCCGTGTATTTTAGCAGGAAACATAGATAGGGCAGCCTAGAAAAGTAAGTTCCCTCCTAACCATATCCAAGCACTCCCAGTTTGTTGCCAATGTCCATTTTTCTCTATGAGTTCATGGTGACCTAACCCTAACCCTAGGTGGAATTTTCCTCCAATGGGATCTTCCCATGTATTTTACCAGGAAACGTAGATACCGCAGCCTAGAAAAGTAAGTTCCCTCCTAACCATATGCAAGCACTCCCAGTTTGTTGCCGATGTCCATTTTTCTCTATGAGTTCATGGTGACCTAACCCTAACACTAAGTGGAATTTTCCTCCAATGGGATTTTCCAATGTATTTTAGCAGGAAACATAGATAGGGAAGCCTAGAAAAGTAAGTTCCCTCCTAACCATATCCAAGCACTCCCAGTTTGTTGCCGATGTCCATTTTTCTCTATGAGTTCATGGTGACCTAACCCTAACCCTAAGTGGAATTTTCCTCCAATGGGATCTTCCCATGTATTTTAGCAGGAAACATAGATAGGGCAGCCTAGAAAAGTAAGTTCCCTCCTAACCATATCCAAGCGCTCCCAGGTTGTTGCCAATGTCCATTTTTCTCTTTGAGTTCATGGTGACCTAACCCTAACCCTAGGTGGAATTTTCCTCCAATGGGATTTTCCCATGTATTTTAGCAGGAAACAAAGATAAGGCAGCCTAGAAATTTCTTTGCCCTCCTAATCATTCCCAACCACTCCGAATTTATTGGCAATGTCCATGTTTCTCTCCATGTTCATGGTGACCTAACCCTAACCCTAAGTGGAATTTTCATCCAATGGGATTTTCCCATGTATTTTAGAAGAAAATATAGATACCGCAGCCTAGAAAAGTAAGTTCCCTCCTAACCATATCCAAGAACTCCCAGTTTGTTGCCGATGTCCATTTTTCTCTATGAGTTCATGTTGACCTAACCCTAAGCCTAAGTGGAATTTTCCTCCAATGGGATTTTCCCATGCATTTTAGCAGGAAACATAGATAGGGCAGCCTAGAAAAGTAAGTTCCCTCCTAACCATATCCAAGCACTCCCAGTTTGTTGCCGATGTCCATTTTTCTCTATGAGTTCATGGTGACCTAACCCTAAGCCTAAGTGGAATTTTCCTCCAATGGGATCTTCCCATGTATTTTAGCACGAAACATAGATAGGGCAGCCTAGAAAAGTAAGTTCCCTCCTAACCTTATCCAAGCACTCCCAGTTTGTTGCCGATGTCCATTTTTCTCTATGAGTTCATGGTGACCTAACCCTAAGCCTAGGTGGAATTTTCCTCCAATGGGATCTTCCATTGTATTTTAGCCCGAAACGTAGATAGGGCAGCCTAGAAAAGGAAGTTCCCTCCTAACCATATCCAAGCACTCCCAGTTTGTTGCCGATGTCCATTTTTCTCTATGAGTTGATGGTGACCTAACCCTAACCCTAGGTGGAATTTTCCTCCAATGGGATCTTCCCATGTATTTTAGCAGGAAACGTAGATACGGCAGCCTAGAAAAGTAAGTTCCCTCCTAACAATATCCAAGCACTCCCAGTTTGTTGCCGATATCCATTTTTCTCTATGAGTTCATCGTGACCTAACCCTAAGTGGAATTTTCCTCCAATGGGATTTTCCCATGTATTTTAGAAGAAAATATAGATACCGCAGCCTAGAATAGTAAGTTCCCTCCTAACCATATCCAAGCACTCCCAGTTTGTTGCCAATGTCCATTTTTCTCTATGAGTTCATGGTGACCTAACCCTAACCCTAGGTGGAATTTTCCTCCAATGGGATCTTCCCATGTATTTTACCAGGAAACGTAGATACGGCAGCCTAGAAAAGTAAGTTCCCTCCTAACCATATCCAAGCACTCCCAGTTTGTTGCCGATGTCCATTTTTCTCTATGAGTTAATGGTGACCTAACCCTAAGTGTAATTTTCCTCCAATGGGATTTTCCCATGTATTTTAGAAGAAAATATAGATACCGCAGCCTAGAAAAGTAAGTTCCCTCCTAACCATATCCAAGAACTCCCAGTTTGTTGCCGATGTCCATTTTTCTCTATGAGTTCATGGTGACCTAACCCTAAGCCTAAGTGGAATTTTCCTCCAATGGGATTTTCCCATGCATTTTAGCAGGAAACATAGATAGGGCAGCCTAGAAAAGTAAGTTCCCTCCTAACCATATCCAAGCACTCCCAGTTTGTTGCCAATGTCCATTTTTCTCTATGAGTTCATGGTGACCTAACCCTAAGCCTAAGTGGAATTTTCCTCCAATGGGATTTTCCCATGCATTTTAGCAGGAAACATAGATAGGGCAGCCTAGAAAAGTAAGTTCCCTCCTAACCATATCCAAGCACTCCCAGTTTGTTGCCGATGTCCATTTTTCTCTATGAGTTCATGGTGACTTAACCCTAAGCCTAAGTGGAATTTTCCTCCAATGGGATTTTCCCATGCATTTTAGCAGGAAACATAGATAGGGCAGCCTAGAAAAGTAAGTTCCCTCCTAACCATATCCAAGCACTCCCAGTTTGTTGCCAATGTCCATTTTTCTCTATGAGTTCATGGTGAGCTAACCCTAACCCTAGGTGGAATTTTCCTCCAATGGGATCTTCCCATGTATTTTAGCAGGAAACGTAGATACGGCAGCCTAGAAAAGTAAGTTCCCTCCTAACCATATCCAAGCACTCCCAGTTTGTTGCCGATGTCCATTTTTCTCTATGAGTTCATGGTGACCTAACCCTAACCCTAGGTGGAATTTTCCTCCAATGGGATCTTCCCATGTATTTTAGCAGGAAACGTAGATACGGCAGCCTAGAAAAGTAAGTTCCCTCCTAACCATATCCAAGCACTCCCAGTTTGTTGCCGATGTCCATTTTTCTCTATGAGTTCATGGTGACCTAACCCTAACCCTAGGTGGAATTTTCCTCCAATGGGATCTTCCCATGTATTTTAGCAGGAAACATAGATAGGGCAGCCTAGAAAAGTAAGTTCCCTCCTAACCATATCCAAGCACTCCCAGTTTGTTGCCGATGTCCATTTTTCTCTATGAGTTCATGGTGACTTAACCCTAAGCCTAAGTGGAATTTTCCTCCAAAGGGATTTTCCCATGCATTTTAGCAGGAAACATAGATAGGGCAGCCTAGAAAAGTAAGTTCCCTCCTAACCATATCCAAGCACTCCCAGTTTGTTGCCAATGTCCATTTTTCTCTATGAGTTCATGGTGAGCTAACCCTAACCCTAGGTGGAATTTTCCTCCAATGGGATCTTCCCATGTATTTTAGCAGGAAACGTAGATACGGCAGCCTAGAAAAGTAAGTTCCCTCCTAACCATATCCAAGCACTCCCAGTTTGTTGCCGATGTCCATTTTTCTCTATGAGTTCATGGTGACCTAACCCTAACCCTAAGTGGAATTTTCCTCCAATGGGATCTTCCCGTGTATTTTAGCAGGAAACATAGATAGGGCAGCCTAGAAAAGTAAGTTCCCTCCTAACCATATCCAAGCACTCCCAGTTTGTTGCCGATGTCCATTTTTCTCTATGAGTTCATGGGGACCTAACCCTAACCCTAAGGGGAATTTTCCTCCAATTGGATTTTCCCATGCATTTTAGCAGGAAACATAGATAGGGCAGCCTAGAAAAGTAAGTTCCCTCCTAACCATATCCAAGCACTCCCAGTTTGTTGCCAATGTCCATTTTTCTCTATGAGTTCATGGTGAGCTAACCCTAACCCTAGGTGGAATTTTCCTCCAATGGGATCTTCCCATGTATTTTAGCAGGAAACGTAGATACGGCAGCCTAGAAAAGTAAGTTCCCTCCTAACCATATCCAAGCACTCCCAGTTTGTTGCCGATGTCCATTTTTCTCTATGAGTTCATGGTGACCTAACCCTAACCCTAGGTGGAATTTTCCTCCAATGGGATCTTCCCATGTATTTTAGCAGGAAACGTAGATACGGCAGCCTAGAAAAGTAAGTTCCCTCCTAACCATATCCAAGCACTCCCAGTTTGTTGCCGATGTCCATTTTTCTCTATGAGTTCATGGTGACCTAACCCTAACCCTAGGTGGAATTTTCCTCCAATGGGATCTTCCCATGTATTTTAGCAGGAAACATAGATAGGGCAGCCTAGAAAAGTAAGTTCCCTCCTAACCATATCCAAGCACTCCCAGTTTGTTGCCGATGTCCATTTTTCTCTATGAGTTCATGGTGACTTAACCCTAAGCCTAAGTGGAATTTTCCTCCAAAGGGATTTTCCCATGCATTTTAGCAGGAAACATAGATAGGGCAGCCTAGAAAAGTAAGTTCCCTCCTAACCATATCCAAGCACTCCCAGTTTGTTGCCAATGTCCATTTTTCTCTATGAGTTCATGGTGAGCTAACCCTAACCCTAGGTGGAATTTTCCTCCAATGGGATCTTCCCATGTATTTTAGCAGGAAACGTAGATACGGCAGCCTAGAAAAGTAAGTTCCCTCCTAACCATATCCAAGCACTCCCAGTTTGTTGCCGATGTCCATTTTTCTCTATGAGTTCATGGTGACCTAACCCTAACCCTAAGTGGAATTTTCCTCCAATGGGATCTTCCCGTGTATTTTAGCAGGAAACATAGATAGGGCAGCCTAGAAAAGTAAGTTCCCTCCTAACCATATCCAAGCACTCCCAGTTTGTTGCCGATGTCCATTTTTCTCTATGAGTTCATGGGGACCTAACCCTAACCCTAAGGGGAATTTTCCTCCAATTGGATTTTCCCATGCATTTTAGCAGGAAACATAGATAGGGCAGCCTAGAAAAGTAAGTTCCCTCCTAACCATATCGAAGCACTCCCAGTTTGTTGCCGATGTCCATTTTTCTCTCTGAGTTCATGGTGACCTAACCCTAACCCTAAGTGGAATTTTCCTCCAATGGGATTTTCCCATGTATTTTACCAGGAAACATAGATACCGCAGCCTAGAAAAGTAAGTTCCCTCCTAACCATATCCAAGCACTCCCAGTTTGTTGCCGATGTCCATTTTTCTCTATGAGTTCATGGTGACCTAACCCTAACACTAAGTGAAATTTTCCTCCAATGGGATTTTCCCATGTATTTTAGAAGGAAACAAAAATAGGGCAGCCTAGAAATTTCTTTGCCCTCCTAATCATTCCCAACCACTCCGAATTTATTGGCAATGTCCATGTTTCTCTCCATGTTCATGGTGACCTAACCCAAATGCTATGTGGAATTTTCCTCCAATGGGATTTTCCCATGTATTTTACCAGGAAACATAGATACGGCAGCCTAGAAAAGTAAGTTCCCTCCTAACCATATCCAAGCACTCCCAGTTTGTTGCCGATGTCCATTTTTCTCTGTGAGTTCATGGTGACCTAACCCTAAGTGGAATTTTCCTCCAATGGGATTTTCCCATGTATTTTAGAAGAAAACATAGATACCGCAGCCTAGAAAAGTAAGTTCCCTCCTAACCATATCCAAGCACTCCCAGTTTGTTGCCGATGTCCATTTTTCTCTATGAGTTCATGGTGACCTAACCCTAACCCTAAGTGGAATTTTCCTCCAATGGGATTTTCCCATGCATTTTAGCAGGAAACATAGATAGGGCAGCCTAGAAAAGTAAGTTCCCTCCTAACCATATCCAAGCACTCCCAGTTTGTTGCCGATGTCCATTTTTCTCTATGAGTTCATGGTGACCTAACCCTAACCCTAAGTGGAATTTTCCTCCAATGGGATCTTCCCGTGTATTTTAGCAGGAAACATAGATAGGGCAGCCTAGAAAAGTAAGTTCCCTCCTAACCATATCCAAGCACTCCCAGTTTGTTGCCAATGTCCATTTTTCTCTATGAGTTCATGGTGACCTAACCCTAACCCTAGGTGGAATTTTCCTCCAATGGGATCTTCCCATGTATTTTACCAGGAAACGTAGATACCGCAGCCTAGAAAAGTAAGTTCCCTCCTAACCATATGCAAGCACTCCCAGTTTGTTGCCGATGTCCATTTTTCTCTATGAGTTCATGGTGACCTAACCCTAACCCTAAGTGGAATTTTCCTCCAATGGGATCTTCCCATGTATTTTAGCAGGAAACATAGATAGGGCAGCCTAGAAAAGTAAGTTCCCTCCTAACCATATCCAAGCGCTCCCAGGTTGTTGCCAATGTCCATTTTTCTCTTTGAGTTCATGGTGACCTAACCCTAACCCTAGGTGGAATTTTCCTCCAATGGGATTTTCCCATGTATTTTAGCAGGAAACAAAGATAAGGCAGCCTAGAAATTTCTTTGCCCTCCTAATCATTCCCAACCACTCCGAATTTATTGGCAATGTCCATGTTTCTCTCCATGTTCATGGTGACCTAACCCTAACCCTAAGTGGAATTTTCATCCAATGGGATTTTCCCATGTATTTTAGAAGAAAATATAGATACCGCAGCCTAGAAAAGTAAGTTCCCTCCTAACCATATCCAAGAACTCCCAGTTTGTTGCCGATGTCCATTTTTCTCTATGAGTTCATGTTGACCTAACCCTAAGCCTAAGTGGAATTTTCCTCCAATGGGATTTTCCCATGCATTTTAGCAGGAAACATAGATAGGGCAGCCTAGAAAAGTAAGTTCCCTCCTAACCATATCCAAGCACTCCCAGTTTGTTGCCGATGTCCATTTTTCTCTATGAGTTCATGGTGACCTAACCCTAAGCCTAAGTGGAATTTTCCTCCAATGGGATCTTCCCATGTATTTTAGCACGAAACATAGATAGGGCAGCCTAGAAAAGTAAGTTCCCTCCTAACCTTATCCAAGCACTCCCAGTTTGTTGCCGATGTCCATTTTTCTCTATGAGTTCATGGTGACCTAACCCTAACCCAAGGTGAAATTTTCCTCCAATGGGATCTTCCCATGTATTTTACCAGAAAACGTAGATACGGCAGCCTAGAAAAGTAAGTTCCCTCCTAACCATATCCAAGCACTCCCAGTTTGTTGCCGATGTCCATTTTTCTCTGTGAGTTCATGGTGACCTAACCCTAAGTGGAATTTTCCTCCAATGGGATTTTCCCATGTATTTTAGAAGAAAACATAGATACCGCAGCCTAGAAAAGTAAGTTCCCTCCTAACCATATCCAAGCACTCCCAGTTTGTTGCCGATGTCCATTTTTCTCTATGAGTTCATGGTGACCTAACCCTAAGTGGAATTTTCCTCCAATGGGATTTTCCCATGCATTTTAGCAGGAAACATAGATAGGGCAGCCTAGAAAAGTAAGTTCCCTCCTAACCATATCCAAGCACTCCCAGTTTGTTGCCGATGTCCATTTTTCTCTATGAGTTGATGGTGACCTAACCATAACCCTAGGTGGAATTTTCCTCCAATGGGATCTTTCCATGTATTTTAGCAGGAAACGTAGATACGGCAGCCTAGAAAAGTAAGTTCCCTCCTAACCATATCCAAGCACTCCCAGTTTGTTGCCGATGTCCATTTTTCTCTATGAGTTCATGGTGACCTAACCCTAACCCTAAGTGGAATTTTCCTCCAATGGGATCTTCCCATGCATTTTAGCAGGAAACATAGATAGGGCAGCCTAGAAAAGTAAGTTCCCTCCTAACCATATCCAAGCACTCCCAGTTTGTTGCCGATGTCCATTTTTCTCTATGAGTTCATGGTGACCTAACCCTAACCCTAAGTGGAATTTTCCTCCAATGGGATCTTCCCATGTATTTTACCAGGAAACGTAGATACGGCAGCCTAGAAAAGTAAGTTCCCTCCTAACCATATCCAAGCACTCCCAGTTTGTTGCCGATGTCCATTTTTCTCTGTGAGTTCATGGTGACCTAACCCTAAGTGGAATTTTCCTACAATGGGATTTTCCCATGTATTTTAGAAGAAAACATAGATACCGCAGCCTAGAAAAGTAAGTTCCCTCCTAACCATATCCAAGCACTCCCAGTTTGTTGCCGATGTCCATTTTTCTCTATGAGTTCATGGTGACCTAACCCTAACCCTAGGTGGAATTTTCCTCCAATGGGATCTTCCATTGTATTTTAGCACGAAACGTAGATAGGGCAGCCTAGAAAAGGAAGTTCCCTCCTAACCATATCCAAGCACTCCCAGTTTGTTGCCGATGTCCATTTTTCTCTATGAGTTGATGGTGACCTAACCCTAACCCTAGGTGGAATTTTCCTCCAATGGGATCTTCCCATGTATTTTAGCAGGAAACGTAGATACGGCAGCCTAGAAAAGTAAGTTCCCTCCTAACCATATCCAAGCACTCCCAGTTTGTTGCCGATATCCATTTTTCTCTATGAGTTCATCGTGACCTAACCCTAAGTGGAATTTTCCTCCAATGGGATTTTCCCATGCATTTTAGCAGGAAACATAGATAGGGCAGCCTAGAAAAGTAAGTTCCCTCCTAACCATATCCAAGCACTCCCAGTTTGTTGCCGATGTCCATTTTTCTCTATGAGTTCATGGTGACCTAACCCTAAGCCTAAGTGGAATTTTCCTCCAATGGGATCTTCCCATGTATTTTAGCACGAAACATAGATAGGGCAGCCTAGAAAAGTAAGTTCCCTCCTAACCTTATCCAAGCACTCCCAGTTTGTTGCCGATGTCCATTTTTCTCTATGAGTTCATGGTGACCTAACCCTAACCCAAGGTGAAATTTTCCTCCAATGGGATCTTCCCATGTATTTTACCAGAAAACGTAGATACGGCAGCCTAGAAAAGTAAGTTCCCTCCTAACCATATCCAAGCACTCCCAGTTTGTTGCCGATGTCCATTTTTCTCTGTGAGTTCATGGTGACCTAACCCTAAGTGGAATTTTCCTCCAATGGGATTTTCCCATGTATTTTAGAAGAAAACATAGATACCGCAGCCTAGAAAAGTAAGTTCCCTCCTAACCATATCCAAGCACTCCCAGTTTGTTGCCGATGTCCATTTTTCTCTATGAGTTCATGGTGACCTAACCCTAAGTGGAATTTTCCTCCAATGGGATTTTCCCATGCATTTTAGCAGGAAACATAGATAGGGCAGCCTAGAAAAGTAAGTTCCCTCCTAACCATATCCAAGCACTCCCAGTTTGTTGCCGATGTCCATTTTTCTCTATGAGTTGATGGTGACCTAACCATAACCCTAGGTGGAATTTTCCTCCAATGGGATCTTTCCATGTATTTTAGCAGGAAACGTAGATACGGCAGCCTAGAAAAGTAAGTTCCCTCCTAACCATATCCAAGCACTCCCAGTTTGTTGCCGATGTCCATTTTTCTCTATGAGTTCATGGTGACCTAACCCTAACCCTAAGTGGAATTTTCCTCCAATGGGATCTTCCCATGCATTTTAGCAGGAAACATAGATAGGGCAGCCTAGAAAAGTAAGTTCCCTCCTAACCATATCCAAGCACTCCCAGTTTGTTGCCGATGTCCATTTTTCTCTATGAGTTCATGGTGACCTAACCCTAACCCTAAGTGGAATTTTCCTCCAATGGGATCTTCCCATGTATTTTACCAGGAAACGTAGATACGGCAGCCTAGAAAAGTAAGTTCCCTCCTAACCATATCCAAGCACTCCCAGTTTGTTGCCGATGTCCATTTTTCTCTGTGAGTTCATGGTGACCTAACCCTAAGTGGAATTTTCCTACAATGGGATTTTCCCATGTATTTTAGAAGAAAACATAGATACCGCAGCCTAGAAAAGTAAGTTCCCTCCTAACCATATCCAAGCACTCCCAGTTTGTTGCCGATGTCCATTTTTCTCTATGAGTTCATGGTGACCTAACCCTAACCCTAGGTGGAATTTTCCTCCAATGGGATCTTCCATTGTATTTTAGCACGAAACGTAGATAGGGCAGCCTAGAAAAGGAAGTTCCCTCCTAACCATATCCAAGCACTCCCAGTTTGTTGCCGATGTCCATTTTTCTCTATGAGTTGATGGTGACCTAACCCTAACCCTAGGTGGAATTTTCCTCCAATGGGATCTTCCCATGTATTTTAGCAGGAAACGTAGATACGGCAGCCTAGAAAAGTAAGTTCCCTCCTAACCATATCCAAGCACTCCCAGTTTGTTGCCGATATCCATTTTTCTCTATGAGTTCATCGTGACCTAACCCTAAGTGGAATTTTCCTCCAATGGGATTTTCCCATGTATTTTAGAAGAAAATATAGATACCGCAGCCTAGAATAGTAAGTTCCCTCCTAACCATATCCAAGCACTCCCAGTTTGTTGCCAATGTCCATTTTTCTCTATGAGTTCATGGTGACCTAACCCTAACCCTAGGTGGAATTTTCCTCCAATGGGATCTTCCCATGTATTTTACCAGGAAACGTAGATACGGCAGCCTAGAAAAGTAAGTTCCCTCCTAACCATATCCAAGCACTCCCAGTTTGTTGCCGATGTCCATTTTTCTCTATGAGTTAATGGTGACCTAACCCTAAGTGTAATTTTCCTCCAATGGGATTTTCCCATGTATTTTAGAAGAAAATATAGATACCGCAGCCTAGAAAAGTAAGTTCCCTCCTAACCATATCCAAGAACTCCCAGTTTGTTGCCGATGTCCATTTTTCTCTGTGAGTTCATGGTGACCTAACCCTAAGTGGAATTTTCCTCCAATGGGATCTTCCCATGTATTTTAGCACGAAACGTAGATAGGGCAGCCTAGAAAAGTAAGTTCCCTCCTAACCTTATCCAAGCACTCCCAGTTTGTTGCCGATGTCCATTTTTCTCTATCAGTTCATGGTGACCTAACCCTAACCCTAAGTGGAATTTTCCTCCAATGGGATTTTCCCATGTATTTTAGCAGGAAACAAAGATAGGGCAGCCTAGAAAAGTAAGTTCCCTCCTAACCATATCCAAGCACTCCCAGTTTGTTGCCGATGTCCATTTTTCTCTATGAGTTGATGGTGACCTAACCCTAACCCTAGGTGGAATTTTCCTCCAATGGGATTTTCCCATGCATTTTAGCAGGAAACATAGATAGGGCAGCCTAGAAAAGTAAGTTCCCTCCTAACCTTATCCAAGCACTCCCAGTTTGTTGCCGATGTCCATTTTTCTCTATGAGTTCATGGTGACCTAACCCTAACCCTAGGTGAAATTTTCCTCCAATGGGATCTTCCCATGTATTTTAGCAGGAAACGTAGATACGGCAGCCTAGAAAAGTAAGTTCCCTCCTAACCATATCCAAGCACTCCCAGTTTGTTGCCGATGTCCATTTTTCTCTATGAGTTCATGGTGACCTAACCCTAACCCTAAGTGGAATTTTCCTCCAATGGGATTTTCCCATGTATTTTAGCAGGAAACAAAGATAGGGCAGCCTAGAAAAGTAAGTTCCCTCCTAACCATATCCAAGCACTCCCAGTTTGTTGCCGATGTCCATTTTTCTCTATGAGTTCATGGTGACCTAACCCTAACCCTAGGTGGAATTTTCCTCCAATGGGATTTTCCCATGCATTTTAGCAGGAAACATAGATAGCGCAGCCTAGAAAAGTAAGTTCCCTCCTAACCATATCCAAGCACTCCCAGTTTGTTGCCAATGTCCATTTTTCTCTATGAGTTCATGGTGACCTAACCCTAAGCCTAAGTGGAATTTTCCTCCAATGGGATTTTCCCATGTATTTTACATGGAAACATAGATAGGGAAGCCTAGAAAAGTAAGTGCCCTCCTAACCATATCCAAGCACTCCCAGTTTGTTGCTGATGTCCATTTTTCTCTATGAGTTCATGGTGACCTAACCCTAGGTGGAATTTTCCTCCAATGGGATCTTCCCATGTATTTTACCAGGAAACAAAGATAAGGCAGCCTATAAATTTCCTTGCCCTCCTAATCATTCCCAACCACTCCGAATTTATTGGCAATGTCCATTTTTCTCTATTAGTTCATGGTGACCTAACCCTAACCCTAAGTGGAATTTTCGTCCAATGGGATTTTCCCATGCATTTTAGCAGGAAACATAGATAGGGCAGCCTAGAAAAGTAAGTTCCCTCCTAACCTTATCCAAGCACTCCCAGTTTGTTGCCGATGTCCATTTTTCTCTATGAGTTCATGGTGACCTAACCCTAACCCTAGGTGAAATTTTCCTCCAATGGGATCTTCCCATGTATTTTAGCAGGAAACGTAGATACGGCAGCCTAGAAAAGTAAGTTCCCTCCTAACCATATCCAAGCACTCCCAGTTTGTTGCCGATGTCCATTTTTCTCTATGAGTTTATGGTGACCTAACCCTAAGTGGAATTTTCCTCCAGTGGGATCTTCCCATGTATTTTAGCACGAAACGTAGATAGGGCAGCCTAGAAAAGTAAGTTCCCTCCTAACCTTATCCAAGCACTCCCAGTTTGTTGCCGATGTCCATTTTTCTCTATGAGTTCATGGTGACCTAACCCTAACCCTAGGTGAAATTTTCCTCCAATGGGATCTTCCAATGTATTTTAGCAGGAAACGTAGATACGGCAGCCTAGAAAAGTAAGTTCCCTCCTAACCATATCCAAGCACTCCCAGTTTGTTGCCGATGTCCATTTTTCTCTATGAGTTCATGGTGACCTAACCCTAACCCTAAGTGGAATTTTCCTCCAATGGGATTTTCCCATGTATTTTAGCAGGAATCAAAGATAGGGCAGCCTAGAAAAGTAAGTTCCCTCCTAACCATATCCAAGCACTCCCAGTTTGTTGCCGATGTCCATTTTTCTCTATGAGTTCATGGTGACCTAACCCTAACCCTAGGTGGAATTTTCCTCCAATGGGATTTTCCCATGTATTTTAGCAGGAAACGTAGATACGGCAGCCTAGAAAAGTAAGTTCCCTCCTAACCATATCCAAGCACTCCCAGTTTGTTGCCGATGTCCATTTTTCTCTATGAGTTGATGGTGACCTAACCCTAACCCTAGGTGGAATTTTCCTCCAATGGGATCTTCCCATGTATTTTAGCAGGAAACGTAGATACGGCAGCCTAGAAAAGTAAGTTCCCTCCTAACCATATCCAAGCACTCCCAGTTTGTTGCCGATGTCCATTTTTCTCTATGAGTTCATGGTGACCTAACCCTAAGTGCAATTTTCCTCCAGTGGGATCTTCCCATGTATTTTAGCACGAAACGTAGATAGGGCAGCCTAGAAAAGTAAGTTCCCTCCTAACCTTATCCAAGCACTCCCAGTTTGTTGCCGATGTCCATTTTTCTCTATCAGTTCATGGTGACCTAACCCTAACCCTAAGTGGAATTTTCCTCCAGTGGGATCTTCCCATGTATTTTAGCACGAAACGTAGATAGGGCAGCCTAGAAAAGTAAGTTCCCTCCTAACCATATCGAAGCACTCCCAGTTTGTTGCCGATGTCCATTTTTCTCTATGAGTTCATGGTGACCTAACCCTAACCCTGAGGGGAATTTTCCTCCAATTGTATTTTCCCATGCATTTTAGCAGGAAACATAGATAGGGCAGCCTAGAAAAGTAAGTTCCCTCCTAACCATATCCAAGCACTCCCAGTTTGTTGCCGATGTCCATTTTTCTCTATGAGTTCATGGTGACCTAACCCTAAGTGGAATTTTCCTCCAGTGGGATCTTCCCATGTATTTTAGCACGAAACGTAGATAGGGCAGCCTAGAAAAGTAAGTTCCCTCCTAACCTTATCCAAGCACTCCCAGTTTGTTGCCGATGTCCATTTTTCTCTATGAGTTCATGGTGACCTAACCCTAACCCTAGGTGGAATTTTCCTCCAATGGGATTTTCCCATGTATTTTACCAGGAAATGTAGATACGGCAAACTAGAAAAGTAAGTTCCCTCCTAAACATATCCAAGCACTCCCAGGTTGTTCCCGATGTCCATTTTTATCTATGAGTTCATGGGGACCTAACCCTAACCCTAAGGGGAATTTTCCTCCAATTGGATTTTCCCATGCATTTTAGCAGGAAACATAGATAGGGCAGCCTAGAAAAGTAAGTTCCCTCCTAACCATATCGAAGCACTCCCAGTTTGTTGCCGATGTCCATTTTTGTCTCTGAGTTCATGGTGACCTAACCCTAACCCTAAGTGGAATTTTCCTCCAATGGGATTTTCCCATGTATTTTACCAGGAAACATAGATACCGCAGCCTAGAAAAGTAAGTTCCCTCCTAACCATATCCAAGCACTCCCAGTTTGTTGCCGATGTCCATTTTTCTCTATGAGTTCATGGTGACCTAACCCTAACACTAAGTGAAATTTTCCTCCAATGGGATTTTCCCATGTATTTTAGAAGGAAACAAAAATAGGGCAGACTAGAAATTTCTTTGCCCTCCTAATCATTCCCAACCACTCCGAATTTATTGGCAATGTCCATGTTTCTCTCCATGTTCATGGTGACCTAACCCAAATGCTATGTGGAATTTTCCTCCAATGGGATTTTCCCATGTATTTTACCAGGAAACATAGATACGGCAGCCTAGAAAAGTAAGTTCCCTCCTAACCATATCCAAGCACTCCCAGTTTGTTGCCGATGTCCATTTTTCTCTATGAGTTCATGGTGACCTAACCCTAACCCTAAGTGGAATTTTCCTCCAATGGGATCTTCCCGTGTATTTTAGCAGGAAACATAGATAGGGCAGCCTAGAAAAGTAAGTTCCCTCCTAACCATATCCAAGCACTCCCAGTTTGTTGCCAATGTCCATTTTTCTCTATGAGTTCATGGTGACCTAACCCTAACCCTAGGTGGAATTTTCCTCCAATGGGATCTTCCCATGTATTTTACCAGGAAACGTAGATACCGCAGCCTAGAAAAGTAAGTTCCCTCCTAACCATATGCAAGCACTCCCAGTTTGTTGCCGATGTCCATTTTTCTCTATGAGTTCATGGTGACCTAACCCTAACACTAAGTGGAATTTTCCTCCAATGGGATTTTCCAATGTATTTTAGCAGGAAACATAGATAGGGAAGCCTAGAAAAGTAAGTTCCCTCCTAACCATATCCAAGCACTCCCAGTTTGTTGCCGATGTCCATTTTTCTCTATGAGTTCATGGTGACCTAACCCTAACCCTAAGTGGAATTTTCCTCCAATGGGATCTTCCCATGTATTTTAGCACGAAACATAGATAGGGCAGCCTAGAAAAGTAAGTTCCCTCCTAACCTTATCCAAGCACTCCCAGTTTGTTGCCGATGTCCATTTTTCTCTATGAGTTCATGGTGACCTAACCCTAACCCAAGGTGAAATTTTCCTCCAATGGGATCTTCCCATGTATTTTAGCACGAAACGTAGATAGGGCAGCCTAGAAAAGTAAGTTCCCTCCTAACCTTATCCAAGCACTCCCAGTTTGTTGCCGATGTCCATTTTTCTCTATGAGTTCATGGTGACCTAACCCTAACCCTAAGTGGAATTTTCCTCCAATGGGATCTTCCCATGTATTTTACCAGAAAACGTAGATACAGCAGCCTAGAAAAGTAAGTTCCCTCCTAACCATATCCAAGAACTCCCAGTTTGTTGCCGATGTCCATTTTTCTCTATGAGTTCATGTTGACCTAACCCTAAGCCTAAGTGGAATTTTCCTCCAATGGGATTTTCCCATGTATTTTAGAAGAAAACATAGATACCGCAGCCTAGAAAAGTAAGTTCCCTCCTAACCATATCCAAGCACTCCCAGTTTGTTGCCGATGTCCATTTTTCTCTATGAGTTCATGGTGACCTAACCCTAACCCTAAGTGGAATTTTCCTCCAATGGGATCTTCCCATGTATTTTAGCAGGAAACATAGATAGGGCAGCCTAGAAAAGTAAGTTCCCTCCTAACCATATCCAAGCACTCCCAGTTTGTTGCCGATGTCCATTTTTCTCTATGAGTTCATGGTGACCTAACCCTAACCCAAGGTGAAATTTTCCTCCGATGGGATCTTCCCATGCATTTTAGCAGGAAACAAAGATAGGGCAGCCTAGAAAAGTAAGTTCCCTCCTAACCATATCCAAGCACTCCCAGTTTGTTGCCGATGTCCATTTTTCTCTATGAGTTGATGGTGACCTAACCCTAACCCTAGGTGGAATTTTCCTCCAATGGGATCTTCCCATGTATTTTAGCAGGAAACGTAGATACGGCAGCCTAGAAAAGTAAGTTCCCTCCTAACAATATCCAAGCACTCCCAGTTTGTTGCCGATGTCCATTTTTCTCTATGAGTTCATCGTGACCTAACCCTAAGTGGAATTTTCCTCCAATGGGATTTTCCCATGTATTTTAGAAGAAAATATAGATACCGCAGCCTAGAATAGTAAGTTCCCTCCTAACCATATCCAAGCACTCCCAGTTTGTTGCCGATGTCCATTTTTCTCTATGAGTTCATGGTGACCTAACCCTAAGCCTAGGTGGAATTTTCCTCCAATGGGATCTTCCATTGTATTTTAGCACGAAACGTAGATAGGGCAGCCTAGAAAAGGAAGTTCCCTCCTAACCATATCCAAGCACTCCCAGTTTGTTGCCGATGTCCATTTTTCTCTATGAGTTGATGGTGACCTAACCCTAACCCTAGGTGGAATTTTCCTCCAATGGGATCTTCCCATGTATTTTAGCAGGAAACGTAGATACGGCAGCCTAGAAAAGTAAGTTCCCTCCTAACAATATCCAAGCACTCCCAGTTTGTTGCCGATATCCATTTTTCTCTATGAGTTCATCGTGACCTAACCCTAAGTGGAATTTTCCTCCAATGGGATTTTCCCATGTATTTTAGAAGAAAATATAGATACCGCAGCCTAGAATAGTAAGTTCCCTCCTAACCATATCCAAGCACTCCCAGTTTGTTGCCAATGTCCATTTTTCTCTATGAGTTCATGGTGACCTAACCCTAACCCTAGGTGGAATTTTCCTCCAATGGGATCTTCCCATGTATTTTACCAGGAAACGTAGATACGGCAGCCTAGAAAAGTAAGTTCCCTCCTAACCATATCCAAGCACTCCCAGTTTGTTGCCGATGTCCATTTTTCTCTATGAGTTAATGGTGACCTAACCCTAAGTGTAATTTTCCTCCAATGGGATTTTCCCATGTATTTTAGAAGAAAATATAGATACCGCAGCCTAGAAAAGTAAGTTCCCTCCTAACCATATCCAAGAACTCCCAGTTTGTTGCCGATGTCCATTTTTCTCTATGAGTTCATGGTGACCTAACCCTAAGCCTAAGTGGAATTTTCCTCCAATGGGATTTTCCCATGCATTTTAGCAGGAAACATAGATAGGGCAGCCTAGAAAAGTAAGTTCCCTCCTAACCATATCCAAGCACTCCCAGTTTGTTGCCAATGTCCATTTTTCTCTATGAGTTCATGGTGACCTAACCCTAAGCCTAAGTGGAATTTTCCTCCAATGGGATTTTCCCATGCATTTTAGCAGGAAACATAGATAGGGCAGCCTAGAAAAGTAAGTTCCCTCCTAACCATATCCAAGCACTCCCAGTTTGTTGCCGATGTCCATTTTTCTCTATGAGTTCATGGTGACTTAACCCTAAGCCTAAGTGGAATTTTCCTCCAATGGGATTTTCCCATGCATTTTAGCAGGAAACATAGATAGGGCAGCCTAGAAAAGTAAGTTCCCTCCTAACCATATCCAAGCACTCCCAGTTTGTTGCCAATGTCCATTTTTCTCTATGAGTTCATGGTGAGCTAACCCTAACCCTAGGTGGAATTTTCCTCCAATGGGATCTTCCCATGTATTTTAGCAGGAAACGTAGATACGGCAGCCTAGAAAAGTAAGTTCCCTCCTAACCATATCCAAGCACTCCCAGTTTGTTGCCGATGTCCATTTTTCTCTATGAGTTCATGGTGACCTAACCCTAACCCTAGGTGGAATTTTCCTCCAATGGGATCTTCCCATGTATTTTAGCAGGAAACGTAGATACGGCAGCCTAGAAAAGTAAGTTCCCTCCTAACCATATCCAAGCACTCCCAGTTTGTTGCCGATGTCCATTTTTCTCTATGAGTTCATGGTGACCTAACCCTAACCCTAGGTGGAATTTTCCTCCAATGGGATCTTCCCATGTATTTTAGCAGGAAACATAGATAGGGCAGCCTAGAAAAGTAAGTTCCCTCCTAACCATATCCAAGCACTCCCAGTTTGTTGCCGATGTCCATTTTTCTCTATGAGTTCATGGTGACTTAACCCTAAGCCTAAGTGGAATTTTCCTCCAAAGGGATTTTCCCATGCATTTTAGCAGGAAACATAGATAGGGCAGCCTAGAAAAGTAAGTTCCCTCCTAACCATATCCAAGCACTCCCAGTTTGTTGCCAATGTCCATTTTTCTCTATGAGTTCATGGTGAGCTAACCCTAACCCTAGGTGGAATTTTCCTCCAATGGGATCTTCCCATGTATTTTAGCAGGAAACGTAGATACGGCAGCCTAGAAAAGTAAGTTCCCTCCTAACCATATCCAAGCACTCCCAGTTTGTTGCCGATGTCCATTTTTCTCTATGAGTTCATGGTGACCTAACCCTAACCCTAAGTGGAATTTTCCTCCAATGGGATCTTCCCGTGTATTTTAGCAGGAAACCTAGATAGGGCAGCCTAGAAAAGTAAGTTCCCTCCTAACCATATCCAAGCACTCCCAGTTTGTTGCCGATGTCCATTTTTCTCTATGAGTTCATGGGGACCTAACCCTAACCCTAAGGGGAATTTTCCTCCAATTGGATTTTCCCATGCATTTTAGCAGGAAACATAGATAGGGCAGCCTAGAAAAGTAAGTTCCCTCCTAACCATATCGAAGCACTCCCAGTTTGTTGCCGATGTCCATTTTTCTCTATGAGTTCATGGTGAGCTAACCCTAACCCTAGGTGGAATTTTCCTCCAATGGGATCTTCCCATGTATTTTAGCAGGAAACGTAGATACGGCAGCCTAGAAAAGTAAGTTCCCTCCTAACCATATCCAAGCACTCCCAGTTTGTTGCCGATGTCCATTTTTCTCTATGAGTTCATGGTGACCTAACCCTAACCCTAGGTGGAATTTTCCTCCAATGGGATCTTCCCATGTATTTTAGCAGGAAACATAGATAGGGCAGCCTAGAAAAGTAAGTTCCCTCCTAACCATATCCAAGCACTCCCAGTTTGTTGCCGATGTCCATTTTTCTCTATGAGTTCATGGTGACTTAACCCTAAGCCTAAGTGGAATTTTCCTCCAAAGGGATTTTCCCATGCATTTTAGCAGGAAACATAGATAGGGCAGCCTAGAAAAGTAAGTTCCCTCCTAACCATATCCAAGCACTCCCAGTTTGTTGCCAATGTCCATTTTTCTCTATGAGTTCATGGTGACCTAACCCTAACCCTAGGTGGAATTTTCCTCCAATGGGATCTTCCCATGTATTTTAGCAGGAAACGTAGATACGGCAGCCTAGAAAAGTAAGTTCCCTCCTAACCATATCCAAGCACTCCCAGTTTGTTGCCGATGTCCATTTTTCTCTATGAGTTCATGGTGACCTAACCCTAACCCTAAGTGGAATTTTCCTCCAATGGGATCTTCCCGTGTATTTTAGCAGGAAACATAGATAGGGCAGCCTAGAAAAGTAAGTTCCCTCCTAACCATATCCAAGCACTCCCAGTTTGTTGCCGATGTCCATTTTTCTCTATGAGTTCATGGGGACCTAACCCTAACCCTAAGGGGAATTTTCCTCCAATTGGATTTTCCCATGCATTTTAGCAGGAAACATAGATAGGGCAGCCTAGAAAAGTAAGTTCCCTCCTAACCATATCGAAGCACTCCCAGTTTGTTGCCGATGTCCATTTTTCTCTCTGAGTTCATGGTGACCTAACCCTAACCCTAAGTGGAATTTTCCTCCAATGGGATTTTCCCATGTATTTTACCAGGAAACATAGATACCGCAGCCTAGAAAAGTAAGTTCCCTCCTAACCATATCCAAGCACTCCCAGTTTGTTGCCGATGTCCATTTTTCTCTATGAGTTCATGGTGACCTAACCCTAACACTAAGTGAAATTTTCCTCCAATGGGATTTTCCCATGTATTTTAGAAGGAAACAAAAATAGGGCAGCCTAGAAATTTCTTTGCCCTCCTAATCATTCCCAACCACTCCGAATTTATTGGCAATGTCCATGTTTCTCTCCATGTTCATGGTGACCTAACCCAAATGCTATGTGGAATTTTCCTCCAATGGGATTTTCCCATGTATTTTACCAGGAAACATAGATACGGCAGCCTAGAAAAGTAAGTTCCCTCCTAACCATATCCAAGCACTCCCAGTTTGTTGCCGATGTCCATTTTTCTCTATGAGTTCATGGTGACCTAACCCTAACCCAAGGTGAAATTTTCCTCCAATGGGATCTTCCCATGTATTTTAGCACGAAACGTAGATAGGGCAGCCTAGAAAAGTAAGTTCCCTCCTAACTTTATCCAAGCACTCCCAGTTTGTTGCCGATGTCCATTTTTCTCTATGAGTTCATGGTGACCTAACCCTAACCCTAAGTGGAATTTTCCTCCAATGGGATCTTCCCATGTATTTTACCAGAAAACGTAGATACGGCAGCCTAGAAAAGTAAGTTCCCTCCTAACCATATCCAAGCACTCCCAGTTTGTTGCCGATGTCCATTTTTCTCTGTGAGTTCATGGTGACCTAACCCTAAGTGGAATTTTCCTCCAATGGGATTTTCCCATGTATTTTAGAAGAAAACATAGATACCGCAGCCTAGAAAAGTAAGTTCCCTCCTAACCATATCCAAGCACTCCCAGTTTGTTGCCGATGTCCATTTTTCTCTATGAGTTCATGGTGACCTAACCCTAACCCTAAGTGGAATTTTCCTCCAATGGGATTTTCCCATGCATTTTAGCAGGAAACATAGATAGGGCAGCCTAGAAAAGTAAGTTCCCTCCTAACCATATCCAAGCACTCCCAGTTTGTTGCCGATGTCCATTTTTCTCTATGAGTTCATGGTGACCTAACCCTAACCCTAAGTGGAATTTTCCTCCAATGGGATCTTCCCGTGTATTTTAGCAGGAAACATAGATAGGGCAGCCTAGAAAAGTAAGTTCCCTCCTAACCATATCCAAGCACTCCCAGTTTGTTGCCAATGTCCATTTTTCTCTATGAGTTCATGGTGACCTAACCCTAACCCTAGGTGGAATTTTCCTCCAATGGGATCTTCCCATGTATTTTACCAGGAAACGTAGATACCGCAGCCTAGAAAAGTAAGTTCCCTCCTAACCATATGCAAGCACTCCCAGTTTGTTGCCGATGTCCATTTTTCTCTATGAGTTCATGGTGACCTAACCCTAACACTAAGTGGAATTTTCCTCCAATGGGATTTTCCAATGTATTTTAGCAGGAAACATAGATAGGGAAGCCTAGAAAAGTAAGTTCCCTCCTAACCATATCCAAGCACTCCCAGTTTGTTGCCGATGTCCATTTTTCTCTATGAGTTCATGGTGACCTAACCCTAACCCTAAGTGGAATTTTCCTCCAATGGGATCTTCCCATGTATTTTAGCAGGAAACATAGATAGGGCAGCCTAGAAAAGTAAGTTCCCTCCTAATCATATCCAAGCGCTCCCAGGTTGTTGCCAATGTCCATTTTTCTCTTTGAGTTCATGGTGACCTAACCCTAACCCTAGGTGGAATTTTCCTCCAATGGGATTTTCCCATGTATTTTAGCAGGAAACAAAGATAAGGCAGCCTAGAAATTTCTTTGCCCTCCTAATCATTCCCAACCACTCCGAATTTATTGGCAATGTCCATTTTTCTCTCCATGTTCATGGTGACCTAACCCTAACCCTAAGTGGAATTTTCATCCAATGGGATTTTCCCATGTATTTTAGAAGAAAATATAGATACCGCAGCCTAGAAAAGTAAGTTCCCTCCTAACCATATCCAAGAACTCCCAGTTTGTTGCCGATGTCCATTTTTCTCTATGAGTTCATGGTGACCTAACCCTAAGCCTAAGTGGAATTTTCCTCCAATGGGATTTTCCCATGCATTTTAGCAGGAAACATAGATAGGGCAGCCTAGAAAAGTAAGTTCCCTCCTAACCATATCCAAGCACTCCCAGTTTGTTGCCGATGTCCATTTTTCTCTATGAGTTCATGGTGACCTAACCCTAAGCCTAAGTGGAATTTTCCTCCAATGGGATCTTCCCATGTATTTTAGCACGAAACATAGATAGGGCAGCCTAGAAAAGTAAGTTCCCTCCTAACCTTATCCAAGCACTCCCAGTTTGTTGCCGATGTCCATTTTTCTCTATGAGTTCATGGTGACCTAACCCTAACCCAAGGTGAAATTTTCCTCCAATGGGATCTTCCCATGTATTTTAGCACGAAACGTAGATAGGGCAGCCTAGAAAAGTAAGTTCCCTCCTAACCTTATCCAAGCACTCCCAGTTTGTTGCCGATGTCCATTTTTCTCTATGAGTTCATGGTGACCTAACCCTAACCCTAAGTGGAATTTTCCTCCAATGGGATCTTCCCATGTATTTTACCAGAAAACGTAGATACGGCAGCCTAGAAAAGTAAG
This sequence comes from Bothrops alternatus, assembly GCA_034064705.1. Lineage (NCBI taxonomy): Eukaryota > Metazoa > Chordata > Lepidosauria > Squamata > Viperidae > Bothrops > Bothrops alternatus. The sequence continues at coordinate 3,108,612 of JARGCV010000165.1, forward strand.
TTCCCTCCTAACCATATCCAAGCACTCCCAGTTTGTTGCCGATGTCCATTTTTCTCTGTGAGTTCATGGTGACCTAACCCTAAGTGGAATTTTCCTCCAATGGGATTTTCCCATGTATTTTAGAAGAAAACATAGATACCGCAGCCTAGAAAAGTAAGTTCCCTCCTAACCATATCCAAGCACTCCCAGTTTGTTGCCGATGTCCATTTTTCTCTATGAGTTCATGGTGACCTAACCCTAACCCTAAGTGGAATTTTCCTCCAATGGGATTTTCCCATGCATTTTAGCAGGAAACATAGATAGGGCAGCCTAGAAAAGTAAGTTCCCTCCTAACCATATCCAAGCACTCCCAGTTTGTTGCCGATGTCCATTTTTCTCTATGAGTTGATGGTGACCTAACCATAACCCTAGGTGGAATTTTCCTCCAATGGGATCTTTCCATGTATTTTAGCAGGAAACGTAGATACGGCAGCCTAGAAAAGTAAGTTCCCTCCTAACCATATCCAAGCACTCCCAGTTTGTTGCCGATGTCCATTTTTCTCTATGAGTTCATGGTGACCTAACCCTAACCCTAAGTGGAATTTTCCTCCAATGGGATCTTCCCATGTATTTTAGCAGGAAACATAGATAGGGCAGCCTAGAAAAGTAAGTTCCCTCCTAACCATATCCAAGCACTCCCAGTTTGTTGCCGATGTCCATTTTTCTCTATGAGTTCATGGTGACCTAACCCTAACCCTAAGTGGAATTTTCCTCCAATGGGATCTTCCCATGTATTTTACCAGGAAACGTAGATACGGCAGCCTAGAAAAGTAAGTTCCCTCCTAACCATATCCAAGCACTCCCAGTTTGTTGCCGATGTCCATTTTTCTCTGTGAGTTCATGGTGACCTAACCCTAAGTGGAATTTTCCTACAATGGGATTTTCCCATGTATTTTAGAAGAAAACATAGATACCGCAGCCTAGAAAAGTAAGTTCCCTCCTAACCATATCCAAGCACTCCCAGTTTGTTGCCGATGTCCATTTTTCTCTATGAGTTCATGGTGACCTAACCCTAACCCTAGGTGGAATTTTCCTCCAATGGGATCTTCCATTGTATTTTAGCACGAAACGTAGATAGGGCAGCCTAGAAAAGGAAGTTCCCTCCTAACCATATCCAAGCACTCCCAGTTTGTTGCCGATGTCCATTTTTCTCTATGAGTTGATGGTGACCTAACCCTAACCCTAGGTGGAATTTTCCTCCAATGGGATCTTCCCATGTATTTTAGCAGGAAACGTAGATACGGCAGCCTAGAAAAGTAAGTTCCCTCCTAACCATATCCAAGCACTCCCAGTTTGTTGCCGATATCCATTTTTCTCTATGAGTTCATCGTGACCTAACCCTAAGTGGAATTTTCCTCCAATGGGATTTTCCCATGTATTTTAGAAGAAAATATAGATACCGCAGCCTAGAATAGTAAGTTCCCTCCTAACCATATCCAAGCACTCCCAGTTTGTTGCCAATGTCCATTTTTCTCTATGAGTTCATGGTGACCTAACCCTAACCCTAGGTGGAATTTTCCTCCAATGGGATCTTCCCATGTATTTTACCAGGAAACGTAGATACGGCAGCCTAGAAAAGTAAGTTCCCTCCTAACCATATCCAAGCACTCCCAGTTTGTTGCCGATGTCCATTTTTCTCTATGAGTTAATGGTGACCTAACCCTAAGTGTAATTTTCCTCCAATGGGATTTTCCCATGTATTTTAGAAGAAAATATAGATACCGCAGCCTAGAAAAGTAAGTTCCCTCCTAACCATATCCAAGAACTCCCAGTTTGTTGCCGATGTCCATTTTTCTCTATGAGTTCATGGTGACCTAACCCTAAGCCTAAGTGGAATTTTCCTCCAATGGGATTTTCCCATGCATTTTAGCAGGAAACATAGATAGGGCAGCCTAGAAAAGTAAGTTCCCTCCTAACCATATCCAAGCACTCCCAGTTTGTTGCCAATGTCCATTTTTCTCTATGAGTTCATGGTGACCTAACCCTAAGCCTAAGTGGAATTTTCCTCCAATGGGATTTTCCCATGCATTTTAGCAGGAAACATAGATAGGGCAGCCTAGAAAAGTAAGTTCCCTCCTAACCATATCCAAGCACTCCCAGTTTGTTGCCGATATCCATTTTTCTCTATGAGTTCATGGTGACTTAACCCTAAGCCTAAGTGGAATTTTCCTCCAATGGGATTTTCCCATGCATTTTAGCAGGAAACATAGATAGGGCAGCCTAGAAAAGTAAGTTCCCTCCTAACCATATCCAAGCACTCCCAGTTTGTTGCCAATGTCCATTTTTCTCTATGAGTTCATGGTGAGCTAACCCTAACCCTAGGTGGAATTTTCCTCCAATGGGATCTTCCCATGTATTTTAGCAGGAAACATAGATAGGGCAGCCTAGAAAAGTAAGTTCCCTCCTAACCATATCCAAGCACTCCCAGTTTGTTGCCGATGTCCATTTTTCTCTATGAGTTCATGGTGACTTAACCCTAAGCCTAAGTGGAATTTTCCTCCAATGGGATTTTCCCATGCATTTTAGCAGGAAACATAGATAGGGCAGCCTAGAAAAGTAAGTTCCCTCCTAACCATATCCAAGCACTCCCAGTTTGTTGCCAATGTCCATTTTTCTCTATGAGTTCATGGTGAGCTAACCCTAACCCTAGGTGGAATTTTCCTCCAATGGGATCTTCCCATGTATTTTAGCAGGAAACGTAGATACGGCAGCCTAGAAAAGTAAGTTCCCTCCTAACCATATCCAAGCACTCCCAGTTTGTTGCCGATGTCCATTTTTCTCTATGAGTTCATGGTGACCTAACCCTAACCCTAGGTGGAATTTTCCTCCAATGGGATCTTCCCATGTATTTTAGCAGGAAACATAGATAGGGCAGCCTAGAAAAGTAAGTTCCCTCCTAACCATATCCAAGCACTCCCAGTTTGTTGCCGATGTCCATTTTTCTCTATCAGTTGATGGTGACCTAACCCTAACCCTAAGTGGAATTTTCCTCCAGTGGGATCTTCCCATGTATTTTAGCACGAAACGTAGATAGGGCAGCCTAGAAAAGTAAGTTCCCTCCTAACCATATCGAAGCACTCCCAGTTTGTTGCCGATGTCCATTTTTCTCTATGAGTTCATGGTGACCTAACCCTAACACTAAGTGCAATTTTCCTCCAATGGGATTTTCCCATGTATTTTAGCAGGAAACAAAGATAGGGCAGCCTAGAAATTTCTTTGCCCTCCTAATCATTCCCAACCACTCCGAATTTATTGGCAATGTCCATGTTTCTCTCCATGTTCATGGTGACCTAACCCAAAAGCTAAGTGGAATTTTCCTCCAATGGGATTTTCCCATGTATTTTACCAGGAAACGTAGATACGGCAAACTAGAAAAGTAAGTTCCCTCCTAAACATATCCAACCACTCCCAGTTTGTTGCCGATGTCCATTTTTCTCTATGAGTTCATGGGGACCTAACCCTAACCCTAAGGGGAATTTTCCTCCAATTGGATTTTCCCATGTATTTTACCAGGAAACATAGATACCGCAGCCTAGAAAAGTAAGTTCCCTCCTAACCATATCCAAGCACTCCCAGTTTGTTGCCGATGTCCATTTTTCTCTATGAGTTCATGGTGACCAAACCCTAACACTAAGTGGAATTTTCCTCCAATGGGATTTTCCCATGTATTTTAGAAGGAAACAAAGATAGGGCAGCCTAGAAATTTCTTTGCCCTCCTAATCATTCCCAACCACTCCGAATTTATTGGCAATGTCCATGTTTCTCTCCATGTTCATGGTGACCTAACCCAAATGCTATGTGGAATTTTCCTCCAATGGGATTTTCCCATGTATTTTACCAGGAAACATAGATAGGGAAGCCTAGAAAAGTAAGTGCCCTCCTATCCATTCACAAGCACTCCGAATTTATTGACAATGTCAATGTTGCTCTCCATATTCATGGTGACCTAACCCTAACCCTAGGCGGAATTTTCCTCCAATGGGATTTTCCCATGCATTTTAGCAGGAAACATAGATAGGGCAGCCTAGAAAAGTAAGTTCCCTCCTAACCATATCCAAGCACTCCCAGTTTGTTGCCGATGTCCATTTTTCTCTATGAGTTCATGGTGACCTAACCCTAAGCCTAAGTGGAATTTTCCTCCAATGGGATTTTCCCATGCATTTTAGCAAGAAACATAGATAGGGCAGCCTAGAAAAGTAAGTTCCCTCCTAACCATATCCAAGCACTCCGAATTTATTGGCAATGTCCATGTTTCTCTCCATGTTCATGGTGACCTAACCCAAAAGCTAAGTGGAATTTTCCTCCAATGGGATTTTCCCATGTATTTTACCAGGAAACGTAGATATGGCAAACTAGAAAAGTAAGTTCCCTCCTAAACATATCCAAGCACTCCCAGTTTGTTGCCGATGTCCATTTTTCTCTCTGAGTTCATGGTGACCTAACCCTAACCCTAAGTGGAATTTTCCTCCAATGGGATTTTCCCATGTATTTTAGAAGGAAACAAAAATAGGGCAGCCTAGAAATTTCTTTGCCCTCCTAATCATTCCCAACCACTCCGAATTTGTTGGCAATGTCCATGTTTCTCTCCATGTTCATGGTGACCTAACCCAAATGCTATGTGGAATTTTCCCCCAATGGGATTTTCCCATGTATTTTACCAGGAAACATAGATAGGGAAGCCTAGAAAAGTAAGTGCCCTCCTATCCATTCCCAAGCACTCCGAATTTATTGACAATGTCAATGTTGCTCTCCATATTCATGGTGACCTAACCCTAACCCTAGGTGGAATTTTCCTCCAATGGGATTTTCCAATGTATTTTACCAGGAAACGTTGATACGGCAACCTAGAAAAGTAAGTTCCCTCCTAACCATATCCAAGCACTCCCAGTTTGTTGCCGATGTCCATTTTTCTCTATGAGTTCATGGTGACCTAACCCTAAGTGGAATTTTCCTCCAATGGGATTTTCCCATGCATTTTAGCAGGAAACATAGATAGGGCAGCCTAGAAAAGTAAGTTCCCTCCTAACCATATCCAAGCACTCCCAGTTTTTTGCCAATGCCCATTTTTCTCTATGAGTTCATGGTGACCTAACCCTAACCCTAGGTGGAATTTTCCTCCAATGGGATCTTCCCATGTATTTTACCAGGAAACGTAGATACCGCAGCCTAGAAAAGTAAGTTCCCTCCTAACCATATCCAAGCACTCCCAGTTTGTTGCCGATGTCCATTTTTCTCTATGAGTTCATGGTGACCTAACCCTAACCCTAGGTGAAATTTTCCTCCAATGGGATCTTCCCATGTATTTTAGCAGGAAACGTAGATACGGCAGCCTAGAAAAGTAAGTTCCCTCCTAACCATATCCAAGCACTCCCAGTTTGTTGCCGATGTCCATTTTTCTCTATGAGTTCATGGTGACCTAACCCTAACCCTAGGTGGAATTTTCCTCCAATGGGATTTTCCCATGCATTTTAGCAGGAAACATAGATAGCGCAGCCTAGAAAAGTAAGTTCCCTCCTAACCATATCCAAGCACTCCCAGTTTGTTGCCAATGTCCATTTTTCTCTATGAGTTCATGGTGACCTAACCCTAAGCCTAAGTGGAATTTTCCTCCAATGGGATTTTCCCATGTATTTTACATGGAAACATAGATAGGGAAGCCTAGAAAAGTAAGTGCCCTCCTAACCATATCCAAGCACTCCCAGTTTGTTGCTGATGTCCATTTTTCTCTATGAGTTCATGGTGACCTAACCCTAGGTGGAATTTTCCTCCAATGGGATCTTCCCATGTATTTTACCAGGAAACAAAGATAAGGCAGCCTAGAAATTTCCTTGCCCTCCTAATCATTCCCAACCACTCCGAATTTATTGGCAATGTCCATTTTTCTCTATTAGTTCATGGTGACCTAACCCTAACCCTAAGTGGAATTTTCGTCCAATGGGATTTTCCCATGCATTTTAGCAGGAAACATAGATAGGGCAGCCTAGAAAAGTAAGTTCCCTCCTAACCATATCCAAGCACTCCCAGTTTGTTGCCGATGTCCATTTTTCTCTATGAGTTCATGGTGACCTATCCCTAAGTGGAATTTTCCTCCAGTGGGATCTTCCCATGTATTTTAGCACGAAACGTAGATAGGGCAGCCTAGAAAAGTAAGTTCCCTCCTAACCTTATCCAAGCACTCCCAGTTTGTTGCCGATGTCCATTTTTCTCTATGAGTTCATGGTGACCTAACCCTAACCCTAGGTGAAATTTTCCTCCAATGGGATCTTCCCATGTATTTTAGCAGGAAACGTAGATACGGCAGCCTAGAAAAGTAAGTTCCCTCCTAACCATATCCAAGCACTCCCAGTTTGTTGCCGATGTCCATTTTTCTCTATGAGTTCATGGTGACCTAACCCTAACCCTAGGTGGAATTTTCCTCCAATGGGATTTTCCCATGCATTTTAGCAGGAAACATAGATAGCGCAGCCTAGAAAAGTAAGTTCCCTCCTAACCATATCCAAGCACTCCCAGTTTGTTGCCAATGTCCATTTTTCTCTATGAGTTCATGGTGACCTAACCCTAAGCCTAAGTGGAATTTTCCTCCAATGGGATTTTCCCATGTATTTTACATGGAAACATAGATAGGGAAGCCTAGAAAAGTAAGTGCCCTCCTAACCATATCCAAGCACTCCCAGTTTGTTGCTGATGTCCATTTTTCTCTATGAGTTCATGGTGACCTAACCCTAGGTGGAATTTTCCTCCAATGGGATCTTCCCATGTATTTTACCAGGAAACAAAGATAAGGCAGCCTAGAAATTTCCTTGCCCTCCTAATCATTCCCAACCACTCCGAATTTATTGGCAATGTCGATTTTTCTCTATTAGTTCATGGTGACCTAACCCTAACCCTAAGTGGAATTTTCGTCCAATGGGATTTTCCCATGCATTTTAGCAGGAAACATAGATAGGGCAGCCTAGAAAAGTAAGTTCCCTCCTAACCATATCCAAGCACTCCCAGTTTGTTGCCGATGTCCATTTTTCTCTATGAGTTCATGGTGACCTAACCCTAAGTGGAATTTTCCTCCAGTGGGATCTTCCCATGTATTTTAGCACGAAACGTAGATAGGGCAGCCTAGAAAAGTAAGTTCCCTCCTAACCTTATCCAAGCACTCCCAGTTTGTTGCCGATGTCCATTTTTCTCTATGAGTTCATGGTGACCTAACCCTAACCCTAGGTGGAATTTTCCTCCAATGGGATCTTCCCATGTATTTTAGCAGGAAACGTAGATACGGCAGCCTAGAAAAGTAAGTTCCCTCCTAACCGTATCCAAGCACTCCCAGTTTGTTGCCGATGTCCATTTTTCTCTATGAGTTCATGGTGACCTAACCCTAAGTGGAATTTTCTTCCAGTGGGATCTTCCCATGTATTTTAGCACGAAACGTAGATAGGGCAGCCTAGAAAAGTAAGTTCCCTCCTAACCTTATCCAAGCACTCCCAGTTTGTTGCCGATGTCCATTTTTCTCTATGAGTTCATGGTGACCTAACCCTAACCCTAGGTGAAATTTTCCTCCAATGGGATCTTCCAATGTATTTTAGCAGGAAACGTAGATACGGCAGCCTAGAAAAGTAAGTTCCCTCCTAACCATATCCAAGCACTCCCAGTTTGTTGCCGATGTCCATTTTTCTCTATGAGTTCATGGTGACCTAACCCTAACACTAAGTGGAATTTTCCTCCAATGGGATTTTCCCATGTATTTTAGCAGGAATCAAAGATAGGGCAGCCTAGAAAAGTAAGTTCCCTCCTAACCATATCCAAGCACTCCCAGTTTGTTGCCGATGTCCATTTTTCTCTATGAGTTCATGGTGACCTAACCCTAACCCTAGGTGGAATTTTCCTCCAATGGGATTTTCCCATGTATTTTAGCAGGAAACGTAGATACGGCAGCCTAGAAAAGTAAGTTCCCTCCTAACCATATCCAAGCACTCCCAGTTTGTTGCCGATGTCCATTTTTCTCTATGAGTTCATGGTGACCTAACCCTAACCCTAGGTGGAATTTTCCTCCAATGGGATTTTCCCATGCATTTTAGCAGGAAACATAGATAGCGCAGCCTAGAAAAGTAAGTTCCCTCCTAACCATATCCAAGCACTCCCAGTTTGTTGCCAATGTCCATTTTTCTCTATGAGTTCATGGTGACCTAACCCTAACCCTAAGTGGAATTTTCCTCCAATGGGATTTTCCCATGTATTTTACATGGAAACATAGATAGGGAAGCCTAGAAAAGTAAGTTCCCTCCTAACCATATCCAAGCACTCCCAGTTTGTTGCCGATGTCCATTTTTCTCTATGAGTTCATGGTGACCTAACCCTAAGTGGAATTTTCCTCCAGTGGGATCTTCCCATGTATTTTAGCACGAAACGTAGATAGGGCAGCCTAGAAAAGTAAGTTCCCTCCTAACCATATCCAAGCACTCCCAGTTTGTTGCCGATGTCCATTTTTGTCTATGAGTTCATGGTGACCTAACCCTAAGTGGAATTTTCCTCCAATGGGATTTTCCCATGTATTTTAGCAGGAAACAAAGATAGGGCAGCCTAGAAAAGTAAGTTCCCTCCTAACCATATCCAAGCACTCCCAGTTTGTTGCCGATGTCCATTTTTCTCTATGAGTTCATGGTGACCTAACCCTAACCCTAAGTGGAATTTTCCTCCAATGGTATTTTCCCATGCATTTTAGCAGGAAACATAGACAGGGCAACCTAGAAAAGTAAGTTCCCTCCTAACCATATCCAAGCACTCCCAGTTTGTTGCCGATGTCCATTTTTCTCTATGAGTTCATGGTGACCTAACCCTAACCCTAGGTGGAATTTTCCTCCAATGGGATCTTCCCATGTATTTTAGCAGGAAACGTAGATACGGCAGCCTAGAAAAGTAAGTTCCCTCCTAACCGTATCCAAGCACTCCCAGTTTGTTGCCGATGTCCATTTTTCTCTATGAGTTCATGGTGACCTAACCCTAAGTGGAATTTTCTTCCAGTGGGATCTTCCCATGTATTTTAGCACGAAACGTAGATAGGGCAGCCTAGAAAAGTAAGTTCCCTCCTAACCTTATCCAAGCACTCCCAGTTTGTTGCCGATGTCCATTTTTCTCTATGAGTTCATGGTGACCTAACCCTAACCCTAGGTGAAATTTTCCTCCAATGGGATCTTCCAATGTATTTTAGCAGGAAACGTAGATACGGCAGCCTAGAAAAGTAAGTTCCCTCCTAACCATATCCAAGCACTCCCAGTTTGTTGCCGATGTCCATTTTTCTCTATGAGTTCATGGTGACCTAACCCTAACACTAAGTGGAATTTTCCTCCAATGGGATTTTCCCATGTATTTTAGCAGGAATCAAAGATAGGGCAGCCTAGAAAAGTAAGTTCCCTCCTAACCATATCCAAGCACTCCCAGTTTGTTGCCGATGTCCATTTTTCTCTATGAGTTCATGGTGACCTAACCCTAACCCTAGGTGGAATTTTCCTCCAATGGGATTTTCCCATGTATTTTAGCAGGAAACGTAGATACGGCAGCCTAGAAAAGTAAGTTCCCTCCTAACCATATCCAAGCACTCCCAGTTTGTTGCCGATGTCCATTTTTCTCTATGAGTTCATGGTGACCTAACCCTAACCCTAGGTGGAATTTTCCTCCAATGGGATTTTCCCATGCATTTTAGCAGGAAACATAGATAGCGCAGCCTAGAAAAGTAAGTTCCCTCCTAACCATATCCAAGCACTCCCAGTTTGTTGCCAATGTCCATTTTTCTCTATGAGTTCATGGTGACCTAACCCTAACCCTAAGTGGAATTTTCCTCCAATGGGATTTTCCCATGTATTTTACATGGAAACATAGATAGGGAAGCCTAGAAAAGTAAGTTCCCTCCTAACCATATCCAAGCACTCCCAGTTTGTTGCCAATGTCCATTTTTCTCTATGAGTTCATGGTGACCTAACCCTAAGTGGAATTTTCCTCCAGTGGGATCTTCCCATGTATTTTAGCACGAAACGTAGATAGGGCAGCCTAGAAAAGTAAGTTCCCTCCTAACCATATCCAAGCACTCCCAGTTTGTTGCCGATGTCCATTTTTGTCTATGAGTTCATGGTGACCTAACCCTAAGTGGAATTTTCCTCCAATGGGATTTTCCCATGTATTTTAGCAGGAAACAAAGATAGGGCAGCCTAGAAAAGTAAGTTCCCTCCTAACCATATCCAAGCACTCCCAGTTTGTTGCCGATGTCCATTTTTCTCTATGAGTTCATGGTGACCTAACCCTAACCCTAAGTGGAATTTTCCTCCAATGGTATTTTCCCATGCATTTTAGCAGGAAACATAGACAGGGCAGCCTAGAAAAGTAAGTTCCCTCCTAACCATATCCAAGCACTCCCAGTTTGTTGCCGATGTCCATTTTTCTCTATGAGTTGATGGTGACCTAACCCTAACCCTAGGTGGAATTTTCCTCCAATGGGATCTTCCCATGTATTTTAGCAGGAAACGTAGATACGGCAGCCTAGAAAAGTAAGTTCCCTCCTAACCATATCCAAGCACTCCCAGTTTGTTGCCGATGTCCATTTTTCTCTATGAGTTCATGGTGACCTAACCCTAAGTGGAATTTTCCTCCAGTGGGATCTTCCCATGTATTTTAGCACGAAACGTAGATAGGGCAGCCTAGAAAAGTAAGTTCCTTCCTAACCTTATCCAAGCACTCCCAGTTTGTTGCCGATGTCCATTTTTCTCTATGAGTTCATGGTGACCTAACCCTAACCCTAGGTGGAATTTTCCTCCAATGGGATTTTCCCATGCATTTTAGCAGGAAACATAGATAGCGCAGCCTAGAAAAGTAAGTTCCCTCCTAACCATATCCAAGCACTCCCAGTTTGTTGCCAATGTCCATTTTTCTCTATGAGTTCATGGTGACCTAACCCTAACCCTAAGTGGAATTTTCCTCCAATGGGATTTTCCTATGTATTTTAGCAGGAAACAAAGATAGGGCAGCCTAGAAAAGTAAGTTCCCTCCTAACCATATCCAAGCACTCCCAGTTTGTTGCCGATGTCCATTTTTCTCTATGAGTTCATGGTGACCTAACCCTAACCCTAAGTGGAATTTTCGTCCAATGGGATTTTCCCATGCATTTTAGCAGGAAACATAGATAGGGCAGCCTAGAAAAGTAAGTTCCCTCCTAACCATATCCAAGCACTAGCAGTTTGTTGCCGATGTCCATTTTTCTCTATGAGTTGATGGTGACCTAACCCTAACCCTAGGTGGAATTTTCCTCCAATGGGATCTTCCCATGTATTTTAGCAGGAAACGTAGATACGGCAGCCTAGAAAAGTAAGTTCCCTCCTAACCATATCCAAGCACTCCCAGTTTGTTGCCGATGTCCATTTTTCTCTATGAGTTCATGGTGACCTAACCCTAAGTGGAATTTTCCTCCAGTGGGATCTTCCCATGTATTTTAGCACGAAACGTAGATAGGGCAGCCTAGAAAAGTAAGTTCCTTCCTAACCTTATCCAAGCACTCCCAGTTTGTTGCTGATGTCCATTTTTCTCTATGAGTTCATGGTGACCTAACCCTAACCCTAAGTGGAATTTTCCTCCAATGGGATCTTCCCATGTATTTTACCAGGAAACGTAGATACGGCAGCCTAGAAAAGTAAGTTCCCTCCTAACCATATCCAAGCACTCCCAGTTTGTTGCCGATGTCCATTTTTCTCTGTGAGTTCATGGTGACCTAACCCTAAGTGGAATTTTCCTACAATGGGATTTTCCCATGTATTTTAGCAGGAAACAAAGATAAGGCAGCCTAGAAATTTCCTTGCCCTCCTAATCATTCCCAACCACTCCGAATTTATTGGCAATGTCCATGTTTCTCTCCATGTTCATGGTGACCTAACCCTAACCCTAAGTGGAATTTTCATCCAATGGGATTTTCCCATGTATTTTAGAAGAAAATATAGATACCGCAGCCTAGAAAAGTAAGTTCCCTCCTAACCATATCCAAGAACTCCCAGTTTGTTGCCGATGTCCATTTTTCTCTATGAGTTCATGTTGACCTAACCCTAAGCCTAAGTGGAATTTTCCTCCAATGGGATTTTCCCATGCATTTTAGCAGGAAACATAGATAGGGCAGCCTAGAAAAGTAAGTTCCCTCCTAACCATATCCAAGCACTCCCAGTTTGTTGCCGATGTCCATTTTTCTCTATGAGTTCATGGTGACCTAACCCTAAGCCTAAGTGGAATTTTCCTCCAATGGGATCTTCCCATGTATTTTAGCACGAAACATAGATAGGGCAGCCTAGAAAAGTAAGTTCCCTCCTAACCTTATCCAAGCACTCCCAGTTTGTTGCCGATGTCCATTTTTCTCTATGAGTTCATGGTGACCTAACCCTAACCCAAGGTGAAATTTTCCTCCAATGGGATCTTCCCATGTATTTTAGCACGAAACGTAGATAGGGCAGCCTAGAAAAGTAAGTTCCCTCCTAACCTTATCCAAGCACTCCCAGTTTGTTGCCGATGTCCATTTTTCTCTATGAGTTCATGGTGACCTAACCCTAACCCTAAGTGGAATTTTCCTCCAATGGGATCTTCCCATGTATTTTACCAGAAAACGTAGATACGGCAGCCTAGAAAAGTAAGTTCCCTCCTAACCATATCCAAGCACTCCCAGTTTGTTGCCGATGTCCATTTTTCTCTGTGAGTTCATGGTGACCTAACCCTAACCCTAAGTGGAATTTTCCTCCAATGGGATTTTCCCATGCATTTTAGCAGGAAACATAGATAGGGCAGCCTAGAAAAGTAAGTTCCCTCCTAACCATATCCAAGCACTCCCAGTTTGTTGCCGATGTCCATTTTTCTCTATGAGTTGATGGTGACCTAACCCTAACCCTAGGTGGAATTTTCCTCCAATGGGATCTTTCCATGTATTTTAGCAGGAAACGTAGATACGGCAGCCTAGAAAAGTAAGTTCCCTCCTAACCATATCCAAGCACTCCCAGTTTGTTGCCGATGTCCATTTTTCTCTATGAGTTCATGGTGACCTAACCCTAACCCTAAGTGGAATTTTCCTCCAATGGGATCTTCCCATGTATTTTAGCAGGAAACATAGATAGGGCAGCCTAGAAAAGTAAGTTCCCTCCTAACCATATCCAAGCACTCCCAGTTTGTTGCCGATGTCCATTTTTCTCTATGAGTTCATGGTGACCTAACCCTAACCCTAAGTGGAATTTTCCTCCAATGGGATCTTCCCATGTATTTTACCAGGAAACGTAGATACGGCAGCCTAGAAAAGTAAGTTCCCTCCTAACCATATCCAAGCACTCCCAGTTTGTTGCCGATGTCCATTTTTCTCTGTGAGTTCATGGTGACCTAACCCTAAGTGGAATTTTCCTACAATGGGATTTTCCCATGTATTTTAGAAGAAAACATAGATACCGCAGCCTAGAAAAGTAAGTTCCCTCCTAACCATATCCAAGCACTCCCAGTTTGTTGCCGATGTCCATTTTTCTCTATGAGTTCATGGTGACCTAACCCTAACCCTAGGTGGAATTTTCCTCCAATGGGATCTTCCATTGTATTTTAGCACGAAACGTAGATAGGGCAGCCTAGAAAAGGAAGTTCCCTCCTAACCATATCCAAGCACTCCCAGTTTGTTGCCGATATCCATTTTTCTCTATGAGTTCATCGTGACCTAACCCTAAGTGGAATTTTCCTCCAATGGGATTTTCCCATGTATTTTAGAAGAAAATATAGATACCGCAGCCTAGAATAGTAAGTTCCCTCCTAACCATATCCAAGCACTCCCAGTTTGTTGCCGATGTCCATTTTTCTCTATGAGTTCATGGTGACCTAACCCTAAGTGGAATTTTCCTCCAATGGGATTTTCCCATGTATTTTAGAAGAAAACATAGATACCACAGCCTAGAAAAGTAAGTCCCCTCCTAACCATATCCAAGCACTCCCAGTTTGTTGCCGATGTCCATTTTTCTCTATGAGTTCATGGTGACCTAACCCTAACACTAAGTGGAATTTTCCTCCAATGGGATTTCCCCATGTATTTTAGCAGGAAACAAAGATAAGGTAGCCTAGAAATTTCCTTGCCCTTCTAATCATTCCCAACCACTCCGAATTTATTGGCAATGTCCATGTTTCTCGCCATGTTCATGGTGACCTAACCCAAACGCTAAGTGGAATTTTCCTCCAATGGGATTTTCCCATGCATTTTAGCAGGAAACATAGATAGGGCAGCCTAGAAAAGTAAGTTCCCTCCTAACCATATCCAAGCACTCCCAGTTTGTTGCCGATGTCCATTTTTCTCTATGAGTTGATGGTGACCTAACCCTAACCCTAGGTGGAATTTTCCTCCAATGGGATCTTCCCATGTATTTTAGCAGAAAACGTAGATACGGCAGCCTAGAAAAGTAAGTTCCCTCCTAACCATATCCAAGCACTCCCAGTTTGTTGCCGATGTCCATTTTTCTCTATGAGTTAATGGTGACCTAACCCTAAGTGTAATTTTCCTCCAATGGGATTTTCCCATGTATTTTAGAAGAAAATATAGATACCGCAGCCTAGAAAAGTAAGTTCCCTCCTAACCATATCCAAGAACTCCCAGTTTGTTGCCAATGTACATTTTTCTCTATGAGTTCATGGTGACCTAACCCTAAGCCTAAGTGGAATTTTCCTCCAATGGGATTTTCCCATGCATTTTAGCAGGAAACATAGATAGGGCAGCCTAGAAAAGTAAGTTCCCTCCTAACCATATCCAAGCACTCCCAGTTTGTTGCCAATGTCCATTTTTCTCTATGAGTTCATGGTGACCTAACCCTAAGCCTAAGTGGAATTTTCCTCCAATGGGATTTTCCCATGCATTTTAGCAGGAAACATAGATAGGGCAGCCTAGAAAAGTAAGTTCCCTCCTAACCATATCCAAGCACTCCCAGTTTGTTGCCGATGTCCATTTTTCTCTATGAGTTCATGGTGACCTAACCCTAAGTGTAATTTTCCTCCAATGGGATTTTCCCATGTATTTTAGAAGAAAATATAGATACCGCAGCCTAGAAAAGTAAGTTCCCTCCTAACCATATCCAAGCACTCCCAGTTTGTTGCCGATGTCCATTTTTCTCTATGAGTTCATGGTGACCTAACCCTAAGCCTAAGTGGAATTTTCCTCCAATGGGATTTTCCCATGCATTTTAGCAGGAAACATAGATAGGGCAGCCTAGAAAAGTAAGTTCCCTCCTAACCATATCCAAGCACTCCCAGTTTGTTGCCAATGTCCATTTTTCTCTATGAGTTCATGGTGACCTAACCCTAAGCCTAAGTGGAATTTTCCTCCAATGGGATTTTCCCATGCATTTTAGCAGGAAACATAGATAGGGCAGCCTAGAAAAGTAAGTTCCCTCCTAACCATATCCAAGCACTCCCAGTTTGTTGCCGATGTCCATTTTTCTCTATGAGTTCATGGTGACTTAACCCTAAGCCTAAGTGGAATTTTCCTCCAATGGGATTTTCCCATGCATTTTAGCAGGAAACATAGATAGGGCAGCCTAGAAAAGTAAGTTCCCTCCTAACCATATCCAAGCACTCCCAGTTTGTTGCCAATGTCCATTTTTCTCTATGAGTTCATGGTGAGCTAACCCTAACCCTAGGTGGAATTTTCCTCCAATGGGATCTTCCCATGTATTTTAGCAGGAAACGTAGATACGGCAGCCTAGAAAAGTAAGTTCCCTCCTAACCATATCCAAGCACTCCCAGTTTGTTGCCGATGTCCATTTTTCTCTATGAGTTCATGGTGACCTAACCCTAACCCTAGGTGGAATTTTCCTCCAATGGGATCTTCCCATGTATTTTAGCAGGAAACGTAGATACGGCAGCCTAGAAAAGTAAGTTCCCTCCTAACCATATCCAAGCACTCCCAGTTTGTTGCCGATGTCCATTTTTCTCTATGAGTTCATGGTGACCTAACCCTAACCCTAGGTGGAATTTTCCTCCAATGGGATCTTCCCATGTATTTTAGCAGGAAACATAGATAGGGCAGCCTAGAAAAGTAAGTTCCCTCCTAACCATATCCAAGCACTCCCAGTTTGTTGCCGATGTCCATTTTTCTCTATGAGTTCATGGTGACTTAACCCTAAGCCTAAGTGGAATTTTCCTCCAATGGGATTTTCCCATGCATTTTAGCAGGAAACGTAGATACGGCAGCCTAGAAAAGTAAGTTCCCTCCTAACCATATCCAAGCACTCCCAGTTTGTTGCCGATGTCCATTTTTCTCTGTGAGTTCATGGTGACCTAACCCTAACCCTAGGTGGAATTTTCCTCCAATGGGGTCTTCCCATGTATTTTAGCAGGAAACATAGATAGGGTAGCCTAGAAAAGTAAGTTCCCTCCTAACCATATCCAAGCACTCCCAGTTTGTTGCCGATGTCCATTTTTCTCTATCAGTTCATGGTGACCTAACCCTAACCCTAAGTGGAATTTTCCTCCAGTGGGATCTTCCCATGTATTTTAGCACGAAACGTAGATAGGGCAGCCTAGAAAAGTAAGTTCCCTCCTAACCATATCGAAGCACTCCCAGTTTGTTGCCGATGTCCATTTTTCTCTATGAGTTCATGGTGACCTAACCCTAACACTAAGTGGAATTTTCCTCCAATGGGATTTTCCCATGTATTTTAGCAGGAAACAAAGATAGGGCAGCCTAGAAATTTCTTTGCCCTCCTAATCATTCCCAACCACTCTGAATTTATTGGCAATGTCCATGTTTCTCTCCATGTTCATGGTGACCTAACCCAAAAGCTAAGTGGAATTTTCCTCCAATGGGATTTTCCCATGTATTTTACCAGGAAACGTAGATACGGCAAACTAGAAAAGTAAGTTCCCTCCTAAACATATCCAACCACTCCCAGTTTGTTGCCGATGTCCATTTTTCTCTATGAGTTCATGGGGACCTAACCCTAACCCTAAGGGGAATTTTCCTCCAATTGGATTTTCCCATGTATTTTACCAGGAAACATAGATACCGCAGCCTAGAAAAGTAAGTTCCCTCCTAACCATATCCAAGCACTCCCAGTTTGTTGCCAATGTCCATTTTTCTCTATGAGTTCATGGTGACCTAACCCTAACACTAAGTGGAATTTTCCTCCAATGGGATTTTCCCATGTATTTTAGAAGGAAACAAAGATAGGGCAGCCTAGAAATTTCTTTGCCCTCCTAATCATTCCCAACCACTCCGAATTTATTGGCAATGTCCATGTTTCTCTCCATGTTCATGGTGACCTAACCCAAATGCTATGTGGAATTTTCCTCCAATGGGATTTTCCCATGTATTTTACCAGGAAACATAGATAGGGAAGCCTAGAAAAGTAAGTGCCCTCCTATCCATTCCCAAGCACTCCGAATTTATTGACAATGTCAATGTTGCTCTCCATATTCATGGTGACCTAACCCTAACCCTAGGTGGAATTTTCCTCCAATGGGATTTTCCCATGCATTTTAGCAGGAAACATAGATAGGGCAGCCTAGAAAAGTAAGTTCCCTCCTAACCATATCCAAGCACTCCCAGTTTGTTGCCGATGTCCATTTTTCTCTATGAGTTCATGGTGACCTAACCCTAAGCCTAAGTGGAATTTTCCTCCAATGGGATTTTCCCATGCATTTTAGCAAGAAACATAGATAGGGCAGCCTAGAAAAGTAAGTTCCCTCCTAACCTTATCCAAGCACTCCCAGTTTGTTGCCGATGTCCATTTTTCTCTATGAGTTCATGGTGACCTAACCCTAACCCAAGGTGAAATTTTCCTCCAATGGGATCTTCCCATGTATTTTAGCACGAAACGTAGATAGGGCAAACTAGAAAAGTAAGTTCCCTCCTAAACATATCCAAGCACTCCGAATTTATTGGCAATGTCCATGTTTCTTTCCATGTTCATGGTGACCTAACCCAAAAGCTAAGTGGAATTTTCCTCCAATGGGATTTTCCCATGTATTTTACCAGGAAACGTAGATATGGCAAACTAGAAAAGTAAGTTCCCTCCTAAACATATCCAAGCACTCCCAGTTTGTTGCCGATGTCCATTTTTCTCTCTGAGTTCATGGTGACCTAACCCTAACCCTAAGTGGAATTTTCCTCCAATGGGATTTTCCCATGTATTTTAGAAGGAAACAAAAATAGGGCAGCCTAGAAATTTCTTTGCCCTCCTAATCATTCCCAACCACTCCGAATTTGTTGGCAATGTCCATGTTTCTCTCCATGTTCATGGTGACCTAACCCTAACCCTAGGTGGAATTTTCCTCCAATGGGATTTTCCAATGTATTTTACCAGGAAACGTTGATACGGCAACCTAGAAAAGTAAGTTCCCTCCTAACCATATCCAAGCACTCCCAGTTTGTTGCCGTTGTCCATTTTTCTCTATGAGTTCATGGTGACCTAACCCTAACCCTAAGTGGAATGTTCCTCCAATGGGATCTTCCCATGTATTTTAGCAGGAAACATAGATAGGGCAGCCTAGAAAAGTAAGTTCCCTCCTAACCATATCCAAGCACTCCCAGTTTGTTGCCGATGTCCATTTTTCTCTATGAGTTCATGGTGACCTAACCCTAAGCCTAAGTGGAATTTTCCTCCAATGGGATTTTCCCATGCATTTTAGCAGGAAACATAGATAGGGCAGCCTAGAAAAGTAAGTTCCCTCCTAACCATATCCAAGCACTCCCAGTTTGTTGCCGATGTCCATTTTTCTCTATGAGTTCATGGTGACTTAACCCTAAGCCTAAGTGGAATTTTCCTCCAATGGGATTTTCCCATGCATTTTAGCAGGAAACATAGATAGGGCAGCCTAGAAAAGTAAGTTCCCTCCTAACCATATCCAAGCACTCCCAGTTTGTTGCCGATGTCCATTTTTCTCTATGAGTTCATGGTGAGCTAACCCTAACCCTAGGTGGAATTTTCCTCCAATGGGATCTTCCCATGTATTTTAGCAGGAAACGTAGATACGGCAGCCTAGAAAAGTAAGTTCCCTCCTAACCATATCCAAGCACTCCCAGTTTGTTGCCGATGTCCATTTTTCTCTATGAGTTCATGGTGACCTAACCCTAACCCTAGGTGGAATTTTCCTCCAATGGGATCTTCCCATGTATTTTAGCAGGAAACGTAGATACGGCAGCCTAGAAAAGTAAGTTCCCTCCTAACCATATCCAAGCACTCCCATTTTGTTGCCGATGTCCATTTTTCTCTATGAGTTCATGGTGACCTAACCCTAACCCTAGGTGGAATTTTCCTCCAATGGGATCTTCCCATGTATTTTAGCAGGAAACATAGATAGGGCAGCCTAGAAAAGTAAGTTCCCTCCTAACCATATCCAAGCACTCCCAGTTTGTTGCCGATGTCCATTTTTCTCTATGAGTTCATGGTGACTTAACCCTAAGCCTAAGTGGAATTTTCCTCCAATGGGATTTTCCCATGCATTTTAGCAGGAAACATAGATAGGGCAGCCTAGAAAAGTAAGTTCCCTCCTAACCATATCCAAGCACTCCCAGTTTGTTGCCAATGTCCATTTTTCTCTATGAGTTCATGGTGAGCTAACCCTAACCCTAGGTGGAATTTTCCTCCAATGGGATCTTCCCATGTATTTTAGCAGGAAACGTAGATACGGCAGCCTAGAAAAGTAAGTTCCCTCCTAACCATATCCAAGCACTCCCAGTTTGTTGCCGATGTCCATTTTTCTCTATGAGTTCATGGTGACCTAACCCTAACCCTAGGTGGAATTTTCCTCCAATGGGATCTTCCCATGTATTTTAGCAGGAAACGTAGATACGGCAGCCTAGAAAAGTAAGTTCCCTCCTAACCTTATCCAAGCACTCCCAGTTTGTTGCCGATGTCCATTTTTCTCTATGAGTTCATGGTGACCTAACCCTAACCCTAAGTGGAATTTTCCTCCAATGGGATCTTCCCATGTATTTTACCAGAAAACGTAGATACGGCAGCCTAGAAAAGTAAGTTCCCTCCTAACCATATCCAAGCACTCCCAGTTTGTTGCCGATGTCCATTTTTCTCTGTGAGTTCATGGTGACCTAACCCTAACCCTAAGTGGAATTTTCCTCCAATGGGATTTTCCCATGCATTTTAGCAGGAAACATAGATAGGGCAGCCTAGAAAAGTAAGTTCCCTCCTAACCATATCCAAGCACTCCCAGTTTGTTGCCGATGTCCATTTTTCTCTATGAGTTGATGGTGACCTAACCCTAACCCTAGGTGGAATTTTCCTCCAATGGGATCTTTCCATGTATTTTAGCAGGAAACGTAGATACGGCAGCCTAGAAAAGTAAGTTCCCTCCTAACCATATCCAAGCACTCCCAGTTTGTTGCCGATGTCCATTTTTCTCTATGAGTTCATGGTGACCTAACCCTAACCCTAAGTGGAATTTTCCTCCAATGGGATCTTCCCATGTATTTTAGCAGGAAACATAGATAGGGCAGCCTAGAAAAGTAAGTTCCCTCCTAACCATATCCAAGCACTCCCAGTTTGTTGCCGATGTCCATTTTTCTCTATGAGTTCATGGTGACCTAACCCTAACCCTAAGTGGAATTTTCCTCCAATGGGATCTTCCCATGTATTTTACCAGGAAACGTAGATACGGCAGCCTAGAAAAGTAAGTTCCCTCCTAACCATATCCAAGCACTCCCAGTTTGTTGCCGATGTCCATTTTTCTCTGTGAGTTCATGGTGACCTAACCCTAAGTGGAATTTTCCTACAATGGGATTTTCCCATGTATTTTAGAAGAAAACATAGATACCGCAGCCTAGAAAAGTAAGTTCCCTCCTAACCATATCCAAGCACTCCCAGTTTGTTGCCGATGTCCATTTTTCTCTATGAGTTCATGGTGACCTAACCCTAACCCTAGGTGGAATTTTCCTCCAATGGGATCTTCCATTGTATTTTAGCACGAAACGTAGATAGGGCAGCCTAGAAAAGGAAGTTCCCTCCTAACCATATCCAAGCACTCCCAGTTTGTTGCCGATATCCATTTTTCTCTATGAGTTCATCGTGACCTAACCCTAAGTGGAATTTTCCTCCAATGGGATTTTCCCATGTATTTTAGAAGAAAATATAGATACCGCAGCCTAGAATAGTAAGTTCCCTCCTAACCATATCCAAGCACTCCCAGTTTGTTGCCGATGTCCATTTTTCTCTATGAGTTCATGGTGACCTAACCCTAAGTGGAATTTTCCTCCAATGGGATTTTCCCATGTATTTTAGAAGAAAACATAGATACCACAGCCTAGAAAAGTAAGTCCCCTCCTAACCATATCCAAGCACTCCCAGTTTGTTGCCGATGTCCATTTTTCTCTATGAGTTCATGGTGACCTAACCCTAACACTAAGTGGAATTTTCCTCCAATGGGATTTCCCCATGTATTTTAGCAGGAAACAAAGATAAGGTAGCCTAGAAATTTCCTTGCCCTTCTAATCATTCCCAACCACTCCGAATTTATTGGCAATGTCCATGTTTCTCGCCATGTTCATGGTGACCTAACCCAAACGCTAAGTGGAATTTTCCTCCAATGGGATTTTCCCATGCATTTTAGCAGGAAACATAGATAGGGCAGCCTAGAAAAGTAAGTTCCCTCCTAACCATATCCAAGCACTCCCAGTTTGTTGCCGATGTCCATTTTTCTCTATGAGTTGATGGTGACCTAACCCTAACCCTAGGTGGAATTTTCCTCCAATGGGATCTTCCCATGTATTTTAGCAGAAAACGTAGATACGGCAGCCTAGAAAAGTAAGTTCCCTCCTAACCATATCCAAGCACTCCCAGTTTGTTGCCGATGTCCATTTTTCTCTATGAGTTAATGGTGACCTAACCCTAAGTGTAATTTTCCTCCAATGGGATTTTCCCATGTATTTTAGAAGAAAATATAGATACCGCAGCCTAGAAAAGTAAGTTCCCTCCTAACCATATCCAAGAACTCCCAGTTTGTTGCCAATGTACATTTTTCTCTATGAGTTCATGGTGACCTAACCCTAAGCCTAAGTGGAATTTTCCTCCAATGGGATTTTCCCATGCATTTTAGCAGGAAACATAGATAGGGCAGCCTAGAAAAGTAAGTTCCCTCCTAACCATATCCAAGCACTCCCAGTTTGTTGCCAATGTCCATTTTTCTCTATGAGTTCATGGTGACCTAACCCTAAGCCTAAGTGGAATTTTCCTCCAATGGGATTTTCCCATGCATTTTAGCAGGAAACATAGATAGGGCAGCCTAGAAAAGTAAGTTCCCTCCTAACCATATCCAAGCACTCCCAGTTTGTTGCCGATGTCCATTTTTCTCTATGAGTTCATGGTGACCTAACCCTAAGTGTAATTTTCCTCCAATGGGATTTTCCCATGTATTTTAGAAGAAAATATAGATACCGCAGCCTAGAAAAGTAAGTTCCCTCCTAACCATATCCAAGCACTCCCAGTTTGTTGCCGATGTCCATTTTTCTCTATGAGTTCATGGTGACCTAACCCTAAGCCTAAGTGGAATTTTCCTCCAATGGGATTTTCCCATGCATTTTAGCAGGAAACATAGATAGGGCAGCCTAGAAAAGTAAGTTCCCTCCTAACCATATCCAAGCACTCCCAGTTTGTTGCCAATGTCCATTTTTCTCTATGAGTTCATGGTGACCTAACCCTAAGCCTAAGTGGAATTTTCCTCCAATGGGATTTTCCCATGCATTTTAGCAGGAAACATAGATAGGGCAGCCTAGAAAAGTAAGTTCCCTCCTAACCATATCCAAGCACTCCCAGTTTGTTGCCGATGTCCATTTTTCTCTATGAGTTCATGGTGACTTAACCCTAAGCCTAAGTGGAATTTTCCTCCAATGGGATTTTCCCATGCATTTTAGCAGGAAACATAGATAGGGCAGCCTAGAAAAGTAAGTTCCCTCCTAACCATATCCAAGCACTCCCAGTTTGTTGCCAATGTCCATTTTTCTCTATGAGTTCATGGTGAGCTAACCCTAACCCTAGGTGGAATTTTCCTCCAATGGGATCTTCCCATGTATTTTAGCAGGAAACGTAGATACGGCAGCCTAGAAAAGTAAGTTCCCTCCTAACCATATCCAAGCACTCCCAGTTTGTTGCCGATGTCCATTTTTCTCTATGAGTTCATGGTGACCTAACCCTAACCCTAGGTGGAATTTTCCTCCAATGGGATCTTCCCATGTATTTTAGCAGGAAACGTAGATACGGCAGCCTAGAAAAGTAAGTTCCCTCCTAACCATATCCAAGCACTCCCAGTTTGTTGCCGATGTCCATTTTTCTCTATGAGTTCATGGTGACCTAACCCTAACCCTAGGTGGAATTTTCCTCCAATGGGATCTTCCCATGTATTTTAGCAGGAAACATAGATAGGGCAGCCTAGAAAAGTAAGTTCCCTCCTAACCATATCCAAGCACTCCCAGTTTGTTGCCGATGTCCATTTTTCTCTATGAGTTCATGGTGACTTAACCCTAAGCCTAAGTGGAATTTTCCTCCAATGGGATTTTCCCATGCATTTTAGCAGGAAACGTAGATACGGCAGCCTAGAAAAGTAAGTTCCCTCCTAACCATATCCAAGCACTCCCAGTTTGTTGCCGATGTCCATTTTTCTCTGTGAGTTCATGGTGACCTAACCCTAACCCTAGGTGGAATTTTCCTCCAATGGGGTCTTCCCATGTATTTTAGCAGGAAACATAGATAGGGTAGCCTAGAAAAGTAAGTTCCCTCCTAACCATATCCAAGCACTCCCAGTTTGTTGCCGATGTCCATTTTTCTCTATCAGTTCATGGTGACCTAACCCTAACCCTAAGTGGAATTTTCCTCCAGTGGGATCTTCCCATGTATTTTAGCACGAAACGTAGATAGGGCAGCCTAGAAAAGTAAGTTCCCTCCTAACCATATCGAAGCACTCCCAGTTTGTTGCCGATGTCCATTTTTCTCTATGAGTTCATGGTGACCTAACCCTAACACTAAGTGGAATTTTCCTCCAATGGGATTTTCCCATGTATTTTAGCAGGAAACAAAGATAGGGCAGCCTAGAAATTTCTTTGCCCTCCTAATCATTCCCAACCACTCTGAATTTATTGGCAATGTCCATGTTTCTCTCCATGTTCATGGTGACCTAACCCAAAAGCTAAGTGGAATTTTCCTCCAATGGGATTTTCCCATGTATTTTACCAGGAAACGTAGATACGGCAAACTAGAAAAGTAAGTTCCCTCCTAAACATATCCAACCACTCCCAGTTTGTTGCCGATGTCCATTTTTCTCTATGAGTTCATGGGGACCTAACCCTAACCCTAAGGGGAATTTTCCTCCAATTGGA
This sequence comes from Bothrops alternatus, assembly GCA_034064705.1. Taxonomy (NCBI): domain Eukaryota; kingdom Metazoa; phylum Chordata; class Lepidosauria; order Squamata; family Viperidae; genus Bothrops; species Bothrops alternatus. The sequence goes on from JARGCV010000165.1 coordinate 3,132,991, forward strand.
TTTTCCCATGTATTTTACCAGGAAACATAGATACCGCAGCCTAGAAAAGTAAGTTCCCTCCTAACCATATCCAAGCACTCCCAGTTTGTTGCCAATGTCCATTTTTCTCTATGAGTTCATGGTGACCTAACCCTAACACTAAGTGGAATTTTCCTCCAATGGGATTTTCCCATGTATTTTAGAAGGAAACAAAGATAGGGCAGCCTAGAAATTTCTTTGCCCTCCTAATCATTCCCAACCACTCCGAATTTATTGGCAATGTCCATGTTTCTCTCCATGTTCATGGTGACCTAACCCAAATGCTATGTGGAATTTTCCTCCAATGGGATTTTCCCATGTATTTTACCAGGAAACATAGATAGGGAAGCCTAGAAAAGTAAGTGCCCTCCTATCCATTCCCAAGCACTCCGAATTTATTGACAATGTCAATGTTGCTCTCCATATTCATGGTGACCTAACCCTAACCCTAGGTGGAATTTTCCTCCAATGGGATTTTCCCATGCATTTTAGCAGGAAACATAGATAGGGCAGCCTAGAAAAGTAAGTTCCCTCCTAACCATATCCAAGCACTCCCAGTTTGTTGCCGATGTCCATTTTTCTCTATGAGTTCATGGTGACCTAACCCTAAGCCTAAGTGGAATTTTCCTCCAATGGGATTTTCCCATGCATTTTAGCAAGAAACATAGATAGGGCAGCCTAGAAAAGTAAGTTCCCTCCTAACCTTATCCAAGCACTCCCAGTTTGTTGCCGATGTCCATTTTTCTCTATGAGTTCATGGTGACCTAACCCTAACCCAAGGTGAAATTTTCCTCCAATGGGATCTTCCCATGTATTTTAGCACGAAACGTAGATAGGGCAAACTAGAAAAGTAAGTTCCCTCCTAAACATATCCAAGCACTCCGAATTTATTGGCAATGTCCATGTTTCTTTCCATGTTCATGGTGACCTAACCCAAAAGCTAAGTGGAATTTTCCTCCAATGGGATTTTCCCATGTATTTTACCAGGAAACGTAGATATGGCAAACTAGAAAAGTAAGTTCCCTCCTAAACATATCCAAGCACTCCCAGTTTGTTGCCGATGTCCATTTTTCTCTCTGAGTTCATGGTGACCTAACCCTAACCCTAAGTGGAATTTTCCTCCAATGGGATTTTCCCATGTATTTTAGAAGGAAACAAAAATAGGGCAGCCTAGAAATTTCTTTGCCCTCCTAATCATTCCCAACCACTCCGAATTTGTTGGCAATGTCCATGTTTCTCTCCATGTTCATGGTGACCTAACCCTAACCCTAGGTGGAATTTTCCTCCAATGGGATTTTCCAATGTATTTTACCAGGAAACGTTGATACGGCAACCTAGAAAAGTAAGTTCCCTCCTAACCATATCCAAGCACTCCCAGTTTGTTGCCGTTGTCCATTTTTCTCTATGAGTTCATGGTGACCTAACCCTAACCCTAAGTGGAATGTTCCTCCAATGGGATCTTCCCATGTATTTTAGCAGGAAACATAGATAGGGCAGCCTAGAAAAGTAAGTTCCCTCCTAACCATATCCAAGCACTCCCAGTTTGTTGCCGATGTCCATTTTTCTCTATGAGTTCATGGTGACCTAACCCTAAGCCTAAGTGGAATTTTCCTCCAATGGGATTTTCCCATGCATTTTAGCAGGAAACATAGATAGGGCAGCCTAGAAAAGTAAGTTCCCTCCTAACCATATCCAAGCACTCCCAGTTTGTTGCCGATGTCCATTTTTCTCTATGAGTTCATGGTGACTTAACCCTAAGCCTAAGTGGAATTTTCCTCCAATGGGATTTTCCCATGCATTTTAGCAGGAAACATAGATAGGGCAGCCTAGAAAAGTAAGTTCCCTCCTAACCATATCCAAGCACTCCCAGTTTGTTGCCGATGTCCATTTTTCTCTATGAGTTCATGGTGAGCTAACCCTAACCCTAGGTGGAATTTTCCTCCAATGGGATCTTCCCATGTATTTTAGCAGGAAACGTAGATACGGCAGCCTAGAAAAGTAAGTTCCCTCCTAACCATATCCAAGCACTCCCAGTTTGTTGCCGATGTCCATTTTTCTCTATGAGTTCATGGTGACCTAACCCTAAGCCTAAGTGGAATTTTCCTCCAATGGGATTTTCCCATGCATTTTAGCAAGAAACATAGATAGGGCAGCCTAGAAAAGTAAGTTCCCTCCTAACCTTATCCAAGCACTCCCAGTTTGTTGCCGATGTCCATTTTTCTCTATGAGTTCATGGTGACCTAACCCTAACCCAAGGTGAAATTTTCCTCCAATGGGATCTTCCCATGTATTTTAGCACGAAACGTAGATAGGGCAAACTAGAAAAGTAAGTTCCCTCCTAAACATATCCAAGCACTCCGAATTTATTGGCAATGTCCATGTTTCTTTCCATGTTCATGGTGACCTAACCCAAAAGCTAAGTGGAATTTTCCTCCAATGGGATTTTCCCATGTATTTTACCAGGAAACGTAGATATGGCAAACTAGAAAAGTAAGTTCCCTCCTAAACATATCCAAGCACTCCCAGTTTGTTGCCGATGTCCATTTTTCTCTCTGAGTTCATGGTGACCTAACCCTAACCCTAAGTGGAATTTTCCTCCAATGGGATTTTCCCATGTATTTTAGAAGGAAACAAAAATAGGGCAGCCTAGAAATTTCTTTGCCCTCCTAATCATTCCCAACCACTCCGAATTTGTTGGCAATGTCCATGTTTCTCTCCATGTTCATGGTGACCTAACCCTAACCCTAGGTGGAATTTTCCTCCAATGGGATTTTCCAATGTATTTTACCAGGAAACGTTGATACGGCAACCTAGAAAAGTAAGTTCCCTCCTAACCATATCCAAGCACTCCCAGTTTGTTGCCGTTGTCCATTTTTCTCTATGAGTTCATGGTGACCTAACCCTAACCCTAAGTGGAATGTTCCTCCAATGGGATCTTCCCATGTATTTTAGCAGGAAACATAGATAGGGCAGCCTAGAAAAGTAAGTTCCCTCCTAACCATATCCAAGCACTCCCAGTTTGTTGCCGATGTCCATTTTTCTCTATGAGTTCATGGTGACCTAACCCTAAGCCTAAGTGGAATTTTCCTCCAATGGGATTTTCCCATGCATTTTAGCAGGAAACATAGATAGGGCAGCCTAGAAAAGTAAGTTCCCTCCTAACCATATCCAAGCACTCCCAGTTTGTTGCCGATGTCCATTTTTCTCTATGAGTTCATGGTGACTTAACCCTAAGCCTAAGTGGAATTTTCCTCCAATGGGATTTTCCCATGCATTTTAGCAGGAAACATAGATAGGGCAGCCTAGAAAAGTAAGTTCCCTCCTAACCATATCCAAGCACTCCCAGTTTGTTGCCGATGTCCATTTTTCTCTATGAGTTCATGGTGAGCTAACCCTAACCCTAGGTGGAATTTTCCTCCAATGGGATCTTCCCATGTATTTTAGCAGGAAACGTAGATACGGCAGCCTAGAAAAGTAAGTTCCCTCCTAACCATATCCAAGCACTCCCAGTTTGTTGCCGATGTCCATTTTTCTCTATGAGTTCATGGTGACCTAACCCTAACCCTAGGTGGAATTTTCCTCCAATGGGATCTTCCCATGTATTTTAGCAGGAAACGTAGATACGGCAGCCTAGAAAAGTAAGTTCCCTCCTAACCATATCCAAGCACTCCCAGTTTGTTGCCGATGTCCATTTTTCTCTATGAGTTCATGGTGACCTAACCCTAACCCTAGGTGGAATTTTCCTCCAATGGGATCTTCCCATGTATTTTAGCAGGAAACATAGATAGGGCAGCCTAGAAAAGTAAGTTCCCTCCTAACCATATCCAAGCACTCCCAGTTTGTTGCCGATGTCCATTTTTCTCTATGAGTTCATGGTGACTTAACCCTAAGCCTAAGTGGAATTTTCCTCCAATGGGATTTTCCCATGCATTTTAGCAGGAAACATAGATAGCGCAGCCTAGAAAAGTAAGTTCCCTCCTAACCATATCCAAGCACTCCCAGTTTGTTGCCAATGTCCATTTTTCTCTATGAGTTCATGGTGAGCTAACCCTAACCCTAGGTGGAATTTTCCTCCAATGGGATCTTCCCATGTATTTTAGCAGGAAACGTAGATACGGCAGCCTAGAAAAGTAAGTTCCCTCCTAACCATATCCAAGCACTCCCAGTTTGTTGCCGATGTCCATTTTTCTCTATGAGTTCATGGTGACCTAACCCTAACCCTAGGTGGAATTTTCCTCCAATGGGATCTTCCCATGTATTTTAGCAGGAAACGTAGATACGGCAGCCTAGAAAAGTAAGTTCCCTCCTAACCATATCCAAGCACTCCCAGTTTGTTGCCGATGTCCATTTTTCTCTATGAGTTCATGGTGACCTAACCCTAACCCTAGGTGGAATTTTCCTCCAATGGGGTCTTCCCATGTATTTTAGCAGGAAACATAGATAGGGCAGCCTAGAAATTTCTTTGCCCTCCTAATCATTCCCAACCACTCCGAATTTATTGGCAATGTCCATGTTTCTCTCCATGTTCATGGTGACCTAACCCAAAAGCTAAGTGGAATTTTCCTCCAATGGGATTTTCCCATGTATTTTACCAGGAAACGTAGATACGGCAAACTAGAAAAGTAAGTTCCCTCCTAAACATATCCAACCACTCCCAGTTTGTTGCCGATGTCCATTTTTCTCTATGAGTTCATGGGGACCTAACCCTAACCCTAAGGGGAATTTTCCTCCAATTGGATTTTCCCATGTATTTTACCAGGAAACATAGATACCGCAGCCTAGAAAAGTAAGTTCCCTCCTAACCATATCCAAGCACTCCCAGTTTGTTGCCGATGTCCATTTTTCTCTCTGAGTTCATGGTGACCTAACCCTAACACTAAGTGGAATTTTCCTCCAATGGGATTTTCCCATGTATTTTAGAAGGAAACAAAGATAGGGCAGCCTAGAAATTTCTTTGCCCTCCTAATCATTCCCAACCACTCCGAATTTATTGGCAATGTCCATGTTTCTCTCCATGTTCATGGTGACCTAACCCTAACCCTAGGTGGAATTTTCCTCCAATGGGATTTTCCAATGTATTTTACCAGGAAACGTTGATACGGCAACCTAGAAAAGTAAGTGCCCTCCTAACCATATCCAAGCACTCCCAGTTTGTTGCCGATGTCCATTTTTCTCTATGAGTTCATGGTGACCTAACCCTAAGTGGAATTTTCCTCCAATGGGATTTTCCCATGCATTTTAGCAGGAAACATAGATAGGGCAGCCTAGAAAAGTAAGTTCCCTCCTAACCATATCCAAGCACTCCCAGTTTGTTGCCGTTGTCCATTTTTCTCTATGAGTTCATGGTGACCTAACCCTAACCCTAAGTGGAATGTTCCTCCAATGGGATCTTCCCATGTATTTTAGCAGGAAACATAGATAGGGCAGCCTAGAAAAGTAAGTTCCCTCCTAACCATATCCAAGCACTCCCAGTTTTTTGCCAATGCCCATTTTTCTCTATGAGTTCATGGTGACCTAACCCTAACCCTAGGTGGAATTTTCCTCCAATGGGATCTTCCCATGTATTTTACCAGGAAACGTAGATACCGCAGCCTAGAAAAGTAAGTTCCCTCCTAACCATATCCAAGCACTCCCAGTTTGTTGCCGATGTCCATTTTTCTCTATGAGTTCATGGTGACCTAACCCTAACCCTAGGTGAAATTTTCCTCCAATGGGATTTTCCCATGTATTTTAGCAGGAAACAAAGATAAGGCAGCCTAGAAATTTCCTTGCCCTCCTAATCATTCCCAACCACTCCGAATTTATTGGCAATGTCCATGTTTCTCTCCATGTTCATGGTGACCTAACCCAAAAGCTAAGTGGAATTTTCCTCCAATGGGATTTTCCCATGCATTTTAGCAGGAAACATAGATAGGGCAGCCTAGAAAAGTAAGTTCCCTCCTAACCATATCCAAGCACTCCCAGTTTGTTGCCGATGTCCATTTTTCTCTATTAGTTCATGGTGACCTAACCCTAACCCTAAGTGGAATTTTCGTCCAATGGGATTTTCCCATGCATTTTAGCAGGAAACATAGATAGGGCAGCCTAGAAAAGTAAGTTCCCTCCTAACCATATCCAAGCACTCCCAGTTTGTTGCCGATGTCCATTTTTCTCTATGAGTTTATGGTGACCTAACCCTAAGTGGAATTTTCCTCCAATGGGATTTTCCCATGTATATTAGAAGAAAATATAGATACCGCAGGCTAGAAAAGTAAGTTCCCTCCTAACCATATCCTAGCTCTCCCAGTTTGTTGCCGATGTCCATTTTTCTCTATGAGTTCATGGTGACCTAACCCTAAGCCTAAGTGGAATTTTCCTCCAATGGGATTTTCCCATGCATTTTAGCAGGAAAGATAGATAGGGCAGCCTAGAAAAGTAAGTTCCCTCCTAACCATATCCAAGAACTCCCAGTTTGTTGCCGATGTCCATTTTTCTCTATGAGTTGAAGGTGACCTAACCCTAACCCTAGGTGGAATTTTCCTCCAATGGGATCTTCCCATGTATTTTAGCAGGAAACGTAGATACGGCAGCCTAGAAAAGTAAGTTCCCTCCTAACCATATCGAAGCACTCCCCGTTTGTTGCCGATGTCCATTATTCTCTATGAGTTCATGGTGACCTAACCCTAACCCTGTTCTGTCTAGCCCCTCTCAGCTGCCAAGAATCCCCTTAACGAGGTCGTTAAGAGTGCACATGAAGTCAGTTCAAAACACACGGCTTTATTTAACAGTTTCCACAAGCACACTAAGAACACCAGTTATAAACTCACTGTGAAATCTCTCAGGTCTCTTCTTGAGCACAACGTTGCTCGTGACTAAAACAGAGGCTTCCGTTTCCCTGTTAATATAGCCTCCCAGGTCACGTTCGTCGTCCACCCAACCGACCCCTACGCCTATCAGCCCGTCGGTATCGTGGATCGAGCCAATTAGTTTCCTGGCCCACATCTGAGTCATCCTCCTCTGACTCAGCATGCATACCAATCTCCGTGGTATCTGGCTCAGCTGCCGGGAGGAGAACACACCCAGAAGGGCCTGCCGGTGCTGAGTCATAATCATCATCGGACAAGTATCTAGCCTGGCCAGAGACACTCACAACACCTCCTAACCATATCGAAGCACTCCCAGTTTGTTGCCGATGTCCATTTTTCTCTATGAGTTCATGGTGACCTAACCCTAAGAGGAATTTTCCTCCAATGGGATTTTCCCATGTATTTTACCAGGAAACGTAGATAGGGCAGCCTAGAAATTTCTTTGCCCTCCTAATCATTCCCAACCACTCCGAATTTATTGGCAATGTCCATGTTTCTCTCCATGTTCATGGTGACCTAACCCAAAAGCTAAGTGGAATTTTCCTCCAATGGGATTTTCCCATGTATTTTACCAGGAAACGTAGATACGGCAAACTAGAAAAGTAAGTTCCCTCCTAAACATATCCAACCACTCCCAGTTTGTTGCCGATGTCCATTTTTCTCTATGAGTTCATGGGGACCTAACCCTAACCCTAAGGGGAATTTTCCTCCAATTGGATTTTCCCATGTATTTTACCAGGAAACATAGATACCGCAGCCTAGAAAAGTAAGTTCCCTCCTAACCATATCCAAGCACTCCCAGTTTGTTGCCAATGTCCATTTTTCTCTATGAGTTCATGGTGACCTAACCCTAACACTAAGTGGAATTTTCCTCCAATGGGATTTTCCCATGTATTTTAGAAGGAAACAAAGATAGGGCAGCCTAGAAATTTCTTTGCCCTCCTAATCATTCCCAACCACTCCGAATTTATTGGCAATGTCCATGTTTCTCTCCATGTTCATGGTGACCTAACCCAAATGCTATGTGGAATTTTCCTCCAATGGGATTTTCCCATGTATTTTACCAGGAAACATAGATAGGGAAGCCTAGAAAAGTAAGTGCCCTCCTATCCATTCCCAAGCACTCCGAATTTATTGACAATGTCAATGTTGCTCTCCATATTCATGGTGACCTAACCCTAACCCTAGGTGGAATTTTCCTCCAATGAGATTTTCCCATGCATTTTAGCAGGAAACATAGATAGGGCAGCCTAGAAAAGTAAGTTCCCTCCTAACCTTATCCAAGCACTCCCAGTTTGTTGCCGATGTCCATTTTTCTCTATGAGTTCATGGTGACCTAACCCTAACCCAAGGTGAAATTTTCCTCCAATGGGATCTTCCCATGTATTTTAGCACGAAACGTAGATAGGGCAAACTAGAAAAGTAAGTTCCCTCCTAAACATATCCAAGCACTCCGAATTTATTGGCAATGTCCATGTTTCTCTCCATGTTCATGGTGACCTAACCCAAAAGCTAAGTGGAATTTTCCTCCAATGGGATTTTCCCATGTATTTTACCAGGAAACGTAGATATGGCAAACTAGAAAAGTAAGTTCCCTCCTAAACATATCCAAGCACTCCCAGTTTGTTGCCGATGTCCATTTTTCTCTCTGAGTTCATGGTGACCTAACCCTAACCCTAAGTGGAATTTTCCTCCAATGGGATTTTCCCATGTATTTTAGAAGGAAACAAAAATAGGGCAGCCTAGAAATTTCTTTGCCCTCCTAATCATTCCCAACCACTCCGAATTTGTTGGCAATGTCCATGTTTCTCTCCATGTTCATGGTGACCTAACCCTAACCCTAGGTGGAATTTTCCTCCAATGGGATTTTCCAATGTATTTTACCAGGAAACGTTGATACGGCAACCTAGAAAAGTAAGTTCCCTCCTAACCATATCCAAGCACTCCCAGTTTGTTGCCGATGTCCATTTTTCTCTATGAGTTCATGGTGACCTAACCCTAAGTGGAATTTTCCTCCAATGGGATTTTCCCATGCATTTTAGCAGGAAACATAGATAGGGCAGCCTAGAAAAGTAAGTTCCCTCCTAACCATATCCAAGCACTCCCAGTTTGTTGCCGTTGTCCATTTTTCTCTATGAGTTCATGGTGACCTAACCCTAACCCTAAGTGGAATGTTCCTCCAATGGGATCTTCCCATGTATTTTAGCAGGAAACATAGATAGGGCAGCCTAGAAAAGTAAGTTCCCTCCTAACCATATCCAAGCACTCCCAGTTTTTTGCCAATGCCCATTTTTCTCTATGAGTTCATGGTGACCTAACCCTAACCCTAGGTGGAATTTTCCTCCAATGGGATCTTCCCATGTATTTTACCAGGAAACGTAGATACCGCAGCCTAGAAAAGTAAGTTCCCTCCTAACCATATCCAAGCACTCCCAGTTTGTTGCCGATGTCCATTTTTCTCTATGAGTTCATGGTGACCTAACCCTAACCCTAGGTGAAATTTTCCTCCAATGGGATTTTCCCATGTATTTTAGCAGGAAACAAAGATAAGGCAGCCTAGAAATTTCCTTGCCCTCCTAATCATTCCCAACCACTCCGAATTTATTGGCAATGTTTCTCTCCATGTTCATGGTGACCTAACCCAAAAGCTAAGTGGAATTTTCCTCCAATGGGATTTTCCCATGCATTTTAGCAGGAAACATAGATAGGGCAGCCTAGAAAAGTAAGTTCCCTCCTAACCATATCCAAGCACTCCCAGTTTGTTGCCGATGTCCATTTTTCTCTATTAGTTCATGGTGACCTAACCCTAACCCTAAGTGGAATTTTCGTCCAATGGGATTTTCCCATGCATTTTAGCAGGAAACATAGATAGGGCAGCCTAGAAAAGTAAGTTCCCTCCTAACCATATCCAAGCACTCCCAGTTTGTTGCCGATGTCCATTTTTCTCTATGAGTTTATGGTGACCTAACCCTAAGTGGAATTTTCCTCCAATGGGATTTTCCCATGTATATTAGAAGAAAATATAGATACCGCAGGCTAGAAAAGTAAGTTCCCTCCTAACCATATCCTAGCTCTCCCAGTTTGTTGCCGATGTCCATTTTTCTCTATGAGTTCATGGTGACCTAACCCTAAGCCTAAGTGGAATTTTCCTCCAATGGGATTTTCCCATGCATTTTAGCAGGAAAGATAGATAGGGCAGCCTAGAAAAGTAAGTTCCCTCCTAACCATATCCAAGAACTCCCAGTTTGTTGCCGATGTCCATTTTTCTCTATGAGTTGAAGGTGACCTAACCCTAACCCTAGGTGGAATTTTCCTCCAATGGGATCTTCCCATGTATTTTAGCAGGAAACGTAGATACGGCAGCCTAGAAAAGTAAGTTCCCTCCTAACCATATCGAAGCACTCCCCGTTTGTTGCCGATGTCCATTATTCTCTATGAGTTCATGGTGACCTAACCCTAACCCTGTTCTGTCTAGCCCCTCTCAGCTGCCAAGAATCCCCTTAACGAGGTCGTTAAGAGTGCACACGAAGTCAGTTCAAAACACACGGCTTTATTTAACAGTTTCCACAAGCACACTAAGAACACCAGTTATAAACTCACTGTGAAATCTCTCAGGTCTCTTCTTGAGCACAACGTTGCTCGTGACTAAAACAGAGGCTTCCGTTTCCCTGTTAATATAGCCTCCCAGGTCACGTTCGTCGTCCACCCAACCGACCCCTACGCCTATCAGCCCGTCGGTATCGTGGATCGAGCCAATTAGTTTCCTGGCCCACATCTGAGTCATCCTCCTCTGACTCAGCATGCATACCAATCTCCGTGGTATCTGGCTCAGCTGCCGGGAGGAGAACACACCCAGAAGGGCCTGCCGGTGCTGAGTCATAATCATCATCGGACAAGTATCTAGCCTGGCCAGAGACACTCACAACACCTCCTAACCATATCGAAGCACTCCCAGTTTGTTGCCGATGTCCATTTTTCTCTATGAGTTCATGGTGACCTAACCCTAAGAGGAATTTTCCTCCAATGGGATTTTCCCATGTATTTTACCAGGAAACGTAGATAGGGCAGCCTAGAAATTTCTTTGCCCTCCTAATCATTCCCAACCACTCCGAATTTATTGGCAATGTCCATGTTTCTCTCCATGTTCATGGTGACCTAACGCAAACGCTAAGTGGAATTTTCCTCCAATGGGATTTTCCCATGTATTTTACCAGGAAACATAGATAGGGAAGCCTAGAAAAGTAAGTTCCCTCCTAACCATATCCAAGCTCTCCCAGTTTGTTGCCGATGTCCATTTTCCTCTATGAGTTCATGGTGACCTAACCCTAACCCTAAGTGGAATTTTCCTCCAATGGGATTTTCCCATGCATTTTAGCAGGAAACATAGATTGGGCAGCCTAGAAAAGTAAGTTCCCTCCTAACCATATCGAAGCACTCCCAGTTTGTTGCCGATGTCCATTTTTCTCTATGAGTTCATGGTGACCTAACCCTAAGAGGAATTTTCCTCCAATGGGATTTTCCCATGTATTTTACCAGGAAACGTAGATACGGCAGCCTAGAAAAGTAAGTTCCCTCCTAACCATATCCAAGCACTCCCAGTTTGTTGCCAATGTCCATTTTTCTCTATGAGTTCATGGTGACCTAACCCTAACCCTAAGTGGAATTTTCCTCCAATGGGATCTTCCCATGTATTTTAGCAGGAAACGTAGATACGGCAGCCTAGAAAAGTAAGTTCCCTCCTAACCATATCCAAGCACTCCCAGTTTGTTGCCGATGTCCATTTTTCTCTATGAGTTCATGGTGACCTAACCCTAAGTGGAATTTTCCTCCAATGCGATTTTCCCATGTATTTTAGAAGAAAACATAGATACCGCAGCCAAAAAAGTAAGTTCCCTCCTAACCATATCCAAGCACACCCAGTTTGTTGCCGATGTCCATTTTTCTCTATGAGTTCATGGTGACCTAACCCTAACCCTAAGTGGAATTTTCCTCCAGTGGGATCTTCCCATGTATTTTAGCACGAAACGTAGATAGGGCAGCCTAGAAAAGTAAGTTCCCTCCTAACCATATCCAAGCACTCCCAGTTTGTTGCCAATGTCCATTTTTCTCTATGAGTTCATGGTGACCTAACCCTAACCCTAAAAGGAATTTTCCTCCAATGGGATTTTCCCATGTATTTTAGCAGGAAACAAAGATAGGGCAGCCTAGAAATTTCTTTGCCCTCCTAATCATTCCCAACCACTCCGAATTTATTGGCAATGTCCATGTTTCTCTCCATGTTCATGGTGACCTAACGCAAACGCTAAGTGGAATTTTCCTCCAATGGGATTTTCCCATGTATTTTATCAGGAAACATAGATAGGGAAGCCTAGAAAAGTAAGTTCCCTCCTAACCATATCCAAGCTCTCCCAGTTTGTTGCTGATGTCCATTTTTCTCTATGAGTTCATGGTGACCTAACCCTAACCCTAAGTGGAATTTTCCTCCAGTGGGATCTTCCCATGTATTTTAGCACGAAACGTAGATAGGGCAGCCTAGAAAAGTAAGTTCCCTCCTAACCATATCGAAGCACTCCCAGTTTGTTGCCGATGTCCATTTTTCTCTATGAGTTCATGGTGACCTAACCCTAACCCTAAGAGGAATTTTCCTCCAATGGGATTTTCCCATGTATTTTAGCAGGAAACAAAGATAGGGCAGCCTAGAAATTTCTTTGCCCTCCTAATCATTCCCAACCACTCCGAATTTATTGGCAATGTCCATGTTTCTCTCCATGTTCATGGTTACCTAACCCTAACCCTAAGTGGAATTTTCCTCCAATGGGATTTTCCCATGCATTTTAGCAGGAAACATAGATTGGGCAGCCTAGAAAAGTAAGTTCCCTCCTGTTCTGTCTAGCCCCTCTCAGCTGCCAAGAATCCCCTTAACGAGGTCGTTAAGAGTGCACACGAAGTCAGTTCAAAACACACGGCTTTATTTAACAGTTTCCACAAGCACACTAAGAACACCAGTTATAAACTCACTGTGAAATCTCTCAGGTCTCTTCTTGAGCACAACGTTGCTCGTGACTAAAACAGAGGCTTCCGTTTCCCTGTTAATATAGCCTCCCAGGTCACGTTCGTCGTCCACCCAACCGACCCCTACGCCTATCAGCCCGTCGGTATCGTGGATCGAGCCAATTAGTTTCCTGGCCCACATCTGAGTCATCCTCCTCTGACTCAGCATGCATACCAATCTCCGTGGTATCTGGCTCAGCTGCCGGGAGGAGAACACACCCAGAAGGGCCTGCCGGTGCTGAGTCATAATCATCATCGGACAAGTATCTAGCCTGGCCAGAGACACTCACAACACTATCCCCCCCCCGCAGGCCCCTCCTCCGGGGTCCGTCGTATGGGATGTGGTTTGGAGGGAAACGCGGTATGGAAATCCCTTATTAACTCAGGAGCCTCAATATCCTGAGCATCTACCCAAGTGCCAGCGGATGGCCCACCCCGGTCAAATCAACTAAATATTGGAAGCGGTCATCGAGCCATCGGGAATCTCGGATGCCGGACACCTCCAACCGGGAAACAGGAACGTGAGCACGGCGAGCCGTCGGGCCCGGATCAGGAGGTCGAAGCGGAGAATCAGGGTTGACAGGAACAAGCAAGGAGCGATGAAACACGGGATGGACACGAAGAGACCTAGGCAAAGTCAAACGATAGGTCACCGGATTGATGACCGTCTCCACAGGAAAAGGACCCATGAAACGTTGATCAAGCTTGCGATGAATTCTCCCTGGAAACAAGTACTTGGTGGAGAGCCAAACCCGATCTCCAACAGCTAACGGCGGCGTGTCGCGACGTGAGCGGTCTGCAACCCTCTTGTAGTCTTCCTTGGCCTTAGTCAAGTGCTGCTTCACCATCTCATGGACTGACTGGAGTTCTGTTAAATAGTCCTCGGCAACTGGAACGGGAGAATCAAGGAGCGTGAGCGGAAAAAACCTGGGATGATAGCCGTAGTTGGCAAAAAACGGAGTGGTCTGAGTGGAAGTGTGCTGAGAGTTGTTGAAAGCGAATTCGGCCACGGAGAGGTATTTGGACCAATCGTTCTGTTGGTCGTTGATGAAACAACGCAAATACTGCTCCAGGATGCCAATCACTTTCTCGGTACCCCCATCAGTCTCTGGGTGATGCGTGGAGGCTAGATTAACTTGGACTTGAAGCGCGGACATGAGTTCTCTCCAGAACTCCGAGGTGAACTGGGTTCCTCGGTCGGACACTATTTTGTCAGGCAAACCGTGTAGCCGAAAGACATGTTGAATGAACAGCTGAGCAGTGACCTTGGCTGTCGGTATTCTTCGGCAAGGAATGAAATGTGCCATTTTGGTCAGCATGTCCACCACGACAAAGACAACGGTGTAGCCGGCAGAAACAGGTAGACAAGTCAAGAAGTCCATGGAAATAGCTCCCCAGGGTCTCTCCGGCGTGGGCAACGGCTGTAATAATCCCGGAGGGGGCTCCTGTGGCATGCATACCAATCTCCGTGGTATCTGGCTCAGCTGCCGGGAGGAGAACACACCCAGAAGGGCCTGCCGGTGCTGAGTCATAATCATCATCGGACAAGTATCTAGCCTGGCCAGAGACACTCACAACAAACCCTAAGAGGAATTTTCCTCCAATGGAATTTTCCCATGTATTTTAGCAGGAAACAAAGATAGGGCAGCCTAGAAAAGTAAGTTCCCTCCTAACCATATCCAAGCACTCCCAGTTTGTTGCCGATGTCCATTTTTCTCTATGAGTTCATGGTGACCTAACCCTAACCCTAAGTGGAATTTTCCTCCAATGGGATTTTCCCATGTATTTTACCAGGAAACATAGATAGGGAAGCCTAGAAAAGTAAGTGCCCTCCGAACCATTCCCAAGCACTCCGAATTTATTGACAATGCCCAAGTTGCTCTCCATATTCATGGTGACCTAACCCTAACCCTAGGTGGAATTTTCCTCCAATGGGATTTTCCCATGTATTTTACCAGGACACGTAGATACGGCAAACTAGAAAAGTAAGTTCATTCCTAAACATATCCAAGCACTCCCAGTTTGTTGCCGATGTCCATTTTTCTCTATGAGTTCATGGTGACCTAACCCTAACCCTAAGTGGAATTTTCCTCCAATGGGATCTTCCCATGTATTTTAGCAGGAAACAAAGATAGGGCAGCCTAGAAAAGTAAGTTCCCTCCTAACCATTCCCAACCACTCCGAATTTATTGGCAATGTCCATGTTTCTCTCCATGTTCATGGTGACCTATCCCAAACGCTAAGTGGAATTTTCCTCCAATGAGATTTTCCCATGTATTTTAGAAGAAAACATAGATACCACAGCCTAGAAAAGTCAGTTTCCTCCTCACCATATCCAAGCACTCCCAGTTTGTTGCCGATGTCCATTTTTCTCTATGAGTTCATGGTGACCTAACCCTAAGTGGAATTTTCCTCCAATGGGATTTTCCCATGCATTTGAGCAGGAAACGTAGATAGGGCAGCCTAGAAAAGTAAGTTCCCTCCTAACCATATCCAAGCACTCCCAGTTTGTTCCCGATGTCCATTTTTCTCTATGAGTTCATGGTGACCTAACCCTAACACTAAGTGGAATTTTCCTCCAATGGGATCTTCCCATGTATTTTAGCAGGAAACATAGATAGGGCACCCTAGAAAAGTAAGTTCCCTCCTAACCATTCCCAACCACTCCGAATTTATTGGCAATGTCCATGTTTCTCTCCATGTTCATGGTGACCTATCCCAAACGCTAAGTGGAATTTTCCTCCAATGAGATTTTCCCATGTATTTTAGAAGAAAACATAGATACCACAGCCTAGAAAAGTCAGTTTCCTCCTCACCATATCCAAGCACTCCCAGTTTGTTGCCGATGTCCATTTTTCTCTATGAGTTGATGGTGACCTAACCCTAACCCTAGGTGGAATTTTCCTCCAATGGGATCTTCCCATGTATTTTAGCAGGAAACGTAGATAGGGCAGCCTAGAAAAGTAAGTTCCCTCCTAGCCTTATCCAAGCACTCCCAGTTTGTTGCCGATGTCCATTTTTCTCTATGAGTTCATGGTGACATAACCCTAACCCTAGGTGGAATTTTCCTCCAATGGGATTTTCCCATGTATTTTACCAGGAAACGTAGATACGGCAGCCTAGAAAAGTAAGTTCCCTCCTAACCATATCCAAGCACTCCCAGTTTGTTGCCAATGTCCATTTTTCTCTATGAGTTCATGGTGACCTAACCCTAACCCTAGGTGGAATTTTCCTCCAATGGGATCTTCCCATGTATTTTACCAGTAAACGTAGATACGGCAGCCTAGAAAAGTAAGTTCCCTCCTAACCATATCCAAGCACTCCCAGTTTGTTGCCGATGTCCATTTTTCTCTATGAGTTCATGGTGACCTAACCCTAAGTGGAATTTTCCTCCAATGGGATTTTCCCATGTATTTTAGAAGAAAACATAGATACCGAAGCCAAAAAAGTAAGTTCCCTCCTAACCATATCCAAGCACTCCCAGTTTGTTGCCGATGTCCATTTTTCTCTATGAGTTCATGGTGACCTAACCCTAACACTAAGTGGAATTTTCCTCCAATGGGATTTTCCCATGTATTTTAGCAGGAAACAAAGATAAGGCAGCCTAGAAATTTCCTTGCCCTCCTAATCATTCCCAACGACTCCGAATTTATTGGCAATGTCCATGTTTCTCTCCATGTTCATGGTGACCTAACCCAAACGCTAAGTGGAATTTTCCTCCAATGGGATTTTCCCATGCATTTTAGCAGGAAACATAGATAGGGCAGCCTAGAAAAGTAAGTTCCCTCCTAACCATATCCAAGCACTCCCAGTTTGTTGCCAATGTCCATTTTTCTCTATGAATTCATGGTGACCTAACCCTAACCCTAAGTGGAATTTTCCTCCAATGGGATCTTCCCATGTATTTTAGCAGGAAACGTAGATACGGCAGCCTAGAAAAGTAAGTTCCCTCCTAACCATATCCAAGCACTCCCAGTTTGTTGCCGATGTCCATTTTTCTCTATGAGTTCATGGTGACCTAACCCTAACACTAAGTGGAATTTTCCTCCAGTGGGATCTTCCCATGTATTTTAGCACGAAACGTAGATAGGGCAGCCTAGAAAAGTAAGTTCCCTCCTAACCATATCGAAGCACTCCCAGTTTGTTGCCGATGTCCATTTTTCTCTATGAGTTCATGGTGACCTAACCCTAACCCTAGGTGGAATTTTCCTCCAATGGGATTTTCCCATGTATTTTACCAGGAAACGTAGATACGGCAGCCTAGAAAAGTAAGTTCCCTCCTAACCATATCCAAGCACTCCCAGTTTGTTGCCAATGTCCATTTTTCTCTATGAGTTCATGGTGACCTAACCCTAACCCTAGGTGGAATTTTCCTCCAATGGGATTTTCCCATGTATTTTACCAGGAAACGTAGATACGGCAGCCTAGAAAAGTAAGTTCCCTCCTAACCATATCCAAGCACTCCCAGTTTGTTGCCAATGTCCATTTTTCTCTATGAGTTCATGGTGACCTAACCCTAACCCTAAGTGGAATTTTCCTCCAATGGGATCTTCCCATGTATTTTACCAGGAAACGTAGATACGGCAGCCTAGAAAAGTAAATTCCCTCCTAACCATATCCAAGCACTCCCAGTTTGTTGCCGATGTCCATTTTTCTCTATGAGTTCATGGTGACCTAACCCTAAGTGGAATTTTCCTCCAATGGGATTTTCCCATGTATTTTAGAAGAAAACATAGATACCGCAGCCAAAAAAGTAAGTTCCCTCCTAACCATATCCAAGCACACCCAGTTTGTTGCCGATGTCCATTTTTCTCTATGAGTTCATGGTGACCTAACCCTAACCCTAAGTGGAATTTTCCTCCAGTGGGATCTTCCCATGTATTTTAGCACGAAACGTAGATAGGGCAGCCTAGAAAAGTAAGTTCCCTCCTAACCATATCGAAGCACTCCCAGTTTGTTGCCGATGTCCATTTTTCTCTATGAGTTCATGGTGACCTAACCCTAACCCTAAGAGGAATTTTCCTCCAATGGGATTTTCCCATGTATTTTAGCAGGAAACAAAGATAGGGCAGCCTAGAAATTTCTTTGCCCTCCTAATCATTCCCAACCACTCCGAATTTATTGGCAATGTCCATGTTTCTCTCCATGTTCATGGTGACCTAACGCAAACGCTAAGTGGAATTTTCCTCCAATGGGATTTTCCCATGTATTTTACCAGGAAACATAGATAGGGAAGCCTAGAAAAGTAAGTTCCCTCCTAACCATATCCAAGCTCTCCCAGTTTGTTGCCGATGTCCATTTTTCTCTATGAGTTCATGGTGACCTAACCCTAACCCTAAGTGGAATTTTCCTCCAATGGGATTTTCCCATGCATTTTAGCAGGAAACATAGATTGGGCAGCCTAGAAAATAAGTTCCCTCCTAACCATATCGAAGCACTCCCAGTTTGTTGCCGATGTCCATTTTTCTCTATGAGTTCATGGTGACCTAACCCTAAGAGGAATTTTCCTCCAATGGGATTTTCCCATGCATTTTAGCAGGAAACATAGATAGGGGAGCCTAGAAAAGTAAGTTCCCTCCTAACCATATCCAAGCACTCCCAGTTTGTTGCCAATGTCCATTTTTCTCTATGAATTCATGGTGACCTAACCCTAACCCTAAGTGGAATTTTCCTCCAATGGGATCTTCCCATGTATTTTAGCAGGAAACGTAGATACGGCAGCCTAGAAAAGTAAGTTCCCTCCTAACCATATCCAAGCACTCCCAGTTTGTTGCCGATGTCCATTTTTCTCTATGAGTTCATGGTGACCTAACCCTAACACTAAGTGGAATTTTCCTCCAGTGGGATCTTCCCATGTATTTTAGCACGAAACGTAGATAGGGCAGCCTAGAAAAGTAAGTTCCCTCCTAACCATATCGAAGCACTCCCAGTTTGTTGCCGATGTCCATTTTTCTCTATGAGTTCATGGTGACCTAACCCTAGGTGGAATTTTCCTCCAATGGGATTTTCCCTTGTATTTTACCAGGAAACGTAGATACGGCAGCCTAGAAAAGTAAGTTCCCTCCTAACCATATCCAAGCACTCCCAGTTTGTTGCCAATGTCCATTTTTCTCTATGAGTTCATGGTGACCTAACCCTAACCCTAGGTGGAATTTTCCTCCAATGGGATTTTCCCATGTATTTTACCAGGAAACGTAGATACGGCAGCCTAGAAAAGTAAGTTCCCTCCTAACCATATCCAAGCACTCCCAGTTTGTTGCCAATGTCCATTTTTCTCTATGAGTTCATGGTGACCTAACCCTAACCCTAAGTGGAATTTTCCTCCAATGGGATCTTCCCATGTATTTTACCAGGAAACGTAGATACGGCAGCCTAGAAAAGTAAATTCCCTCCTAACCATATCCAAGCACTCCCAGTTTGTTGCCGATGTCCATTTTTCTCTATGAGTTCATGGTGACCTAACCCTAAGTGGAATTTTCCTCCAATGGGATTTTCCCATGTATTTTAGAAGAAAACATAGATACCGCAGCCAAAAAAGTAAGTTCCCTCTTAACCATATCCAAGCACACCCAGTTTGTTGCCGATGTCCATTTTTCTCTATGAGTTCATGGTGACCTAACCCTAACCCTAAGTGGAATTTTCCTCCAGTGGGATCTTCCCATGTATTTTAGCACGAAACGTAGATAGGGCAGCCTAGAAAAGTAAGTTCCCTCCTAACCATATCGAAGCACTCCCAGTTTGTTGCCGATGTCCATTTTTCTCTATGAGTTCATGGTGACCTAACCCTAACCCTAAGAGGAATTTTCCTCCAATGGGATTTTCCCATGTATTTTAGCAGGAAACAAAGATAGGGCAGCCTAGAAATTTCTTTGCCCTCCTAATCATTCCCAACCACTCCGAATTTATTGGCAATGTCCATGTTTCTCTCCATGTACATGGTGACCTAACGCAAACGCTAAGTGGAATTTTCCTCCAATGGGATTTTCCCATGTATTTTACCAGGAAACATAGATAGGGAAGCCTAGAAAAGTAAGTTCCCTCCTAACCATATCCAAGCTCTCCCAGTTTGTTGCCGATGTCCATTTTTCTCTATGAGTTCATGGTGACCTAACCCTAACCCTAAGTGGAATTTTCCTCCAATGGGATTTTCCCATGCATTTTAGCAGGAAACATAGATTGGGCAGCCTAGAAAAGTAAGTTCCCTCCTAACCATATCGAAGCACTCCCAGTTTGTTGCCGATGTCCATTTTTCTCTATGAGTTCATGGTGACCTAACCCTAAGAGGAATTTTCCTCCAATGGGATTTTCCCATGTATTTTACCAGGAAACGTAGATACGGCAGCCTAGAAAAGTAAGTTCCCTCCTAACCATATCCAAGCACTCCCAGTTTGTTGCCGATGTCCATTTTTCTCTATGAGTTGATGGTGACCTAACCCTAACACTAGGTGGAATTTTCCTCCAATGGGATTTTCCCATGTATTTTACCAGGAAACGTAGATACGGCAGCCTAGAAAAGTAAGTTCCCTCCTAACCATATCCAAGCACTCCCAGTTTGTTGCCAATGTCCATTTTTCTCTATGAGTTCATGGTGACCTAACCCTAACCCTAGGTGGAATTTTCCTCCAATGGGATTTTCCCATGTATTTTACCAGGAAACGTAGATACGGCAGCCTAGAAAAGTAAGTTCCCTCCTAACCATATCCAAGCACTCCCAGTTTGTTGCCAATGTCCATTTTTCTCTATGAGTTCATGGTGACCTAACCCTAACCCTAGGTGGAATTTTCCTCCAATGGGATCTTCCCATGTATTTTACCAGTAAACGTAGATACGGCAGCCTAGAAAAGTAAGTTCCCTCCTAACCATATCCAAGCACTCCCAGTTTGTTGCCGATGTCCATTTTTCTCTATGAGTTCATGGTGACCTAACCCTAAGTGGAATTTTCCTCCAATGGGATTTTCCCATGTATTTTAGAAGAAAACATAGATACCGAAGCCAAAAAAGTAAGTTCCCTCCTAACCATATCCAAGCACTCCCAGTTTGTTGCCGATGTCCATTTTTCTCTATGAGTTCATGGTGACCTAACCCTAACACTAAGTGGAATTTTCCTCCAATGGGATTTTCCCATGTATTTTAGCAGGAAACAAAGATAAGGCAGCCTAGAAATTTCCTTGCCCTCCTAATCATTCCCAACGACTCCGAATTTATTGGCAATGTCCATGTTTCTCTCCATGTTCATGGTGACCTAACCCAAACGCTAAGTGGAATTTTCCTCCAATGGGATTTTCCCATGCATTTTAGCAGGAAACATAGATAGGGCAGCCTAGAAAAGTAAGTTCCCTCCTAACCATATCCAAGCACTCCCAGTTTGTTGCCAATGTCCATTTTTCTCTATGAGTTCATGGTGACCTAACCCTAACCATAAGTGGAATTTTCCTCCAATGGGATCTTCCCATGTATTTTAGCAGGAAACGTAGATACGGCAGCCTAGAAAAGTAAGTTCCCTCCTAACCATATCCAAGCACTCCCAGTTTGTTGCCGATGTCCATTTTTCTCTATGAGTTCATGGTGACCTAACCCTAACCCTAAGTGGAATTTTCCTCCAGTGGGATGTTCCCATGTATTTTAGCACGAAACGTAGATAGGGCAGCCTAGAAAAGTAAGTTCCCTCCTAACCATATCGAAGCACTCCCAGTTTGTTGCCGATGTCCATTTTTCTCTATGAGTTCATGGTGACCTAACCCTAACCCTAAGTGGAATTTTCCTCCAATGGGATTTTCCCATGTATTTTAGCAGGAAACAAAGATAAGGCAGCCTAGAAATTTCCTTGCCCTCCTAATCATTCCCAACGACTCCAAATTTATTGGCAATGTCCATGTTTCTCTCCATGTTCATGGTGACCTAACCCAAACGCTAAGTGGAATTTTCCTCCAATGGGATTTTCCCATGCATTTTAGCAGGAAACATAGATAGGGCAGCCTAGAAAAGTAAGTTCCCTCCTAACCATATCCAAGCACTCCCAGTTTGTTGCCAATGTCCATTTTTCTCTATGAATTCATGGTGACCTAACCCTAACCCTAAGTGGAATTTTCCACCAATGGGATCTTCCCATGTATTTTAGCAGGAAACGTAGATACGGCAGCCTAGAAAAGTAAGTTCCCTCCTTACCATATCCAAGCACTCCCAGTTTGTTGCCGATGTCCATTTTTCTCTATGAGTTCATGGTGACCTAACCCTAACACTAAGTGGAATTTTCCTCCAGTGGGATCTTCCCATGTATTTTAGCACGAAACGTAGATAGGGCAGCCTAGAAAAGTAAGTTCCCTCCTAACCATATCGAAGCACTCCCAGTTTGTTGCCGATGTCCATTTTTCTCTATGAGTTCATGGTGACCTAACCCTAACCCTAGGTGGAATTTTCCTCCAATGGGATTTTCCCATGTATTTTACCAGGAAACGTAGATACGGCAGCCTAGAAAAGTAAGTTCCCTCCTAACCATATCCAAGCACTCCCAGTTTGTTGCCAATGTCCATTTTTCTCTATGAGTTCATGGTGACCTAACCCTAACCCTAAGTGGAATTTTCCTCCAATGGGATCTTCCCATGTATTTTACCAGGAAACGTAGATACGGCAGCCTAGAAAAGTAAATTCCCTCCTAACCATATCCAAGCACTCCCAGTTTGTTGCCGATGTCCATTTTTCTCTATGAGTTCATGGTGACCTAACCCTAAGTGGAATTTTCCTCCAATGGGATTTTCCCATGTATTTTAGAAGAAAACATAGATACCGCAGCCAAAAAGGTAAGTTCCCTCCTAACCATATCCAAGCACACCCAGTTTGTTGCCGATGTCCATTTTTCTCTATGAGTTCATGGTGACCTAACCCTAACCCTAAGTGGAATTTTCCTCCAGTGGGATCTTCCCATGTATTTTAGCACGAAACGTAGATAGGGCAGCCTAGAAAAGTAAGTTCCCTCCTAACCATATCGAAGCACTCCCAGTTTGTTGCCGATGTCCATTTTTCTCTATGAGTTCATGGTGACCTAACCCTAACCCTAAGAGGAATTTTCCTCCAATGGGATTTTCCCATGTATTTTAGCAGGAAACAAAGATAGGGCAGCCTAGAAATTTCTTTGCCCTCCTAATCATTCCCAACCACTCCGAATTTATTGGCAATGTCCATGTTTCTCTCCATGTTCATGGTGACCTAACGCAAACGCTAAGTGGAATTTTCCTCCAATGGGATTTTCCCATGTATTTTACCAGGAAACATAGATAGGGAAGCCTAGAAAAGTAAGTTCCCTCCTAACCATATCCAAGCTCTCCCAGTTTGTTGCCGATGTCCATTTTTCTCTATGAGTTCATGGTGACCTAACCCTAACCCTAAGTGGAATTTTCCTCCAATGGGATTTTCCCATGCATTTTAGCAGGAAACATAGATTGGGCAGCCTAGAAAAGTAAGTTCCCTCCTAACCATATCGAAGCACTCCCAGTTTGTTGCCGATGTCCATTTTTCTCTATGAGTTCATGGTGACCTAACCCTAAGAGGAATTTTCCTCCAATGGGATTTTCCCATGTATTTTACCAGGAAACGTAGATACGGCAGCCTAGAAAAGTAAGTTCCCTCCTAACCATATCCAAGCACTCCCAGTTTGTTGCCGATGTCCATTTTTCTCTATGAGTTCATGGTGACCTAACCCTAACCCTAGGTGGAATTTTCCTCCAATGGGATTTTCCCATGTATTTTACCAGGAAACGTAGATACGGCAGCCTAGAAAAGTAAGTTCCCTCCTAACCATATCCAAGCACTCCCAGTTTGTTGCCAATGTCCATTTTTCTCTATGAGTTCATGGTGACCTAACCCTAACCCTAAGTGGAATTTTCCTCCAATGGGATCTTCCCATGTATTTTACCAGGAAACGTAGATACGGCAGCCTAGAAAAGTAAATTCCCTCCTAACCATATCCAAGCACTCCCAGTTTGTTGCCGATGTCCATTTTTCTCTATGAGTTCATGGTGACCTAACCCTAAGTGGAATTTTCCTCCAATGGGATTTTCCCATGTATTTTAGAAGAAAACATAGATACCGCAGCCAAAAAGGTAAGTTCCCTCCTAACCATATCCAAGCACACCCAGTTTGTTGCCGATGTCCATTTTTCTCTATGAGTTCATGGTGACCTAACCCTAACCCTAAGTGGAATTTTCCTCCAGTGGGATCTTCCCATGTATTTTAGCACGAAACGTAGATAGGGCAGCCTAGAAAAGTAAGTTCCCTCCTAACCATATCGAAGCACTCCCAGTTTGTTGCCGATGTCCATTTTTCTCTATGAGTTCATGGTGACCTAACCCTAACCCTAAGAGGAATTTTCCTCCAATGGGATTTTCCCATGTATTTTAGCAGGAAACAAAGATAGGGCAGCCTAGAAATTTCTTTGCCCTCCTAATCATTCCCAACCACTCCGAATTTATTGGCAATGTCCATGTTTCTCTCCATGTTCATGGTGACCTAACGCAAACGCTAAGTGGAATTTTCCTCCAATGGGATTTTCCCATGTATTTTACCAGGAAACATAGATAGGGAAGCCTAGAAAAGTAAGTTCCCTCCTAACCATATCCAAGCTCTCCCAGTTTGTTGCCGATGTCCATTTTTCTCTATGAGTTCATGGTGACCTAACCCTAACCCTAAGTGGAATTTTCCTCCAATGGGATTTTCCCATGCATTTTAGCAGGAAACATAGATTGGGCAGCCTAGAAAAGTAAGTTCCCTCCTAACCATATCGAAGCACTCCCAGTTTGTTGCCGATGTCCATTTTTCTCTATGAGTTCATGGTGACCTAACCCTAAGAGGAATTTTCCTCCAATGGGATTTTCCCATGTATTTTACCAGGAAACGTAGATACGGCAGCCTAGAAAAGTAAGTTCCCTCCTAACCATATCCAAGCACTCCCAGTTTGTTGCCGATGTCCATTTTTCTCTATGAGTTCATGGTGACCTAACCCTAACCCTAGGTGGAATTTTCCTCCAATGGGATTTTCCCATGTATTTTACCAGGAAACGTAGATACGGCAGCCTAGAAAAGTAAGTTCCCTCCTAACCATATCCAAGCACTCCCAGTTTGTTGCCGATGTCCATTTTTCTCTATGAGTTCATGGTGACCTAACCCTAAGTGGAATTTTCCTCCAATGGGATTTTCCCATGTATTTTAGAAGAAAACATAGATACCGCAGCCAAAAAAGTAAGTTCCCTCCTAACCATATCCAAGCACACCCAGTTTGTTGCCGATGTCCATTTTTCTCTATGAGTTCATGGTGACCTAACCCTAACCCTAAGTGGAATTTTCCTCCAGTGGGATCTTCCCATGTATTTTAGCACGAAACGTAGATAGGGCAGCCTAGAAAAGTAAGTTCCCTCCTAACCATATCGAAGCACTCCCAGTTTGTTGCCGATGTCCATTTTTCTCTATGAGTTCATGGTGACCTAACCCTAACCCTAAGAGGAATTTTCCTCCAATGGGATTTTCCCATGTATTTTAGCAGGAAACAAAGATAGGGCAGCCTAGAAATTTCTTTGCCCTCCTAATCATTCCCAACCACTCCGAATTTATTGGCAATGTCCATGTTTCTCTCCATGTTCATGGTGACCTAACGCAAACGCTAAGTGGAATTTTCCTCCAATGGGATTTTCCCATGTATTTTACCAGGAAACATAGATAGGGAAGCCTAGAAAAGTAAGTTCCCTCCTAACCATATCCAAGCTCTCCCAGTTTGTTGCCGATGTCCATTTTTCTCTATGAGTTCATGGTGACCTAACCCTAACCCTAAGTGGAATTTTCCTCCAATGGGATTTTCCCATGCATTTTAGCAGGAAACATAGATTGGGCAGCCTAGAAAAGTAAGTTCCCTCCTAACCATATCGAAGCACTCCCAGTTTGTTGCCGATGTCCATTTTTCTCTATGAGTTCATGGTGACCTAACCCTAAGAGGAATTTTCCTCCAATGGGATTTTCCCATGTATTTTACCAGGAAACGTAGATACGGCAGCCTAGAAAAGTAAGTTCCCTCCTAACCATATCCAAGCACTCCCAGTTTGTTGCCGATGTCCATTTTTCTCTATGAGTTCATGGTGACCTAACCCTAACCCTAGGTGGAATTTTCCTCCAATGGGATTTTCCCATGTATTTTACCAGGAAACGTAGATACGGCAGCCTAGAAAAGTAAGTTCCCTCCTAACCATATCCAAGCACTCCCAGTTTGTTGCCAATGTCCATTTTTCTCTATGTGTTCATGGTGACCTAACCCTAACCCTAGGTGGAATTTTCCTCCAATGGGATCTTCCCATGTATTTTACCAGTAAACGTAGATACGGCAGCCTAGAAAAGTAAGTTCCCTCCTAACCATATCCAAGCACTCCCAGTTTGTTGCCGATGTCCATTTTTCTCTATGAGTTCATGGTGACCTAACCCTAAGTGGAATTTTCCTCCAATGGGATTTTCCCATGTATTTTAGAAGAAAACATAGATACCGAAGCCAAAAAAGTAAGTTCCCTCCTAACCATATCCAAGCACTCCCAGTTTGTTGCCGATGTCCATTTTTCTCTATGAGTTCATGGTGACCTAACCCTAACACTAAGTGGAATTTTCCTCCAATGGGATTTTCCCATGTATTTTAGCAGGAAACAAAGATAAGGCAGCCTAGAAATTTCCTTGCCCTCCTAATCATTCCCAACGACTCCGAATTTATTGGCAATGTCCATGTTTCTCTCCATGTTCATGGTGACCTAACCCAAACGCTAAGTGGAATTTTCCTCCAATGGGATTTTCCCATGCATTTTAGCAGGAAACATAGATAGGGCAGCCTAGAAAAGTAAGTTCCCTCCTAACCATATCCAAGCACTCCCAGTTTGTTGCCAATGTCCATTTTTCTCTATGAGTTCATGGTGACCTAACCCTAACCCTAAGTGGAATTTTCCTCCAATGGGATCTTCCCATGTATTTTAGCAGGAAACGTAGATACGGCAGCCTAGAAAAGTAAGTTCCCTCCTAACCATATCCAAGCACTCCCAGTTTGTTGCCGATGTCCATTTTTCTCTATGAGTTCATGGTGACCTAACCCTAACCCTAAGTGGAATTTTCCTCCAGTGGGATGTTCCCATGTATTTTAGCACGAAACGTAGATAGGGCAGCCTAGAAAAGTAAGTTCCCTCCTAACCATATCGAAGCACTCCCAGTTTGTTGCCGATGTCCATTTTTCTCTATGAGTTCATGGTGACCTAACCCTAACCCTAAGTGGAATTTTCCTCCAATGGGATTTTCCCATGTATTTTAGCAGGAAACAAAGATAAGGCAGCCTAGAAATTTCCTTGCCCTCCTAATCATTCCCAACGACTCCAAATTTATTGGCAATGTCCATGTTTCTCTCCATGTTCATGGTGACCTAACCCAAACGCTAAGTGGAATTTTCCTCCAATGGGATTTTCCCATGCATTTTAGCAGGAAACATAGATAGGGCAGCCTAGAAAAGTAAGTTCCCTCCTAACCATATCCAAGCACTCCCAGTTTGTTGCCAATGTCCATTTTTCTCTATGAATTCATGGTGACCTAACCCTAACCCTAGGTGGAATTTTCCTCCAATGGGATTTTCCCATGTATTTTACCAGGAAACGTAGATACGGCAGCCTAGAAAAGTAAGTTCCCTCCTAACCATATCCAAGCACTCCCAGTTTGTTGCCAATGTCCATTTTTCTCTATGTGTTCATGGTGACCTAACCCTAACCCTAGGTGGAATTTTCCTCCAATGGGATCTTCCCATGTATTTTACCAGTAAACGTAGATACGGCAGCCTAGAAAAGTAAGTTCCCTCCTAACCATATCCAAGCACTCCCAGTTTGTTGCCGATGTCCATTTTTCTCTATGAGTTCATGGTGACCTAACCCTAAGTGGAATTTTCCTCCAATGGGATTTTCCCATGTATTTTAGAAGAAAACATAGATACCGAAGCCAAAAAAGTAAGTTCCCTCCTAACCATATCCAAGCACTCCCAGTTTGTTGCCGATGTCCATTTTTCTCTATGAGTTCATGGTGACCTAACCCTAACACTAAGTGGAATTTTCCTCCAATGGGATTTTCCCATGTATTTTAGCAGGAAACAAAGATAAGGCAGCCTAGAAATTTCCTTGCCCTCCTAATCATTCCCAACGACTCCGAATTTATTGGCAATGTCCATGTTTCTCTCCATGTTCATGGTGACCTAACCCAAACGCTAAGTGGAATTTTCCTCCAATGGGATTTTCCCATGCATTTTAGCAGGAAACATAGATAGGGCAGCCTAGAAAAGTAAGTTCCCTCCTAACCATATCCAAGCACTCCCAGTTTGTTGCCAATGTCCATTTTTCTCTATGAGTTCATGGTGACCTAACCCTAACCCTAAGTGGAATTTTCCTCCAATGGGATCTTCCCATGTATTTTAGCAGGAAACGTAGATACGGCAGCCTAGAAAAGTAAGTTCCCTCCTAACCATATCCAAGCACTCCCAGTTTGTTGCCGATGTCCATTTTTCTCTATGAGTTCATGGTGACCTAACCCTAACCCTAAGTGGAATTTTCCTCCAGTGGGATGTTCCCATGTATTTTAGCACGAAACGTAGATAGGGCAGCCTAGAAAAGTAAGTTCCCTCCTAACCATATCGAAGCACTCCCAGTTTGTTGCCGATGTCCATTTTTCTCTATGAGTTCATGGTGACCTAACCCTAACCCTAAGTGGAATTTTCCTCCAATGGGATTTTCCCATGTATTTTAGCAGGAAACAAAGATAAGGCAGCCTAGAAATTTCCTTGCCCTCCTAATCATTCCCAACGACTCCAAATTTATTGGCAATGTCCATGTTTCTCTCCATGTTCATGGTGACCTAACCCAAACGCTAAGTGGAATTTTCCTCCAATGGGATTTTCCCATGCATTTTAGCAGGAAACATAGATAGGGCAGCCTAGAAAAGTAAGTTCCCTCCTAACCATATCCAAGCACTCCCAGTTTGTTGCCAATGTCCATTTTTCTCTATGAATTCATGGTGACCTAACCCTAACCCTAAGTGGAATTTTCCACCAATGGGATCTTCCCATGTATTTTAGCAGGAAACGTAGATACGGCAGACTAGAAAAGTAAGTTCCCTCCTAACCATATCCAAGCACTCCCAGTTTGTTGCCGATGTCCATTTTTCTCTATGAGTTCATGGTGACCTAACCCTAACACTAAGTGGAATTTTCCTCCAGTGGGATCTTCCCATGTATTTTAGCACGAAACGTAGATAGGGCAGCCTAGAAAAGTAAGTTCCCTCCTAACCATATCGAAGCACTCCCAGTTTGTTGCCGATGTCCATTTTTCTCTATGAGTTCATGGTGACCTAACCCTAACCCTAGGTGGAATTTTCCTCCAATGGGATTTTCCCATGTATTTTACCAGGAAACGTAGATACGGCAGCCTAGAAAAGTAAGTTCCCTCCTAACCATATCCAAGCACTCCCAGTTTGTTGCCAATGTCCATTTTTCTCTATGAGTTCATGGTGACCTAACCCTAACCCTAGGTGGAATTTTCCTCCAATGGGATTTTCCCATGTATTTTACCAGGAAACGTAGATACGGCAGCCTAGAAAAGTAAGTTCCCTCCTAACCATATCCAAGCACTCCCAGTTTGTTGCCAATGTCCATTTTTCTCTATGAGTTCATGGTGACCTAACCCTAACCCTAAGTGGAATTTTCCTCCAATGGGATCTTCCCATGTATTTTACCAGGAAACGTAGATACGGCAGCCTAGAAAAGTAAATTCCCTCCTAACCATATCCAAGCACTCCCAGTTTGTTGCCGATGTCCATTTTTCTCTATGAGTTCATGGTGACCTAACCCTAAGTGGAATTTTCCTCCAATGGGATTTTCCCATGTATTTTAGAAGAAAACATAGATACCGCAGCCAAAAAAGTAAGTTCCCTCCTAACCATATCCAAGCACACCCAGTTTGTTGCCGATGTCCATTTTTCTCTATGAGTTCATGGTGACCTAACCCTAACCCTAAGTGGAATTTTCCTCCAGTGGGATCTTCCCATGTATTTTAGCACGAAACGTAGATAGGGCAGCCTAGAAAAGTAAGTTCCCTCCTAACCATATCGAAGCACTCCCAGTTTGTTGCCGATGTCCATTTTTCTGTATGAGTTCATGGTGACCTAACCCTAACCCTAAGAGGAATTTTCCTCCAATGGGATTTTCCCATGTATTTTAGCAGGAAACAAAGATAGGGCAGCCTAGAAATTTCTTTGCCCTCCTAATCATTCCCAACCACTCCGAATTTATTGGCAATGTCCATGTTTCTCTCCATGTTCATGGTGACCTAACGCAAACGCTAAGTGGAATTTTCCTCCAATGGGATTTTCCCATGTATTTTACCAGGAAACGTAGATACGGCAGCCTAGAAAAGTAAGTTCCCTCCTAACCATATCCAAGCACTCCCAGTTTGTTGCCGATGTCCATTTTTCTCTATGAGTTCATGGTGACCTAACCCTAACCCTAGGTGGAATTTTCCTCCAATGGGATTTTCCCATGTATTTTACCAGGAAACGTAGATACGGCAGCCTAGAAAAGTAAGTTCCCTCCTAACCATATCCAAGCACTCCCAGTTTGTTGCCAATGTCCATTTTTCTCTATGAGTTCATGGTGACCTAACCCTAACCCTAGGTGGAATTTTCCTCCAATGGGATTTTCCCATGTATTTTACCAGGAAACGTAGATACGGCAGCCTAGAAAAGTAAGTTCCCTCCTAACCATATCCAAGCACTCCCAGTTTGTTGCCAATGTCCATTTTTCTCTATGAGTTCATGGTGACCTAACCCTAACCCTAAGTGGAATTTTCCTCCAATGGGATCTTCCCATGTATTTTAGCAGGAAACAAAGATAAGGCAGCCTAGAAATTTCCTTGCCCTCCTAATCATTCCCAACGACTCCGAATTTATTGGCAATGTCCATGTTTCTCTCCATGTTCATGGTGACCTAACCCAAACGCTAAGTGGAATTTTCCTCCAATGGGATTTTCCCATGCATTTTAGCAGGAAACATAGATAGGGCAGCCTAGAAAAGTAAGTTCCCTCCTAACCATATCCAAGCACTCCCAGTTTGTTGCCAATGTCCATTTTTCTCTATGAGTTCATGGTGACCTAACCCTAACCCTAAGTGGAATTTTCCTCCAATGGGATCTTCCCATGTATTTTAGCAGGAAACGTAGATACGGCAGCCTAGAAAAGTAAGTTCCCTCCTAACCATATCCAAGCACTCCCAGTTTGTTGCCGATGTCCATTTTTCTCTATGAGTTCATGGTGACCTAACCCTAACCCTAAGTGGAATTTTCCTCCAGTGGGATGTTCCCATGTATTTTAGCACGAAACGTAGATAGGGCAGCCTAGAAAAGTAAGTTCCCTCCTAACCATATCGAAGCACTCCCAGTTTGTTGCCGATGTCCATTTTTCTCTATGAGTTCATGGTGACCTAACCCTAACCCTAAGTGGAATTTTCCTCCAATGGGATTTTCCCATGTATTTTAGCAGGAAACAAAGATAAGGCAGCCTAGAAATTTCCTTGCCCTCCTAATCATTCCCAACGACTCCAAATTTATTGGCAATGTCCATGTTTCTCTCCATGTTCATGGTGACCTAACCCAAACGCTAAGTGGAATTTTCCTCCAATGGGATTTTCCCATGCATTTTAGCAGGAAACATAGATAGGGCAGCCTAGAAAAGTAAGTTCCCTCCTAACCATATCCAAGCACTCCCAGTTTGTTGCCAATGTCCATTTTTCTCTATGAATTCATGGTGACCTAACCCTAACCCTAAGTGGAATTTTCCACCAATGGGATCTTCCCATGTATTTTAGCAGGAAACGTAGATACGGCAGACTAGAAAAGTAAGTTCCCTCCTAACCATATCCAAGCACTCCCAGTTTGTTGCCGATGTCCATTTTTCTCTATGAGTTCATGGTGACCTAACCCTAACACTAAGTGGAATTTTCCTCCAGTGGGATCTTCCCATGTATTTTAGCACGAAACGTAGATAGGGCAGCCTAGAAAAGTAAGTTCCCTCCTAACCATATCGAAGCACTCCCAGTTTGTTGCCGATGTCCATTTTTCTCTATGAGTTCATGGTGACCTAACCCTAACCCTAGGTGGAATTTTCCTCCAATGGGATTTTCCCATGTATTTTACCAGGAAACGTAGATACGGCAGCCTAGAAAAGTAAGTTCCCTCCTAACCATATCCAAGCACTCCCAGTTTGTTGCCAATGTCCATTTTTCTCTATGTGTTCATGGTGACCTAACCCTAACCCTAGGTGGAATTTTCCTCCAATGGGATTTTCCCATGTATTTTACCAGGAAACGTAGATACGGCAGCCTAGAAAAGTAAGTTCCCTCCTAACCATATCCAAGCACTCCCAGTTTGTTGCCAATGTCCATTTTTCTCTATGAGTTCATGGTGACCTAACCCTAACCCTAAGTGGAATTTTCCTCCAATGGGATCTTCCCATGTATTTTACCAGGAAACGTAGATACGGCAGCCTAGAAAAGTAAATTCCCTCCTAACCATATCCAAGCACTCCCAGTTTGTTGCCGATGTCCATTTTTCTCTATGAGTTCATGGTGACCTAACCCTAAGTGGAATTTTCCTCCAATGGGATTTTCCCATGTATTTTAGAAGAAAACATAGATACCGCAGCCAAAAAAGTAAGTTCCCTCCTAACCATATCCAAGCACACCCAGTTTGTTGCCGATGTCCATTTTTCTCTATGAGTTCATGGTGACCTAACCCTAACCCTAAGTGGAATTTTCCTCCAGTGGGATCTTCCCATGTATTTTAGCACGAAACGTAGATAGGGCAGCCTAGAAAAGTAAGTTCCCTCCTAACCATATCGAAGCACTCCCAGTTTGTTGCCGATGTCCATTTTTCTCTATGAGTTCATGGTGACCTAACCCTAACCCTAAGAGGAATTTTCCTCCAATGGGATTTTCCCATGTATTTTAGCAGGAAACAAAGATAGGGCAGCCTAGAAATTTCTTTGCCCTCCTAATCATTCCCAACCACTCCGAATTTATTGGCAATGTCCATGTTTCTCTCCATGTTCATGGTGACCTAACGCAAACGCTAAGTGGAATTTTCCTCCAATGGGATTTTCCCATGTATTTTACCAGGAAACGTAGATACGGCAGCCTAGAAAAGTAAGTTCCCTCCTAACCATATCCAAGCACTCCCAGTTTGTTGCCGATGTCCATTTTTCTCTATGAGTTCATGGTGACCTAACCCTAACCCTAGGTGGAATTTTCCTCCAATGGGATTTTCCCATGTATTTTACCAGGAAACGTAGATACGGCAGCCTAGAAAAGTAAGTTCCCTCCTAACCATATCCAAGCACTCCCAGTTTGTTGCCAATGTCCATTTTTCTCTATGAGTTCATGGTGACCTAACCCTAACCCTAGGTGGAATTTTCCTCCAATGGGATTTTCCCATGTATTTTACCAGGAAACGTAGATACGGCAGCCTAGAAAAGTAAGTTCCCTCCTAACCATATCCAAGCACTCCCAGTTTGTTGCCAATGTCCATTTTTCTCTATGAGTTCATGGTGACCTAACCCTAACCCTAAGTGGAATTTTCCTCCAATGGGATCTTCCCATGTATTTTACCAGGAAACGTAGATACGGCAGCCTAGAAAAGTAAATTCCCTCCTAACCATATCCAAGCACTCCCAGTTTGTTGCCGATGTCCATTTTTCTCTATGAGTTCATGGTGACCTAACCCTAAGTGGAATTTTCCTCCAATGGGATTTTCCCATGTATTTTAGAAGAAAACATAGATACCGCAGCCAAAAAAGTAAGTTCCCTCCTAACCATATCCAAGCACACCCAGTTTGTTGCCGATGTCCATTTTTCTCTATGAGTTCATGGTGACCTAACCCTAACCCTAAGTGGAATTTTCCTCCAGTGGGATCTTCCCATGTATTTTAGCACGAAACGTAGATAGGGCAGCCTAGAAAAGTAAGTTCCCTCCTAACCATATCGAAGCACTCCCAGTTTGTTGCCGATGTCCATTTTTCTCTATGAGTTCATGGTGACCTAACCCTAACCCTAAGAGGAATTTTCCTCCAATGGGATTTTCCCATGTATTTTAGCAGGAAACAAAGATAGGGCAGCCTAGAAATTTCTTTGCCCTCCTAATCATTCCCAACCACTCCGAATTTATTGGCAATGTCCATGTTTCTCTCCATGTTCATGGTGACCTAACGCAAACGCTAAGTGGAATTTTCCTCCAATGGGATTTTCCCATGTATTTTACCAGGAAACATAGATAGGGAAGCCTAGAAAAGTAAGTTCCCTCCTAACCATATCCAAGCTCTCCCAGTTTGTTGCCGATGTCCATTTTTCTCTATGAGTTCATGGTGACCTAACCCTAACCCTAAGTGGAATTTTCCTCCAATGGGATTTTCCCATGCATTTTAGCAGGAAACATAGATTGGGCAGCCTAGAAAAGTAAGTTCCCTCCTAACCATATCGAAGCACTCCCAGTTTGTTGCCGATGTCCATTTTTCTCTATGAGTTCATGGTGACCTAACCCTAAGAGGAATTTTCCTCCAATGGGATTTTCCCATGTA
This sequence comes from Bothrops alternatus, assembly GCA_034064705.1. Lineage (NCBI taxonomy): Eukaryota > Metazoa > Chordata > Lepidosauria > Squamata > Viperidae > Bothrops > Bothrops alternatus. The sequence goes on from JARGCV010000165.1 coordinate 3,167,565, forward strand.
TTTTACCAGGAAACGTAGATACGGCAGCCTAGAAAAGTAAGTTCCCTCCTAACCATATCCAAGCACTCCCAGTTTGCTGCCGATGTCCATTTTTCTCTATGAGTTCATGGTGACCTAACCCTAACACTAGGTGGAATTTTCCTCCAATGGGATTTTCCCATGTATTTTACCAGGAAACGTAGATACGGCAGCCTAGAAAAGTAAGTTCCCTCCTAACCATATCCAAGCACTCCCAGTTTGTTGCCAATGTCCATTTTTCTCTATGAGTTCATGGTGACCTAACCCTAACCCTAGGTGGAATTTTCCTCCAATGGGATTTTCCCATGTATTTTACCAGGAAACGTAGATACGGCAGCCTAGAAAAGTAAGTTCCCTCCTAACCATATCCAAGCACTCCCAGTTTGTTGCCAATGTCCATTTTTCTCTATGAGTTCATGGTGACCTAACCCTAACCCTAAGAGGAATTTTCCTCCAATGGGATTTTCCCATGTATTTTAGCAGGAAACAAAGATAGGGCAGCCTAGAAATTTCTTTGCCCTCCTAATCATTCCCAACCACTCCGAATTTATTGGCAATGTCCATGTTTCTCTCCATGTTCATGGTGACCTAACGCAAACGCTAAGTGGAATTTTCCTCCAATGGGATTTTCCCATGTATTTTACCAGGAAACATAGATAGGGAAGCCTAGAAAAGTAAGTTCCCTCCTAACCATATCCAAGCTCTCCCAGTTTGTTGCCGATGTCCATTTTTCTCTATGAGTTCATGGTGACCTAACCCTAACCCTAAGTGGAATTTTCCTCCAATGGGATTTTCCCATGCATTTTAGCAGGAAACATAGATTGGGCAGCCTAGAAAAGTAAGTTCCCTCCTAACCATATCGAAGCACTCCCAGTTTGTTGCCGATGTCCATTTTTCTCTATGAGTTCATGGTGACCTAACCCTAAGAGGAATTTTCCTCCAATGGGATTTTCCCATGTATTTTACCAGGAAACGTAGATACGGCAGCCTAGAAAAGTAAGTTCCCTCCTAACCATATCCAAGCACTCCCAGTTTGCTGCCGATGTCCATTTTTCTCTATGAGTTCATGGTGACCTAACCCTAACACTAGGTGGAATTTTCCTCCAATGGGATTTTCCCATGTATTTTACCAGGAAACGTAGATACGGCAGCCTAGAAAAGTAAGTTCCCTCCTAACCATATCCAAGCACTCCCAGTTTGTTGCCAATGTCCATTTTTCTCTATGAGTTCATGGTGACCTAACCCTAACCCTAGGTGGAATTTTCCTCCAATGGGATTTTCCCATGTATTTTACCAGGAAACGTAGATACGGCAGCCTAGAAAAGTAAGTTCCCTCCTAACCATATCCAAGCACTCCCAGTTTGTTGCCAATGTCCATTTTTCTCTATGAGTTCATGGTGACCTAACCCTAACCCTAAGTGGAATTTTCCTCCAATGGGATCTTCCCATGTATTTTACCAGGAAACGTAGATACGGCAGCCTAGAAAAGTAAGTTCCCTCCTAACCATATCCAAGCACTCCCAGTTTGTTGCCAATGTCCATTTTTCTCTATGAGTTCATGGTGACCTAACCCTAATCCTAATTGGAAATTTCCTCCAATCGGATTTTCCCATGCATTTTAGCAGGAAACATAGATAGGGCAGCCTAGAAAAGTAAGTTCCCTCCTAACTATATCCAAGCACTCCCAGTTTGTTGCCGATGTCCATTTTTCTCTATGAGTTCATGGTGACCTAACCCTAAGTGGAATTTTCCTCCAATGGGATTTTCCCATGTATTTTAGAAGAAAACATAGATACCGCAGCCAAAAAAGTAAGTTCCCTCCTAACCATATCCAAGCACACCCAGTTTGTTGCCGATGTCCATTTTTCTCTATGAGTTCATGGTGACCTAACCCTAACCCTAAGAGGAATTTTCCTCCGATGGGATTTTCCCATGTATTTTAGCAGGAAACAAAGATAGGGCAGCCTAGAAATTTCTTTGCCCTCCTAATCATTCCCAACCACTCCGAATTTATTGGCAATGTCCATGTTTCTCTCCATGTTCATGGTGACCTAACGCAAACGCTAAGTGGAATTTTCCTCCAATGGGATTTTCCCATGTATTTTACCAGGAAACATAGATAGGGAAGCCTAGAAAAGTAAGTTCCCTCCTAACCATATCCAAGCTCTCCCAGTTTGTTGCCGATGTCCATTTTTCTCTATGAGTTCATGGTGACCTAACCCTAACCCTAAGTGGAATTTTCCTCCAATGGGATTTTCCCATGCATTTTAGCAGGAAACATAGATTGGGCAGCCTAGAAAAGTAAGTTCCCTCCTAACCATATCCAAGCACTCCCAGTTTGTTGCCAATGTCCATTTTTCTCTATGAGTTCATGGTGACCTAACCCTAACCCTAAGTGGAATTTTCCTCCAATGGGATCTTCCCATGTATTTTACCAGGAAACGTAGATACGGCAGCCTAGAAAAGTAAGTTCCCTCCTAACCATATCCAAGCACTCCCAGTTTGTTGCCGATGTCCATTTTTCTCTATGAGTTCATGGTGACCTAACCCTAAGTGGAATTTTCCTCCAATGGGATTTTCCCATGTATTTTAGAAGAAAACATAGATACGGCAGCCAAAAAAGTAAGTTCCCTCCTAACCATATCCAAGCACACCCAGTTTGTTGCCGATGTTCATTTTTCTCTATGAGTTCATGGTGACCTAACCCTAACCCTAAGTGGAATTTTCCTCCAGTGGGATCTTCCCATGTATTTTAGCACGAAACGTAGATAGGGCAGCCTAGAAAAGTAAGTTCCCTCCTAACCATATCGAAGCACTCCCAGTTTGTTGCCGATGTCCATTTTTCTCTATGAGTTCATGGTGACCTAACCCTAAGAGGAATTTTCCTCCAATGGGATTTTCCCATGTATTTTACCAGGAAACGTAGATACGGCAGCCTAGAAAAGTAAGTTCCCTCCTAACCATATCCAAGCACTCCCAGTTTGTTGCCAATGTCCATTTTTCTCTATGAGTTCATGGTGACCTAACCCTAACCCTAAGTGGAATTTTCCTCCAATGGGATCTTCCCATGTATTTTAGCAGGAAACAAAGATACGGCAGCCTAGAAAAGTAAGTTCCCTCCTAACCATATCGAAGCACTCCCAGTTTGTTGCCGATGTCCATTTTTCTCTATGAGTTCATGGTGACCTAACCCTAACCCTAAGTGGAATTTTCCTCCAGTGGGATCTTCCCATTTATTTTAGCACGAAACGTAGATAGGGCAGCCTAGAAAAGTAAGTTCCCTCCTAACCATATCGAAGCACTCCCAGTTTGTTGCCGATGTCCATTTTTCTCTATGAGTTCATGGTGACCTAACCCTAACCCTAAGAGGAATTTTCCTCCAATGGGATTTTCCCATGTATTTTAGCAGGAAACAAAGATAGGGCAGCCTAGAAATTTCTTTGCCCTCCTAATCATTCCCAACCACTCCGAATTTATTGGCAATGTCCATGTTTCTCTCCATGTTCATGGTGACCTAACGCAAACGCTAAGTGGAATTTTCCTCCAATGGGATTTTCCCATGTATTTTACCAGGAAACATAGATAGGGAAGCCTAGAAAAGTAAGTTCCCTCCTAACCATATCCAAGCTCTCCCAGTTTGTTGCCGATGTCCATTTTTCTCTATGAGTTCATGGTGACCTAACCCTAACCCTAAGTGGAATTTTCCTCCAATGGGATTTTCCCATGCATTTTAGCAGGAAACATAGATTGGGCAGCCTAGAAAAGTAAGTTCCCTCCTGTTCTGTCTAGCCCCTCTCAGCTGCCAAGAATCCCCTTAACGAGGTCATTAAGAGTGCACACGAAGTCAGTTCAAAACACACGGCTTTATTTAACAGTTTCCACAAGCACACTAAGAACACCAGTTATAAACTCACTGTGAAATCTCTCAGGTCTCTTCTTGAGCACAACGTTGCTCGTGACTAAAACAGAGGCTTCCGTTTCCCTGTTAATATAGCCTCCCATGTCACGTTCGTCGTCCACCCAACCGACCCCTACGCCTATCAGCCCGTCGGTATCGTGGATCGAGCCAATTAGTTTCCTGGCCCACATCTGAGTCATCCTCCTCTGACTCAGCATGCATACCAATCTCCGTGGTATCTGGCTCAGCTGCCGGGAGGAGAACACACCCAGAAGGGCCTGCCGGTGCTGAGTCATAATCATCATCGGACAAGTATCTAGCCTGGCCAGAGACACTCACAACACTATCCCCCCCCCGCAGGCCCCTCCTCCGGGGTCCGTCGTATGGGATGTGGTTTGGAGGGAAACGCGGTATGGAAATCCCTTATTAACTCAGGAGCCTCAAGATCCTGAGCATCTACCCAAGTGCCAGCGGATGGCCCACCCCCGGTCAAATCAACTAAATATTGGAAGCGGTCATCGAGCCATCGGGAATCTCGGATGCCGGACACCTCCAACCGGGAAACAGGAACGTGAGCACGGCGAGCCGTCGGGCCCGGATCAGGAGGTCGAAGCGGAGAATCAGGGTTGTCAGGAACAAGCAAGGAGCGATGAAACACGGGATGGACACGAAGAGACCTAGGCAAAGTCAAACGATAGGTCACCGGATTGATGACCGTCTCCACAGGAAAAGGACCCATGAAACGTTGATCAAGCTTGCGATGAATTCTCCCTGGAAACAAGTACTTGGTGGAGAGCCAAACCCGATCTCCAACAGCTAACGGCGGCGTGTCGCGACGTGAGCGGTCTGCAACCCTCTTGTAGTCTTCCTTGGCCTTAGTCAAGTGCTGCTTCACCATCTCATGGACTGACTGGAGTTCTGTTAAATAGTCCTCGGCAACTGGAACGGGAGAATCAAGGAGCGTGAGCGGAAAAAACCTGGGATGATAGCCGTAGTTGGCAAAAAACGGAGTGGTCTGAGTGGAAGTGTGCTGAGAGTTGTTGAAAGCGAATTCGGCCACGGAGAGGTATTTGGACCAATCGTTCTGTTGGTCGTTGATGAAACAACGCAAATACTGCTCCAGGATGCCAATCACTTTCTCGGTACCCCCATCAGTCTCTGGGTGATGCGTGGAGGCTAGATTAACTTGGACTTGAAGCGCGGACATGAGTTCTCTCCAGAACTCCGAGGTGAACTGGGTTCCTCAGTCGGACACTATTTTGTCAGGCAAACCGTGTAGCCGAAAGACATGTTGAATGAACAGCTGAGCAGTGACCTTGGCTGTCGGTATTCTTCGGCAAGGAATGAAATGTGCCATTTTGGTCAGCATGTCCACCACGACAAAGACAACGGTGTAGCCGGCAGAAACAGGTAGACAAGTCAAGAAGTCCATGGAAATAGCTCCCCAGGGTCTCTCCGGCGTGGGCAACGGCTGTAATAATCCCGGAGGGGCTCCTGTGGCATGTTTTGCCTGACGGCACCGTACACAGGAATTCACATAGGACTGAACATCATGGCGAAGTCTGGGCCACCAGAAAGTCCGAGACACTAAGTGAAGAGTCTTAAAGAAACCAAAATGACCTGCCGCAGGGTTATCATGGCATTGAGTCAGGATGAGACCCCGGAGTGGGCCTGCTGGAACATATAACAGGTTGCGGCAGCGTAATAGTCCCTCGGACAAGGTCCAAGGTGAGTCGGGACCCATCTCTTGTCTCTTTCGTATCGCAAAGTCATCTAGTTGTTGCGCTTCCCGAATCTGTCGTCGTAGATCTACCGAATCATGCACGGCTGCTATCGATTCGACAGGCAGAATGGTTCGAGGAGGCAAGGGGTCCTCGATCTGTAGGTACTCAGGTTTACGAGACAAGGCATCTGCTCTTTTGTTGTACCCTTTCGGAATGTAGGTGACTTTGAAGTTGAATCGAGCGAAGAACAAAGACCAACGGATCTGACGTTGATTCAATTTCCTGGCAGATTGCAAGAATTCCAAATTTTTATGGTCAGTCCGAACTTCAACTTGGTAGCGAGCTCCTTCCAGGTGGTGTCTCCAGGTCTCAAAAGCAGTCTTGATGGCCAATAGTTCCTTTTCCCAAATGGTATAATGGCGTTCGGAGGGACTCAATCTCCTGGAGTAATAAGCACACGGGAACAGGGGGCCGCCATCTTGGCGTGTTTGAAGAAGCACGGCCCCTACTGCCACATCTGAGGCGTCGGCCTCCACTACAAAAGGACGACAAGGATCTGGATACTTGAGAATGGGTTCCTGAACAAAAGCCTTTTTGAGGGTCTGAAACGCCTGTTGCTCGGCATCGCCCCACTGGAACTTAATCCCTTTCCGTAACAGTCGAGTAAGGGGCGCAGTCAAAGCAGAAAACCTCGGAATGAATATCCGGTAATAGTTTGCAAATCCCAAAAGTCTTTGGACATCTTTTGCTTTGCATGGGGGTTGCCAGGTTTGCAAGGCTTCAACCTTGCCAGGATCCATGGCGATGCCTTGTGGAGAAATCATATGTCCCAGAAACTCAATGGTGGTTTGATAGAATTGACATTTCTCTAACTTGGCATAAAGGTGATGCTGTCGTAAGCGTTGCAAAACTCGCCGGAGATGCTGAAGATGTGTTGCTCGTGACGGGGAGTAAATCAGGATGTCATCGAGGTAAACCACCACAAATTGATCCAATAAATCCCGGAAGATGTCATTCATGAAATGTTGAAAGACGGCCGGAGCATTGGTGAGTCCAAAGGGCATGACCGTATATTCAAAATGACCGTACCTGGTCCCAAACGCGGTCTTCCACTCGTCCCCCTCTCGGATGCGAACCAGATTGTAAGCACCCCGTAGATCTATCTTGGTGAAGATGGTCGCTGATCGGAGACGGTCCATGAGATCAGGAATCAAAGGCAGAGGGTACCGATTGCGCACCGTGATGGCATTGAGCTTGCGATAGTCACAGCATAGGCGTAAATCTCCGGTTTTCTTCTTCACGAATAACACAGGAGCTGACAAAGGCGAGGAAGAAGGACGAATGAAACCCCTGGCCAGGTTTTTGTCCACAAAGCCTTTTAATGCGGCCAACTCGGGTTCAGACATGGAGTAAAGGCGTCCCCCTGGAAGTTTGGCATTTGGCAGCAAATCAATGGCGCAGTCATATGGTCTATGCGGAGGCAATTGGTCTGCCTCTTTCTCACTGAATATATCCGCAAAGTCCGCTAGGTCGGCCGGCAAGGTGATGTCAGGGTGAGATGGTAGTTGGGCTGCGCAAACGTGGCGTACGTGGTCAACACATTGCAAACTGGGAAAGGAAACAAAGTTCTGGGACCACACCACACAAGGATCATGGGTTCTCAACCAAGCTAAGCCGAGAACTACGGGGAAATGAAGTCCCTTGGTAATATAGAATTGGATGGCTTCTTCATGTTGTCCTATGATCAGGCGTATGGGCTGGGTCATAAACTTGATTGGTCCAGACAACAACTCACGACCATCAATTGTCTCAACCGACATAGGCGGCTTCACGGAGCACAAAGGTATGGCATGGTGACGAGCGAAAGCTTCATCCATGAAATTAGTGGTGGCTCCAGAATCCAACAAGGCGTGTGCTGGAATGCCCTGGGCATGGTTTCCCAGACATATATTGGTTGCTAGGATCATATGTCTCGGAGGACCGGGGTCTTCGTCTGCGGAACGAGGACTGGGTTTGACGCCTGCCCGACCCAATGTTTCCATTAGGCCGGGCTCTGGCCGTTTCCCGGCAAGGTGGCTTGAAAACTGCTGAGTGGGAGGTCGAGCTGGAACAGGAATAGGACCTGCCGTACCACGTCGTTTCTGGGGGCAGGCCATAACGAAGTGACCCATCTCTCCACAGTACAGGCACAATCCCTCAGCTCTCCGTCTTGCCTTCTCAGCCTCGGTCAAGCGAGATCTAGCTGCACCGATATCCATGGGTTCCTCACTGGCCATGGGTACAGGACGCCTCTCGGTATAAGCCGGCAACGATTGGAGAAGACGTCTGGGTGCCGGGATGGGTGGGGTGATAGGTAGGGTCTATAATCCTCTGCGCGGTGCAGGAACTGGCTTGGCATTGCCGGTGAATGGAACCATCTGTTTGGCCAGGCGGGCATCCATGGCTTGTGTTTGCGATTCAAGAGCCAAACAATGTTGGTATACTGCAGCCAGGGTTGGGGGTATTACAGTCACTTTCAACCCATTCAGGAGTTGGGCAGACAGACCATCAAGAAAGAGTTCTATGAGAGCTTGGTCATTCCACTTAATGTCTTGAGCTAGGCGGCGAAACTCTGATATATAGTCCGCTACGCAGCGCGATCCCTGACGTAGCTCTCGTATCTGACGGGTGGCATTTTGCTTACGAAGGGGATCAGCAAACTCCCTGGCAGAATCCAGCATAATCGCTCAAGACAGGATCTTGTCCTTCTATTAAAGGAGACGACCACTCAGCAGCGGGGCCAGAGAGTAGACTCAAAATGAACGCTACCTTCGTTTCGTCCAGCTGAAAGTCTGCTGGGGTTGAGGCAATGAATATTCTACATTGATTCAAAAAAGCAGGAAATTTACCACGTTCCCCAGTGAACTTATCCGGCAAGGCTAGATAACACCTGCTTGGTCTGGGAGGGGTGGCTGGAGCTTGGGCTGTTGCAGCGTGAAGCTGTTGTTGCAATTGTCCAATTTGCTGTTGGAGAGATTGCACTAATTGAGACAGAGCCGGGTGATCAGCAAGTAATTGTTCCATGCTGGCACTGAAAGCTCGGACTAATGATCGTCCTTTCTGTTATCTTGTTTTGCTGTGTTTGTTTTAGTCACGAGCAATCTGTTCTGTCTAGCCCCTCTCAGCTGCCAAGAATCCCCTTAACGAGGTCGTTAAGAGTGCAATCGAAGTCAGTTCAAAACACAAGGCTTTATTTAACAGTTTCCACAAGCACACTAAGAACACCAGTTATAAACTCACTGTGAAATCTCTCAGGTCTCTTCTTGAGCACAACGTTGCTCGTGACTAAAACAGAGGCTTCCGTTTCCCTGTTAATATAGCCTCCCAGGTCACGTTCGTCGTCCACCCAACCGACCCCTACGCCTATCAGCCCGTCGGTATCGTGGATCGAGCCAATTAGTTTCCTGGCCCACATCTGAGTCATCCTCCTCTGACTCAGCATGCATACCAATCTCCGTGGTATCTGGCTCAGCTGCCGGGAGGAGAACACACCCAGAAGGGCCTGCCGGTGCTGAGTCATAATCATCATCGGACAAGTATCTAGCCTGGCCAGAGACACTCACAACACCTCCTAACCATATCGAAGCACTCCCAGTTTGTTGCCGATGTCCATTTTTCTCTATGAGTTCATGGTGACCTAACCCTAAGAGGAATTTTCCTCCAATGGGATTTTCCCATGTATTTTACCAGGAAACGTAGATACGGCAGCCTAGAAAAGTAAATTCCCTCCTAACCATATCCAAGCACTCCCAGTTTGTTGCCGATGTCCATTTTTCTCTATGAGTTCATGGTGACCTAACCCTAAGTGGAATTTTCCTCCAATGGGATTTTCCCATGTATTTTAGAAGAAAACATAGATACCGCAGCCAAAAAAGTAAGTTCCCTCCTAACCATATCCAAGCACACCCAGTTTGTTGCCGATGTCCATTTTTCTCTATGAGTTCATGGTGACCTAACCCTAACCCTAAGTGGAATTTTCCTCCAGTGGGATCTTCCCATGTATTTTAGCACGAAACGTAGATAGGGCAGCCTAGAAAAGTAAGTTCCCTCCTAACCATATCGAAGCACTCCCAGTTTGTTGCCGATGTCCATTTTTCTCTATGAGTTCATGGTGACCTAACCCTAACCCTAAGAGGAATTTTCCTCCAATGGGATTTTCCCATGTATTTTAGCAGGAAACAAAGATAGGGCAGCCTAGAAATTTCTTTGCCCTCCTAATCATTCCCAACCACTCCGAATTTATTGGCAATGTCCATGTTTCTCTCCATGTTCATGGTGACCTAACGCAAACGCTAAGTGGAATTTTCCTCCAATGGGATTTTCCCATGTATTTTACCAGGAAACGTAGATACGGCAGCCTAGAAAAGTAAGTTCCCTCCTAACCATATCCAAGCACTCCCAGTTTGTTGCCGATGTCCATTTTTCTCTATGAGTTCATGGTGACCTAACCCTAACCCTAGGTGGAATTTTCCTCCAATGGGATTTTCCCATGTATTTTACCAGGAAACGTAGATACGGCAGCCTAGAAAAGTAAGTTCCCTCCTAACCATATACAAGCACTCCCAGTTTGTTGCCAATGTCCATTTTTCTCTATGAGTTCATGGTGACCTAACCCTAACCCTAAGTGGAATTTTCCTCCAATGGGATTTTCCCATGTATTTTACCAGGAAACGTAGATACGGCAGCCTAGAAAAGTAAGTTCCCTCCTAACCATATCCAAGCACTCCCAGTTTGTTGCCAATGTCCATTTTTCTCTATGAGTTCATGGTGACCTAACCCTAACCCTAAGTGGAATTTTCCTCCAATGGGATTTTCCCATGTATTTTAGAAGAAAACATAGATACCGCAGCCAAAAAAGTAAGTTCCCTCCTAACCATATCCAAGCACACCCAGTTTGTTGCCGATGTCCATTTTTCTCTATGAGTTCATGGTGACCTAACCCTAACCCTAAGTGGAATTTTCCTCCAGTGGGATCTTCCCATGTATTTTAGCACGAAACGTAGATAGGGCAGCCTAGAAAAGTAAGTTCCCTCCTAACCATATCGAAGCACTCCCAGTTTGTTGCCGATGTCCATTTTTCTCTATGAGTTCATGGTGACCTAACCCTAACCCTAAGAGGAATTTTCCTCCAATGGGATTTTCCCATGTATTTTAGCAGGAAACAAAGATAGGGCAGCCTAGAAATTTCTTTGCCCTCCTAATCATTCCCAACCACTCCGAATTTATTGGCAATGTCCATGTTTCTCTCCATGTTCATGGTGACCTAACGCAAACGCTAAGTGGAATTTTCCTCCAATGGGATTTTCCCATGTATTTTACCAGGAAACATAGATAGGGAAGCCTAGAAAAGTAAGTTCCCTCCTAACCATATCCAAGCTCTCCCAGTTTGTTGCCGATGTCCATTTTTCTCTATGAGTTCATGGTGACCTAACCCTAACCCTAAGTGGAATTTTCCTCCAATGGGATTTTCCCATGCATTTTAGCAGGAAACATAGATTGGGCAGCCTAGAAAAGTAAGTTCCCTCCTAACCATATCGAAGCACTCCCAGTTTGTTGCCGATGTCCATTTTTCTCTATGAGTTCATGGTGACCTAACCCTAAGAGGAATTTTCCTCCAATGGGATTTTCCCATGTATTTTACCAGGAAACGTAGATACGGCAGCCTAGAAAAGTAAGTTCCCTCCTAACCATATCCAAGCACTCCCAGTTTGCTGCCGATGTCCATTTTTCTCTATGAGTTCATGGTGACCTAACCCTAACACTAGGTGGAATTTTCCTCCAATGGGATTTTCCCATGTATTTTACCAGGAAACGTAGATACGGCAGCCTAGAAAAGTAAGTTCCCTCCTAACCATATCCAAGCACTCCCAGTTTGTTGCCAATGTCCATTTTTCTCTATGAGTTCATGGTGACCTAACCCTAACCCTAAGTGGAATTTTCCTCCAATGGGATCTTCCCATGTATTTTACCAGGAAACGTAGATACGGCAGCCTAGAAAAGTAAGTTCCCTCCTAACCATATCCAAGCACTCCCAGTTTGTTGCCAATGTCCATTTTTCTCTATGAGTACATGGTGACCTAACCCTAATCCTAATTGGAAATTTCCTCCAATCGGATTTTCCCATGCATTTTAGCAGGAAACATAGATAGGGCAGCCTAGAAAAGTAAGTTCCCTCCTAACTATATCCAAGCACTCCCAGTTTGTTGCCGATGTCCATTTTTCTCTATGAGTTCATGGTGACCTAACCCTAAGTGGAATTTTCCTCCAATGGGATTTTCCCATGTATTTTAGAAGAAAACATAGATACCGCAGCCAAAAAAGTAAGTTCCCTCCTAACCATATCCAAGCACACCCAGTTTGTTGCCGATGTCCATTTTTCTCTATGAGTTCATGGTGACCTAACCCTAACCCTAAGAGGAATTTTCCTCCAATGGGATTTTCCCATGTATTTTAGCAGGAAACAAAGATAGGGCAGCCTAGAAATTTCTTTGCCCTCCTAATCATTCCCAACCACTCCGAATTTATTGGCAATGTCCATGTTTCTCTCCATGTTCATGGTGACCTAACGCAAACGCTAAGTGGAATTTTCCTCCAATGGGATTTTCCCATGTATTTTACCAGGAAACATAGATAGGGAAGCCTAGAAAAGTAAGTTCCCTCCTAACCATATCCAAGCTCTCCCAGTTTGTTGCCGATGTCCATTTTTCTCTATGAGTTCATGGTGACCTAACCCTAACCCTAAGTGGAATTTTCCTCCAATGGGATTTTCCCATGCATTTTAGCAGGAAACATAGATTGGGCAGCCTAGAAAAGTAAGTTCCCTCCTAACCATATCGAAGCACTCCCAGTTTGTTGCCGATGTCCATTTTTCTCTATGAGTTCATGGTGACCTAACCCTAAGAGGAATTTTCCTCCAATGGGATTTTCCCATGTATTTTACCAGGAAACGTAGATACGGCAGCCTAGAAAAGTAAGTTCCCTCCTAACCATATCCAAGCACTCCCAGTTTGTTGCCAATGTCCATTTTTCTCTATGAGTTCATGGTGACCTAACCCTAACCCTAAGTGGAATTTTCCTCCAATGGGATCTTCCCATGTATTTTAGCAGGAAACGTAGATACGGCAGCCTAGAAAAGTAAGTTCCCTCCTAACCATATCCAAGCACTCCCAGTTTGTTGCCGATGTCCATTTTTCTCTATGAGTTCATGGTGACCTAACCCTAAGTGGAATTTTCCTCCAATGGGATTTTCCCATGTATTTTAGAAGAAAACATAGATACGGCAGCCAAAAAAGTAAGTTCCCTCCTAACCATATCCAAGCACACCCAGTTTGTTGCCGATGTTCATTTTTCTCTATGAGTTCATGGTGACCTAACCCTAACCCTAAGTGGAATTTTCCTCCAGTGGGATCTTCCCATGTATTTTAGCACGAAACGTAGATAGGGCAGCCTAGAAAAGTAAGTTCCCTCCTAACCATATCGAAGCACTCCCAGTTTGTTGCCGATGTCCATTTTTCTCTATGAGTTCATGGTGACCTAACCCTAAGAGGAATTTTCCTCCAATGGGATTTTCCCATGTATTTTACCAGGAAACGTAGATACGGCAGCCTAGAAAAGTAAGTTCCCTCCTAACCATATCCAAGCACTCCCAGTTTGTTGCCAATGTCCATTTTTCTCTATGAGTTCATGGTGACCTAACCCTAACCCTAAGTGGAATTTTCCTCCAATGGGATCTTCCCATGTATTTTAGCAGGAAACAAAGATACGGCAGCCTAGAAAAGTAAGTTCCCTCCTAACCATATCGAAGCACTCCCAGTTTGTTGCCGATGTCCATTTTTCTCTATGAGTTCATGGTGACCTAACCCTAACCCTAAGTGGAATTTTCCTCCAGTGGGATCTTCCCATTTATTTTAGCACGAAACGTAGATAGGGCAGCCTAGAAAAGTAAGTTCCCTCCTAACCATATCGAAGCACTCCCAGTTTGTTGCCGATGTCCATTTTTCTCTATGAGTTCATGGTGACCTAACCCTAACCCTAAGAGGAATTTTCCTCCAATGGGATTTTCCCATGTATTTTAGCAGGAAACAAAGATAGGGCAGCCTAGAAATTTCTTTGCCCTCCTAATCATTCCCAACCACTCCGAATTTATTGGCAATGTCCATGTTTCTCTCCATGTTCATGGTGACCTAACGCAAACGCTAAGTGGAATTTTCCTCCAATGGGATTTTCCCATGTATTTTACCAGGAAACATAGATAGGGAAGCCTAGAAAAGTAAGTTCCCTCCTAACCATATCCAAGCTCTCCCAGTTTGTTGCCGATGTCCATTTTTCTCTATGAGTTCATGGTGACCTAACCCTAACCCTAAGTGGAATTTTCCTCCAATGGGATTTTCCCATGCATTTTAGCAGGAAACATAGATTGGGCAGCCTAGAAAAGTAAGTTCCCTCCTGTTCTGTCTAGCCCCTCTCAGCTGCCAAGAATCCCCTTAACGAGGTCATTAAGAGTGCACACGAAGTCAGTTCAAAACACACGGCTTTATTTAACAGTTTCCACAAGCACACTAAGAACACCAGTTATAAACTCACTGTGAAATCTCTCAGGTCTCTTCTTGAGCACAACGTTGCTCGTGACTAAAACAGAGGCTTCCGTTTCCCTGTTAATATAGCCTCCCATGTCACGTTCGTCGTCCACCCAACCGACCCCTACGCCTATCAGCCCGTCGGTATCGTGGATCGAGCCAATTAGTTTCCTGGCCCACATCTGAGTCATCCTCCTCTGACTCAGCATGCATACCAATCTCCGTGGTATCTGGCTCAGCTGCCGGGAGGAGAACACACCCAGAAGGGCCTGCCGGTGCTGAGTCATAATCATCATCGGACAAGTATCTAGCCTGGCCAGAGACACTCACAACACTATCCCCCCCCGCAGGCCCCTCCTCCGGGGTCCGTCGTATGGGATGTGGTTTGGAGGGAAACGCGGTATGGAAATCCCTTATTAACTCAGGAGCCTCAAGATCCTGAGCATCTACCCAAGTGCCAGCGGATGGCCCACCCCCGGTCAAATCAACTAAATATTGGAAGCGGTCATCGAGCCATCGGGAATCTCGGATGCCGGACACCTCCAACCGGGAAACAGGAACGTGAGCACGGCGAGCCGTCGGGCCCGGATCAGGAGGTCGAAGCGGAGAATCAGGGTTGTCAGGAACAAGCAAGGAGCGATGAAACACGGGATGGACACGAAGAGACCTAGGCAAAGTCAAACGATAGGTCACCGGATTGATGACCGTCTCCACAGGAAAAGGACCCATGAAACGTTGATCAAGCTTGCGATGAATTCTCCCTGGAAACAAGTACTTGGTGGAGAGCCAAACCCGATCTCCAACAGCTAACGGCGGCGTGTCGCGACGTGAGCGGTCTGCAACCCTCTTGTAGTCTTCCTTGGCCTTAGTCAAGTGCTGCTTCACCATCTCATGGACTGACTGGAGTTCTGTTAAATAGTCCTCGGCAACTGGAACGGGAGAATCAAGGAGCGTGAGCGGAAAAAACCTGGGATGATAGCCGTAGTTGGCAAAAAACGGAGTGGTCTGAGTGGAAGTGTGCTGAGAGTTGTTGAAAGCGAATTCGGCCACGGAGAGGTATTTGGACCAATCGTTCTGTTGGTCGTTGATGAAACAACGCAAATACTGCTCCAGGATGCCAATCACTTTCTCGGTACCCCCATCAGTCTCTGGGTGATGCGTGGAGGCTAGATTAACTTGGACTTGAAGCGCGGACATGAGTTCTCTCCAGAACTCCGAGGTGAACTGGGTTCCTCAGTCGGACACTATTTTGTCAGGCAAACCGTGTAGCCGAAAGACATGTTGAATGAACAGCTGAGCAGTGACCTTGGCTGTCGGTATTCTTCGGCAAGGAATGAAATGTGCCATTTTGGTCAGCATGTCCACCACGACAAAGACAACGGTGTAGCCGGCAGAAACAGGTAGACAAGTCAAGAAGTCCATGGAAATAGCTCCCCAGGGTCTCTCCGGCGTGGGCAACGGCTGTAATAATCCCGGAGGGGCTCCTGTGGCATGTTTTGCCTGACGGCACCGTACACAGGAATTCACATAGGACTGAACATCATGGCGAAGTCTGGGCCACCAGAAAGTCCGAGACACTAAGTGAAGAGTCTTAAAGAAACCAAAATGACCTGCCGCAGGGTTATCATGGCATTGAGTCAGGATGAGACCCCGGAGTGGGCCTGCTGGAACATATAACAGGTTGCGGCAGCGTAATAGTCCCTCGGACAAGGTCCAAGGTGAGTCGGGACCCATCTCTTGTCTCTTTCGTATCGCAAAGTCATCTAGTTGTTGCGCTTCCCGAATCTGTCGTCGTAGATCTACCGGATCATGCACGGCTGCTATCGATTCGACAGGCAGAATGGTTCGAGGAGGCAAGGGGTCCTCGATCTGTAGGTACTCAGGTTTACGAGACAAGGCATCTGCTCTTTTGTTGTACCCTTTCGGAATGTAGGTGACTTTGAAGTTGAATCGAGCGAAGAACAAAGACCAACGGATCTGACGTTGATTCAATTTCCTGGCAGATTGCAAGAATTCCAAATTTTTATGGTCAGTCCGAACTTCAACTTGGTAGCGAGCTCCTTCCAGGTGGTGTCTCCAGGTCTCAAAAGCAGTCTTGATGGCCAATAGTTCCTTTTCCCAAATGGTATAATGGCGTTCGGAGGGACTCAATCTCCTGGAGTAATAAGCACACGGGAACAGGGGGCCGCCATCTTGGCGTGTTTGAAGAAGCACGGCCCCTACTGCCACATCTGAGGCGTCGGCCTCCACTACAAAAGGACGACAAGGATCTGGATACTTGAGAATGGGTTCCTGAACAAAAGCCTTTTTGAGGGTCTGAAACGCCTGTTGCTCGGCATCGCCCCACTGGAACTTAATCCCTTTCCGTAACAGTCGAGTAAGGGGCGCAGTCAAAGCAGAAAACCTCGGAATGAATATCCGGTAATAGTTTGCAAATCCCAAAAGTCTTTGGACATCTTTTGCTTTGCATGGGGGTTGCCAGGTTTGCAAGGCTTCAACCTTGCCAGGATCCATGGCGATGCCTTGTGGAGAAATCATATGTCCCAGAAACTCAATGGTGGTTTGATAGAATTGACATTTCTCTAACTTGGCATAAAGGTGATGCTGTCGTAAGCGTTGCAAAACTCGCCGGAGATGCTGAAGATGTGTTGCTCGTGACGGGGAGTAAATCAGGATGTCATCGAGGTAAACCACCACAAATTGATCCAATAAATCCCGGAAGATGTCATTCATGAAATGTTGAAAGACGGCCGGAGCATTGGTGAGTCCAAAGGGCATGACCGTATATTCAAAATGACCGTACCTGGTCCCAAACGCGGTCTTCCACTCGTCCCCCTCTCGGATGCGAACCAGATTGTAAGCACCCCGTAGATCTATCTTGGTGAAGATGGTCGCTGATCGGAGACGGTCCATGAGATCAGGAATCAAAGGCAGAGGGTACCGATTGCGCACCGTGATGGCATTGAGCTTGCGATAGTCACAGCATAGGCGTAAATCTCCGGTTTTCTTCTTCACGAATAACACAGGAGCTGACAAAGGCGAGGAAGAAGGACGAATGAAACCCCTGGCCAGGTTTTTGTCCACAAAGCCTTTTAATGCGGCCAACTCGGGTTCAGACATGGAGTAAAGGCGTCCCCCTGGAAGTTTGGCATTTGGCAGCAAATCAATGGCGCAGTCATATGGTCTATGCGGAGGCAATTGGTCTGCCTCTTTCTCACTGAATATATCCGCAAAGTCCGCTAGGTCGGCCGGCAAGGTGATGTCAGGGTGAGATGGTAGTTGGGCTGCGCAAACGTGGCGTACGTGGTCAACACATTGCAAACTGGGAAAGGAAACAAAGTTCTGGGACCACACCACACAAGGATCATGGGTTCTCAACCAAGCTAAGCCGAGAACTACGGGGAAATGAAGTCCCTTGGTAATATAGAATTGGATGGCTTCTTCATGTTGTCCTATGATCAGGCGTATGGGCTGGGTCATAAACTTGATTGGTCCAGACAACAACTCACGACCATCAATTGTCTCAACCGACATAGGCGGCTTCACGGAGCACAAAGGTATGGCATGGTGACGAGCGAAAGCTTCATCCATGAAATTAGTGGTGGCTCCAGAATCCAACAAGGCGTGTGCTGGAATGCCCTGGGCATGGTTTCCCAGACATATATTGGTTGCTAGGATCATATGTCTCGGAGGACCGGGGTCTTCGTCTGCGGAACGAGGACTGGGTTTGACGCCTGCCCGACCCAATGTTTCCATTAGGCCGGGCTCTGGCCGTTTCCCGGCAAGGTGGCTTGAAAACTGCTGAGTGGGAGGTCGAGCTGGAACAGGAATAGGACCTGCCATACCACGTCGTTTCTGGGGGCAGGCCATAACGAAGTGACCCATCTCTCCACAGTACAGGCACAATCCCTCAGCTCTCCGTCTTGCCTTCTCAGCCTCGGTCAAGCGAGATCTAGCTGCACCGATATCCATGGGTTCCTCACTGGCCATGGGTACAGGACGCCTCTCGGTATAAGCCGGCAACGATTGGAGAAGACGTCTGGGTGCCGGGATGGGTGGGGTGATAGGTAGGGTCTATAATCCTCTGCGCGGTGCAGGAACTGGCTTGGCATTGCCGGTGAATGGAACCATCTGTTTGGCCAGGCGGGCATCCATGGCTTGTGTTTGCGATTCAAGAGCCAAACAATGTTGGTATACTGCAGCCAGGGTTGGGGGTATTACAGTCACTTTCAACCCATTCAGGAGTTGGGCAGACAGACCATCAAGAAAGAGTTCTATGAGAGCTTGGTCATTCCACTTAATGTCTTGAGCTAGGCGGCGAAACTCTGATATATAGTCCGCTACGCAGCGCGATCCCTGACGTAGCTCTCGTATCTGACGGGTGGCATTTTGCTTACGAAGGGGATCAGCAAACTCCCTGGCAGAATCCAGCATAATCGCTCAAGACAGGATCTTGTCCTTCTATTAAAGGAGACGACCACTCAGCAGCGGGGCCAGAGAGTAGACTCAAAATGAACGCTACCTTCGTTTCGTCCAGCTGAAAGTCTGCTGGGGTTGAGGCAATGAATATTCTACATTGATTCAAAAAAGCAGGAAATTTACCACGTTCCCCAGTGAACTTATCCGGCAAGGCTAGATAACACCTGCTTGGTCTGGGAGGGGTGGCTGGAGCTTGGGCTGTTGCAGCGTGAAGCTGTTGTTGCAATTGTCCAATTTGCTGTTGGAGAGATTGCACTAATTGAGACAGAGCCGGGTGATCAGCAAGTAATTGTTCCATGCTGGCACTGAAAGCTCGGACTAATGATCGTCCTTTCTGTTATCTTGTTTTGCTGTGTTTGTTTTAGTCACGAGCAATCTGTTCTGTCTAGCCCCTCTCAGCTGCCAAGAATCCCCTTAACGAGGTCGTTAAGAGTGCAATCGAAGTCAGTTCAAAACACAAGGCTTTATTTAACAGTTTCCACAAGCACACTAAGAACACCAGTTATAAACTCACTGTGAAATCTCTCAGGTCTCTTCTTGAGCACAACGTTGCTCGTGACTAAAACAGAGGCTTCCGTTTCCCTGTTAATATAGCCTCCCAGGTCACGTTCGTCGTCCACCCAACCGACCCCTACGCCTATCAGCCCGTCGGTATCGTGGATCGAGCCAATTAGTTTCCTGGCCCACATCTGAGTCATCCTCCTCTGACTCAGCATGCATACCAATCTCCGTGGTATCTGGCTCAGCTGCCGGGAGGAGAACACACCCAGAAGGGCCTGCCGGTGCTGAGTCATAATCATCATCGGACAAGTATCTAGCCTGGCCAGAGACACTCACAACACCTCCTAACCATATCGAAGCACTCCCAGTTTGTTGCCGATGTCCATTTTTCTCTATGAGTTCATGGTGACCTAACCCTAAGAGGAATTTTCCTCCAATGGGATTTTCCCATGTATTTTACCAGGAAACGTAGATACGGCAGCCTAGAAAAGTAAGTTCCCTCCTAACCATATCCAAGCACTCCCAGTTTGTTGCCGATGTCCATTTTTCTCTATGAGTTCATGGTGACCTAACCCTAAGTGGAATTTTCCTCCAATGGGATTTTCCCATGTATTTTAGAAGAAAACATAGATACCGCAGCCAAAAAAGTAAGTTCCCTCCTAACCATATCCAAGCACACCCAGTTTGTTGCCGATGTCCATTTTTCTCTATGAGTTCATGGTGACCTAACCCTAACCCTAAGTGGAATTTTCCTCCAGTGGGATCTAACCATTTATTTTAGCACGAAACGTAGATAGGGCAGCCTAGAAAAGTAAGTTCCCTCCTAACCATATCGAAGCACTCCCAGTTTGTTGCCGATGTCCATTTTTCTCTATGAGTTCATGGTGACCTAACCCTAACCCTAAGAGGAATTTTCCTCCAATGGGATTTTCCCATGTATTTTAGCAGGAAACAAAGATAGGGCAGCCTAGAAATTTCTTTGCCCTCCTAATCATTCCCAACCACTCCGAATTTATTGGCAATGTCCATGTTTCTCTCCATGTTCATGGTGACCTAACGCAAACGCTAAGTGGAATTTTCCTCCAATGGGATTTTCCCATGTATTTTACCAGGAAACATAGATAGAGAAGCCTAGAAAAGTAAGTTCCCTCCTAACCATATCCAAGCTCTCCCAGTTTGTTGCCGATGTCCATTTTTCTCTATGAGTTCATGGTGACCTAACCCTAACCCTAAGTGGAATTTTCCTCCAATGGGATTTTCCCATGCATTTTAGCAGGAAACATAGATTGGGCAGCCTAGAAAAGTAAGTTCCCTCCTAACCATATCGAAGCACTCCCAGTTTGTTGCCGATGTCCATTTTTCTCTATGAGTTCATGGTGACCTAACCCTAAGAGGAATTTTCCTCCAATGGGATTTTCCCATGTATTTTACCAGGAAACGTAGATACGGCAGCCTAGAAAAGTAAGTTCCCTCCTAACCATATCCAAGCACTCCCAGTTTGTTGCCAATGTCCATTTTTCTCTATGAGTTCATGGTGACCTAACCCTAACCCTAAGTGGAATTTTCCTCCAATGGGATCTTCCCATGTATTTTAGCAGGAAACAAAGATACGGCAGCCTAGAAAAGTAAGTTCCCTCCTAACCATATCCAAGCACACCCAGTTTGTTGCCGATGTTCATTTTTCTCTATGAGTTCATGGTGACCTAACCCTAACCCTAAGTGGAATTTTCCTCCAGTGGGATCTTCCCATGTATTTTAGCACGAAACGTAGATAGGGCAGCCTAGAAAAGTAAGTTCCCTCCTAACCATATCGAAGCACTCCCAGTTTGTTGCCGATGTCCATTTTTCTCTATGAGTTCATGGTGACCTAACCCTAAGAGGAATTTTCCTCCAATGGGATTTTCCCATGTATTTTACCAGGAAACGTAGATACGGCAGCCTAGAAAAGTAAGTTCCCTCCTAACCATATCCAAGCACTCCCAGTTTGTTGCCAATGTCCATTTTTCTCTATGAGTTCATGGTGACCTAACCCTAACCCTAAGTGGAATTTTCCTCCAATGGGATCTTCCCATGTATTTTAGCAGGAAACAAAGATACGGCAGCCTAGAAAAGTAAGTTCCCTCCTAACCATATCGAAGCACTCCCAGTTTGTTGCCGATGTCCATTTTTCTCTATGAGTTCATGGTGACCTAACCCTAACCCTAAGAGGAATTTTCCTCCAATGGGATTTTCCCATGTATTTTAGCAGGAAACAAAGATAGGGCAGCCTAGAAATTTCTTTGCCCTCCTAATCATTCCCAACCACTCCGAATTTCTTGGCAATGTCCATGTTTCTCTCCATGTTCATGGTGACCTAACCCAAACGCTAAGTGGAATTTTCCTCCAATGGGATTTTCCCATGTATTTTACCAGGAAACATAGATAGGGAAGCCTAGAAAAGTAAGTTCCCTCCTAACCATATCCAAGCTCTCCCAGTTTGTTGCCGATGTCCATTTTTCTCTATGAGTTCATGGTGACCTAACCCTAACCCTAAGTGGAATTTTCCTCCAATGGGATTTTCCCATGCATTTTAGCAGGAAACATAGATTGGGCAGCCTAGAAAAGTAAGTTCCCTCCTAACCATATCCAAGCACTCCCAGTTTGTTGCCGATGTCCATTTTTCTCTATGAGTTCATTGTGACCTAACCCTAAGTGGAATTTTCCTCCAATGGGATTTTCCCATGTATTTTAGAAGAAAACATAGATACCGCAGCCAAAAAAGTAAGTTCCCTCCTAACCATATCCAAGCACTCCCAGTTTGTTGCCAATGTCCATTTTTCTCTATGAGTTGAAGGTGACCTAACCCTAACCCTAGGTGGAATTTTCCTCCAATGGGATCTTTCTATGTATTTTAGCACGAAACGTAGATAGGGCAGCCTAGAAAAGTAAGTTCCCTCCTAACCATATCGAAGCACTCCCAGTTTGTTGCCGATGTCCATTTTTCTCTATGAGTTCATGGTGACCTAACCCTAAGAGGAATTTTCCTCCAATGGGATTTTCCCATGTATTTTAGCAGGAAACAAAGATAGGGCAGCCTAGAAATTTCTTTGCCCTCCTAATCATTCCCAACCACTCCGAATTTATTGGCAATGTCCATGTTTCTCTCCATGTTCATGGTGACCTAACGCAAACGCTAAGTGGAATTTTCCTCCAATGGGATTTTCCCATGTATTTTACCAGGAAACATAGATAGGGAAGCCTAGAAAAGTAAGTTCCCTCCTAACCATATCCAAGCTCTCCCAGTTTGTTGCCGATGTCCATTTTTCTCTATGAGTTCATGGTGACCTAACCCTAAGAGGAATTTTCCTCCAATGGGATTTTCCCATGTATTTTACCAGGAAACGTAGATACGGCAGCCTAGAAAAGTAAGTTCCCTCCTAACCATATCCAAGCACTCCCAGTTTGTTGCCAATGTCCATTTTTCTCTATGAGTTCATGGTGACTTAACCCTAACCCTAGGTGGAATTTTCCTCCAATGGGATCTTCCCATGTATTTTACCAGGAAACGTAGATACGGCAGCCTAGAAAACTAAGTTCCCTCCTAACCATATCCAAGCACTCCCAGTTTGTTGCCGATGTCCATTTTTCTCTATGAGTTTATGGTGACCTAACCCTAACCCAAAGTGGAATTTTCCTCCAGTGTGATCTTCCCATGTATTTTAGCACGAAACGTAGATAGGGCAGACTAGAAAAGTAATTTCCCTCCTAACCATATCGAAGCACTCCCAGTTTGTTGCCGATGTCCATTTTTCTCTATGAGTTCATGGTGACCTAACCCTAACCCTAAGTGGAATTTTCCTCCAATGGGATCTTCCCATGTATTTTAGCAGGAAACATAGATAGGGAAGCCTAGAAAAGTAAGTTCCCTCCTAACCATATCCAAGCTCTCCCAGTTTGTTGCCGATGTCCATTTTTCTCTATGAGTTCATGGTGACCTAACCCTAACCCTAAGTGGAATTTTCCTCCAATGGGATTTTCCCATGCATTTTAGCAGGAAACATAGATTGGGCAGCCTAGAAAAGTAAGTTCCCTCCTAACCATATCCAAGCACTCCCAGTTTGTTGCCGATGTCCATTTTTCTCTATGAGTTCATTGTGACCTAACCCTAAGTGGAATTTTCCTCCAATGGGATTTTCCCATGTATTTTAGAAGAAAACATAGATACCGCAGCCAAAAAAGTAAGTTCCCTCCTAACCATATCCAAGCACTCCCAGTTTGTTGCCAATGTCCATTTTTCTCTATGAGTTGAAGGTGACCTAACCCTAACCCTAGGTGGAATTTTCCTCCAATGGGATCTTCCTATGTATTTTAGCACGAAACGTAGATAGGGCAGCCTAGAAAAGTAAGTTCCCTCCTAACCATATCGAAGCACTCCCAGTTTGTTGCTGATGTCCATTTTTCTCTATGAGTTCATGGTGACCTAACCCTAAGAGGAATTTTCCTCCAATGGGATTTTCCCATGTATTTTAGCAGGAAACAAAGATAGGGCAGCCTAGAAATTTCTTTGCCCTCCTAATCATTCCCAACCACTCCGAATTTATTGGCAATGTCCATGTTTCTCTCCATGTTCATGGTGACCTAACGCAAACGCTAAGTGGAATTTTCCTCCAATGGGATTTTCCCATGTATTTTACCAGGAAACATAGATAGGGAAGCCTAGAAAAGTAAGTTCCCTCCTAACCATATCCAAGCTCTCCCAGTTTGTTGCTGATGTCCATTTTTCTCTATGAGTTCATGGTGACCTAACCCTAAGAGGAATTTTCCTCCAATGGGATTTTCCCATGTATTTTACCAGGAAACGTAGATACGGCAGCCTAGAAAAGTAAGTTCCCTCCTAACCATATCCAAGCACTCCCAGTTTGTTGCCGATGTCCATTTTTCTCTATGAGTTTATGGTGACCTAACCCTAACCCTAAGTGGAATTTTCCTCCAGTGTGATCTTCCCATGTATTTTAGCACGAAACGTAGATAGGGCAGACTAGAAAAGTAATTTCCCTCCTAACCATATCGAAGCACTCCCAGTTTGTTGCCGATGTCCATTTTTCTCTATGAGTTCATGGTGACCTAACCCTAACCCTAAGTGGAATTTTCCTCCAATGGGATCTTCCCATGTATTTTAGCAGGAAACATAGATAGGGCAGCCTAGAAAAGTAAGTTCCCTCCTAACCATATCCAAGCACTCCCAGTTTGTTGCCAATGTCCATTTTTCTCTATGAGTTGAAGGTGACCTAACCCTAACCTTAGGTGGAATTTTCCTCCAATGGGATCTTCCCATGTATTTTAGCAGGAAACATAGATACGGCAGCCTAGAAAAGTAAGTTCCCTCCTAACCATATCCAAGCACACCCAGTTTGTTGCCGATGTTCATTTTTCTCTATGAGTTCATGGTGACCTAACCCTAACCCTAAGTGGAATTTTCCTCCAGTGGGATCTTCCCATGTATTTTAGCACGAAACGTAGATAGGGCAGCCTAGAAAAGTAAGTTCCCTCCTAACCATATCGAAGCACTCCCAGTTTGTTGCCGATGTCCATTTTTCTCTATGAGTTCATGGTGATCTAACCCTAACCCTAAGAGGAATTTTCCTCCAATGGGATTTTCCCATGTATTTTAGCAGGAAACAAAGATAGGGCAGCCTAGAAATTTCTTTGCCCTCCTAATCATTCCCAACCACTCCGAATTTATTGGCAATGTCCATGTTTCTCTCCATGTTCATGGTGACCTAACGCAAACGCTAAGTGGAATTTTCCTCCAATGGGATTTTCCCAAGTATTTTACCAGGAAACATAGATAGGGAAGCCTAGAAAAGTAGGTTCCCTCCTAACCATATCCAAGCTCTTCCAGTTTGTTGCCGATGTCCATTTTTCTCTATGAGTTCATGGTGACCTAACCCTAAGAGGAATTTTCCTCCAATGGGATTTTCCCATGTATTTTACCAGGAAACGTAGATACAGCAGCCTAGAAAAGTAAGTTCCCTCCTAACCATATCCAAGCACTCCCAGTTTGTTGCCAATGTCCATTTTTCTCTATGAGTTCATGGTGACCTAACCCTAACCCTAAGTGGAATTTTCCTCCAATGGGATCTTCCCATGTATTTTAGCAGGAAACGTAGATACGGCAGCCTAGAAAAGTAAGTTCCCTCCTAACCATATCCAAGCACTCCCAGTTTGTTGCCGATGTCCATTTTTCTCCA
Source organism: Bothrops alternatus (assembly GCA_034064705.1). Taxonomy (NCBI): domain Eukaryota; kingdom Metazoa; phylum Chordata; class Lepidosauria; order Squamata; family Viperidae; genus Bothrops; species Bothrops alternatus. The sequence continues at coordinate 3,193,030 of JARGCV010000165.1, forward strand.
TGAGTTCATGGTGACCTAACCCTAAGTGGAATTTTCCTCCAATGGGATTTTCCCATGTATTTTAGAAGAAAACATAGATACCGCAGCCAAAAAAGTAAGTTCCCTCCTAACCATATCCAAGCACACCCAGTTTGTTGCCGATGTCCATTTTTCTCTATGAGTTCATGGTGACCTAACCCTAACCCTAAGAGGAATTTTCCTCCAATGGGATTTTCCCATGTATTTTAGCAGGAAACAAAGATAGGGCAGCCTAGAAATTTCTTTGCCCTCCTAATCATTCCCAACCACTCCGAGTTTATTGGCAATGTCCATGTTTCTCTCCATGTTCATGGTGACCTAACGCAAACGCTAAGTGGAATTTTCCTCCAATGGGATTTTCCCATGTATTTTACCAGGAAACATAGATAGGGAAGCCTAGAAAAGTAAGTTCCCTCCTAACCATATCCAAGCTCTCCCAGTTTTTTGCCGATGTCCATTTTTCTCTATGAGTTCATGGTGACCTAACCCTAACCCTAGGTGGAATTTTCCTCCAATGGGATCTTCCCATGTATTTTACCAGGAAACGTAGATACGGCAGCCTAGAAAAGTAAGTTCCCTCCTAACCATATCCAAGCACTCCCAGTTTGTTGCCGATGTCCATTTTTCTCTATGAGTTCATTGTGACCTAACCCTAAGTGGAATTTTCCTCCAATGGGATTTTCCCATGTATTTTAGAAGAAAACATAGATACCGCAGCCAAAAAAGTAAGTTCCCTCCTAACCATATCCAAGCACTCCCAGTTTGTTGCCAATGTCCATTTTTCTCTATGAGTTGAAGGTGACCTAACCCTAACCCTAGGTGGAATTTTCCTCCAATGGGATCTTCCTATGTATTTTAGCAGGAAACGTAGATACGGCAGCCTAGAAAAGTAAGTTCCCTCCTAACCATATCCAAGCACACCCAGTTTGTTGCCGATGTTCATTTTTCTCTATGAGTTCATGGTGACCTAAACTTAACCCTAAGTGGAATTTTCCTCCAGTGGGATCTTCCCATGTATTTTAGCACGAAACGTAGATAGGGCAGCCTCGAAAAGTAAGTTCCCTCCTAACCATATCGAAGCACTCCCAGTTTGTTGCCGATGTCCATTTTTCTCTATGAGTTCATGGTGACCTAACCTTAACCCTAAGAGGAATTTTCCTCCAATGGGATTTTCCCATGTATTTTACCAGGAAACGTAGATACGGCAGCCTAGAAAAGTAAGTTCCCTCCTAACCATATCCAAGCACTCCCAGTTTGTTGCCAATGTCCATTTTTCTCTCCATGTTCATGGTGACCTAACCCTAACCCTAGGTGGAATTTTCCTCCAATGGGATCTTCCCATGTATTTTACCAGGAAACGTAGATACGGCAGCCTAGAAAAGTAAGTTCCCTCCTAACCATATCCAAGCACTCCCAGTTTGTTGCCGATGTCCATTTTTCTCTATGAGTTTATGGTGACCTAACCCTAACCCTAAGAGGAATTTTCCTCCAATGGGATTTTCCCATGTATTTTTTACCAGGAAACGTAGATACGGCAGCCTAGAAAAGTAAGTTCCCTCCTAACCATATCGAAGCACTCCCAGTTTGTTGCCGATGTCCATTTTTCTCTATGAGTTCATGGTGACCTATCCCTAAGAGGAATTTTCCTCCAATGGGATTTTCCCATGTATTTTACCAGGAAACGTAGATACGGCAGCCTAGAAAAGTAAGTTCCCTCCTAACCATATCCAAGCACTCCCAGTTTGTTGCCAATGTCCATTTTTCTCTATGAGTTCATGGTGACCTAACCCTAACCCTAGGTGGAATTTTCCTCCAATGGGATCTTCCCATGTATTTTACCAGGAAACGTAGATACGGCAGCCTAGAAAAGTAAGTTCCCTCCTAACCATATCCAAGCACTCCCAGTTTGTTGCCGATGTCCATTTTTCTCTATGAGTTTATGGTGACCTAACCCTAACCCTAAGTGGAATTTTCCTCCAGTGTGATCTTCCCATGTATTTTAGCACGAAACGTAGATAGGGCAGACTAGAAAAGTAATTTCCCTCCTAACCATATCGAAGCACTCCCAGTTTGTTGCCAATGTCCATTTTTCTCTATGAGTTGAAGGTGACCTAACCCTAACTTTAGGTGGAATTTTCCTCCAATGGGATCTTCCCATGTATTTTAGCAGGAAACATAGATACGGCAGCCTGGAAAAGTAAGTTCCCTCCTAACCATATCCAAGCACACCCAGTTTGTTGCCGATGTTCATTTTTCTCTATGAGTTCATGGTGACCTAACCCTAACCCTAAGTGGAATTTTCCTCCAGTGGGATCTTCCCATGTATTTTAGCAGGAAACAAAGATAGGGCAGCCTAGAAATTTCTTTGCCCTCCTAATCATTCCCAACCACTCCGAATTTATTGGCAATGTCCATGTTTCTCTCCATGTTCATGGTGACCTAACGCAAACGCTAAGTGGAATTTTCCTCCAATGGGATTTTCCCATGTATTTTACCAGGAAACATAGATAGGGAAGCCTAGAAAAGTAAGTTCCCTCCTAACCATATCCAAGCTCTCCCAGTTTGTTGCCGATGTCCATTTTTCTCTATGAGTTCATGGTGACCTAACCCTAACCCTAAGTGGAATTTTCCTCCAATGGGATTTTCCCATGCATTTTAGCAGGAAACATAGATAGGGCAGCCTAGAAAAGTAAGTTCCCTCCTAACCATATCGAAGCACTCCCAGTTTGTTGCCGATGTCCATTTTTCTCTATGAGTTCATGGTGACCTAACCCTAAGAGGAATTTTCCTCCAATGGGATTTTCCCATGTATTTTACCAGGAAACGTAGATACGGCAGCCTAGAAAAGTAAGTTCCCTCCTAACCATATCCAAGCACTCCCAGTTTGTTGCCAATGTCCATTTTTCTCTATGAGTTCATGGTGACCTAACCCTAACCCTAAGTGGAATTTTCCTCCAATGGGATCTTCCCATGTATTTTAGCAGGAAACGTAGATACGGCAGCCTAGAAAAGTAAGTTCCCTCCTAACCATATCCAAGCACACCCAGTTTGTTGCCGATGTTCATTTTTCTCTATGAGTTCATGGTGACCTAACCCTAAGTGGAATTTTCCTCCAGTGGGATCTTCCCATGTATTTTAGCACGAAACGTAGATAGGGCAGCCCAGAAAAGTAAGTTCCCTCCTAACCATATCCAAGCACACCCAGTTTGTTGCCGATGTTCATTTTTCTCTATGAGTTCATTGTGACCTAACCCTAAGTGGAATTTTCCTCCAATGGGATTTTCCCATGTATTTTAGAAGAAAACATAGATACCGCAGCCAAAAAAGTAAGTTCCCTCCTAACCATATCCAAGCACTCCCAGTTTGTTGCCAATGTCCATTTTTCTCTATGAGTTGAAGGTGACCTAACCCTAACCCTAGGTGGAATTTTCCTCCAATGGGATCTTCCCATGTATTTTAGCAGGAAACGTAGATACGGCAGCCTAGAAAAGTAAGTTCCCTCCTAACCATATCCAAGCACACCCAGTTTGTTGCCGATGTTCATTTTTCTCTATGAGTTCATGGTGACCTAACCCTAAGTGGAATTTTCCTCCAGTGGGATCTTCCCATGTATTTTAGCACGAAACGTAGATAGGGCAGCCTAGAAAAGTAAGTTCCCTCCTAACCATATCCAAGCACACCCAGTTTGTTGCCGATGTTCATTTTTCTCTATGAGTTCATGGTGACCTAACCCTAAGTGGAATTTTCCTCCAATGGGATTTTCCCATGTATTTTAGAAGAAAACATAGATACCGCAGCCAAAAAAGTAAGTTCCCTCCTAACCATATCCAAGCACTCCCAGTTTGTTGCCAATGTCCATTTTTCTCTATGAGTTGAAGGTGACCTAACCCTAACCCTAGGTGGAATTTTCCTCCAATGGGATCTTCCTATGTATTTTAGCAGGAAACGTAGATACGGCAGCCTAGAAAAGTAAGTTCCCTCCTAACCATATCCAAGCACACCCATTTTGTTGCCGATGTTCATTTTTCTCTATCAGTTCATGGTGACCTAACCCTAACCCTAAGTGGAATTTTCCTCCAGTGGGATCTTCACATGTATTTTAGCACGAAACGTAGATAGGGCAGCCTAGAAAAGTAAGTTCCCTCCTAACCATATCGAAGCACTCCCAGTTTGTTGCCGATGTCCATTTTTCTCTATGAGTTCATGGTGACCTAACCCTAAGAGGAATTTTCCTCCAATGGGATTTTCCCATGTATTTTACCAGGAAACGTAGATACGGCAGCCTAGAAAAGTAAGTTCCCTCCTAACCATATCCAAGCACTCCCAGTTTGTTGCCAATGTCCATTTTTCTCTATGAGTTGAAGGTGACCTAACCCTAACCCTAGGTGGAATTTTCCTCCAATGGGATCTTCCTATGTATTTTAGCAGGAAACGTAGATACGGCAGCCTAGAAAAGTAAGTTCCCTCCTAACCATATCCAAGCACACCCAGTTTGTTGCCGATGTTCATTTTTCTCTATGAGTTCATGGTGACCTAAACTTAACCCTAAGTGGAATTTTCCTCCAGTGGGATCTTCCCATGTATTTTAGCACGAAACGTAGATAGGGCAGCCTCGAAAAGTAAGTTCCCTCCTAACCATATCGAAGCACTCCCAGTTTGTTGCCGATGTCCATTTTTCTCTATGAGTTCATGGTGACCTAACCCTAACCCTAAGAGGAATTTTCCTCCAATGGGATTTTCCCATGTATTTTAGCAGGAAACAAAGATAGGGCAGCCTAGAAATTTCTTTGCCCTCCTAATCATTCCCAACCACTCCGAATTTATTGGCAATGTCCATGTTTCTCTCCATGTTCATGGTGACCTAACGCAAACGCTAAGTGGAATTTTCCTCCAATGGGATTTTCCCATGTATTTTACCAGGAAACATAGAAGGGAAGCCTAGAAAAGTAAGTTCCCTCCTAACCATATCCAAGCTCTCCCAGTTTGTTGCCGATGTCCATTTTTCTCTATGAGTTCATGGTGACCTAACCCTAACCCTAAGTGGAATTTTCCTCCAATGGGATTTTCCCATGCATTTTAGCAGGAAACATAGATTGGGCAGCCTAGAAGAGTAAGTTCCCTCCTAACCATATCGAAGCACTCCCAGTTTGTTGCCGATGTCCATTTTTCTCTATGAGTTCATGGTGACCTAACCCTAAGAGGAATTTTCCTCCAATGGGATTTTCCCATGTATTTTACCAGGAAACGTAGATACGGCAGCCTAGAAAAGTAAGTTCCCTCCTAACCATATCCAAGCACTCCCAGTTTGTTGCCAATGTCCATTTTTCTCTATGAGTTCATGGTGACCTAACCCTAACCCTAGGTGGAATTTTCCTCCAATGGGATCTTCTCATGTATTTTACCAGGAAACGTAGATACGGCAGCCTAGAAAAGTAAGTTCCCTCCTAACCATATCCAAGCACTCCCAGTTTGTTGCCGATGTCCATTTTTCTCTATGAGTTTATGGTGACCTAACCCTAACCCTAAGTGGAATTTTCCTCCAGTGTGATCTTCCCATGTATTTTAGCACGAAACGTAGATAGGGCAGACTAGAAAAGTAATTTCCCTCCTAACCATATCAAAGCACTCCCAGTTTGTTGCCAATGTCCATTTTTCTCTATGAGTTGAAGGTGACCTAACCCTAACCTTAGGTGGAATTTTCCTCCAATGGGATCTTCCCATGTATTTTAGCAGGAAACATAGATACGGCAGCCTAGAAAAGTAAGTTCCCTCCTAACCATATCCAAGCACACCCAGTTTGTTGCCGATGTTCATTTTTCTCTATGAGTTCATGGTGACCTAACCCTAACCCTAAGTGGAATTTTCCTCCAGTGGGATCTTCCCATGTATTTTAGCAGGAAACAAAGATAGGGCAGCCTAGAAATTTCTTTGCCCTCCTAATCATTCCCAACCACTCCGAATTTATTGGCAATGTCCATGTTTCTCTCCATGTTCATGGTGACCTAACGCAAACGCTAAGTGGAATTTTCCTCCAATGGGATTTTCCCATGTATTTTACCAGGAAACATAGATAGGGAAGCCTAGAAAAGTAAGTTCCCTCCTAACCATATCCAAGCTCTCCCAGTTTGTTGCCGATGTCCATTTTTCTCTATGAGTTCATGGTGACCTAACCCTAACCCTAAGTGGAATTTTCCTCCAATGGGATTTTCCCATGCATTTTAGCAGGAAACATAGATAGGGCAGCCTAGAAAAGTAAGTTCCCTCCTAACCATATCGAAGCACTCCCAGTTTGTTGCCGATGTCCATTTTTCTCTATGAGTTCATGGTGACCTAACCCTAAGAGGAATTTTCCTCCAATGGGATTTTCCCATGTATTTTACCAGGAAACGTAGATACAGCAGTCTAGAAAAGTAAGTTCCCTCCTAACCATATCCAAGCACTCCCAGTTTGTTGCCAATGTCCATTTTTCTCTATGAGTTCATGGTGACCTAACCCTAACCCTAAGTGGAATTTTCCTCCAATGGGATTTTCCCATGCATTTTAGCAGGAAACATAGATAGGGCAGCCTGCAAAAGTAAGTTCCCTCCTAACCATATCCAAGCACTCCCAGTTTGTTGCCGATGTCCATTTTTCTCTATGAGTTCATGGTGACCTAACCCTAAGAGGAATTTTCCTCCAATGGGATTTTCCCATGCATTTTAGCAGGAAACATAGATAGGGCAGCCTAGAAAAGTAAGTTCCCTCCTAACCATATCCAAGCACTCCCAGTTTGTTGCCGATGTCCATTTTTCTCTTTGAGTTCATGGTGACCTAACCCTAACCCTAAGTGGAATTTTCCTCCAATGGGATTTTCCCATGCATTTTAGCAGGAAACATAGATAGGGCAGCCTAGAAAAGTAAGTTCCCTCCTAACCATATCCAAGCACTCCCAGTTTGTTGCCGATGTCCATTTTTCTCTATGAGTTCATGGTGACCTAACCCTAACCCTAAGTGGAATTTTCCTCCAATGGGATTTTCCCATGCATTTTAGCAGGAAACATAGATAGGGCAGCCTAGAAAAGTAAGTTCCCTCCTAACCATATCCAAGCACTCCCAGTTTGTTGCCGATGTCCATTTTTCTCTATGAGTTCATGGTGACCTAACCCTAAGTGGAATTTTCCTCCAATGGGATTTTCCCATGTATTTTAGAAGAAAACATAGATACCGCAGTCTAGAAAAGTAAGTGCCCTCCTAACCATATCCAAGCACTCCCAGTTTGTTGCCGATGTCCATTTTTCTCTATGAGTTCATGGTGACCTAACCCTAAGACTAAGTGGAATTTTCCTCCAATGGGATTTTCCCATTTATTTTAGCAGGAAACAAAGATAAGGCAGCCTAGAAATTTCCTTGCCCTTCTAACCATTCCCAACCACTCCGAATTTATTGGCAATGTCCATGTTTCTCTCCATGTTCATGGTGACCTAACCCAAACGCTAAGTGGAATTTTCCTCCAATGGGATTTTCCCATGCATTTTAGCAGGAAACATACATAGGGCAGCCTAGAAAAGTAAGTTCCCTCCTAACCATATCCAAGCACTCCCAGTTTGTTGCCGATGTCCATTTTTCTCTATTAGTTCATGGTGACCTAACCCTAACCCTAAGTGGAATTTTCCTCCAATGGGATTTTCCCATGCATTTTAGCACGAAACTTAGATAGGGCAGCCTAGAAAAGTAAGTTCCCTCCTAACCATATCCAAGCACTCCCAGTTTGTTGCCGATGTCCATTTTTCTCTATGAGTTCATGGTGACCTAACCCTAACCCTAAGTGGAATTTTCCTCCAATGGGATTTTCCCATGCATTTTAGCAGGAAACATAGATAGGGCAGCCTAGAAAAGTAAGTTCCCTCCTAACCATATCCAGCACTCCCAGTTTGTTGCCGATGTCCATTTTTCTCTATGAGTTCATGGTGACCTAACCCTAACCCTAAGTGGAATTTTCCTCCAATGGGATCTTCCCATGTATTTTAGCAGGAAACGTAGATACGGCAGCCTAGAAAAGTAAGTTCCCTCCTAACCATATCCAAGCACTCCCAGTTTGTTGCCGATGTCCATTTTTCTCTATGAGTTCATGGTGACCTAACCCTAAGTGGAATTTTCCTCCAATGGGATTTTCCCATGTATTTTAGAAGAAAACATAGATACCGCAGTCTAGAAAAGTAAGTGCCCTCCTAACCATATCCAAGCACTCCCAGTTTGTTGCCGATGTCCATTTTTCTCTATGAGTTCATGGTGACCTAACCCTAAGCCTAAGTGGAATTTTCCTCCAATGAGATTTTCCCATTTATTTTAGCAGGAAACAAAGATAAGGCAGCCTAGAAATTTCCTTGCCCTTCTAACCATTCCCAACCACTCCGAATTTATTGGCAATGTCCATGTTTCTCTCCATGTTCATGGTGACCTAACCCAAACGCTAAGTGGAATTTTCCTCCAATGGGATTTTCCCATGCATTTTAGCAGGAAACATACATAGGGCAGCCTAGAAAAGTAAGTTCCCTCCTAACCATATCCAAGCACTCCCAGTTTGTTGCCGATGTCCATTTTTCTCTATTAGTTCATGGTGACCTAACCCTAACCCTAAGTGGAATTTTCCTCCAATGGGATTTTCCCATGCATTTTAGCACGAAACTTAGATAGGGCACCCTAGAAAAGTAAGTTCCCTCCTAACCATATCCAGCACTCCCAGTTTGTTGCCGATGTCCATTTTTCTCTATGAGTTCATGGTGACCTAACCCTAACCCTAAGTGGAATTTTCCTCCAATGGGATCTTCCCATGTATTTTAGCAGGAAACGTAGATACGGCAGCCTAGAAAAGTAAGTTCCCTCCTAACCATATCCAAGCACTCCCAGTTTGTTGCCGATGTCCATTTTTCTCTATGAGTTCATGGTGACCTAACGCTAAGTGGAATTTTCCTCCAATGGGATTTTCCCATGTATTTTAGAAGAAAACATAGATACCGCAGTCTAGAAAAGTAAGTGCCCTCCTAACCATATCCAAGCACTCCCAGTTTGTTGCCGATGTCCATTTTTCTCTATGAGTTCATGGTGACCTAACCCTAAGCCTAAGTGGAATTTTCCTCCAATGGGATTTTCCCATTTATTTTAGCAGGAAACAAAGATAAGGCAGCCTAGAAATTTCCTTGCCCTTCTAACCATTCCCAACCACTCCGAATTTATTGGCAATGTCCATGTTTCTCTCCATGTTCATGGTGACCTAACCCAAACGCTAAGTGGAATTTTCCTCCAATGGGATTTTCCCATGCATTTTAGCAGGAAACATACATAGGGCAGCCTAGAAAAGTAAGTTCCCTCCTAACCATATCCAAGCACTCCCAGTTTGTTGCCGATGTCCATTTTTCTCTATTAGTTCATGGTGACCTAACCCTAACCCTAAGTGGAATTTTCCTCCAATGGGATTTTCCCATGCATTTTAGCACGAAACTTAGATAGGGCACCCTAGAAAAGTAAGTTCCCTCCTAACCATATCCAAGCACTCCCAGTTTGTTGCCGATGTCCATTTTTCTCTATGAGTTCATGGTGACCTAACCCTAACCCTAGGTGGAATTTTCCTCCAATGGGATCTTCCCATGTATTTTAGCAGAAAACGTAGATATGGCAGCCTAGAAAAGTAAGTTCCCTCCTAACCATATCCAAGCACTCCCAGTTTGTTGCCGATGTCCATTTTTCTCTATGAGTTCATGGTGACCTAACCCTAAGTGTAATTTTCCTCCAATGGGATTTTCCCATGTATTTTAGAAGAAAATATAGATACCGCAGCCTAGAAAAGTAAGTTCTCTCCTAACCATATCCAAGAACTCCCAGTTTGTTGCCGATGTCCATTTTTCTCTATGAGTTCATGGTGACCTAACCCTAAGCCTAAGTGGAATTTTCCTCCAATGGGATTTTCCCATGCGTTTTAGCAGGAAACATAGATAGGGCAGCCTGGAAAAGTAAGTTCCCTCCTAACCATATCCAAGCACTCCCAGTTTCTTGCCGATGTCCATTTTTCTCTATGAGTTCATGGTGACCTAACCGTAACCCTAAGTGGAATTTTCCTCCAATGGGATTTTCCCATGCATTTTAGCAGGAAACATAGATAGGGCAGCCTAGAAAAGTAAGTTCCCTCCTAACCATATCCAAGCACTCCCAGTTTGTTGCCGATGTCCATTTTTCTCTATGAGTTCATGGTGACCTAACCCTAACCCTAAGTGGAATTTTCCTCCAATGGGATTTTCCCATGCATTTTAGCAGGAAACATAGATAGGGCAGCCTAGAAAAGTAAGTTCCCTCCTAACCATATCCAAGCACTCCCAGTTTGTTGCCGATGTCCATTTTTCTCTATGAGTTCATGGTGACCTAACCCTAACCCTAAGTGGAATTTTCCTCCAATGGGAATTTCCCATGCATTTTAGCAGGAAACATAGATTGGGCAGCCTAGAAAAGTAAGTTCCCTCCTAACCATATCCAGCACTCCCAGTTTGTTGCCGATGTCCATTTTTCTCTATGAGTTCATGGTGACCTAACCCTAACCCTAAGTGGAATTTTCCTCCAATGGGATCTTCCCATGTATTTTAGCAGGAAACATAGATAGGGCAGCCTAGAAAAGTAAGTTCCCTCCTAGCCATATCCAAGCACTCCCAGTTTGTTGCCAATGTCCATTTTTCTCTATGAGTTCATGGTGACCTAACCCTAACCCTAGGTGGAATTTTCCTCCAATGGTATCTTCCCATGTATTTTACCAGGAAACGTAGATACGGCAGCCTAGAAAAGTAAGTTCCCTCCTAACCATATCCAAGCACTCCCAGTTTGTTGTCGATGTCCATTTTTCTCTATGAGTTCATGGTGACCTAACCCTAAGTGGAATTTTCCTCCAATGGTATTTTCCCATGTATTTTAGAAGAAAACATAGATACCGCAGCCTAGAAAAGTAAGTGCCCTCCTAACCATATCCAAGCACTCCCAGTTTGTTGCCGATGTCCATTTTTCTCTATGAGTTCATGGTGACCTAACCCTAAGCCTAAGTGGAATTTTCCTCCAATGGGATTTTCCCATTTATTTTAGCAGGAAACAAAGATAAGGCAGCCTAGAAATTTCCTTGCCCTTCTAATCATTCCCAACCACTCCGAATTTATTGGCAATGTCCATGTTTCTCTCCATGTTCATGGTGACCTAACCCAAACGCTAAGTGGAATTTTCCTCCAATGGGATTTTCCCATGCATTTTAGCAGGAAACATAGATAGGGCAGCCTAGAAAAGTAAGTTCCCTCCTAACCATATCCAAGCAATCCCAGTTTGTTGCCGATGTCCATTTTTCTCTATGAGTTCACGGTGACCTAACCCTAAGCCTAAGTGGAATTTTCCTCCAATGGGATTTTCCCATGCATTTTAGCAGGAAACATAGATAGGGCAGCCTGGAAAAGTAAGTTCCCTCCTAACCATATCCAAGCACTCCCAGTTTGTTGCCGATGTCCATTTTTCTCTATGAGTTCATGGTGACCTAACCCTAAGTGGAATTTTCCTCCAATGGGATTTTCCCATGCATTTTAGCAGGAAACATAGATAGGGCAGCCTAGAAAAGTAAGTTCCCTCCTAACCATATCCAAGCACTCCCAGTTTGTTGCCAATGTCCATTTTTCTCTATGAGTTCATGGTGACCTAACCCTAACCCTAAGTGGAATTTTCCTCCAATGGGATTTTCCCATGCATTTTAGCAGGAAACATAGATAGGGCAGCCTAGAAAAGTAAGTTCCCTCCTAACCATATCCAAGCACTCCCAGTTTGTTGCCGATGTCCATGTTTCTCTCCATGTTCATGGTGACCTAACCCAAACGCTAAGTGGAATTTTCCTCCAATGGGATTTTCCCATGCATTTTAGCAGGAAACATAGATAGGGCAGCCTAGAAAAGTAAGTTCCCTCCTAACCATATCCAAGCAATCCCAGTTTGTTGCCGATGTCCATTTTTCTCTATGAGTTCACGGTGACCTAACCCTAAGCCTAAGTGGAATTTTCCTCCAATGGGATTTTCCCATGCATTTTAGCAGGAAACATAGATAGGGCAGCCTGGAAAAGTAAGTTCCCTCCTAACCATATCCAAGCACTCCCAGTTTGTTGCCGATGTCCATTTTTCTCTATGAGTTCATGGTGACCTAACCCTAACCCTAAGTGGAATTTTCCTCCAATGGGATTTTCCCATGCATTTTAGCAGGAAACATAGATAGGGCAGCCTAGAAAAGTAAGTTCCCTCCTAACCATATCCAAGCACTCCCAGTTTGTTGCCAATGTCCATTTTTCTCTATGAGTTCATGGTGACCTAACCCTAACCCTAAGTGGAATTTTCCTCCAATGGGATTTTCCCATGCATTTTAGCAGGAAACATAGATAGGGCAGCCTAGAAAAGTAAGTTCCCTCCTAACCATATCCAAGCACTCCCAGTTTGTTGCCGATGTCCATTTTTCTCTATGAGTTCATGGTGACCTAACCCTAAGTGGAATTTTCCTCCAATGGGATTTTCCCATGTATTTTAGAAGAAAACATAGATACCGCAGCCTAGAAAAGTAAGTGCCCTCCTAACCATATCCAAGCACTCCCAGTTTGTTGCCGATGTCCATTTTTCTCTATGAGTTCACGGTGACCTAACCCTAAGCCTAAGTGGAATTTTCCTCCAATGGGATTTTCCCATGCATTTTAGCAGGAAACATAGATAGGGCAGCCTGGAAAAGTAAGTTCCCTCCTAACCATATCCAAGCACTCCCAGTTTCTTGCCGATGTCCATTTTTCTCTATGAGTTCATGGTGACCTAACCCTAACCCTAAGTGGAATTTTCCTCCAATGGGATTTTCCCATGCATTTTAGCAGGAAACATAGATAGGGCAGCCTAGAAAAGTAAGTTCCCTCCTAACCATATCCAAGCACTCCCAGTTTGTTGCCAATGTCCATTTTTCTCTATGAGTTCATGGTGACCTAACCCTAACCCTAAGTGGAATTTTCCTCCAATGGGATTTTCCCATGCATTTTAGCAGGAAACATAGATAGGGCAGCCTAGAAAAGTAAGTTCCCTCCTAACCATATCCAAGCACTCCCAGTTTGTTGCCGATGTCCATTTTTCTCTATGAGTTCATGGTGACCTAACCCTAAGTGGAATTTTCCTCCAATGGGATTTTCCCATGTATTTTAGAAGAAAACATAGATACCGCAGCCTAGAAAAGTAAGTGCCCTCCTAACCATATCCAAGCACTCCCAGTTTGTTGCCGATGTCCATTTTTCTCTATGAGTTCATGGTGACCTAACCCTAAGCCTAAGTGGAATTTTCCTCCAATGGGATTTTCCCATGCATTTTAGCAGGAAACATAGATAGGGCAGCCTAGAAAAGTAAGTTCCCTCCTAACCATATCCAAGCACTCCCAGTTTGTTGCCGATGTCCATTTTTCTCTATGAGTTCATGGTGACCTAACCCTAACCCTAAGTGGAATTTTCCTCCAGTGGGATCTTCCCATGTATTTTACCACGAAACATAGATAGGGCAGCCTAGAAAAGTAAGTTCCCTCCTAACCTTATCCAAGCACTCCCAGTTTGTTGCCGATGTCCATTTTTCTCTATGAGTTCATGGTGACCTAACCCTAACCCAAGGTGAAATTTTCCTCCAATGGGATCTTCCCATGTATTTTAGCAGGAAACAAAGATAGGGCAGCCTAGAAAAGTAAGTTCCCTCCTAACCATATCCAAGCACTCCCAGTTTGTTGCCGATGTCCATTTTTCTCTATGAGTTCATGGTGACCTAACCCTAAGTGGAATTTTCCTCCAATGGGATTTTCCCATGTATTTTAGAAGAAAACATAGATACCGCAGCCAAAAAAGTAAGTTCCCTCCTAACCATATCCAACCACACCCAGTTTTTTGCCGATGTCCATTTTTCTCTATGAGTTCATGGTGACCTAACCCTAACCCTAAGTGGAATTTTCCTCCAGTGGGATCTTCCCATGTATTTTAGCACGAAACGTAGATAGGGCAGCCTAGAAAAGTAAGTTCCCTCCTAACTATATCGAAGCACTCCCAGTTTGTTGCCGATGTCCATTTTTCTCTATGAGTTCATGGTGACCTAACCCTAACCCTAAGAGGAATTTTCCTCCAATGGGATTTTCCCATGTATTTTAGCAGGAAACAAAGATAGGGCAGCCTAGAAATTTCTTTGCCCTCCTAATCATTCCCAACCACTCCAAATTTATTGGCAATGTCCATGTTTCTCTCCATGTTCATGGTGACCTAACGCAAACGCTAAGTGGAATTTTCCTCCAATGGGATTTCCCCATGTATTTTACCAGGAAACATAGATAGGGAAGCCTAGAAAAGTAAGTTCCCTCCTAACCATATCCAAGCTCTCCCAGTTTGTTGCCGATGTCCATTTTTCTCTATGAGTTCATGGTGACCTAACCCTAACCCTAAGTGGAATTTTCCTCCAATGGGATTTTCCCATGCATTTTAGCAGGAAACATAGATTGGGCAGCCTAGAAAAGTAAGTTCCCTCCTAACCATATCGAAGCACTCCCAGTTTGTTGCCGATGTCCATTTTTCTCTATGAGTTCATGGTGACCTAACCCTAAGAGGAATTTTCCTCCAATGGGATTTTCCCATGTATTTTACCAGGAAACGTAGATACGGCAGCCTAGAAAAGTAAGTTCCCTCCTAACCATATCCAAGCACTCCCAGTTTGTTGCCAATGTCCATTTTTCTCTATGAGTTAATGGTGACCTAACCCTAACCCTAAGTGGAATTTTCCTCCAATGGGATCTTCCCATGTATTTTAGCAGGAAACGTAGATACGGCAGCCTAGAAAAGTAAGTTCCCTCCTAACCATATCCAAGCACACCCAGTTTGTTGCCGATGTTCATTTTTCTCTATGAGTTCATGGTGACCTAACCCTAACCCTAAGTGGAATTTTCCTCCAGTGGGATCTTCCCATGTATTTTAGCACGAAACGTAGATAGGGCAGCCTAGAAAAGTAAGTTCCCTCCTAACCATATCGAAGCACTCCCAGTTTGTTGCCGATGTCCATTTTTCTCTATGAGTTCATGGTGACCTAACCCTAACCCTAAGAGGAATTTTCCTCCAATGGGATTTTCCCATGCATTTTAGCAGGAAACAAAGATAGGGCAGCCTAGAAATTTCTTTGCCCTCCTAATCATTCCCAACCACTCCGAATTTATTGGCAATGTCCATGTTTCTCTCCATGTTCATGGTGACCTAACCCAAACGCTAAGTGGAATTTTCCTCCAATGGGATTTTCCCATGTATTTTACCAGGAAACATAGATAGGGAAGCCTAGAAAAGTAAGTTCCCTTCTAACCATATCCAAGCTCTCCCAGTTTGTTGCCGATGTCCATTTTTCTCTATGAGTTCATGGTGACCTAACCCTAACCCTAAGTGGAATTTTCCTCCAATGGGATTTTCCCATGCATTTTAGCAGGAAACATAGATTGGGCAGCCTAGAAAAGTAAGTTCCCTCCTAACCATATCCAAGCACTCCCAGTTTGTTGCCGATGTCCATTTTTCTCTATGAGTTCATGGTGACCTAACCCTAAGAGGAATTTTCCTCCAATGGGATTTTCCCATGTATTTTACCAGGAAACGTAGATACGGCAGCCTAGAAAAGTAAGTTCCCTCCTAACCATATCCAAGCACTCCCAGTTTGTTGCCAATGTCCATTTTTCTCTATGAGTTCATGGTGACCTAACCCTAACCCTAGGTGGAATTTTCCTCCAATGGGATCTTCCCATGTATTTTACCAGGAAACGTAGATACGGCAGCCTAGAAAAGTAAGTTCCCTCCTAACCATATCCAAGCACTCCCAGTTTGTTGCCGATGTCCATTTTTCTCTATGAGTTCATTGTGACCTAACCCTAAGTGGAATTTTCCTCCAATGGGATTTTCCCATGTATTTTAGAAGAAAACATAGATACCGCAGCCAAAAAAGTAAGTTCCCTCCTAACCATATCCAAGCACTCCCAGTTTGTTGCCAATGTCCATTTTTCTCTATGAGTTGAAGGTGACCTAACCCTAACCCTAGGTGGAATTTTCCTCCAATGGGATCTTCCTATGTATTTTAGCAGGAAACGTAGATACGGCAGCCTAGAAAAGTAAGTTCCCTCCTAACCATATCCAAGCACACCCATTTTGTTGCCGATGTTCATTTTTCTCTATCAGTTCATGGTGACCTAACCCTAACCCTAAGTGGAATTTTCCTCCAGTGGGATCTTCACATGTATTTTAGCACGAAACTTAGATAGGGCAGCCTAGAAAAGTAAGTTCCCTCCTAACCACATCGAAGCACTCCCAGTTTGTTGCCGATGTCCATTTTTCTCTATGAGTTCATGGTGACCTAACCCTAACCCTAAGTGGAATTTTCCTCCAATGGGATCTTCCCATGTATTTTAGCAGGAAACATAGATAGGGCAGCCTAGAAAAGTAAGTTCCCTCCTAGCCATATCCAAGCACTCCCAGTTTGTTGCCAATGTCCATTTTTCTCTATGAGTTCATGGTGACCTAACCCTAACCCTAGGTGGAATTTTCCTCCAATGGTATCTTCCCATGTATTTTACCAGGAAACGTAGATACGGCAGCCTAGAAAAGTAAGTTCCCTCCTAACCATATCCAAGCACTCCCAGTTTGTTGTCGATGTCCATTTTTCTCTATGAGTTCATGGTGACCTAACCCTAAGTGGAATTTTCCTCCAATGGTATTTTCCCATGTATTTTAGAAGAAAACATAGATACCGCAGCCTAGAAAAGTAAGTGCCCTCCTAACCATATCCAAGCACTCCCAGTTTGTTGCCGATGTCCATTTTTCTCTATGAGTTCATGGTGACCTAACCCTAAGCCTAAGTGGAATTTTCCTCCAATGGGATTTTCCCATTTATTTTAGCAGGAAACAAAGATAAGGCAGCCTAGAAATTTCCTTGCCCTTCTAATCATTCCCAACCACTCCGAATTTATTGGCAATGTCCATGTTTCTCTCCATGTTCATGGTGACCTAACCCAAACGCTAAGTGGAATTTTCCTCCAATGGGATTTTCCCATGCATTTTAGCAGGAAACATAGATAGGGCAGCCTAGAAAAGTAAGTTCCCTCCTAACCATATCCAAGCAATCCCAGTTTGTTGCCGATGTCCATTTTTCTCTATGAGTTCACGGTGACCTAACCCTAAGCCTAAGTGGAATTTTCCTCCAATGGGATTTTCCCATGCATTTTAGCAGGAAACATAGATAGGGCTGCCTGGAAAAGTAAGTTCCCTCCTAACCATATCCAAGCACTCCCAGTTTGTTGCCGATGTCCATTTTTCTCTATGAGTTCATGGTGACCTAACCCTAACCCTAAGTGGAATTTTCCTCCAATGGGATTTTCCCATGCATTTTAGCAGGAAACATAGATAGGGCAGCCTAGAAAAGTAAGTTCCCTCCTAACCATATCCAAGCACTCCCAGTTTGTTGCCAATGTCCATTTTTCTCTATGAGTTCATGGTGACCTAACCCTAACCCTAAGTGGAATTTTCCTCCAATGGGATTTTCCCATGCATTTTAGCAGGAAACATAGATAGGGCAGCCTAGAAAAGTAAGTTCCCTCCTAACCATATCCAAGCACTCCCAGTTTGTTGCCGATGTCCATTTTTCTCTATGAGTTCATGGTGACCTAACCCTAAGTGGAATTTTCCTCCAATGGGATTTTCCCATGTATTTTAGAAGAAAACATAGATACCGCAGCCTAGAAAAGTAAGTGCCCTCCTAACCATATCCAAGCACTCCCAGTTTGTTGCCGATGTCCATTTTTCTCTATGAGTTCACGGTGACCTAACCCTAAGCCTAAGTGGAATTTTCCTCCAATGGGATTTTCCCATGCATTTTAGCAGGAAACATAGATAGGGCAGCCTGGAAAAGTAAGTTCCCTCCTAACCATATCCAAGCACTCCCAGTTTCTTGCCGATGTCCATTTTTCTCTATGAGTTCATGGTGACCTAACCCTAACCCTAAGTGGAATTTTCCTCCAATGGGATTTTCCCATGCATTTTAGCAGGAAACATAGATAGGGCAGCCTAGAAAAGTAAGTTCCCTCCTAACCATATCCAAGCACTCCCAGTTTGTTGCCAATGTCCATTTTTCTCTATGAGTTCATGGTGACCTAACCCTAACCCTAAGTGGAATTTTCCTCCAATGGGATTTTCCCATGCATTTTAGCAGGAAACATAGATAGGGCAGCCTAGAAAAGTAAGTTCCCTCCTAACCATATCCAAGCACTCCCAGTTTGTTGCCGATGTCCATTTTTCTCTATGAGTTCATGGTGACCTAACCCTAAGTGGAATTTTCCTCCAATGGGATTTTCCCATGTATTTTAGAAGAAAACATAGATACCGCAGCCTAGAAAAGTAAGTGCCCTCCTAACCATATCCAAGCACTCCCAGTTTGTTGCCGATGTCCATTTTTCTCTATGAGTTCATGGTGACCTAACCCTAAGCCTAAGTGGAATTTTCCTCCAATGGGATTTTCCCATGCATTTTAGCAGGAAACATAGATAGGGCAGCCTAGAAAAGTAAGTTCCCTCCTAACCATATCCAAGCACTCCCAGTTTGTTGCCGATGTCCATTTTTCTCTATGAGTTCATGGTGACCTAACCCTAACCCTAAGTGGAATTTTCCTCCAGTGGGATCTTCCCATGTATTTTACCACGAAACATAGATAGGGCAGCCTAGAAAAGTAAGTTCCCTCCTAACCTTATCCAAGCACTCCCAGTTTGTTGCCGATGTCCATTTTTCTCTATGAGTTCATGGTGACCTAACCCTAACCCAAGGTGAAATTTTCCTCCAATGGGATCTTCCCATGTATTTTAGCAGGAAACAAAGATAGGGCAGCCTAGAAAAGTAAGTTCCCTCCTAACCATATCCAAGCACTCCCAGTTTGTTGCCGATGTCCATTTTTCTCTATGAGTTCATGGTGACCTAACCCTAAGTGGAATTTTCCTCCAATGGGATTTTCCCATGTATTTTAGAAGAAAACATAGATACCGCAGCCAAAAAAGTAAGTTCCCTCCTAACCATATCCAACCACACCCAGTTTTTTGCCGATGTCCATTTTTCTCTATGAGTTCATGGTGACCTAACCCTAACCCTAAGTGGAATTTTCCTCCAGTGGGATCTTCCCATGTATTTTAGCACGAAACGTAGATAGGGCAGCCTAGAAAAGTAAGTTCCCTCCTAACTATATCGAAGCACTCCCAGTTTGTTGCCGATGTCCATTTTTCTCTATGAGTTCATGGTGACCTAACCCTAACCCTAAGAGGAATTTTCCTCCAATGGGATTTTCCCATGTATTTTAGCAGGAAACAAAGATAGGGCAGCCTAGAAATTTCTTTGCCCTCCTAATCATTCCCAACCACTCCGAATTTATTGGCAATGTCCATGTTTCTCTCCATGTTCATGGTGACCTAACGCAAACGCTAAGTGGAATTTTCCTCCAATGGGATTTCCCCATGTATTTTACCAGGAAACATAGATAGGGAAGCCTAGAAAAGTAAGTTCCCTCCTAACCATATCCAAGCTCTCCCAGTTTGTTGCCGATGTCCATTTTTCTCTATGAGTTCATGGTGACCTAACCCTAACCCTAAGTGGAATTTTCCTCCAATGGGATTTTCCCATGCATTTTAGCAGGAAACATAGATTGGGCAGCCTAGAAAAGTAAGTTCCCTCCTAACCATATCGAAGCACTCCCAGTTTGTTGCCGATGTCCATTTTTCTCTATGAGTTCATGGTGACCTAACCCTAAGAGGAATTTTCCTCCAATGGGATTTTCCCATGTATTTTACCAGGAAACGTAGATACGGCAGCCTAGAAAAGTAAGTTCCCTCCTAACCATATCCAAGCACTCCCAGTTTGTTGCCAATGTCCATTTTTCTCTATGAGTTAATGGTGACCTAACCCTAACCCTAAGTGGAATTTTCCTCCAATGGGATCTTCCCATGTATTTTAGCAGGAAACGTAGATACGGCAGCCTAGAAAAGTAAGTTCCCTCCTAACCATATCCAAGCACACCCAGTTTGTTGCCGATGTTCATTTTTCTCTATGAGTTCATGGTGACCTAACCCTAACCCTAAGTGGAATTTTCCTCCAGTGGGATCTTCCCATGTATTTTAGCACGAAACGTAGATAGGGCAGCCTAGAAAAGTAAGTTCCCTCCTAACCATATCGAAGCACTCCCAGTTTGTTGCCGATGTCCATTTTTCTCTATGAGTTCATGGTGACCTAACCCTAACCCTAAGAGGAATTTTCCTCCAATGGGATTTTCCCATGCATTTTAGCAGGAAACAAAGATAGGGCAGCCTAGAAATTTCTTTGCCCTCCTAATCATTCCCAACCACTCCGAATTTATTGGCAATGTCCATGTTTCTCTCCATGTTCATGGTGACCTAACCCAAACGCTAAGTGGAATTTTCCTCCAATGGGATTTTCCCATGTATTTTACCAGGAAACATAGATAGGGAAGCCTAGAAAAGTAAGTTCCCTTCTAACCATATCCAAGCTCTCCCAGTTTGTTGCCGATGTCCATTTTTCTCTATGAGTTCATGGTGACCTAACCCTAACCCTAAGTGGAATTTTCCTCCAATGGGATTTTCCCATGCATTTTAGCAGGAAACATAGATTGGGCAGCCTAGAAAAGTAAGTTCCCTCCTAACCATATCCAAGCACTCCCAGTTTGTTGCCGATGTCCATTTTTCTCTATGAGTTCATGGTGACCTAACCCTAAGAGGAATTTTCCTCCAATGGGATTTTCCCATGTATTTTACCAGGAAACGTAGATACGGCAGCCTAGAAAAGTAAGTTCCCTCCTAACCATATCCAAGCACTCCCAGTTTGTTGCCAATGTCCATTTTTCTCTATGAGTTCATGGTGACCTAACCCTAACCCTAGGTGGAATTTTCCTCCAATGGGATCTTCCCATGTATTTTACCAGGAAACGTAGATACGGCAGCCTAGAAAAGTAAGTTCCCTCCTAACCATATCCAAGCACTCCCAGTTTGTTGCCGATGTCCATTTTTCTCTATGAGTTCATTGTGACCTAACCCTAAGTGGAATTTTCCTCCAATGGGATTTTCCCATGTATTTTAGAAGAAAACATAGATACCGCAGCCAAAAAAGTAAGTTCCCTCCTAACCATATCCAAGCACTCCCAGTTTGTTGCCAATGTCCATTTTTCTCTATGAGTTGAAGGTGACCTAACCCTAACCCTAGGTGGAATTTTCCTCCAATGGGATCTTCCTATGTATTTTAGCAGGAAACGTAGATACGGCAGCCTAGAAAAGTAAGTTCCCTCCTAACCATATCCAAGCACACCCATTTTGTTGCCGATGTTCATTTTTCTCTATCAGTTCATGGTGACCTAACCCTAACCCTAAGTGGAATTTTCCTCCAGTGGGATCTTCACATGTATTTTAGCACGAAACTTAGATAGGGCAGCCTAGAAAAGTAAGTTCCCTCCTAACCACATCGAAGCACTCCCAGTTTGTTGCCGATGTCCATTTTTCTCTATGAGTTCATGGTGACCTAACCCTAACCCTAAGAGGAATTTTCCTCCAATGGGATTTTCCCATGTATTTTAGCAGGAAACAAAGATAGGGCAGCCTAGAAATTTCTTTGCCCTCCTAATCATTCCCAACCACTCCGAATTTATTGGCAATGTCCATGTTTCTCTCCATGTTCATGGTGACCTAACGCAAACCCTAAGTGGAATTTTCCTCCAATGGGATTTTCCCATGTATTTTACCAGGAAACATAGATAGGGAAGCCTAGAAAAGTAAGTTCCCTCCTAACCATATCCAAGCTCTCCCAGTTTGTTGCCGATGTCCATTTTTCTCTATGAGTTCATGGTGACCTAACCCTAACCCTAAGTGGAATTTTCCTCCAATGGGATCTTCCCATGTATTTTAGCAGGAAACATAGATAGGGCAGCCTAGAAAAGTAAGTTCCCTCCTAACCATATCCAAGCACTCCCAGTTTGTTGCCAATGTCCATTTTTCTCTATGAGTTGAAGGTGACCTAACCCTAACCTTAGGTGGAATTTTCCTCCAATGGGATCTTCCCATGTATTTTAGCAGGAAACGTAGATACGGCAGCCTAGAAAATGAAGTTCCCTCCTAACCATATCCAAGCACACCCAGTTTGTTGCCGATGTTCATTTTTCTCTATGAGTTCATGGTGACCTAACCCTAACCCTAAGTGGAATTTTCCTCCAATGGGATCTTCCCATGTATTTTAGCACGAAACGTAGATAGGGCAGCCTAGAAAAGTAAGTTCCCTCCTAACCATATCGAAGCACTCCCAGTTTGTTGCCGATGTCCATTTTTCTCTATGAGTTCATGGTGACCTAACCCTAAGAGTAATTTTCCTCCAATGGGATTTTCCCATGTATTTTACCAGGAAACGTAGATACGGCAGCCTAGAAAAGTAAGTTCCCTCCTAACCATATCCAAGCACTCCCAGTTTGTTGCCAATGTCCATTTTTCTCTATGGGTTCATGGTGACCTAACCCTAACCCTAGGTGGAATTTTCCTCCAATGGGATATTCCCATGTATTTTACCAGGAAACGTAGATACGGCAGCCTAGAAAAGTAAGTTCCCTCCTAACCATATCCAAGCACTCCCAGTTTGTTGCCGATGTCCATTTTTCTCTATGAGTTCATGGTGACCTAACCCTAAGTGGAATTTTCCTCCAATGGGATTTTCCCATGTATTTTAGAAGAAAACATAGATACCGCAGCCAAAAAAGTAAGTTCCCTCCTAACCATATCCAAGCACACCCAGTTTGTTGCCGATGTCCATTTTTCTGTATGAGTTCATGGTGACCTAACCCTAACCCTAAGTGGAATTTTCCTCCAGTGGGATCTTCCCATGTATTTTAGCACGAAACGTAGATAGGGCAGCCTAGAAAAGTAAGTTCCCTCCTAACCATATCGAAGCACTCCCAGTTTGTTGCCGATGTCCATTTTTCTCTATGAGTTCATGGTGACCTAACCCTAAGCCTAAGTGGAATTTTCCTCCAGTGGGATCTTCCCATGTATTTTAGCACGAAACGTAGATAGGGCAGCCTAGAAAAGTAAGTTCCCTCCTAACCATATCCAAGCACTCCCAGTTTGTTGCCGATGTCCATTTTTTCTATGAGTTCATGGTGACCTAACCCTAACCCTAGGTGGAATTTTCCTCCATTGGGGTCTTCCCATGTATTTTACCAGCAAACGTAGATACGGCAGTCTAGAAAAGTAAGTTCCCTCCTAACCATATCCAAGCACTCCCAGTTTGTTGCCGATGTCCATTTTTCTCTATGAGTTCATGGTGACCTAACCCTAACACTAAGTGGAATTTTCCTCCAATGGGATTTTCCCATGTATTTTAGCAGGAAACAAAGATAAGGCAGACTAGAAATTTCCTTGCCCTCCTAATCATTCCCAACCACTCCGAATTTATTGGCAATGTCCATGTTTCTCTCCATGTTCATGGTGACCTAACCCAAACGCTAAGTGGAATTTTCCTCCAATGGGATTTTCCCATGCATTTTAGCAGGAAACATAGATAGGGCAGCCTAGAAAAGTAAGTTCCCTCCTAACCATATCCAAGCACTCCCAGTTTGTTGCCGATGTCCATTTTTCTCTATGAGTTCATGGTGACCTAACCCTAACCCTAGGTGGAATTTTCCTCCAATGGGATTTTCCCATGTATTTTACCTGGAAACGTAGATACGGCAAACTAGAAAAGTAAGTTCCCTCCTAAACATATGCAAGCACTCCCAGTTTGTTGCCGATGTCCATTTTTCTCTATGAGTTCATGGTGACCTAACCCTAACCCTAAGTGGAATTTTCCTCCAATGGGATCTTCCCATGTATTTTAGCAGGAAACATAGATAGGGCAGCCTAGAAAAGTAAGTTCCCTCCTAACCATATCCAAGCACTCCCAGTTTTTTGCCAATGTCCATTTTTCTCTATGAGTTCATGGTGACCTAACCCTAACCCTAAGTGGAATTTTCCTCCAATGGGATCTTCCCATGTATTTTAGCAGGAAACATAGATAGGGCAGCCTAGAAAAGTAAGTTCCCTCCTAACCATATCCAAGCACTCCCAGTTTATTGCCGATGTCCATTTTTCTCTATAAGTTCATGGTGACCTAACCCTAACACTAAGTGGAATTTTCCTCCAATGGGATTTTCCCATGTATTTTAGCAGGAAACAAAGATAAGGCAGACTAGAAATTTCCTTGCCCTCCTAATCATTCCCAACCACGCCGAATTTATTGGCAATGTCCATGTTTCTCTCCATGTTCATGGTGACCTAACCCAAACGCTAAGTGGAATTTTCCTCCAATGGGATTTTCCCATGCATTTTAGCAGGAAACATAGATAGGGCAGCCTAGAAAAGTAAGTTCCCTACTAACCATATCCAAGCGCTCCCAGTTTTTTGCCGATGTCCATTTTTCTCTATGAGTTGAAGGTGACCTAACCCTAACCCTAGGTGGAATTTTCCTCCAATGGGATTTTCCCATGCATTTTAGCAGGAAACATAGATAGGGCAGCCTAGAAAAGTAAGTTCCCTCCTAACCATATCCAAGCACTCCCAGTTTGTTGCCGATGTCCATTTTTCTCTATTAATTCATGGTGACCTAACCCTAACCCTAAGTGGAATTTTCCTCCAATGGGATTTTCCCATGCATTTTAGCAGGAAACGTAGATAGGGAAGCCTAGAAAAGTAAGTGCCCTCCTAACCATTCCCAAGCACTCCGAATTTATTGACAATGTCCATGTTGCTCTCCATATTCATGGTGACCTAACCCTAACACTAGGTGGAATTTTCCTCCAATGGGATTTTCCCATGTATTTTACCTGGAAACGTAGATACGGCAAACTAGAAAAGTAAGTTCCCTCCTAAACATATCCAAGCACTCCCAGTTTGTTGCCGATGTCCATTTTTCTCTATGAGTTCTTGGTGACCTAACCCTAACCCTAAGTGGAATTTTCCTCCAATGGGATCTTCCCATGTATTTTAGCAGGAAACATAGATAGGGCAGCCTAGAAAAGTAAGTTCCCTCCTAACCATATCCAAGCACTCCCAGTTTTTTGCCAATGTCCATTTTTCTCTATAAGTTCATGGTGACCTAACCCTAAGTGGAATTTTCCTCCAATGGGATTTTCCCATGTATTTTAGAAGAAAACATAGATAGGGCAGCCTAGAAAAGTAAGTTCCCTCCTAATCATATCCAAGCACTCCCAGTTTGTTGCCGATGTCCATTTTTCTCTATGAGTTCATGGTGACCTAACCCTAACACTAAGTGGAATTTTCCTCCAATGGGATTTTCCCATGTATTTTAGCAGGAAACAAAGATAAGGCAGACTAGAAATTTCCTTGCCCTCCTAATCATTCCCAACCACGCCGAATTTATTGGCAATGTCCATGTTTCTCTCCATGTTCATGGTGACCTAACCCAAACGCTAAGTGGAATTTTCCTCCAATGGGATTTTCCCATGCATTTTAGCAGGAAACATAGATAGGGCAGCCTAGAAAAGTAAGTTCCCTACTAACCATATCCAAGCGCTCCCAGTTTTTTGCCGATGTCCATTTTTCTCTATGAGTTGAAGGTGACCTAACCCTAACCCTAGGTGGAATTTTCCTCCAATGGGATCTTCCCATGTATTTTAGCAGGAAACGTAGATACGGCAGCCTAGAAAAGTAAGTTCCCTCCTAACCATATCCAACCACAACCAGTTTGTTGCCGATGTCCATTTTTCTCTATGAGTTCATGGTGACCTAACCCTAACCCTAAGAGGAATTTTCCTCCAATGGGATTTTCCCATGTATTTTAGCAGGAAACAAAGATAGGGCAGCCTAGAAATTTCTTTGCCCTCCTAATCATTCCCAAGCACTCCGAATTTATTGGCAATGTCCATGTTTCTCTCCATGTTCATGGTGACCTAACCCAAACGCTAAGTGGAATTTTCCTCCAATGGGATTTTCCCATGTATTTTACCAGGAAACATAGATAGGGAAGCCTAGAAAAGTAAGTGCCCTCCTAACCATTCCCAAGCACTCCGAATTTATTGACAATGTCCATGTTGCTCTCCATATTCATGGTTACCTAAACCTAACCCTAGGTGGAATTTTCGTCCAATGGGATTTTCCCATGTATTTTGCCAGGAAACGTAGATACGGCAAATTAGAAAAGTAAGTTCCCTCCTAAACATATCCAAGCACTCCCAGTTTGTTGCCGATGTCCATTTTTCTCTATGAGTTCATGATGACCTAACCCTAAGTGGAATTTTCCTCCAAAGAGATTTTCCCATGTATTTTACCAGGAAACATAGATACCGCAGCCTAGAAAAGTAAGTTCCCTCCTAATCATATCCAAGCACTCCCAGTTTGTTGCCGATGTCCATTTTTCTCTATGAGTTCATGGTGACCTAACCGTAACACTAAGTGGAATTTTCCTCCAATGGGATTTTCCCATGTATTTTAGAAGGAAACAAAGATAGGGCAGCCTAGAAATTTCTTTGCCCTCCTAATCATTCCCAACCACTCCGAATTTATTGGCAATGGCCATGTTTCTCTCCATGTTCATGGTGACCTAACCCAAATGCTATGTGGAATTTTCCTCCAATGGGATTTTCCCATGTATTTTACCAGGAAACAGATAGGGAAGCCTAG
Source organism: Bothrops alternatus (assembly GCA_034064705.1). NCBI lineage: Eukaryota > Metazoa > Chordata > Lepidosauria > Squamata > Viperidae > Bothrops > Bothrops alternatus. Next base: position 3,219,799 of record JARGCV010000165.1, read on the forward strand.
AAAAGTAAGTGCCCTCCTATCCATTCCCAAGCACTCCGAATTTATTGACAATGTCAATGTTGCTCTCCATATTCATGGTGACCTAACCCTAACCCTAGGTGGAATTTTCCTCCAGTGGGATCTTCCCATGTATTTTAGCACGAAACGTAGATAGGACAGCCTAGAAAAGTAAGTTCCCTCCTAACCATATCGAAGCACTCCCAGTTTGTTGCCGATGTCCATTTTTCTCTATGAGTTCATGGTGACCTAACCCTAAGAGGAATTTTCCTCCAATGGGATTTTCCCATGTATTTTACTAGGAAACGTAGATACGGCAGCCTAGAAAAGTAAGTTCCCTCCTAACCATATCCAAGCACTCCCAGTTTGTTGCCAATGTCCATTTTTCTCTATGGGTTCATGGTGACCTAAACCTAACCCTAAGTGGAATTTTCCTCCAATGGGATCTTCCCATGTATTTTAGCAGGAAACATAGATAGGGCAGCCTAGAAAAGTAAGTTCCCTCCCAACCATATCCAAGCACTCCCAGTTTGTTGCCAATGTCCATTTTTCTCTATGAGTTCATGGTGACCTAACCCTAACCCTAGGTGGAATTTTCCTCCATTGGGATCTTCCCATGTATTTTACCAGGAAACGTAGATACGGCAGCCTAGAAAAGCAAGTTCCCTCCTAACCATATCCAAGCACTCCCAGTTTGTTGCCGATGTCCATTTTTCTCTATGAGTTCATGGTGACCTAACCCTAAGTGGAATTTTCCTCCAATGGGATTTTCCCATGTATTTTAGAAGAAAACATAGATACCGCAGCCAAAAAAGTAAGTTCCCTCCTAACCATATCCAAGCACTCCCAGTTTGTTGCCGATGTCCATTTTTCTCTATGAGTTCATGGTGACCTAACCCTAACACTAAGTGGAATTTTCCTCCAATGGGATTTTCCCATGTATTTTAGCAGGAAACAAAGATAAGGCAGCCTAGAAATTTCCTTGCCCTCCTAATCATTCCCAACCACTCCGAATTTATTGGTAATGTCCATGTTTCTCTCCATGTTCATGGTGACCTAACCCAAACGCTAAGTTGAATTTTCCTCCAATGGGATTTTCCCATGCATTTTAGCAGGAAACATAGATAGGGCAGCCTAGAAAAGTAAGTGCCCTCCTATCCATTCCCAAGCACTCCGAATTTATTGACAATGTCAATGTTGCTCTCCATATTCATGGTGACCTAACCCTAACCCTAGGTGGAATTTTCCTCCAGTGGGATCTTCCCATGTATTTTAGCACGAAACGTAGATAGGACAGCCTAGAAAAGTAAGTTCCCTCCTAACCATATCGAAGCACTCCCAGTTTGTTGCCGATGTCCATTTTTCTCTATGAGTTCATGGTGACCTAACCCTAAGAGGAATTTTCCTCCAATGGGATTTTCCCATGTATTTTACTAGGAAACGTAGATACGGCAGCCTAGAAAAGTAAGTTCCCTCCTAACCATATCCAAGCACTCCCAGTTTGTTGCCAATGTCCATTTTTCTCTATGGGTTCATGGTGACCTAACCCTAACCCTAGGTGGAATTTTCCTCCAATGGGATATTCCCATGTATTTTACCAGGAAACGTAGATACGGCAGCCTAGAAAAGTAAGTTCCCTCCTAACCATATCCAAGCACTCCCAGTTTGTTGCCGATGTCCATTTTTCTGTATGAGTTCATGGTGACCTAACCCTAACCCTAAGTGGAATTTTCCTCCAGTGGGATCTTCCCATGTATTTTAGCACGAAACGTAGATAGGGCAGCCTAGAAAAGTAAGTTCCCTCCTAACCATATCGAAGCACTCCCAGTTTGTTGCCGATGTCCATTTTTCTCCATGAGTTCATGGTGACCTAACCCTAACCCTAAGTGGAATTTTCCTCCAGTGGGATCTTCCCATGTATTTTAGCACGAAACGTAGATAGGGCAGCCTAGAAAAGTAAGTTCCCTCCTAACCATATCCAAGCACTCCCAGTTTGTTGCCGATGTCCATTTTTTCTATGAGTTCATGGTGACCTAACCCTAACCCTAGGTGGAATTTTCCTCCATTGGGGTCTTCCCATGTATTTTACCAGCAAACGTAGATACGGCAGTCTAGAAAAGTAAGTTCCCTCCTAACCATATCCAAGCACTCCCAGTTTGTTGCCGATGTCCATTTTTCTCTATGAGTTCATGGTGACCTAACCCTAAGTGGAATTTTCCTCCAATGGGATTTTCCCATGTATTTTAGAAGAAAACATAGATACCGCAGCCAAAAAGGTAAGTTCCCTCCTAACCATATCCAAGCACTCCCAGTTTGTTGCCGATGTCCATTTTTCTCTATGAGTTCATGGTGACCTAACCCTAACACTAAGTGGAATTTTCCTCCAATGGGATTTTCCCATGTATTTTAGCAGGAAACAAAGATAAGGCACCCTAGAAATTTCCTTGCCCTCCTAATCATTCCCAACCACTCCGAATTTATTGGCAATGTCCATGTTTCTCTCCATGTTCATGGTGACCTAACCCAAACGCTAAGTGGAATTTTCCTCCAATGGGATTTTCCCATGTATTTTACCTGGAAACGTAGATACGGCAAACTAGAAAAGTAAGTTCCCTCCTAAACATATCCAAGCACTCCCAGTTTGTTGCCGATGTCCATTTTTCTCTATGAGTTCATGGTGACCTAACCCTAACCCTAAGTGGAATTTTCCTCCAATGGGATCTTCCCATGTATTTTAGCAGGAAACATAGATAGGGCAGCCTAGAAAAGTAAGTTCCCTCCTAACCATATCCAAGCACTCCCAGTTTTTTGCCAATGTCCATTTTTCTCTATGAGTTCATGGTGACCTAACCCTAACCCTAAGTGGAATTTTCCTCCAATGGGATCTTCCCATGTATTTTAGCAGGAAACATAGATAGGGCAGCCTAGAAAAGTAAGTTCCCTCCTAACCATATCCAAGCACTCCCAGTTTATTGCCGATGTCCATTTTTCTCTATACGTTCATGGTGACCTAACCCTAAGTGGAATTTTCCTCCAATGGGATTTTCCCATGTATTTTAGAAGAAAACATAGATAGGGCAGCCTAGAAAAGTAAGTTCCCTCCTAATCATATCCAAGCACTCCCAGTTTGTTGCCGATGTCCATTTTTCTCTGAGTTCATGGTGACCTAACCCTAACACTAAGTGTAATTTTCCTCCAATGGGATTTTCCCATGTATTTTAGCAGGAAACAAAGATAAGGCAGACTAGAAATTTCCTTGCCCTCCTAATCATTCCCAACCACGCCGAATTTATTGGCAATGTCCATGTTTCTCTCCATGTTCATGGTGACCTAACCCAAACGCTAAGTGGAATTTTCCTCCAATGGGATTTTCCTATGCATTTTAGCAGGAAACATAGATAGGGCAGCCTAGAAAAGTAAGTTCCCTACTAACCATATCCAAGCGCTCCCAGTTTTTTGCCGATGTCCATTTTTCTCTATGAGTTGAAGGTGACCTAACCCTAACCCTAGGTGGAATTTTCCTCCAATGGGATTTTCCCATGCATTTTAGCAGGAAACATAGATAGGGCAGCCTAGAAAAGTAAGTTCCCTCCTAACCATATCCAAGCACTCCCAGTTTGTTGCCGATGTCCATTTTTCTCTATTAATTCATGGTGACCTAACCCTAACCCTAAGTGGAATTTTCCTCCAATGGGATTTTCCCATGCATTTTAGCAGGAAACGTAGATAGGGAAGCCTAGAAAAGTAAGTGCCCTCCTAACCATTCCCAAGCACTCCGAATTTATTGACAATGTCCATGTTGCTCTCCATATTCATGGTGACCTAACCCTAACACTAGGTGGAATTTTCCTCCAATGGGATTTTCCCATGTATTTTACCTGGAAACGTAGATACGGCAAACTAGAAAAGTAAGTTCCCTCCTAAACATATCCAAGCACTCCCAGTTTGTTGCCGATGTCCATTTTTCTCTATGAGTTCTTGGTGACCTAACCCTAACCCTAAGTGGAATTTTCCTCCAATGGGATCTTCCCATGTATTTTAGCAGGAAACATAGATAGGGCAGCCTAGAAAAGTAAGTTCCCTCCTAACCATATCGAAGCACTCCCAGTTTGTTGCCGATGTCCATTTTTCTCTATGAGTTCATGGTGACCTAACCCTAAGAGGAATTTTCCTCCAATGGGATTTTCCCATGTATTTTACCAGGAAACGTAGATACAGCAGCCTAGAAAAGTAAGTTCCCTCCTAACCATATCCAAGCACTCCCAGTTTGTTGCCAATGTCCATTTTTCTCTATGAGTTCATGGTGACCTAACCCTAACCCTAAGTGGAATTTTCCTCCAATGGGATCTTCCCATGTATTTTAGCAGGAAACGTAGATACGGCAGCCTAGAAAAGTAAGTTCCCTCCTAACCATATCCAAGCACTCCCAGTTTGTTGCCGATGTCCATTTTTCTCTATGAGTTCATGGTGACCTAACCCTAAGTGGAATTTTCCTCCAATGGGATTTTCCCATGTATTTTAGAAGAAAACATAGATACCGCAGCCAAAAAAGTAAGTTCCCTCCTAACCATATCCAACCACACCCAGTTTTTTGCCGATGTCCATTTTTCTCTATGAGTTCATGGTGACCTAACCCTAACCCTAAGTGGAATTTTCCTCCAGTGGGATCTTCCCATGTATTTTAGCACGAAACGTAGATAGGGCAGCCTAGAAAATTAAGTTCCCTCCTAACTATATCGAAGCACTCCCAGTTTGTTGCCGATGTCCATTTTTCTCTATGAGTTCATGGTGACCTAACCCTAACCCTAAGAGGAATTTTCCTCCAATGGGATTTTCCCATGTATTTTAGCAGGAAACAAAGATAGGGCAGCCTAGAAATTTCTTTGCCATCCTAATCATTCCCAACCACTCCGAATTTATTGGCAATGTCCATGTTTCTCTCCATGTTCATGGTGACCTAACGCAAACGCTAAGTGGAATTTTCCTCCAATGGAATTTCCCCATGTATTTTACCAGGAAACATAGATAGGGAAGCCTAGAAAAGTAAGTTCCCTCCTAACCATATCCAAGCTCTCCCAGTTTGTTGCCGATGTCCATTTTTCTCTATGAGTTCATGGTGACCTAACCCTAACCCTAAGTGGAATTTTCCTCCAATGGGATTTTCCCATGCATTTTAGCAGGAAACATAGATTGGGCAGCCTAGAAAAGTAAGTTCCCTCCTAACCATATCGAAGCACTCCCAGTTTGTTGCCGATGTCCATTTTTCTCTATGAGTTCATGGTGACCTAACCCTAAGAGGAATTTTCCTCCAATGGGATTTTCCCATGTATTTTACCAGGAAACGTAGATACGGCAGCCTAGAAAAGTAAGTTCCCTCCTAACCATATCCAAGCACTCCCAGTTTGTTGCCAATGTCCATTTTTCTCTATGAGTTCATGGTGACCTAACCCTAACCCTAAGTGGAATTTTCCTCCAATGGGATCTTCCCATGTATTTTAGCAGGAAACGTAGATACGGCAGCCTAGAAAAGTAAGTTCCCTCCTAACCATATCCAAGCACACCCAGTTTGTTGCCGATGTTCATTTTTCTCTATGAGTTCATGGTGACCTAACCCTAACCCTAAGTGGAATTTTCCTCCAGTGGGATCTTCCCATGTATTTTAGCACGAAACGTAGATAGGGCAGCCTAGAAAAGTAAGTTCCCTCCTAACCATATCGAAGCACTCCCAGTTTGTTGCCGATGTCCATTTTTCTCTATGAGTTCATGGTGACCTAACCCTAACCCTAAGAGGAATTTTCCTCCAATGGGATTTTCCCATGCATTTTAGCAGGAAACAAAGATAGGGCAGCCTAGAAATTTCTTTGCCCTCCTAATCATTCCCAACCACTCCGAATTTATTGGCAATGTCCATGTTTCTCTCCATGTTCATGGTGACCTAACCCAAACGCTAAGTGGAATTTTCCTCCAATGGGATTTTCCCATGTATTTTACCAGGAAACATAGATAGGGAAGCCTAGAAAAGTAAGTTCCCTTCTAACCATATCCAAGCTCTCCCAGTTTGTTGCCGATGTCCATTTTTCTCTATGAGTTCATGGTGACCTAACCCTAACCCTAAGTGGAATTTTCCTCCAATGGGATTTTCCCATGCATTTTAGCAGGAAACATAGATTGGGCAGCCTAGAAAAGTAAGTTCCCTCCTAACCATATCCAAGCACTCCCAGTTTGTTGCCGATGTCCATTTTTCTCTATGAGTTCATGGTGACCTAACCCTAAGAGGAATTTTCCTCCAATGGGATTTTCCCATGTATTTTACCAGGAAACGTAGATACGGCAGCCTAGAAAAGTAAGTTCCCTCCTAACCATATCCAAGCACTCCCAGTTTGTTGCCAATGTCCATTTTTCTCTATGAGTTCATGGTGACCTAACCCTAACCCTAGGTGGAATTTTCCTCCAATGGGATCTTCCCATGTATTTTACCAGGAAACGTAGATACGGCAGCCTAGAAAAGTAAGTTCCCTCCTAACCATATCCAAGCACTCCCAGTTTGTTGCCGATGTCCATTTTTCTCTATGAGTTCATTGTGACCTAACCCTAAGTGGAATTTTCCTCCAATGGGATTTTCCCATGTATTTTAGAAGAAAACATAGATACCGCAGCCAAAAAAGTAAGTTCCCTCCTAACCATATCCAAGCACTCCCAGTTTGTTGCCAATGTCCATTTTTCTCTATGAGTTGAAGGTGACCTAACCCTAACCCTAGGTGGAATTTTCCTCCAATGGGATCTTCCTATGTATTTTAGCAGGAAACGTAGATACGGCAGCCTAGAAAAGTAAGTTCCCTCCTAACCATATCCAAGCACACCCATTTTGTTGCCGATGTTCATTTTTCTCTATCAGTTCATGGTGACCTAACCCTAACCCTAAGTGGAATTTTCCTCCAGTGGGATCTTCACATGTATTTTAGCACGAAACGTAGATAGGGCAGCCTAGAAAAGTAAGTTCCCTCCTAACCATATCGAAGCACTCCCAGTTTGTTGCCGATGTCCATTTTTCTCTATGAGTTCATGGTGACCTAACCCTAACCCTAAGAGGAATTTTCCTCCAATGGGATTTTCCCATGTATTTTAGCAGGAAACAAAGATAGGGCAGCCTAGAAATTTCTTTGCCCTCCTAATCATTCCCAACCACTCCGAATTTATTGGCAATGTCCATGTTTCTCTCCATGTTCATGGTGACCTAACGCAAACCCTAAGTGGAATTTTCCTCCAATGGGATTTTCCCATGTATTTTACCAGGAAACATAGATAGGGAAGCCTAGAAAAGTAAGTTCCCTCCTAACCATATCCAAGCACTCCCAGTTTGTTGCCAATGTCCATTTTTCTCTATGAGTTGAAGGTGACCTAACCCTAACCTTAGGTGGAATTTTCCTCCAATGGGATCTTCCCATGTATTTTAGCAGGAAACGTAGATACGGCAGCCTAGAAAATGAAGTTCCCTCCTAACCATATCCAAGCACACCCAGTTTGTTGCCGATGTTCATTTTTCTCTATGAGTTCATGGTGACCTAACCCTAACCCTAAGTGGAATTTTCCTCCAATGGGATCTTCCCATGTATTTTAGCACGAAACGTAGATAGGGCAGCCTAGAAAAGTAAGTTCCCTCCTAACCATATCGAAGCACTCCCAGTTTGTTGCCGATGTCCATTTTTCTCTATGAGTTCATGGTGACCTAACCCTAAGAGGAATTTTCCTCCAATGGGATTTTCCCATGTATTTTACCAGGAAACGTAGATACGGCAGCCTAGAAAAGTAAGTTCCCTCCTAACCATATCCAAGCACTCCCAGTTTGTTGCCAATGTCCATTTTTCTCTATGGGTTCATGGTGACCTAACCCTAACCCTAGGTGGAATTTTCCTCCAATGGGATATTCCCATGTATTTTACCAGGAAACGTAGATACGGCAGCCTAGAAAAGTAAGTTCCCTCCTAACCATATCCAAGCACTCCCAGTTTGTTGCCGATGTCCATTTTTCTCTATGAGTTCATGGTGACCTAACCCTAAGTGGAATTTTCCTCCAATGGGATTTTCCCATGTATTTTAGAAGAAAACATAGATACCGCAGCCAAAAAAGTAAGTTCCCTCCTAACCATATCCAAGCACACCCAGTTTGTTGCCGATGTCCATTTTTCTGTATGAGTTCATGGTGACCTAACCCTAACCCTAAGTGGAATTTTCCTCCAGTGGGATCTTCCCATGTATTTTAGCACGAAACGTAGATAGGGCAGCCTAGAAAAGTAAGTTCCCTCCTAACCATATCGAAGCACTCCCAGTTTGTTGCCGATGTCCATTTTTCTCTATGAGTTCATGGTGACCTAACCCTAAGCCTAAGTGGAATTTTCCTCCAGTGGGATCTTCCCATGTATTTTAGCACGAAACGTAGATAGGGCAGCCTAGAAAAGTAAGTTCCCTCCTAACCATATCCAAGCACTCCCAGTTTGTTGCCGATGTCCATTTTTTCTATGAGTTCATGGTGACCTAACCCTAACCCTAGGTGGAATTTTCCTCCATTGGGGTCTTCCCATGTATTTTACCAGCAAACGTAGATACGGCAGTCTAGAAAAGTAAGTTCCCTCCTAACCATATCCAAGCACTCCCAGTTTGTTGCCGATGTCCATTTTTCTCTATGAGTTCATGGTGACCTAACCCTAAGTGGAATTTTCCTCCAATGGGATTTTCCCATGTATTTTAGAAGAAAACATAGATACCGCAGCCAAAAAGGTAAGTTCCCTCCTAACCATATCCAAGCACTCCCAGTTTGTTGCCGATGTCCATTTTTCTCTATGAGTTCATGGTGACCTAACCCTAACACTAAGTGGAATTTTCCTCCAATGGGATTTTCCCATGTATTTTAGCAGGAAACAAAGATAAGGCAGCCTAGAAATTTCCTTGCCCTCCTAATCATTCCCAACCACTCCGAATTTATTGGCAATGTCCATGTTTCTCTCCATGTTCATGGTGACCTAACCCAAACGCTAAGTGGAATTTTCCTCCAATGGGATTTTCCCATGCATTTTAGCAGGAAACATAGATAGGGCAGCCTAGAAAAGTAAGTTCCCTCCTAACCATATCCAAGCACTCCCAGTTTGTTGCCGATGTCCATTTTTCTCTATGAGTTCATGGTGACCTAACCCTAACCCTAGGTGGAATTTTCCTCCAATGGGATTTTCCCATGTATTTTACCTGGAAACGTAGATACGGCAAACTAGAAAAGTAAGTTCCCTCCTAAACATATCCAAGCACTCCCAGTTTGTTGCCGATGTCCATTTTTCTCTATGAGTTCATGGTGACCTAACCCTAACCCTAAGTGGAATTTTCCTCCAATGGGATCTTCCCATGTATTTTAGCAGGAAACATAGATAGGGCAGCCTAGAAAAGTAAGTTCCCTCCTAACCATATCCAAGCACTCCCAGTTTTTTGCCAATGTCCATTTTTCTCTATGAGTTCATGGTGACCTAACCCTAACCCTAAGTGGAATTTTCCTCCAATGGGATCTTCCCATGTATTTTAGCAGGAAACATAGATAGGGCAGCCTAGAAAAGTAAGTTCCCTCCTAACCATATCCAAGCACTCCCAGTTTATTGCCGATGTCCATTTTTCTCTATAAGTTCATGGTGACCTAACCCTAACACTAAGTGGAATTTTCCTCCAATGGGATTTTCCCATGTATTTTAGCAGGAAACAAAGATAAGGCAGACTAGAAATTTCCTTGCCCTCCTAATCATTCCCAACCACGCCGAATTTATTGGCAATGTCCATGTTTCTCTCCATGTTCATGGTGACCTAACCCAAACGCTAAGTGGAATTTTCCTCCAATGGGATTTTCCCATGCATTTTAGCAGGAAACATAGATAGGGCAGCCTAGAAAAGTAAGTTCCCTACTAACCATATCCAAGCGCTCCCAGTTTTTTGCCGATGTCCATTTTTCTCTATGAGTTGAAGGTGACCTAACCCTAACCCTAGGTGGAATTTTCCTCCAATGGGATTTTCCCATGCATTTTAGCAGGAAACATAGATAGGGCAGCCTAGAAAAGTAAGTTCCCTCCTAACCATATCCAAGCACTCCCAGTTTGTTGCCGATGTCCATTTTTCTCTATGAGTTCATGGTGACCTAACCCTAAGCCTAAGTGGAATTTTCCTCCAATGGGATTTTCCCATGCATTTTAGCAGGAAACGTAGATAGGGAAGCCTAGAAAAGTAAGTGCCCTCCTAACCATTCCCAAGCACTCCGAATTTATTGACAATGTCCATGTTGCTCTCCATATTCATGGTGACCTAACCCTAACACTAGGTGGAATTTTCCTCCAATGGGATTTTCCCATGTATTTTACCTGGAAACGTAGATACGGCAAACTAGAAAAGTAAGTTCCCTCCTAAACATATCCAAGCACTCCCAGTTTGTTGCCGATGTCCATTTTTCTCTATGAGTTCTTGGTGACCTAACCCTAACCCTAAGTGGAATTTTCCTCCAATGGGATCTTCCCATGTATTTTAGCAGGAAACATAGATAGGGCAGCCTAGAAAAGTAAGTTCCCTCCTAACCATATCCAAGCACTCCCAGTTTTTTGCCAATGTCCATTTTTCTCTATAAGTTCATGGTGACCTAACCCTAAGTGGAATTTTCCTCCAATGGGATTTTCCCATGTATTTTAGAAGAAAACATAGATAGGGCAGCCTAGAAAAGTAAGTTCCCTCCTAATCATATCCAAGCACTCCCAGTTTGTTGCCGATGTCCATTTTTCTCTATGAGTTCATGGTGACCTAACCCTAACACTAAGTGGAATTTTCCTCCAATGGGATTTTCCCATGTATTTTAGCAGGAAACAAAGATAAGGCAGACTAGAAATTTCCTTGCCCTCCTAATCATTCCCAACCACGCCGAATTTATTGGCAATGTCCATGTTTCTCTCCATGTTCATGGTGACCTAACCCAAACGCTAAGTGGAATTTTCCTCCAATGGGATTTTCCCATGCATTTTAGCAGGAAACATAGATAGGGCAGCCTAGAAAAGTAAGTTCCCTACTAACCATATCCAAGCGCTCCCAGTTTTTTGCCGATGTCCATTTTTCTCTATGAGTTGAAGGTGACCTAACCCTAACCCTAGGTGGAATTTTCCTCCAATGGGATCTTCCCATGTATTTTAGCAGGAAACGTAGATATGGCAGCCTAGAAAAGTAAGTTCCCTCCTAACCATATCCAAGCACTCCCAGTTTGTTGCCGATGTCCATTTTTCTCTATGAGTTCATGGTGACCTAACCCTAACACTAAGTGGAATTTTCCTCCAATGGGATTTTCCCATGTATTTTAGCAGGAAACAAAGATAAGGCAGCCTAGAAATTTCCTTGCCCTCCTAATCATTCCCAACCACTCCGAATTTATTGGCAATGTCCATGTTTCTCTCCATGTTCATGGTGACCTAACCCAAACGCTAAGTTGAATTTTCCTCCAATGGGATTTTCCCATGCATTTTAGCAGGAAACATAGATAGGGCAGCCTAGAAAAGTAAGTGCCCTCCTATCCATTCCCAAGCACTCCGAATTTATTGACAATGTCAATGTTGCTCTCCATATTCATGGTGACCTAACCCTAACCCTAGGTGGAATTTTCCTCCAGTGGGATCTTCCCATGTATTTTAGCACGAAACGTAGATAGGACAGCCTAGAAAAGTAAGTTCCCTCCTAACCATATCGAAGCACTCCCAGTTTGTTGCCGATGTCCATTTTTCTCTATGAGTTCATGGTGACCTAACCCTAAGAGGAATTTTCCTCCAATGGGATTTTCCCATGTATTTTACCAGGAAACGTAGATACGGCAGCCTAGAAAAGTAAGTTCCCTCCTAACCATATCCAAGCACTCCCAGTTTGTTGCCAATGTCCATTTTTCTCTATGGGTTCATGGTGACCTAACCCTAACCCTAGGTGGAATTTTCCTCCAATGGGATATTCCCATGTATTTTACCAGGAAACGTAGATACGGCAGCCTAGAAAAGTAAGTTCCCTCCTAACCATATCCAAGCACTCCCAGTTTGTTGCCGATGTCCATTTTTCTGTATGAGTTCATGGTGACCTAACCCTAACCCTAAGTGGAATTTTCCTCCAGTGGGATCTTCCCATGTATTTTAGCACGAAACGTAGATAGGGCAGCCTAGAAAAGTAAGTTCCCTCCTAACCATATCGAAGCACTCCCAGTTTGTTGCCGATGTCCATTTTTCTCTATGAGTTCATGGTGACCTAACCCTAACCCTAAGTGGAATTTTCCTCCAGTGGGATCTTCCCATGTATTTTAGCACGAAACGTAGATAGGGCAGCCTAGAAAAGTAAGTTCCCTCCTAACCATATCCAAGCACTCCCAGTTTGTTGCCGATGTCCATTTTTTCTATGAGTTCATGGTGACCTAACCCTAACCCTAGGTGGAATTTTCCTCCATTGGGGTCTTCCCATGTATTTTACCAGCAAACGTAGATACAGCAGTCTAGAAAAGTAAGTTCCCTCCTAACCATATCCAAGCACTCCCAGTTTGTTGCCGATGTCCATTTTTCTCTATGAGTTCATGGTGACCTAACCCTAAGTGGAATTTTCCTCCAATGGGATTTTCCCATGTATTTTAGAAGAAAACATAGATACCGCAGCCAAAAAGGTAAGTTCCCTCCTAACCATATCCAAGCACTCCCAGTTTGTTGCCGATGTCCATTTTTCTCTATGAGTTCATGGTGACCTAACCCTAACACTAAGTGGAATTTTCCTCCAATGGGATTTTCCCATGTATTTTAGCAGGAAACAAAGATAAGGCAGCCTAGAAATTTCCTTGCCCTCCTAATCATTCCCAACCACTCCGAATTTATTGGCAATGTCCATGTTTCTCTCCATGTTCATGGTGACCTAACCCAAACGCTAAGTGGAATTTTCCTCCAATGGGATTTTCCCATGCATTTTAGCAGGAAACATAGATAGGGCAGCCTAGAAAAGTAAGTTCCCTCCTAACCATATCCAAGCACTCCCAGTTTGTTGCCGATGTCCATTTTTCTCTATGAGTTCATGGTGACCTAACCCTAACCCTAGGTGGAATTTTCCTCCAATGGGATTTTCCCATGTATTTTACCTGGAAACGTAGATACGGCAAACTAGAAAAGTAAGTTCCCTCCTAAACATATCCAAGCACTCCCAGTTTGTTGCCGATGTCCATTTTTCTCTATGAGTTCATGGTGACCTAACCCTAACCCTAAGTGGAATTTTCCTCCAATGGGATCTTCCCATGTATTTTAGCAGGAAACATAGATAGGGCAGCCTAGAAAAGTAAGTTCCCTCCTAACCATATCCAAGCACTCCCAGTTTATTGCCGATGTCCATTTTTCTCTATACGTTCATGGTGACCTAACCCTAAGTGGAATTTTCCTCCAATGGGATTTTCCCATGTATTTTAGAAGAAAACATAGATAGGGCAGCCTAGAAAAGTAAGTTCCCTCCTAATCATATCCAAGCACTCCCAGTTTGTTGCCGATGTCCATTTTTCTCTGAGTTCATGGTGACCTAACCCTAACACTAAGTGTAATTTTCCTCCAATGGGATTTTCCCATGTATTTTAGCAGGAAACAAAGATAAGGCAGACTAGAAATTTCCTTGCCCTCCTAATCATTCCCAACCACGCCGAATTTATTGGCAATGTCCATGTTTCTCTCCATGTTCATGGTGACCTAACCCAAACGCTAAGTGGAATTTTCCTCCAATGGGATTTTCCTATGCATTTTAGCAGGAAACATAGATAGGGCAGCCTAGAAAAGTAAGTTCCCTACTAACCATATCCAAGCGCTCCCAGTTTTTTGCCGATGTCCATTTTTCTCTATGAGTTGAAGGTGACCTAACCCTAACCCTAGGTGGAATTTTCCTCCAATGGGATTTTCCCATGCATTTTAGCAGGAAACATAGATAGGGCAGCCTAGAAAAGTAAGTTCCCTCCTAACCATATCCAAGCACTCCCAGTTTGTTGCCGATGTCCATTTTTCTCTATTAATTCATGGTGACCTAACCCTAACCCTAAGTGGAATTTTCCTCCAATGGGATTTTCCCATGCATTTTAGCAGGAAACGTAGATAGGGAAGCCTAGAAAAGTAAGTGCCCTCCTAACCATTCCCAAGCACTCCGAATTTATTGACAATGTCCATGTTGCTCTCCATATTCATGGTGACCTAACCCTAACACTAGGTGGAATTTTCCTCCAATGGGATTTTCCCATGTATTTTACCTGGAAACGTAGATACGGCAAACTAGAAAAGTAAGTTCCCTCCTAAACATATCCAAGCACTCCCAGTTTGTTGCCGATGTCCATTTTTCTCTATGAGTTCTTGGTGACCTAACCCTAACCCTAAGTGGAATTTTCCTCCAATGGGATCTTCCCATGTATTTTAGCAGGAAACATAGATAGGGCAGCCTAGAAAAGTAAGTTCCCTCCTAACCATATCCAAGCACTCTCAGTTTATTGCCGATGTCCATTTTTCTCTATAAGTTCATGGTAACCTAACCCTAAGTGGAATTTTCCTCCAATGGGATTTTCCCATGTATTTTAGAAGAAAACATAGATAGGGCAGCCTAGAAAAGTAAGTTCCCTCCTAATCATATCCAAGCACTCCCAGTTTGTTGCCGATGTCCATTTTTCTCTATGAGTTCATGGTGACCTAACCCTAACACTAAGTGGAATTTTCCTCCAATGGGATTTTCCCATGTATTTTAGCAGGAAACAAAGATAAGGCAGACTAGAAATTTCCTTGCCCTCCTAATCATTCCCAACCACGCCGAATTTATTGGCAATGTCCATGTTTCTCTCCATGTTCATGGTGACCTAACCCAAACGCTAAGTGGAATTTTCCTCCAATGGGATTTTCCCATGCATTTTAGCAGGAAACATAGATAGGGCAGCCTAGAAAAGTAAGTTCCCTACTAACCATATCCAAGCGCTCCCAGTTTTTTGCCGATGTCCATTTTTCTCTATGAGTTGAAGGTGACCTAACCCTAACCCTAGGTGGAATTTTCCTCCAATGGGATCTTCCCATGTATTTTAGCAGGAAACGTAGATACGGCAGCCTAGAAAAGTAAGTTCCCTCCTAACCATATCCAACCACAACCAGTTTGTTGCCGATGTCCATTTTTCTCTATGAGTTCATGGTGACCTAACCCTAACCCTAAGAGGAATTTTCCTCCAATGGGATTTTCCCATGTATTTTAGCAGGAAACAAAGATAGGGCAGCCTAGAAATTTCTTTGCCCTCCTAATCATTCCCAAGCACTCCGAATTTATTGGCAATGTCCATGTTTCTCTCCATGTTCATGGTGACCTAACCCAAACGCTAAGTGGAATTTTCCTCCAATGGGATTTTCCCATGTATTTTACCAGGAAACATAGATAGGGAAGCCTAGAAAAGTAAGTGCCCTCCTAACCATTCCCAAGCACTCCGAATTTATTGACAATGTCCATGTTGCTCTCCATATTCATGGTTACCTAAACCTAACCCTAGGTGGAATTTTCGTCCAATGGGATTTTCCCATGTATTTTACCAGGAAACGTAGATACGGCAAATTAGAAAAGTAAGTTCCCTCCTAAACATATCCAAGCACTCCCAGTTTGTTGCCGATGTCCATTTTTCTCTATGAGTTCATGATGACCTAACCCTAAGTGGAATTTTCCTCCAAAGAGATTTTCCCATGTATTTTACCAGGAAACATAGATACCGCAGCCTAGAAAAGTAAGTTCCCTCCTAATCATATCCAAGCACTCCCAGTTTGTTGCCGATGTCCATTTTTCTCTATGAGTTCATGGTGACCTAACCGTAACACTAAGTGGAATTTTCCTCCAATGGGATTTTCCCATGTATTTTAGAAGGAAACAAAGATAGGGCAGCCTAGAAATTTCTTTGCCCTCCTAATCATTCCCAACCACTCCGAATTTATTGGCAATGTCCATGTTTCTCTCCATGTTCATGGTGACCTAACCCAAATGCTATGTGGAATTTTCCTCCAATGGGATTTTCCCATGTATTTTACCAGGAAACAGATAGGGCAGCCTAGAAATTTCTTTGCCCTCCTAATCATTCCCAACCACTCCGAATTTATTGGAAATGTCCATGTTTCTCTCCATGTTCATGGTGACCTAACCCAAATGCTATGTGGAATTTTCCTCCAATGGGATTTTCCCATGTATTTTACCAGGAAACATAGATAGGGAAGCCATATCTCTATGAGTTCATGGTGACCTAACCCTAAGTGGAATTTTTCTCCAATGGGATTTTCCCATGTATTTTAGAAGAAAACATAGATACCGCAGCCAAAAAAGTAAGTTCCCTCCTAACCATATCCAAGCACTCCCAGTTTGTTGCCGATGTCCATTTTTCTCTATGAGTTCATGGTGACCTAACCCTAACACTAAGTGGAATTTTCCTCCAATGGGATTTTCCCATGTATTTTAGCAGGAAACAAAGATAAGGCAGCCTAGAAATTTCCTTGCCCTCCTAATCATTCCCAACCACTCCAAATTTATTGGCAATGTCCATGTTTCTCTCCATGTTCATGGTGACCTAACCCAAACGCTAAGTGGAATTTTCCTCCAATGGGATTTTCCCATGCATTTTAGCAGGAAACATAGATAGGGCAGCCTAGAAAAGTAAGTGCCCTCCTATCCATTCCCAAGCACTCCGAATTTATTGACAATGTCAATGTTGCTCTCCATATTCATGGTGACCTAACCCTAACCCTAGGTGGAATTTTCCTCCAATGGGATTTTCCCATGTATTTTACCAGGAAACGTTGATACGGCAACCTACAAAAGTAAGTTCCCTCCTAACCATATCCAAGCACTCCCAGTTTGTTGCCGATGTCCATTTTTATCTATGAGTTCATGGTGACCTAACCCTAACACTAAGTGGAATTTTCCTCCAATGGGATTTTCCCATGTATTTTAGAAGGAAACAAAGATAGGGCAGCCTAGAAATTTCTTTGCCCTCCTAATCATTCCCAAGCACTCCGAATTTATTGGCAATGTCCATGTTTCTCTCCATGTTCATGGTGACCTAACCCAAATGCTATGTGGAATTTTCCTCCAATGGGATTTTCCCATGTATTTTACCAGGAAACATAGATTGGGAAGCCTAGAAAAGTAAGTGCCCTCCTATCCATTCCCAAGCACTCCGAATTTATTGACAATGTCAATGTTGCTCTCCATATTCATGGTGACCTAACCCTAACCCTAGGTGGAATTTTCCTCCAATGGGATTTTCCCATGTATTTTACCAGGAAACGTTGATACGGCAACCTAGAAAAGTAAGTTCCCTCCTAACCATATCCAAGCACTCGCAGTTTGTTGCCGATGTCCATTTTTCTCTATGAGTTCATGGTGACCTAAACCTTACCCTAAGTGGAATTTTCCTCCAGTGGGATCTTCCCATGTATTTTAGCAGGAAACATAGATAGGGCAGCCTAGAAAAGTAAGTTCCCTCCCAACCATATCCAAGCACTCCCAGTTTGTTGCCAATGTCCATTTTTCTCTATGAGTTCATGGTGACCTAACCCTTACCCTAGGTGGAATTTTCCTCCATTGGGATCTTCCCATGTATTTTACCAGGAAACGTAGATACGGCAGCCTAGAAAAGTAAGTTCCCTCCTAACCATATCCAAGCACTCCCAGTTTGTTGCCGATGTCCATTTTTCTCTATGAGTTCATGGTGACCTAACCCTAAGTGGAATTTTCCTCCAATGGGATTTTCCCATGCATTTTAGCAGGAAACATAGATAGGGCAGCCTAGAAAAGTAAGTTCCCTCCTAACCATATCCAAGCACTCCCAGTTTGTTGCCGATGTCCATTTTTCTCTATGAGTTCATGGTGCCCTAACCCTAACCCTAAGTGGAATTTTCCTCCAATGGGATTTTCCCATGCATTTTAGCAGGAAACATAGATAGGGCAGCCTAGAAAAGTAAGTTCCCTCCTAACCATATCCAAGCACTCCCAGTTTGTTGCCGATGTCCATTTTTCTCTATGAGTTCATGGTGACCTAACCCTAACACTAAGTGGAATTTTCCTCCAAAGGGATTTTCCCATGTATTTTAGAAGGAAACAAAGATAGGGCAGCCTAGATATTTCTTTGCCCTCCTAATCATTCCCAACCACTCCGAATTTATTGGCAATGTCCATGTTTCTCTCCATATTCATGGTGACCTAACCCAAACGCTAAGTGGAATTTTCCTCCAATGGGATTTTCCCATGTATTTTACCAGGAAACATAGATAGGGAAGCCGAGAAAAGTAAGTGCCCTCCTATCCATTCCCAAGCACTCCGAATTTATTGACAATGTCAATGTTGCTCTCCATATTCATGGTGACCTAACCCTAACCCTAGGTGGAATTTTCCTCCAATGGGATTTTCCCATGTATTTTACCAGGAAACGTTGATACGGCAACCTAGAAAAGTAAGTTCCCTCCTAACCATATCCAAGCACTCCCAGTTTGTTGCCGATGTCCATTTTTCTCTATGAGTTCATGGTGACCTAACCCTAACCCTAAGTGGAATTTTCCTCCAATGGGATTTTCCCATGCATTTTAGCAGGAAACATAGATAGGGCAGCCTAGAAAAGTAAGTTCCCTCCTAACCTTATCCAAGCACTCCCAGTTTGTTGCCGATGTCAATTTTTCTCTATGAGTTCATGGTGACCTAACCCTAACCCTAAGTGGAATTTTCCTCCAGTGGGATCTTCCCATGTATTTTAGCACGAAACGTAGATAGGGCAGCCTAGAAAAGTAAGTTCCCTCCTAACCATTCCCAACCACTCTGAATTTATTGGCAATGTCCATGTTTCTCTCCATGTTCATGGTGACCTATCCCAAATGCTAAGTGGAATTTTCCTCCAATGACATTTTCCCATGTATTTTAGAAGAAAACATAGATACCGCAGCCTAAAAAAGTCAGTTTCCTCCTAACCATATCCAAGCACTCCCAGTTTGTTGCCGATGTCCATTTTTCTCTATGAGTTCATGGTGACCTAACCTAAGCCTAAGTCGAATTTTCCTCCAATGGGATTTTCCCATGCATTTTAGCAGGAAACATAGATAGGGCAGCCTGGGAAACGTAAGTTCCCTCCTAACCATATCCAAGCACTCCCAGTTTGTTGCCGATGTCCATTTTTCTCTATGAGTTCATGGTGACCTAACCCTAACCCTAAGTGGAATTTTCCTCCAGTGGGATCTTCCCATGTATTTTAGCACGAAACGTAGATACGGCAGCCTAGAAAAGTAAGTTCCCTCCTAACCATATCCAAGCACTCCCAGTTTGTTGCCGATGTCCATTTTTCTCTATGAGTTCATGGTGACCAAACCTAAGCCTAAGTGGAATTTTCCTCCAGTGGGATCTTCCCATGTATTTTAGCACGAAACGTAGATAGGGCAGCCTAGAAAAGTAAGTTCCCTCCTAACCATTCCCAACCACTGTGAATTTATTGGCAATGTCCATGTTTCTCTCCATGTTCATGGTGACCTATCTCAAATGCTAAGTGGAATTTTCCTCCAATGAGATTTTCCCATGTATTTTAGAAGAAAACATAGATACCGCAGCCTAAAAAAGTCAGTTTCCTCCTAACCATATCCAAGCACTCCCAGTTTGTTGCCGATGTCCATTTTTCTCTATGAGTTCATGGTGACCTAACCTAAGCCTAAGTCGAATTTTCCTCCAATGGGATTTTCCCATGCATTTTAGCAGGAAACATAGATAGGGCAGCCTGGGAAACGTAAGTTCCCTCCTAACCATATCCAAGCACTCCCAGTTTGTTGCCGATGTCCATTTTTCTCTATGAGTTCATGGTGACCTAACCCTAACCCTAACCCTAAGTGGAATTTTCCTCCAGTGGGATCTTCCCATGTATTTTAGCACGAAACGTAGATACGGCAGCCTAGAAAAGTAAGTTCCCTCCTAACCATATCCAAGCACTCCCAGTTTGTTGCCGATGTCCATTTTTCTCTATGAGTTCATGGTGACCTAACCCTAACCCTAAGTGGAATTTTCCTCCAATGGGATTTTCCCATGCATTTTAGCAGGAAACATAGATAGGGCAGCCTAGAAAAGTAAGTTCCCTCCTAACCATTCCCAACCACTCCGAATTTATTGGCAATGTCCATGTTTCTCTCCATGTTCATGGTGACCTATCCCAAACGCTAAGTGGAATTTTCCTCCAATGGGATTTTCCCATGTATTTTACCAGGAAACATAGATACCGCAGCCTAGAAAAGTAAGTTCCCTCCTAACCATATCCAAGCACTCCCAGTTTGTTGCCGATGTCCATTTTTCTCTATGAGTTCATGGTGACCTAACCCTAACACTAAGTGGAATTTTCCTCCAATGGGATTGTCCCATGCATTTTAGCAGGAAACATAGATAGGGCAGCCTAGAAAAGTAAGTTCCCTCCTAACCATATCCAAGCACTCCCAGTTTGTTGCCGGTGTCCATTTTTCTCTATGAGTTCATGGTGACCAAACCTAAGCCTAAGTGGAATTTTCCTCCAGTTGGATCTTCCCATGTATTTTAGCACGAAACGTAGATAGGGCAGCCTAGAAAAGTAAGTTCCCTCCTAACCTTATCCAAGCACTCCCAGTTTGTTGCCGATGTCCATTTTTCTCTATGAGTTCATGGTGACCTAACCCTAACCCTAAGTGGAATTTTCCTCCAGTGGGATCTTCCCATGTATTTTAGCACGAAACGTAGATAGGGCAGCCTAGAAAAGTAAGTTCCCTCCTAACCTTATCCAAGCACTCCCAGTTTGTTGCCGATGTCCATTTTTCTCTATGAGTTCATGGTGACCTAACCCTAACCCTAAGTGGAATTTTCCTCCAGTGGGATCTTCCCATGTATTTTAGCACGAAACGTAGATAGGGCAGCCTAGAAAAGTAAGTTCCCTCCTAACCTTATCCAAGCACTCCCAGTTTGTTGCCGATGTCCATTTTTCTCTATGAGTTCATGGTGACCTAACCCTAACCCTAGGTGAAATTTTCCTCCAATGGGATCTTCCCATGTATTTTAGCAGGAAACGTAGATACGGCAGCCTAGAAAAGTAAGTTCCCTCCTAACCATATCCAAGCACTCCCAGTTTGTTGCCGATGTCCATTTTTCCCTATGAGTTCATGGTGACCTAACCCTAACCCTAAGTGGAATTTTCCTCCAATGGGAATTTCCCATGCATTTTAGCAGGAAACAGAGATAGGGCAGCCTAGAAAAGTAAGTTCCCTCCTAACCATATCCAAGCACTCCCAGTTTGTTGCCGATGTCCATTTTTCTCTATGAGTTCATGGTGACCTAACCCTAACCCTAGGTGGAATTTTCCTCCAATGGGATTTTCCCATGTATTTTACCAGGAAACGTTGATACGGCAGCCTAGAAAAGTAAGTTCCCTCCTAACCATATCCAAGCACTCCCAGTTTGTTGCCGATGTCCATTTTTCTCTATGAGTTCATGGTGACCAAACCTAAGCCTAAGTGGAATTTTCCTCCAGTGGGATCTTCCCATGTATTTTAGCACGAAACGTAGATAGGGCAGCCTAGAAAAGTAAGTTCCCTCCTAACCTTATCCAAGCACTCCCAGTTTGTTGCCGATGTCAATTTTTCTCTATGAGTTCATGGTGACCTAACCCTAACCCTAAGTGGAATTTTCCTCCAGTGGGATCTTCCCATGTATTTTAGCACGAAACGTAGATAGGGCAGCCTAGAAAAGTAAGTTCCCTCCTAACCATTCCCAACCACTCTGAATTTATTGGCAATGTCCATGTTTCTCTCCATGTTCATGGTGACCTATCCCAAACGCTAAGTGGAATTTTCCTCCAATGGGATTTTCCCATGTATTTTACCAGGAAACATAGATACCGCAGCCTAGAAAAGTAAGTTCCCTCCTAACCATATCCAAGCACTCCCAGTTTGTTGCCGATGTCCATTTTTCTCTATGAGTTCATGGTGACCTAACCCTAACACTAAGTGGAATTTTCCTCCAATGGGATTGTCCCATGCATTTTAGCAGGAAACATAGATAGGGCAGCCTAGAAAAGTAAGTTCCCTCCTAACCATATCCAAGCACTCCCAGTTTGTTGCCGGTGTCCATTTTTCTCTATGAGTTCATGGTGACCAAACCTAAGCCTAAGTGGAATTTTCCTCCAGTTGGATCTTCCCATGTATTTTAGCACGAAACGTAGATAGGGCAGCCTAGAAAAGTAAGTTCCCTCCTAACCTTATCCAAGCACTCCCAGTTTGTTGCCGATGTCCATTTTTCTCTATGAGTTCATGGTGACCTAACCCTAACCCTAAGTGGAATTTTCCTCCAGTGGGATCTTCCCATGTATTTTAGCACGAAACGTAGATAGGGCAGCCTAGAAAAGTAAGTTCCCTCCTAACCTTATCCAAGCACTCCCAGTTTGTTGCCGATGTCCATTTTTCTCTATGAGTTCATGGTGACCTAACCCTAACCCTAAGTGGAATTTTCCTCCAGTGGGATCTTCCCATGTATTTTAGCACGAAACGTAGATAGGGCAGCCTAGAAAAGTAAGTTCCCTCCTAACCTTATCCAAGCACTCCCAGTTTGTTGCCGATGTCCATTTTTCTCTATGAGTTCATGGTGACCTAACCCTAACCCTAGGTGAAATTTTCCTCCAATGGGATCTTCCCATGTATTTTAGCAGGAAACGTAGATACAGCAGCCTAGAAAAGTAAGTTCCCTCCTAACCATATCCAAGCACTCCCAGTTTGTTGCCGATGTCCATTTTTCCCTATGAGTTCATGGTGACCTAACCCTAACCCTAAGTGGAATTTTCCTCCAATGGGAATTTCCCATGCATTTTAGCAGGAAACAGAGATAGGGCAGCCTAGAAAAGTAAGTTCCCTCCTAACCATATCCAAGCACTCCCAGTTTGTTGCCGATGTCCATTTTTCTCTATGAGTTCATGGTGACCTAACCCTAACCCTAGGTGGAATTTTCTTCCAATGGGATTTTCCCATGTATTTTACCAGGAAACGTTGATACGGCAGCCTAGAAAAGTAAGTTCCCTCCTAACCATATCCAAGCACTCCCAGTTTGTTGCCGATGTCCATTTTTCTCTATGAGTTCATGGTGACCTAACCCTAACCCTAAGTGGAATTTTCCTCCAATGGGATTTTCCCATGCATTTTAGCAGGAAACATAGATAGGGCAGCCTAGAAAAGTAAGTTCCCTCCTAACCATATCCAAGCACTCCCAGTTTGTTGCCGATGTCCATTTTTCTCTCTGAGTTCATGGTGACCTAACCCTACCCCTAAGTGGAATTTTCCTCCAATGGGATCTTTCCATGTATTTTAGCAGGAAACAAAGATAGGGCAGCCTAGAAAAGTTAGTTCCCTCCTAACCATATCCAAGCAATCCCAGTTTGTTGCCGATATCCATTTTTCTCTATGAGTTCATGGTGACCTAACCCTAACTCTAGGTGGAATTTTCCTCCAATGGGATCTTCCCATGTATTTTAGCAGGAAACGTAGATACGGCAGCTAGAAAAATAAGTTCCCTCCTAACCATATCCAAGCACTCCCAGTTTGTTGCCGATGTCCATTTTTCTCTATGAGTTCATGGTGACCTAACCCTAAGTGGAATTTTCCTCCAATGGGATTTTCCCATGCATTTTAGCAGGAAACATAGATAGGGCAGCCTAGAAAAGTAAGTTCCCTCCTAACCATATCCAAGCACTCCCGGTTTGTTGCCGATGTCCATTTTTCTCTATGAGTTCATGGTGACCTAAATCTAACACTAAGTGGAATTTTCCTCCAATGGGATCTTCCCATGTATTTTAGCAGGAAACATAGATAGGGCAGCCTAGAAAAGTAAGTTCCCTCCTAACCATATCCAAGCACTCCCAGTTTGTTACCGATGTCCATTTTTCTCTATGAGTTCATGGTGACCTAACCTAACCCTAAGTCGAATTTTCCTCCAATGGGATTTTCCAATGCATTTTAGCAGGAAACATAGATAGGGCAGCCTAGAAAAGTAAGTTCCCTCCTAACCATATCCAAGCACTCCCAGTTTGTTGCCGATGTCCATTTTTCTCTATGAGTTCATGGTGACCTAACCCTAACCCTAAGTGGAATTTTCCTCCAGTGGGATCTTCCCATGTATTTTAGCAGGAAACAAAGATAAGGCAGCCTAGAAATTTCCTTGCCCTTCTAATCATTCCCAACCACTCCGAATTTATTGGCAATGTCCATGTTTCTCTCCATGTTCATGGTGACCTAACCCAAACGCTAAGTGGAATTTTCCTCCAATGGTATCTTCCCATGCATTTTAGCAGGAAACATAGATACGGCAGCCTAGAAAAGTAAGTTCCCTCCTAACCATATCCAAGCACTCCCAGTTTGTTGCCGATGTCCATTTTTCTCTATGAGTTCATGGTGACCTAACCCTAAGCCTAAGTGGAATTTTCCTCCAATGGGATTTTCCCATGTATTTTAGAAGAAAACATAGATACCGCAGCCTAGAAAAGTAAGTGCCCTCCTAACCATATCCAAGCACTCCCAGTTTGTTGCCGATGTCCATTTTTCTCTATGAGTTCATGGTGACCTAACCCTAAGCCTAAGTGGAATTTTCCTCCAATGGGATTTTCCCATGCATTTTAGCAGGAAACATAGATAGGGCAGCCTGCAAAAGTAAGTTCCCTCCTAACCATATCCAAGCACTCCCAGTTTGTTGCCGATGTCCATTTTTCTCTATGAGTTCATGGTGACCTAACCCTAACCCTAAGTGGAATTTTCCTCCAATGGGATTTTCCCATGCATTTTAGCAGGAAACATAGATAGGGCAGCCTAGAAAAGTAAGTTCCCTCCTAACCATATCCAAGCACTCCCAGTTTGTTGCCGATGTCCATTTTTCTCTTTGAGTTCATGGTGACCTAACCCTAACCCTAAGTGGAATTTTCCTCCAATGGGATTTTCCCATGCATTTTAGCAGGAAACATAGATAGGGCAGCCTAGAAAAGTAAGTTCCCTCCTAACCATATCCAAGCACTCCCAGTTTGTTGCCGATGTCCATTTTTCTCTATGAGTTCATGGTGACCTAACCCTAACCCTAAGTGGAATTTTCCTCCAATGGGATTTTCCCATGCATTTTAGCAGGAAACATAGATAGGGCAGCCTAGAAAAGTAAGTTCCCTCCTAACCATATCCAAGCACTCCCAGTTTGTTGCCGATGTCCATTTTTCTCTATGAGTTCATGGTGACCTAACCCTAAGTGGAATTTTCCTCCAATGGGATTTTCCCATGTATTTTAGAAGAAAACATAGATACCGCAGTCTAGAAAAGTAAGTGCCCTCCTAACCATATCCAAGCACTCCCAGTTTGTTGCCGATGTCCATTTTTCTCTATGAGTTCATGGTGACCTAACCCTAAGCCTAAGTGGAATTTTCCTCCAATGGGATTTTCCCATTTATTTTAGCAGGAAACAAAGATAAGGCAGCCTAGAAATTTCCTTGCCCTTCTAACCATTCCCAACCACTCCGAATTTATTGGCAATGTCCATGTTTCTCTCCATGTTCATGGTGACCTAACCCAAACGCTAAGTGGAATTTTCCTCCAATGGGATTTTCCCATGCATTTTAGCAGGAAACATACATAGGGCAGCCTAGAAAAGTAAGTTCCCTCCTAACCATATCCAAGCACTCCCAGTTTGTTGCCGATGTCCATTTTTCTCTATTAGTTCATGGTGACCTAACCCTAACCCTAAGTGGAATTTTCCTCCAATGGGATTTTCCCATGCATTTTAGCACGAAACTTAGATAGGGCAGCCTAGAAAAGTAAGTTCCCTCCTAACCATATCCAAGCACTCCCAGTTTGTTGCCGATGTCCATTTTTCTCTATGAGTTCATGGTGACCTAACCCTAACCCTAAGTGGAATTTTCCTCCAATGGGATTTTCCCATGCATTTTAGCAGGAAACATAGATAGGGCAGCCTAGAAAAGTAAGTTCCCTCCTAACCATATCCAGCACTCCCAGTTTGTTGCCGATGTCCATTTTTCTCTATGAGTTCATGGTGACCTAACCCTAAGTGGAATTTTCCTCCAATGGGATTTTCCCATGTATTTTAGAAGAAAACATAGATACCGCAGTCTAGAAAAGTAAGTGCCCTCCTAACCATATCCAAGCACTCCCAGTTTGTTGCCGATGTCCATTTTTCTCTATGAGTTCATGGTGACCTAACCCTAAGCCGAAGTGGAATTTTCCTCCAATGGGATTTTCCCATTTATTTTAGCAGGAAACAAAGATAAGGCAGCCTAGAAATTTCCTTGCCCTTCTAACCATTCCCAACCACTCCGAATTTATTGGCAATGTCCATGTTTCTCTCCATGTTCATGGTGACCTAACCCAAACGCTAAGTGGAATTTTCCTCCAATGGGATTTTCCCATGCATTTTAGCAGGAAACATACATAGGGCAGCCTAGAAAAGTAAGTTCCCTCCTAACCATATCCAAGCACTCCCAGTTTGTTGCCGATGTCCATTTTTCTCTATTAGTTCATGGTGACCTAACCCTAACCCTAAGTGGAATTTTCCTCCAATGGGATTTTCCCATGCATTTTAGCACGAAACTTAGATAGGGCACCCTAGAAAAGTAAGTTCCCTCCTAACCATATCCAGCACTCCCAGTTTGTTGCCGATGTCCATTTTTCTCTATGAGTTCATGGTGACCTAACCCTAACCCTAAGTGGAATTTTCCTCCAATGGGATCTTCCCATGTATTTTAGCAGGAAACGTAGATACGGCAGCCTAGAAAAGTAAGTTCCCTCCTAACCATATCCAAGCACTCCCAGTTTGTTGCCGATGTCCATTTTTCTCTATGAGTTCATGGTGACCTAACCCTAAGTGGAATTTTCCTCCAATGGGATTTTCCCATGTATTTTAGAAGAAAACATAGATACCGCAGTCTAGAAAAGTAAGTGCCCTCCTAACCATATCCAAGCACTCCCAGTTTGTTGCCGATGTCCATTTTTCTCTATGAGTTCATGGTGACCTAACCCTAAGCCTAAGTGGAATTTTCCTCCAATGGGATTTTCCCATTTATTTTAGCAGGAAACAAAGATAAGGCAGCCTAGAAATTTCCTTGCCCTTCTAACCATTCCCAACCACTCCGAATTTATTGGCAATGTCCATGTTTCTCTCCATGTTCATGGTGACCTAACCCAAACGCTAAGTGGAATTTTCCTCCAATGGGATTTTCCCATGCATTTTAGCAGGAAACATACATAGGGCAGCCTAGAAAAGTAAGTTCCCTCCTAACCATATCCAAGCACTCCCAGTTTGTTGCCGATGTCCATTTTTCTCTATTAGTTCATGGTGACCTAACCCTAACCCTAAGTGGAATTTTCCTCCAATGGGATTTTCCCATGCATTTTAGCACGAAACTTAGATAGGGCACCCTAGAAAAGTAAGTTCCCTCCTAACCATATCCAAGCACTCCCAGTTTGTTGCCGATGTCCATTTTTCTCTATGAGTTCATGGTGACCTAACCCTAACCCTAGGTGGAATTTTCCTCCAATGGGATCTTCCCATGTATTTTAGCAGAAAACGTAGATATGGCAGCCTAGAAAAGTAAGTTCCCTCCTAACCATATCCAAGCACTCCCAGTTTGTTGCCGATGTCCATTTTTCTCTATGAGTTCATGGTGACCTAACCCTAAGTGTAATTTTCCTCCAATGGGATTTTCCCATGTATTTTAGAAGAAAATATAGATACCGCAGCCTAGAAAAGTAAGTTCTCTCCTAACCATATCCAAGAACTCCCAGTTTGTTGCCGATGTCCATTTTTCTCTATGAGTTCATGGTGACCTAACCCTAAGCCTAAGTGGAATTTTCCTCCAATGGGATTTTCCCATGCATTTTAGCAGGAAACATAGATAGGGCAGCCTGGAAAAGTAAGTTCCCTCCTAACCATATCCAAGCACTCCCAGTTTCTTGCCGATGTCCATTTTTCTCTATGAGTTCATGGTGACCTAACCCTAACCCTAAGTGGAATTTTCCTCCAATGGGATTTTCCCATGCATTTTAGCAGGAAACATAGATAGGGCAGCCTAGAAAAGTAAGTTCCCTCCTAACCATATCCAAGCACTCCCAGTTTGTTGCCGATGTCCATTTTTCTCTATGAGTTCATGGTGACCTAACCCTAACCCTAAGTGGAATTTTCCTCCAATGGGATTTTCCCATGCATTTTAGCAGGAAACATAGATAGGGCAGCCTAGAAAAGTAAGTTCCCTCCTAACCATATCCAAGCACTCCCAGTTTGTTGCCGATGTCCATTTTTCTCTATGAGTTCATGGTGACCTAACCCTAACCCTAAGTGGAATTTTCCTCCAATGGGAATTTCCCATGCATTTTAGCAGGAAACATAGATTGGGCAGCCTAGAAAAGTAAGTTCCCTCCTAACCATATCCAGCACTCCCAGTTTGTTGCCGATGTCCATTTTTCTCTATGAGTTCATGGTGACCTAACCCTAACCCTAAGTGGAATTTTCCTCCAATGGGATCTTCCCATGTATTTTAGCAGGAAACATAGATAGGGCAGCCTAGAAAAGTAAGTTCCCTCCTAGCCATATCCAAGCACTCCCAGTTTGTTGCCAATGTCCATTTTTCTCTATGAGTTCATGGTGACCTAACCCTAACCCTAGGTGGAATTTTCCTCCAATGGTATCTTCCCATGTATTTTACCAGGAAACGTAGATACGGCAGCCTAGAAAAGTAAGTTCCCTCCTAACCATATCCAAGCACTCCCAGTTTGTTGCCGATGTCCATTTTTCTCTATGAGTTCATGGTGACCTAACCCTAAGTGGAATTTTCCTCCAATGGGATTTTCCCATGTATTTTAGAAGAAAACATAGATACCGCAGTCTAGAAAAGTAAGTGCCCTCCTAACCATATCCAAGCACTCCCAGTTTGTTGCCGATGTCCATTTTTCTCTATGAGTTCATGGTGACCTAACCCTAAGCCTAAGTGGAATTTTCCTCCAATGGGATTTTCCCATTTATTTTAGCAGGAAACAAAGATAAGGCAGCCTAGAAATTTCCTTGCCCTTCTAACCATTCCCAACCACTCCGAATTTATTGGCAATGTCCATGTTTCTCTCCATGTTCATGGTGACCTAACCCAAACGCTAAGTGGAATTTTCCTCCAATGGGATTTTCCCATGCATTTTAGCAGGAAACATACATAGGGCAGCCTAGAAAAGTAAGTTCCCTCCTAACCATATCCAAGCACTCCCAGTTTGTTGCCGATGTCCATTTTTCTCTATTAGTTCATGGTGACCTAACCCTAACCCTAAGTGGAATTTTCCTCCAATGGGATTTTCCCATGCATTTTAGCACGAAACTTAGATAGGGCACCCTAGAAAAGTAAGTTCCCTCCTAACCATATCCAAGCACTCCCAGTTTGTTGCCGATGTCCATTTTTCTCTATGAGTTCATGGTGACCTAACCCTAACCCTAGGTGGAATTTTCCTCCAATGGGATCTTCCCATGTATTTTAGCAGAAAACGTAGATATGGCAGCCTAGAAAAGTAAGTTCCCTCCTAACCATATCCAAGCACTCCCAGTTTGTTGCCGATGTCCATTTTTCTCTATGAGTTCATGGTGACCTAACCCTAAGTGGAATTTTCCTCCAATGGGATTTTCCCATGTATTTTAGAATAAAACATAGATACCGCAGTCTAGAAAAGTAAGTGCCCTCCTAACCATATCCAAGCACTCCCAGTTTGTTGCCGATGTCCATTTTTCTCTATGAGTTCATGGTGACCTAACCCTAAGCCTAAGTGGAATTTTCCTCCAATGGGATTTTCCCATTTATTTTAGCAGGAAACAAAGATAAGGCAGCCTAGAAATTTCCTTGCCCTTCTAACCATTCCCAACCACTCCGAATTTATTGGCAATGTCCATGTTTCTCTCCATGTTCATGGTGACCTAACCCAAACGCTAAGTGGAATTTTCCTCCAATGGGATTTTCCCATGCATTTTAGCAGGAAACATACATAGGGCAGCCTAGAAAAGTAAGTTCCCTCCTAACCATATCCAAGCACTCCCAGTTTGTTGCCGATGTCCATTTTTCTCTATTAGTTCATGGTGACCTAACCCTAACCCTAAGTGGAATTTTCCTCCAATGGGATTTTCCCATGCATTTTAGCACGAAACTTAGATAGGGCACCCTAGAAAAGTAAGTTCCCTCCTAACCATATCCAAGCACTCCCAGTTTGTTGCCGATGTCCATTTTTCTCTATGAGTTCATGGTGACCTAACCCTAACCCTAGGTGGAATTTTCCTCCAATGGGATCTTCCCATGTATTTTAGCAGAAAACGTAGATATGGCAGCCTAGAAAAGTAAGTTCCCTCCTAACCATATCCAAGCACTCCCAGTTTGTTGCCGATGTCCATTTTTCTCTATGAGTTCATGGTGACCTAACCCTAAGTGTAATTTTCCTCCAATGGGATTTTCCCATGTATTTTAGAAGAAAATATAGATACCGCAGCCTAGAAAAGTAAGTTCTCTCCTAACCATATCCAAGAACTCCCAGTTTGTTGCCGATGTCCATTTTTCTCTATGAGTTCATGGTGACCTAACCCTAAGCCTAAGTGGAATTTTCCTCCAATGGGATTTTCCCATGCATTTTAGCAGGAAACATAGATAGGGCAGCCTGGAAAAGTAAGTTCCCTCCTAACCATATCCAAGCACTCCCAGTTTCTTGCCGATGTCCATTTTTCTCTATGAGTTCATGGTGACCTAACCCTAACCCTAAGTGGAATTTTCCTCCAATGGGATTTTCCCATGCATTTTAGCAGGAAACATAGATAGGGCAGCCTAGAAAAGTAAGTTCCCTCCTAACCATATCCAAGCACTCCCAGTTTGTTGCCGATGTCCATTTTTCTCTATGAGTTCATGGTGACCTAACCCTAACCCTAAGTGGAATTTTCCTCCAATGGGATTTTCCCATGCATTTTAGCAGGAAACATAGATAGGGCAGCCTAGAAAAGTAAGTTCCCTCCTAACCATATCCAAGCACTCCCAGTTTGTTGCCGATGTCCATTTTTCTCTATGAGTTCATGGTGACCTAACCCTAACCCTAAGTGGAATTTTCCTCCAATGGGAATTTCCCATGCATTTTAGCAGGAAACATAGATTGGGCAGCCTAGAAAAGTAAGTTCCCTCCTAACCATATCCAGCACTCCCAGTTTGTTGCCGATGTCCATTTTTCTCTATGAGTTCATGGTGACCTAACCCTAACCCTAAGTGGAATTTTCCTCCAATGGGATCTTCCCATGTATTTTAGCAGGAAACATAGATAGGGCAGCCTAGAAAAGTAAGTTCCCTCCTAGCCATATCCAAGCACTCCCAGTTTGTTGCCAATGTCCATTTTTCTCTATGAGTTCATGGTGACCTAACCCTAACCCTAGGTGGAATTTTCCTCCAATGGTATCTTCCCATGTATTTTACCAGGAAACGTAGATACGGCAGCCTAGAAAAGTAAGTTCCCTCCTAACCATATCCAAGCACTCCCAGTTTGTTGCCGATGTCCATTTTTCTCTATGAGTTCATGGTGACCTAACCCTAAGTGGAATTTTCCTCCAATGGGATTTTCCCATGTATTTTAGAAGAAAACATAGATACCGCAGTCTAGAAAAGTAAGTGCCCTCCTAACCATATCCAAGCACTCCCAGTTTGTTGCCGATGTCCATTTTTCTCTATGAGTTCATGGTGACCTAACCCTAAGCCTAAGTGGAATTTTCCTCCAATGGGATTTTCCCATTTATTTTAGCAGGAAACAAAGATAAGGCAGCCTAGAAATTTCCTTGCCCTTCTAACCATTCCCAACCACTCCGAATTTATTGGCAATGTCCATGTTTCTCTCCATGTTCATGGTGACCTAACCCAAACGCTAAGTGGAATTTTCCTCCAATGGGATTTTCCCATGCATTTTAGCAGGAAACATACATAGGGCAGCCTAGAAAAGTAAGTTCCCTCCTAACCATATCCAAGCACTCCCAGTTTGTTGCCGATGTCCATTTTTCTCTATTAGTTCATGGTGACCTAACCCTAACCCTAAGTGGAATTTTCCTCCAATGGGATTTTCCCATGCATTTTAGCACGAAACTTAGATAGGGCACCCTAGAAAAGTAAGTTCCCTCCTAACCATATCCAAGCACTCCCAGTTTGTTGCCGATGTCCATTTTTCTCTATGAGTTCATGGTGACCTAACCCTAACCCTAGGTGGAATTTTCCTCCAATGGGATCTTCCCATGTATTTTAGCAGAAAACGTAGATATGGCAGCCTAGAAAAGTAAGTTCCCTCCTAACCATATCCAAGCACTCCCAGTTTGTTGCCGATGTCCATTTTTCTCTATGAGTTCATGGTGACCTAACCCTAAGTGTAATTTTCCTCCAATGGGATTTTCCCATGTATTTTAGAAGAAAATATAGATACCGCAGCCTAGAAAAGTAAGTTCTCTCCTAACCATATCCAAGAACTCCCAGTTTGTTGCCGATGTCCATTTTTCTCTATGAGTTCATGGTGACCTAACCCTAAGCCTAAGTGGAATTTTCCTCCAATGGGATTTTCCCATGCATTTTAGCAGGAAACATAGATAGGGCAGCCTGGAAAAGTAAGTTCCCTCCTAACCATATCCAAGCACTCCCAGTTTCTTGCCGATGTCCATTTTTCTCTATGAGTTCATGGTGACCTAACCCTAACCCTAAGTGGAATTTTCCTCCAATGGGATTTTCCCATGCATTTTAGCAGGAAACATAGATAGGGCAGCCTAGAAAAGTAAGTTCCCTCCTAACCATATCCAAGCACTCCCAGTTTGTTGCCGATGTCCATTTTTCTCTATGAGTTCATGGTGACCTAACCCTAACCCTAAGTGGAATTTTCCTCCAATGGGATTTTCCCATGCATTTTAGCAGGAAACATAGATAGGGCAGCCTAGAAAAGTAAGTTCCCTCCTAACCATATCCAAGCACTCCCAGTTTGTTGCCGATGTCCATTTTTCTCTATGAGTTCATGGTGACCTAACCCTAACCCTAAGTGGAATTTTCCTCCAATGGGAATTTCCCATGCATTTTAGCAGGAAACATAGATTGGGCAGCCTAGAAAAGTAAGTTCCCTCCTAACCATATCCAGCACTCCCAGTTTGTTGCCGATGTCCATTTTTCTCTATGAGTTCATGGTGACCTAACCCTAACCCTAAGTGGAATTTTCCTCCAATGGGATCTTCCCATGTATTTTAGCAGGAAACATAGATAGGGCAGCCTAGAAAAGTAAGTTCCCTCCTAGCCATATCCAAGCACTCCCAGTTTGTTGCCAATGTCCATTTTTCTCTATGAGTTCATGGTGACCTAACCCTAACCCTAGGTGGAATTTTCCTCCAATGGTATCTTCCCATGTATTTTACCAGGAAACGTAGATACGGCAGCCTAGAAAAGTAAGTTCCCTCCTAACCATATCCAAGCACTCCCAGTTTGTTGCCGATGTCCATTTTTCTCTATGAGTTCATGGTGACCTAACCCTAAGTGGAATTTTCCTCCAATGGTATTTTCCCATGTATTTTAGAAGAAAACATAGATACCGCAGCCTAGAAAAGTAAGTGCCCTCCTAACCATATCCAAGCACTCCCAGTTTGTTGCCGATGTCCATTTTTCTCTATGAGTTCATGGTGACCTAACCCTAAGCCTAAGTGGAATTTTCCTCCAATGGGATTTTCCCATTTATTTTAGCAGGAAACAAAGATAAGGCAGCCTAGAAATTTCCTTGCCCTTCTAATCATTCCCAACCACTCCGAATTTATTGGCAATGTCCATGTTTCTCTCCATGTTCATGGTGACCTAACCCAAACGCTAAGTGGAATTTTCCTCCAATGGGATTTTCCCATGCATTTTAGCAGGAAACATAGATAGGGCAGCCTAGAAAAGTAAGTTCCCTCCTAACCATATCCAAGCAATCCCAGTTTGTTGCCGATGTCCATTTTTCTCTATGAGTTCACGGTGACCTAACCCTAAGCCTAAGTGGAATTTTCCTCCAATGGGATTTTCCCATGCATTTTAGCAGGAAACATAGATAGGGCAGCCTGGAAAAGTAAGTTCCCTCCTAACCATATCCAAGCACTCCCAGTTTGTTGCCGATGTCCATTTTTCTCTATGAGTTCATGGTGACCTAACCCTAACCCTAAGTGGAATTTTCCTCCAATGGGATTTTCCCATGCATTTTAGCAGGAAACATAGATAGGGCAGCCTAGAAAAGTAAGTTCCCTCCTAACCATATCCAAGCACTCCCAGTTTGTTGCCAATGTCCATTTTTCTCTATGAGTTCATGTTGACCTAACCCTAACCCTAAGTGGAATTTTCCTCCAATGGGATTTTCCCATGCATTTTAGCAGGAAACATAGATAGGGCAGCCTAGAAAAGTAAGTTCCCTCCTAACCATATCCAAGCACTCCCAGTTTGTTGCCGATGTCCATTTTTCTCTATGAGTTCATGGTGACCTAACCCTAAGTGGAATTTTCCTCCAATGGGATTTTCCCATGTATTTTAGAAGAAAACATAGATACCGCAGCCTAGAAAAGTAAGTGCCCTCCTAACCATATCCAAGCACTCCCAGTTTGTTGCCGATGTCCATTTTTCTCTATGAGTTCACGGTGACCTAACCCTAAGCCTAAGTGGAATTTTCCTCCAATGGGATTTTCCCATGCATTTTAGCAGGAAACATAGATAGGGCAGCCTGGAAAAGTAAGTTCCCTCCTAACCATATCCAAGCACTCCCAGTTTCTTGCCGATGTCCATTTTTCTCTATGAGTTCATGGTGA
The DNA here is from genome assembly GCA_034064705.1 of Bothrops alternatus. NCBI lineage: Eukaryota > Metazoa > Chordata > Lepidosauria > Squamata > Viperidae > Bothrops > Bothrops alternatus. Next base: position 3,254,695 of record JARGCV010000165.1, read on the forward strand.
CCTAACCCTAACCCTAGGTGGAATTTTCCTCCAATGGGATTTTCCCATGTATTTTACCAGGAAACGTTGATACGGCAGCCTAGAAAAGTAAGTTCCCTCCTAACCATATCCAAGCACTCCCAGTTTGTTGCCGATGTCCATTTTTCTCTATGAGTTCATGGTGACCTAACCCTAACCCTAAGTGGAATTTTCCTCCAATGGGATTTTCCCATGCATTTTAGCAGGAAACATAGATAGGGCAGCCTAGAAAAGTAAGTTCCCTCCTAACCATATCCAAGCACTCCCAGTTTGTTGCCGATGTCCATTTTTCTCTCTGAGTTCATGGTGACCTAACCCTACCCCTAAGTGGAATTTTCCTCCAATGGGATCTTTCCATGTATTTTAGCAGGAAACAAAGATAGGGCAGCCTAGAAAAGTTAGTTCCCTCCTAACCATATCCAAGCAATCCCAGTTTGTTGCCGATATCCATTTTTCTCTATGAGTTCATGGTGACCTAACCCTAACTCTAGGTGGAATTTTCCTCCAATGGGATCTTCCCATGTATTTTAGCAGGAAACGTAGATACGGCAGCTAGAAAAATAAGTTCCCTCCTAACCATATCCAAGCACTCCCAGTTTGTTGCCGATGTCCATTTTTCTCTATGAGTTCATGGTGACCTAACCCTAAGTGGAATTTTCCTCCAATGGGATTTTCCCATGCATTTTAGCAGGAAACATAGATAGGGCAGCCTAGAAAAGTAAGTTCCCTCCTAACCATATCCAAGCACTCCCGGTTTGTTGCCGATGTCCATTTTTCTCTATGAGTTCATGGTGACCTAAATCTAACACTAAGTGGAATTTTCCTCCAATGGGATCTTCCCATGTATTTTAGCAGGAAACATAGATAGGGCAGCCTAGAAAAGTAAGTTCCCTCCTAACCATATCCAAGCACTCCCAGTTTGTTACCGATGTCCATTTTTCTCTATGAGTTCATGGTGACCTAACCTAACCCTAAGTCGAATTTTCCTCCAATGGGATTTTCCAATGCATTTTAGCAGGAAACATAGATAGGGCAGCCTAGAAAAGTAAGTTCCCTCCTAACCATATCCAAGCACTCCCAGTTTGTTGCCGATGTCCATTTTTCTCTATGAGTTCATGGTGACCTAACCCTAACCCTAAGTGGAATTTTCCTCCAGTGGGATCTTCCCATGTATTTTAGCAGGAAACAAAGATAAGGCAGCCTAGAAATTTCCTTGCCCTTCTAATCATTCCCAACCACTCCGAATTTATTGGCAATGTCCATGTTTCTCTCCATGTTCATGGTGACCTAACCCAAACGCTAAGTGGAATTTTCCTCCAATGGTATCTTCCCATGCATTTTAGCAGGAAACATAGATACGGCAGCCTAGAAAAGTAAGTTCCCTCCTAACCATATCCAAGCACTCCCAGTTTGTTGCCGATGTCCATTTTTCTCTATGAGTTCATGGTGACCTAACCCTAAGCCTAAGTGGAATTTTCCTCCAATGGGATTTTCCCATGTATTTTAGAAGAAAACATAGATACCGCAGCCTAGAAAAGTAAGTGCCCTCCTAACCATATCCAAGCACTCCCAGTTTGTTGCCGATGTCCATTTTTCTCTATGAGTTCATGGTGACCTAACCCTAAGCCTAAGTGGAATTTTCCTCCAATGGGATTTTCCCATGCATTTTAGCAGGAAACATAGATAGGGCAGCCTGCAAAAGTAAGTTCCCTCCTAACCATATCCAAGCACTCCCAGTTTGTTGCCGATGTCCATTTTTCTCTATGAGTTCATGGTGACCTAACCCTAACCCTAAGTGGAATTTTCCTCCAATGGGATTTTCCCATGCATTTTAGCAGGAAACATAGATAGGGCAGCCTAGAAAAGTAAGTTCCCTCCTAACCATATCCAAGCACTCCCAGTTTGTTGCCGATGTCCATTTTTCTCTTTGAGTTCATGGTGACCTAACCCTAACCCTAAGTGGAATTTTCCTCCAATGGGATTTTCCCATGCATTTTAGCAGGAAACATAGATAGGGCAGCCTAGAAAAGTAAGTTCCCTCCTAACCATATCCAAGCACTCCCAGTTTGTTGCCGATGTCCATTTTTCTCTATGAGTTCATGGTGACCTAACCCTAACCCTAAGTGGAATTTTCCTCCAATGGGATTTTCCCATGCATTTTAGCAGGAAACATAGATAGGGCAGCCTAGAAAAGTAAGTTCCCTCCTAACCATATCCAAGCACTCCCAGTTTGTTGCCGATGTCCATTTTTCTCTATGAGTTCATGGTGACCTAACCCTAAGTAGAATTTTCCTCCAATGGGATTTTCCCATGTATTTTAGAAGAAAACATAGATACCGCAGTCTAGAAAAGTAAGTGCCCTCCTAACCATATCCAAGCACTCCCAGTTTGTTGCCGATGTCCATTTTTCTCTATGAGTTCATGGTGACCTAACCCTAAGCCTAAGTGGAATTTTCCTCCAATGGGATTTTCCCATTTATTTTAGCAGGAAACAAAGATAAGGCAGCCTAGAAATTTCCTTGCCCTTCTAACCATTCCCAACCACTCCGAATTTATTGGCAATGTCCATGTTTCTCTCCATGTTCATGGTGACCTAACCCAAACGCTAAGTGGAATTTTCCTCCAATGGGATTTTCCCATGCATTTTAGCAGGAAACATACATAGGGCAGCCTAGAAAAGTAAGTTCCCTCCTAACCATATCCAAGCACTCCCAGTTTGTTGCCGATGTCCATTTTTCTCTATTAGTTCATGGTGACCTAACCCTAACCCTAAGTGGAATTTTCCTCCAATGGGATTTTCCCATGCATTTTAGCACGAAACTTAGATAGGGCAGCCTAGAAAAGTAAGTTCCCTCCTAACCATATCCAAGCACTCCCAGTTTGTTGCCGATGTCCATTTTTCTCTATGAGTTCATGGTGACCTAACCCTAACCCTAAGTGGAATTTTCCTCCAATGGGATTTTCCCATGCATTTTAGCAGGAAACATAGATAGGGCAGCCTAGAAAAGTAAGTTCCCTCCTAACCATATCCAGCACTCCCAGTTTGTTGCCGATGTCCATTTTTCTCTATGAGTTCATGGTGACCTAACCCTAACCCTAAGTGGAATTTTCCTCCAATGGGATCTTCCCATGTATTTTAGCAGGAAACGTAGATACGGCAGCCTAGAAAAGTAAGTTCCCTCCTAACCATATCCAAGCACTCCCAGTTTGTTGCCGATGTCCATTTTTCTCTATGAGTTCATGGTGACCTAACCCTAAGCCTAAGTGGAATTTTCCTCCAATGGGATTTTCCCATGTATTTTAGAAGAAAACATAGATACCGCAGCCTAGAAAAGTAAGTGCCCTCCTAACCATATCCAAGCACTCCCAGTTTGTTGCCGATGTCCATTTTTCTCTATGAGTTCATGGTGACCTAACCCTAAGCCTAAGTGGAATTTTCCTCCAATGGGATTTTCCCATGCATTTTAGCAGGAAACATAGATAGGGCAGCCTGCAAAAGTAAGTTCCCTCCTAACCATATCCAAGCACTCCCAGTTTGTTGCCGATGTCCATTTTTCTCTATGAGTTCATGGTGACCTAACCCTAACCCTAAGTGGAATTTTCCTCCAATGGGATTTTCCCATGCATTTTAGCAGGAAACATAGATAGGGCAGCCTAGAAAAGTAAGTTCCCTCCTAACCATATCCAAGCACTCCCAGTTTGTTGCCGATGTCCATTTTTCTCTTTGAGTTCATGGTGACCTAACCCTAACCCTAAGTGGAATTTTCCTCCAATGGGATTTTCCCATGCATTTTAGCAGGAAACATAGATAGGGCAGCCTAGAAAAGTAAGTTCCCTCCTAACCATATCCAAGCACTCCCAGTTTGTTGCCGATGTCCATTTTTCTCTATGAGTTCATGGTGACCTAACCCTAAGTGGAATTTTCCTCCAATGGGATTTTCCCATGTATTTTAGAAGAAAACATAGATACCGCAGTCTAGAAAAGTAAGTGCCCTCCTAACCATATCCAAGCACTCCCAGTTTGTTGCCGATGTCCATTTTTCTCTATGAGTTCATGGTGACCTAACCCTAAGCCTAAGTGGAATTTTCCTCCAATGGGATTTTCCCATTTATTTTAGCAGGAAACAAAGATAAGGCAGCCTAGAAATTTCCTTGCCCTTCTAACCATTCCCAACCACTCCGAATTTATTGGCAATGTCCATGTTTCTCTCCATGTTCATGGTGACCTAACCCAAACGCTAAGTGGAATTTTCCTCCAATGGGATTTTCCCATGCATTTTAGCAGGAAACATACATAGGGCAGCCTAGAAAAGTAAGTTCCCTCCTAACCATATCCAAGCACTCCCAGTTTGTTGCCGATGTCCATTTTTCTCTATTAGTTCATGGTGACCTAACCCTAACCCTAAGTGGAATTTTCCTCCAATGGGATTTTCCCATGCATTTTAGCACGAAACTTAGATAGGGCAGCCTAGAAAAGTAAGTTCCCTCCTAACCATATCCAAGCACTCCCAGTTTGTTGCCGATGTCCATTTTTCTCTATGAGTTCATGGTGACCTAACCCTAACCCTAAGTGGAATTTTCCTCCAATGGGATTTTCCCATGCATTTTAGCAGGAAACATAGATAGGGCAGCCTAGAAAAGTAAGTTCCCTCCTAACCATATCCAGCACTCCCAGTTTGTTGCCGATGTCCATTTTTCTCTATGAGTTCATGGTGACCTAACCCTAACCCTAAGTGGAATTTTCCTCCAATGGGATCTTCCCATGTATTTTAGCAGGAAACGTAGATATGGCAGCCTAGAAAAGTAAGTTCCCTCCTAACCATATCCAAGCACTCCCAGTTTGTTGCCGATGTCCATTTTTCTCTATGAGTTCATGGTGACCTAACCCTAAGTGGAATTTTCCTCCAATGGGATTTTCCCATGTATTTTAGAAGAAAACATAGATACCGCAGTCTAGAAAAGTAAGTGCCCTCCTAACCATATCCAAGCACTCCCAGTTTGTTGCCGATGTCCATTTTTCTCTATGAGTTCATGGTGACCTAACCCTAAGCCTAAGTGGAATTTTCCTCCAATGGGATTTTCCCATTTATTTTAGCAGGAAACAAAGATAAGGCAGCCTAGAAATTTCCTTGCCCTTCTAACCATTCCCAACCACTCCGAATTTATTGGCAATGTCCATGTTTCTCTCCATGTTCATGGTGACCTAACCCAAACGCTAAGTGGAATTTTCCTCCAATGGGATTTTCCCATGCATTTTAGCAGGAAACATACATAGGGCAGCCTAGAAAAGTAAGTTCCCTCCTAACCATATCCAAGCACTCCCAGTTTGTTGCCGATGTCCATTTTTCTCTATTAGTTCATGGTGACCTAACCCTAACCCTAAGTGGAATTTTCCTCCAATGGGATTTTCCCATGCATTTTAGCACGAAACTTAGATAGGGCACCCTAGAAAAGTAAGTTCCCTCCTAACCATATCCAGCACTCCCAGTTTGTTGCCGATGTCCATTTTTCTCTATGAGTTCATGGTGACCTAACCCTAACCCTAAGTGGAATTTTCCTCCAATGGGATCTTCCCATGTATTTTAGCAGGAAACGTAGATACGGCAGCCTAGAAAAGTAAGTTCCCTCCTAACCATATCCAAGCACTCCCAGTTTGTTGCCGATGTCCATTTTTCTCTATGAGTTCATGGTGACCTAACCCTAAGTGGAATTTTCCTCCAATGGGATTTTCCCATGTATTTTAGAAGAAAACATAGATACCGCAGTCTAGAAAAGTAAGTGCCCTCCTAACCATATCCAAGCACTCCCAGTTTGTTGCCGATGTCCATTTTTCTCTATGAGTTCATGGTGACCTAACCCTAAGCCTAAGTGGAATTTTCCTCCAATGGGATTTTCCCATTTATTTTAGCAGGAAACAAAGATAAGGCAGCCTAGAAATTTCCTTGCCCTTCTAACCATTCCCAACCACTCCGAATTTATTGGCAATGTCCATGTTTCTCTCCATGTTCATGGTGACCTAACCCAAACGCTAAGTGGAATTTTCCTCCAATGGGATTTTCCCATGCATTTTAGCAGGAAACATACATAGGGCAGCCTAGAAAAGTAAGTTCCCTCCTAACCATATCCAAGCACTCCCAGTTTGTTGCCGATGTCCATTTTTCTCTATTAGTTCATGGTGACCTAACCCTAACCCTAAGTGGAATTTTCCTCCAATGGGATTTTCCCATGCATTTTAGCACGAAACTTAGATAGGGCACCCTAGAAAAGTAAGTTCCCTCCTAACCATATCCAAGCACTCCCAGTTTGTTGCCGATGTCCATTTTTCTCTATGAGTTCATGGTGACCTAACCCTAACCCTAGGTGGAATTTTCCTCCAATGGGATCTTCCCATGTATTTTAGCAGAAAACGTAGATATGGCAGCCTAGAAAAGTAAGTTCCCTCCTAACCATATCCAAGCACTCCCAGTTTGTTGCCGATGTCCATTTTTCTCTATGAGTTCATGGTGACCTAACCCTAAGTGTAATTTTCCTCCAATGGGATTTTCCCATGTATTTTAGAAGAAAATATAGATACCGCAGCCTAGAAAAGTAAGTTCCCTCCTAACCATATCCAAGCACTCCCAGTTTGTTGCCGATGTCCATTTTTCTCTATGAGTTCATGGTGACCTAACCCTAACCCTAAGTGGAATTTTCCTCCAATGGGAATTTCCCATGCATTTTAGCAGGAAACATAGATTGGGCAGCCTAGAAAAGTAAGTTCCCTCCTAACCATATCCAGCACTCCCAGTTTGTTGCCGATGTCCATTTTTCTCTATGAGTTCATGGTGACCTAACCCTAACCCTAAGTGGAATTTTCCTCCAATGGGATCTTCCCATGTATTTTAGCAGGAAACATAGATAGGGCAGCCTAGAAAAGTAAGTTCCCTCCTAGCCATATCCAAGCACTCCCAGTTTGTTGCCAATGTCCATTTTTCTCTATGAGTTCATGGTGACCTAACCCTAACCCTAGGTGGAATTTTCCTCCAATGGTATCTTCCCATGTATTTTACCAGGAAACGTAGATACGGCAGCCTAGAAAAGTAAGTTCCCTCCTAACCATATCCAAGCACTCCCAGTTTGTTGCCGATGTCCATTTTTCTCTATGAGTTCATGGTGACCTAACCCTAAGTGGAATTTTCCTCCAATGGGATTTTCCCATGTATTTTAGAAGAAAACATAGATACCGCAGCCTAGAAAAGTAAGTGCCCTCCTAACCATATCCAAGCACTCCCAGTTTGTTGCCGATGTCCATTTTTCTCTATGAGTTCATGGTGACCTAACCCTAAGCCTAAGTGGAATTTTCCTCCAATGGGATTTTCCCATTTATTTTAGCAGGAAACAAAGATAAGGCAGCCTAGAAATTTCCTTGCCCTTCTAATCATTCCCAACCACTCCGAATTTATTGGCAATGTCCATGTTTCTCTCCATGTTCATGGTGACCTAACCCAAACGCTAAGTGGAATTTTCCTCCAATGGGATTTTCCCATGCATTTTAGCAGGAAACATAGATAGGGCAGCCTAGAAAAGTAAGTTCCCTCCTAACCATATCCAAGCAATCCCAGTTTGTTGCCGATGTCCATTTTTCTCTATGAGTTCACGGTGACCTAACCCTAAGCCTAAGTGGAATTTTCCTCCAATGGGATTTTCCCATGCATTTTAGCAGGAAACATAGATAGGGCAGCCTGGAAAAGTAAGTTCCCTCCTAACCATATCCAAGCACTCCCAGTTTGTTGCCGATGTCCATTTTTCTCTATGAGTTCATGGTGACCTAACCCTAACCCTAAGTGGAATTTTCCTCCAATGGGATTTTCCCATGCATTTTAGCAGGAAACATAGATAGGGCAGCCTAGAAAAGTAAGTTCCCTCCTAACCATATCCAAGCACTCCCAGTTTGTTGCCGATGTCCATTTTTCTCTATGAGTCCATGGTGACCTAACCCTAACCCTAAGTGGAATTTTCCTCCAATGGGATTTTCCCATGCATTTTAGCAGGAAACATAGATAGGGCAGCCTAGAAAAGTAAGTTCCCTCCTAACCATATCCAAGCACTCCCAGTTTGTTGCCGATGTCCATTTTTCTCTATGAGTTCATGGTGACCTAACCCTAAGTGGAATTTTCCTCCAATGGGATTTTCCCATGTATTTTAGAAGAAAACATAGATACCGCAGCCTAGAAAAGTAAGTGCCCTCCTAACCATATCCAAGCACTCCCAGTTTGTTGCCGATGTCCATTTTTCTCTTTGAGTTCACGGTGACCTAACCCTAAGCCTAAGTGGAATTTTCCTCCAATGGGATTTTCCCATGCATTTTAGCAGGAAACATAGATAGGGCAGCCTGGAAAAGTAAGTTCCCTCCTAACCATATCCAAGCACTCCCAGTTTCTTGCCGATGTCCATTTTTCTCTATGAGTTCATGGTGACCTAACCCTAACCCTAAGTGGAATTTTCCTCCAATGGGATTTTCCCATGCATTTTAGCAGGAAACATAGATAGGGCAGCCTAGAAAAGTAAGTTCCCTCCTAACCATATCCAAGCACTCCCAGTTTGTTGCCAATGTCCATTTTTCTCTATGAGTTCATGGTGACCTAACCCTAACCCTAAGTGGAATTTTCCTCCAATGGGATTTTCCCATGCATTTTAGCAGGAAACATAGATAGGGCAGCCTAGAAAAGTAAGTTCCCTCCTAACCATATCCAAGCACTCCCAGTTTGTTGCCGATGTCCATTTTTCTCTATGAGTTCATGGTGACCTAACCCTAAGTGGAATTTTCCTCCAATGGGATTTTCCCATGTATTTTAGAAGAAAACATAGATACCGCAGCCTAGAAAAGTAAGTGCCCTCCTAACCATATCCAAGCACTCCCAGTTTGTTGCCGATGTCCATTTTTCTCTATGAGTTCATGGTGACCTAACCCTAAGCCTAAGTGGAATTTTCCTCCAATGGGATTTTCCCATGCATTTTAGCAGGAAACATAGATAGGGCAGCCTAGAAAAGTAAGTTCCCTCCTAACCATATCCAAGCACTCCCAGTTTGTTGCCGATGTCCATTTTTCTCTATGAGTTCATGGTGACCTAACCCTAACCCTAAGTGGAATTTTCCTCCAGTGGGATCTTCCCATGTATTTTACCACGAAACATAGATAGGGCAGCCTAGAAAAGTAAGTTCCCTCCTAACCTTATCCAAGCACTCCCAGTTTGTTGCCGATGTCCATTTTTCTCTATGAGTTCATGGTGACCTAACCCTAACCCAAGGTGAAATTTTCCTCCAATGGGATCTTCCCATGTATTTTAGCAGGAAACAAAGATAGGGCAGCCTAGAAAAGTAAGTTCCCTCCTAACCATATCCAAGCACTCCCAGTTTGTTGCCGATGTCCATTTTTCTCTATGAGTTCATGGTGACCTAACCCTAACCCTAAGTGAAATTTTCCTCCAATGGGATTTTCCCATGCATTTTAGCAGGAAACATAGATAGGGCAGCCTAGAAAAGTAAGTTCCCTCCTAACCATATCCAAGCACTCCCAGTTTGTTGCCGATGTCCATTTTCCTCTATGAGTTCATGGTGACCTAACCCTAAGTGGAATTTTCCTCCAATGGGATTTTCCCATGTATTTTAGAAGAAAACATAGATACCGCAGCCTAGAAAAGTAAGTGCCCTCCTAACCATATCCAAGCACTCCCAGTTTGTTGCCGATGTCCATTTTTCTCTATGAGTTCATGGTGACCTAACCCTAAGCCTAGGTGAAATTTTCCTCCAATGGGATCTTCCCATGTATTTTAGCAGGAAACGTAGATACAGCAGCCTAGAAAAGTAAGTTCCCTCCTAACCATATCCAAGCACTCCCAGTTTGTTGCCGATGTCCATTTTTCTCTATGAGTTCATGGTGACCTAAACCTAACACTAAGTGGAATTTTCCTCCAATGGGAATTTCCCATGCATTTTAGCACGAAACATAGATAGGGCAGCCTAGAAAAGTAAGTTCCCTCCTAACCATATCCAAGCACTCCCAGTTTGTTGCCGATGTCCATTTTTCTCTATGAGTTGATGGTGACCTAACCCTAACCCTAGGTGGAATTTTCCTCCAATGGGATCTTCCCATGTATTTTAGCAGAAAACGTAGATATGGCAGCCTAGAAAAGTAAGTTCCCTCCTAACCATATCCAAGCACTCCCAGTTTGTTGCCGATGTCCATTTTTCTCTATGAGTTCATGGTGACCTAACCCTAAGTGTAATTTTCCTCCAATGATATTTTCCCATGTATTTTAGAAGAAAATATAGATACCGCAGCCTAGAAAAGTAAGTTCTCTCCTAACCATATCCAAGAACTCCCAGTTTGTTGCCGATGTCCATTTTTCTCTATGAGTTCATGGTGACCTAACCCTAAGCCTAAGTGGAATTTTCCTCCAATAGGATTTTCCCATGCATTTTAGCAGGAAACATAGATAGGGCAGCCTGGAAAAGTAAGTTCCCTCCTAACCATATCCAAGCACTCCCAGTTTGTTGCCGATGTCCATTTTTCTCTATGAGTTCATGGTGACCTAACCCTAACCCAAGGTGAAATTTTCCTCCAATGGGATTTTCCCATGTATTTTAGAAGAAAACATAGATACCGCAGCCTAGAAAAGTAAGTGCCCTCCTAACCATATCCAAGCACTCCCAGTTTGTTGCTGATGTCCATTTTTCTCTATGAGTTCATGGTGACCTAACCCTAAGCCTAGGTGAAATTTTCCTCCAATGGGATCTTCCCATGTATTTTAGCAGGAAACGTAGATACAGCAGCCTAGAAAAGTAAGTTCCCTCCTAACCATATCCAAGCACTCCCAGTTTGTTGCCGATGTCCATTTTTCTCTATGAGTTCATGGTGACCTAACCCTAACACTAAGTGGAATTTTCCTCCAATGGGAATTTCCCATGCATTTTAGCACGAAACATAGATAGGGCAGCCTAGAAAAGTAAGTTCCCTCCTAACCATATCCAAGCACTCCCAGTTTGTTGCCGATGTCCATTTTTCTCTATGAGTTGATGGTGACCTAACCCTAACCCTAAGTGGAATTTTCCTCCAATGGGATCTTCCCATGTATTTTAGCAGAAAACGTAGATATGTCAGCCTAGAAAAGTAAGTTCCCTCCTAACCATATCCAAGCACTCCCAGTTTGTTGCCGATGTCCATTTTTCTCTATGAGTTCATGGTGACCTAACCCTAAGCGTAATTTTCCTCCAATGATATTTTCCCATGTATTTTAGAAGAAAATATAGATACCGCAGCCTAGAAAAGTAAGTTCTCTCCTAACCATATCCAAGAACTCCCAGTTTGTTGCCGATGTCCATTTTTCTCTATGAGTTCATGGTGACCTAACCCTAAGCCTAAGTGGAATTTTCCTCCAATAGGATTTTCCCATGCATTTTAGCAGGAAACATAGATAGGGCAGCCTGGAAAAGTAAGTTCCCTCCTAACCATATCCAAGCACTCCCAGTTTGTTGCCGATGTCCATTTTTCTCTATGAGTTCATGGTGACCTAACCCTAACCCTAAGTGGAATTTTCCTCCAATGGGATCTTCCCATGTATTTTAGCAGAAAACGTAGATATGGCAGCCTAGAAAAGTAAGTTCTCTCCTAACCATATCCAAGCACTCCCAGTTTGTTGCCAATGTCCATTTTTCTCTATGAGTTCATGGTGACCTAACCCTAACCCTAAGTGGAATTTTCCTCCAATGGGATTTTCCCATGCATTTTAGCAGGAAACATAGATAGGGCAGCCTAGAAAAGTAAGTTCCCTCCTAACCATATCGAAGCACTCCCAGTTTGTTGCCGATGTCCATTTTTCTCTATGAGTTCATGGTGACCTAACCCTAACCCTAAGTGGAATTTTCCTCCAATGGGAATTTCCCATGCATTTTAGCAGGAAACATAGATTGGGCAGCCTAGAAAAGTAAGTTCCCTCCTAGCCATATCCAAGCACTCCCAGTTTGTTGCCAATGTCCATTTTTCTCTATGAGTTCATGGTGACCTAACCCTAACCCTAGGTGGAATTTTCCTCCAATGGTATCTTCCCATGTATTTTACCAGGAAACGTAGATACGGCAGCCTAGAAAAGTAAGTTCCCTCCTAACCATATCCAAGCACTCCCAGTTTGTTGCCGATGTCCATTTTTCTCTATGAGTTCATGGTGACCTAACCCTAAGTGGAATTTTCCTCCAATGGGATTTTCCCATGTATTTTAGAAGAAAACATAGATACCGCAGTCTAGAAAAGTAAGTGCCCTCCTAACCATATCCAAGCACTCCCAGTTTGTTGCCGATGTCCATTTTTCTCTATGAGTTCATGGTGACCTAACCCTAAGCCTAAGTGGAATTTTCCTCCAATGGGATTTTCCCATTTATTTTAGCAGGAAACAAAGATAAGGCAGCCTAGAAATTTCCTTGCCCTTCTAACCATTCCCAACCACTCCGAATTTATTGGCAATGTCCATGTTTCTCTCCATGTTCATGGTGACCTAACCCAAACGCTAAGTGGAATTTTCCTCCAATGGGATTTTCCCATGCATTTTAGCAGGAAACATACATAGGGCAGCCTAGAAAAGTAAGTTCCCTCCTAACCATATCCAAGCACTCCCAGTTTGTTGCCGATGTCCATTTTTCTCTATGAGTTCATGGTGACCTAACCCTAACCCAAGGTGAAATTTTCCTCCAATGGGATTTTCCCATGTATTTTAGAAGAAAACATAGATACCGCAGCCTAGAAAAGTAAGTGCCCTCCTAACCATATCCAAGCACTCCCAGTTTGTTGCTGATGTCCATTTTTCTCTATGAGTTCATGGTGACCTAACCCTAAGCCTAGGTGAAATTTTCCTCCAATGGGATCTTCCCATGTATTTTAGCAGGAAACGTAGATACAGCAGCCTAGAAAAGTAAGTTCCCTCCTAACCATATCCAAGCACTCCCAGTTTGTTGCCGATGTCCATTTTTCTCTATGAGTTCATGGTGACCTAACCCTAACCCTAGGTGGAATTTTCCTCCAATGGGATCTTCCCATGTATTTTAGCAGAAAACGTAGATATGGCAGCCTAGAAAAGTAAGTTCCCTCCTAACCATATCCAAGCACTCCCAGTTTGTTGCCGATGTCCATTTTTCTCTATGAGTTCATGGTGACCTAACCCTAAGTGTAATTTTCCTCCAATGGGATTTTCCCATGTATTTTAGAAGAAAATATAGATACCGCAGCCTAGAAAAGTAAGTTCCCTCCTAACCATATCCAAGCACTCCCAGTTTGTTGCCGATGTCCATTTTTCTCTATGAGTTCATGGTGACCTAACCCTAACCCTAAGTGGAATTTTCCTCCAATGGGAATTTCCCATGCATTTTAGCAGGAAACATAGATTGGGCAGCCTAGAAAAGTAAGTTCCCTCCTAACCATATCCAGCACTCCCAGTTTGTTGCCGATGTCCATTTTTCTCTATGAGTTCATGGTGACCTAACCCTAACCCTAAGTGGAATTTTCCTCCAATGGGATCTTCCCATGTATTTTAGCAGGAAACATAGATAGGGCAGCCTAGAAAAGTAAGTTCCCTCCTAGCCATATCCAAGCACTCCCAGTTTGTTGCCAATGTCCATTTTTCTCTATGAGTTCATGGTGACCTAACCCTAACCCTAGGTGGAATTTTCCTCCAATGGTATCTTCCCATGTATTTTACCAGGAAACGTAGATACGGCAGCCTAGAAAAGTAAGTTCCCTCCTAACCATATCCAAGCACTCCCAGTTTGTTGCCGATGTCCATTTTTCTCTATGAGTTCATGGTGACCTAACCCTAAGTGGAATTTTCCTCCAATGGGATTTTCCCATGTATTTTAGAAGAAAACATAGATACCGCAGCCTAGAAAAGTAAGTGCCCTCCTAACCATATCCAAGCACTCCCAGTTTGTTGCCGATGTCCATTTTTCTCTATGAGTTCATGGTGACCTAACCCTAAGCCTAAGTGGAATTTTCCTCCAATGGGATTTTCCCATTTATTTTAGCAGGAAACAAAGATAAGGCAGCCTAGAAATTTCCTTGCCCTTCTAATCATTCCCAACCACTCCGAATTTATTGGCAATGTCCATGTTTCTCTCCATGTTCATGGTGACCTAACCCAAACGCTAAGTGGAATTTTCCTCCAATGGGATTTTCCCATGCATTTTAGCAGGAAACATAGATAGGGCAGCCTAGAAAAGTAAGTTCCCTCCTAACCATATCCAAGCAATCCCAGTTTGTTGCCGATGTCCATTTTTCTCTATGAGTTCACGGTGACCTAACCCTAAGCCTAAGTGGAATTTTCCTCCAATGGGATTTTCCCATGCATTTTAGCAGGAAACATAGATAGGGCAGCCTGGAAAAGTAAGTTCCCTCCTAACCATATCCAAGCACTCCCAGTTTGTTGCCGATGTCCATTTTTCTCTATGAGTTCATGGTGACCTAACCCTAACCCTAAGTGGAATTTTCCTCCAATGGGATTTTCCCATGCATTTTAGCAGGAAACATAGATAGGGCAGCCTAGAAAAGTAAGTTCCCTCCTAACCATATCCAAGCACTCCCAGTTTGTTGCCGATGTCCATTTTTCTCTATGAGTCCATGGTGACCTAACCCTAACCCTAAGTGGAATTTTCCTCCAATGGGATTTTCCCATGCATTTTAGCAGGAAACATAGATAGGGCAGCCTAGAAAAGTAAGTTCCCTCCTAACCATATCCAAGCACTCCCAGTTTGTTGCCGATGTCCATTTTTCTCTATGAGTTCATGGTGACCTAACCCTAAGTGGAATTTTCCTCCAATGGGATTTTCCCATGTATTTTAGAAGAAAACATAGATACCGCAGCCTAGAAAAGTAAGTGCCCTCCTAACCATATCCAAGCACTCCCAGTTTGTTGCCGATGTCCATTTTTCTCTTTGAGTTCACGGTGACCTAACCCTAAGCCTAAGTGGAATTTTCCTCCAATGGGATTTTCCCATGCATTTTAGCAGGAAACATAGATAGGGCAGCCTGGAAAAGTAAGTTCCCTCCTAACCATATCCAAGCACTCCCAGTTTCTTGCCGATGTCCATTTTTCTCTATGAGTTCATGGTGACCTAACCCTAACCCTAAGTGGAATTTTCCTCCAATGGGATTTTCCCATGCATTTTAGCAGGAAACATAGATAGGGCAGCCTAGAAAAGTAAGTTCCCTCCTAACCATATCCAAGCACTCCCAGTTTGTTGCCAATGTCCATTTTTCTCTATGAGTTCATGGTGACCTAACCCTAACCCTAAGTGGAATTTTCCTCCAATGGGATTTTCCCATGCATTTTAGCAGGAAACATAGATAGGGCAGCCTAGAAAAGTAAGTTCCCTCCTAACCATATCCAAGCACTCCCAGTTTGTTGCCGATGTCCATTTTTCTCTATGAGTTCATGGTGACCTAACCCTAAGTGGAATTTTCCTCCAATGGGATTTTCCCATGTATTTTAGAAGAAAACATAGATACCGCAGCCTAGAAAAGTAAGTGCCCTCCTAACCATATCCAAGCACTCCCAGTTTGTTGCCGATGTCCATTTTTCTCTATGAGTTCATGGTGACCTAACCCTAAGCCTAAGTGGAATTTTCCTCCAATGGGATTTTCCCATGCATTTTAGCAGGAAACATAGATAGGGCAGCCTAGAAAAGTAAGTTCCCTCCTAACCATATCCAAGCACTCCCAGTTTGTTGCCGATGTCCATTTTTCTCTATGAGTTCATGGTGACCTAACCCTAACCCTAAGTGGAATTTTCCTCCAGTGGGATCTTCCCATGTATTTTACCACGAAACATAGATAGGGCAGCCTAGAAAAGTAAGTTCCCTCCTAACCTTATCCAAGCACTCCCAGTTTGTTGCCGATGTCCATTTTTCTCTATGAGTTCATGGTGACCTAACCCTAACCCAAGGTGAAATTTTCCTCCAATGGGATCTTCCCATGTATTTTAGCAGGAAACAAAGATAGGGCAGCCTAGAAAAGTAAGTTCCCTCCTAACCATATCCAAGCACTCCCAGTTTGTTGCCGATGTCCATTTTTCTCTATGAGTTCATGGTGACCTAACCCTAACCCTAAGTGAAATTTTCCTCCAATGGGATTTTCCCATGCATTTTAGCAGGAAACATAGATAGGGCAGCCTAGAAAAGTAAGTTCCCTCCTAACCATATCCAAGCACTCCCAGTTTGTTGCCGATGTCCATTTTCCTCTATGAGTTCATGGTGACCTAACCCTAAGTGGAATTTTCCTCCAATGGGATTTTCCCATGTATTTTAGAAGAAAACATAGATACCGCAGCCTAGAAAAGTAAGTGCCCTCCTAACCATATCCAAGCACTCCCAGTTTGTTGCCGATGTCCATTTTTCTCTATGAGTTCATGGTGACCTAACCCTAAGCCTAGGTGAAATTTTCCTCCAATGGGATCTTCCCATGTATTTTAGCAGGAAACGTAGATACAGCAGCCTAGAAAAGTAAGTTCCCTCCTAACCATATCCAAGCACTCCCAGTTTGTTGCCGATGTCCATTTTTCTCTATGAGTTCATGGTGACCTAAACCTAACACTAAGTGGAATTTTCCTCCAATGGGAATTTCCCATGCATTTTAGCACGAAACATAGATAGGGCAGCCTAGAAAAGTAAGTTCCCTCCTAACCATATCCAAGCACTCCCAGTTTGTTGCCGATGTCCATTTTTCTCTATGAGTTGATGGTGACCTAACCCTAACCCTAGGTGGAATTTTCCTCCAATGGGATCTTCCCATGTATTTTAGCAGAAAACGTAGATATGGCAGCCTAGAAAAGTAAGTTCCCTCCTAACCATATCCAAGCACTCCCAGTTTGTTGCCGATGTCCATTTTTCTCTATGAGTTCATGGTGACCTAACCCTAAGTGTAATTTTCCTCCAATGATATTTTCCCATGTATTTTAGAAGAAAATATAGATACCGCAGCCTAGAAAAGTAAGTTCTCTCCTAACCATATCCAAGAACTCCCAGTTTGTTGCCGATGTCCATTTTTCTCTATGAGTTCATGGTGACCTAACCCTAAGCCTAAGTGGAATTTTCCTCCAATAGGATTTTCCCATGCATTTTAGCAGGAAACATAGATAGGGCAGCCTGGAAAAGTAAGTTCCCTCCTAACCATATCCAAGCACTCCCAGTTTGTTGCCGATGTCCATTTTTCTCTATGAGTTCATGGTGACCTAACCCTAACCCAAGGTGAAATTTTCCTCCAATGGGATTTTCCCATGTATTTTAGAAGAAAACATAGATACCGCAGCCTAGAAAAGTAAGTGCCCTCCTAACCATATCCAAGCACTCCCAGTTTGTTGCTGATGTCCATTTTTCTCTATGAGTTCATGGTGACCTAACCCTAAGCCTAGGTGAAATTTTCCTCCAATGGGATCTTCCCATGTATTTTAGCAGGAAACGTAGATACAGCAGCCTAGAAAAGTAAGTTCCCTCCTAACCATATCCAAGCACTCCCAGTTTGTTGCCGATGTCCATTTTTCTCTATGAGTTCATGGTGACCTAACCCTAACACTAAGTGGAATTTTCCTCCAATGGGAATTTCCCATGCATTTTAGCACGAAACATAGATAGGGCAGCCTAGAAAAGTAAGTTCCCTCCTAACCATATCCAAGCACTCCCAGTTTGTTGCCGATGTCCATTTTTCTCTATGAGTTGATGGTGACCTAACCCTAACCCTAAGTGGAATTTTCCTCCAATGGGATCTTCCCATGTATTTTAGCAGAAAACGTAGATATGTCAGCCTAGAAAAGTAAGTTCCCTCCTAACCATATCCAAGCACTCCCAGTTTGTTGCCGATGTCCATTTTTCTCTATGAGTTCATGGTGACCTAACCCTAAGCGTAATTTTCCTCCAATGATATTTTCCCATGTATTTTAGAAGAAAATATAGATACCGCAGCCTAGAAAAGTAAGTTCTCTCCTAACCATATCCAAGAACTCCCAGTTTGTTGCCGATGTCCATTTTTCTCTATGAGTTCATGGTGACCTAACCCTAAGCCTAAGTGGAATTTTCCTCCAATAGGATTTTCCCATGCATTTTAGCAGGAAACATAGATAGGGCAGCCTGGAAAAGTAAGTTCCCTCCTAACCATATCCAAGCACTCCCAGTTTGTTGCCGATGTCCATTTTTCTCTATGAGTTCATGGTGACCTAACCCTAACCCTAAGTGGAATTTTCCTCCAATGGGATCTTCCCATGTATTTTAGCAGAAAACGTAGATATGGCAGCCTAGAAAAGTAAGTTCTCTCCTAACCATATCCAAGCACTCCCAGTTTGTTGCCAATGTCCATTTTTCTCTATGAGTTCATGGTGACCTAACCCTAACCCTAAGTGGAATTTTCCTCCAATGGGATTTTCCCATGCATTTTAGCAGGAAACATAGATAGGGCAGCCTAGAAAAGTAAGTTCCCTCCTAACCATATCGAAGCACTCCCAGTTTGTTGCCGATGTCCATTTTTCTCTATGAGTTCATGGTGACCTAACCCTAACCCTAAGTGGAATTTTCCTCCAATGGGAATTTCCCATGCATTTTAGCAGGAAACATAGATTGGGCAGCCTAGAAAAGTAAGTTCCCTCCTAGCCATATCCAAGCACTCCCAGTTTGTTGCCAATGTCCATTTTTCTCTATGAGTTCATGGTGACCTAACCCTAACCCTAGGTGGAATTTTCCTCCAATGGTATCTTCCCATGTATTTTACCAGGAAACGTAGATACGGCAGCCTAGAAAAGTAAGTTCCCTCCTAACCATATCCAAGCACTCCCAGTTTGTTGCCGATGTCCATTTTTCTCTATGAGTTCATGGTGACCTAACCCTAAGTGGAATTTTCCTCCAATGGGATTTTCCCATGTATTTTAGAAGAAAACATAGATACCGCAGTCTAGAAAAGTAAGTGCCCTCCTAACCATATCCAAGCACTCCCAGTTTGTTGCCGATGTCCATTTTTCTCTATGAGTTCATGGTGACCTAACCCTAAGCCTAAGTGGAATTTTCCTCCAATGGGATTTTCCCATTTATTTTAGCAGGAAACAAAGATAAGGCAGCCTAGAAATTTCCTTGCCCTTCTAACCATTCCCAACCACTCCGAATTTATTGGCAATGTCCATGTTTCTCTCCATGTTCATGGTGACCTAACCCAAACGCTAAGTGGAATTTTCCTCCAATGGGATTTTCCCATGCATTTTAGCAGGAAACATACATAGGGCAGCCTAGAAAAGTAAGTTCCCTCCTAACCATATCCAAGCACTCCCAGTTTGTTGCCGATGTCCATTTTTCTCTATGAGTTCATGGTGACCTAACCCTAACCCAAGGTGAAATTTTCCTCCAATGGGATTTTCCCATGTATTTTAGAAGAAAACATAGATACCGCAGCCTAGAAAAGTAAGTGCCCTCCTAACCATATCCAAGCACTCCCAGTTTGTTGCTGATGTCCATTTTTCTCTATGAGTTCATGGTGACCTAACCCTAAGCCTAGGTGAAATTTTCCTCCAATGGGATCTTCCCATGTATTTTAGCAGGAAACGTAGATACAGCAGCCTAGAAAAGTAAGTTCCCTCCTAACCATATCCAAGCACTCCCAGTTTGTTGCCGATGTCCATTTTTCTCTATGAGTTCATGGTGACCTAACCCTAACACTAAGTGGAATTTTCCTCCAATGGGAATTTCCCATGCATTTTAGCACGAAACATAGATAGGGCAGCCTAGAAAAGTAAGTTCCCTCCTAACCATATCCAAGCACTCCCAGTTTGTTGCCGATGTCCATTTTTCTCTATGAGTTGATGGTGACCTAACCCTAACCCTAAGTGGAATTTTCCTCCAATGGGATCTTCCCATGTATTTTAGCAGAAAACGTAGATATGGCAGCCTAGAAAAGTAAGTTCCCTCCTAACCATATCCAAGCACTCCCAGTTTGTTGCCGATGTCCATTTTTCTCTATGAGTTCATGGTGACCTAACCCTAAGCGTAATTTTCCTCCAATGATATTTTCCCATGTATTTTAGAAGAAAATATAGATACCGCAGCCTAGAAAAGTAAGTTCTCTCCTAACCATATCCAAGAACTCCCAGTTTGTTGCCGATGTCCATTTTTCTCTATGAGTTCATGGTGACCTAACCCTAAGCCTAAGTGGAATTTTCCTCCAATAGGATTTTCCCATGCATTTTAGCAGGAAACATAGATAGGGCAGCCTGGAAAAGTAAGTTCCCTCCTAACCATATCCAAGCACTCCCAGTTTGTTGCCGATGTCCATTTTTCTCTATGAGTTCATGGTGACCTAACCCTAACCCTAAGTGGAATTTTCCTCCAATGGGATTTTCCCATGCATTTTAGCAGGAAACATAGATTGGGCAGCCTAGAAAAGTAAGTTCCCTCCTAACCATATCCAGCACTCCCAGTTTGTTGCCGATGTCCATTTTTCTCTATGAGTTCATGGTGACCTAACCCTAACCCTAAGTGGAATTTTCCTCCAATGGGATCTTCCCATGTATTTTAGCAGGAAACATAGATAGGGCAGCCTAGAAAAGTAAGTTCCCTCCTAGCCATATCCAAGCACTCCCAGTTTGTTGCCAATGTCCATTTTTCTCTATGAGTTCATGGTGACCTAACCCTAACCCTAGGTGGAATTTTCCTCCAATGGTATCTTCCCATGTATTTTACCAGGAAACGTAGATACGGCAGCCTAGAAAAGTAAGTTCCCTCCTAACCATATCCAAGCACTCCCAGTTTGTTGCCGATGTCCATTTTTCTCTATGAGTTCATGGTGACCTAACCCTAAGTGGAATTTTCCTCCAATGGGATTTTCCCATGTATTTTAGAAGAAAACATAGATACCGCAGTCTAGAAAAGTAAGTGCCCTCCTAACCATATCCAAGCACTCCCAGTTTGTTGCCGATGTCCATTTTTCTCTATGAGTTCATGGTGACCTAACCCTAAGCCTAAGTGGAATTTTCCTCCAATGGGATTTTCCCATTTATTTTAGCAGTAAACAAAGATAAGGCAGCCTAGAAATTTCCTTGCCCTTCTAACCATTCCCAACCACTCCGAATTTATTGGCAATGTCCATGTTTCTCTCCATGTTCATGGTGACCTAACCCAAACGCTAAGTGGAATTTTCCTCCAATGGGATTTTCCCATGCATTTTAGCAGGAAACATACATAGGGCAGCCTAGAAAAGTAAGTTCCCTCCTAACCATATCCAAGCACTCCCAGTTTGTTGCCGATGTCCATTTTTCTCTATTAGTTCATGGTGACCTAACCCTAACCCTAAGTGGAATTTTCCTCCAATGGGATTTTCCCATGCATTTTAGCACGAAACTTAGATAGGGCAGCCTAGAAAAGTAAGTTCCCTCCTAACCATATCCAAGCACTCCCAGTTTGTTGCCGATGTCCATTTTTCTCTATGAGTTCATGGTGACCTAACCCTAAACCTAGGTGGAATTTTCCTCCAATGGGATCTTCCCATGTATTTTAGCAGAAAACGTAGATATGGCAGCCTAGAAAAGTAAGTTCTCTCCTAACCATATCCAAGCACTCCCAGTTTGTTGCCAATGTCCATTTTTCTCTATGAGTTCATGGTGACCTAACCCTAACCCTAAGTGGAATTTTCCTCCAATGGGATTTTCCCATGCATTTTAGCAGGAAACATAGATAGGGCAGCCTAGAAAAGTAAGTTCCCTCCTAACCATATCGAAGCACTCCCAGTTTGTTGCCGATGTCCATTTTTCTCTATGAGTTCATGGTGACCTAACCCTAACCCTAAGTGGAATTTTCCTCCAATGGGAATTTCCCATGCATTTTAGCAGGAAACATAGATTGGGCAGCCTAGAAAAGTAAGTTCCCTCCTAACCATATCCAGCACTCCCAGTTTGTTGCCGATGTCCATTTTTCTCTATGAGTTCATGGTGACCTAACCCTAACCCTAAGTGGAATTTTCCTCCAATGGGATCTTCCCATGTATTTTAGCAGGAAACATAGATAGGGCAGCCTAGAAAAGTAAGTTCCCTCCTAGCCATATCCAAGCACTCCCAGTTTGTTGCCAATGTCCATTTTTCTCTATGAGTTCATGGTGACCTAACCCTAACCCTAGGTGGAATTTTCCTCCAATGGTATCTTCCCATGTATTTTACCAGGAAACGTAGATACGGCAGCCTAGAAAAGTAAGTTCCCTCCTAACCATATCCAAGCACTCCCAGTTTGTTGCCGATGTCCATTTTTCTCTATGAGTTCATGGTGACCTAACCCTAAGTGGAATTTTCCTCCAATGGGATTTTCCCATGTATTTTAGAAGAAAACATAGATACCGCAGTCTAGAAAAGTAAGTGCCCTCCTAACCATATCCAAGCACTCCCAGTTTGTTGCCGATGTCCATTTTTCTCTATGAGTTCATGGTGACCTAACCCTAAGCCTAAGTGGAATTTTCCTCCAATGGGATTTTCCCATTTATTTTAGCAGGAAACAAAGATAAGGCAGCCTAGAAATTTCCTTGCCCTTCTAACCATTCCCAACCACTCCGAATTTATTGGCAATGTCCATGTTTCTCTCCATGTTCATGGTGACCTAACCCAAACGCTAAGTGGAATTTTCCTCCAATGGGATTTTCCCATGCATTTTAGCAGGAAACATACATAGGGCAGCCTAGAAAAGTAAGTTCCCTCCTAACCATATCCAAGCACTCCCAGTTTGTTGCCGATGTCCATTTTTCTCTATTAGTTCATGGTGACCTAACCCTAACCCTAAGTGGAATTTTCCTCCAATGGGATTTTCCCATGCATTTTAGCACGAAACTTAGATAGGGCAGCCTAGAAAAGTAAGTTCCCTCCTAACCATATCCAAGCACTCCCAGTTTGTTGCCGATGTCCATTTTTCTCTATGAGTTCATGGTGACCTAACCCTAACCCTAGGTGGAATTTTCCTCCAATGGGATCTTCCCATGTATTTTAGCAGAAAACGTAGATATGGCAGCCTAGAAAAGTAAGTTCCCTCCTAACCATATCCAAGCACTCCCAGTTTGTTGCCAATGTCCATTTTTCTCTATGAGTTCATGGTGACCTAACCCTAACCCTAAGTGGAATTTTCCTCCAATGGGATTTTCCCATGCATTTTAGCAGGAAACATAGATAGGGCAGCCTAGAAAAGTAAGTTCCCTCCTAACCATATCCAAGCACTCCCAGTTTGTTGCCGATGTCCATTTTTCTCTATGAGTTCATGGTGACCTAACCCTAACCCTAAGTGGAATTTTCCTCCAATGGGAATTTACCATGCATTTTAGCAGAAAACATAGATTGGGCAGCCTAGAAAAGTAAGTTCCCTCCTAACCATATCCAGCACTCCCAGTTTGTTGCCGATGTCCATTTTTCTCTATGAGTTCATGGTGACCTAACCCTAACCCTAAGTGGAATTTTCCTCCAATGGGATCTTCCCATGTATTTTAGCAGGAAACATAGATAGGGCAGCCTAGAAAAGTAAGTTCCCTCCTAGCCATATCCAAGCACTCCCTGTTTGTTGCCAATGTCCATTTTTCTCTATGAGTTCATGGTGACCTAACCCTAACCCTAGGTGGAATTTTCCTCCAATGGTATCTTCCCATGTATTTTACCAGGAAACGTAGATACCGCAGCCTAGAAAAGTAAGTTCCCTCCTAACAATATCCAAGCACTCCCAGTTTGTTGCCGATGTCCATTTTTCTCTATGAGTTCATGGTGACCTAACCCTAAGTGGAATTTTCCTCCAATGGGATTTTCCCATGTATTTTAGAAGAAAACATAGATACCGCAGCCTAGAAAAGTAAGTGCCCTCCTAACCATATCCAAGCACTCCCAGTTTATTGCCGATGTCCATTTTTCTCTATGAGTTCATGGTGACCTAACCCTAAGCCTAAGTGGAATTTTCCTCCAATGGGATTTTCCCATTTATTTTAGCAGGAAACAAAGATAAGGCAGCCTAGAAATTTCCTTGCCCTTCTAATCATTCCCAACCACTCCGAATTTATTGGCAATGTCCATGTTTCTCTCCATGTTCATGGTGACCTAACCCAAACGCTAAGTGGAATTTTCCTCCAATGGGATTTTCCCATGCATTTTAGCAGGAAACATAGATAGGGCAGCCTAGAAAAGTAACTTCCCTCCTAACCATATCCAAGCACTCCCTGTTTGTTGCCGATGTCCATTTTTCTCTATGAGTTCATGGTGACCTAACCCTAAGCCTAAGTGGAATTTTCCTCCAATGGGATTTTCCCATGCATTTTAGCAGGAAACATAGATAGGGCAGCCTAGAAAAGTAAGTTCCCTCCTAACCATATCCACGCACTCCCAGTTTGTTGCCGATGTCCATTTTTCTCTATGAGTTCATGGTGACCTAACCCTAACCCAAGGTGAAATTTTCCTCCAATGGGATCTTCCCATGTATTTTAGCAGGAAACAAAGATAGGGCAGCCTAGAAAAGTAAGTTCCCTCCTAACCATATCCAAGCACTCCCAGTTTGTTGCCGATGTCCATTTTTCTCTATGAGTTCATGGTGACCTAACCCTAACACTAAGTGGAATTTTCCTCCAATGGGATCTTCCCATGTATTTTAGCAGGAAACATAGATAGGGCAGCCTAGAAAAGTAAGTTCCCTCCTAACCATTCCCAACCACTCCGAATTTATTGGCAATGTCCATGTTTCTCTCCATGTTCATGGTGACCTAACCCAAACGCTAAGTGGAATTTTCCTCCAATGGGATTTTCCCATGCATTTTAGCAGGAAACATACATAGGGCAGCCTAGAAAAGTAAGTTCCCTCCTAACCATATCCAAGCACTCCCAGTTTGTTGCCGATGTCCATTTTTCTCTATTAGTTCATGGTGACCTAACCCTAACCCTAAGTGGAATTTTCCTCCAATGGGATTTTCCCATGCATTTTAGCACGAAACTTAGATAGGGCAGCCTAGAAAAGTAAGTTCCCTCCTAACCATATCCAAGCACTCCCAGTTTGTTGCCGATGTCCATTTTTCTCTATGAGTTCATGGTGACCTAACCCTAACCCTAGGTGGAATTTTCCTCCAATGGGATCTTCCCATGTATTTTAGCAGAAAACGTAGATATGGCAGCCTAGAAAAGTAAGTTCCCTCCTAACCATATCCAAGCACTCCCAGTTTGTTGCCAATGTCCATTTTTCTCTATGAGTTCATGGTGACCTAACCCTAACCCTAAGTGGAATTTTACTCCAATGGGATTTTCCCATGCATTTTAGCAGGAAACATAGATAGGGCAGCCTAGAAAAGTAAGTTCCCTCCTAACCATATCCAAGCACTCCCAGTTTGTTGCCGATGTCCATTTTTCTCTATGAGTTCATGGTGACCTAACCCTAACCCTAAGTGAAATTTTCCTCCAATGGGATTTTCCCATGCATTTTAGCAGGAAACATAGATAGGGCAGCCTAGAAAAGTAAGTTCTCTCCTAACCATATCCAAGCACTCCCAGTTTGTTGCCGATGTCCATTTTTCTCTATGAGTTCATGGTGACCTAACCTAAGCCTAAGTGGAATTTTCCTCCAATGGGATTTTCCCATGCATTTTAGCACGAAACATAGATAGGGCAGCCTAGAAAAGTAAGTTCCCTCCTAACCATATCCAAGCACTCCCAGTTTGTTGCCGATGTCCATTTTTCTCTATGAGTTGATGGTGACCTAACCCTAACCCTAGGTGGAATTTTCCTCCAATGGGATCTTCCCATGTATTTTAGCAGAAAACGTAGATATGGCAGCCTAGAAAAGTAAGTTCCCTCCTAACCATATCCAAGCACTCCCAGTTTGTTGCCGATGTCCATTTTTCTCTATGAGTTCATGGTGACCTAACCCTAAGTGGAATTTTCCTCCAATGGGATTTTCCCATGTATTTTAGAAGAAAATATAGATACCGCAGCCTAGAAAAGTAAGTTCTCTCCTAACCATATCCAAGAACTCCCAGTTTGTTGCCGATGTCCATTTTTCTCTATGAGTTCATGGTGACCTAACCCTAAGCCTAAGTGGAATTTTCCTCCAATGGGATTTTCCCATGCATTTTAGCAGGAAACATAGATAGGGCAGCCTGGAAAAGTAAGTTCCCTCCTAACCATATCCAAGCACTCCCAGTTTGTTGCCAATGTCCATTTTTCTCTATGAGTT
Source organism: Bothrops alternatus (assembly GCA_034064705.1). NCBI lineage: Eukaryota > Metazoa > Chordata > Lepidosauria > Squamata > Viperidae > Bothrops > Bothrops alternatus. Next base: position 3,280,924 of record JARGCV010000165.1, read on the forward strand.
CATGGTGACCTAACCCTAACCCTAAGTGGAATTTTCCTCCAATGGGAATTTACCATGCATTTTAGCAGGAAACATAGATTGGGCAGCCTAGAAAAGTAAGTTCCCTCCTAACCATATCCAGCACTCCCAGTTTGTTGCCGATGTCCATTTTTCTCTATGAGTTCATGGTGACCTAACCCTAACCCTAGGTGGAATTTTCCTCCAATGGTATCTTCCCATGTATTTTACCAGGAAACGTAGATACGGCAGCCTAGAAAAGTAAGTTCCCTCCTAACAATATCCAAGCACTCCCAGTTTGTTGCCGATGTCCATTTTTCTCTATGAGTTCATGGTGACCTAACCCTAAGTGGAATTTTCCTCCAATGGGATTTTCCCATGTATTTTAGAAGAAAACATAGATACCGCAGTCTAGAAAAGTAAGTGCCCTCCTAACCATATCCAAGCACTCCCAGTTTGTTGCCGATGTCCATTTTTCTCTATTAGTTCATGGTGACCTAACCCTAACCCTAAGTGGAATTTTCCTCCAATGGGATTTTCCCATGCATTTTAGCACGAAACTTAGATAGGGCAGCCTAGAAAAGTAAGTTCCCTCCTAACCATATCCAAGCACTCCCAGTTTGTTGCCGATGTCCATTTTTCTCTATGAGTTCATGGTGACCTAACCCTAACCCTAGGTGGAATTTTCCTCCAATGGGATCTTCCCATGTATTTTAGCAGAAAACGTAGATATGGCAGCCTAGAAAAGTAAGTTCCCTCCTAACCATATCCAAGCACTCCCAGTTTGTTGCCGATGTCCATTTTTCTCTATGAGTTCATGGTGACCTAACCCTAACCCTAAGTGGAATTTTCCTCCAATGGGATTTTCCCATGCATTTTAGCAGGAAACATAGATAGGGCAGCCTAGAAAAGTAAGTTCCCTCCTAAATATATCCAAGCACTCCCAGTTTGTTGCCGATGTCCATTTTTCTCTATGAGTTCATGGTGACCTAACCCTAACCCTAAGTGGAATTTTCCTCCAATGGGATTTTCCCATGCATTTTAGCAGGAAACATAGATAGGGCAGCCTAGAAAAGTAAGTTCCCTCCTAACCATATCCAAGCACTCCCAGTTTGTTGCCGATGTCCATTTTTCTCTATGAGTTCATGGTGACCTAACCCTAACCCTAAGTGGAATTTTCCTCCAATGGGATCTTCCCATGCATTTTAGCAGGAAACATAGATAGGGCAGCCTAGAAAAGTAAGTTCCCTCCTAGCCATATCCAAGCACTCCCTGTTTGTTGCCAATGTCCATTTTTCTCTATGAGTTCATGGTGACCTAACCCTAACCCTAGGTGGAATTTTCCTCCAATGGTATCTTCCCATGTATTTTACCAGGAAACGTAGATACGGCAGCCTAGAAAAGTAAGTTCCCTCCTAACAATATCCAAGCACTCCCAGTTTGTTCCCGATGTCCATTTTTCTCTATGAGTTCATGGTGACCTAACCCTAAGTGGAATTTTCCTCCAATGGGATTTTCCCATGTATTTTAGAAGAAAACATAAGATACCGCAGCCTAGAAAAGTAAGTGCCCTCCTAACCATATCCAAGCACTCCCAGTTTGTTGCCGATGTCCATTTTTCTCTATGAGTTCATGGTGACCTAACCCTAAGCCTAAGTGGAATTTTCCTCCAATGGGATTTTCCCATTTATTTTAGCAGGAAACAAAGATAAGGCAGCCTAGAAATTTCCTTGCCCTTCTAATCATTCCCAACCACTCCGAATTTATTGGCAATGTCCATGTTTCTCTCCATGTTCATGGTGACCTAACCCAAACGCTAAGTGGAATTTTCCTCCAATGGGATTTTCCCATGCATTTTAGCAGGAAACATAGATAGGGCAGCCTAGAAAAGTAACTTCCCTCCTAACCATTCCCAACCACTCCGAATTTATTGGCAATGTCCATGTTTCTCTCCATGTTCATGGTGACCTATCCCAAACGCTAAGTGGAATTTTCCTCCAATGAGATTTTCCCATGTATTTTAGAAGAAAACATAGATACCGCAGCCTAGAAAAGTCAGTTTCCTCCTAACCATATCCAAGCACTCCCAGTTTGTTGCCGATGTCCATTTTTCTCTATGAGTTCATGGTGACCTAACCCTAACCCTAAGTGAAATTTTCCTCCAATGGGATTTTCCCATGCATTTTAGCAGGAAACATAGATAGGGCAGCCTAGAAAAGTAAGTTCTCTCCTAACCATATCCAAGCACTCCCAGTTTGTTGCCGATGTCCATTTTTCTCTATGAGTTCATGGTGACCTAACCTAAGCCTAAGTGGAATTTTCCTCCAATGGGATTTTCCCATGCATTTTAGCACGAAACATAGATAGGGCAGCCTAGAAAAGTAAGTTCCCTCCTAACCATATCCAAGCACTCCCAGTTTGTTGCTGATGTCCATTTTTCTCTATGAGTTGATGGTGACCTAACCCTAACCCTAGGTGGAATTTTCCTCCAATGGGATCTTCCCATGTATTTTAGCAGAAAACGTAGATATGGCAGCCTAGAAAAGTAAGTTCCCTCCTAACCATATCCAAGCACTCCCAGTTTGTTGCCGATGTCCATTTTTCTCTATGAGTTCATGGTGACCTAACCCTAAGTGGAATTTTCCTCCAATGGGATTTTCCCATGTATTTTAGAAGAAAATATAGATACCGCAGCCTAGAAAAGTAAGTTCTCTCCTAACCATATCCAAGAACTCCCAGTTTGTTGCCGTTGTCCATTTTTCTCTATGAGTTCATGGTGACCTAACCCTAAGCCTAAGTGGAATTTTCCTCCAATGGGATTTTCCCATGCATTTTAGCAGGAAACATAGATAGGGCAGCCTGGAAAAGTAAGTTCCCTCCTAACCATATCCAAGCACTCCCAGTTTGTTGCCGATGTCCATTTTTCTCTATGAGTTCATGGTGACCTAACCCTAACCCTAAGTGGAATTTTCCTCCAATGGGATTTTCCCATGCATTTTAGCAGGAAACATAGATAGGGCAGCCTAGAAAAGTAAGTTCTCTCCTAACCATATCCAAGCACTCCCAGTTTGTTGCCGATGTCCATTTTTTTCTATGAGTTCATGGTGACCTAACCCTAACCCTAAGTGAAATTTTCCTCCAATGGGATTTTCCCATGCATTTTAGCAGGAAACATAGATAGGGCAGCCTAGAAAAGTAAGTTCTCTCCTAACCATATCCAAGCACTCCCAGTTTGTTGCCGATGTCCATTTTTCTCTATGAGTTCATGGTGACCTAACCTAAGCCTAAGTGGAATTTTCCTCCAATGGGATTTTCCCATGCATTTTAGCACGAAACATAGATAGGGCAGCCTAGAAAAGTAAGTTCCCTCCTAACCATATCCAAGCACTCCCAGTTTGTTGCTGATGTCCATTTTTCTCTATGAGTTGATGGTGACCTAACCCTAACCCTAGGTGGAATTTTCCTCCAATGGGATCTTCCCATGTATTTTAGCAGAAAACGTAGATATGGCAGCCTAGAAAAGTAAGTTCCCTCCTAACCATATCCAAGCACTCCCAGTTTGTTGCCGATGTCCATTTTTCTCTATGAGTTCATGGTGACCTAACCCTAAGTGGAATTTTCCTCCAATGGGATTTTCCCATGTATTTTAGAAGAAAATATAGATACCGCAGCCTAGAAAAGTAAGTTCTCTCCTAACCATATCCAAGAACTCCCAGTTTGTTGCCGATGTCCATTTTTCTCTATGAGTTCATGGTGACCTAACCCTAAGCCTAAGTGGAATTTTCCTCCAATGGGATTTTCCCATGCATTTTAGCAGGAAACATAGATAGGGCAGCCTGGAAAAGTAAGTTCCCTCCTAACCATATCCAAGCACTCCCAGTTTGTTGCCGATGTCCATTTTTCTCTATGAGTTCATGGTGACCTAACCCTAACCCTAAGTGGAATTTTCCTCCAATGGGATTTTCCCATGCATTTTAGCAGGAAACATAGATAGGGCAGCCTAGAAAAGTAAGTTCCCTCCTAACCATATCCAAGCACTCCCAGTTTGTTGCCGATGTCCATTTTTCTCTATGAGTTCATGGTGACCTAACCCTAACCCTAAGTGGAATTTTCCTCCAATGGGAATTTCCCATGCATTTTAGCAGGAAACATAGATAGGGCAGCCTAGAAAAGTAAGTTCCCTCCTAGCCATATCCAAGCACTCCCAGTTTGTTGCCAATGTCCATTTTTCTCTATGAGTTCATGGTGACCTAACCCTAACCCTAGGTGGAATTTTCCTCCAATGGTATCTTCCCATGTATTTTACCAGGAAACGTAGATATGGCAGCCTAGAAAAGTAAGTTCCCTCCTAACCATATCCAAGCACTCCCAGTTTGTTGCCGATGTCCATTTTTCTCTATGAGTTCATGGTGACCTAACCCTAAGTGTAATTTTCCTCCAATGGGATTTTCCCATGTATTTTAGAAGAAAATATAGATACCGCAGCCTAGAAAAGTAAGTTCTCTCCTAACCATATCCAAGAACTCCCAGTTTGTTGCCGATGTCCATTTTTCTCTATGAGTTCATGGTGACCTAACCCTAAGCCTAAGTGGAATTTTCCTCCAATGGGATTTTCCCATGCATTTTAGCAGGAAACATAGATAGGGCAGCCTAGAAAAGTAAGTTCCCTCCTAACCATATCCAAGCACTCCCAGTTTGTTGCCGATGTCCATTTTTCTCTATGAGTTCATGGTGACCTAACCCTAACCCTAAGTGGAATTTTCCTCCAATGGGAATTTCCCATGCATTTTAGCAGGAAACATAGATTGGGCAGCCTAGAAAAGTAAGTTCCCTCCTAACCATATCCAGCACTCCCAGTTTGTTGCCGATGTCCATTTTTCTCTATGAGTTCATGGTGACCTAACCCTAACCCTAAGTGGAATTTTCCTCCAATGGGATCTTTCCATGTATTTTAGCAGGAAACATAGATAGGGCAGCGTAGAAAAGTAAGTTCCCTCCTAGCCATATCCAAGCACTCCCAGTTTGTTGCCAATGTCCATTTTTCTCTATGAGTTCATGGTGACCTAACCCTAACCCTAGGTGGAATTTTCCTCCAATGGTATCTTCCCATGTATTTTACCAGGAAACGTAGATACGGCAGCCTAGAAAAGTAAGTTCCCTCCTAACCATATCCAAGCACTCCCAGTTTGTTGCCGATGTCCATTTTTCTCTATGAGTTCATGGTGACCTAACCCTAAGTGGAATTTTCCTCCAAAGGGATTTTCCCATGTATTTTAGAAGAAAACATAGATACCGCAGCCTAGAAAAGTAAGTGCCCTCCTAACCATATCCAAGCACTCCCAGTTTGTTGCCGATGTCCATTTTTCTCTATGAGTTCATGGTGACCTAACCCTAAGCCTAAGTGGAATTTTCCTCCAATGGGATTTCCCCATTTATTTTAGCAGGAAACAAAGATAAGGCAGCCTAGAAATTTCCTTGCCCTTCTAACCATTCCCAACCACTCCGAATTTATTGGCAATGTCCATGTTTCTCTCCATGTTCATGGTGACCTAACCCAAACGCTAAGTGGAATTTTCCTCCAATGGGATTTTCCCATGCATTTTAGCAGGAAACATAGATAGGGCAGCCTAGAAAAGTAACTTCCCTCCTAACCATTCCCAACCACTCCGAATGTATTGGCAATGTCCATGTTTCTCTCCATGTTCATGGTGACCTATCCCAAACGCTAAGTGGAATTTTGCTCCAATGAGATTTTCCCATGTATTTTAGAAGAAAACATAGATACCGCAGCCTAGAAAAGTCAGTTTCCTCCTAACCATATCCAAGCACTCCCAGTTTGTTGCCGATGTCCATTTTTCTCTATGAGTTCATGGTGACCTAACCCTAACCCTAAGTGAAATTTTCCTCCAATGGGATTTTCCCATGCATTTTAGCAGGAAACATAGATAGGGCAGCCTAGAAAAGTACGTTCTCTCCTAACCATATCCAAGCACTCCCAGTTTGTTGCCGATGTCCATTTTTCTCTATGAGTTCATGGTGACCTAACCCTAACCCTAAGTGAAATTTTCCTCCAATGGGATTTTCCCATGCATTTTAGCAGGAAACATAGATAGGGCAGCCTAGAAAAGTAAGTTCTCTCCTAACCATATCCAAGCACTCCCAGTTTGTTGCCGATGTCCATTTTTCTCTATGAGTTCATGGTGACCTAACCTAAGCCTAAGTGGAATTTTCCTCCAATGGGATTTTCCCATGCATTTTAGCACGAAACATAGATAGGGCAGCCTAGAAAAGTAAGTTCCCTCCTAACCATATCCAAGCACTCCCAGTTTGTTGCTGATGTCCATTTTTCTCTATGAGTTGATGGTGACCTAACCCTAACCCTAGGTGGAATTTTCCTCCAATGGGATCTTCCCATGTATTTTAGCAGAAAACGTAGATATGGCAGCCTAGAAAAGTAAGTTCCCTCCTAACCATATCCAAGCACTCCCAGTTTGTTGCCGATGTCCATTTTTCTCTATGAGTTCATGGTGACCTAACCCTAAGTGGAATTTTCCTCCAATGGGATTTTCCCATGTATTTTAGAAGAAAATATAGATACCGCAGCCTAGAAAAGTAAGTTCTCTCCTAACCATATCCAAGAACTCCCAGTTTGTTGCCGATGTCCATTTTTCTCTATGAGTTCATGGTGACCTAACCCTAAGCCTAAGTGGAATTTTCCTCCAATGGGATTTTCCCATGCATTTTAGCAGGAAACATAGATAGGGCAGCCTGGAAAAGTAAGTTCCCTCCTAACCATATCCAAGCACTCCCAGTTTGTTGCCGATGTCCATTTTTCTCTATGAGTTCATGGTGACCTAACCCTAACCCTAAGTGGAATTTTCCTCCAATGGGATTTTCCCATGCATTTTAGCAGGAAACATAGATAGGGCAGCCTAGAAAAGTAAGTTCCCTCCTAACCATATCCAAGCACTCCCAGTTTGTTGCCGATGTCCATTTTTCTCTATGAGTTCATGGTGACCTAACCCTAACCCTAAGTGGAATTTTCCTCCAATGGGAATTTCCCATGCATTTTAGCAGGAAACATAGATAGGGCAGCCTAGAAAAGTAAGTTCCCTCCTAGCCATATCCAAGCACTCCCAGTTTGTTGCCAATGTCCATTTTTCTCTATGAGTTCATGGTGACCTAACCCTAACCCTAGGTGGAATTTTCCTCCAATGGTATCTTCCCATGTATTTTACCAGGAAACGTAGATATGGCAGCCTAGAAAAGTAAGTTCCCTCCTAACCATATCCAAGCACTCCCAGTTTGTTGCCGATGTCCATTTTTCTCTATGAGTTCATGGTGACCTAACCCTAAGTGTAATTTTCCTCCAATGGGATTTTCCCATGTATTTTAGAAGAAAATATAGATACCGCAGCCTAGAAAAGTAAGTTCTCTCCTAACCATATCCAAGAACTCCCAGTTTGTTGCCGATGTCCATTTTTCTCTATGAGTTCATGGTGACCTAACCCTAAGCCTAAGTGGAATTTTCCTCCAATGGGATTTTCCAATGCATTTTAGCAGGAAACATAGATAGGGCAGCCTGGAAAAGTAAGTTCCCTCCTAACCATATCCAAGCACTCCCAGTTTGTTGCCGATGTCCATTTTTCTCTATGAGTTCATGGTGACCTAACCCTAACCCTAAGTGGAATTTTCCTCCAATGGGATTTTCCCATGCATTTTAGCAGGAAACATAGATAGGGCAGCCTAGAAAAGTAAGTTCCCTCCTAACCATATCCAAGCACTCCCAGTTTTTTGCCGATGTCCATTTTTCTCTATGAGTTCATGGTGACCTAACCCTAACCCTAAGTGGAATTTTCCTCCAATGGGAATTTCCCATGCATTTTAGCAGGAAACATAGATAGGGCAGCCTAGAAAAGTAAGTTCCCTCCTAGCCATATCCAAGCACTCCCAGTTTGTTGCCAATGTCCATTTTTCTCTATGAGTTCATGGTGACCTAACCCTAACCCTAGGTGGAATTTTCCTCCAATGGTATCTTCCCATGTATTTTACCAGGAAACGTAGATATGGCAGCCTAGAAAAGTAAGTTCCCTCCTAACCATATCCAAGCACTCCCAGTTTGTTGCCGATGTCCATTTTTCTCTATGAGTTCATGGTGACCTAACCCTAAGTGTAATTTTCCTCCAATGGGATTTTCCCATGTATTTTAGAAGAAAATATAGATACCGCAGCCTAGAAAAGTAAGTTCTCTCCTAACCATATCCAAGAACTCCCAGTTTGTTGCCGATGTCCATTTTTCTCTATGAGTTCATGGTGACCTAACCCTAAGCCTAAGTGGAATTTTCCTCCAATGGGATTTTCCCATGCATTTTAGCAGGAAACATAGATAGGGCAGCCTAGAAAAGTAAGTTCCCTCCTAACCATATCCAAGCACTCCCAGTTTGTTGCCGATGTCCATTTTTCTCTATGAGTTCATGGTGACCTAACCCTAACCCTAAGTGGAATTTTCCTCCAATGGGAATTTCCCATGCATTTTAGCAAAAAACATAGATTGGGCAGCCTAGAAAAGTAAGTTCCCTCCTAACCATATCCAGCACTCCCAGTTTGTTGCCGATGTCCATTTTTCTCTATGAGTTCATGGTGACCTAACCCTAACCCTAGGTGGAATTTTCCTCCAATGGTATCTTCCCATGTATTTTACCAGGAAACGTAGATATGGCAGCCTAGAAAAGTAAGTTCCCTCCTAACCATATCCAAGCACTCCCAGTTTGTTGCCGATGTCCATTTTTCTCTATGAGTTCATGGTGACCTAACCCTAAGTGTAATTTTCCTCCAATGGGATTTTCCCATGTATTTTAGAAGAAAATATAGATACCGCAGCCTAGAAAAGTAAGTTCTCTCCTAACCATATCCAAGAACTCCCAGTTTGTTGCCGATGTCCATTTTTCTCTATGAGTTCATGGTGACCTAACCCTAAGCCTAAGTGGAATTTTCCTCCAATGGGATTTTCCCATGCATTTTAGCAGGAAACATAGATAGGGCAGCCTAGAAAAGTAAGTTCCCTCCTAACCATATCCAAGCACTCCCAGTTTGTTGCCGATGTCCATTTTTCTCTATGAGTTCATGGTGACCTAACCCTAACCCTAAGTGGAATTTTCCTCCAATGGGAATTTCCCATGCATTTTAGCAGGAAACATAGATTGGGCAGCCTAGAAAAGTAAGTTCCCTCCTAACCATATCCAGCACTCCCAGTTTGTTGCCGATGTCCATTTTTCTCTATGAGTTCATGGTGACCTAACGCTAACCCTAAGTGGAATTTTCCTCCAATGGGATCTTTCCATGTATTTTAGCAGGAAACATAGATAGGGCAGCGTAGAAAAGTAAGTTCCCTCCTAGCCATATCCAAGCACTCCCAGTTTGTTGCCAATGTCCATTTTTCTCTATGAGTTCATGGTGACCTAACCCTAACCCTAGGTGGAATTTTCCTCCAATGGTATCTTCCCATGTATTTTACCAGGAAACGTAGATACGGCAGCCTAGAAAAGTAAGTTCCCTCCTAACCATATCCAAGCACTCCCAGTTTGTTGCCGATGTCCATTTTTCTCTATGAGTTCATGGTGACCTAACCCTAAGTGGAATTTTCCTCCAAAGGGATTTTCCCATGTATTTTAGAAGAAAACATAGATACCGCAGCCTAGAAAAGTAAGTGCCCTCCTAACCATATCCAAGCACTCCCAGTTTGTTGCCGATGTCCATTTTTCTCTGTGAGTTCATGGTGACCTAACCCTAAGCCTAAGTGGAATTTTCCTCCAATGGGATTTTCCCATTTATTTTAGCAGGAAACAAAGATAAGGCAGCCTAGAAATTTCCTTGCCCTTCTAACCATTCCCAACCACTCCGAATTTATTGGCAATGTCCATGTTTCTCTCCATGTTCATGGTGACCTAACCCAAACGCTAAGTGGAATTTTCCTCCAATGGGATTTTCCCATGCATTTTAGCAGGAAACATAGATAGGGCAGCCTAGAAAAGTAAGTTCCCTCCTAACCATATCCAAGCACTCCCAGTTTGTTGCCGATGTCCATTTTTCTCTATTAGTTCATGGTGACCTAACCCTAACCCTAAGTGGAATTTTCCTCCAATGGGATTTTCCCATGCATTTTAGCACGAAACATAGATAGGGCAGCCTAGAAAAGTAAGTTCCCTCCTAAACATATCCAAGCACTCCCAGTTTGTTGCCGATGTCCATTTTTCTCTATGAGTTCATGGTGACCTAACCCTAACCCTAAGTGGAATTTTCCTCCAATGGGAATTTCCCATGCATTTTAGCAGGAAACATAGATTGGGCAGCCTAGAAAAGTAAGTTCCCTCCTAGCCATATCCAAGCACTCCCAGTTTGTTGCCAATGTCCATTTTTCTCTATGAGTTCATGGTGACCTAACCCTAACCCTAGGTGGAATTTTCCTCCAATGGTATCTTCCCATGTATTTTACCAGGAAACGTAGATATGGCAGCCTAGAAAAGTAAGTTCCCTCCTAACCATATCCAAGCACTCCCAGTTTGTTGCCGATGTCCATTTTTCTCTATGAGTTCATGGTGACCTAACCCTAAGTGTAATTTTCCTCCAATGGGATTTTCCCATGCATTTTAGCAGGAAACATAGATAGGGCAGCCTGGAAAAGTAAGTTCCCTCCTAACCATATCCAAGCACTCCCAGTTTGTTGCCGATGTCCATTTTTCTCTATGAGTTCATGGTGACCTAACCCTAACCCTAAGTGGAATTTTCCTCCAATGGGAATTTCCCATGCATTTTAGCAGGAAACATAGATAGGGCAGCCTGGAAAAGTAAGTTCCCTCCTAACCATATCCAAGCACTCCCAGTTTGTTGCCGATGTCCATTTTTCTCTATGAGTTCATGGTGACCTAACCCTAACCCTAAGTGGAATTTTCCTCCAATGGGATCTTCCCATGTATTTTAGCAGGAAACATAGATAGGGCAGCCTAGAAAAGTAAGTTCCCTCCTAGCCATATCCAAGCACTCCCAGTTTGTTGCCAATGTCCATTTTTCTCTATGAGTTCATGGTGACCTAACCCTAACCCTAGGTGGAATATTCCTCCAATGGTATCTTCCCATGTATTTTACCAGGAAACGTAGATACGGCAGCCTAGAAAAGTAAGTTCCCTCCTAACCATATCCAAGCACTCCCAGTTTGTTGCCGATGTCCATTTTTCTCTATGAGTTAATGGTGACCTAACCCTAAGTGGAATTTTCCTCCAATGGGATTTTCCCATATATTTTAGAAGAAAACATAGATACCGCAGCCTAGAAAAGTAAGTGCCTTCCTAACCATATCCAAGCACTCCCAGTTTGTTGCCGATGTCCATTTTTCTCTATGAGTTCATGGTGACCTAACCCTAAGCCTAAGTGGAATTTTCCTCCAATGGGATTTTCCCATTTATTTTAGCAGGAAACAAAGATAAGGCAGCCTAGAAATTTCCTTGCCCTTCTAATCATTCCCAACCACTCCGAATTTATTGGCAATGTCCATGTTTCTCTCCATGTTCATGGTGACCTAACCCAAACGCTAAGTGGAATTTTCCTCCAATGGGATTTTCCCATGCATTTTAGTAGGAAACATAGATAGGGCAGCCTAGAAAACTAAGTTCCCTCCTAACCATATCCAAGCACTCCCAGTTTGTTGCCGATGTCCATTTTTCTCTATGAGTTCATGGTGACCTAACCCTAACCCAAGGTGAAATTTTCCTCCAATGGGATCTTCCCATGTATTTTAGCAGGAAACTAAGATAGGGCAGCCTAGAAAAGTAAGTTCCCTCCTAACCATATCCAAGCACTCCCAGTTTGTTGCCGATGTCCATTTTTCTCTATGAGTTCATGGTGACCTAACCCTAAGCCTAAGTGGAATTTTCCTCCAATGGGATTTTCCCATGCATTTTAGCAGGAAACATAGATAGGGCAGCCTAGAAAAGTAAGTTCCCTCCTAACCATATCCAAGCACTCCCAGTTTGTTGCCGATGTCCATTTTTCTCTATGAGTTCATGGTGACCTAACCCTAACCCTAAGTGGAATTTTCCTCCAGTGGGATCTTCCCATGTATTTTACCACGAAACATAGATAGGGCAGCCTAGAAAAGTAAGTTCCCTCCTAACCTTATCCAAGCACTCCCAGTTTGTTGCCGATGTCCATTTTTCTCTATGAGTTCATGGTGACCTAACCCTAACCCAAGGTGAAATTTTCCTCCAATGGGATCTTCCCATGTATTTTAGCAGGAAACTAAGATAGGGCAGCCTAGAAAAGTAAGTTCCCTCCTAACCATATCCAAGCACTCCCAGTTTGTTGCCGATGTCCATTTTTCTCTATGAGTTCATGGTGACCTAACCCTAACACTAAGTGGAATTTTCCTCCAATGGGATCTTCCCATGTATTTTAGCAGGAAACCTAGATAGGGCAGCCTAGAAAAGTAAGTTCCCTCCTAACCATTCCCAACCACTCCGAATTTATTGGCAATGTCCATGTTTCTCTCCATTTTCATGGTGACCTATCCCAAACGCTAAGTGGAATTTTCCTCCAATGAGATTTTCCCATGTATTTTAGAAGAAAACATAGATACCGCAGCCTAGAAAAGTCAGTTTCCTCCTAACCATATCCAAGCACTCCCAGTTTGTTGCCGATGTCCATTTTTCTCTATGAGTTCATGGTGACCTAACCCTAACCCTAAGTGAAATTTTCCTCCAATGGGATTTTCCCATGCATTTTAGCAGGAAACATAGATAGGGCAGCCTAGAAAAGTAAGTTCTCTCCTAACCATATCCAAGCACTCCCAGTTTGTTGCCGATGTCCATTTTTCTCTATGAGTTCATGGTGACCTAACCCTAACCCTAAGTGAAATTTTCCTCCAATGGGATTTTCCCATGCATTTTAGCAGGAAACATAGATAGGGCAGCCTAGAAAAGTAAGTTCTCTCCTAACCATATCCAAGCACTCCCAGTTTGTTGCCGATGTCCATTTTTCTCTATGAGTTCATGGTGACCTAACCTAAGCCTAAGTGGAATTTTCCTCCAATGGGATTTTCCCATGCATTTTAGCAGGAAACATAGATAGGGCAGCCTAGAAAAGTAACTTCCCTCCTAACCATATCCAAGCACTCCCAGTTTGTTGCCGATGTCCATTTTTCTCTATGAGTTCATGGTGACCTAACCCTAACCCTAACTGGAATTTTCCTCCAATGGGATTTTCCCATGCATTTTAGCACGAAACATAGATAGGGCAGCCCAGAAAAGTAAGTTCCCTCCTAACCATATCCAAGCACTCCCAGTTTGTTGCCGATGTCCATTTTTCTCTATGAGTTGATGGTGACGTAACCCTAACCCTAGGTGGAATTTTCCTCCAATGGGATCTTCCCATGTATTTTAGCAGAAAACGTAGATATGGCAGCCTAGAAAAGTAAGTTCCCTCCTAACCATATCCAAGCACTCCCAGTTTGTTGCCGATGTCCATTTTTCTCTATGAGTTCATGGTGACCTAACCCTAAGTGTAATTTTCCTCCAATGGGATTTTCCCATGTATTTTAGAAGAAAATATAGATACCGCAGCCTAGAAAAGTAAGTTCTCTCCTAACCATATCCAAGAACTCCCAGTTTGTTGCCGATGTCCATTTTTCTCTATGAGTTCATGGTGACCTAACCCTAAGCCTAAGTGGAATTTTCCTCCAATGGGATTTTCCCATGCATTTTAGCAGGAAACATAGATAGGGCAGCCTGGAAAAGTAAGTTCCCTCCTAACCATATCCAAGCACTCCCAGTTTGTTGCCGATGTCCATTTTTCTCTATGAGTTCATGGTGACCTAACCCTAACCCTAAGTGGAATTTTCCTCCAATGGGATCTTTCCATGTATTTTAGCAGGAAACATAGATAGGGCAGCGTAGAAAAGTAAGTTCCCTCCTAGCCATATCCAAGCACTCCCAGTTTGTTGCCAATGTCCATTTTTCTCTATGAGTTCATGGTGACCTAACCCTAACCCTAGGTGGAATTTTCCTCCAATGGTATCTTCCCATGTATTTTACCAGGAAACGTAGATACGGCAGCCTAGAAAAGTAAGTTCCCTCCTAACCATATCCAAGCACTCCCAGTTTGTTGCCGATGTCCATTTTTCTCTATGAGTTCATGGTGACCTAACCCTAAGTGGAATTTTCCTCCAAAGGGATTTTCCCATGTATTTTAGAAGAAAACATAGATACCGCAGCCTAGAAAAGTAAGTGCCCTCCTAACCATATCCAAGCACTCCCAGTTTGTTGCCGATGTCCATTTTTCTCTGTGAGTTCATGGTGACCTAACCCTAAGCCTAAGTGGAATTTTCCTCCAATGGGATTTTCCCATTTATTTTAGCAGGAAACAAAGATAAGGCAGCCTAGAAATTTCCTTGCCCTTCTAACCATTCCCAACCACTCCGAATTTATTGGCAATGTCCATGTTTCTCTCCATGTTCATGGTGACCTAACCCAAACGCTAAGTGGAATTTTCCTCCAATGGGATTTTCCCATGCATTTTAGCAGGAAACATAGATAGGGCAGCCTAGAAAAGTAAGTTCCCTCCTAACCATATCCAAGCACTCCCAGTTTGTTGCCGATGTCCATTTTTCTCTATTAGTTCATGGTGACCTAACCCTAACCCTAAGTGGAATTTTCCTCCAATGGGATTTTCCCATGCATTTTAGCACGAAACATAGATAGGGCAGCCTAGAAAAGTAAGTTCCCTCCTAAACATATCCAAGCACTCCCAGTTTGTTGCCGATGTCCATTTTTCTCTATGAGTTCATGGTGACCTAACCCTAACCCTAAGTGGAATTTTCCTCCAATGGGAATTTCCCATGCATTTTAGCAGGAAACATAGATTGGGCAGCCTAGAAAAGTAAGTTCCCTCCTAGCCATATCCAAGCACTCCCAGTTTGTTGCCAATGTCCATTTTTCTCTATGAGTTCATGGTGACCTAACCCTAACCCTAGGTGGAATTTTCCTCCAATGGTATCTTCCCATGTATTTTACCAGGAAACGTAGATATGGCAGCCTAGAAAAGTAAGTTCCCTCCTAACCATATCCAAGCACTCCCAGTTTGTTGCCGATGTCCATTTTTCTCTATGAGTTCATGGTGACCTAACCCTAAGTGTAATTTTCCTCCAATGGGATTTTCCCATGCATTTTAGCAGGAAACATAGATAGGGCAGCCTGGAAAAGTAAGTTCCCTCCTAACCATATCCAAGCACTCCCAGTTTGTTGCCGATGTCCATTTTTCTCTATGAGTTCATGGTGACCTAACCCTAACCCTAAGTGGAATTTTCCTCCAATGGGAATTTCCCATGCATTTTAGCAGGAAACATAGATAGGGCAGCCTGGAAAAGTAAGTTCCCTCCTAACCATATCCAAGCACTCCCAGTTTGTTGCCGATGTCCATTTTTCTCTATGAGTTCATGGTGACCTAACCCTAACCCTAAGTGGAATTTTCCTCCAATGGGATCTTCCCATGTATTTTAGCAGGAAACATAGATAGGGCAGCCTAGAAAAGTAAGTTCCCTCCTAGCCATATCCAAGCACTCCCAGTTTGTTGCCAATGTCCATTTTTCTCTATGAGTTCATGGTGACCTAACCCTAACCCTAGGTGGAATATTCCTCCAATGGTATCTTCCCATGTATTTTACCAGGAAACGTAGATACGGCAGCCTAGAAAAGTAAGTTCCCTCCTAACCATATCCAAGCACTCCCAGTTTGTTGCCGATGTCCATTTTTCTCTATGAGTTAATGGTGACCTAACCCTAAGTGGAATTTTCCTCCAATGGGATTTTCCCATATATTTTAGAAGAAAACATAGATACCGCAGCCTAGAAAAGTAAGTGCCTTCCTAACCATATCCAAGCACTCCCAGTTTGTTGCCGATGTCCATTTTTCTCTATGAGTTCATGGTGACCTAACCCTAAGCCTAAGTGGAATTTTCCTCCAATGGGATTTTCCCATTTATTTTAGCAGGAAACAAAGATAAGGCAGCCTAGAAATTTCCTTGCCCTTCTAATCATTCCCAACCACTCCGAATTTATTGGCAATGTCCATGTTTCTCTCCATGTTCATGGTGACCTAACCCAAACGCTAAGTGGAATTTTCCTCCAATGGGATTTTCCCATGCATTTTAGTAGGAAACATAGATAGGGCAGCCTAGAAAACTAAGTTCCCTCCTAACCATATCCAAGCACTCCCAGTTTGTTGCCGATGTCCATTTTTCTCTATGAGTTCATGGTGACCTAACCCTAACCCAAGGTGAAATTTTCCTCCAATGGGATCTTCCCATGTATTTTAGCAGGAAACTAAGATAGGGCAGCCTAGAAAAGTAAGTTCCCTCCTAACCATATCCAAGCACTCCCAGTTTGTTGCCGATGTCCATTTTTCTCTATGAGTTCATGGTGACCTAACCCTAAGCCTAAGTGGAATTTTCCTCCAATGGGATTTTCCCATGCATTTTAGCAGGAAACATAGATAGGGCAGCCTAGAAAAGTAAGTTCCCTCCTAACCATATCCAAGCACTCCCAGTTTGTTGCCGATGTCCATTTTTCTCTATGAGTTCATGGTGACCTAACCCTAACCCTAAGTGGAATTTTCCTCCAGTGGGATCTTCCCATGTATTTTACCACGAAACATAGATAGGGCAGCCTAGAAAAGTAAGTTCCCTCCTAACCTTATCCAAGCACTCCCAGTTTGTTGCCGATGTCCATTTTTCTCTATGAGTTCATGGTGACCTAACCCTAACCCAAGGTGAAATTTTCCTCCAATGGGATCTTCCCATGTATTTTAGCAGGAAACTAAGATAGGGCAGCCTAGAAAAGTAAGTTCCCTCCTAACCATATCCAAGCACTCCCAGTTTGTTGCCGATGTCCATTTTTCTCTATGAGTTCATGGTGACCTAACCCTAACACTAAGTGGAATTTTCCTCCAATGGGATCTTCCCATGTATTTTAGCAGGAAACCTAGATAGGGCAGCCTAGAAAAGTAAGTTCCCTCCTAACCATTCCCAACCACTCCGAATTTATTGGCAATGTCCATGTTTCTCTCCATTTTCATGGTGACCTATCCCAAACGCTAAGTGGAATTTTCCTCCAATGAGATTTTCCCATGTATTTTAGAAGAAAACATAGATACCGCAGCCTAGAAAAGTCAGTTTCCTCCTAACCATATCCAAGCACTCCCAGTTTGTTGCCGATGTCCATTTTTCTCTATGAGTTCATGGTGACCTAACCCTAACCCTAAGTGAAATTTTCCTCCAATGGGATTTTCCCATGCATTTTAGCAGGAAACATAGATAGGGCAGCCTAGAAAAGTAAGTTCTCTCCTAACCATATCCAAGCACTCCCAGTTTGTTGCCGATGTCCATTTTTCTCTATGAGTTCATGGTGACCTAACCCTAACCCTAAGTGAAATTTTCCTCCAATGGGATTTTCCCATGCATTTTAGCAGGAAACATAGATAGGGCAGCCTAGAAAAGTAAGTTCTCTCCTAACCATATCCAAGCACTCCCAGTTTGTTGCCGATGTCCATTTTTCTCTATGAGTTCATGGTGACCTAACCTAAGCCTAAGTGGAATTTTCCTCCAATGGGATTTTCCCATGCATTTTAGCAGGAAACATAGATAGGGCAGCCTAGAAAAGTAACTTCCCTCCTAACCATATCCAAGCACTCCCAGTTTGTTGCCGATGTCCATTTTTCTCTATGAGTTCATGGTGACCTAACCCTAACCCTAACTGGAATTTTCCTCCAATGGGATTTTCCCATGCATTTTAGCACGAAACATAGATAGGGCAGCCCAGAAAAGTAAGTTCCCTCCTAACCATATCCAAGCACTCCCAGTTTGTTGCCGATGTCCATTTTTCTCTATGAGTTGATGGTGACGTAACCCTAACCCTAGGTGGAATTTTCCTCCAATGGGATCTTCCCATGTATTTTAGCAGAAAACGTAGATATGGCAGCCTAGAAAAGTAAGTTCCCTCCTAACCATATCCAAGCACTCCCAGTTTGTTGCCGATGTCCATTTTTCTCTATGAGTTCATGGTGACCTAACCCTAAGTGTAATTTTCCTCCAATGGGATTTTCCCATGTATTTTAGAAGAAAATATAGATACCGCAGCCTAGAAAAGTAAGTTCTCTCCTAACCATATCCAAGAACTCCCAGTTTGTTGCCGATGTCCATTTTTCTCTATGAGTTCATGGTGACCTAACCCTAAGCCTAAGTGGAATTTTCCTCCAATGGGATTTTCCCATGCATTTTAGCAGGAAACATAGATAGGGCAGCCTGGAAAAGTAAGTTCCCTCCTAACCATATCCAAGCACTCCCAGTTTGTTGCCGATGTCCATTTTTCTCTATGAGTTCATGGTGACCTAACCCTAACCCTAAGTGGAATTTTCCTCCAATGGGATTTTCCCATGCATTTTAGCAGGAAACATAGATAGGGCAGCCTAGAAAAGTAAGTTCCCTCCTAACCATATCCAAGCACTCCCAGTTTGTTGCCGATGTCCATTTTTCTCTATGAGTTCATGGTGACCTAACCCTAACCCTAAGTGGAATTTTCCTCCAATGGGAATTTCCCATGCATTTTAGCAGGAAACATAGATTGGGCAGCCTAGAAAAGTAAGTTCCCTCCTAACCATATCCAGCACTCCCAGTTTGTTGCCGATGTCCATTTTTCTCTATGAGTTCATGGTGACCTAACCCTAACCCTAAGTGGAATTTTCCTCCAATGGGATCTTCCCATGTATTTTAGCAGGAAACATAGATAGGGCAGCCTAGAAAAGTAAGTTCCCTCCTAGCCATATCCAAGCACTCCCAGTTTGTTGCCAATGTCCATTTTTCTCTATGAGTTCATGGTGACCTAACCCTAACCCTAGGTGGAATTTTCCTCCAATGGTATCTTCCCATGTATTTTACCAGGAAACGTAGATACGGCAGCCTAGAAAAATAAGTTCCCTCCTAACCATATCCAAGCACTCCCAGTTTGTTGCCGATGTCCATTTTTCTCTATGAGTTCATGGTGACCTAACCCTAAGTGTAATTTTCCTCCAATGGGATTTTCCCATGTATTTTAGAAGAAAATATAGATACCGCAGCCTAGAAAAGTAAGTTCTCTCCTAACCATATCCAAGAACTCCCAGTTTGTTGCCGATGTCCATTTTTCTCTATGAGTTCATGGTGACCTAACCCTAAGCCTAAGTGGAATTTTCCTCCAATGGGATTTTCCCATGCATTTTAGCAGGAAACATAGATAGGGCAGCCTAGAAAAGTAAGTTCCCTCCTAACCATATCCAAGCACTCCCAGTTTGTTGCCGATGTCCATTTTTCTCTATGAGTTCATGGTGACCTAACCCTAACCCTAAGTGGAATTTTCCTCCAATGGGAATTTCCCATGCATTTTAGCAGGAAACATAGATTGGGCAGCCTAGAAAAGTAAGTTCCCTCCTAACCATATCCAGCACTCCCAGTTTGTTGCCGATGTCCATTTTTCTCTATGAGTTCATGGTGACCTAACCCTAAGTGTAATTTTCCTCCAATGGGATTTTCCCATGTATTTTAGAAGAAAATATAGATACCGCAGCCTAGAAAAGTAAGTTCTCTCCTAACCATATCCAAGAACTCCCAGTTTGTTGCCGATGTCCATTTTTCTCTATGAGTTCATGGTGACCTAACCCAAATGCTATGTGGAATTTTCCTCCAATGGGATTTTCCCATGTATTTTACCAGGAAACATAGATAGGGCAGCCTAGAAAAGTAAGTTCCCTCCTAACCATATCCAAGCACTCCCAGTTTGTTGCCGATGTCCATTTTTCTCTATGAGTTCATGGTGACCTAACCCTAACCCTAAGTGGAATTTTCCTCCAATGGGAATTTCCCATGCATTTTAGCAGGAAACATAGATTGGGCAGCCTAGAAAAGTAAGTTCCCTCCTAACCATGTCCAGCACTCCCAGTTTGTTGCCGATGTCCATTTTTCTCTATGAGTTCATGGTGACCTAACCCTAACCCTAAGTGGAATTTTCCTCCAATGGGATCTTCCCATGTATTTTAGCAGGAAACATAGATAGGGCAGCCTAGAAAAGTAAGTTCCCTCCTAGCCATATCCAAGCACTCCCAGTTTGTTGCCAATGTCCATTTTTCTCTATGAGTTCATGGTGACCTAACCCTAACCCTAGGTGGAATTTTCCTCCAATGGTATCTTCCCATGTATTTTACCAGGAAACGTAGATACGGCAGCCTAGAAAAGTAAGTTCCCTCCTAACCATATCCAAGCACTCCCAGTTTGTTGCCGATGTCCATTTTTCTCTATGAGTTCATGGTGACCTAACCCTAAGTGGAATTTTCCTCCAAAGGGATTTTCCCATGTATTTTAGAAGAAAACATAGATACCGCAGCCTAGAAAAGTAAGTGCCCTCCTAACCATATCCAAGCACTCCCAGTTTGTTGCCGATGTCCATTTTTCTCTATGAGTTCATGGTGACCTAACCCTAAGCCTAAGTGGAATTTTCCTCCAATGGGATTTTCCCATTTATTTTAGCAGGAAACAAAGATAAGGCAGCCTAGAAATTTCCTTGCCCTTCTAACCATTCCCAACCACTCCGAATTTATTGGCAATGTCCATGTTTCTCTTCATGTTCATGGTGACCTAACCCAAACGCTAAGTGGAATTTTCCTCCAATGGGATTTTCCCATGCATTTTAGCAGGAAACATAGATAGGGCAGCCTAGAAAAGTAAGTTCCCTCCTAACCATATCCAAGCACTCCCAGTTTGTTGCCGATGTCCATTTTTCTCTATTAGTTCATGGTGACCTAACCCTAAGCCTAAGTGGAATTTTCCTCCAATGGGATTTTCCCATGCATTTTAGCAGGAAACATAGATAGGGCAGCCTAGAAAAGTAAGTTCCCTCCTAACCATATCCAAGCACTCCCAGTTTGTTGCCGATGTCCATTTTTCTCTATGAGTTCATGGTGACCTAACCCTAACCCTAGGTGAAATTTTCCTGCAATGGGATCTTCCCATGTATTTTAGCAGGAAACGTAGATACAGCAGCCTAGAAAAGTAAGTTCCCTCCTAACCATATCCAAGCACTCCCAGTTTGTTGCCGATGTCCATTTTTCTCTATGAGTTCATGGTGACCTAACCCTAACCCTAAGTGGAATTTTCCTCCAATGGGAATTTCCCATGCATTTTAGCAGGAAACATAGATTGGGCAGCCTAGAAAAGTAAGTTCCCTCCTAACCATATCCAAGCACTCCCAGTTTGTTGCCGATGTCCATTTTTCTCTATGAGTTCATGGTGACGTAACCCTAACCCTAAGTGGAATTTTCCTCCAATGGGATTGTCCCATGCATTTTAGCAGGAAACGTAGATACGGCAGCTAGAAAAGTAAGTTCCCTCCTAACCATATCCAAGCACTCCCAGTTTGTTGCCGATGTCCATTTTTCTCTATGAGTTCATGGTGACCTAACCCTAACACTAAGTGGAATTTTCCTCCAATGGGATCTTCCCATGTATTTTAGCAGGAAACGTAGATACGGCAGCTAGAAAAGTAAGTTCCCTCCTAACCATATCCAAGCACTCCCAGTTTGTTGCCGATGTCCATTTTTCTCTATGAGTTCATGGTGACCTAACCCTAACGCTAAGTGGAATTTTCCTCCAATGGGATCTTCCCATGCATTTTAGCAGGAAACATAGATAGGGCAGCCTAGAAAAGTAAGTTCCCTCCTAACCATATCCAAGCACTCCCAGTTTGTTGCCGATGTCCATTTTTCTCTATGAGTTCATGGTGACCTAACCCTAACCCTAAGTGGAATTTTCCTCCAGTGGGATCTTCCCATGTATTTTAGCACGAAACGTAGATAGGGCAGCCTAGAAAAGTAAGTTCCCTCCTAACCTTATCCAAGCACTCCCAGTTTGTTGCCGATGTCCATTTTTCTCTATGAGTTCATGGTGACCTAACCCTAACCCTAGGTGAAATTTTCCTCCAATGGGATCTTCCCATGTATTTTAGCAGGAAACGTAGATACAGCAGCCTAGAAAAGTAAGTTCCCTCCTAACCATATCCAAGCACTCCCAGTTTGTTGCCGATGTCCATTTTTCTCTATGAGTTCATGGTGACCTAACCCTAACACTAAGTGGAATTTTCCTCCAATGGGATCTTCCCATGTATTTTAGCAGGAAACGTAGATACGGCAGCTAGAAAAGTAAGTTCCCTCCTAACCATATCCAAGCACTCCCAGTTTGTTGCCGATGTCCATTTTTCTCTATGAGTTCATGGTGACCTAACCCTAACGCTAAGTGGAAATTTCCTCCAATGGGATCTTCCCATGCATTTTAGCAGGAAACATAGATAGGGCAGCCTAGAAAAGTAAGTTCCCTCCTAACCATATCCAAGCACTCCCAGTTTGTTGCCGATGTCCATTTTTCTCTATGAGTTCATGGTGACCTAACCCTAACCCTAAGTGGAATTTTCCTCCAGTGGGATCTTCCCATGTATTTTAGCACGAAACGTAGATAGGGCAGCCTAGAAAAGTAAGTTCCCTCCTAACCTTATCCAAGCACTCCCAGTTTGTTGCCGATGTCCATTTTTCTCTATGAGTTCATGGTGACCTAACCCTAACCCTAGGTGAAATTTTCCTCCAATGGGATCTTCCCATGTATTTTAGCAGGAAACGTAGATACAGCAGCCTAGAAAAGTAAGTTCCCTCCTAACCATATCCAAGCACTCCCAGTTTGTTGCCGATGTCCATTTTTCTCTATGAGTTCATGGTGACCTAACCCTAACACTAAGTGGAATTTTCCTCCAATGGGATCTTCCCATGTATTTTAGCAGGAAACGTAGATACGGCAGCTAGAAAAGTAAGTTCCCTCCTAACCATATCCAAGCACTCCCAGTTTGTTGCCGATGTCCATTTTTCTCTATGAGTTCATGGTGACCTAACCCTAACGCTAAGTGGAATTTTCCTCCAATGGGATCTTCCCATGCATTTTAGCAGGAAACATAGATAGGGCAGCCTAGAAAAGTAAGTTCCCTCCTAAGCATATCCAAGCACTCCCAGTTTGTTGCCGATGTCCATTTTTCTCTATGAGTTCATGGTGACCTAACCCTAACCCTAAGTGGAATTTTCCTCCAGTGGGATCTTCCCATATATTTTAGCACGAAACGTAGATAGGGCAGCCTAGAAAAGTAAGTTCCCTCCTAACCTTATCCAAGCACTCCCAGTTTGTTGCCGATGTCCATTTTTCTCTATGAGTTCATGGTGACCTAACCCTAACCCTAGGTGAAATTTTCCTCCAATGGGATCTTCCCATGTATTTTAGCAGGAAACGTAGATACAGCAGCCTAGAAAAGTAAGTTCCCTCCTAACCATATCCAAGCACTCCCAGTTTGTTGCCGATGTCCATTTTTCTCTATGAGTTCATGGTGACCTAACCCTAACCCTAAGTGGAATTTTCCTCCAATGGGAATTTCCCATGCATTTTAGCAGGAAACATAGATTGGGCAGCCTAGAAAAGTAAGTTCCCTCCTAACCATATCCAAGCACTCCCAGTTTGTTGCCGATGTCCATTTTTCTCTATGAGTTCATGGTGACCTAACCCTAACCCTAAGTGGAATTTTCCTCCAATGGGATCTTCCCATGTATTTTAGCAGGAAACATAGATACCGCAGCCTAGAAAAGTAAGTGCCCTCCTAACCATATCCAAGCACTCCCAGTTTGTTGCAGATGTCCATTTTTCTCTATGAGTTCATGGTGACCTAACCCTAAGCCTAAGTGGAATTTTCCTCCAATGGGATTTTCCCATTTATTTTAGCAGGAAACAAAGATAAGGCAGCCTAGAAATTTCCTTGCCCTTCTAACCATTCCCAACGACTCCGAATTTATTGGCAATGTCCATGTTTCTCTCCATGTTCATGGTGACCTATCCCAAACGCTAAGTGGAATTTTCCTCCAATGAGATTTTCCCATGTATTTTAGAAGAAAACATAGATACCGCAGCCTAGAAAAGTCAGTTTCCTCCTAACCATATCCAAGCACTCCCAGTTTGTTGCCGATGTCCATTTTTCTCTATGAGTTCATGGTGACCTAACCCTAACCCTAAGTGAAATTTTCCTCCAATGGGATTTTCCCATGCATTTTAGCAGGAAACATAGATAGGGCAGCCTAGAAAAGTAAGTTCTCTCCTAACCATATCCAAGCACTCCCAGTTTGTTGCCGATGTCCATTTTTCTCTATGAGTTCATGGTGACCTAACCTAAGCCTAAGTCGAATTTTCCTCCAATGGGATTTTCCCATGCATTTTAGCAGGAAACATAGATAGGGCAGCCTAGAAAAGTAACTTCCCTCCTAACCATATCCAAGCACTCCCAGTTTGTTGCCGATGTCCATTTTTCTCTATGAGTTCATGGTGACCTAACCCTAACCCTAAGTGGAATTTTCCTCCAGTGGGATCTTCCCATGTATTTTAGCACGAAACGTAGATAGGGTAGCCTAGAAAAGTAAGTTCCCTCCTAACCATATCCAAGCACTCCCAGTTTGTTGCCGATGTCCATTTTTCTCTATGAGTTCATGGTGACCTAACCCTAACCCTAGGTGGAATTTTCCTCCAATGGGATTTTCCCATGCATTTTAGCAGGAAACATAGATAGCGCAGCCTAGAAAAGTAAGTTCCCTCCTAACCATATGCAAGCACTCCCAGTTTGTTGCCAATGTCCATTTTTCTCTATGAGTTCATGGTGACCTAACCCTAACCCTAAGTGGAATTTTCCTCCAATGGGATTTTCCCATGTATTTTACCTGGAAACATAGATAGGGAAGCCTAGAAAAGTAAGTTCTCTCCTAACCATATCCAAGCACTCCCAGTTTGTTGCCGATGTCCATTTTTCTCTATGAGTTCATGGTGACCTAACCTAAGCCTAAGTCGAATTTTCCTCCAATGGGATTTTCCCATGTATTTTAGCACGAAACATAGATAGGGCAGCCTAGAAAAGTAAGTTCCCTCCTAACCTTATCCAAGCACTCCCAGTTTGTTGCCGATGTCCATTTTTCTCTTTGAGTTCATGGTGACCTAACCCTAACCCTAGGTGAAATTTTTCTCCAATGGGATCTTCCCATGTATTTTAGCAGGAAACGTAGATACAGCAGCCTAGAAAAGTAAGTTCCCTCCTAACCATATCCAAGCACTCCCAGTTTGTTGCCGATGTCCATTTTTCTCTATGAGTTCATGGTGACCTAACCCTAAGTGTAATTTTCCTCCAATGGGATTTTCCCATGTATTTTAGAAGAAAATATAGATACCGCAGCCTAGAAAAGTAAGTTCTCTCCTAACCATATCCAAGAACTCCCAGTTTGTTGCCGATGTCCATTTTTCTCTATGAGTTCATGGTGACCTAACCCTAAGCCTAGGTGAAATTTTCCTCCAATGGGATCTTCCCATGTATTTTAGCAGGAAACGTAGATACAGCAGCCTAGAAAAGTAAGTTCCCTCCTAACCATATCCAAGCACTCCCAGTTTGTTGCCGATGTCCATTTTTCTCTATGAGTTCATGGTGACCTAACCCTAACACTAAGTGGAATTTTCCTCCAATGGGATCTTCCCATGTATTTTAGCAGGAAACGTAGATACGGCAGCTAGAAAAGTAAGTTCCCTCCTAACCATATCCAAGCACTCCCAGTTTGTTGCCGATGTCCATTTTTCTCTATGAGTTCATGGTGACCTAACCCTAACGCTAAGTGGAAATTTCCTCCAATGGGATCTTCCCATGCATTTTAGCAGGAAACATAGATAGGGCAGCCTAGAAAAGTAAGTTCCCTCCTAACCATATCCAAGCACTCCCAGTTTGTTGCCGATGTCCATTTTTCTCTATGAGTTCATGGTGACCTAACCCTAACCCTAAGTGGAATTTTCCTCCAGTGGGATCTTCCCATGTATTTTAGCACGAAACGTAGATAGGGCAGCCTAGAAAAGTAAGTTCCCTCCTAACCTTATCCAAGCACTCCCAGTTTGTTGCCGATGTCCATTTTTCTCTATGAGTTCATGGTGACCTAACCCTAACCCTAGGTGAAATTTTCCTCCAATGGGATCTTCCCATGTATTTTAGCAGGAAACGTAGATACAGCAGCCTAGAAAAGTAAGTTCCCTCCTAACCATATCCAAGCACTCCCAGTTTGTTGCCGATGTCCATTTTTCTCTATGAGTTCATGGTGACCTAACCCTAACCCTAAGTGGAATTTTCCTCCAATGGGAATTTCCCATGCATTTTAGCAGGAAACATAGATTGGGCAGCCTAGAAAAGTAAGTTCCCTCCTAACCATATCCAAGCACTCCCAGTTTGTTGCCGATGTCCATTTTTCTCTATGAGTTCATGGTGACCTAACCCTAACCCTAAGTGGAATTTTCCTCCAATGGGATCTTCCCATGTATTTTAGCAGGAAACATAGATACCGCAGCCTAGAAAAGTAAGTGCCCTCCTAACCATATCCAAGCACTCCCAGTTTGTTGCAGATGTCCATTTTTCTCTATGAGTTCATGGTGACCTAACCCTAAGCCTAAGTGGAATTTTCCTCCAATGGGATTTTCCCATTTATTTTAGCAGGAAACAAAGATAAGGCAGCCTAGAAATTTCCTTGCCCTTCTAACCATTCCCAACGACTCCGAATTTATTGGCAATGTCCATGTTTCTCTCCATGTTCATGGTGACCTATCCCAAACGCTAAGTGGAATTTTCCTCCAATGAGATTTTCCCATGTATTTTAGAAGAAAACATAGATACCGCAGCCTAGAAAAGTCAGTTTCCTCCTAACCATATCCAAGCACTCCCAGTTTGTTGCCGATGTCCATTTTTCTCTATGAGTTCATGGTGACCTAACCCTAACCCTAAGTGAAATTTTCCTCCAATGGGATTTTCCCATGCATTTTAGCAGGAAACATAGATAGGGCAGCCTAGAAAAGTAAGTTCTCTCCTAACCATATCCAAGCACTCCCAGTTTGTTGCCGATGTCCATTTTTCTCTATGAGTTCATGGTGACCTAACCTAAGCCTAAGTCGAATTTTCCTCCAATGGGATTTTCCCATGCATTTTAGCAGGAAACATAGATAGGGCAGCCTAGAAAAGTAAGTTCCCTCCTAACCATATCCAAGCACTCCCAGTTTGTTGCCGATGTCCATTTTTCTCTATGAGTTCATGGTGACCTAACCCTAACCCTAAGTGGAATTTTCCTCCAGTGGGATCTTCCCATGTATTTTAGCACGAAACGTAGATAGGGTAGCCTAGAAAAGTAAGTTCCCTCCTAACCATATCCAAGCACTCCCAGTTTGTTGCCGATGTCCATTTTTCTCTATGAGTTCATGGTGACCTAACCCTAACCCTAGGTGGAATTTTCCTCCAATGGGATTTTCCCATGCATTTTAGCACGAAACATAGATAGGGCAGCCTAGAAAAGTAAGTTCCCTCCTAACCTTATCCAAGCACTCCCAGTTTGTTGCCGATGTCCATTTTTCTCTATGAGTTCATGGTGACCTAACCCTAACCCTAGGTGAAATTTTCCTCCAATGGGATCTTCCCATGTATTTTAGCAGGAAACGTAGATACAGCAGCCTAGAAAAGTAAGTTCCCTCCTAACCATATCCAAGCACTCCCAGTTTGTTGCCGATGTCCATTTTTCTCTATGAGTTCATGGTGACCTAACCCTAAGTGTAATTTTCCTCCAATGGGATTTTCCCATGTATTTTAGAAGAAAATATAGATACCGCAGCCTAGAAAAGTAAGTTCTCTCCTAACCATATCCAAGAACTCCCAGTTTGTTGCCGATGTCCATTTTTCTCTATGAGTTCATGGTGACCTAACCCTAAGCCTAAGTGGAATTTTCCTCCAATGGGATTTTCCCATGCATTTTAGCAGGAAACATAGATAGGGCAGCCTAGAAAAGTAAGTTCCCTCCTAACCATATGCAAGCACTCCCAGTTTGTTGCCAATGTCCATTTTTCTCTATGAGTTCATGGTGACCTAACCCTAACCCTAGGTGGAATTTTCCTCCAATGGGATCTTCCCATGTATTTTACCAGGAAACGTAGATACGGCAGCTAGAAAAGTAAGTTCCCTCCTAACCATATCCAAGCACTCCCAGTTTGTTGCCGATGTCCATTTTTCTCTATGAGTTCATGGTGACCTAACCCTAACTCTAAGTGGAATTTTCCTCCAATGGGATCTTCCCATGTATTTTACCAGGAAACGTAGATACGGCAGCCTAGAAAAGTAAGTTCCCTCCTAACCATATCCAAGCACTCCCAGTTTGTTGCCAATGTCCATTTTTCTCTATGAGTTCATGGTGACCTAACCCTAAGTGGAATTTTCCTCCAAAGGGATTTTCCCATGTATTTTAGAAGAAAACATAGATACCGCAGCCTAGAAAAGTAAGTGCCCTCCTAACCATATCCAAGCACTCCCAGTTTGTTGCCGATGTCCATTTTTCTCTATGAGTTCATGGTGACCTAACCCTAACCCTAAGTGGAATTTTCCTCCAATGGGATTTTCCCATTTATTTTAGCAGGAAACAAAGATAAGGCAGCCTAGAAATTTCCTTGCCCTTCTAACCATTCCCAACCACTCCGAATTTATTGGCAATGTCCATGTTTCTCTCCATGTTCATGGTGACCTAACCCAAACGCTAAGTGGAATTTTCCTCCAATGGGATTTTCCCATGCATTTTAGCAGGAAACATAGATAGGGCAGCCTAGAAAAGTAAGTTCCCTCCTAACCATATCCAAGCACTCCCAGTTTGTTGCCGATGTCCATTTTTCTCTATTAGTTCATGGTGACCTAACCCTAAGCCTAAGTGGAATTTTCCTCCAATGGGATTTTCCCATGCATTTTAGCAGGAAACATAGATAGGGCAGCCTAGAAAAGTAAGTTCCCTCCTAACCATATCCAAGCACTCCCAGTTTGTTGCCGATGTCCATTTTTCTCTATGAGTTCATGGTGACCTAACCCTAACCCTAGGTGAAATTTTCCTGCAATGGGATCTTCCCATGTATTTTAGCAGGAAACGTAGATACAGCAGCCTAGAAAAGTAAGTTCCCTCCTAACCATATCCAAGCACTCCCAGTTTGTTGCCGATGTCCATTTTTCTCTATGAGTTCATGGTGACCTAACCCTAACCCTAAGTGGAATTTTCCTCCAATGGGAATTTCCCATGCATTTTAGCAGGAAACATAGATTGGGCAGCCTAGAAAAGTAAGTTCCCTCCTAACCATATCCAAGCACTCCCAGTTTGTTGCCGATGTCCATTTTTCTCTATGAGTTCATGGTGACGTAACCCTAACCCTAAGTGGAATTTTCCTCCAATGGGATTGGCCCATGCATTTTAGCAGGAAACGTAGATACGGCAGCTAGAAAAGTAAGTTCCCTCCTAACCATATCCAAGCACTCCCAGTTTGTTGCCGATGTCCATTTTTCTCTATGAGTTCATGGTGACCTAACCCTAACACTAAGTGGAATTTTCCTCCAATGGGATCTTCCGATGTATTTTAGCAGGAAAAGTAGATACGGCAGCTAGAAAAGTAAGTTCCCTCCTAACCATATCCAAGCACTCCCAGTTTGTTGCCGATGTCCATTTTTCTCTATGAGTTCATGGTGACCTAACCCTAATGCTAAGTGGAATTTTCCTCCAATGGGATCTTCCCATGCATTTTAGCAGGAAACATAGATAGGGCAGCCTAGAAAAGTAAGTTCCCTCCTAACCATATCCAAGCACTCCCAGTTTGTTGCCGATGTCCATTTTTCTCTATGAGTTCATGGTGACCTAACCCTAACCCTAAGTGGAATTTTCCTCCAGTGGGATCTTCCCATGTATTTTAGCACGAAACGTAGATAGGGCAGCCTAGAAAAGTAAGTTCCCTCCTAACCTTATCCAAGCACTCCCAGTTTGTTGCCGATGTCCATTTTTCTCTATGAGTTCATGGTGACCTAACCCTAACCCTAGGTGAAATTTTCCTCCAATGGGATCTTCCCATGTATTTTAGCAGGAAACGTAGATACAGCAGCCTAGAAAAGTAAGTTCCCTCCTAACCATATCCAAGCACTCCCAGTTTGTTGCCGATGTCCATTTTTCTCTATGAGTTCATGGTGACCTAACCCTAACACTAAGTGGAATTTTCCTCCAATGGGATCTTCCCATGTATTTGAGCAGGAAACGTAGATACGGCAGCTAGAAAAGTAAGTTCCCTCCTAACCATATCCAAGCACTCCCAGTTTGTTGCCGATGTCCATTTTTCTCTATGAGTTCATGGTGACCTAACCCTAACGCTAAGTGGAATTTTCCTCCAATGGGATCTTCCCATGCATTTTAGCAGGAAACATAGATAGGGCAGCCTAGAAAAGTAAGTTCCCTCCTAACCATATCCAAGCACTCCCAGTTTGTTGCCGATGTCCATTTTTCTCTATGAGTTCATGGTGACCTAACCCTAACCCTAGGTGAAATTTTCCTCCAATGGGATCTTCCCATGTATTTTAGCAGGAAACGTAGATACAGCAGCCTAGAAAAGTAACTTCCCTCCTAACCATATCCAAGCACTCCCAGTTTGTTGCCGATGTCCATTTTTCTCTATGAGTTCATGGTGACCTAACCCTAACCCTAAGTGGAATTTTCCTCCAATGGGAATTTCCCATGCATTTTAGCAGGAAACATAGATTGGGCAGCCTAGAAAAGTAAGTTCCCTCCTAACCATATCCAAGCACTCCCAGTTTGTTGCCGATGTCCATTTTTCTCTATGAGTTCATGGTGACCTAACCCTAACCCTAAGTGGAATTTTCCTCCAATGGGATCTTCCCATGTATTTTAGCAGGAAACATAGATACCGCAGCCTAGAAAAGTAAGTGCCCTCCTAACCATATCCAAGCACTCCCAGTTTGTTGCAGATGTCCATTTTTCTCTATGAGTTCATGGTGACCTAACCCTAAGCCTAAGTGGAATTTTCCTCCAATGGGATTTTCCCATTTATTTTAGCAGGAAACAAAGATAAGGCAGCCTAGAAATTTCCTTGCCCTTCTAACCATTCCCAACGACTCCGAATTTATTGGCAATGTCCATGTTTCTCTCCATGTTCATGGTGACCTATCCCAAACGCTAAGTGGAATTTTCCTCCAATGAGATTTTCCCATGTATTTTAGAAGAAAACATAGATAGGGCAGCCTAGAAAAGTAAGTTCTCTCCTAACCATATCCAAGCACTCCCAGTTTGTTGCTGATGTCCATTTTTCTCTATGAGTTCATGGTGACCTAACCCTAACCCTAAGTGGAATTTTCCTCCAGTGGGATCTTCCCATGTATTTTAGCACGAAACGTAGATAGGGCAGCCTAGAAAAGTAAGTTCCCTCCTAACCATATCCAAGCACTCCCAGTTTGTTGCCGATGTCCATTTTTCTCTATGAGTTCATGGTGACCTAACCCTAACCCTAGGTGGAATTTTCCTCCAATGGGATTTTCCCATGCATTTTAGCAGGAAACATAGATAGCGCAGCCTAGAAAAGTAAGTTCCCTCCTAACCATATGCAAGCACTCCCAGTTTGTTGCCAATGTCCATTTTTCTCTATGAGTTCATGGTGACCTAACCTAAGCCTAAGTCGAATTTTCCTCCAATGGGATTTTCCCATGTATTTTAGCACGAAACGTAGATAGGGCAGCCTAGAAAAGTAAGTTCCCTCCTAACCTTATCCAAGCACTCCCAGTTTGTTGCCGATGTCCATTTTTCTCTATGAGTTCATGGTGACCTAACCCTAACCCTAGGTGAAATTTTCCTCCAATGGGATCTTCCCATGTATTTTAGCAGGAAACGTAGATACAGCAGCCTAGAAAAGTAAGTTCCCTCCTAACCATATCCAAGCACTCCCAGTTTGTTGCCGATGTCCATTTTTCTCTATGAGTTCATGGTGACCTAACCCTAACCCTAACTGGAATTTTCCTCCAATGGGAATTTCCCATGCATTTTAGCAGGAAACATAGATTGGGCAGCCTAGAAAAGTAAGTTCCCTCCTAACCATATCCAAGCACTCCCAGTTTGTTGCCGATGTCCATTTTTCTCTATGAGTTCATGGTGACGTAACCCTAACCCTAAGTGGAATTTTCCTCCAATGGGATTGTCCCATGCATTTTAGCAGGAAACGTAGATACGGCAGCTAGAAAAGTAAGTTCCCTCCTAACCATATCCAAGCACTCCCAGTTTGTTGCCGATGTCCATTTTTCTCTATGAGTTCATGGTGACCTAACCCTAACCCTAAATGGAATTTTCCTCCAGTGGGATCTTCCCATGTATTTTAGCACGAAACGTAGATAGGGCAGCCTAGAAAAGTACGTTCCCTCCTAACCTTATCCAAGCACTCCCAGTTTGTTGCCGATGTCCATTTTTCTCTATGAGTTCATGGTGACCTAACCCTAACCCTAGGTGAAATTTTCCTCCAATGGGATCTTCCCATGTATTTTAGCAGGAAACGTAGATACAGCAGCCTAGAAAAGTAAGTTCCCTCCTAACCATATCCAAGCACTCCCAGTTTGTTGCCGATGTCCATTTTTCTCTATGAGTTCATGGTGACCTAACCCTAACACTAAGTGGAATTTTCCTCCAATGGGATCTTCCCATGTATTTTAGCAGGAAACGTAGATACGGCAGCTAGAAAAGTAAGTTCCCTCCTAACCATATCCAAGCACTCCCAGTTTGTTGCCGATGTCCATTTTTCTCTATGAGTTCATGGTGACCTAACCCTAATGCTAAGTGGAATTTTCCTCCAATGGGATCTTCCCATGCATTTTAGCAGGAAACATAGATAGGGCAGCCTAGAAAAGTAAGTTCCCTCCTAACCATATCCAAGCACTCCCAGTTTGTTGCCGATGTCCATTTTTCTCTATGAGTTCATGGTGACCTAACCCTAACCCTAAGTGGAATTTTCCTCCAGTGGGATCTTCCCATGTATTTTAGCACGAAACGTAGATAGGGCAGCCTAGAAAAGTAAGTTCCCTCCTAACGTTATCCAAGCACTCCCAGTTTGTTGCCGATGTCCATTTTTCTCTATGAGTTCATGGTGACCTAACCCTAACCCTAGGTGAAATTTTCCTCCAATGGGATCTTCCCATGTATTTTAGCAGGAAACGTAGATACGGCAGCTAGAAAAGTAAGTTCCCTCCTAACCATATCCAAGCACTCCCAGTTTGTTGCCGATGTCCATTTTTCTCTATGAGTTCATGGTGACCTAACCCTAACGCTAAGTGGAATTTTCCTCCAATGGGATCTTCCCATGCATTTTAGCAGGAAACATAGATAGGGCAGCCTAGAAAAGTAAGTTCCCTCCTAACCATATCCAAGCACTCCCAGTTTGTTGCCGATGTCCATTTTTCTCTATGAGTTCATGGTGACCTAACCCTAACCCTAAGTGGAATTTTCCTCCAGTGGGATCTTCCCATGTATTTTAGCACGAAACGTAGATAGGGCAGCCTAGAAAAGTAAGTTCCCTCCTAACCTTATCCAAGCACTCCCAGTTTGTTGCCGATGTCCATTTTTCTCTATGAGTTCATGGTGACCTAACCCTAACCCTAGGTGAAATTTTCCTCCAATGGGATCTTCCCATGTATTTTAGCAGGAAACGTAGATACAGCAGCCTAGAAAAGTAAGTTCCCTCCTAACCATATCCAAGCACTCCCAGTTTGTTGCCGATGTCCATTTTTCTCTATGAGTTCATGGTGACCTAACCCTAACACTAAGTGGAATTTTCCTCCAATGGGATCTTCCCATGTATTTTAGCAGGAAACGTAGATAGGGCAGCCTAGAAAAGTAAGTTCTCTCCTAACCATATCCAAGCACTCCCAGTTTGTTGCTGATGTCCATTTTTCTCTATGAGTTCATGGTGACCTAACCCTAACCCTAAGTGGAATTTTCCTCCAGTGGGATCTTCCCATGTATTTTAGCACGAAACGTAGATAGGGCAGCCTAGAAAAGTAAGTTCCCTCCTAACCATATCCAAGCACTCCCAGTTTGTTGCCGATGTCCATTTTTCTCTATGAGTTCATGGTGACCTAACCCTAACCCTAGGTGGAATTTTCCTCCAATGGGATTTTCCCATGCATTTTAGCAGGAAACATAGATAGCGCAGCCTAGAAAAGTAAGTTCCCTCCTAACCATATGCAAGCACTCCCAGTTTGTTGCCAATGTCCATTTTTCTCTATGAGTTCATGGTGACCTAACCCTAACCCTAAGTGGAATTTTCCTCCAATGGGATTTTCCCATGTATTTTACCTGGAAACATAGATAGGGAAGCCTAGAAAAGTAAGTTCTCTCCTAACCATATCCAAGCACTCCCAGTTTGTTGCCGATGTCCATTTTTCTCTATGAGTTCATGGTGACCTAACCTAAGCCTAAGTCGAATTTTCCTCCAATGGGATTTTCCCATGTATTTTAGCACGAAACGTAGATAGGGCAGCCTAGAAAAGTAAGTTCCCTCCTAACCTTATCCAAGCACTCCCAGTTTGTTGCCGATGTCCATTTTTCTCTATGAGTTCATGGTGACCTAACCCTAACCCTAGGTGAAATTTTCCTCCAATGGGATCTTCCCATGTATTTTAGCAGGAAACGTAGATACAGCAGCCTAGAAAAGTAAGTTCCCTCCTAACCATATCCAAGCACTCCCAGTTTGTTGCCGATGTCCATTTTTCTCTATGAGTTCATGGTGACCTAACCCTAACCCTAAGTGGAATTTTCCTCCAATGGGAATTTCCCATGCATTTTAGCAGGAAACATAGATTGGGCAGCCTAGAAAAGTAAGTTCCCTCCTAACCATATCCAAGCACTCCCAGTTTGTTGCCGATGTCCATTTTTCTCTATGAGTTCATGGTGACGTAACCCTAACCCTAAGTGGAATTTTCCTCCAATGGGATTGTCCCATGCATTTTAGCAGGAAACGTAGATACGGCAGCTAGAAAAGTAAGTTCCCTCCTAACCATATCCAAGCACTCCCAGTTTGTTGCCGATGTCCATTTTTCTCTATGAGTTCATGGTGACCTAACCCTAACCCTAAATGGAATTTTCCTCCAGTGGGATCTTCCCATGTATTTTAGCACGAAACGTAGATAGGGCAGCCTAGAAAAGTACGTTCCCTCCTAACCTTATCCAAGCACTCCCAGTTTGTTGCCGATGTCCATTTTTCTCTATGAGTTCATGGTGACCTAACCCTAACCCTAGGTGAAATTTTCCTCCAATGGGATCTTCCCATGTATTTTAGCAGGAAACGTAGATACAGCAGCCTAGAAAAGTAAGTTCCCTCCTAACCATATCCAAGCACTCCCAGTTTGTTGCCGATGTCCATTTTTCTCTATGAGTTCATGGTGACCTAACCCTAACACTAAGTGGAATTTTCCTCCAATGGGATCTTCCCATGTATTTTAGCAGGAAACGTAGATACGGCAGCTAGAAAAGTAAGTTCCCTCCTAACCATATCCAAGCACTCCCAGTTTGTTGCCGATGTCCATTTTTCTCTATGAGTTCATGGTGACCTAACCCTAATGCTAAGTGGAATTTTCCTCCAATGGGATCTTCCCATGCATTTTAGCAGGAAACATAGATAGGGCAGCCTAGAAAAGTAAGTTCCCTCCTAACCATATCCAAGCACTCCCAGTTTGTTGCCGATGTCCATTTTTCTCTATGAGTTCATGGTGACCTAACCCTAACCCTAAGTGGAATTTTCCTCCAGTGGGATCTTCCCATGTATTTTAGCACGAAACGTAGATAGGGCAGCCTAGAAAAGTAAGTTCCCTCCTAACGTTATCCAAGCACTCCCAGTTTGTTGCCGATGTCCATTTTTCTCTATGAGTTCATGGTGACCTAACCCTAACCCTAGGTGAAATTTTCCTCCAATGGGATCTTCCCATGTATTTTAGCAGGAAACGTAGATACGGCAGCTAGAAAAGTAAGTTCCCTCCTAACCATATCCAAGCACTCCCAGTTTGTTGCCGATGTCCATTTTTCTCTATGAGTTCATGGTGACCTAACCCTAACGCTAAGTGGAATTTTCCTCCAATGGGATCTTCCCATGCATTTTAGCAGGAAACATAGATAGGGCAGCCTAGAAAAGTAAGTTCCCTCCTAACCATATCCAAGCACTCCCAGTTTGTTGCCGATGTCCATTTTTCTCTATGAGTTCATGGTGACCTAACCCTAACCCTAAGTGGAATTTTCCTCCAGTGGGATCTTCCCATGTATTTTAGCACGAAACGTAGATAGGGCAGCCTAGAAAAGTAAGTTCCCTCCTAACCTTATCCAAGCACTCCCAGTTTGTTGCCGATGTCCATTTTTCTCTATGAGTTCATGGTGACCTAACCCTAACCCTAGGTGAAATTTTCCTCCAATGGGATCTTCCCATGTATTTTAGCAGGAAACGTAGATACAGCAGCCTAGAAAAGTAAGTTCCCTCCTAACCATATCCAAGCACTCCCAGTTTGTTGCCGATGTCCATTTTTCTCTATGAGTTCATGGTGACCTAACCCTAACACTAAGTGGAATTTTCCTCCAATGGGATCTTCCCATGTATTTTAGCAGGAA
This sequence comes from Bothrops alternatus, assembly GCA_034064705.1. Classification (NCBI taxonomy): domain Eukaryota; kingdom Metazoa; phylum Chordata; class Lepidosauria; order Squamata; family Viperidae; genus Bothrops; species Bothrops alternatus. Next base: position 3,317,556 of record JARGCV010000165.1, read on the forward strand.
ACGTAGATACGGCAGCTAGAAAAGTAAGTTCCCTCCTAACCATATCCAAGCACTCCCAGTTTGTTGCCGATGTCCATTTTTCTCTATGAGTTCATGGTGACCTAACCCTAACGCTAAGTGGAATTTTCCTCCAATTGGATCTTCCCATGCATTTTAGCAGGAAACATAGATAGGGCAGCCTAGAAAAGTAAGTTCCCTCCTAACCATATCCAAGCCCTCCCAGTTTGTTGCCAATGTCCATTTTTCTCTATGAGTTCATGGTGACCTAACCCTAACCCTAAGTGGAATTTTCCTCCAGTGGGATCTTCCCATGTATTTTAGCACGAAACGTAGATAGGGCAGCCTAGAAAAGTAAGTTCCCTCCTAACCTTATCCAAGCACTCCCAGTTTGTTGCCGATGTCCATTTTTCTCTATGAGTTCATGGTGACCTAACCCTAACCCTAGGTGAAATTTTCCTCCAATGGGATCTTCCCATGTATTTTAGCAGGAAACGTAGATACAGCAGCCTAGAAAAGTAAGTTCCCTCCTAACCATATCCAAGCACTCCCAGTTTGTTGCCGATGTCCATTTTTCTCTATGAGTTCATGGTGACCTAACCCTAACCCTAAGTGGAATTTTCCTCCAATGGGAATTTCCCATGCATTTTAGCAGGAAACATAGATTGGGCAGCCTAGAAAAGTAAGTTCCCTCCTAACCATATCCAAGCACTCCCAGTTTGTTGCCGACGTCCATTTTTCTCTATGAGTTCATGGTGACCTAACCCTAACCCTAAGTGGAATTTTCCTCCAATGGGATCTTCCCATGTATTTTAGCAGGAAACATAGATACCGCAGCCTAGAAAAGTAAGTGCCCTCCTAACCATATCCAAGCACTCCCAGTTTGTTGCAGATGTCCATTTTTCTCTATGAGTTCATGGTGACCTAACCCTAAGCCTAAGTGGAATTTTCCTCCAATGGGATTTTCCCATTTATTTTAGCAGGAAACAAAGATAAGGCAGCCTAGAAATTTCCTTGCCCTTCTAACCATTCCCAACGACTCCGAATTTATTGGCAATGTCCATGTTTCTCTCCATGTTCATGGTGACCTATCCCAAACGCTAAGTGGAATTTTCCTCCAATGAGATTTTCCCATGTATTTTAGAAGAAAACATAGATACCGCAGCCTAGAAAAGTCAGTTTCCTCCTAACCATATCCAAGCACTCCCAGTTTGTTGCCGATGTCCATTTTTCTCTATGAGTTCATGGTGACCTAACCCTAACCCTAAGTGAAATTTTCCTCCAATGGGATTTTCCCATGCATTTTAGCAGGAAACATAGATAGGGCAGCCTAGAAAAGTAAGTTCTCTCCTAACCATATCCAAGCACTCCCAGTTTGTTGCCGATGTCCATTTTTCTCTATGAGTTGATGGTGACCTAACCTAAGCCTAAGTCGAATTTTCCTCCAATGGGATTTTCCCATGCATTTTAGCAGGAAACATAGATAGGGCAGCCTAGAAAAGTAACTTCCCTCCTAACCATATCCAAGCACTCCCAGTTTGTTGCCGATGTCCATTTTTCTCTATGAGTTCATGGTGACCTAACCCTAACCCTAAGTGGAATTTTCCTCCAGTGGGATCTTCCCATGTATTTTAGCACGAAACGTAGATAGGGCAGCCTAGAAAAGTAAGTTCCCTCCTAACCATATCCAAGCACTCCCAGTTTGTTGCCGATGTCCATTTTTCTCTATGAGTTCATGGTGACCTAACCCTAACCCTAGGTGGAATTTTCCTCCAATGGGATTTTCCCATGTATTTTACCTGGAAACATAGATAGGGAAGCCTAGAAAAGTAAGTTCTCTCCTAACCATATCCAAGCACTCCCAGTTTGTTGCCGATGTCCATTTTTCTCTATGAGTTCATGGTGACCTAACCCTAACCCTAGGTGAAATTTTCCTCCAATGGGATCTTCCCATGTATTTTAGCAGGAAACGTAGATACAGCAGCCTAGAAAAGTAAGTTCCCTCCTAACCATATCCAAGCACTCCCAGTTTGTTGCCGATGTCCATTTTTCTCTATGAGTTCATGGTGACCTAACCCTAACACTAAGTGGAATTTTCCTCCAATGGGATCTTCCCATGTATTTTAGCAGGAAACGTAGATACGGCAGCTAGAAAAGTAAGTTCCCTCCTAACCATATCCAAGCACTCCCAGTTTGTTGCCGATGTCCATTTTTCTCTATGAGTTCATGGTGACCTAACCCTAACGCTAAGTGGAATTTTCCTCCAATTGGATCTTCCCATGCATTTTAGCAGGAAACATAGATAGGGCAGCCTAGAAAAGTAAGTTCCCTCCTAACCATATCCAAGCCCTCCCAGTTTGTTGCCGATGTCCATTTTTCTCTATGAGTTCATGGTGACCTAACCCTAACCCTAAGTGGAATTTTCCTCCAGTGGGATCTTCCCATGTATTTTAGCACGAAACGTAGATAGGGCAGCCTAGAAAAGTAAGTTCCCTCCTAACCTTATCCAAGCACTCCCAGTTTGTTGCCGATGTCCATTTTTCTCTATGAGTTCATGGTGACCTAACCCTAACCCTAGGTGAAATTTTCCTCCAATGGGATCTTCCCATGTATTTTAGCACGAAACGTAGATAGGGCAGCCTAGAAAAGTAAGTTCCCTCCTAACCTTATCCAAGCACTCCCAGTTTGTTGCCGATGTCCATTTTTCTCTATGAGTTCATGGTGACCTAACCCTAACCCTAGGTGAAATTTTCCTCCAATGGGATCTTCCCATGTATTTTAGCAGGAAACGTAGATACAGCAGCCTAGAAAAGTAACTTCCCTCCTAACCATATCCAAGCACTCCCAGTTTGTTGCCGATGTCCATTTTTCTCTATGAGTTCATGGTGACCTAACCCTAACCCTAAGTGGAATTTTCCTCCAATGGGAATTTCCCATGCATTTTAGCAGGAAACATAGATTGGGCAGCCTAGAAAAGTAAGTTCCCTCCTAACCATATCCAAGCACTCCCAGTTTGTTGCCGATGTCCATTTTTCTCTATGAGTTCATGGTGACCTAACCCTAACCCTAAGTGGAATTTTCCTCCAATGGGATCTTCCCATGTATTTTAGCAGGAAACATAGATACCGCAGCCTAGAAAAGTAAGTGCCCTCCTAACCATATCCAAGCACTCCCAGTTTGTTGCAGATGTCCATTTTTCTCTATGAGTTCATGGTGACCTAACCCTAAGCCTAAGTGGAATTTTCCTCCAATGGGATTTTCCCATTTATTTTAGCAGGAAACAAAGATAAGGCAGCCTAGAAATTTCCTTGCCCTTCTAACCATTCCCAACGACTCCGAATTTATTGGCAATGTCCATGTTTCTCTCCATGTTCATGGTGACCTATCCCAAACGCTAAGTGGAATTTTCCTCCAATGAGATTTTCCCATGTATTTTAGAAGAAAACATAGATACCGCAGCCTAGAAAAGTCAGTTTCCTCCTAACCATATCCAAGCACTCCCAGTTTGTTGCCGATGTCCATTTTTCTCTATGAGTTCATGGTGACCTAACCCTAACCCTAAGTGAAATTTTCCTCCAATGGGATTTTCCCATGCATTTTAGCAGGAAACATAGATAGGGCAGCCTAGAAAAGTAAGTTCTCTCCTAACCATATCCAAGCACTCCCAGTTTGTTGCCGATGTCCATTTTTCTCTATGAGTTGATGGTGACCTAACCTAAGCCTAAGTCGAATTTTCCTCCAATGGGATTTTCCCATGCATTTTAGCAGGAAACATAGATAGGGCAGCCTAGAAAAGTAACTTCCCTCCTAACCATATCCAAGCACTCCCAGTTTGTTGCCGATGTCCATTTTTCTCTATGAGTTCATGGTGACCTAACCCTAACCCTAAGTGGAATATTCCTCCAGTGGGATCTTCCCATGTATTTTAGCACGAAACGTAGATAGGGCAGCCTAGAAAAGTAAGTTCCCTCCTAACCATATCCAAGCACTCCCAGTTTGTTGCCGATGTCCATTTTTCTCTATGAGTTCATGGTGACCTAACCCTAACCCTAGGTGGAATTTTCCTCCAATGGGATTTTCCCATGCATTTTAGCAGGAAACATAGATAGCGCAGCCTAGAAAAGTAAGTTCCCTCCTAACCATATGCAAGCACTCCCAGTTTGTTGCCAATGTCCATTTTTCTCTATGAGTTCATGGTGACCTAACCCTAACCCTAAGTGGAACTTTCCTCCAATGGGATTTTCCCATGTATTTTACCTGGAAACATAGATAGGGAAGCCTAGAAAAGTAAGTTCTCTCCTAACCTTATCCAAGCACTCCCAGTTTGTTGCCGATGTCCATTTTTCTCTATGAGTTCATGGTGACCTAACCCTAACCCTAGGTGAAATTTTCCTCCAATGGGATCTTCCCATGTATTTTAGCAGGAAACGTAGATACAGCAGCCTAGAAAAGTAAGTTCCCTCCTAACCATATCCAAGCACTCCCAGTTTGTTGCCGATGTCCATTTTTCTCTATGAGTTGATGGTGACCTAACCTAAGCCTAAGTCGAATTTTCCTCCAATGGGATTTTCCCATGCATTTTAGCAGGAAACATAGATAGGGCAGCCTAGAAAAGTAAGTTCCCTCCTAACCATATCCAAGCACTCCCAGTTTGTTGCCGATGTCCATTTTTCTCTATGAGTTCATGGTGACCTAACCCTAACCCTAAGTGGAATTTTCCTCCAGTGGGATCTTCCCATGTATTTTAGCACGAAACGTAGATAGGGCAGCCTAGAAAAGTAAGTTCCCTCCTAACCATATCCAAGCACTCCCAGTTTGTTGCCGATGTCCATTTTTCTCTATGAGTTCATGGTGACCTAACCCTAACCCTAGGTGGAATTTTCCTCCAATGGGATTTTCCCATGCATTTTAGCAGGAAACATAGATAGCGCAGCCTAGAAAAGTAAGTTCCCTCCTAACCATATGCAAGCACTCCCAGTTTGTTGCCAATGTCCATTTTTCTCTATGAGTTCATGGTGACCTAACCCTAACCCTAAGTGGAATTTTCCTCCAATGGGATTTTCCCATGTATTTTACCTGGAAACATAGATAGGGAAGCCTAGAAAAGTAAGTTCTCTCCTAACCATATCCAAGCACTCCCAGTTTGTTGCCGATGTCCATTTTTCTCTATGAGTTCATGGTGACCTAACCTAAGCCTAAGTCGAATTTTCCTCCAGTGGGATCTTCCCATGTATTTTAGCACGAAACGTAGATAGGGCAGCCTAGAAAAGTAAGTTCCCTCCTAACCTTATTCAAGCACTCCCAGTTTGTTGCCGATGTCCATTTTTCTCTATGAGTTCATGGTGACCTAACCCTAACCCTAGGTGAAATTTTCCTCCAATGGGATCTTCCCATGTATTTTAGCAGGAAACGTAGATACAGCAGCCTAGAAAAGTAAGTTCCCTCCTAACCATATCCAAGCACTCCCAGTTTGTTGCCGATGTCCATTTTTCTCTATGAGTTCATGGTGACCTAACCCTAACACTAAGTGGAATTTTCCTCCAATGGGATCTTCCCATGTATTTTAGCAGGAAACCTAGATACGGCAGCTAGAAAAGTAAGTTCCCTCCTAACCATATCCAAGCACTCCCAGTTTGTTGCCGATGTCCATTTTTCTCTATGAGTTCATGGTGACCTAACCCTAACGCTAAGTGGAATTTTCCTCCAATTGGATCTTCCCATGCATTTTAGCAGGAAACATAGATAGGGCAGCCTAGAAAAGTCAGTTCCCTCCTAACCATATCCAAGCACTCCCAGTTTGTTGCCGATGTCCATTTTTCTCTATGAGTTCATGGTGACCTAACCCTAACCCTAAGTGGAATTTTCCTCCAGTGGGATCTTCCCATGTATTTTAGCACGAAACGTAGATAGGGCAGCCTAGAAAAGTAAGTTCCCTCCTAACCTTATCCAAGCACTCCCAGTTTGTTGCCGATGTCCATTTTTCTCTATGAGTTCATGGTGACCTAACCCTAACCCTAGGTGAAATTTTCCTCCAATGGGATCTTCCCATGTATTTTAGCAGGAAACGTAGATACAGCAGCCTAGAAAAGTAAGTTCCCTCCTAACCATATCCAAGCACTCCCAGTTTGTTGCCGATGTCCATTTTTCTCTATGAGTTCATGGTGACCTAACCCTAACCCTAAGTGGAATTTTCCTCCAATGGGAATTTCCCATGCATTTTAGCAGGAAACATAGATTGGGCAGCCTAGAAAAGTAAGTTCCCTCCTAACCATATCCAAGCACTCCCAGTTTGTTGCCGATGTCCATTTTTCTCTATGAGTTCATGGTGACCTAACCTAAGCCTAAGTCGAATTTTCCTCCAATGGGATTTTCCCATGCATTTTAGCAGGAAACATAGATAGGGCAGCCTAGAAAAGTAACTTCCCTCCTAACCATATCCAAGCACTCCCAGTTTGTTGCCGATGTCCATTTTTCTCTATGAGTTCATGGTGACCTAACCCTAACCCTAAGTGGAATTTTCCTCCAGTGGGATCTTCCCATGTATTTTAGCACGAAACGTAGATAGGGCAGCCTAGAAAAGTAAGTTCCCTCCTAACCATATCCAAGCACTCCCAGTTTGTTGCCGATGTCCATTTTTCTCTATGAGTTCATGGTGACCTAACCCTAACCCTAGGTGGAATTTTCCTCCAATGGGATTTTCCCATGCATTTTAGCAGGAAACATAGATAGCGCAGCCTAGAAAAGTAAGTTCCCTCCTAACCATATGCAAGCACTCCCAGTTTGTTGCCAATGTCCATTTTTCTCTATGAGTTCATGGTGACCTAACCCTAACCCTAAGTGGAATTTTCCTCCAATGGGATTTTCCCATGTATTTTACCTGGAAACATAGATAGGGAAGCCTAGAAAAGTAAGTTCTCTCCTAACCATATCCAAGCACTCCCAGTTTGTTGCCGATGTCCATTTTTCTCTATGAGTTCATGGTGACCTAACCTAAGCCTAAGTCGAATTTTCCTCCAGTGGGATCTTCCCATGTATTTTAGCACGAAACGTAGATAGGGCAGCCTAGAAAAGTAAGTTCCCTCCTAACCTTATTCAAGCACTCCCAGTTTGTTGCCGATGTCCATTTTTCTCTATGAGTTCATGGTGACCTAACCCTAACCCTAGGTGAAATTTTCCTCCAATGGGATCTTCCCATGTATTTTAGCAGGAAACGTAGATACAGCAGCCTAGAAAAGTAAGTTCCCTCCTAACCATATCCAAGCACTCCCAGTTTGTTGCCGATGTCCATTTTTCTCTATGAGTTCATGGTGACCTAACCCTAACACTAAGTGGAATTTTCCTCCAATGGGATCTTCCCATGTATTTTAGCAGGAAACGTAGATACGGCAGCTAGAAAAGTAAGTTCCCTCCTAACCATATCCAAGCACTCCCAGTTTGTTGCCGATGTCCATTTTTCTCTATGAGTTCATGGTGACCTAACCCTAACGCTAAGTGGAATTTTCCTCCAATTGGATCTTCCCATGCATTTTAGCAGGAAACATAGATAGGGCAGCCTAGAAAAGTAAGTTCCCTCCTAACCATATCCAAGCACTCCCAGTTTGTTGCCGATGTCCATTTTTCTCTATGAGTTCATGGTGACCTAACCCTAACCCTAAGTGGAATTTTCCTCCAGTGGGATCTTCCCATGTATTTTAGCACGAAACATAGATAGGGCAGCCTAGAAAAGTAAGTTCCCTCCTAACCTTATCCAAGCACTCCCAGTTTGTTGCCGATGTCCATTTTTCTCTATGAGTTCATGGTGACCTAACCCTAACCCTAGGTGAAATTTTCCTCCAATGGGATCTTCCCATGTATTTTAGCAGGAAACGTAGATACAGCAGCCTAGAAAAGTAACTTCCCTCCTAACCATATCCAAGCACTCCCAGTTTGTTGCCGATGTCCATTTTTCTCTATGAGTTCATGGTGACCTAACCCTAACCCTAAGTGGAATTTTCCTCCAATGGGAATTTCCCATGCATTTTAGCAGGAAACATAGATTGGGCAGCCTAGAAAAGTAAGTTCCCTCCTAACCATATCCAAGCACTCCCAGTTTGTTGCCGATGTCCATTTTTCTCTATGAGTTCATGGTGACCTAACCCTAACCCTAAGTGGAATTTTCCTCCAATGGGATCTTCCCATGTATTTTAGCAGGAAACATAGATACCGCAGCCTAGAAAAGTAAGTGCCCTCCTAACCATATCCAAGCACTCCCAGTTTGTTGCAGATGTCCATTTTTCTCTATGAGTTCATGGTGACCTAACCCTAAGCCTAAGTGGAATTTTCCTCCAATGGGATTTTCCCATTTATTTTAGCAGGAAACAAAGATAAGGCAGCCTAGAAATTTCCTTGCCCTTCTAACCATTCCCAACGACTCCGAATTTATTGGCAATGTCCATGTTTCTCTCCATGTTCATGGTGACCTATCCCAAACGCTAAGTGGAATTTTCCTCCAATGAGATTTTCCCATGTATTTTAGAAGAAAACATAGATACCGCAGCCTAGAAAAGTCAGTTTCCTCCTAACCATATCCAAGCACTCCCAGTTTGTTGCCGATGTCCATTTTTCTCTATGAGTTCATGGTGACCTAACCCTAACCCTAAGTGAAATTTTCCTCCAAAGGGATTTTCCCATGCATTTTAGCAGGAAACATAGATAGGGCAGCCTAGAAAAGTAAGTTCTCTCCTAACCATATCCAAGCACTCCCAGTTTGTTGCCGATGTCCATTTTTCTCTATGAGTTGATGGTGACCTAACCTAAGCCTAAGTCGAATTTTCCTCCAATGGGATTTTCCCATGCATTTTAGCAGGAAACATAGATAGGGCAGCCTAGAAAAGTAAGTTCCCTCCTAACCATATCCAAGCACTCCCAGTTTGTTGCCGATGTCCATTTTTCTCTATGAGTTCATGGTGACCTAACCCTAACCCTAAGTGGAATTTTCCTCCAGTGGGATCTTCCCATGTATTTTAGCACGAAACGTAGATAGGGCAGCCTAGAAAAGTAAGTTCCCTCCTAACCATATCCAAGCACTCCCAGTTTGTTGCCGATGTCCATTTTTCTCTATGAGTTCATGGTGACCTAACCCTAACCCTAGGTGGAATTTTCCTCCAATGGGATTTTCCCATGCATTTTAGCAGGAAACATAGATAGCGCAGCCTAGAAAAGTAAGTTCCCTCCTAACCATATGCAAGCACTCCCAGTTTGTTGCCAATGTCCATTTTTCTCTATGAGTTCATGGTGACCTAACCCTAACCCTAAGTGGAATTTTCCTCCAATGGGATTTTCCCATGTATTTTACCTGGAAACATAGATAGGGAAGCCTAGAAAAGTAAGTTCTCTCCTAACCATATCCAAGCACTCCCAGTTTGTTGCCGATGTCCATTTTTCTCTATGAGTTCATGGTGACCTAACCTAAGCCTAAGTCGAATTTTCCTCCAATGGGATTTTCCCATGTATTTTAGCACGAAACGTAGATAGGGCAGCCTAGAAAAGTAAGTTCCCTCCTAACCTTATCCAAGCACTCCCAGTTTGATGCCGATGTCCATTTTTCTCTATGAGTTCATGGTGACCTAACCCTAACCCTAGGTGAAATTTTCCTCCAATGGGATCTTCCCATGTATTTTAGCAGGAAACGTAGATACAGCAGCCTAGAAAAGTAAGTTCCCTCCTAACCATATCCAAGCACTCCCAGTTTGTTGCCGATGTCCATTTTTCTCTATGAGTTGATGGTGACCTAACCTAAGCCTAAGTCGAATTTTCCTCCAATGGGATTTTCCCATGCATTTTAGCAGGAAACATAGATAGGGCAGCCTAGAAAAGTAACTTCCCTCCTAACCATATCCAAGCACTCCCAGTTTGTTGCCGATGTCCATTTTTCTCTATGAGTTCATGGTGACCTAACCCTAACCCTAAGTGGAATTTTCCTCCAGTGGGATCTTCCCATGTATTTTAGCACGAAACGTAGATAGGGCAGCCTAGAAAAGTAAGTTCCCTCCTAACCATATCCAAGCACTCCCAGTTTGTTGCCGATGTCCATTTTTCTCTATGAGTTCATGGTGACCTAACCCTAACCCTAGGTGGAATTTTCCTCCAATGGGATTTTCCCATGCATTTTAGCAGGAAACATAGATAGCGCAGCCTAGAAAAGTAAGTTCCCTCCTAACCATATGCAAGCACTCCCAGTTTGTTGCCAATGTCCATTTTTCTCTATGAGTTCATGGTGACCTAACCCTAACCCTAAGTGGAATTTTCCTCCAATGGGATTTTCCCATGTATTTTACCTGGAAACATAGATAGGGAAGCCTAGAAAAGTAAGTTCTCTCCTAACCATATCCAAGCACTCCCAGTTTGTTGCCGATGTCCATTTTTCTCTATGAGTTCATGGTGACCTAACCTAAGCCTAAGTCGAATTTTCCTCCAATGGGATTTTCCCATGTATTTTAGCACGAAACGTAGATAGGGCAGCCTAGAAAAGTAAGTTCCCTCCTAACCTTATCCAAGCACTGCCAGTTTGTTGCCGATGTCCATTTTTCTCTATGAGTTCATGGTGACCTAACCCTAACCCTAGGTGAAATTTTCCTCCAATGGGATCTTCCCATGTATTTTAGCAGGAAACGTAGATACAGCAGCCTAGAAAAGTAAGTTCCCTCCTAACCATATCCAAGCACTCCCAGTTTGTTGCCGATGTCCATTTTTCTCTATGAGTTCATGGTGACCTAACCCTAACCCTAAGTGGAATTTTCCTCCAATGGGAATTTCCCATGCATTTTAGCAGGAAACATAGATTGGGCAGCCTAGAAAAGTAAGTTCCCTCCTAACCATATCCAAGCACTCCCAGTTTGTTGCCGATGTCCATTTTTCTCTATGAGTTCATGGTGACGTAACCCTAACCCTAAGTGGAATTTTCCTCCAATGGGATTGTCCCATGCATTTTAGCAGGAAACGTAGATACGGCAGCTAGAAAAGTAAGTTCCCTCCTAACCATATCCAAGCACTCCCAGTTTGTTGCCGATGTCCATTTTTCTCTATGAGTTCATGGTGACCTAACCCTAACACTAAGTGGAATTTTCCTCCAATGCGATCTTCCCATGTATTTTAGCAGGAAACGTAGATACGGCAGCTAGAAAAGTAAGTTCCCTCCTAACCATATCCAAGCACTCCCAGTTTGTTGCCGATGTCCATTTTTCTCTATGAGTTCATGGTGACCTAACCCTAACTCTAAGTGGAATTTTCCTCCAATGGGATCTTCCCATGCATTTTAGCAGGAAACATAGATAGGGCAGCCTAGAAAAGTAAGTTCCCTCCTAACCATATCCAAGCACTCCCAGTTTGTTGCTGATGTCCATTTTTCTCTATGAGTTCATGGTGACCTAACCCTAACCCTAAGTGGAATTTTCCTCCAATGGGATCTTCCCATGTATTTTAGCAGGAAACATAGATACCGCAGCCTAGAAAAGTAAGTGCCCTCCTAACCATATCCAAGCACTCCCAGTTTGTTGCAGATGTCCATTTTTCTCTATGAGTTCATGGTGACCTAACCCTAAGCCTAAGTGGAATTTTCCTCCAATGGGATTTTCCCATTTATTTTAGCAGGAAACAAAGATAAGGCAGCCTAGAAATTTCCTTGCCCTTCTAACCATTCCCAACGACTCCGAATTTATTGGCAATGTCCATGTTTCTCTCCATGTTCATGGTGACCTATCCCAAACGCTAAGTGGAATTTTCCTCCAATGAGATTTTCCCATGTATTTTAGAAGAAAACATAGATACCGCAGCCTAGAAAAGTCAGTTTCCTCCTAACCATATCCAAGCACTCCCAGTTTGTTGCCGAAGTCCATTTTTCTCTATGAGTTCATGGTGACCTAACCCTAACCCTAAGTGAAATTTTCCTCCAATGGGATTTTCCCATGCATTTTAGCAGGAAACATAGATAGGGCAGCCTAGAAAAGTAAGTTCTCTCCTAACCATATCCAAGCACTCCCAGTTTGTTGCCGATGTCCATTTTTCTCTATGAGTTGATGGTGACCTAACCTAAGCCTAAGTCGAATTTTCCTCCAATGGGATTTTCCCATGCATTTTAGCAGGAAACATAGATAGGGCAGCCTAGAAAAGTAACTTCCCTCCTAACCATATCCAAGCACTCCCAGTTTGTTGCCGATGTCCATTTTTCTCTATGAGTTCATGGTGACCTAACCCTAACCCTAAGTGGAATTTTCCTCCAGTGGGATCTTCCCATGTATTTTAGCAGGAAACAAAGATAAGGCAGCCTAGAAATTTCCTTGCCCTTCTAACCATTCCCAACGACTCCGAATTTATTGGCAATGTCCATGTTTCTCTCCATGTTCATGGTGACCTATCCCAAACGCTAAGTGGAATTTTCCTCCAATGAGATTTTCCCATGTATTTTAGAAGAAAACATAGATACCGCAGCCTAGAAAAGTCAGTTTCCTCCTAACCATATCCAAGCACTCCCAGTTTGTTGCCGATGTCCATTTTTCTCTATGAGTTCATGGTGACCTAACCCTAACCCTAAGTGAAATTTTCCTCCAATGGGATTTTCCCATGCATTTTAGCAGGAAACATAGATAGGGCAGCCTAGAAAAGTAAGTTCCCTCCTAACCATATCCAAGCACTCCCAGTTTGTTGCCGATGTCCATTTTTCTCTATGAGTTCATGGTGACCTAACCCTAACCCTAGGTGGAATTTTCCTCCAATGGGATTTTCCCATGCATTTTAGCAGGAAACATAGATAGCGCAGCCTAGAAAAGTAAGTTCCCTCCTAACCATATGCAAGCACTCCCAGTTTGTTGCCAATGTCCATTTTTCTCTATGAGTTCATGGTGACCTAACCCTAACCCTAAGTGGAATTTTCCTCCAATGGGATTTTCCCATGTATTTTACCTGGAAACATAGATAGGGAAGCCTAGAAAAGTAAGTTCTCTCCTAACCATATCCAAGCACTCCCAGTTTGTTGCCGATGTCCATTTTTCTCTATGAGTTCATGGTGACCTAACCTAAGCCTAAGTCGAATTTTCCTCCAGTGGGATCTTCCCATGTATTTTAGCACGAAACGTAGATAGGGCAGCCTAGAAAAGTAAGTTCCCTCCTAACCTTATCCAAGCACTCCCAGTTTGTTGCCGATGTCCATTTTTCTCTATGAGTTCATGGTGACCTAACCCTAACCCTAGGTGAAATTTTCCTCCAATGGGATCTTCCCATGTATTTTAGCAGGAAACGTAGATACAGCAGCCTAGAAAAGTAAGTTCCCTCCTAACCATATCCAAGCACTCCCAGTTTGTTGCCGATGTCCATTTTTCTCTATGAGTTCATGGTGACCTAACCCTAACCCTAGGTGAAATTTTCCTCCAATGGGATCTTCCCATGTATTTTAGCAGGAAACATAGATACCGCAGCCTAGAAAAGTAAGTGCCCTCCTAACCATATCCAAGCACTCCCAGTTTGTTGCAGATGTCCATTTTTCTCTATGAGTTCATGGTGACCTAACCCTAAGCCTAAGTGGAATTTTCCTCCAATGGGATTTTCCCATTTATTTTAGCAGGAAACAAAGATAAGGCAGCCTAGAAATTTCCTTGCCCTTCTAACCATTCCCAACGACTCCGAATTTATTGGCAATGTCCATGTTTCTCTCCATGTTCATGGTGACCTATCCCAAACGCTAAGTGGAATTTTCCTCCAATGAGATTTTCCCATGTATTTTAGAAGAAAACATAGATACCGCAGCCTAGAAAAGTCAGTTTCCTCCTAACCATATCCAAGCACTCCCAGTTTGTTGCCGATGTCCATTTTTCTCTATGAGTTCATGGTGACCTAACCCTAACCCTAAGTGAAATTTTCCTCCAAAGGGATTTTCCCATGCATTTTAGCAGGAAACATAGATAGGGCAGCCTAGAAAAGTAAGTTCTCTCCTAACCATATCCAAGCACTCCCAGTTTGTTGCCGATGTCCATTTTTCTCTATGAGTTGATGGTGACCTAACCTAAGCCTAAGTCGAATTTTCCTCCAATGGGATTTTCCCATGCATTTTAGCAGGAAACATAGATAGGGCAGCCTAGAAAAGTAAGTTCCCTCCTAACCATATCCAAGCACTCCCAGTTTGTTGCCGATGTCCATTTTTCTCTATGAGTTCATGGTGACCTAACCCTAACCCTAAGTGGAATTTTCCTCCAGTGGGATCTTCCCATGTATTTTAGCACGAAACGTAGATAGGGCAGCCTAGAAAAGTAAGTTCCCTCCTAACCATATCCAAGCACTCCCAGTTTGTTGCCGATGTCCATTTTTCTCTATGAGTTCATGGTGACCTAACCCTAACCCTAGGTGGAATTTTCCTCCAATGGGATTTTCCCATGCATTTTAGCAGGAAACATAGATAGCGCAGCCTAGAAAAGTAAGTTCCCTCCTAACCATATGCAAGCACTCCCAGTTTGTTGCCAATGTCCATTTTTCTCTATGAGTTCATGGTGACCTAACCCTAACCCTAAGTGGAATTTTCCTCCAATGGGATTTTCCCATGTATTTTACCTGGAAACATAGATAGGGAAGCCTAGAAAAGTAAGTTCTCTCCTAACCATATCCAAGCACTCCCAGTTTGTTGCCGATGTCCATTTTTCTCTATGAGTTCATGGTGACCTAACCTAAGCCTAAGTCGAATTTTCCTCCAATGGGATTTTCCCATGTATTTTAGCACGAAACGTAGATAGGGCAGCCTAGAAAAGTAAGTTCCCTCCTAACCTTATCCAAGCACTCCCAGTTTGATGCCGATGTCCATTTTTCTCTATGAGTTCATGGTGACCTAACCCTAACCCTAGGTGAAATTTTCCTCCAATGGGATCTTCCCATGTATTTTAGCAGGAAACGTAGATACAGCAGCCTAGAAAAGTAAGTTCCCTCCTAACCATATCCAAGCACTCCCAGTTTGTTGCCGATGTCCATTTTTCTCTATGAGTTGATGGTGACCTAACCTAAGCCTAAGTCGAATTTTCCTCCAATGGGATTTTCCCATGCATTTTAGCAGGAAACATAGATAGGGCAGCCTAGAAAAGTAACTTCCCTCCTAACCATATCCAAGCACTCCCAGTTTGTTGCCGATGTCCATTTTTCTCTATGAGTTCATGGTGACCTAACCCTAACCCTAAGTGGAATTTTCCTCCAGTGGGATCTTCCCATGTATTTTAGCACGAAACGTAGATAGGGCAGCCTAGAAAAGTAAGTTCCCTCCTAACCATATCCAAGCACTCCCAGTTTGTTGCCGATGTCCATTTTTCTCTATGAGTTCATGGTGACCTAACCCTAACCCTAGGTGGAATTTTCCTCCAATGGGATTTTCCCATGCATTTTAGCAGGAAACATAGATAGCGCAGCCTAGAAAAGTAAGTTCCCTCCTAACCATATGCAAGCACTCCCAGTTTGTTGCCAATGTCCATTTTTCTCTATGAGTTCATGGTGACCTAACCCTAACCCTAAGTGGAATTTTCCTACAATGGGATTTTCCCATGTATTTTACCTGGAAACATAGATAGGGAAGCCTAGAAAAGTAAGTTCTCTCCTAACCATATCCAAGCACTCCCAGTTTGTTGCCGATGTCCATTTTTCTCTATGAGTTCATGGTGACCTAACCTAAGCCTAAGTCGAATTTTCCTCCAATGGGATTTTCCCATGTATTTTAGCACGAAACGTAGATAGGGCAGCCTAGAAAAGTAAGTTCCCTCCTAACCTTATCCAAGCACTCCCAGTTTGTTGCCGATGTCCATTTTTCTCTATGAGTTCATGGTGACCTAACCCTAACCCTAGGTGAAATTTTCCTCCAATGGGATCTTCCCATGTATTTTAGCAGGAAACGTAGATACAGCAGCCTAGAAAAGTAAGTTCCCTCCTAACCATATCCAAGCACTCCCAGTTTGTTGCCGATGTCCATTTTTCTCTATGAGTTCATGGTGACCTAACCCTAACCCTAAGTGGAATTTTCCTCCAATGGGAATTTCCCATGCATTTTAGCAGGAAACATAGATTGGGCAGCCTAGAAAAGTAAGTTCCCTCCTAACCATATCCAAGCACTCCCAGTTTGTTGCCGATGTCCATTTTTCTCTATGAGTTCATGGTGACGTAACCCTAACCCTAAGTGGAATTTTCCTCCAATGGGATTGTCCCATGCATTTTAGCAGGAAACGTAGATACGGCAGCTAGAAAAGTAAGTTCCCTCCTAACCATATCCAAGCACTCCCAGTTTGTTGCCGATGTCCATTTTTCTCTATGAGTTTATGGTGACCTAACCCTAACACTAAGTGGAATTTTCCTCCAATGCGATCTTCCCATGTATTTTAGCAGGAAACGTAGATACGGCAGCTAGAAAAGTAAGTTCCCTCCTAACCATATCCAAGCACTCCCAGTTTGTTGCCGATGTCCATTTTTCTCTATGAGTTCATGGTGACCTAACCCTAACTCTAAGTGGAATTTTCCTCCAATGGGATCTTCCCATGCATTTTAGCAGGAAACATAGATAGGGCAGCCTAGAAAAGTAAGTTCCCTCCTAACCATATCCAAGCACTCCCAGTTTGTTGCTGATGTCCATTTTTCTCTATGAGTTCATGGTGACCTAACCCTAACCCTAAGTGGAATTTTCCTCCAATGGGATCTTCCCATGTATTTTAGCAGGAAACATAGATACCGCAGCCTAGAAAAGTAAGTGCCCTCCTAACCATATCCAAGCACTCCCAGTTTGTTGCAGATGTCCATTTTTCTCTATGAGTTCATGGTGACCTAACCCTAAGCCTAAGTGGAATTTTCCTCCAATGGGATTTTCCCATTTATTTTAGCAGGAAACAAAGATAAGGCAGCCTAGAAATTTCCTTGCCCTTCTAACCATTCCCAACGACTCCGAATTTATTGGCAATGTCCATGTTTCTCTCCATGTTCATGGTGACCTATCCCAAACGCTAAGTGGAATTTTCCTCCAATGAGATTTTCCCATGTATTTTAGAAGAAAACATAGATACCGCAGCCTAGAAAAGTCAGTTTCCTCCTAACCATATCCAAGCACTCCCAGTTTGTTGCCGAAGTCCATTTTTCTCTATGAGTTCATGGTGACCTAACCCTAACCCTAAGTGAAATTTTCCTCCAATGGGATTTTCCCATGCATTTTAGCAGGAAACATAGATAGGGCAGCCTAGAAAAGTAAGTTCTCTCCTAACCATATCCAAGCACTCCCAGTTTGTTGCCGATGTCCATTTTTCTCTATGAGTTGATGGTGACCTAACCTAAGCCTAAGTCGAATTTTCCTCCAATGGGATTTTCCCATGCATTTTAGCAGGAAACATAGATAGGGCAGCCTAGAAAAGTAACTTCCCTCCTAACCATATCCAAGCACTCCCAGTTTGTTGCCGATGTCCATTTTTCTCTATGAGTTCATGGTGACCTAACCCTAACCCTAAGTGGAATTTTCCTCCAGTGGGATCTTCCCATGTATTTTAGCAGGAAACAAAGATAAGGCAGCCTAGAAATTTCCTTGCCCTTCTAACCATTCCCAACGACTCCGAATTTATTGGCAATGTCCATGTTTCTCTCCATGTTCATGGTGACCTATCCCAAACGCTAAGTGGAATTTTCCTCCAATGAGATTTTCCCATGTATTTTAGAAGAAAACATAGATACCGCAGCCTAGAAAAGTCAGTTTCCTCCTAACCATATCCAAGCACTCCCAGTTTGTTGCCGATGTCCATTTTTCTCTATGAGTTCATGGTGACCTAACCCTAACCCTAAGTGAAATTTTCCTCCAATGGGATTTTCCCATGCATTTTAGCAGGAAACATAGATAGGGCAGCCTAGAAAAGTAAGTTCCCTCCTAACCATATCCAAGCACTCCCAGTTTGTTGCCGATGTCCATTTTTCTCTATGAGTTCATGGTGACCTAACCCTAACCCTAGGTGGAATTTTCCTCCAATGGGATTTTCCCATGCATTTTAGCAGGAAACATAGATAGCGCAGCCTAGAAAAGTAAGTTCCCTCCTAACCATATGCAAGCACTCCCAGTTTGTTGCCAATGTCCATTTTTCTCTATGAGTTCATGGTGACCTAACCCTAACCCTAAGTGGAATTTTCCTCCAATGGGATTTTCCCATGTATTTTACCTGGAAACATAGATAGGGAAGCCTAGAAAAGTAAGTTCTCTCCTAACCATATCCAAGCACTCCCAGTTTGTTGCCGATGTCCATTTTTCTCTATGAGTTCATGGTGACCTAACCTAAGCCTAAGTCGAATTTTCCTCCAGTGGGATCTTCCCATGTATTTTAGCACGAAACGTAGATAGGGCAGCCTAGAAAAGTAAGTTCCCTCCTAACCTTATCCAAGCACTCCCAGTTTGTTGCCGATGTCCATTTTTCTCTATGAGTTCATGGTGACCTAACCCTAACCCTAGGTGAAATTTTCCTCCAATGGGATCTTCCCATGTATTTTAGCAGGAAACGTAGATACAGCAGCCTAGAAAAGTAAGTTCCCTCCTAACCATATCCAAGCACTCCCAGTTTGTTGCTGATGTCCATTTTTCTCTATGAGTTCATGGTGACCTAACCCTAACACTAAGTGGAATTTTCCTCCAATGGGATCTTCCCATGTATTTTAGCAGGAAACGTAGATACGGCAGCTAGAAAAGTAAGTTCCCTCCTAACCATATCCAAGCACTCCCAGTTTGTTGCCGATGTCCATTTTTCTCTATGAGTTCATGGTGACCTAACCCTAACGCTAAGTGGAATTTTCCTCCAATTGGATCTTCCCATGCATTTTAGCAGGAAACATAGATAGGGCAGCCTAGAAAAGTAAGTTCCCTCCTAACCATATCCAAGCACTCCCAGTTTGTTGCCGATGTCCATTTTTCTCTATGAGTTCATGGTGACCTAACCCTAACCCTAAGTGGAATTTTCCTCCAGTGGGATCTTCCCATGTATTTTAGCACGAAACGTAGATAGGGCAGCCTAGAAAAGTAAGTTCCCTCCTAACCTTATCCAAGCACTCCCAGTTTGTTGCCGATGTCCATTTTTCTCTATGAGTTCATGGTGACCTAACCCTAACCCTAGGTGAAATTTTCCTCCAATGGGACCTTCCCATGTATTTTAGCAGGAAACGTAGATACAGCAGCCTAGAAAAGTAAGTTCCCTCCTAACCATATCCAAGCACTCCCAGTTTGTTGCCGATGTCCATTTTTCTCTATGAGTTCATGGTGACCTAACCCTAACCCTAAGTGGAATTTTCCTCCAATGGGAATTTCCCATGCATTTTAGCAGGAAACATAGATTGGGCAGCCTAGAAAAGTAAGTTCCCTCCTAACCATATCCAAGCACTCCCAGTTTGTTGCCGATGTCCATTTTTCTCTATGAGTTCATGGTGACCTAACCCTAACCCTAAGTGGAATTTTCCTCCAATGGGATCTTCCCATGTATTTTAGCAGGAAACATAGATACCGCAGCCTAGAAAAGTAAGTGCCCTCCTAACCATATCCAAGCACTCCCAGTTTGTTGCCGATGTCCATTTTTCTCTATGAGTTCATGGTGACCTAACCCTAACCCTAGGTGAAATTTTCCTCCAATGGGATCTTCCCATGTATTTTAGCAGGAAACGTAGATACAGCAGCCTAGAAAAGTAAGTTCCCTCCTAACCATATCCAAGCACTCCCAGTTTGTTGCCGATGTCCATTTTTCTCTATGAGTTCATGGTGACCTAACCCTAACACTAAGTGGAATTTTCCTCCAATGGGATCTTCCCATGTATTTTAGCAGGAAACGTAGATACGGCAGCTAGAAAAGTAAGTTCCCTCCTAACCATATCCAAGCACTCCCAGTTTGTTGCCGATGTCCATTTTTCTCTATGAGTTCATGGTGACCTAACCCTAACGCTAAGTGGAATTTTCCTCCAATTGGATCTTCCCATGCATTTTAGCAGGAAACATAGATAGGGCAGCCTAGAAAAGTAAGTTCCCTCCTAACCATATCCAAGCACTCCCAGTTTGTTGCCGATGTCCATTTTTCTCTATGAGTTCATGGTGACCTAACCCTAACCCTAAGTGGAATTTTCCTCCAGTGGGATCTTCCCATGTATTTTAGCACGAAACGTAGATAGGGCAGCCTAGAAAAGTAAGTTCCCTCCTAACCTTATCCAAGCACTCCCAGTTTGTTGCCGATGTCCATTTTTCTCTATGAGTTCATGGTGACCTAACCCTAACCCTAGGTGAAATTTTCCTCCAATGGGATCTTCCCATGTATTTTAGCAGGAAACGTAGATACAGCAGCCTAGAAAAGTAAGTTCCCTCCTAACCATATCCAAGCACTCCCAGTTTGTTGCCGATGTCCATTTTTCTCTATGAGTTCATGGTGACCTAACCCTAACCCTAAGTGGAATTTTCCTCCAATGGGAATTTCCCATGCATTTTAGCAGGAAACATAGATTGGGCAGCCTAGAAAAGTAAGTTCCCTCCTAACCATATCCAAGCACTCCCAGTTTGTTGCCGATGTCCATTTTTCTCTATGAGTTCATGGTGACCTAACCCTAACCCTAAGTGGAATTTTCCTCCAATGGGATCTTCCCATGTATTTTAGCAGGAAACATAGATACCGCAGCCTAGAAAAGTAAGTGCCCTCCTAACCATATCCAAGCACTCCCAGTTTGTTGCAGATGTCCATTTTTCTCTATGAGTTCATGGTGACCTAACCCTAAGCCTAAGTGGAATTTTCCTCCAATGGGATTTTCCCATTTATTTTAGCAGGAAACAAAGATAAGGCAGCCTAGAAATTTCCTTGCCCTTCTAACCATTCCCAACGACTCCGAATTTATTGGCAATGTCCATGTTTCTCTCCATGTTCATGGTGACCTATCCCAAACGCTAAGTGGAATTTTCCTCCAATGAGATTTTCCCATGTATTTTAGAAGAAAACATAGATACCGCAGCCTAGAAAAGTCAGTTTCCTCCTAACCATATCCAAGCACTCCCAGTTTGTTGCCGATGTCCATTTTTCTCTATGAGTTCATGGTGACCTAACCCTAACCCTAAGTGAAATTTTCCTCCAATGGGATTTTCCCATGCATTTTAGCAGGAAACATAGATAGGGCAGCCTAGAAAAGTAAGTTCTCTCCTAACCATATCCAAGCACTCCCAGTTTGTTGCCGATGTCCATTTTTCTCTATGAGTTGATGGTGACCTAACCTAAGCCTAAGTCGAATTTTCCTCCAATGGGATTTTCCCATGCATTTTAGCAGGAAACATAGATAGGGCAGCCTAGAAAAGTAACTTCCCTCCTAACCATATCCAAGCACTCCCAGTTTGTTGCCGATGTCCATTTTTCTCTATGAGTTCATGGTGACCTAACCCTAACCCTAAGTGGAATTTTCCTCCAGTGGGATCTTCCCATGTATTTTAGCACGAAACGTAGATAGGGCAGCCTAGAAAAGTAAGTTCCCTCCTAACCATATCCAAGCACTCCCAGTTTGTTGCCGATGTCCATTTTTCTCTATGAGTTCATGGTGACCTAACCCTAACCCTAGGTGGAATTTTCCTCCAATGGGATTTTCCCATGCATTTTAGCAGGAAACATAGATAGCGCAGCCTAGAAAAGTAAGTTCCCTCCTAACCATATGCAAGCACTCCCAGTTTGTTGCCAATGTCCATTTTTCTCTATGAGTTCATGGTGACCTAACCCTAACCCTAGGTGAAATTTTCCTCCAATGGGATCTTCCCATGTATTTTAGCAGGAAACGTAGATACAGCAGCCTAGAAAAGTAAGTTCCCTCCTAACCATATCCAAGCACTCCCAGTTTGTTGCCGATGTCCATTTTTCTCTATGAGTTGATGGTGACCTAACCTAAGCCTAAGTCGAATTTTCCTCCAATGGGATTTTCCCATGCATTTTAGCAGGAAACATAGATAGGGCAGCCTAGAAAAGTAACTTCCCTCCTAACCATATCCAAGCACTCCCAGTTTGTTGCCGATGTCCATTTTTCTCTATGAGTTCATGGTGACCTAACCCTAACCCTAAGTGGAATTTTCCTCCAGTGGGATCTTCCCATGTATTTTAGCACGAAACGTAGATAGGGCAGCCTAGAAAAGTAAGTTCCCTCCTAACCATATCCAAGCACTCCCAGTTTGTTGCCGATGTCCATTTTTCTCTATGAGTTCATGGTGACCTAACCCTAACCCTAGGTGGAATTTTCCTCCAATGGGATTTTCCCATGCATTTTAGCAGGAAACATAGATAGCGCAGCCTAGAAAAGTAAGTTCCCTCCTAACCATATGCAAGCACTCCCAGTTTGTTGCCAATGTCCATTTTTCTCTATGAGTTCATGGTGACCTAACCCTAACCCTAAGTGGAATTTTCCTCCAATGGGATTTTCCCATGTATTTTACCTGGAAACATAGATAGGGAAGCCTAGAAAAGTAAGTTCTCTCCTAACCATATCCAAGCACTCCCAGTTTGTTGCCGATGTCCATTTTTCTCTATGAGTTCATGGTGACCTAACCTAAGCCTAAGTCGAATTTTCCTCCAATGGGATTTTCCCATGTATTTTAGCACGAAACGTAGATAGGGCAGCCTAGAAAAGTAAGTTCCCTCCTAACCTTATCCAAGCACTCCCAGTTTGTTGCCGATGTCCATTTTTCTCTATGAGTTCATGGTGACCTAACCCTAACCCTAGGTGAAATTTTCCTCCAATGGGATCTTCCCATGTATTTTAGCAGGAAACGTAGATACAGCAGCCTAGAAAAGTAAGTTCCCTCCTAACCATATCCAAGCACTCCCAGTTTGTTGCCGATGTCCATTTTTCTCTATGAGTTCATGGTGACCTAACCCTAACCCTAAGTGGAATTTTCCTCCAATGGGAATTTCCCATGCATTTTAGCAGGAAACATAGATTGGGCAGCCTAGAAAAGTAAGTTCCCTCCTAACCATATCCAAGCACTCCCAGTTTGTTGCCGATGTCCATTTTTCTCTATGAGTTCATGGTGACGTAACCCTAACCCTAAGTGGAATTTTCCTCCAATGGGATTGTCCCATGCATTTTAGCAGGAAACGTAGATACGGCAGCTAGAAAAGTAAGTTCCCTCCTAACCATATCCAAGCACTCCCAGTTTGTTGCCGATGTCCATTTTTCTCTATGAGTTCATGGTGACCTAACCCTAACACTAAGTGGAATTTTCCTCCAATGCGATCTTCCCATGTATTTTAGCAGGAAACGTAGATACGGCAGCTAGAAAAGTAAGTTCCCTCCTAACCATATCCAAGCACTCCCAGTTTGTTGCCGATGTCCATTTTTCTCTATGAGTTCATGGTGACCTAACCCTAACTCTAAGTGGAATTTTCCTCCAATGGGATCTTCCCATGCATTTTAGCAGGAAACATAGATAGGGCAGCCTAGAAAAGTAAGTTCCCTCCTAACCATATCCAAGCACTCCCAGTTTGTTGCTGATGTCCATTTTTCTCTATGAGTTCATGGTGACCTAACCCTAACCCTAAGTGGAATTTTCCTCCAATGGGATCTTCCCATGTATTTTAGCAGGAAACATAGATACCGCAGCCTAGAAAAGTAAGTGCCCTCCTAACCATATCCAAGCACTCCCAGTTTGTTGCAGATGTCCATTTTTCTCTATGAGTTCATGGTGACCTAACCCTAAGCCTAAGTGGAATTTTCCTCCAATGGGATTTTCCCATTTATTTTAGCAGGAAACAAAGATAAGGCAGCCTAGAAATTTCCTTGCCCTTCTAACCATTCCCAACGACTCCGAATTTATTGGCAATGTCCATGTTTCTCTCCATGTTCATGGTGACCTATCCCAAACGCTAAGTGGAATTTTCCTCCAATGAGATTTTCCCATGTATTTTAGAAGAAAACATAGATACCGCAGCCTAGAAAAGTCAGTTTCCTCCTAACCATATCCAAGCACTCCCAGTTTGTTGCCGAAGTCCATTTTTCTCTATGAGTTCATGGTGACCTAACCCTAACCCTAAGTGAAATTTTCCTCCAATGGGATTTTCCCATGCATTTTAGCAGGAAACATAGATAGGGCAGCCTAGAAAAGTAAGTTCTCTCCTAACCATATCCAAGCACTCCCAGTTTGTTGCCGATGTCCATTTTTCTCTATGAGTTGATGGTGACCTAACCTAAGCCTAAGTCGAATTTTCCTCCAATGGGATTTTCCCATGCATTTTAGCAGGAAACATAGATAGGGCAGCCTAGAAAAGTAACTTCCCTCCTAACCATATCCAAGCACTCCCAGTTTGTTGCCGATGTCCATTTTTCTCTATGAGTTCATGGTGACCTAACCCTAACCCTAAGTGGAATTTTCCTCCAGTGGGATCTTCCCATGTATTTTAGCAGGAAACAAAGATAAGGCAGCCTAGAAATTTCCTTGCCCTTCTAACCATTCCCAACGACTCCGAATTTATTGGCAATGTCCATGTTTCTCTCCATGTTCATGGTGACCTATCCCAAACGCTAAGTGGAATTTTCCTCCAATGAGATTTTCCCATGTATTTTAGAAGAAAACATAGATACCGCAGCCTAGAAAAGTCAGTTTCCTCCTAACCATATCCAAGCACTCCCAGTTTGTTGCCGATGTCCATTTTTCTCTATGAGTTCATGGTGACCTAACCCTAACCCTAAGTGAAATTTTCCTCCAATGGGATTTTCCCATGCATTTTAGCAGGAAACATAGATAGGGCAGCCTAGAAAAGTAAGTTCCCTCCTAACCATATCCAAGCACTCCCAGTTTGTTGCCGATGTCCATTTTTCTCTATGAGTTCATGGTGACCTAACCCTAACCCTAGGTGGAATTTTCCTCCAATGGGATTTTCCCATGCATTTTAGCAGGAAACATAGATAGCGCAGCCTAGAAAAGTAAGTTCCCTCCTAACCATATGCAAGCACTCCCAGTTTGTTGCCAATGTCCATTTTTCTCTATGAGTTCATGGTGACCTAACCCTAACCCTAAGTGGAATTTTCCTCCAATGGGATTTTCCCATGTATTTTACCTGGAAACATAGATAGGGAAGCCTAGAAAAGTAAGTTCTCTCCTAACCATATCCAAGCACTCCCAGTTTGTTGCCGATGTCCATTTTTCTCTATGAGTTCATGGTGACCTAACCTAAGCCTAAGTCGAATTTTCCTCCAGTGGGATCTTCCCATGTATTTTAGCACGAAACGTAGATAGGGCAGCCTAGAAAAGTAAGTTCCCTCCTAACCTTATCCAAGCACTCCCAGTTTGTTGCCGATGTCCATTTTTCTCTATGAGTTCATGGTGACCTAACCCTAACCCTAGGTGAAATTTTCCTCCAATGGGATCTTCCCATGTATTTTAGCAGGAAACGTAGATACAGCAGCCTAGAAAAGTAAGTTCCCTCCTAACCATATCCAAGCACTCCCAGTTTGTTGCCGATGTCCATTTTTCTCTATGAGTTCATGGTGACCTAACCCTAACCCTAGGTGAAATTTTCCTCCAATGGGATCTTCCCATGTATTTTAGCAGGAAACATAGATACCGCAGCCTAGAAAAGTAAGTGCCCTCCTAACCATATCCAAGCACTCCCAGTTTGTTGCAGATGTCCATTTTTCTCTATGAGTTCATGGTGACCTAACCCTAAGCCTAAGTGGAATTTTCCTCCAATGGGATTTTCCCATTTATTTTAGCAGGAAACAAAGATAAGGCAGCCTAGAAATTTCCTTGCCCTTCTAACCATTCCCAACGACTCCGAATTTATTGGCAATGTCCATGTTTCTCTCCATGTTCATGGTGACCTATCCCAAACGCTAAGTGGAATTTTCCTCCAATGAGATTTTCCCATGTATTTTAGAAGAAAACATAGATACCGCAGCCTAGAAAAGTCAGTTTCCTCCTAACCATATCCAAGCACTCCCAGTTTGTTGCCGATGTCCATTTTTCTCTATGAGTTCATGGTGACCTAACCCTAACCCTAAGTGAAATTTTCCTCCAAAGGGATTTTCCCATGCATTTTAGCAGGAAACATAGATAGGGCAGCCTAGAAAAGTAAGTTCTCTCCTAACCATATCCAAGCACTCCCAGTTTGTTGCCGATGTCCATTTTTCTCTATGAGTTGATGGTGACCTAACCTAAGCCTAAGTCGAATTTTCCTCCAATGGGATTTTCCCATGCATTTTAGCAGGAAACATAGATAGGGCAGCCTAGAAAAGTAAGTTCCCTCCTAACCATATCCAAGCACTCCCAGTTTGTTGCCGATGTCCATTTTTCTCTATGAGTTCATGGTGACCTAACCCTAACCCTAAGTGGAATTTTCCTCCAGTGGGATCTTCCCATGTATTTTAGCACGAAACGTAGATAGGGCAGCCTAGAAAAGTAAGTTCCCTCCTAACCATATCCAAGCACTCCCAGTTTGTTGCCGATGTCCATTTTTCTCTATGAGTTCATGGTGACCTAACCCTAACCCTAGGTGGAATTTTCCTCCAATGGGATTTTCCCATGCATTTTAGCAGGAAACATAGATAGCGCAGCCTAGAAAAGTAAGTTCCCTCCTAACCATATGCAAGCACTCCCAGTTTGTTGCCAATGTCCATTTTTCTCTATGAGTTCATGGTGACCTAACCCTAACCCTAAGTGGAATTTTCCTCCAATGGGATTTTCCCATGTATTTTACCTGGAAACATAGATAGGGAAGCCTAGAAAAGTAAGTTCTCTCCTAACCATATCCAAGCACTCCCAGTTTGTTGCCGATGTCCATTTTTCTCTATGAGTTCATGGTGACCTAACCTAAGCCTAAGTCGAATTTTCCTCCAATGGGATTTTCCCATGTATTTTAGCACGAAACGTAGATAGGGCAGCCTAGAAAAGTAAGTTCCCTCCTAACCTTATCCAAGCACTCCCAGTTTGATGCCGATGTCCATTTTTCTCTATGAGTTCATGGTGACCTAACCCTAACCCTAGGTGAAATTTTCCTCCAATGGGATCTTCCCATGTATTTTAGCAGGAAACGTAGATACAGCAGCCTAGAAAAGTAAGTTCCCTCCTAACCATATCCAAGCACTCCCAGTTTGTTGCCGATGTCCATTTTTCTCTATGAGTTGATGGTGACCTAACCTAAGCCTAAGTCGAATTTTCCTCCAATGGGATTTTCCCATGCATTTTAGCAGGAAACATAGATAGGGCAGCCTAGAAAAGTAACTTCCCTCCTAACCATATCCAAGCACTCCCAGTTTGTTGCCGATGTCCATTTTTCTCTATGAGTTCATGGTGACCTAACCCTAACCCTAAGTGGAATTTTCCTCCAGTGGGATCTTCCCATGTATTTTAGCACGAAACGTAGATAGGGCAGCCTAGAAAAGTAAGTTCCCTCCTAACCATATCCAAGCACTCCCAGTTTGTTGCCGATGTCCATTTTTCTCTATGAGTTCATGGTGACCTAACCCTAACCCTAGGTGGAATTTTCCTCCAATGGGATTTTCCCATGCATTTTAGCAGGAAACATAGATAGCGCAGCCTAGAAAAGTAAGTTCCCTCCTAACCATATGCAAGCACTCCCAGTTTGTTGCCAATGTCCATTTTTCTCTATGAGTTCATGGTGACCTAACCCTAACCCTAAGTGGAATTTTCCTCCAATGGGATTTTCCCATGTATTTTACCTGGAAACATAGATAGGGAAGCCTAGAAAAGTAAGTTCTCTCCTAACCATATCCAAGCACTCCCAGTTTGTTGCCGATGTCCATTTTTCTCTATGAGTTCATGGTGACCTAACCTAAGCCTAAGTCGAATTTTCCTCCAATGGGATTTTCCCATGTATTTTAGCACGAAACGTAGATAGGGCAGCCTAGAAAAGTAAGTTCCCTCCTAACCTTATCCAAGCACTCCCAGTTTGTTGCCGATGTCCATTTTTCTCTATGAGTTCATGGTGACCTAACCCTAACCCTAGGTGAAATTTTCCTCCAATGGGATCTTCCCATGTATTTTAGCAGGAAACGTAGATACAGCAGCCTAGAAAAGTAAGTTCCCTCCTAACCATATCCAAGCACTCCCAGTTTGTTGCCGATGTCCATTTTTCTCTATGAGTTCATGGTGACCTAACCCTAACCCTAAGTGGAATTTTCCTCCAATGGGAATTTCCCATGCATTTTAGCAGGAAACATAGATTGGGCAGCCTAGAAAAGTAAGTTCCCTCCTAACCATATCCAAGCACTCCCAGTTTGTTGCCGATGTCCATTTTTCTCTATGAGTTCATGGTGACGTAACCCTAACCCTAAGTGGAATTTTCCTCCAATGGGATTGTCCCATGCATTTTAGCAGGAAACGTAGATACGGCAGCTAGAAAAGTAAGTTCCCTCCTAACCATATCCAAGCACTCCCAGTTTGTTGCCGATGTCCATTTTTCTCTATGAGTTCATGGTGACCTAACCCTAACACTAAGTGGAATTTTCCTCCAATGCGATCTTCCCATGTATTTTAGCAGGAAACGTAGATACGGCAGCTAGAAAAGTAAGTTCCCTCCTAACCATATCCAAGCACTCCCAGTTTGTTGCCGATGTCCATTTTTCTCTATGAGTTCATGGTGACCTAACCCTAACTCTAAGTGGAATTTTCCTCCAATGGGATCTTCCCATGCATTTTAGCAGGAAACATAGATAGGGCAGCCTAGAAAAGTAAGTTCCCTCCTAACCATATCCAAGCACTCCCAGTTTGTTGCTGATGTCCATTTTTCTCTATGAGTTCATGGTGACCTAACCCTAACCCTAAGTGGAATTTTCCTCCAATGGGATCTTCCCATGTATTTTAGCAGGAAACATAGATACCGCAGCCTAGAAAAGTAAGTGCCCTCCTAACCATATCCAAGCACTCCCAGTTTGTTGCAGATGTCCATTTTTCTCTATGAGTTCATGGTGACCTAACCCTAAGCCTAAGTGGAATTTTCCTCCAATGGGATTTTCCCATTTATTTTAGCAGGAAACAAAGATAAGGCAGCCTAGAAATTTCCTTGCCCTTCTAACCATTCCCAACGACTCCGAATTTATTGGCAATGTCCATGTTTCTCTCCATGTTCATGGTGACCTATCCCAAACGCTAAGTGGAATTTTCCTCCAATGAGATTTTCCCATGTATTTTAGAAGAAAACATAGATACCGCAGCCTAGAAAAGTCAGTTTCCTCCTAACCATATCCAAGCACTCCCAGTTTGTTGCCGAAGTCCATTTTTCTCTATGAGTTCATGGTGACCTAACCCTAACCCTAAGTGAAATTTTCCTCCAATGGGATTTTCCCATGCATTTTAGCAGGAAACATAGATAGGGCAGCCTAGAAAAGTAAGTTCTCTCCTAACCATATCCAAGCACTCCCAGTTTGTTGCCGATGTCCATTTTTCTCTATGAGTTGATGGTGACCTAACCTAAGCCTAAGTCGAATTTTCCTCCAATGGGATTTTCCCATGCATTTTAGCAGGAAACATAGATAGGGCAGCCTAGAAAAGTAACTTCCCTCCTAACCATATCCAAGCACTCCCAGTTTGTTGCCGATGTCCATTTTTCTCTATGAGTTCATGGTGACCTAACCCTAACCCTAAGTGGAATTTTCCTCCAGTGGGATCTTCCCATGTATTTTAGCAGGAAACAAAGATAAGGCAGCCTAGAAATTTCCTTGCCCTTCTAACCATTCCCAACGACTCCGAATTTATTGGCAATGTCCATGTTTCTCTCCATGTTCATGGTGACCTATCCCAAACGCTAAGTGGAATTTTCCTCCAATGAGATTTTCCCATGTATTTTAGAAGAAAACATAGATACCGCAGCCTAGAAAAGTCAGTTTCCTCCTAACCATATCCAAGCACTCCCAGTTTGTTGCCGATGTCCATTTTTCTCTATGAGTTCATGGTGACCTAACCCTAACCCTAAGTGAAATTTTCCTCCAATGGGATTTTCCCATGCATTTTAGCAGGAAACATAGATAGGGCAGCCTAGAAAAGTAAGTTCCCTCCTAACCATATCCAAGCACTCCCAGTTTGTTGCCGATGTCCATTTTTCTCTATGAGTTCATGGTGACCTAACCCTAACCCTAGGTGGAATTTTCCTCCAATGGGATTTTCCCATGCATTTTAGCAGGAAACATAGATAGCGCAGCCTAGAAAAGTAAGTTCCCTCCTAACCATATGCAAGCACTCCCAGTTTGTTGCCAATGTCCATTTTTCTCTATGAGTTCATGGTGACCTAACCCTAACCCTAAGTGGAATTTTCCTCCAATGGGATTTTCCCATGTATTTTACCTGGAAACATAGATAGGGAAGCCTAGAAAAGTAAGTTCTCTCCTAACCATATCCAAGCACTCCCAGTTTGTTGCCGATGTCCATTTTTCTCTATGAGTTCATGGTGACCTAACCTAAGCCTAAGTCGAATTTTCCTCCAGTGGGATCTTCCCATGTATTTTAGCACGAAACGTAGATAGGGCAGCCTAGAAAAGTAAGTTCCCTCCTAACCTTATCCAAGCACTCCCAGTTTGTTGCCGATGTCCATTTTTCTCTATGAGTTCATGGTGACCTAACCCTAACCCTAGGTGAAATTTTCCTCCAATGGGATCTTCCCATGTATTTTAGCAGGAAACGTAGATACAGCAGCCTAGAAAAGTAAGTTCCCTCCTAACCATATCCAAGCACTCCCAGTTTGTTGCCGATGTCCATTTTTCTCTATGAGTTCATGGTGACCTAACCCTAACACTAAGTGGAATTTTCCTCCAATGGGAATTTCCCATGCATTTTAGCAGGAAACATAGATTGGGCAGCCTAGAAAAGTAAGTTCCCTCCTAACCATATCCAAGCACTCCCAGTTTGTTGCCGATGTCCATTTTTCTCTATGAGTTCATGGTGACCTAACCCTAACCCTAAGTGGAATTTTCCTCCAGTGGGATCTTCCCATGTATTTTAGCACGAAACGTAGATAGGGCAGCCTAGAAAAGTAAGTTCCCTCCTAACCTTATCCAAGCACTCCCAGTTTGTTGCCGATGTCCATTTTTCTCTATGAGTTCATGGTGACCTAACCCTAACCCTAGGTGAAATTTTCCTCCAATGGGACCTTCCCATGTATTTTAGCAGGAAACGTAGATACAGCAGCCTAGAAAAGTAAGTTCCCTCCTAACCATATCCAAGCACTCCCAGTTTGTTGCCGATGTCCATTTTTCTCTATGAGTTCATGGTGACCTAACCCTAACCCTAAGTGGAATTTTCCTCCAATGGGAATTTCCCATGCATTTTAGCAGGAAACATAGATTGGGCAGCCTAGAAAAGTAAGTTCCCTCCTAACCATATCCAAGCACTCCCAGTTTGTTGCCGATGTCCATTTTTCTCTATGAGTTCATGGTGACCTAACCCTAACCCTAAGTGGAATTTTCCTCCAATGGGATCTTCCCATGTATTTTAGCAGGAAACATAGATACCGCAGCCTAGAAAAGTAAGTGCCCTCCTAACCATATCCAAGCACTCCCAGTTTGTTGCCGATGTCCATTTTTCTCTATGAGTTCATGGTGACCTAACCCTAACCCTAGGTGAAATTTTCCTCCAATGGGATCTTCCCATGTATTTTAGCAGGAAACGTAGATACAGCAGCCTAGAAAAGTAAGTTCCCTCCTAACCATATCCAAGCACTCCCAGTTTGTTGCCGATGTCCATTTTTCTCTATGAGTTCATGGTGACCTAACCCTAACACTAAGTGGAATTTTCCTCCAATGGGATCTTCCCATGTATTTTAGCAGGAAACGTAGATACGGCAGCTAGAAAAGTAAGTTCCCTCCTAACCATATCCAAGCACTCCCAGTTTGTTGCCGATGTCCATTTTTCTCTATGAGTTCATGGTGACCTA
Source organism: Bothrops alternatus (assembly GCA_034064705.1). Lineage (NCBI taxonomy): Eukaryota > Metazoa > Chordata > Lepidosauria > Squamata > Viperidae > Bothrops > Bothrops alternatus. The sequence continues at coordinate 3,349,433 of JARGCV010000165.1, forward strand.
ACCCTAACGCTAAGTGGAATTTTCCTCCAATTGGATCTTCCCATGCATTTTAGCAGGAAACATAGATAGGGCAGCCTAGAAAAGTAAGTTCCCTCCTAACCATATCCAAGCACTCCCAGTTTGTTGCCGATGTCCATTTTTCTCTATGAGTTCATGGTGACCTAACCCTAACCCTAAGTGGAATTTTCCTCCAGTGGGATCTTCCCATGTATTTTAGCACGAAACGTAGATAGGGCAGCCTAGAAAAGTAAGTTCCCTCCTAACCTTATCCAAGCACTCCCAGTTTGTTGCCGATGTCCATTTTTCTCTATGAGTTCATGGTGACCTAACCCTAACCCTAGGTGAAATTTTCCTCCAATGGGATCTTCCCATGTATTTTAGCAGGAAACGTAGATACAGCAGCCTAGAAAAGTAAGTTCCCTCCTAACCATATCCAAGCACTCCCAGTTTGTTGCCGATGTCCATTTTTCTCTATGAGTTCATGGTGACCTAACCCTAACCCTAAGTGGAATTTTCCTCCAATGGGAATTTCCCATGCATTTTAGCAGGAAACATAGATTGGGCAGCCTAGAAAAGTAAGTTCCCTCCTAACCATATCCAAGCACTCCCAGTTTGTTGCCGATGTCCATTTTTCTCTATGAGTTCATGGTGACCTAACCCTAACCCTAAGTGGAATTTTCCTCCAATGGGATCTTCCCATGTATTTTAGCAGGAAACATAGATACCGCAGCCTAGAAAAGTAAGTGCCCTCCTAACCATATCCAAGCACTCCCAGTTTGTTGCAGATGTCCATTTTTCTCTATGAGTTCATGGTGACCTAACCCTAAGCCTAAGTGGAATTTTCCTCCAATGGGATTTTCCCATTTATTTTAGCAGGAAACAAAGATAAGGCAGCCTAGAAATTTCCTTGCCCTTCTAACCATTCCCAACGACTCCGAATTTATTGGCAATGTCCATGTTTCTCTCCATGTTCATGGTGACCTATCCCAAACGCTAAGTGGAATTTTCCTCCAATGAGATTTTCCCATGTATTTTAGAAGAAAACATAGATACCGCAGCCTAGAAAAGTCAGTTTCCTCCTAACCATATCCAAGCACTCCCAGTTTGTTGCCGATGTCCATTTTTCTCTATGAGTTCATGGTGACCTAACCCTAACCCTAAGTGAAATTTTCCTCCAATGGGATTTTCCCATGCATTTTAGCAGGAAACATAGATAGGGCAGCCTAGAAAAGTAAGTTCTCTCCTAACCATATCCAAGCACTCCCAGTTTGTTGCCGATGTCCATTTTTCTCTATGAGTTGATGGTGACCTAACCTAAGCCTAAGTCGAATTTTCCTCCAATGGGATTTTCCCATGCATTTTAGCAGGAAACATAGATAGGGCAGCCTAGAAAAGTAACTTCCCTCCTAACCATATCCAAGCACTCCCAGTTTGTTGCCGATGTCCATTTTTCTCTATGAGTTCATGGTGACCTAACCCTAACCCTAAGTGGAATTTTCCTCCAGTGGGATCTTCCCATGTATTTTAGCACGAAACGTAGATAGGGCAGCCTAGAAAAGTAAGTTCCCTCCTAACCATATCCAAGCACTCCCAGTTTGTTGCCGATGTCCATTTTTCTCTATGAGTTCATGGTGACCTAACCCTAACCCTAGGTGGAATTTTCCTCCAATGGGATTTTCCCATGCATTTTAGCAGGAAACATAGATAGCGCAGCCTAGAAAAGTAAGTTCCCTCCTAACCATATGCAAGCACTCCCAGTTTGTTGCCAATGTCCATTTTTCTCTATGAGTTCATGGTGACCTAACCCTAACCCTAAGTGGAATTTTCCTCCAATGGGATTTTCCCATGTATTTTACCTGGAAACATAGATAGGGAAGCCTAGAAAAGTAAGTTCTCTCCTAACCATATCCAAGCACTCCCAGTTTGTTGCCGATGTCCATTTTTCTCTATGAGTTCATGGTGACCTAACCTAAGCCTAAGTCGAATTTTCCTCCAATGGGATTTTCCCATGTATTTTAGCACGAAACGTAGATAGGGCAGCCTAGAAAAGTAAGTTCCCTCCTAACCTTATCCAAGCACTCCCAGTTTGTTGCCGATGTCCATTTTTCTCTATGAGTTCATGGTGACCTAACCCTAACCCTAGGTGAAATTTTCCTCCAATGGGATCTTCCCATGTATTTTAGCAGGAAACGTAGATACAGCAGCCTAGAAAAGTAAGTTCCCTCCTAACCATATCCAAGCACTCCCAGTTTGTTGCCGATGTCCATTTTTCTCTATGAGTTGATGGTGACCTAACCTAAGCCTAAGTCGAATTTTCCTCCAATGGGATTTTCCCATGCATTTTAGCAGGAAACATAGATAGGGCAGCCTAGAAAAGTAACTTCCCTCCTAACCATATCCAAGCACTCCCAGTTTGTTGCCGATGTCCATTTTTCTCTATGAGTTCATGGTGACCTAACCCTAACCCTAAGTGGAATTTTCCTCCAGTGGGATCTTCCCATGTATTTTAGCACGAAACGTAGATAGGGCAGCCTAGAAAAGTAAGTTCCCTCCTAACCATATCCAAGCACTCCCAGTTTGTTGCCGATGTCCATTTTTCTCTATGAGTTCATGGTGACCTAACCCTAACCCTAGGTGGAATTTTCCTCCAATGGGATTTTCCCATGCATTTTAGCAGGAAACATAGATAGCGCAGCCTAGAAAAGTAAGTTCCCTCCTAACCATATGCAAGCACTCCCAGTTTGTTGCCAATGTCCATTTTTCTCTATGAGTTCATGGTGACCTAACCCTAACCCTAAGTGGAATTTTCCTCCAATGGGATTTTCCCATGTATTTTACCTGGAAACATAGATAGGGAAGCCTAGAAAAGTAAGTTCTCTCCTAACCATATCCAAGCACTCCCAGTTTGTTGCCGATGTCCATTTTTCTCTATGAGTTCATGGTGACCTAACCTAAGCCTAAGTCGAATTTTCCTCCAGTGGGATCTTCCCATGTATTTTAGCACGAAACGTAGATAGGGCAGCCTAGAAAAGTAAGTTCCCTCCTAACCTTATCCAAGCACTCCCAGTTTGTTGCCGATGTCCATTTTTCTCTATGAGTTCATGGTGACCTAACCCTAACCCTAGGTGAAATTTTCCTCCAATGGGATCTTCCCATGTATTTTAGCAGGAAACGTAGATACAGCAGCCTAGAAAAGTAAGTTCCCTCCTAACCATATCCAAGCACTCCCAGTTTGTTGCCGATGTCCATTTTTCTCTATGAGTTCATGGTGACCTAACCCTAACACTAAGTGGAATTTTCCTCCAATGGGATCTTCCCATGTATTTTAGCAGGAAACGTAGATACGGCAGCTAGAAAAGTAAGTTCCCTCCTAACCATATCCAAGCACTCCCAGTTTGTTGCCGATGTCCATTTTTCTCTATGAGTTCATGGTGACCTAACCCTAACGCTAAGTGGAATTTTCCTCCAATTGGATCTTCCCATGCATTTTAGCAGGAAACATAGATAGGGCAGCCTAGAAAAGTAAGTTCCCTCCTAACCATATCCAAGCACTCCCAGTTTGTTGCCGATGTCCATTTTTCTCTATGAGTTCATGGTGACCTAACCCTAACCCTAAGTGGAATTTTCCTCCAGTGGGATCTTCCCATGTATTTTAGCACGAAACGTAGATAGGGCAGCCTAGAAAAGTAAGTTCCCTCCTAACCTTATCCAAGCACTCCCAGTTTGTTGCCGATGTCCATTTTTCTCTATGAGTTCATGGTGACCTAACCCTAACCCTAGGTGAAATTTTCCTCCAATGGGATCTTCCCATGTATTTTAGCAGGAAACGTAGATACAGCAGCCTAGAAAAGTAAGTTCCCTCCTAACCATATCCAAGCACTCCCAGTTTGTTGCCGATGTCCATTTTTCTCTATGAGTTCATGGTGACCTAACCCTAACCCTAAGTGGAATTTTCCTCCAATGGGAATTTCCCATGCATTTTAGCAGGAAACATAGATTGGGCAGCCTAGAAAAGTAAGTTCCCTCCTAACCATATCCAAGCACTCCCAGTTTGTTGCCGATGTCCATTTTTCTCTATGAGTTCATGGTGACCTAACCCTAACCCTAAGTGGAATTTTCCTCCAATGGGATCTTCCCATGTATTTTAGCAGGAAACATAGATACCGCAGCCTAGAAAAGTAAGTGCCCTCCTAACCATATCCAAGCACTCCCAGTTTGTTGCAGATGTCCATTTTTCTCTATGAGTTCATGGTGACCTAACCCTAAGCCTAAGTGGAATTTTCCTCCAATGGGATTTTCCCATTTATTTTAGCAGGAAACAAAGATAAGGCAGCCTAGAAATTTCCTTGCCCTTCTAACCATTCCCAACGACTCCGAATTTATTGGCAATGTCCATGTTTCTCTCCATGTTCATGGTGACCTATCCCAAACGCTAAGTGGAATTTTCCTCCAATGAGATTTTCCCATGTATTTTAGAAGAAAACATAGATACCGCAGCCTAGAAAAGTCAGTTTCCTCCTAACCATATCCAAGCACTCCCAGTTTGTTGCCGATGTCCATTTTTCTCTATGAGTTCATGGTGACCTAACCCTAACCCTAAGTGAAATTTTCCTGCAAAGGGATTTTCCCATGCATTTTAGCAGGAAACATAGATAGGGCAGCCTAGAAAAGTAAGTTCTCTCCTAACCATATGCAAGCACTCCCAGTTTGTTGCCGATGTCCATTTTTCTCTATGAGTTGATGGTGACCTAACCTAAGCCTAAGTCGAATTTTCCTCCAATGGGATTTTCCCATGCATTTTAGCAGGAAACATAGATAGGGCAGCCTAGAAAAGTAACTTCCCTCCTAACCATATCCAAGCACTCCCAGTTTGTTGCCGATGTCCATTTTTCTCTATGAGTTCATGGTGACCTAACCCTAACCCTAAGTGGAATTTTCCTCCAGTGGGATCTTCCCATGTATTTTAGCACGAAACGTAGATAGGGCAGCCTAGAAAAGTAAGTTCCCTCCTAACCATATCCAAGCACTCCCAGTTTGTTGCCGATGTCCATTTTTCTCTATGAGTTCATGGTGACCTAACCCTAACCCTAGGTGGAATTTTCCTCCAATGGGATTTTCCCATGCATTTTAGCAGGAAACATAGATAGCGCAGCCTAGAAAAGTAAGTTCCCTCCTAACCATATGCAAGCACTCCCAGTTTGTTGCCAATGTCCATTTTTCTCTATGAGTTCATGGTGACCTAACCCTAACCCTAAGTGGAATTTTCCTCCAATGGGATTTTCCCATGTATTTTACCTGGAAACATAGATAGGGAAGCCTAGAAAAGTAAGTTCTCTCCTAACCATATCCAAGCACTCCCAGTTTGTTGCCGATGTCCATTTTTCTCTATGAGTTCATGGTGACCTAACCTAAGCCTAAGTCGAATTTTCCTCCAATGGGATTTTCCCATGTATTTTAGCACGAAACGTAGATAGGGCAGCCTAGAAAAGTAAGTTCCCTCCTAACCTTATCCAAGCACTCCCAGTTTGTTGCCGATGTCCATTTTTCTCTATGAGTTCATGGTGACCTAACCCTAACCCTAGGTGAAATTTTCCTCCAATGGGATCTTCCCATGTATTTTAGCAGGAAACGTAGATACAGCAGCCTAGAAAAGTAAGTTCCCTCCTAACCATATCCAAGCACTCCCAGTTTGTTGCCAATGTCCATTTTTCTCTATGAGTTCATGGTGACCTAACCCTAACCCTAAGTGGAATTTTCCTCCAATGGGAATTTCCCATGCATTTTAGCAGGAAACATAGATTGGGCAGCCTAGAAAAGTAAGTTCCCTCCTAACCATATCCAAGCACTCCCAGTTTGTTGCCGATGTCCATTTTTCTCTATGAGTTCATGGTGACGTAACCCTAACCCTAAGTGGAATTTTCCTCCAATGGGATTGTCCCATGCATTTTAGCAGGAAACGTAGATACGGCAGCTAGAAAAGTAAGTTCCCTCCTAACCATATCCAAGCACTCCCAGTTTGTTGCCGATGTCCATTTTTCTCTATGAGTTCATGGTGACCTAACCCTAACACTAAGTGGAATTTTCCTCCAATGCGATCTTCCCATGTATTTTAGCAGGAAACGTAGATACGGCAGCTAGAAAAGTAAGTTCCCTCCTAACCATATCCAAGCACTCCCAGTTTGTTGCCGATGTCCATTTTTCTCTATGAGTTCATGGTGACCTAACCCTAACTCTAAGTGGAATTTTCCTCCAATGGGATCTTCCCATGCATTTTAGCAGGAAACATAGATAGGGCAGCCTAGAAAAGTAAGTTCCCTCCTAACCATATCCAAGCACTCCCAGTTTGTTGCCGATGTCCATTTTTCTCTATGAGTTCATGGTGACCTAACCCTAACCCTAAGTGGAATTTTCCTCCAGTGGGATCTTCCCATGTATTTTAGCACGAAACGTAGATAGGGCAGCCTAGAAAAGTACGTTCCCTCCTAACCTTATCCAAGCACTCCCAGTTTGTTGCCGATGTCCATTTTTCTCTATGAGTTCATGGTGACCTAACCCTAACCCTAGGTGAAATTTTCCTCCAATGGGATCTTCCCATGTATTTTAGCAGGAAACGTAGATACAGCAGCCTAGAAAAGTAAGTTCCCTCCTAACCATATCCAAGCACTCCCAGTTTGTTGCCGATGTCCATTTTTCTCTATGAGTTCATGGTGACCTAACCCTAACACTAAGTGGAATTTTCCTCCAATGGGATCTTCCCATGTATTTTAGCAGGAAACGTAGATACGGCAGCTAGAAAAGTAAGTTCCCTCCTAACCATATCCAAGCACTCCCAGTTTGTTGCCGATGTCCATTTTTCTCTATGAGTTCATGGTGACCTAACCCTAACGCTAAGTGGAATTTTCCTCCAATGGGATCTTCCCATGCATTTTAGCAGGAAACATAGATAGGGCAGCCTAGAAAAGTAAGTTCCCTCCTAACCATATCCAAGCACTCCCAGTTTGTTGCCGATGTCCATTTTTCTCTATGAGTTCATGGTGACCTAACCCTAACCCTAAGTGGAATTTTCCTCCAGTGGGATCTTCCCATGTATTTTAGCACGAAACGTAGATAGGGCAGCCTAGAAAAGTAAGTTCCCTCCTAACGTTATCCAAGCACTCCCAGTTTGTTGCCGATGTCCATTTTTCTCTATGAGTTCATGGTGACCTAACCCTAACCCTAGGTGAAATTTTCCTCCAATGGGATCTTCCCATGTATTTTAGCAGGAAACGTAGATACAGCAGCCTAGAAAAGTAAGTTCCCTCCTAACCATATCCAAGCACTCCCAGTTTGTTGCCGATGTCCATTTTTCTCTATGAGTTCATGGTGACCTAACCCTAACCCTAAGTGGAATTTTCCTCCAATGGGAATTTCCCATGCATTTTAGCAGGAAACATAGATTGGGCAGCCTAGAAAAGTAAGTTCCCTCCTAACCATATCCAAGCACTCCCAGTTTGTTGCCGATGTCCATTTTTCTCTATGAGTTCATGGTGACCTAACCCTAACCCTAAGTGGAATTTTCCTCCAATGGGATCTTCCCATGTATTTTAGCAGGAAACATAGATACCGCAGCCTAGAAAAGTAAGTGCCCTCCTAACCATATCCAAGCACTCCCAGTTTGTTGCAGATGTCCATTTTTCTCTATGAGTTCATGGTGACCTAACCCTAAGCCTAAGTGGAATTTTCCTCCAATGGGATTTTCCCATTTATTTTAGCAGGAAACAAAGATAAGGCAGCCTAGAAATTTCCTTGCCCTTCTAACCATTCCCAACGACTCCGAATTTATTGGCAATGTCCATGTTTCTCTCCATGTTCATGGTGACCTATCCCAAACGCTAAGTGGAATTTTCGTCCAATGAGATTTTCCCATGTATTTTAGAAGAAAACATAGATACCGCAGCCTAGAGAAGTCAGTTTCCTCCTAACCATATCCAAGCACTCCCAGTTTGTTGCCGATGTCCATTTTTCTCTATGAGTTCATGGTGACCTAACCCTAACCCTAAGTGAAATTTTCCTCCAATGGGATTTTCCCATGCATTTTAGCAGGAAACATAGATAGGGCAGCCTAGAAAAGTAAGTTCTCTCCTAACCATATCCAAGCACTCCCAGTTTGTTGCCGATGTCCATTTTTCTCTATGAGTTCATGGTGACCTAACCTAAGCCTAAGTCGAATTTTCCTCCAATGGGATTTTCCCATGCATTTTAGCAGGAAACATAGATAGGGCAGCCTAGAAAAGTAACTTCCCTCCTAACCATATCCAAGCACTCCCAGTTTGTTGCCGATGTCCATTTTTCTCTATGAGTTCATGGTGACCTAACCCTAACCCTAAGTGGAATTTTCCTCCAGTGGGATCTTCCCATGTATTTTAGCACGAAACGTAGATAGGGCAGCCTAGAAAAGTAAGTTCCCTCCTAACCTTATCCAAGCACTCCCAGTTTGTTGCCGATGTCCATTTTTCTCTATGAGTTCATGGTGACCTAACCCTAACCCTAAGTGAAATTTTCCTCCAATGGGATTTTTCCATGCATTTTAGCAGGAAACATAGATAGGGCAGCCTAGAAAAGTAAGTTCCCTCCTAACCTTATCCAAGCACTCCCAGTTTGTTGCCGATGTCCATTTTTCTCTATGAGTTCATGGTGACCTAACCCTAAGCCTAAGTGGAATTTTCCTCCAATGGGATTTTCCCATTTATTTTAGCAGGAAACAAAGATAAGGCAGCCTAGAAATTTCCTTGCCCTTCTAACCATTCCCAACGACTCCGAATTTATTGGCAATGTCCATGTTTCTCTCCATGTTCATGGTGACCTATCCCAAACGCTAAGTGGAATTTTCGTCCAATGAGATTTTCCCATGTATTTTAGAAGAAAACATAGATACCGCAGCCTAGAAAAGTCAGTTTCCTCCTAACCATATCCAAGCACTCCCAGTTTGTTGCCGATGTCCATTTTTCTCTATGAGTTCATGGTGACCTAACCCTAACCCTAGGTGAAATTTTCCTCCAATGGGATCTTCCCATGTATTTTAGCAGGAAACGTAGATACAGCAGCCTAGAAAAGTAAGTTCCCTCCTAACCATATCCAAGCACTCCCAGTTTGTTGCCGATGTCCATTTTTCTCTATGAGTTCATGGTGACCTAACCCTAACACTAAGTGGAATTTTCCTCCAATGGGATCTTCCCATGTATTTTAGCAGGAAACGTAGATACGGCAGCTAGAAAAGTAAGTTCCCTCCTAACCATATCCAAGCACTCCCAGTTTGTTGCCGATGTCCATTTTTCTCTATGAGTTCATGGTGACCTAACCCTAACGCTAAGTGGAATTTTCCTCCAATGGGATCTTCCCATGCATTTTAGCAGGAAACATAGATAGGGCAGCCTAGAAAAGTAAGTTCCCTCCTAACCATATCCAAGCACTCCCAGTTTGTTGCCGATGTCCATTTTTCTCTATGAGTTCATGGTGACCTAACCCTAACCCTAAGTGGAATTTTCCTCCAGTGGGATCTTCCCATGTATTTTAGCACGAAACGTAGATAGGGCAGCCTAGAAAAGTAAGTTCCCTCCTAACGTTATCCAAGCACTCCCAGTTTGTTGCCGATGTCCATTTTTCTCTATGAGTTCATGGTGACCTAACCCTAACCCTAGGTGAAATTTTCCTCCAATGGGATCTTCCCATGTATTTTAGCAGGAAACGTAGATACAGCAGCCTAGAAAAGTAAGTTCCCTCCTAACCATATCCAAGCACTCCCAGTTTGTTGCCGATGTCCATTTTTCTCTATGAGTTCATGGTGACCTAACCCTAACCCTAAGTGGAATTTTCCTCCAATGGGAATTTCCCATGCATTTTAGCAGGAAACATAGATTGGGCAGCCTAGAAAAGTAAGTTCCCTCCTAACCATATCCAAGCACTCCCAGTTTGTTGCCGATGTCCATTTTTCTCTATGAGTTCATGGTGACCTAACCCTAACCCTAAGTGGAATTTTCCTCCAATGGGATCTTCCCATGTATTTTAGCAGGAAACATAGATACCGCAGCCTAGAAAAGTAAGTGCCCTCCTAACCATATCCAAGCACTCCCAGTTTGTTGCAGATGTCCATTTTTCTCTATGAGTTCATGGTGACCTAACCCTAAGCCTAACTGGAATTTTCCTCCAATGGGATTTTCCCATTTATTTTAGCAGGAAACAAAGATAAGGCAGCCTAGAAATTTCCTTGCCCTTCTAACCATTCCCAACGACTCCGAATTTATTGGCAATGTCCATGTTTCTCTCCATGTTCATGGTGACCTATCCCAAACGCTAAGTGGAATTTTCGTCCAATGAGATTTTCCCATGTATTTTAGAAGAAAACATAGATACCGCAGCCTAGAAAAGTCAGTTTCCTCCTAACCATATCCAAGCACTCCCAGTTTGTTGCCGATATCCATTTTTCTCTATGAGTTCATCGTGACCTAACCCTAACCCTAAGTGGAATTTTCCTCCAGTGGGATCTTCCCATGTATTTTAGCACGAAACGTAGATAGGGCAGCCTAGAAAAGTAAGTTCCCTCCTAACCTTATCCAAGCACTCCCAGTTTGTTGCCGATGTCCATTTTTCTCTATGAGTTCATGGTGACCTAACCCTAACCCTAAGTGAAATTTTCCTCCAATGGGATTTTCCCATGCATTTTAGCAGGAAACATAGATAGGGCAGCCTAGAAAAGTAAGTTCTCTCCTAACCATATCCAAGCACTCCCAGTTTGTTGCCGATGTCCATTTTTCTCTATGAGTTCATGGTGACCTAACCTAAGCCTAAGTCGAATTTTCCTCCAATGGGATTTTCCCATGCATTTTAGCAGGAAACATAGATAGGGCAGCCTAGAAAAGTAACTTCCCTCCTAACCATATCCAAGCACTCCCAGTTTGTTGCCGATGTCCATTTTTCTCTATGAGTTCATGGTGACCTAACCCTAACCCTAAGTGGAATTTTCCTCCAGTGGGATCTTCCCATGTATTTTAGCACGAAACGTAGATAGGGCAGCCTAGAAAAGTAAGTTCCCTCCTAACCATATCCAAGCACTCCCAGTTTGTTGCCGATGTCCATTTTTCTCTATGAGTTCATGGTGACCTAACCCTAACCCTAGGTGGAATTTTCCTCCAATGGGATTTTCCCATGCATTTTAGCAGGAAACATAGATAGCGCAGCCTAGAAAAGTAAGTTCCCTCCTAACCATATGCAAGCACTCCCAGTTTGTTGCCAATGTCCATTTTTCTCTATGAGTTCATGGTGACCTAACCCTAACCCTAAGTGGAATTTTCCTCCAATGGGATTTTCCCATGTATTTTACCTGGAAACATAGATAGGGAAGCCTAGAAAAGTAAGTTCTCTCCTAACCATATCCAAGCACTCCCAGTTTGTTGCCGATGTCCATTTTTCTCTATGAGTTCATGGTGACCTAACCTAAGCCTAAGTCGAATTTTCCTCCAATGGGATTTTCCCATGCATTTTAGCAGGAAACATAGATAGGGCAGCCTAGAAAAGTAAGTTCTCTCCTAACCATATCCAAGCACTCCCAGTTTGTTGCCGATGTCCATTTTTCTCTATGAGTTCATGGTGACCTAACCTAAGCCTAAGTCGAATTTTCCTCCAATGGGATTTTCCCATGCATTTTAGCAGGAAACATAGATAGGGCAGCCTAGAAAAGTAACTTCCCTCCTAACCATATCCAAGCACTCCCAGTTTGTTGCCGATGTCCATTTTTCTCTATGAGTTCATGGTGACCTAACCCTAACCCTAAGTGGAATTTTCCTCCAGTGGGATCTTCCCATGTATTTTAGCACGAAACGTAGATAGGGCAGCCTAGAAAAGTAAGTTCCCTCCTAACCTTATCCAAGCACTCCCAGTTTGTTGCCGATGTCCATTTTTCTCTATGAGTTCATGGTGACGTAACCCTAACCCTAAGTGGAATTTTCCTCCAATGGGATTGTCCCATGCATTTTAGCAGGAAACATAGATAGGGCAGCCTAGAAAAGTAAGTTCCCTCCAAACCATATCCAAGCACTCCCAGTTTGTTGACGATATCCATTTTTCTCTATGAGTTCATGGTGACCTAACCCTAACTCTAGGTGGAATTTTCCTCCAATGGGATCTTCCCATGTATTTTAGCAGGAAACGTAGATACGGCAGCTAGAAAAGTAAGTTCCCTCCTAACCATATCCAAGCACTCCCAGTTTGTTGCCGATGTCCATTTTTCTCTATGAGTTCATGGTGACCTAACCCTAACCCTAGGTGGAATTTTCCTCCAATGGGATTTTCCCATGCATTTTAGCAGGAAACATAGATAGGGCAGCCTAGAAAAGTAAGTTCCCTCCTAACCATATCCAAGCACTCCCAGTTTGTTGCCGATGTCCATTTTTCTCTATAAGTTCATGGTGACCTAACCCTAACACTAAGTGGAATTTTCCTCCAAAGGGATTTTCCCATGTATTTTAGAAGGAAACAAAGACAGGGCAGCCTAGAAATTTCTTTGCCCTCCTAGTCATTCCCAACCACTCCGAATTTATTGGCAATGTCCATGTTTCTCTCCATGTTCATGGTGACCTAACCCAAATGCTATGTGGAATTTTCCTCCAATGGGATTTTCCCATGTATTTTACCAGGAAACATAGATAGGGAAGCCTAGAAAAGTAAGTGCCCTCCTATCCATTCCCAAGCACTCCGAATTTATTGACAATGTCAATGTTGCTCTCCATATTCATGGTGACCTAACCCTAACCCTAGGTGGAATTTTCCTCCAATGGGATTTTCCCATATATTTTACCAGGAAACGTTGATACGGCAACCTAGAAAAGTAAGTTCCCTCCTAACCATATCCAAGCACTCCCAGTTTGTTGCCGATGTCCATTTTTCTCTATGAGTTCATGGTGACGTAACCCTAACCCTAAGTGGAATTTTCCTCCAATGGGATTGTCCCATGCATTTTAGCAGGAAACATAGATAGGGCAGCCTAGAAAAGTAAGTTCCCTCCTAACCATATCCAAGCACTCCCAGTTTGTTGCCGATATCCATTTTTCTCTATGAGTTCATGGTGACCTAACCCTAACTCTAGGTGGAATTTTCCTCCAATGGGATTTTCCCATATATTTTACCAGGAAACGTAGATACGGCAGCCTAGAAAAGTAAGTTCCCTCCTAACCATATCCAAGCACTCCCAGTTTGTTGCCGATGTCCATTTTTCTCTATGAGTTCATGGTGACCTAACCCTAACCCTAAGTGGAATTTTCCTCCAGTGGGATCTTCCCATGTATTTTAGCACGAAACGTAGATTGGGCAGCCTAGAAAAGTAAGTTCCCTCCTAACCTTATCCAAGCACTCCCAGTTTGTTGCCGATGTCCATTTTTCTCTATGAGTTCATGGTGACCTAACCCTAACCCTAGGTTAAATTTTCCTCCAATGGGATCTTCCCATGTATTTTAGCAGGAAATGTAGATACGGCAGCTAGAAAAGTAAGTTCCCTCCTAACCATATCCAAGCACTCCCAGTTTGTTGCCGATGTCCATTTTTCTCTATGAGTTCATGGTGACCTAACCCTAACGCTAAGTGGAATTTTCCTCCAATGGGATCTTCCCATGCATTTTAGCAGGAAACATAGATAGGGCAGCCTAGAAAAGTAAGTTCCCTCCTAACCATATCCAAGCACTCCCAGTTTGTTGCCGATGTCCATTTTTCTCTATGAGTTCATGGTGACCTAACCCTAACCCTAAGTGGAATTTTCCTCCAGTGGGATCTTCCCATGTATTTTAGCACGAAACGTAGATAGGGCAGCCTAGAAAAGTAAGTTCCCTCCTAACCATATCCAAGCACTCCCAGTTTGTTGCCGATGTCCATTTTTCTCTATGAGTTCATGGTGACCTAACCCTAACCCTAGGTGAAATTTTCCTCCAATGGGATCTTCCCATGTATTTTAGCAGGAAACGTAGATACAGCAGCCTAGAAAAGTAAGTTCCCTCCTAACCATATCCAAGCACTCCCAGTTTGTTGCCGATGTCCATTTTTCTCTATGAGTTCATGGTGACCTAACCCTAACCCTAAGTGGAATTTTCCTCCAATGGGATCTTCCCATGTATTTTAGCAGGAAACATAGATACCGCAGCCTAGAAAAGTAAGTGCCCTCCTAACCATATCCAAGCACTCCCAGTTTGTTGCAGATGTCCATTTTTCTCTATGAGTTCATGGTGACCTAACCCTAAGCCTAAGTGGAATTTTCCTCCAATGGGATTTTCCCATTTATTTTAGCAGGAAACAAAGATAAGGCAGCCTAGAAATTTCCTTGCCCTTCTAACCATTCCCAACGACTCCGAATTTATTGGCAATGTCCATGTTTCTCTCCATGTTCATGGTGACCTATCCCAAACGCTAAGTGGAATTTTCCTCCAATGAGATTTTCCCATGTATTTTAGAAGAAAACATAGATACCGCAGCCTAGAAAAGTCAGTTTCCTCCTAACCATATCCAAGCACTCCCAGTTTGTTGCCGATGTCCATTTTTCTCTATGAGTTCATGGTGACCTAACCCTAACCCTAAGTGAAATTTTCCTCCAATGGGATTTTCCCATGCATTTTAGCAGGAAACATAGATAGGGCAGCCTAGAAAAGTAAGTTCTCTCCTAACCATATCCAAGCACTCCCAGTTTGTTGCCGATGTCCATTTTTCTCTATGGGTTCATGGTGACCTAACCTAAGCCTAAGTCGAATTTTCCTCCAATGGGATTTTCCCATGCATTTTAGCAGGAAACATAGATAGGGCAGCCTAGAAAAGTAACTTCCCTCCTAACCATATCCAAGCACTCCCAGTTTGTTGCCGATGTCCATTTTTCTCTATGAGTTCATGGTGACCTAACCCTAACCCTAAGTGGAATTTTCCTCCAGTGGGATCTTCCCATGTATTTTAGCACGAAACGTAGATAGGGCAGCCTAGAAAAGTAAGTTCCCTCCTAACCTTATCCAAGCACTCCCAGTTTGTTGCCGATGTCCATTTTTCTCTATGAGTTCATGGTGACCTAACCCTAACCCTAAGTGAAATTTTCCTCCAATGGGATTTTCCCATGCATTTTAGCAGGAAACATAGATAGGGCAGCCTAGAAAAGTAAGTTCTCTCCTAACCATATCCAAGCACTCCCAGTTTGTTGCCGATGTCCATTTTTCTCTATGAGTTCATGGTGACCTAACCTAAGCCTAAGTCGAATTTTCCTCCAATGGGATTTTCCCATGCATTTTAGCAGGAAACATAGATAGGGCAGCCTAGAAAAGTAAGTTCCCTCCAAACCTTATCCAAGCACTCCCAGTTTGTTGCCGATGTCCATTTTTCTCTATGAGTTCATGGTGACCTAACCCTAACCCTAAGTGGAATTTTCCTCCAGTGGGATCTTCCCATGTATTTTAGCAGAAAACGTAGATATGGCAGCCTAGAAAAGTAAGTTCCCTCCTAACCATATCCAAGCACTCCCAGTTTGTTGCCGATGTCCATTTTTCTCTATGAGTTCATGGTGACCTAACCCTAAGCCTAAGTGGAATTTTCCTCCAATGGGATTTTCCCATTTATTTTAGCAGAAACAAAGATAAGGCAGCCTAGAAATTTCCTTGCCCTTCTAACCATTCCCAACCACTCCGAATTTATTGGCAATGTCCATGTTTCTCTCCATGTTCATGGTGACCTAACCCAAACGCTAAGTGGAATTTTCCTCCAATGGGATTTTCCCATGGATTTTAGCAGGAAACATAGATAGGGCAGCCTAGAAAAGTAAGTTCCCTCCTAACCATATCCAAGCACTCCCAGTTTGTTGCCGATGTCCATTTTTCTCTATTAGTTCATGGTGACCTAACCCTAACCCTAAGTGGAATTTTCCTCCAATGGGATTTTCCCATGCATTTTAGCACGAAACATAGATAGGGCAGCCTAGAAAAGTAAGTTCCCTCCTAACCATATCCAAGCACTCCCAGTTTGTTGCCGATGTCCATTTTTCTCTATGAGTTCATGGTGACCTAACCCTAAGTGTAATTTTCCTCCAATGGGATTTTCCCATGTATTTTAGAAGAAAATATAGATACCGCAGCCTAGAAAAGTAATTTCTCTCCTAACCATATCCAAGAACTCCCAGTTTGTTGCCGATGTCCATTTTTCTCTATGAGTTCATGGTGACCTAACCCTAACCCTAAGTGGAATTTTCCTCCAATGGGATTTTCCCATGCATTTTAGCAGGAAACATAGATAGGGCAGCCTAGAAAAGTAAGTTCCCTCCTAACCATATCCAAGCACTCCCAGTTTGTTGCCGATGTCCATTTTTCTCTATGAGTTCATGGTGACCTAACCGTAACCCTAAGTGGAATTTTCCTCCAATGGGAATTTCCCATGCATTTTAGCAGGAAACATAGATTGGGCAGCCTAGAAAAGTAAGTTCCCTCCTAACCATATCCAGCACTCCCAGTTTGTTGCCGATGTCCATTTTTCTCTATGAGTTCATGGTGACCTAACCCTAACCCTAAGTGGAATTTTCCTCCAATGGGATCTTCCCATGTATTTTAGCAGGAAACATAGATAGGGCAGCCTAGAAAAGTAAGTTCCCTCCTAGCCATATCCAAGCACTCCCAGTTTGTTGCCAATGTCCATTTTTCTCTATGAGTTCATGGTGACCTAACCCTAACCCTAGGTGGAATTTTCCTCCAATGGGATTTTCCCATGCATTTTAGCAGGAAACATAGATAGCGCAGCCTAGAAAAGTAAGTTCCCTCCTAACCATATGCAAGCACTCCCAGTTTGTTGCCAATGTCCATTTTTCTCTATGAGTTCATGGTGACCTAACCCTAACCCTAAGTGGAATTTTCCTCCAATGGGATTTTCCCATGTATTTTACCTGGAAACATAGATAGGGAAGCCTAGAAAAGTAAGTGCCCTCCTATCCATTCCCAAGCACTCCGAATTTATTGGCAATGTCCATGTTTCTCTCCATGTTCATGGTGACCTAACCCAAATGCTATGTGGAATTTTCCTCCAATGGGATTTCCCCATGTATTTTACCAGGAAACATAGATAGGGAAGCCTAGAAAAGTAAGTGCCCTCCTATCCATTCCCAAGCACTCCGAATTTATTGACAATGTCAATGTTGCTCTCCATATTCATGGTGACCTAACCCTAACCCTAGGTGGAATTTTCCTCCAATGGGATTTTCCCATATATTTTACCAGGAAACGTTGATACGGCAACCTAGAAAAGTAAGTTCCCTCCTAACCATATCCAAGCACTCCCAGTTTGTTGCCGATGTCCATTTTTCTCTATGAGTTCATGGTGACGTAACCCTAACCCTAAGTGGAATTTTCCTCCAATGGGATTGTCCCATGCATTTTAGCAGGAAACATAGATAGGGCAGCCTAGAAAAGTAAGTTCCCTCCTAACCATATCCAAGCAATCCCAGTTTGTTGCCGATATCCATTTTTCTCTATGAGTTCATGGTGACCTAACCCTAACTCTAGGTGGAATTTTCCTCCAATGGGATCTTCCCATGTATTTTAGCAGGAAACGTAGATACGGCAGCTAGAAAAGTAAGTTCCCTCCTAACCATATCCAAGCACTCCCAGTTTGTTGCCGATGTCCATTTTTCTCTGTGAGTTCATGGTGACCTAACCTAAGCCTAAGTCGAATTTTCCTCCAATGGGATTTTCCCATGCATTTTAGCAGGAAACATAGATAGGGAAGCCTAGAAAAGTAAGTGCCCTCCTATCCATTCCCAAGCACTCCGAATTTATTGACAATGTCAATGTTGCTCTCCATATTCATGGTGACCTAACCCTAACCCTAGGTGGAATTTTCCTCCAATGGGATTTTCCCATATATTTTACCAGGAAACGTTGATACGGCAACCTAGAAAAGTAAGTTCCCTCCTAACCATATCCAAGCACTCCCAGTTTGTTGCCGATGTCCATTTTTCTCTATGAGTTCATGGTGACGTAACCCTAACCCTAAGTGGAATTTTCCTCCAATGGGATTGTCCCATGCATTTTAGCAGGAAACATAGATAGGGCAGCCTAGAAAAGTAAGTTCCCTCCTAACCATATCCAAGCAATCCCAGTTTGTTGCCGATATCCATTTTTCTCTATGAGTTCATGGTGACCTAACCCTAACTCTAGGTGGAATTTTCCTCCAATGGGATCTTCCCATGTATTTTAGCAGGAAACGTAGATACGGCAGCTAGAAAAGTAAGTTCCCTCCTAACCATATCCAAGCACTCCCAGTTTGTTGCCGATGTCCATTTTTCTCTATGAGTTCATGGTGACCTAACCTAAGCCTAAGTCGAATTTTCCTCCAATGGGATTTTCCCATGCATTTTAGCAGGAAACATAGATAGGGCAGCCTAGAAAAGTAAGTTCCCTCCTAACCATATCCAAGCACTCCCAGTTTGTTGCCGATGTCCATTTTTCTCTATGAGTTCATGGTGACCTAACCCTAACCCTAAGTGGAATTTTCCTCCAGTGGGATCTTCCCATGTATTTTAGCACGAAACGTAGATTGGGCAGCCTAGAAAAGTAAGTTCCCTCCTAACCTTATCCAAGCACTCCCAGTTTGTTGCCGATGTCCATTTTTCTCTATGAGTTCATGGTGACCTAACCCTAACCCTAGGTGAAATTTTCCTCCAATGGGATCTTCCCATGTATTTTAGCAGGAAACGTAGATACAGCAGCCTAGAAAAGTAAGTTCCCTCCTAACCATATCCAAGCACTCCCAGTTTGTTGCCGATGTCCATTTTTCTTTATGAGTTCATGGTGACCTAACCCTAAGCCTAAGTGGAATTTTCCTCCAATGGGATTTTCCCATGCATTTTAGCAGGAAACATAGATAGGGCAGCCTAGAAAAGTAAGTTCCCTCCTAACCATATCCAAGCACTCCCAGTTTGTTGCCGATGTCCATTTTTCTCTATGAGTTCATGGTGACCTAACCCTAAGTGGAATTTTCCTCCAATGGGATCTTCCCATGTATTTTAGCAGGAAACATAGATAGGGCAGCCTAGAAAAGTAAGTTCCCTCCTAGCCATATCCAAGCACTGTCGATTTTTCTCTATTAGTTCATGGTGACCTAACCCTAAGCCTAAGTGGAATTTTCCTCCAATGGGATTTTCCCATGCATTTTAGCAGGAAACATAGATAGGGCAGCCTAGAAAAGTAAGTTCCCTCCTAACCATATCCAAGCACTCCCAGTTTGTTGCCGATGTCCATTTTTCTCTATGAGTTGATGGTGACCTAACCCTAACCCTAGGTGGAATTTTCCTCCAATGGGATCTTCCCATGTATTTTAGCAGAATACGTAGATATGGCAGCCTAGAAAAGTAAGTTCCCTCCTAACCATATCCAAGCACTCCCAGTTTGTTGCCGATGTCCATTTTTCTCTATGAGTTCATGGTGACCTAACCCTAAGTGGAATTTTCCTCCAATGAGATTTTCCCATGTATTTTAGAAGAAAACATAGATACCGCAGCCTAGAAAAGTAAGTGCCCTCCTAACCATATCCAAGCACTCCCAGTTTGTTGCCGATGTCCATTTTTCTCTATGAGTTCATGGTGACCTAACCCTAAGCCTAAGTGGAATTTTCCTCCAATGGGATTTTCCCATTTATTTTAGCAGGAAACAAAGATAAGGCAGCCTAGAAATTTCCTTGCCCTTCTAATCATTCCCAACCACTCCGAATTTATTGGCAATGTCCATGTTTCTCTCCATGTTCATGGTGACCTAACCCAAACGCTAAGTGGAATTTTCCTCCAATGGGATTTTCCCATGCATTTTAGCAGGAAACATAGATAGGGCAGCCTAGAAAAGTAAGTTCCCTCCTAACCATATCCAAGCACTCCCAGTTTGTTGCCGATGTCCATTTTTCTCTATTAGTTCATGGTGACCTAACCCTAACCCTAAGTGGAATTTTCCTCCAATGGGATTTTCCCATGCATTTTAGCAGGAAACATAGATAGGGCAGCCTAGAAAAGTAAGTTCCCTCCTAACCATATCCAAGCACTCCCAGTTTGTTGCCGATGTCCATTTTTCTCTATGAGTTGATGGTGACCTAACCCTAACCCTAGGTGGAATTTTCCTCCAATGGGATCTTCCCATGTATTTTAGCAGAAAACGTAGATACGGCAGCCTAGAAAAGTAAGTTCCCTCCTAACCATATCCAAGCACTCCCAGTTTGTTGCCGATGTCCATTTTTCTCTATGAGTTCATGGTGACCTAACCCTAAGTGTAATTTTCCTCCAATGGGATTTTCCCATGTATTTTAGAAGAAAATATAGATACCGCAGCCTAGAAAAGTAAGTTCTCTCCTAACCATATCCAAGCACTCCCAGTTTGTTGCCGATGTCCATTTTTCTCTATGAGTTCATGGTGACCTAACCCTAACCCTAAGTGGAATTTTCCTCCAATGGGATCTTCCCATGTATTTTAGCAGGAAACATAGATAGGGCAGCCTAGAAAAGTAAGTTCCCTCCTAACCATATCCAAGCACTCCCAGTTTGTTGCCTATGTCCATTTTTCTCTATGAGTTCATGGTGACCTAACCCTAACCCTAAGTGGAATTTTCCTCCAGTGGGATCTTCCCATGTATTTTAGCACGAAACATAGATAGGGCAGCCTAGAAAAGTAAGTTCCCTCCTAACCTTATCCAAGCACTCCCAGTTTGTTGCCGATGTCCATTTTTCTCTATGAGTTCATGGTAACCTAACCCTAACCCAAGGTGAAATTTTCCTCCAATGGGATCTTCCCATGTATTTTAGCAGGAAACAAAGATAGGGCAGCCTAGAAAAGTAACTTCCCTCCTAACCATATCCAAGCACTCCCAGTTTGTTGCCGATGTCCATTTTTCTCTATGAGTTCATGGTGACCTAACCCTAACCCTAAGTGGAATTTTCCTCCAATGGGATTTTCCCATGCATTTTAGCAGGAAACATAGATAGGGCAGCCTAGAAAAGTAAGTTCCCTCCTAACCATATCCAAGCACTCCCAGTTTGTTGCCGATGTCCATTTTTCTCTATGAGTTCATGGTGACCTAACCCTAAGCCTAAGTGGAATTTTCCTCCAATGGGATTTTCCCATGCATTTTAGCAGGAAACATAGATAGGGCAGCCTAGAAAAGTAAGTTCCCTCCTAACCATATCCAAGCACTCCCAGTTTGTTGCCGATGTCCATTTTTCTCTATGAGTTCATGGTGACCTAACCCTAAGCCTAAGTGGAATTTTCCTCCAATGGGATTTTCCCATGCATTTTAGCAGGAAACATAGATAGGGCAGCCTAGAAAAGTAAGTTCCCTCCTAACCATATCCAAGCACTCCCAGTTTGTTGCCGATGTCCATTTTTCTCTATGAGTTCATGGTGACCTAACCCTAACCCTAAGTGGAATTTTCCTCCAGTGGGATCTTCCCATGTATTTTAGCACGAAACATAGATAGGGCAGCCTAGAAAAGTAAGTTCCCTCCTAACCATATCCAAGCACTCCCAGTTTGTTGCCGATGTCCATTTTTCTCTATGAGTTCATGGTGACCTAACCCTAACCCTAAGTGGAATTTTCCTCCAATGGGATTTTCCCATGCATTTTAGCAGGAAACATAGATAGGGCAGCCTAGAAAAGTAAGTTCCCTCCTAACCATATCCAAGCACTCCCAGTTTGTTGCCGATGTCCATTTTTCTCTATAAGTTCATGGTGACCTAACCCTAACACTAAGTGGAATTTTCCTCCAAAGGGATTTTCCCATGTATTTTAGAAGGAAACAAAGACAGGGCAGCCTAGAAATTTCTTTGCCCTCCTAGTCATTCCCAACCACTCCGAATTTATTGGCAATGTCCATGTTTCTCTCCATGTTCATGGTGACCTAACCCTAACCCTAGGTGGAATTTTCCTCCAATGGGATTTTCCCATATATTTTACCAGGAAACGTTGATACGGCAACCTAGAAAAGTAAGTTCCCTCCTAACCATATCCAAGCACTCCCAGTTTGTTGCCGATGTCCATTTTTCTCTATGAGTTCATGGTGACGTAACCCTAACCCTAAGTGGAATTTTCCTCCAATGGGATTGTCCCATGCATTTTAGCAGGAAACATAGATAGGGCAGCCTAGAAAAGTAAGTTCCCTCCTAACCATATCCAAGCAATCCCAGTTTGTTGCCGATATCCATTTTTCTCTATGAGTTCATGGTGACCTAACCCTAACTCTAGGTGGAATTTTCCTCCAATGGGATCTTCCCATGTATTTTAGCAGGAAACGTAGATACGGCAGCTAGAAAAGTAAGTTCCCTCCTAACCATATCCAAGCACTCCCAGTTTGTTGCCGATGTCCATTTTTCTCTATGAGTTCATGGTGACCTAACCTAAGCCTAAGTCGAATTTTCCTCCAATGGGATTTTCCCATGCATTTTAGCAGGAAACATAGATAGGGCAGCCTAGAAAAGTAAGTTCCCTCCTAACCATATCCAAGCACTCCCAGTTTGTTGCCGATGTCCATTTTTCTCTATGAGTTCATGGTGACCTAACCCTAACCCTAAGTGGAATTTTCCTCCAGTGGGATCTTCCCATGTATTTTAGCACGAAACGTAGATTGGGCAGCCTAGAAAAGTAAGTTCCCTCCTAACCTTATCCAAGCACTCCCAGTTTGTTGCCGATGTCCATTTTTCTCTATGAGTTCATGGTGACCTAACCCTAACCCTAGGTGAAATTTTCCTCCAATGGGATCTTCCCATGTATTTTAGCAGGAAACGTAGATACAGCAGCCTAGAAAAGTAAGTTCCCTCCTAACCATATCCAAGCACTCCCAGTTTGTTGCCGATGTCCATTTTTCTTTATGAGTTCATGGTGACCTAACCCTAAGCCTAAGTGGAATTTTCCTCCAATGGGATTTTCCCATGCATTTTAGCAGGAAACATAGATAGGGCAGCCTAGAAAAGTAAGTTCCCTCCTAACCATATCCAAGCACTCCCAGTTTGTTGCCGATGTCCATTTTTCTCTATGAGTTCATGGTGACCTAACCCTAAGTGGAATTTTCCTCCAATGGGATCTTCCCATGTATTTTAGCAGGAAACATAGATAGGGCAGCCTAGAAAAGTAAGTTCCCTCCTAGCCATATCCAAGCACTGTCGATTTTTCTCTATTAGTTCATGGTGACCTAACCCTAAGCCTAAGTGGAATTTTCCTCCAATGGGATTTTCCCATGCATTTTAGCAGGAAACATAGATAGGGCAGCCTAGAAAAGTAAGTTCCCTCCTAACCATATCCAAGCACTCCCAGTTTGTTGCCGATGTCCATTTTTCTCTATGAGTTGATGGTGACCTAACCCTAACCCTAGGTGGAATTTTCCTCCAATGGGATCTTCCCATGTATTTTAGCAGAATACGTAGATATGGCAGCCTAGAAAAGTAAGTTCCCTCCTAACCATATCCAAGCACTCCCAGTTTGTTGCCGATGTCCATTTTTCTCTATGAGTTCATGGTGACCTAACCCTAAGTGGAATTTTCCTCCAATGGGATTTTCCCATGTATTTTAGAAGAAAACATAGATACCGCAGCCTAGAAAAGTAAGTGCCCTCCTAACCATATCCAAGCACTCCCAGTTTGTTGCCGATGTCCATTTTTCTCTATGAGTTCATGGTGACCTAACCCTAAGCCTAAGTGGAATTTTCCTCCAATGGGATTTTCCCATTTATTTTAGCAGGAAACAAAGATAAGGCAGCCTAGAAATTTCCTTGCCCTTCTAATCATTCCCAACCACTCCGAATTTATTGGCAATGTCCATGTTTCTCTCCATGTTCATGGTGACCTAACCCAAACGCTAAGTGGAATTTTCCTCCAATGGGATTTTCCCATGCATTTTAGCAGGAAACATAGATAGGGCAGCCTAGAAAAGTAAGTTCCCTCCTAACCATATCCAAGCACTCCCAGTTTGTTGCCGATGTCCATTTTTCTCTATTAGTTCATGGTGACCTAACCCTAACCCTAAGTGGAATTTTCCTCCAATGGGATTTTCCCATGCATTTTAGCAGGAAACATAGATAGGGCAGCCTAGAAAAGTAAGTTCCCTCCTAACCATATCCAAGCACTCCCAGTTTGTTGCCGATGTCCATTTTTCTCTATGAGTTGATGGTGACCTAACCCTAACCCTAGGTGGAATTTTCCTCCAATGGGATCTTCCCATGTATTTTAGCAGAAAACGTAGATACGGCAGCCTAGAAAAGTAAGTTCCCTCCTAACCATATCCAAGCACTCCCAGTTTGTTGCCGATGTCCATTTTTCTCTATGAGTTCATGGTGACCTAACCCTAAGTGTAATTTTCCTCCAATGGGATTTTCCCATGTATTTTAGAAGAAAATATAGATACCGCAGCCTAGAAAAGTAAGTTCTCTCCTAACCATATCCAAGCACTCCCAGTTTGTTGCCGATGTCCATTTTTCTCTATGAGTTCATGGTGACCTAACCCTAACCCTAAGTGGAATTTTCCTCCAATGGGATCTTCCCATGTATTTTAGCAGGAAACATAGATAGGGCAGCCTAGAAAAGTAAGTTCCCTCCTAACCATATCCAAGCACTCCCAGTTTGTTGCCTATGTCCATTTTTCTCTATGAGTTCATGGTGACCTAACCCTAACCCTAAGTGGAATTTTCCTCCAGTGGGATCTTCCCATGTATTTTAGCACGAAACATAGATAGGGCAGCCTAGAAAAGTAAGTTCCCTCCTAACCTTATCCAAGCACTCCCAGTTTGTTGCCGATGTCCATTTTTCTCTATGAGTTCATGGTGACCTAACCCTAACCCAAGGTGAAATTTTCCTCCAATGGGATCTTCCCATGTATTTTAGCAGGAAACAAAGATAGGGCAGCCTAGAAAAGTAACTTCCCTCCTAACCATATCCAAGCACTCCCAGTTTGTTGCCGATGTCCATTTTTCTCTATGAGTTCATGGTGACCTAACCCTAACCCTAAGTGGAATTTTCCTCCAATGGGATTTTCCCATGCATTTTAGCAGGAAACATAGATAGGGCAGCCTAGAAAAGTAAGTTCCCTCCTAACCATATCCAAGCACTCCCAGTTTGTTGCCGATGTCCATTTTTCTCTATGAGTTCATGGTGACCTAACCCTAAGCCTAAGTGGAATTTTCCTCCAATGGGATTTTCCCATGCATTTTAGCAGGAAACATAGATAGGGCAGCCTAGAAAAGTAAGTTCCCTCCTAACCATATCCAAGCACTCCCAGTTTGTTGCCGATGTCCATTTTTCTCTATGAGTTCATGGTGACCTAACCCTAAGCCTAAGTGGAATTTTCCTCCAATGGGATTTTCCCATGCATTTTAGCAGGAAACATAGATAGGGCAGCCTAGAAAAGTAAGTTCCCTCCTAACCATATCCAAGCACTCCCAGTTTGTTGCCGATGTCCATTTTTCTCTATGAGTTCATGGTGACCTAACCCTAACCCTAAGTGGAATTTTCCTCCAGTGGGATCTTCCCATGTATTTTAGCACGAAACATAGATAGGGCAGCCTAGAAAAGTAAGTTCCCTCCTAACCTTATCCAAGCACTCCCAGTTTGTTGCCGATGTCCATTTTTCTCTATGAGTTCATGGTGACCTAACCCTAACCCAAGGTGAAATTTTCCTCAAATGGCATCTTCCCATGTATTTTAGCAGGAAACAAAGATAGGGCAGCCTACAAAAGTAACTTCCCTCCTAACCATATCCAAGCACTCCCAGTTTGTTGCCGATGTCCATTTTTCTCTATGAGTTCATGGTGACCTAACCCTAACCCTAAGTGGAATTTTCCTCCAATGGGATTTTCCCATGCATTTTAGCAGGAAACATAGATAGGGCAGCCTAGAAAAGTAAGTTCCCTCCTAACCACATCCAAGCACTCCCAGTTTGTTGCCGATGTCCATTTTTCTCTATGAGTTGATGGTGACCTAACCCTAACCCTAGGTGGAATTTTCCTCCAATGGGATCTTCCCATGTATTTTAGCACGAAACGTAGATAGGGTAGCCTAGAAAAGTAAGTTCCCTCCTAACCTTATCCAAGCACTCCCAGTTTGTTGCCGATGTCCATTTTTCTCTATGAGTTCATGGTGACCTAACCCTAAGCCTAAGTGGAATTTTCCTCCAATGGGATTTTCCCATGCATTTTAGCAGGAAACATAGATAGGGCAGCCTAGAAAAGTAAGTTCCCTCCTAACCATATCCAAGCACTCCCAGTTTGTTGCCGATGTCCATTTTTCTCTATGAGTTCATGGTGACCTAACCCTAAGCCTAAGTGGAATTTTCCTCCAATGGGATTTTCCCATGCATTTTAGCAGGGAACATAGATAGGGCAGCCTACAAAAGTAACTTCCCTCCTAACCATATCCAAGCACTCCCAGTTTGTTGCCGATGTCCATTTTTCTTTATGAGTTCATGGTGACCTAACCCTAAGCCTAAGTGGAATTTTCCTCCAATGGGATTTTCCCATGCATTTTAGCAGGAAACATAGATAGGGCAGCCTAGAAAAGTAAGTTCCCTCCTAACCATATCCAAGCACTCCCAGTTTGTTGCCGATGTCCATTTTTCTCTATGAGTTCATGGTGACCTAACCCTAAGTGGAATTTTCCTCCAATGGGATCTTCCCATGTATTTTAGCAGGAAACATAGATAGGGCAGCCTAGAAAAGTAAGTTCCCTCCTAGCCATATCCAAGCACTGTCGATTTTTCTCTATTAGTTCATGGTGACCTAACCCTAAGCCTAAGTGGAATTTTCCTCCAATGGGATTTTCCCATGCATTTTAGCAGGAAACATAGATAGGGCAGCCTAGAAAAGTAAGTTCCCTCCTAACCATATCCAAGCACTCCCAGTTTGTTGCCGATGTCCATTTTTCTCTATGAGTTGATGGTGACCTAACCCTAACCCTAGGTGGAATTTTCCTCCAATGGGATCTTCCCATGTATTTTAGCAGAATACGTAGATATGGCAGCCTAGAAAAGTAAGTTCCCTCCTAACCATATCCAAGCACTCCCAGTTTGTTGCCGATGTCCATTTTTCTCTATGAGTTCATGGTGACCTAACCCTAAGTGGAATTTTCCTCCAATGAGATTTTCCCATGTATTTTAGAAGAAAACATAGATACCGCAGCCTAGAAAAGTAAGTGCCCTCCTAACCATATCCAAGCACTCCCAGTTTGTTGCCGATGTCCATTTTTCTCTATGAGTTCATGGTGACCTAACCCTAAGCCTAAGTGGAATTTTCCTCCAATGGGATTTTCCCATTTATTTTAGCAGGAAACAAAGATAAGGCAGCCTAGAAATTTCCTTGCCCTTCTAATCATTCCCAACCACTCCGAATTTATTGGCAATGTCCATGTTTCTCTCCATGTTCATGGTGACCTAACCCAAACGCTAAGTGGAATTTTCCTCCAATGGGATTTTCCCATGCATTTTAGCAGGAAACATAGATAGGGCAGCCTAGAAAAGTAAGTTCCCTCCTAACCATATCCAAGCACTCCCAGTTTGTTGCCGATGTCCATTTTTCTCTATTAGTTCATGGTGACCTAACCCTAACCCTAAGTGGAATTTTCCTCCAATGGGATTTTCCCATGCATTTTAGCAGGAAACATAGATAGGGCAGCCTAGAAAAGTAAGTTCCCTCCTAACCATATCCAAGCACTCCCAGTTTGTTGCCGATGTCCATTTTTCTCTATGAGTTGATGGTGACCTAACCCTAACCCTAGGTGGAATTTTCCTCCAATGGGATCTTCCCATGTATTTTAGCAGAAAACGTAGATACGGCAGCCTAGAAAAGTAAGTTCCCTCCTAACCATATCCAAGCACTCCCAGTTTGTTGCCGATGTCCATTTTTCTCTATGAGTTCATGGTGACCTAACCCTAAGTGTAATTTTCCTCCAATGGGATTTTCCCATGTATTTTAGAAGAAAATATAGATACCGCAGCCTAGAAAAGTAAGTTCTCTCCTAACCATATCCAAGCACTCCCAGTTTGTTGCCGATGTCCATTTTTCTCTATGAGTTCATGGTGACCTAACCCTAACCCTAAGTGGAATTTTCCTCCAATGGGATCTTCCCATGTATTTTAGCAGGAAACATAGATAGGGCAGCCTAGAAAAGTAAGTTCCCTCCTAACCATATCCAAGCACTCCCAGTTTGTTGCCTATGTCCATTTTTCTCTATGAGTTCATGGTGACCTAACCCTAACCCTAAGTGGAATTTTCCTCCAGTGGGATCTTCCCATGTATTTTAGCACGAAACATAGATAGGGCAGCCTAGAAAAGTAAGTTCCCTCCTAACCTTATCCAAGCACTCCCAGTTTGTTGCCGATGTCCATTTTTCTCTATGAGTTCATGGTAACCTAACCCTAACCCAAGGTGAAATTTTCCTCCAATGGGATCTTCCCATGTATTTTAGCAGGAAACAAAGATAGGGCAGCCTAGAAAAGTAACTTCCCTCCTAACCATATCCAAGCACTCCCAGTTTGTTGCCGATGTCCATTTTTCTCTATGAGTTCATGGTGACCTAACCCTAACCCTAAGTGGAATTTTCCTCCAATGGGATTTTCCCATGCATTTTAGCAGGAAACATAGATAGGGCAGCCTAGAAAAGTAAGTTCCCTCCTAACCATATCCAAGCACTCCCAGTTTGTTGCCGATGTCCATTTTTCTCTATGAGTTCATGGTGACCTAACCCTAAGCCTAAGTGGAATTTTCCTCCAATGGGATTTTCCCATGCATTTTAGCAGGAAACATAGATAGGGCAGCCTAGAAAAGTAAGTTCCCTCCTAACCATATCCAAGCACTCCCAGTTTGTTGCCGATGTCCATTTTTCTCTATGAGTTCATGGTGACCTAACCCTAAGCCTAAGTGGAATTTTCCTCCAATGGGATTTTCCCATGCATTTTAGCAGGAAACATAGATAGGGCAGCCTAGAAAAGTAAGTTCCCTCCTAACCATATCCAAGCACTCCCAGTTTGTTGCCGATGTCCATTTTTCTCTATGAGTTCATGGTGACCTAACCCTAACCCTAAGTGGAATTTTCCTCCAGTGGGATCTTCCCATGTATTTTAGCACGAAACATAGATAGGGCAGCCTAGAAAAGTAAGTTCCCTCCTAACCATATCCAAGCACTCCCAGTTTGTTGCCGATGTCCATTTTTCTCTATGAGTTCATGGTGACCTAACCCTAACCCTAAGTGGAATTTTCCTCCAATGGGATTTTCCCATGCATTTTAGCAGGAAACATAGATAGGGCAGCCTAGAAAAGTAAGTTCCCTCCTAACCATATCCAAGCACTCCCAGTTTGTTGCCGATGTCCATTTTTCTCTATAAGTTCATGGTGACCTAACCCTAACACTAAGTGGAATTTTCCTCCAAAGGGATTTTCCCATGTATTTTAGAAGGAAACAAAGACAGGGCAGCCTAGAAATTTCTTTGCCCTCCTAGTCATTCCCAACCACTCCGAATTTATTGGCAATGTCCATGTTTCTCTCCATGTTCATGGTGACCTAACCCTAACCCTAGGTGGAATTTTCCTCCAATGGGATTTTCCCATATATTTTACCAGGAAACGTTGATACGGCAACCTAGAAAAGTAAGTTCCCTCCTAACCATATCCAAGCACTCCCAGTTTGTTGCCGATGTCCATTTTTCTCTATGAGTTCATGGTGACGTAACCCTAACCCTAAGTGGAATTTTCCTCCAATGGGATTGTCCCATGCATTTTAGCAGGAAACATAGATAGGGCAGCCTAGAAAAGTAAGTTCCCTCCTAACCATATCCAAGCAATCCCAGTTTGTTGCCGATATCCATTTTTCTCTATGAGTTCATGGTGACCTAACCCTAACTCTAGGTGGAATTTTCCTCCAATGGGATCTTCCCATGTATTTTAGCAGGAAACGTAGATACGGCAGCTAGAAAAGTAAGTTCCCTCCTAACCATATCCAAGCACTCCCAGTTTGTTGCCGATGTCCATTTTTCTCTATGAGTTCATGGTGACCTAACCTAAGCCTAAGTCGAATTTTCCTCCAATGGGATTTTCCCATGCATTTTAGCAGGAAACATAGATAGGGCAGCCTAGAAAAGTAAGTTCCCTCCTAACCATATCCAAGCACTCCCAGTTTGTTGCCGATGTCCATTTTTCTCTATGAGTTCATGGTGACCTAACCCTAACCCTAAGTGGAATTTTCCTCCAGTGGGATCTTCCCATGTATTTTAGCACGAAACGTAGATTGGGCAGCCTAGAAAAGTAAGTTCCCTCCTAACCTTATCCAAGCACTCCCAGTTTGTTGCCGATGTCCATTTTTCTCTATGAGTTCATGGTGACCTAACCCTAACCCTAGGTGAAATTTTCCTCCAATGGGATCTTCCCATGTATTTTAGCAGGAAACGTAGATACAGCAGCCTAGAAAAGTAAGTTCCCTCCTAACCATATCCAAGCACTCCCAGTTTGTTGCCGATGTCCATTTTTCTTTATGAGTTCATGGTGACCTAACCCTAAGCCTAAGTGGAATTTTCCTCCAATGGGATTTTCCCATGCATTTTAGCAGGAAACATAGATAGGGCAGCCTAGAAAAGTAAGTTCCCTCCTAACCATATCCAAGCACTCCCAGTTTGTTGCCGATGTCCATTTTTCTCTATGAGTTCATGGTGACCTAACCCTAAGTGGAATTTTCCTCCAATGGGATCTTCCCATGTATTTTAGCAGGAAACATAGATAGGGCAGCCTAGAAAAGTAAGTTCCCTCCTAGCCATATCCAAGCACTGTCGATTTTTCTCTATTAGTTCATGGTGACCTAACCCTAAGCCTAAGTGGAATTTTCCTCCAATGGGATTTTCCCATGCATTTTAGCAGGAAACATAGATAGGGCAGCCTAGAAAAGTAAGTTCCCTCCTAACCATATCCAAGCACTCCCAGTTTGTTGCCGATGTCCATTTTTCTCTATGAGTTGATGGTGACCTAACCCTAACCCTAGGTGGAATTTTCCTCCAATGGGATCTTCCCATGTATTTTAGCAGAATACGTAGATATGGCAGCCTAGAAAAGTAAGTTCCCTCCTAACCATATCCAAGCACTCCCAGTTTGTTGCCGATGTCCATTTTTCTCTATGAGTTCATGGTGACCTAACCCTAAGTGGAATTTTCCTCCAATGGGATTTTCCCATGTATTTTAGAAGAAAACATAGATACCGCAGCCTAGAAAAGTAAGTGCCCTCCTAACCATATCCAAGCACTCCCAGTTTGTTGCCGATGTCCATTTTTCTCTATGAGTTCATGGTGACCTAACCCTAAGCCTAAGTGGAATTTTCCTCCAATGGGATTTTCCCATTTATTTTAGCAGGAAACAAAGATAAGGCAGCCTAGAAATTTCCTTGCCCTTCTAATCATTCCCAACCACTCCGAATTTATTGGCAATGTCCATGTTTCTCTCCATGTTCATGGTGACCTAACCCAAACGCTAAGTGGAATTTTCCTCCAATGGGATTTTCCCATGCATTTTAGCAGGAAACATAGATAGGGCAGCCTAGAAAAGTAAGTTCCCTCCTAACCATATCCAAGCACTCCCAGTTTGTTGCCGATGTCCATTTTTCTCTATTAGTTCATGGTGACCTAACCCTAACCCTAAGTGGAATTTTCCTCCAATGGGATTTTCCCATGCATTTTAGCAGGAAACATAGATAGGGCAGCCTAGAAAAGTAAGTTCCCTCCTAACCATATCCAAGCACTCCCAGTTTGTTGCCGATGTCCATTTTTCTCTATGAGTTGATGGTGACCTAACCCTAACCCTAGGTGGAATTTTCCTCCAATGGGATCTTCCCATGTATTTTAGCAGAAAACGTAGATACGGCAGCCTAGAAAAGTAAGTTCCCTCCTAACCATATCCAAGCACTCCCAGTTTGTTGCCGATGTCCATTTTTCTCTATGAGTTCATGGTGACCTAACCCTAAGTGTAATTTTCCTCCAATGGGATTTTCCCATGTATTTTAGAAGAAAATATAGATACCGCAGCCTAGAAAAGTAAGTTCTCTCCTAACCATATCCAAGCACTCCCAGTTTGTTGCCGATGTCCATTTTTCTCTATGAGTTCATGGTGACCTAACCCTAACCCTAAGTGGAATTTTCCTCCAATGGGATCTTCCCATGTATTTTAGCAGGAAACATAGATAGGGCAGCCTAGAAAAGTAAGTTCCCTCCTAACCATATCCAAGCACTCCCAGTTTGTTGCCTATGTCCATTTTTCTCTATGAGTTCATGGTGACCTAACCCTAACCCTAAGTGGAATTTTCCTCCAGTGGGATCTTCCCATGTATTTTAGCACGAAACATAGATAGGGCAGCCTAGAAAAGTAAGTTCCCTCCTAACCTTATCCAAGCACTCCCAGTTTGTTGCCGATGTCCATTTTTCTCTATGAGTTCATGGTGACCTAACCCTAACCCAAGGTGAAATTTTCCTCCAATGGGATCTTCCCATGTATTTTAGCAGGAAACAAAGATAGGGCAGCCTAGAAAAGTAACTTCCCTCCTAACCATATCCAAGCACTCCCAGTTTGTTGCCGATGTCCATTTTTCTCTATGAGTTCATGGTGACCTAACCCTAACCCTAAGTGGAATTTTCCTCCAATGGGATTTTCCCATGCATTTTAGCAGGAAACATAGATAGGGCAGCCTAGAAAAGTAAGTTCCCTCCTAACCATATCCAAGCACTCCCAGTTTGTTGCCGATGTCCATTTTTCTCTATGAGTTCATGGTGACCTAACCCTAAGCCTAAGTGGAATTTTCCTCCAATGGGATTTTCCCATGCATTTTAGCAGGAAACATAGATAGGGCAGCCTAGAAAAGTAAGTTCCCTCCTAACCATATCCAAGCACTCCCAGTTTGTTGCCGATGTCCATTTTTCTCTATGAGTTCATGGTGACCTAACCCTAAGCCTAAGTGGAATTTTCCTCCAATGGGATTTTCCCATGCATTTTAGCAGGAAACATAGATAGGGCAGCCTAGAAAAGTAAGTTCCCTCCTAACCATATCCAAGCACTCCCAGTTTGTTGCCGATGTCCATTTTTCTCTATGAGTTCATGGTGACCTAACCCTAACCCTAAGTGGAATTTTCCTCCAGTGGGATCTTCCCATGTATTTTAGCACGAAACATAGATAGGGCAGCCTAGAAAAGTAAGTTCCCTCCTAACCTTATCCAAGCACTCCCAGTTTGTTGCCGATGTCCATTTTTCTCTATGAGTTCATGGTGACCTAACCCTAACCCAAGGTGAAATTTTCCTCAAATGGCATCTTCCCATGTATTTTAGCAGGAAACAAAGATAGGGCAGCCTACAAAAGTAACTTCCCTCCTAACCATATCCAAGCACTCCCAGTTTGTTGCCGATGTCCATTTTTCTCTATGAGTTCATGGTGACCTAACCCTAACCCTAAGTGGAATTTTCCTCCAATGGGATTTTCCCATGCATTTTAGCAGGAAACATAGATAGGGCAGCCTAGAAAAGTAAGTTCCCTCCTAACCACATCCAAGCACTCCCAGTTTGTTGCCGATGTCCATTTTTCTCTATGAGTTGATGGTGACCTAACCCTAACCCTAGGTGGAATTTTCCTCCAATGGGATCTTCCCATGTATTTTAGCACGAAACGTAGATAGGGTAGCCTAGAAAAGTAAGTTCCCTCCTAACCTTATCCAAGCACTCCCAGTTTGTTGCCGATGTCCATTTTTCTCTATGAGTTCATGGTGACCTAACCCTAAGCCTAAGTGGAATTTTCCTCCAATGGGATTTTCCCATGCATTTTAGCAGGAAACATAGATAGGGCAGCCTAGAAAAGTAAGTTCCCTCCTAACCATATCCAAGCACTCCCAGTTTGTTGCCGATGTCCATTTTTCTCTATGAGTTCATGGTGACCTAACCCTAAGCCTAAGTGGAATTTTCCTCCAATGGGATTTTCCCATGCATTTTAGCAGGGAACATAGATAGGGCAGCCTACAAAAGTAACTTCCCTCCTAACCATATCCAAGCACTCCCAGTTTGTTGCCGATGTCCATTTTTCTCTATGAGTTCATGGTGACCTAACCCTAACCCTAAGTGGAATTTTCCTCCAATGGGATTTTCCCATGCATTTTAGCAGGAAACATAGATAGGGCAGCCTAGAAAAGTAAGTTCCCTCCTAACCACATCCAAGCACTCCCAGTTTGTTGCCGATGTCCATTTTTCTCTATGAGTTGATGGTGACCTAACCCTAACCCTAGGTGGAATTTTCCTCCAATGGGATCTTCCCATGTATTTTAGCACGAAACGTAGATAGGGCAGCCTAGAAAAGTAAGTTCCCTCCTAACCTTATCCAAGCACTCCCAGGTTGTTGCCGATGTCCATTTTTCTCTATGAGTTCATGGTGACCTAACCCTAACCCTAAGTGGAATTTTCCTCCAATGGGATCTTCCCATGTATTTTATTTATTTATTTATTTATTTATTTATTTATTCGGATTTGTATGCCGCTCCTCTCCGAAGACTCGGAGCGGCTTACAACATATATATAAAAACAATTGAACAAATCCGAACAACATTAAAAATACAAACCCCATACATACTCATCAATCACACCACAATCAACAATCATCCCCAGGCCTGCCGGCAGAGGTAGGTTTTTAAATTCTTTCGGAAGGCCAGGAGGGTCGGAGAAACGCGGACTTCAGGAGGTAGTTGGTTCCAGAGGGTGGGTGCCGCAACAGAGAAAGCCCTCCCCCTAGGGCCCGCCAAACGACATTGTTTCGTTGACGGGACCTGGAGGAGGCCGACCCTGTGCGCTCTCACCGGTCGTAGAGAAGTATGTGGCAGAAGGCGGTCCCGTAAGTATCCTAGTCCCAAGCCATGAAGGGCTTTATAGGTAATAACCAACACCTTGAATTGGGCTCGGAGACCAATGGGCAACCAATGCAGCGTGCGGAGAGTTGATGAAATGTGGGCACAACGAGGAAGACCCACAACTGCTCGCGCAGCTGCATTTTGCACTAATTGTAGTCTCCGAACACTCTTCAAGGGTAGCCCCATGTAGAGAGCATTGCAGTAGTCGATCCTCGAGGTGACAAGGGCATGTGTGACTGTGAGGAGTGACTCCCGATCCAAGTAAGGACGCAACTGGTGCACCAGGCGAACCTGGGCAAATGCCCCCCTCGCCACTGCCGACAAATGATGATCCAATGTCAGCTGTGGATCAAGGAGGACTCCCAAGTTGCGAACCTTCTCTGAGGGGTTTATAGATTCACCCCCCAGGGTAATCGAAGGACAGATAGAAGTGTCCTTGGGAGGCATCACCCACAGCCACTCTGTCTTATCGGGGTTGAGCCTTAATCTGTTAACACCCATCCAAACCCTCACAGCCTCCAGCCACCGGCACATCACCTCAACCGCTTCACTGATATGGCCAGGAGTGGAAATGTACAGCTGAGTATCATCAGCGTACTGATGGTATCTCACTCCGTGGCAGTGGATGATCTCACCCAGTGGCTTCATGTAAATGTTAAAAAGTAGGGGGGAGAGAACCGACCCCTGAGGCACCCCACATGGGAGTAACCTAGAGGTGGACCTTCGATCCCCCACAAACACCGACTGCGACCGACCAGTGAGATAGGAGGAGAACCACCGCAATACGGTGTCCCCCACTCCCAATCCCTCCAGCCGGCGCAGAAGGATACCGTGGTCAATGGTATCGAATGCCGCTGAGAGGTCAAGAAGCACCAGGACAGAGGACTGGCCTCTATCCCGGGCTCGCCAGAGATCATCCATCAGAGCGACCAAAGCAGTTTCGGTGCTGTAGCCGGGCCTGAATCCCGACTGCAGAGGGCCCAGATAATCGGCTTCCTCCAGAGACCGCTGGAGCTGATGCGCCACCACCTTCTCGACAACCTTCCCCACAAAGGGAAGGTTGGAGACCGGACGATAGTTGGTCAAAATTTCTGGATCCAGGGAAGGCTTCTTGAGGAGGGGGCGCACAAGTGCCTCCTTTAAGGGAGCCGGAAAGGACCCCTCCCTCAAAGAAGCATTGACAATCTCCTGGATCCAGGTACGTGTCACCACCCTACTGGCCGAAACCAGCCAGGAGGGACACGGGTCCAACAAACAGGTGGCAGAACATACAGATCCAATGGCCCTGTCCACTTCCTCAGGCGTAACAGCCTCAAACTCTCCCCAGATGACCGGACAAGAACATGCCCCTGTCCCCTCAACTGAATCATTATCAGTCGACTCTGCTACACAATTGGAGTCTAGGTCAGCCCGGATCTGAGCCACTTTGTCTGCGAAACAGTTATTAAAGTCCTCGGCACTACCCTGCAAGGGAGGCCCCGGACCCCTTGGGTTAATAAGGGATCGGGTCACCCTAAACAGGGCGGCCGGACGAGATTCCGCAGACGCGATCAAAGCAGAAAGATACAAAGATCTTGCCGCCTTAATCGCCTTCAGATAGGCTTTAATAAATAAGCTCAATCTGGTTCGGTCAGATCCGGACTTACTTTGTCTCCATCGCTTCTCTAGACGTCTCTTATGGCGCTTCATCCCCCTGAGCTCCTCAGTAAACCAAGGAGACCTCCTGGGGCCAGCACCACGGAGAGGTCGCAAAGGCGCAATCCGGTCAATAGCCCCCTTCGCGGCCGTATTCCATGCCGCTACCAGGGACTCCACCGGACTGTGAATGAGGGAGCTCGGTAATTCCCCAAGCGCCGTCTGAAAGCCAATTGGATCCATCAGGCGTCTGGGGCGGAACCACCTAATCGGTTCCGCCTCCCTGCGGGGAAGGATTGGGGCCGTAAAATTCAGTCGAAGCAGAAAATGATCAGTCCATGACAAAGGCATGATATCT
The DNA here is from genome assembly GCA_034064705.1 of Bothrops alternatus. Taxonomy (NCBI): domain Eukaryota; kingdom Metazoa; phylum Chordata; class Lepidosauria; order Squamata; family Viperidae; genus Bothrops; species Bothrops alternatus. Next base: position 3,386,319 of record JARGCV010000165.1, read on the forward strand.
AAGCCCCTTAAAACCAGATCATTACCCAACTGCTCCAAAAGGAAAATCATATCCGGGGCGTGTCCACCCTCATGCGTCGGGCCCTGCACTACTTGGGTCAGGTCCATGGTTGTCATGGCGGCCATGAACTCCTGTGCCAATCCCGAGGATTCGCCAAGCGACGGCAGATTGAAGTCCCCCAGGACTATAAGCCTGGGGAACTCCACCGCCAGCCCAGCAACCTCCTCGAGTAGCACAGGCAGGGCTGATGCCACGCAGCTGGGAGGCAGGTACGTAAGCAATAAGCCCACCTGGACCCCTAGGTCCAGCGTCATAAGGATGGACTCGCAACCCGGAATTTCGGAAACAGTGAGTCTACGTAGACTGAGGTTCTCCCGGGCCAAAATAGCCACTCCTCCCCCCCTTCCCTGGGGTCGCGGCTGATGCCATACCTGATAACCTGATGGGCACATGCCCGTGAGGGGAACTCCCCCCTCAGGGCCCAACCAGGTCTCAGTCACACACGCCAAGTCGGTCTCCTCATCCATGAGAAGATCATGAATGAGGGGAGCCTTATTGTTAACCGACCTGGCGTTAAGCAGCAATAGCCTGAGCCCAGGGCCCGAGCTACACCCATCACCAGAATCGTGGGGAGAGCAAGTTTTTTCAGAAGGGCCAGAACAAGGAACTGCTACGAGGCAGCAGGACCGAGTTCCCCGTGTGCGGTCTACCCTCCTGCTCCCGCCATACCTGCCTCTTCCCTGAATGACCGAAACATAGGAAACATAGATAGGGCAGCCTAGAAAAGTAAGTTCCCTCCTAACCATATCCAAGCACTCCCAGTTTGTTGCCAATGTCCATTTTTCTCTATGAGTTCATGGTGACCTAACCCTAACCCTAGGTGGAATTTTCCTCCAATGGGATCTTCCCATGTATTTTACCAGGAAACGTAGATACGGCAGCCTAGAAAAGTAAGTTCCCTCCTAACCATATCCAAGCACTCCCAGTTTGTTGCCGATGTCCATTTTTCTCTGTGAGTTCATGCTGACCTAACCCTAAGTGGAATTTTCCTCCAATGGGATTTTCCCATGTATTTTAGAAGAAAACATAGATACCGCAGCCTAGAAAAGTAAGTTCCCTCCTAACCATATCCAAGCACTCCCAGTTTGTTGCCGATGTCCATTTTTCTCTATGAGTTCATGGTGACCTAACCCTAACCCTAGGTGGAATTTTCCTCCAATGGGATCTTCCCATGCATTTTAGCACGAAACGTAGATAGGGCAGCCTAGAAAAGTAAGTTCCCTCCTAACCTTATCCAAGCACTCCCAGTTTGTTGCCGATGTCCATTTTTCTCTATGAGTTGATGGTGACCTAACCCTAACCCTAGGTGGAATTTTCCTCCAATGGGATCTTCCCATGTATTTTAGCAGGAAACGTAGATACGGCAGCCTAGAAAAGTAAGTTCCCTCCTAACCATATCCAAGCACTCCCAGTTTGTTGCCGATATCCATTTTTCTCTATGAGTTCATCGTGACCTAACCCTAAGTGGAATTTTCCTCCAATGGGATTTTCCCATGTATTTTAGAAGAAAATATAGATACCGCAGCCTAGAAAAGTAAGTTCCCTCCTAACCATATCCAAGAACTCCCAGTTTGTTGCCAATGTCCATTTTTCTCTATGAGTTCATGGTGACCTAACCCTAACCCTAGGTGGAATTTTCCTCCAATGGGATCTTCCCATGTATTTTAGCAGGAAACAAAGATAGGGCAGCCTAGAAAAGTAACTTCCCTCCTAACCATATCCAAGCACTCCCAGTTTGTTGCCGATGTCCATTTTTCTCTATGAGTTCATGGTGACCTAACCCTAACCCTAAGTGGAATTTTCCTCCAATGGGATTTTCCCATGCATTTTAGCAGGAAACATAGATAGGGCAGCCTAGAAAAGTAAGTTCCCTCCTAACCATATCCAAGCACTCCCAGTTTGTTGCCGATGTCCATTTTTCTCTATGAGTTGATGGTGACCTAACCCTAACCCTAGGTGGAATTTTCCTCCAATGGGATCTTCCCATGTATTTTAGCAGGAAACGTAGATACGGCAGCCTAGAAAAGTAAGTTCCCTCCTAACCATATCCAAGCACTCCCAGTTTGTTGCCGATGTCCATTTTTCTCTATGAGTTCATGGTGACCTAACCCTAACCCTAAGTGGAATTTTCCACCAGTGGGATCTTCCCATGTATTTTAGCACGAAACGTAGATAGGGCAGCCTAGAAAAGTAAGTTCCCTCCTAACCTTATCCAAGCACTCCCAGTTTGTTGCCGATGTCCATTTTTCTCTATGAGTTCATGGTGACCTAACCCTAACCCTAAGTGGAATTTTCCTCCAATGGGATCTTCCCATGTATTTTACCAGGAAACGTAGATACGGCAGCCTAGAAAAGTAAGTTCCCTCCTAACCATATCCAAGCACTCCCAGTTTGTTGCCGATGTCCATTTTTCTCTTTGAGTTCATGCTGACCTAACCCTAAGTGGAATTTTCCTCCAATGGGATTTTCCCATGTATTTTAGAAGAAAACATAGATACCGCAGCCTAGAAAAGTAAGTTCCCTCCTAACCATATCCAAGCACTCCCAGTTTGTTGCCGATGTCCATTTTTCTCTATGAGTTCATGGTGACCTAACCCTAACCCTAGGTGGAATTTTCCTCCAATGGGATCTTCCCATGCATTTTAGCACGAAACGTAGATAGGGCAGCCTAGAAAAGTAAGTTCCCTCCTAACCATATCCAAGCACTCCCAGTTTGTTGCCGATGTCCATTTTTCTCTATGAGTTCATGGTGACCTAACCCTAACCCTAAGTGGAATTTTCCTCCAATGGGATCTTCCCATGTATTTTAGCAGGAAACATAGATAGGGCAGCCTAGAAAAGTAAGTTCCCTCCTAACCTTATCCAAGCACTCCCAGTTTGTTGCCGATGTCCATTTTTCTCTATGAGTTCATGGTGACCTAACCCTAACCCTAAGTGGAATTTTCCTCCAATGGGATCTTCCCATGTATTTTAGCAGGAAACGTAGATACGGCAGCCTAGAAAAGTAAGTTCCCTCCTAACCATATCCAAGCACTCCCAGTTTGTTGCCGATGTCCATTTTTCTCTATGAGTTCATGGTGACCTAACCCTAACCCTAGGTGGAATTTTCCTCCAATGGGATCTTCCCATGTATTTTAGCACGAAACGTAGATAGGGCAGCCTAGAAAAGTAAGTTCCCTCCTAACCTTATCCAAGCACTCCCAGTTTGTTGCCGATGTCCATTTTTCTCTATGAGTTGATGGTGACCTAACCCTAAGTGGAATTTTCCTCCAATGGGATTTTCCCATGTATTTTAGAAGAAAATATAGATACCGCAGCCTAGAAAAGTAAGTTCCCTCCTAACCATATCCAAGCACTCCCAGTTTGTTGCCAATGTCCATTTTTCTCTATCAGTTCATGGTGACCTAACCCTAACCCTAGGTGGAATTTTCCTCCAATGGGATCTTCCCATGTATTTTACCAGGAAACGTAGATACGGCAGCCTAGAAAAGTAAGTTCCCTCCTAACCATATCCAAGCACTCCCAGTTTGTTGCCGATGTCCATTTTTCTCTGTGAGTTCATGCTGACCTAACCCTAAGTGGAATTTTCCTCCAATGGGATTTTCCCATGTATTTTAGAAGAAAACATAGATACCGCAGCCTAGAAAAGTACGTTCCCTCCTAACCATATCCAAGCACTCCCAGTTTGTTGCCGATGTCCATTTTTCTCTATGAGTTCATGGTGACCTAACCCTAACCCTAGGTGGAATTTTCCTCCAATGGGATCTTCCCATGTATTTTAGCACGAAACATAGATAGGGCAGCCTAGAAAAGTAAGTTCCCTCCTAACCTTATCCAAGCACTCCCAGTTTGTTGCCGATGTCCATTTTTCTCTATGAGTTGATGGTGACCTAACCCTAACCCTAGGTGGAATTTTCCTCCAATGGGATCTTCCCATGTATTTTAGCAGGAAACGTAGATACGGCAGCCTAAAAAAGTAAGTTCCCTCCTAACCATATCCAAGCACTCCCAGTTTGTTGCCAATGTCCATTTTTCTCTATCAGTTCATGGTGACCTAACCCTAACCCTAGGTGGAATTTTCCTCCAATGGGATCTTCCCATGTATTTTACCAGGAAACGTAGATACGGCAGCCTAGAAAAGTAAGTTCCCTCCTAACCATATCCAAGCACTCCCAGTTTGTTGCCGATGTCCATTTTTCTCTGTGAGTTCATGCTGACCTAACCCTAAGTGGAATTTTCCTCCAATGGGATTTTCCCATGTATTTTAGAAGAAAACATAGATACCGCAGCCTAGAAAAGTAAGTTCCCTCCTAACCATATCCAAGCACTCCCAGTTTGTTGCCGATGTCCATTTTTCTCTATGAGTTCATGGTGACCTAACCCTAACCCTAGGTGGAATTTTCCTCCAATGGGATCTTCCAATGTATTTTAGCATGAAACGTAGATAGGGCAGCCTAGAAAAGTAAGTTCCCTCCTAACCATATCCAAGCACTCCCAGTTTGTTGCCGATGTCCATTTTTCTTTATGAGTTCATGGTGACCTAACCCTAAGCCTAAGTGGAATTTTCCTCCAATGGGATTTTCCCATGCATTTTAGCAGGAAACATAGATAGGGCAGCCTAGAAAAGTAAGTTCCCTCCTAACCATATCCAAGCACTCCCAGTTTGTTGCCGATGTCCATTTTTCTCTATGAGTTCATGGTGACCTAACCCTAACCCTAGGTGAAATTTTCCTCCAATGGGATCTTCCCATGTATTTTAGCAGGAAACGTAGATACAGCAGCCTAGAAAAGTAAGTTCCCTCCTAACCATATCCAAGCACTCCCAGTTTGTTGCCGATGTCCATTTTTCTTTATGAGTTCATGGTGACCTAACCCTAAGCCTAAGTGGAATTTTCCTCCAATGGGATTTTCCCATGCATTTTAGCAGGAAACATAGATAGGGCAGCCTAGAAAAGTAAGTTCCCTCCTAACCATATCCAAGCACTCCCAGTTTGTTGCCGATGTCCATTTTTCTCTATGAGTTCATGGTGACCTAACCCTAAGTGGAATTTTCCTCCAATGGGATCTTCCCATGTATTTTAGCAGGAAACATAGATAGGGCAGCCTAGAAAAGTAAGTTCCCTCCTAGCCATATCCAAGCACTGTCGATTTTTCTCTATTAGTTCATGGTGACCTAACCCTAAGCCTAAGTGGAATTTTCCTCCAATGGGATTTTCCCATGCATTTTAGCAGGAAACATAGATAGGGCAGCCTAGAAAAGTAAGTTCCCTCCTAACCATATCCAAGCACTCCCAGTTTGTTGCCGATGTCCATTTTTCTCTATGAGTTGATGGTGACCTAACCCTAACCCTAGGTGGAATTTTCCTCCAATGGGATCTTCCCATGTATTTTAGCAGAATACGTAGATATGGCAGCCTAGAAAAGTAAGTTCCCTCCTAACCATATCCAAGCACTCCCAGTTTGTTGCCGATGTCCATTTTTCTCTATGAGTTCATGGTGACCTAACCCTAAGTGGAATTTTCCTCCAATGGGATTTTCCCATGTATTTTAGAAGAAAACATAGATACCGCAGCCTAGAAAAGTAAGTGCCCTCCTAACCATATCCAAGCACTCCCAGTTTGTTGCCGATGTCCATTTTTCTCTATGAGTTCATGGTGACCTAACCCTAAGCCTAAGTGGAATTTTCCTCCAATGGGATTTTCCCATTTATTTTAGCAGGAAACAAAGATAAGGCAGCCTAGAAATTTCCTTGCCCTTCTAATCATTCCCAACCACTCCGAATTTATTGGCAATGTCCATGTTTCTCTCCATGTTCATGGTGACCTAACCCAAACGCTAAGTGGAATTTTCCTCCAATGGGATTTTCCCATGCATTTTAGCAGGAAACGTAGATACGGCAGCCTAGAAAAGTAAGTTCCCTCCTAACCATATCCAAGCACTACCAGTTTGTTGCCGATGTCCATTTTTCTCTATGAGTTCATGGTGACCTAACCCTAACCCTAGGTGGAATTTTCCTCCAATGGGATCTTCCCATGTATTTTAGCACGAAACGTAGATAGGGCAGCCTAGAAAAGTAAGTTCCCTCCTAACCTTATCCAAGCACTCCCAGTTTGTTGCCGATGTCCATTTTTCTCTATGAGTTGATGGTGACCTAACCCTAAGTGGAATTTTCCTCCAATGGGATTTTCCCATGTATTTTAGAAGAAAATATAGATACCGCAGCCTAGAAAAGTAAGTTCCCTCCTAACCATATCCAAGCACTCCCAGTTTGTTGCCAATGTCCATTTTTCTCTATCAGTTCATGGTGACCTAACCCTAACCCTAGGTGGAATTTTCCTCCAATGGGATCTTCCCATGTATTTTACCAGGAAACGTAGATACGGCAGCCTAGAAAAGTAAGTTCCCTCCTAACCATATCCAAGCACTCCCAGTTTGTTGCCGATGTCCATTTTTCTCTGTGAGTTCATGCTGACCTAACCCTAAGTGGAATTTTCCTCCAATGGGATTTTCCCATGTATTTTAGAAGAAAACATAGATACCGCAGCCTAGAAAAGTACGTTCCCTCCTAACCATGTCCAAGCACTCCCAGTTTGTTGCCGATGTCCATTTTTCTCTATGAGTTCATGGTGACCTAACCCTAACCCTAGGTGGAATTTTCCTCCAATGGGATCTTCCCATGTATTTTAGCACGAAACATAGATAGGGCAGCCTAGAAAAGTAAGTTCCCTCCTAACCTTATCCAAGCACTCCCAGTTTGTTGCCGATGTCCATTTTTCTCTATGAGTTCATGGTGACCTAACCCTAACCCTAGGTGAAATTTTCCTCCAATGGGATCTTCCCATGTATTTTAGCAGGAAACGTAGATACAGCAGCCTAGAAAAGTAAGTTCCCTCCTAACCATATCCAAGCACTCCCAGTTTGTTGCCGATGTCCATTTTTCTTTATGAGTTCATGGTGACCTAACCCTAAGCCTAAGTGGAATTTTCCTCCAATGGGATTTTCCCATGCATTTTAGCAGAAAACATAGATAGGGCAGCCTAGAAAAGTAAGTTCCCTCCTAACCATATCCAAGCACTCCCAGTTTGTTGCCGATGTCCATTTTTCTCTATGAGTTCATGGTGACCTAACCCTAAGTGGAATTTTCCTCCAATGGGATCTTCCCATGTATTTTAGCAGGAAACATAGATAGGGCAGCCTAGAAAAGTAAGTTCCCTCCTAGCCATATCCAAGCACTGTCGATTTTTCTCTATTAGTTCATGGTGACCTAACCCTAAGCCTAAGTGGAATTTTCCTCCAATGGGATTTTCCCATGCATTTTAGCAGGAAACATAGATAGGGCAGCCTAGAAAAGTAAGTTCCCTCCTAACCATATCCAAGCACTCCCAGTTTGTTGCCGATGTCCATTTTTCTCTATGAGTTGATGGTGACCTAACCCTAACCCTAGGTGGAATTTTCCTCCAATGGGATCTTCCCATGTATTTTAGCAGAATACGTAGATATGGCAGCCTAGAAAAGTAAGTTCCCTCCTAACCATATCCAAGCACTCCCAGTTTGTTGCCGATGTCCATTTTTCTCTATGAGTTCATGGTGACCTAACCCTAAGTGGAATTTTCCTCCAATGGGATTTTCCCATGTATTTTAGAAGAAAACATAGATACCGCAGCCTAGAAAAGTAAGTGCCCTCCTAACCATATCCAAGCACTCCCAGTTTGTTGCCGATGTCCATTTTTCTCTATGAGTTCATGGTGACCTAACCCTAAGCCTAAGTGGAATTTTCCTCCAATGGGATTTTCCCATTTATTTTAGCAGGAAACAAAGATAAGGCAGCCTAGAAATTTCCTTGCCCTTCTAATCATTCCCAACCACTCCGAATTTATTGGCAATGTCCATGTTTCTCTCCATGTTCATGGTGACCTAACCCAAACGCTAAGTGGAATTTTCCTCCAATGGGATTTTCCCATGCATTTTAGCAGGAAACATAGATAGGGCAGCCTAGAAAAGTAAGTTCCCTCCTAACCATATCCAAGCACTCCCAGTTTGTTGCCGATGTCCATTTTTCTCTATTAGTTCATGGTGACCTAACCCTAACCCTAAGTGGAATTTTCCTCCAATGGGATTTTCCCATGCATTTTAGCAGGAAACATAGATAGGGCAGCCTAGAAAAGTAAGTTCCCTCCTAACCATATCCAAGCACTCCCAGTTTGTTGCCGATGTCCATTTTTCTCTATGAGTTGATGGTGACCTAACCCTAACCCTAGGTGGAATTTTCCTCCAATGGGATCTTCCCATGTATTTTAGCAGAAAACGTAGATACGGCAACCTAGAAAAGTAAGTTCCCTCCTAACCATATCCAAGCACTCCCAGTTTGTTGCCGATGTCCATTTTTCTCTATGAGTTCATGGTGACCTAACCCTAAGTGTAATTTTCCTCCAATGGGATTTTCCCATGTATTTTAGAAGAAAATATAGATACCGCAGCCTAGAAAAGTAAGTTCTCTCCTAACCATATCCAAGCACTCCCAGTTTGTTGCCGATGTCCATTTTTCTCTATGAGTTCATGGTGACCTAACCCTAACCCTAAGTGGAATTTTCCTCCAATGGGATCTTCCCATGTATTTTAGCAGGAAACATAGATAGGGCAGCCTAGAAAAGTAAGTTCCCTCCTAACCATATCCAAGCACTCCCAGTTTGTTGCCTATGTCCATTTTTCTCTATGAGTTCATGGTGACCTAACCCTAACCCTAAGTGGAATTTTCCTCCAGTGGGATCTTCCCATGTATTTTAGCACGAAACATAGATAGGGCAGCCTAGAAAAGTAAGTTCCCTCCTAACCTTATCCAAGCACTCCCAGTTTGTTGCCGATGTCCATTTTTCTCTATGAGTTCATGGTGACCTAACCCTAACCCAAGGTGAAATTTTCCTCCAATGGGATCTTCCCATGTATTTTAGCAGGAAACAAAGATAGGGCAGCCTAGAAAAGTAACTTCCCTCCTAACCATATCCAAGCACTCCCAGTTTGTTGCCGATGTCCATTTTTCTCTATGAGTTCATGGTGACCTAACCCTAACCCTAAGTGGAATTTTCCTCCAATGGGATTTTCCCATGCATTTTAGCAGGAAACATAGATAGGGCAGCCTAGAAAAGTAAGTTCCCTCCTAACCATATCCAAGCACTCCCAGTTTGTTCCCGATGTCCATTTTTCTCTATGAGTTCATGGTGACCTAACCCTAAGCCTAAGTGGAATTTTCCTCCAATGGGATTTTCCCATGCATTTTAGCAGGAAACATAGATAGGGCAGCCTAGAAAAGTAAGTTCCCTCCTAACCATATCCAAGCACTCCCAGTTTGTTGCCGATGTCCATTTTTCTCTATGAGTTCATGGTGACCTAACCCTAAGCCTAAGTGGAATTTTCCTCCAATGGGATTTTCCCATGCATTTTAGCAGGAAACATAGATAGGGCAGCCTAGAAAAGTAAGTTCCCTCCTAACCATATCCAAGCACTCCCAGTTTGTTGCCGATGTCCATTTTTCTCTATGAGTTCATGGTGACCTAACCCTAACCCTAAGTGGAATTTTCCTCCAGTGGGATCTTCCCATGTATTTTAGCACGAAACATAGATAGGGCAGCCTAGAAAAGTAAGTTCCCTCCTAACCTTATCCAAGCACTCCCAGTTTGTTGCCGATGTCCATTTTTCTCTATGAGTTCATGGTGACCTAACCCTAACCCAAGGTGAAATTTTCCTCAAATGGCATCTTCCCATGTATTTTAGCAGGAAACAAAGATAGGGCAGCCTACAAAAGTAACTTCCCTCCTAACCATATCCAAGCACTCCCAGTTTGTTGCCGATGTCCATTTTTCTCTATGAGTTCATGGTGACCTAACCCTAACCCTAAGTGGAATTTTCCTCCAATGGGATTTTCCCATGCATTTTAGCAGGAAACATAGATAGGGCAGCCTAGAAAAGTAAGTTCCCTCCTAACCACATCCAAGCACTCCCAGTTTGTTGCCGATGTCCATTTTTCTCTATGAGTTGATGGTGACCTAACCCTAACCCTAGGTGGAATTTTCCTCCAATGGGATCTTCCCATGTATTTTAGCACGAAACGTAGATAGGGCAGCCTAGAAAAGTAAGTTCCCTCCTAACCTTATCCAAGCACTCCCAGTTTGTTGCCGATGTCCATTTTTCTCTATGAGTTCATGGTGACCTAACCCTAAGCCTAAGTGGAATTTTCCTCCAATGGGATTTTCCCATGCATTTTAGCAGGAAACATAGATAGGGCAGCCTAGAAAAGTAAGTTCCCTCCTAACCATATCCAAGCACTCCCAGTTTGTTGCCGATGTCCATTTTTCTCTATGAGTTCATGGTGACCTAACCCTAAGCCTAAGTGGAATTTTCCTCCAATGGGATTTTCCCATGCATTTTAGCAGGGAACATAGATAGGGCAGCCTAGAAAAGTAAGTTCCCTCCTAACCATATCCAAGCACTCCCAGTTTGTTGCCGATGTCCATTTTTCTCTATGAGTTCATGGTGACCTAACCCTAACCCTAAGTGGAATTTTCCTCCAGTGGGATCTTCCCATGTATTTTAGCACGAAACATAGATAGGGCAGCCTAGAAAAGTAAGTTCCCTCCTAACCTTATCCAAGCACTCCCAGTTTGTTGCCGATGTCCATTTTTCTCTATGAGTTCATGGTGACCTAACCCTAACCCAAGGTGAAATTTTCCTCCAATGGGATCTTCCCATGTATTTTAGCAGGAAACAAAGATAGGGCAGCCTACAAAAGTAACTTCCCTCCTAACCATATCCAAGCACTCCCAGTTTGTTGCCGATGTCCATTTTTCTCTATGAGTTCATGGTGACCTAACCCTAACCCTAAGTGGAATTTTCCTCCAATGGGATTTTCCCATGCATTTTAGCAGGAAACATAGATAGGGCAGCCTAGAAAAGTAAGTTCCCTCCTAACCACATCCAAGCACTCCCAGTTTGTTGCCGATGTCCATTTTTCTCTATGAGTTGATGGTGACCTAACCCTAACCCTAGGTGGAATTTTCCTCCAATGGGATCTTCCCATGTATTTTAGCACGAAACGTAGATAGGGCAGCCTAGAAAAGTAAGTTCCCTCCTAACCTTATCCAAGCACTCCCAGGTTGTTGCCGATGTCCATTTTTCTCTATGAGTTCATGGTGACCTAACCCTAACCCTAAGTGGAATTTTCCTCCAATGGGATCTTCCCATGTATTTTATTTATTTATTTATTTATTTATTTATTTATTTATTCGGATTTGTATGCCGCTCCTCTCCGAAGACTCGGAGCGGCTTACAACATATATATAAAAACAATTGAACAAATCCGAACAACATTAAAAATACAAACCCCATACATACTCATCAATCACACCACAATCAACAATCATCCCCAGGCCTGCCGGCAGAGGTAGGTTTTTAAATTCTTTCGGAAGGCCAGGAGGGTCGGAGAAACGCGGACTTCAGGAGGTAGTTGGTTCCAGAGGGTGGGTGCCGCAACAGAGAAAGCCCTCCCCCTAGGGCCCGCCAAACGACATTGTTTCGTTGACGGGACCTGGAGGAGGCCGACCCTGTGCGCTCTCACCGGTCGTAGAGAAGTATGTGGCAGAAGGCGGTCCCGTAAGTATCCTAGTCCCAAGCCATGAAGGGCTTTATAGGTAATAACCAACACCTTGAATTGGGCTCGGAGACCAATGGGCAACCAATGCAGCGTGCGGAGAGTTGATGAAATGTGGGCACAACGAGGAAGACCCACAACTGCTCGCGCAGCTGCATTTTGCACTAATTGTAGTCTCCGAACACTCTTCAAGGGTAGCCCCATGTAGAGAGCATTGCAGTAGTCGATCCTCGAGGTGACAAGGGCATGTGTGACTGTGAGGAGTGACTCCCGATCCAAGTAAGGACGCAACTGGTGCACCAGGCGAACCTGGGCAAATGCCCCCCTCGCCACTGCCGACAAATGATGATCCAATGTCAGCTGTGGATCAAGGAGGACTCCCAAGTTGCGAACCTTCTCTGAGGGGTTTATAGATTCACCCCCCAGGGTAATCGAAGGACAGATAGAAGTGTCCTTGGGAGGCATCACCCACAGCCACTCTGTCTTATCGGGGTTGAGCCTTAATCTGTTAACACCCATCCAAACCCTCACAGCCTCCAGCCACCGGCACATCACCTCAACCGCTTCACTGATATGGCCAGGAGTGGAAATGTACAGCTGAGTATCATCAGCGTACTGATGGTATCTCACTCCGTGGCAGTGGATGATCTCACCCAGTGGCTTCATGTAAATGTTAAAAAGTAGGGGGGAGAGAACCGACCCCTGAGGCACCCCACATGGGAGTAACCTAGAGGTGGACCTTCGATCCCCCACAAACACCGACTGCGACCGACCAGTGAGATAGGAGGAGAACCACCGCAATACGGTGTCCCCCACTCCCAATCCCTCCAGCCGGCGCAGAAGGATACCGTGGTCAATGGTATCGAATGCCGCTGAGAGGTCAAGAAGCACCAGGACAGAGGACTGGCCTCTATCCCGGGCTCGCCAGAGATCATCCATCAGAGCGACCAAAGCAGTTTCGGTGCTGTAGCCGGGCCTGAATCCCGACTGCAGAGGGCCCAGATAATCGGCTTCCTCCAGAGACCGCTGGAGCTGATGCGCCACCACCTTCTCGACAACCTTCCCCACAAAGGGAAGGTTGGAGACCGGACGATAGTTGGTCAAAATTTCTGGATCCAGGGAAGGCTTCTTGAGGAGGGGGCGCACAAGTGCCTCCTTTAAGGGAGCCGGAAAGGACCCCTCCCTCAAAGAAGCATTGACAATCTCCTGGATCCAGGTACGTGTCACCACCCTACTGGCCGAAACCAGCCAGGAGGGACACGGGTCCAACAAACAGGTGGCAGAACATACAGATCCAATGGCCCTGTCCACTTCCTCAGGCGTAACAGCCTCAAACTCTCCCCAGATGACCGGACAAGAACATGCCCCTGTCCCCTCAACTGAATCATTATCAGTCGACTCTGCTACACAATTGGAGTCTAGGTCAGCCCGGATCTGAGCCACTTTGTCTGCGAAACAGTTATTAAAGTCCTCGGCACTACCCTGCAAGGGAGGCCCCGGACCCCTTGGGTTAATAAGGGATCGGGTCACCCTAAACAGGGCGGCCGGACGAGATTCCGCAGACGCGATCAAAGCAGAAAGATACAAAGATCTTGCCGCCTTAATCGCCTTCAGATAGGCTTTAATAAATAAGCTCAATCTGGTTCGGTCAGATCCGGACTTACTTTGTCTCCATCGCTTCTCTAGACGTCTCTTATGGCGCTTCATCCCCCTGAGCTCCTCAGTAAACCAAGGAGACCTCCTGGGGCCAGCACCACGGAGAGGTCGCAAAGGCGCAATCCGGTCAATAGCCCCCTTCGCGGCCGTATTCCATGCCGCTACCAGGGACTCCACCGGACTGTGAATGAGGGAGCTCGGTAATTCCCCAAGCGCCGTCTGAAAGCCAATTGGATCCATCAGGCGTCTGGGGCGGAACCACCTAATCGGTTCCGCCTCCCTGCGGGGAAGGATTGGGGCCGTAAAATTCAGTCGAAGCAGAAAATGATCAGTCCATGACAAAGGCATGATATCTAAGCCCCTTAAAACCAGATCATTACCCAACTGCTCCAAAAGGAAAATCATATCCGGGGCGTGTCCACCCTCATGCGTCGGGCCCTGCACTACTTGGGTCAGGTCCATGGTTGTCATGGCGGCCATGAACTCCTGTGCCAATCCCGAGGATTCGCCAAGCGACGGCAGATTGAAGTCCCCCAGGACTATAAGCCTGGGGAACTCCACCGCCAGCCCAGCAACCTCCTCGAGTAGCACAGGCAGGGCTGATGCCACGCAGCTGGGAGGCAGGTACGTAAGCAATAAGCCCACCTGGACCCCTAGGTCCAGCGTCATAAGGATGGACTCGCAACCCGGAATTTCGGAAACAGTGAGTCTACGTAGACTGAGGTTCTCCCGGGCCAAAATAGCCACTCCTCCCCCCCTTCCCTGGGGTCGCGGCTGATGCCATACCTGATAACCTGATGGGCACATGCCCGTGAGGGGAACTCCCCCCTCAGGGCCCAACCAGGTCTCAGTCACACACGCCAAGTCGGTCTCCTCATCCATGAGAAGATCATGAATGAGGGGAGCCTTATTGTTAACCGACCTGGCGTTAAGCAGCAATAGCCTGAGCCCAGGGCCCGAGCTACACCCATCACCAGAATCGTGGGGAGAGCAAGTTTTTTCAGAAGGGCCAGAACAAGGAACTGCTACGAGGCAGCAGGACCGAGTTCCCCGTGTGCGGTCTACCCTCCTGCTCCCGCCATACCTGCCTCTTCCCTGAATGACCGAAACATAGGAAACATAGATAGGGCAGCCTAGAAAAGTAAGTTCCCTCCTAACCATATCCAAGCACTCCCAGTTTGTTGCCAATGTCCATTTTTCTCTATGAGTTCATGGTGACCTAACCCTAACCCTAGGTGGAATTTTCCTCCAATGGGATCTTCCCATGTATTTTACCAGGAAACGTAGATACGGCAGCCTAGAAAAGTAAGTTCCCTCCTAACCATATCCAAGCACTCCCAGTTTGTTGCCGATGTCCATTTTTCTCTGTGAGTTCATGCTGACCTAACCCTAAGTGGAATTTTCCTCCAATGGGATTTTCCCATGTATTTTAGAAGAAAACATAGATACCGCAGCCTAGAAAAGTAAGTTCCCTCCTAACCATATCCAAGCACTCCCAGTTTGTTGCCGATGTCCATTTTTCTCTATGAGTTCATGGTGACCTAACCCTAACCCTAGGTGGAATTTTCCTCCAATGGGATCTTCCCATGCATTTTAGCACGAAACGTAGATAGGGCAGCCTAGAAAAGTAAGTTCCCTCCTAACCTTATCCAAGCACTCCCAGTTTGTTGCCGATGTCCATTTTTCTCTATGAGTTGATGGTGACCTAACCCTAACCCTAGGTGGAATTTTCCTCCAATGGGATCTTCCCATGTATTTTAGCAGGAAACGTAGATACGGCAGCCTAGAAAAGTAAGTTCCCTCCTAACCATATCCAAGCACTCCCAGTTTGTTGCCGATATCCATTTTTCTCTATGAGTTCATCGTGACCTAACCCTAAGTGGAATTTTCCTCCAATGGGATTTTCCCATGTATTTTAGAAGAAAATATAGATACCGCAGCCTAGAAAAGTAAGTTCCCTCCTAACCATATCCAAGCACTCCCAGTTTGTTGCCAATGTCCATTTTTCTCTATGAGTTCATGGTGACCTAACCCTAACCCTAGGTGGAATTTTCCTCCAATGGGATCTTCCCATGTATTTTAGCAGGAAACAAAGATAGGGCAGCCTAGAAAAGTAACTTCCCTCCTAACCATATCCAAGCACTCCCAGTTTGTTGCCGATGTCCATTTTTCTCTATGAGTTCATGGTGACCTAACCCTAACCCTAAGTGGAATTTTCCTCCAATGGGATTTTCCCATGCATTTTAGCAGGAAACATAGATAGGGCAGCCTAGAAAAGTAAGTTCCCTCCTAACCATATCCAAGCACTCCCAGTTTGTTGCCGATGTCCATTTTTCTCTATGAGTTGATGGTGACCTAACCCTAACCCTAGGTGGAATTTTCCTCCAATGGGATCTTCCCATGTATTTTAGCAGGAAACGTAGATACGGCAGCCTAGAAAAGTAAGTTCCCTCCTAACCATATCCAAGCACTCCCAGTTTGTTGCCGATGTCCATTTTTCTCTATGAGTTCATGGTGACCTAACCCTAACCCTAAGTGGAATTTTCCTCCAATGGGATCTTCCCATGTATTTTAGCAGGAAACATAGATAGGGCAGCCTAGAAAAGTAAGTTCCCTCCTAACCTTATCCAAGCACTCCCAGTTTGTTGCCGATGTCCATTTTTCTCTATGAGTTCATGGTGACCTAACCCTAACCCTAAGTGGAATTTTCCTCCAATGGGATCTTCCCATGTATTTTAGCAGGAAACGTAGATACGGCAGCCTAGAAAAGTAAGTTCCCTCCTAACCATATCCAAGCACTCCCAGTTTGTTACCGATGTCCATTTTTCTCTATGAGTTCATGGTGACCTAACCCTAACCCTAAGTGGAATTTTCCACCAGTGGGATCTTCCCATGTATTTTAGCACGAAACGTAGATAGGGCAGCCTAGAAAAGTAAGTTCCCTCCTAACCTTATCCAAGCACTCCCAGTTTGTTGCCGATGTCCATTTTTCTCTATGAGTTCATGGTGACCTAACCCTAACCCTAAGTGGAATTTTCCTCCAATGGGATCTTCCCATGTATTTTACCAGGAAACGTAGATACGGCAGCCTAGAAAAGTAAGTTCCCTCCTAACCATATCCAAGCACTCCCAGTTTGTTGCCGATGTCCATTTTTCTCTGTGAGTTCATGCTGACCTAACCCTAAGTGGAATTTTCCTCCAATGGGATTTTCCCATGTATTTTAGAAGAAAACATAGATACCGCAGCCTAGAAAAGTAAGTTCCCTCCTAACCATATCCAAGCACTCCCAGTTTGTTGCCGATGTCCATTTTTCTCTATGAGTTCATGGTGACCTAACCCTAACCCTAGGTGGAATTTTCCTCCAATGGGATCTTCCCATGCATTTTAGCACGAAACGTAGATAGGGCAGCCTAGAAAAGTAAGTTCCCTCCTATCCTTATCCAAGCACTCCCAGTTTGTTGCCGATGTCCATTTTTCTCTATGAGTTGATGGTGACCTAACCCTAACCCTAGGTGGAATTTTCCTCCAATGGGATCTTCCCATGTATTTTAGCAGGAAACGTAGATACGGCAGCCTAGAAAAGTAAGTTCCCTCCTAACCATATCCAAGCACTCCCAGTTTGTTGCCGATATCCATTTTTCTCTATGAGTTCATCGTGACCTAACCCTAGGTGGAATTTTCCTCCAATGGGATCTTCCCATGTATTTTAGCAGGAAACAAAGATAGGGCAGCCTAGAAAAGTAACTTCCCTCCTAACCATATCCAAGCACTCCCAGTTTGTTGCCGATGTCCATTTTTCTCTATGAGTTCATGGTGACCTAACCCTAACCCTAAGTGGAATTTTCCTCCAATGGGATTTTCCCATGCATTTTAGCAGGAAACATAGATAGGGCAGCCTAGAAAAGTAAGTTCCCTCCTAACCATATCCAAGCACTCCCAGTTTGTTGCCGATGTCCATTTTTCTCTATGAGTTGATGGTGACCTAACCCTAACCCTAGGTGGAATTTTCCTCCAATGGGATCTTCCCATGTATTTTAGCAGGAAACGTAGATACGGCAGCCTAGAAAAGTAAGTTCCCTCCTAACCATATCCAAGCACTCCCAGTTTGTTGCCGATGTCCATTTTTCTCTATGAGTTCATGGTGACCTAACCCTAACCCTAAGTGGAATTTTCCTCCAATGGGATCTTCCCATGTATTTTAGCAGGAAACATAGATAGGGCAGCCTAGAAAAGTAAGTTCCCTCCTAACCTTATCCAAGCACTCCCAGTTTGTTGCCGATGTCCATTTTTCTCTATGAGTTCATGGTGACCTAACCCTAACCCTAAGTGGAATTTTCCTCCAATGGGATCTTCCCATGTATTTTAGCAGGAAACGTAGATACGGCAGCCTAGAAAAGTAAGTTCCCTCCTAACCATATCCAAGCACTCCCAGTTTGTTGCCGATGTCCATTTTTCTCTATGAGTTCATGGTGACCTAACCCTAACCCTAAGTGGAATTTTCCACCAGTGGGATCTTCCCATGTATTTTAGCACGAAACGTAGATAGGGCAGCCTAGAAAAGTAAGTTCCCTCCTAACCTTATCCAAGCACTCCCAGTTTGTTGCCGATGTCCATTTTTCTCTATGAGTTCATGGTGACCTAACCCTAACCCTAAGTGGAATTTTCCTCCAATGGGATCTTCCCATGTATTTTACCAGGAAACGTAGATACGGCAGCCTAGAAAAGTAAGTTCCCTCCTAACCATATCCAAGCACTCCCAGTTTGTTGCCGATGTCCATTTTTCTCTATGAGTTCATGGTGACCTAACCCTAACCCTAGGTGGAATTTTCCTGCAATGGGATCTTCCCATGTATTTTAGCACGAAACGTAGATAGGGCAGCCTAGAAAAGTAAGTTCCCTCCTAACCTTATCCAAGCACTCCCAGTTTGTTGCCGATGTCCATTTTTCTCTATGAGTTGATGGTGACCTAACCCTAACCCTAGGTGGAATTTTCCTCCAGTGGGATCTTCCCATGTA
Organism: Bothrops alternatus; assembly: GCA_034064705.1. NCBI lineage: Eukaryota > Metazoa > Chordata > Lepidosauria > Squamata > Viperidae > Bothrops > Bothrops alternatus. The sequence goes on from JARGCV010000165.1 coordinate 3,404,693, forward strand.
TTTTAGCAGGAAACGTAGATACGGCAGCCTAAAAAAGTAAGTTCCCTCCTAACCATATCCAAGCACTCCCAGTTTGTTGCCGATATCCATTTTTCTCTATGAGTTCATCGTGACCTAACCCTAAGTGGAATTTTCCTCCAATGGGATTTTCCCATGTATTTTAGAAGAAAATATAGATACCGCAGCCTAGAAAAGTAACTTCCCTCCTAACCATATCCAAGCACTCCCAGTTTGTTGCCGATGTCCATTTTTCTCTATGAGTTCATGGTGACCTAACCCTAACCCTAAGTGGAATTTTCCTCCAATGGGATTGTCCCATGCATTTTAGCAGGAAACATAGATAGGGCAGCCTAGAAAAGTAAGTTCCCTCCTAACCATATCCAAGCACTCCCAGTTTGTTGCCGATGTCCATTTTTCTCTATGAGTTGATGGTGACCTAACCCTAACCCTAGGTGGAATTTTCCTCCAATGGGATCTTCCCATGTATTTTAGCAGGAAACGTAGATACGGCAGCCTAGAAAAGTAAGTTCCCTCCTAACCATATCCAAGCACTCCCAGTTTGTTGCCGATGTCCATTTTTCTCTATGAGTTCATGGTGACCTAACCCTAACCCTAAGTGGAATTTTCCTCCAATGGGATCTTCCCATGTATTTTAGCAGGAAACATAGATAGGGCAGCCTAGAAAAGTAAGTTCCCTCCTAACCATATCCAAGCACTCCCAGTTTGTTGCCAATGTGCATTTTTCTCTATGAGTTCATCGTGACCTAACCCTAAGTGGAATTTTCCTCCAATGGGATTTTCCCATGTATTTTAGAAGAAAATATAGATACCGCAGCCTAGAAAAGTAAGTTCCCTCCTAACCATATCCAAGCACTCCCAGTTTGTTGCCAATGTCCATTTTTCTCTATGAGTTCATGGTGACCTAACCCTAACCCTAGGTGGAATTTTCCTCCAATGGGATCTTCCCATGTATTTTAGCAGGAAACAAAGATAGGGCAGCCTAGAAAAGTAACTTCCCTCCTAACCATATCCAAGCACTCCCAGTTTGTTGCCGATGTCCATTTTTCTCTATGAGTTCATGGTGACCTAACCCTAACCCTAAGTGGAATTTTCCTCCAATGGGATTTTCCCATGCATTTTAGCAGGAAACATAGATAGGGCAGCCTAGAAAAGTAAGTTCCCTCCTAACCATATCCAAGCACTCCCAGTTTGTTGCCGATGTCCATTTTTCTCTATGAGTTGATGGTGACCTAACCCTAACCCTAGGTGGAATTTTCCTCCAATGGGATCTTCCCATGTATTTTAGCAGGAAACGTAGATACGGCAGCCTAGAAAAGTAAGTTCCCTCCTAACCATATCCAAGCACTCCCAGTTTGTTGCCGATGTCCATTTTTCTCTATGAGTTCATGGTGACCTAACCCTAACCCTAAGTGGAATTTTCCTCCAATGGGATCTTCCCATGTATTTTAGCAGGAAACATAGATAGGGCAGCCTAGAAAAGTAAGTTCCCTCCTAACCTTATCCAAGCACTCCCAGTTTGTTGCCGATGTCCATTTTTCTCTATGAGTTCATGGTGACCTAACCCTAACCCTAAGTGGAATTTTCCTCCAATGGGATCTTCCCATGTATTTTAGCAGGAAACGTAGATACGGCAGCCTAGAAAAGTAAGTTCCCTCCTAACCATATCCAAGCACTCCCAGTTTGTTGCCGATGTCCATTTTTCTCTATGAGTTCATGGTGACCTAACCCTAACCCTAAGTGGAATTTTCCACCAGTGGGATCTTCCCATGTATTTTAGCACGAAACGTAGATAGGGCAGCCTAGAAAAGTAAGTTCCCTCCTAACCTTATCCAAGCACTCCCAGTTTGTTGCCGATGTCCATTTTTCTCTATGAGTTCATGGTGACCTAACCCTAACCCTAAGTGGAATTTTCCTCCAATGGGATCTTCCCATGTATTTTACCAGGAAACGTAGATACGGCAGCCTAGAAAAGTAAGTTCCCTCCTAACCATATCCAAGCACTCCCAGTTTGTTGCCGATGTCCATTTTTCTCTATGAGTTCATGGTGACCTAACCCTAACCCTAGGTGGAATTTTCCTGCAATGGGATCTTCCCATGTATTTTAGCACGAAACGTAGATAGGGCAGCCTAGAAAAGTAAGTTCCCTCCTAACCTTATCCAAGCACTCCCAGTTTGTTGCCGATGTCCATTTTTCTCTATGAGTTGATGGTGACCTAACCCTAACCCTAGGTGGAATTTTCCTCCAGTGGGATCTTCCCATGTATTTTAGCAGGAAACGTAGATACGGCAGCCTAAAAAAGTAAGTTCCCTCCTAACCATATCCAAGCACTCCCAGTTTGTTGCCGATATCCATTTTTCTCTATGAGTTCATCGTGACCTAACCCTAAGTGGAATTTTCCTCCAATGGGATTTTCCCATGTATTTTAGAAGAAAATATAGATACCGCAGCCTAGAAAAGTAACTTCCCTCCTAACCATATCCAAGCACTCCCAGTTTGTTGCCGATGTCCATTTTTCTCTATGAGTTCATGGTGACCTAACCCTAACCCTAAGTGGAATTTTCCTCCAATGGGATTGTCCCATGCATTTTAGCAGGAAACATAGATAGGGCAGCCTAGAAAAGTAAGTTCCCTCCTAACCATATCCAAGCACTCCCAGTTTGTTGCCGATGTCCATTTTTCTCTATGAGTTGATGGTGACCTAACCCTAACCCTAGGTGGAATTTTCCTCCAATGGGATCTTCCCATGTATTTTAGCAGGAAACGTAGATACGGCAGCCTAGAAAAGTAAGTTCCCTCCTAACCATATCCAAGCACTCCCAGTTTGTTGCCGATGTCCATTTTTCTCTATGAGTTCATGGTGACCTAACCCTAACCCTAAGTGGAATTTTCCTCCAATGGGATCTTCCCATGTATTTTAGCAGGAAACATAGATAGGGCAGCCTAGAAAAGTAAGTTCCCTCCTAACCATATCCAAGCACTCCCAGTTTGTTGCCAATGTGCATTTTTCTCTATGAGTTCATCGTGACCTAACCCTAAGTGGAATTTTCCTCCAATGGGATTTTCCCATGTATTTTAGAAGAAAATATAGATACCGCAGCCTAGAAAAGTAAGTTCCCTCCTAACCATATCCAAGCACTCCCAGTTTGTTGCCAATGTCCATTTTTCTCTATGAGTTCATGGTGACCTAACCCTAACCCTAGGTGGAATTTTCCTCCAATGGGATCTTCCCATGTATTTTAGCAGGAAACAAAGATAGGGCAGCCTAGAAAAGTAACTTCCCTCCTAACCATATCCAAGCACTCCCAGTTTGTTGCCGATGTCCATTTTTCTCTATGAGTTGATGGTGACCTAACCCTAACCCTAGGTGGAATTTTCCTCCAATGGGATCTTCCCATGTATTTTAGCAGGAAACGTAGATACGGCAGCCTAGAAAAGTAAGTTCCCTCCTAACCATATCCAAGCACTCCCAGTTTGTTGCCGATGTCCATTTTTCTCTATGAGTTCATGGTGACCTAACCCTAACCCTAAGTGGAATTTTCCTCCAATGGGATTGTCCCATGCATTTTAGCAGGAAACATAGATAGGGCAGCGTAGAAAAGTAAGTTCCCTCCTAACCATATCCAAGCACTCCCAGTTTGTTGCCGATGTCCATTTTTCTCTATGAGTTGATGGTGACCTAACCCTAACCCTAGGTGGAATTTTCCTCCAATGGGATCTTCCCATGTATTTTAGCAGGAAACGTAGATACGGCAGCCTAGAAAAGTAAGTTCCCTCCTAACCATATCCAAGCACTCCCAGTTTGTTGCCGATGTCCATTTTTCTCTATGAGTTCATGGTGACCTAACCCTAACCCTAAGTGGAATTTTCCTCCAATGGGATCTTCCCATGTATTTTAGCAGGAAACATAGATAGGGCAGCCTAGAAAAGTAAGTTCCCTCCTAACCATATCCAAGCACTCCCAGTTTGTTGCCAATGTGCATTTTTCTCTATGAGTTCATGGTGACCTAACCCTAACCCTAAGTGGAATTTTCCTCCAATGGGATCTTCCCATGTATTTTACCAGGAAACGTAGATACGGCAGCCTAGAAAAGTAAGTTCCCTCCTAACCATATCCAAGCACTCCCAGTTTGTTGCCGATGTCCATTTTTCTCTGTGAGTTCATGGTGACCTAACCCTAGGTGGAATTTTCCTCCAATGGGATCTTCCCATGTATTTTAGCAGGAAACAAAGATAGGGCAGCCTAGAAAAGTAACTTCCCTTCTAACCATATCCAAGCACTCCCAGTTTGTTGCCGATGTCCATTTTTCTCTATGAGTTCATGGTGACCTAACCCTAACCCTAAGTGGAATTTTCCTCCAATGGGATTTTCCCATGCATTTTAGCAGGAAACATAGATAGGGCAGCCTAGAAAAGTAAGTTCCCTCCTAACCATATCCAAGCACTCCCAGTTTGTTGCCGATGTCCATTTTTCTCTATGAGTTGATGGTGACCTAACCCTAACCCTAGGTGGAATTTTCCTCCAATGGGATCTTCCCATGTATTTTAGCAGGAAACGTAGATACGGCAGCCTAGAAAAGTAAGTTCCCTCCTAACCATATCCAAGCACTCCCAGTTTGTTGCCGATGTCCATTTTTCTCTATGAGTTCATGGTGACCTAACCCTAACCCAAGGTGAAATTTTCCTCCAATGGGATTTTCCCATGTATTTTAGAAGAAAACATAGATACCGCAGCCTAGAAAAGTAAGTTCCCTCCTAACCATATCCAAGCACTCCCAGTTTGTTGCCGATGTCCATTTTTCTCTATGAGTTCATGGTGACCTAACCCTAACCCTAGGTGGAATTTTCCTGCAATGGGATCTTCCCATGTATTTTAGCACGAAACGTAGGTAGGGCAGCCTAGAAAAGTAAGTTCCCTCCTAACCTTATCCAAGCACTCCCAGTTTGTTGCCGATGTCCATTTTTCTCTATGAGTTGATGGTGACCTAACCCTAACCCTAGGTGGAATTTTCCTCCAGTGGGATCTTCCCATGTATTTTAGCAGGAAACGTAGATACGGCAGCCTAAAAAAGTAAGTTCCCTCCTAACCATATCCAAGCACTCCCAGTTTGTTGCCGATATCCATTTTTCTCTATGAGTTCATCGTGACCTAACCCTAAGTGGAATTTTCCTCCAATGGGATTTTCCCATGTATTTTAGAAGAAAATATAGATACCGCAGCCTAGAAAAGTAACTTCCCTCCTAACCATATCCAAGCACTCCCAGTTTGTTGCCGATGTCCATTTTTCTCTATGAGTTCATGGTGACCTAACCCTAACCCTAAGTGGAATTTTCCTCCAATGGGATTGTCCCATGCATTTTAGCAGGAAACATAGATAGGGCAGCCTAGAAAAGTAAGTTCCCTCCTAACCATATCCAAGCACTCCCAGTTTGTTGCCGATGTCCATTTTTCTCTATGAGTTGATGGTGACCTAACCCTAACCCTAGGTGGAATTTTCCTCCAATGGGATCTTCCCATGTATTTTAGCAGGAAACGTAGATACGGCAGCCTAGAAAAGTAAGTTCCCTCCTAACCATATCCAAGCACTCCCAGTTTGTTGCCGATGTCCATTTTTCTCTATGAGTTCATGGTGACCTAACCCTAACCCTAAGTGGAATTTTCCTCCAATGGGATCTTCCCATGTATTTTAGCAGGAAACATAGATAGGGCAGCCTAGAAAAGTAAGTTCCCTCCTAACCATATCCAAGCACTCCCAGTTTGTTGCCAATGTGCATTTTTCTCTATGAGTTCATGGTGACCTAACCCTAACCCTAAGTGGAATTTTCCTCCAATGGGATCTTCCCATGTATTTTACCAGGAAACGTAGATACGGCAGCCTAGAAAAGTAAGTTCCCTCCTAACCATATCCAAGCACTCCCAGTTTGTTGCCGATGTCCATTTTTCTCTGTGAGTTCATGGTGACCTAACCCTAAGTGGAATTTTCCTCCAGTGGGATCTTCCCATGTATTTTAGCACGAAACATAGATAGGGCAGCCTAGAAAAGTAAGTTCCCTCCTAACCTTATCCAAGCACTCCCAGTTTGTTGCCGATGTCCATTTTTCTCTATGAGTTCATGGTGACCTAACCCTAACCCAAGGTGAAATTTTGCTCCAATGGGATCTTCCCATGTATTTTAGCAGGAAACAAAGATAGGGCAGCCTAGAAAAGTAACTTCCCTCCTAACCATATCCAAGCACTCCCAGTATGTTGCCGATGTCCATTTTTCTCTATGAGTTCATGGTGACCTAACCCTAACCCTAAGTGGAATTTTCCTCCAATGGGATTTTCCCATGTATTTTAGCCGGAAACATAGATAGGGCAGCCTAGAAAAGTAAGTTCCCTCCTAACCATATCCAAGCACTCCCAGTTTGTTGCCGATGTCCATTTTTCTCTATGAGTTGATGGTGACCTAACCCTAACCCTAGGTGGAATTTTCCTCCAATGGGATCTTCCCATGTATTTTAGCAGGAAACGTAGATACGGCAGCCTAGAAAAGTAAGTTCCCTCCTAACCATATCCAAGCACTCCCAGTTTGTTGCCGATGTCCATTTTTCTCTATGAGTTGATGGTGACCTAACCCTAACCCTAGGTGGAATTTTCCTCCAATGGGATCTTCCCATGTATTTTAGCAGGAAACGTAGATACGGCAGCCTAGAAAAGTAAGTTCCCTCCTAACCATATCCAAGCACTCCCAGTTTGTTGCCGATGTCCATTTTTCTCTATGAGTTCATGGTGACCTAACCCTAACCCTAGGTGGAATTTTCCTCCAATGGGATCTTTGTGGTGATTCTGTTGGTCCCGCTGCCAAGATGCAGCCTGGACAATCCCACAACCCTGTGATGGGCTCTATGCACGGGCCAATTCGTCAGAAGGCGCAGAAGGAAAGACTTAACAGCAGAATTTGATACAAGACGCTTCTGGATGCAAAGAGCGATCTCTCTATGCCCAGCAGGTCGTTTTATTAGGCATGGTCAGAAAGCTTTTTGCCTGAACGCAGCAGGCCAATCATCATCGTACCTGATCATTTGAATTGACCTATCCACAATCTAGTTCATGAAGATTGCCTTGTATGGTACAGCGCCTCTTACGTTCTTTGCCAATTACCTGTCTTTATTTTAATATGACCTTATATGGTTACGCTCTTGCTTTTTCAGGTAACTTCCTGTTCCTGTTACCTGAGCACGTGCACATCCAGTATTTTTCCATTCTGCTTGCTTCCTTGTACTGCATAGCCCAAGTGACAATAGGCATTCAGTAATTTTCCACTCCAGATACAATGAATCTTGCTTGATCCTATTCTATCCTATGGTATTATTACTTGTCCTTTTTGCCACTTATGTAGGGGCTTTCATAAATTCCTACATCTCCTCCCTTTTTATTTTTTATAGGGAACAGTACCATCAAATGTCCGAAAAAGGTCAAATTAGAGCAAGAGGTTCCATACAAAGGTTTAAGTAGGATTCAAAAAATATAGTAGAAAATCACATTGGATAATACTAACTTTGATAAAAATTCACAGTGATAATAGTTATACAATTATTTCTATTATATAAATTTCTCTAAGGATTTAATACATCATAAAAAACTATATATTCAATTTATTTTTAAGAGAGGTCAGGTGGCGTTTTCTCATATTTCATTGGAAATCCTTCTAACATCATGTCGGCTTCCATTAACAACACTTGTTTTTGTATGGCTGCTTCCACAATACTTTGAAGAGAGGTTTTTATGATAGGTATAAGACATGGTAATATCATAATACCAAGAAAAATCATAGCTGCAAATAACAATGCTTGTTTCCAGTTTCTGAATAATCCTCCCAAGAATCCTCCTTCATCCAAAAGACCCGTCCATTTTTGCACTGGAACATGTATAATTCGTCTCATCTCTGATGTTAAATCTGCTACTACTTTACCCACTGGATTAATTTGCAAGCAACAATTGCTCAGATTAAATTTCCCACATACTCCTCCTTCTGCAGCTAACAAATAGTCTAAGGCAAGTCTATTTTGATACACAGCTGTTCTTAGCTTGTCTTGTTCTGTAGCGATAATATTCAAAGCATTATCCATATTTCTACCAGCTAACTCTAACACAGATTGTAAACGAATAAGTCTATTAAGTAAATAAATTGGTTATTGAATGTTACAGTGGGCGGTCACATAAGGCATCACATGGTTACAACAGCCAATGACAAGGTTATACTCTGTAGCCAATGACAAGGCTACACTGCAGGGCCACCCTGTGGCCAATGGCAAAGCTTATACCTGTGGCCGGTAGATTCAAATCTTGGTACAACGTTCCTCCACCTATTGGCCCCTCCCTCATTTGGTCAAACCTCATGGTTCTTTGTTGCTTTGTCTTCTTTGTTCCAAGCACATGGCATGGCAGTCTGTCCCAGGCTTCATGATTTCTTTGTAGCAACATCCAACATCTCCTCCTTTCTTTTCTTTTAATAAGAGTCCGGGGAGAAAACGGGACATGGTTTTGTCTTCTGCCAGTCAATGTGGATTTTTTCTGTCATCAGAGGCTGTAGTTGGTTCTTGTCCAGGAAATGGACAGAAGAGGGAGGCTTACACAGGTTTTGCAGGTTTTGCAGTGGGGGGGGGAATGCATTTGTACACAGCAACAGATTGTTACACAAAATACTAGAAACATTATGATATTGAAAACCCATTCCTTGAGCCACCCAGCATTAGGTAGCCAGGAAAATCAGCAAAACAAGGTATACAGTTTCTTGTGATAAGGCATTGTGGCAGAAATGTGTGTGTGTGTTGTAGAAATGGAAATTTACCAGACCAATTCTGGGATGTTCACCAATGTGCATTTTCCTTCCACATAAGGACTAATCTTTGTCAGATGTGAGTGCATTGTCTTTTGAGAAGTTGCACAAAGTTTCAAAGTTTTCACCAAAATCAAACAAGGGAACAGAATCAGCACATGTTGTTGTTATTCTTTGTCTCATTATCTAGCTGCAAGGGATAGTTGTGTTACAAGATCTTGTTACTAACTGATGAAACTGTGTGATTCACAACACAAAGTAAGGAAGGATTCAAAGTTAAAGAGAGAGATTGAGAGATTTCATTCATAGGCACGCTATGAAGGCATACACGTTTGCTTCTGTGTTTGTTCTGTGCTGACATGTATCCAACCATTGAATGCATTCAGCAACTTATGGTGAGAGACATAAAAAATGCAAAGCAGCAATGATTTGTCACAAAATTTAAATCATTAACAAGAAATAAGAAAGAGACAAAATTAAAATTCATTAACACTAGAAACATTAAATTCAAAATAGGCAAAGAGAAATGAGAAAGGCAACATTTGCAGGGAAATCATAAGAAAGGGAAAATTGGCAAAGAGAAAATAATAAGAAAGAGAAAAATTAGAGGCATGGTTTATTAAGCAAGACAACCTGGAGGGAAGGTATAAGAGAGAGAAGGTAACACAGATTCATATGTAAATTGAGAAACAACCAGGGAGGGGGAATGTATGAGAGAGGCTAACACAAAGAGATTCACAAAATGCAGTCATATGTAGATTTGAGTCTCGTCACAGCCCTAGGCTGGCTGGTTTTTAAACTGGCCCTAGTTGATGGTCTTCAGGCGACGATTGCAACAATTAAGGTCTTCAGATAAACCTGCAAAAGGACAAAAGAAGAGGGCGGGGAAGAGAAAAAGAAAGGGGGATGGGGGAATGGCTCTCTGCAGGGAAAAAAGTTTTGTTTTAACAGTAAGCAAGGCATTATTGAATCAATGGAAGGCCAGGAGATATTTTTTCCCTTTTTCCAGTTATTAGGAGTAGGAGCAGACTTAGGATTTTTAACAAGTTAAAAAGAGAGAAAAGACTGAATTAGCATCACAAAAATCAACCAGATAAGCAGAGGCAGTTAAGTCTTCAGTAGGAATGAGAGCTCCCTGATGACGTCAGAAAAGCCTGTTCTGAGTCAGAAGGAAAAAAAACTTAAGATTTTTTAGGAGACAGGGCAGGAGAAACAGAAAGAATCCTGCAGGCCAATAGCTAACAGGAGAAGGAGAGGAAGAAGGCAGATCTTAAATAGCCATGCATACAATTCTTTCACGTAAGGAGAATTTGGAAAGAAGCAGAAGGGCTTCTCACATAAGTCAATTTTAATCCAATTAGCATTTTTTGTGATCCCTTTAAGAGACAATGCCAAACAAACATTAATACTTTTAAACTCCTTACGCGAAGGCTCCATTCCGTAGGGGTGAGATGATAATTATAATTTATATTATTAAGCATTCTTCTAAAATAGGGACTACTAACTCCATGTTGGGTAAGGGCTAATTTTAATTCTTTTATTTGAGCAAAAGGTAGTTCTTGATATACTGGATTTGCCCCACTGTAATCGATGGGGTAAGCTGATATCATTTCCCACTCTTCCGGAGTCCAATTACCCTCCTGTTTTGCTCTTTCTATGCCCTTTTGAAGCGATCCTTCTATGGGAATTTCAGAAGTATCACTAGTGCTGTTACAACCTGTATCAGAAGGAGGGGAAGAGGGAATGAGGGGAGCGTATGGAGGGGGAACGCATGGGGGGGTTTCAAGGGAAGAAGGAAAGGTCTTTTCCGGTTCCACACTCAGAGAGTAACTTGGCGGAGGAACCGCAACTATATTAGATGTTAAAGGAGCCTTGTCAAGATGATTCTGTAGAGCCATCATGACTCCCTTCCATGTTGTTAAAATATTTGGAGGTGCTCTTGGCTCTTTGTGAAAATATTCCCCTAACCGGGTCCAAGTTAACAAATCTAATTTTCCTTTGGCAGGATAAGAGGGAACTTCCTGCCAAATAAATTTAAAGAGGAAAATTAATTTTTTCTTAGAGGGATAATAATTCCTTCTTTTCAAAAAATTTCTATTAGCCTCAACTATCTGACCCACCTCAGTGATATGAGCCTGCTGCCCTTTTGTCAGATTTCCGCCCATACTTACGAAAACCGGCCGTAGTAAGAGATGGACTGTAGAGTGCGCTTCGGACGTGCCTCTCGCGCTGCACCCACGATGAAACGAAGAAAAAACCTCTTTTAGGCTGCTGGTGTTGTGGTCATCGCATCGGGGTCATCACTTGTGGTGATTCTGTTGGTCCCGCTGCCAAGATGCAGCCTGGACAATCCCACAACCCTGTGATGGGCTCTATGCACGGGCCAATTCGTCAGAAGGCGCAGAAGGAAAGACTTAACAGCAGAATTTGATACAAGACGCTTCTGGATGCAAAGAGCGATCTCTCTATGCCCAGCAGGTCGTTTTATTAGGCATGGTCAGAAAGCTTTTTGCCTGAACGCAGCAGGCCAATTATCATCGTACCTGATCATTTGAATTGACCTATCCACAATCTAGTTCATGAAGATTGCCTTGTATGGTACAGCGCCTCTTACGTTCTTTGCCAATTACCTGTCTTTATTTTAATATGACCTTATATGGTTACGCTCTTGCTTTTTCAGGTAACTTCCTGTTCCTGTTACCTGAGCACGTGCACATCCAGTATTTTTCCATTCTGCTTGCTTCCTTGTACTGCATAGCCCAAGTGACAATAGGCATTCAGTAATTTTCCACTCCAGATACAATGAATCTTGCTTGATCCTATTCTATCCTATGGTATTATTACTTGTCCTTTTTGCCACTTATGTAGGGGCTTTCATAAATTCCTACAGATCTTCCCATGTATTTTAGCAGGAAACGTAGATACGGCAGCCTAAAAAAGTAAGTTCCCTCCTAACCATATCCAAGCACTCCCAGTTTGTTGCCGATATCCATTTTTCTCTATGAGTTCATCGTGACCTAACCCTAAGTGGAATTTTCCTCCAATGGGATTTTCCCATGTATTTTAGAAGAAAATATAGATACCGCAGCCTAGAAAAGTAAGTTCCCTCCTAACCATATCCAAGCACTCCCAGTTTGTTGCCAATGTCCATTTTTCTCTATGAGTTCATGGTGACCTAACCCTAAGCCTAAGTGGAATTTTCCTCCAATGGGATCTTCCCATGTATTTTAGGAGGAAACAAAGATAGGGCAGCCTAGAAAAGTAACTTCCCTCCTAACCATATCCAAGCACTCCCAGTTTGTTGCCGATGTCCATTTTTCTCTATGAGTTCATGGTGACCTAACCCTAACCCTAAGTGGAATTTTCCTCCAATGGGATTTTCCCATGCATTTTAGCAGGAAACATAGATAGGGCAGCCTAGAAAAGTAAGTTCCCTCCTAACCATATCCAAGCACTCCCAGTTTGTTGCCAATGTCCATTTTTCTCTATGAGTTCATGGTGACCTAACCCTAACCCTAAGTGGAATTTTCCTCCAATGGGATCTTCCCATGTATTTTAGGAGGAAACAAAGATAGGGCAGCCTAGAAAAGTAACTTCCCTCCTAACCATATCCAAGCACTCCCAGTTTGTTGCCGATGTCCATTTTTCTCTATGAGTTCATGGTGACCTAACCCTAACCCTAAGTGGAATGTTCCTCCAATGGGATTTTCCCATGCATTTTAGCAGGAAACATAGATAGGGCAGCCTAGAAAAGTAAGTTCCCTCCTAACCATATCCAAGCACTCCCAGTTTGTTGCCGATGTCCATTTTTCTCTATGAGTTCATGGTGACCTAACCCTAACCCTAAGTGGAATTTTCCTCCAATGGGATCTTCCCATGTATTTTAGCAGGAAACATAGATAGGGCAGCCTAGAAAAGTAAGTTCCCTCCTAACCATATCCAAGCACTCCCAGTTTGTTGCCAATGTCCATTTTTCTCTATGAGTTCATGGTGACCTAACCCTAACCCTAAGTGGAATTTTCCTCCAATGGGATCTTCCCATGTATTTTACCAGGAAACGTAGATACGGCAGCCTAGAAAAGTAAGTTCCCTCCTAACCATATCCAAGCACTCCCAGTTTGTTGCCGATGTCCATTTTTCTCTGTGAGTTCATGGTGACCTAACCCTAAGTGGAATTTTCCTCCAATGGGATCTTCCCATGTATTTTAGCAGGAAACATAGATAGGGCAGCCTGGAAAAGTAAGTTCCCTCCTAACCATATCCAAGCACTCCCAGTTTGTTGCCAATGTCCATTTTTCTCTATGAGTTCATGGTGACCTAACCCTAAGCCTAAGTGGAATTTTCCTCCAATGGGATCTTCCCATGTATTTTAGGAGGAAACAAAGATAGGGCAGCCTAGAAAAGTAACTTCCCTCCTAACCATATCCAAGCACTCCCAGTTTGTTGCCGATGTCCATTTTTCTCTATGAGTTCATGGTGACCTAACCCTAACCCTAAGTGGAATTTTCCTCCAATGGGATCTTCCCATGTATTTTAGCAGGAAACGTAGATACGGCAGCCTAGAAAAGTAAGTTCCCTCCTAACCATATCCAAGCACTCCCAGTTTGTTGCCGATGTCCATTTTTCTCTGTGAGTTCATGGTGACCTAACCCTAAGTGGAATTTTCCTCCAATGGGATCTTCCCATGTATTTTAGCAGGAAACATAGATAGGGCAGCCTGGAAAAGTAAGTTCCCTCCTAAGAATATCCAAGCACTCCCAGTTTGTTGCCAATGTCCATTTTTCTCTATGAGTTCATGGTGACCTAACCCTAAGCCTAAGTGGAATTTTCCTCCAATGGGATCTTCCCATGTATTTTAGGAGGAAACAAAGATAGGGCAGCCTAGAAAAGTAACTTCCCTCCTAACCATATCCAAGCACTCCCAGTTTGTTGCCGATGTCCATTTTTCTCTATGAGTTCATGGTGACCTAACCCTAACCCTAAGTGGAATTTTCCTCCAATGGGATTTTCCCATGCATTTTAGCAGGAAACATAGATAGGGCAGCCTAGAAAAGTAAGTTCCCTCCTAACCATATCCAAGCACTCCCAGTTTGTTGCCAATGTCCATTTTTCTCTATGAGTTCATGGTGACCTAACCCTAACCCTAAGTGGAATTTTCCTCCAATGGGATCTTCCCATGTATTTTACCAGGAAACGTAGATACGGCAGCCTAGAAAAGTAAGTTCCCTCCTAACCATATCCAAGCACTCCCAGTTTGTTGCCGATGTCCATTTTTCTCTGTGAGTTCATGGTGACCTAACCCTAAGTGGAATTTTCCTCCAATGGGATCTTCCCATGTATTTTAGCAGGAAACATAGATAGGGCAGCCTGGAAAAGTAAGTTCCCTCCTAACCATATCCAAGCACTCCCAGTTTGTTGCCAATGTCCATTTTTCTCTATGAGTTCATGGTGACCTAACCCTAAGCCTAAGTGGAATTTTCCTCCAATGGGATCTTCCCATGTATTTTAGGAGGAAACAAAGGTAGGGCAGCCTAGAAAAGTAACTTCCCTCCTAACCATATCCAAGCACTCCCAGTTTGTTGCCGATGTCCATTTTTCTCTATGAGTTCATGGTGACCTAACCCTAAGCCTAAGTGGAATTTTCCTCCAATGGGATCTTCCCATGTATTTTAGGAGGAAACAAAGATAGGGCAGCCTAGAAAAGTAACTTCCCTCCTAACCATATCCAAGCACTCCCAGTTTGTTGCCGATGTCCATTTTTCTCTATGAGTTCATGGTGACCTAACCCTAACCCTAAGTGGAATTTTCCTCCAATGGGATCTTCCCATGTATTTTAGCAGGAAACATAGATAGGGCAGCCTGGAAAAGGAAGTTCCCTCCTAAGAATATCCAAGCACTCCCAGTTTGTTGCCAATGTCCATTTTTCTCTATGAGTTCATGGTGACCTAACCCTAAGCCTAAGTGGAATTTTCCTCCAATGGGATCTTCCCATGTATTTTAGGAGGAAACAAAGATAGGGCAGCCTAGAAAAGTAACTTCCCTCCTAACCATATCCAAGCACTCCCAGTTTGTTGCCGATGTCCATTTTTCTCTATGAGTTCATGGTGACCTAACCCTAACCCTAAGTGGAATGTTCCTCCAATGGGATTTTCCCATGCATTTTAGCAGGAAACATAGATAGGGCAGCCTAGAAAAGTAAGTTCCCTCCTAACCATATCCAAGCACTCCCAGTTTGTTGCCGATGTCCATTTTTCTCTATGAGTTCATGGTGACCTAACCCTAACCCTAAGTGGAATTTTCCTCCAATGGGATCTTCCCATGTATTTTAGCAGGAAACATAGATAGGGCAGCCTAGAAAAGTAAGTTCCCTCCTAACCATATCCAAGCACTCCCAGTTTGTTGCCAATGTCCATTTTTCTCTATGAGTTCATGGTGACCTAACCCTAACCCTAAGTGGAATTTTCCTCCAATGGGATCTTCCCATGTATTTTACCAGGAAACGTAGATACGGCAGCCTAGAAAAGTAAGTTCCCTCCTAACCATATCCAAGCACTCCCAGTTTGTTGCCGATGTCCATTTTTCTCTGTGAGTTCATGGTGACCTAACCCTAAGTGGAATTTTCCTCCAATGGGATCTTCCCATGTATTTTAGCAGGAAACATAGATAGGGCAGCCTGGAAAAGTAAGTTCCCTCCTAACCATATCCAAGCACTCCCAGTTTGTTGCCAATGTCCATTTTTCTCTATGAGTTCATGGTGACCTAACCCTAAGCCTAAGTGGAATTTTCCTCCAATGGGATCTTCCCATGTATTTTAGGAGGAAACAAAGATAGGGCAGCCTAGAAAAGTAACTTCCCTCCTAACCATATCCAAGCACTCCCAGTTTGTTGCCGATGTCCATTTTTCTCTATGAGTTCATGGTGACCTAACCCTAACCCTAAGTGGAATTTTCCTCCAATGGGATCTTCCCATGTATTTTAGCAGGAAACGTAGATACGGCAGCCTAGAAAAGTAAGTTCCCTCCTAACCATATCCAAGCACTCCCAGTTTGTTGCCGATGTCCATTTTTCTCTGTGAGTTCATGGTGACCTAACCCTAAGTGGAATTTTCCTCCAATGGGATCTTCCCATGTATTTTAGCAGGAAACATAGATAGGGCAGCCTGGAAAAGTAAGTTCCCTCCTAAGAATATCCAAGCACTCCCAGTTTGTTGCCAATGTCCATTTTTCTCTATGAGTTCATGGTGACCTAACCCTAAGCCTAAGTGGAATTTTCCTCCAATGGGATCTTCCCATGTATTTTAGGAGGAAACAAAGATAGGGCAGCCTAGAAAAGTAACTTCCCTCCTAACCATATCCAAGCACTCCCAGTTTGTTGCCGATGTCCATTTTTCTCTATGAGTTCATGGTGACCTAACCCTAACCCTAAGTGGAATTTTCCTCCAATGGGATTTTCCCATGCATTTTAGCAGGAAACATAGATAGGGCAGCCTAGAAAAGTAAGTTCCCTCCTAACCATATCCAAGCACTCCCAGTTTGTTGCCAATGTCCATTTTTCTCTATGAGTTCATGGTGACCTAACCCTAAGTGGAATTTTCCTCCAATGGGATCTTCCCATGTATTTTAGCAGGAAACATAGATAGGGCAGCCTGGAAAAGTAAGTTCCCTCCTAACCATATCCAAGCACTCCCAGTTTGTTGCCAATGTCCATTTTTCTCTATGAGTTCATGGTGACCTAACCCTAAGCCTAAGTGGAATTTTCCTCCAATGGGATCTTCCCATGTATTTTAGGAGGAAACAAAGGTAGGGCAGCCTAGAAAAGTAACTTCCCTCCTAACCATATCCAAGCACTCCCAGTTTGTTGCCGATGTCCATTTTTCTCTATGAGTTCATGGTGACCTAACCCTAAGCCTAAGTGGAATTTTCCTCCAATGGGATCTTCCCATGTATTTTAGGAGGAAACAAAGATAGGGCAGCCTAGAAAAGTAACTTCCCTCCTAACCATATCCAAGCACTCCCAGTTTGTTGCCGATGTCCATTTTTCTCTATGAGTTCATGGTGACCTAACCCTAACCCTAAGTGGAATTTTCCTCCAATGGGATCTTCCCATGTATTTTAGCAGGAAACATAGATAGGGCAGCCTGGAAAAGTAAGTTCCCTCCTAAGAATATCCAAGCACTCCCAGTTTGTTGCCAATGTCCATTTTTCTCTATGAGTTCATGGTGACCTAACCCTAAGCCTAAGTGGAATTTTCCTCCAATGGGATCTTCCCATGTATTTTAGGAGGAAACAAAGATAGGGCAGCCTAGAAAAGTAACTTCCCTCCTAACCATATCCAAGCACTCCCAGTTTATTGCCGATGTCCATTTTTCTCTATGAGTTCATGGTGACCTAACCCTAACCCTAAGTGGAATTTTCCTCCAATGGGATTTTCCCATGCATTTTAGCAGGAAACATAGATAGGGCAGCCTAGAAAAGTAAGTTCCCTCCTAACCATATCCAAGCACTCCCAGTTTGTTGCCAATGTCCATTTTTCTCTATGAGTTCATGGTGACCTAACCCTAACCCTAAGTGGAATTTTCCTCCAATGGGATCTTCCCATGTATTTTACCAGGAAACGTAGATACGGCAGCCTAGAAAAGTAAGTTCCCTCCTAACCATATCCAAGCACTCCCAGTTTGTTGCCGATGTCCATTTTTCTCTGTGAGTTCATGGTGACCTAACCCTAAGTGGAATTTTCCTCCAATGGGATCTTCCCATGTATTTTAGCAGGAAACATAGATAGGGCAGCCTGGAAAAGTAAGTTCCCTCCTAACCATATCCAAGCACTCCCAGTTTGTTGCCAATGTCCATTTTTCTCTATGAGTTCATGGTGACCTAACCCTAAGCCTAAGTGGAATTTTCCTCCAATGGGATCTTCCCATGTATTTTAGGAGGAAACAAAGATAGGGCAGCCTAGAAAAGTAAGTTCCCTCCTAACCATATCCAAGCACTCCCAGTTTGTTGCCGATGTCCATTTTTCTCTATGAGTTCATGGTGACCTAACCCTAACCCTAAGTGGAATTTTCCTCCAATGGGATCTTCCCATGTATTTTAGGAGGAAACAAAGATAGGGCAGCCTAGAAAAGTAACTTCCCTCCTAACCATATCCAAGCACTCCCAGTTTGTTGCCGATGTCCATTTTTCTCTATGAGTTCATGGTGACCTAACCCTAACCCTAAGTGGAATTTTCCTCCAATGGGATTTTCCCATGCATTTTAGCAGGAAACATAGATAGGGCAGCCTAGAAAAGTAAGTTCCCTCCTAACCATATCCAAGCACTCCCAGTTTGTTGCCAATGTCCATTTTTCTCTATGAGTTCATGGTGACCTAACCCTAGCCCTAAGTGGAATTTTCCTCCAATGGGATCTTCCCATGTATTTTACCAGGAAACGTAGATACGGCAGCCTAGAAAAGTAAGTTCCCTCCTAACCATATCCAAGCACTCCCAGTTTGTTGCCGATGTCCATTTTTCTCTGTGAGTTCATGGTGAACTAAGCCTAAGTGGAATTTTCCTCCAATGGGATCTTCCCATGTATTTTAGGAGGAAACAAAGATAGGGCAGCCTAGAAAAGTAACTTCCCTCCTAACCATATCCAAGCACTCCCAGTTTGTTGCCGATGTCCATTTTTCTCTATGAGTTCATGGTGACCTAACCCTAACCCTAAGTGGAATTTTCCTCCAATGGGATTTTCCCATGCATTTTAGCAGGAAACATAGATAGGGCAGCCTAGAAAAGTAAGTTCCCTCCTAACCATATCCAAGCACTCCCAGTTTGTTGCCGATGTCCATTTTTCTCTATGAGTTGATGGTGACCTAACCCTAACCCTAGGTGGAATTTTCCTCCAATGGGATCTTCCCATGTATTTTAGCAGGAAACGTAGATACGGCAGCCTAGAAAAGTAAGTTCCCTCCTAACCATATCCAAGCACTCCCAGTTTGTTGCCGATGTCCATTTTTCTCTATGAGTTCATGGTGACCTAACCCTAACCCTAAGTGGAATTTTCCTCCAATGGGATCTTCCCATGTATTTTAGCAGGAAACGTAGATACGGCAGCCTAGAAAAGTAAGTTCCCTCCTAACCATATCCAAGCACTCCCAGTTTGTTGCCGATGTCCATTTTTCTCTGTGAGTTCATGGTGACCTAACCCTAAGTGGAATTTTCCTCCAATGGGATATTCCCATGTATTTTAGCAGGAAACATAGATAGGGCAGCCTGGAAAAGTAAGTTCCCTCCTAACCATATCCAAGCACTCCCAGTTTGTTGCCGATATCCATTTTTCTCTATGAGTTCATCGTGACCTAACCCTAAGTGGAATTTTCCTCCAATGGGATTTTCCCATGTATTTTAGAAGAAAATATAGATACCGCAGCCTAGAAAAGTAAGTTCCCTCCTAACCATATCCAAGCACTCCCAGTTTGTTGCCGATGTCCATTTTTCTCTATGAGTTCATGGTGACCTAACCCTAACCCTAAGTGGAATTTTCCTCCAATGGGATTTTCCCATGAATTTTAGCAGGAAACATAGATAGGGCAGCCTAGAAAAGTAAGTTCCCTCCTAACCATATCCAAGCACTCCCAGTTTGTTGCCAATGTCCATTTTTCTCTATGAGTTCATGGTGACCTAACCCTAACCCTAAGTGGAATTTTCCTCCAATGGGATCTTCCCATGTATTTTACCAGGAAACGTAGATACGGCAGCCTAGAAAAGTAAGTTCCCTCCTAACCATATCCAAGCACTCCCAGTTTGTTGCCGATGTCCATTTTTCTCTGTGAGTTCATGGTGACCTAACCCTAAGTGGAATTTTCCTCCAATGGGATCTTCCCATGTATTTTAGCAGGAAACATAGATAGGGCAGCCTGGAAAAGTAAGTTCCCTCCTAAACGTATCCAAGCACTCCCAGTTTGTTGCCAATGTCCATTTTTCTCTATGAGTTCATGGTGACCTAACCCTAAGCCTAAGTGGAATTTTCCTCCAATGGGATCTTCCCATGTATTTTAGGAGGAAACAAAGATAGGGCAGCCTAGAAAAGTAACTTCCCTCCTAACCATATCCAAGCACTCCCAGTTTGTTGCCGATGTCCATTTTTCTCTATGAGTTCATGGTGACCTAACCCTAACCCTAAGTGGAATTTTCCTCCAATGGGATCTTCCCATGTATTTTAGGAGGAAACAAAGATAGGGCAGCCTAGAAAAGTAACTTCCCTCCTAACCATATCCAAGCACTCCCAGTTTGTTGCCGATGTCCATTTTTCTCTATGAGTTCATGGTGACCTAACCCTAACCCTAAGTGGAATTTTCCTCCAATGGGATTTTCCCATGCATTTTAGCAGGAAACATAGATAGGGCAGCCTAGAAAAGTAAGTTCCCTCCTAACCATATCCAAGCACTCCCAGTTTGTTGCCAATGTCCATTTTTCTCTATGAGTTCATGGTGACCTAACCCTAACCCTAAGTGGAATTTTCCTCCAATGGGATCTTCCCATGTATTTTACCAGGAAACGTAGATACGGCAGCCTAGAAAAGTAAGTTCCCTCCTAACCATATCCAAGCACTCCCAGTTTGTTGCCGATGTCCATTTTTCTCTGTGAGTTCATGGTGACCTAACCCTAAGTGGAATTTTCCTCCAATGGGATCTTCCCATGTATTTTAGCAGGAAACATAGATAGGGCAGCCTGGAAAAGTAAGTTCCCTCCTAACCATATCCAAGCACTCCCAGTTTGTTGCCAATGTCCATTTTTCTCTATGAGTTCATGGTGACCTAACCCTAAGCCTAAGTGGAATTTTCCTCCAATGGGATCTTCCCATGTATTTTAGGAGGAAACAAAGGTAGGGCAGCCTAGAAAAGTAACTTCCCTCCTAACCATATCCAAGCACTCCCAGTTTGTTGCCGATGTCCATTTTTCTCTATGAGTTCATGGTGACCTAACCCTAACCCTAAGTGGAATTTTCCTCCAATGGGATCTTCCCATGTATTTTAGCAGGAAACGTAGATACGGCAGCCTAGAAAAGTAAGTTCCCTCCTAACCATATCCAAGCACTCCCAGTTTGTTGCCGATGTCCATTTTTCTCTGTGAGTTCATGGTGACCTAACCCTAAGTGGAATTTTCCTCCAATGGGATCTTCCCATGTATTTTAGCAGGAAACATAGATAGGGCAGCCTGGAAAAGTAAGTTCCCTCCTAAGAATATCCAAGCACTCCCAGTTTGTTGCCAATGTCCATTTTTCTCTATGAGTTCATGGTGACCTAACCCTAAGCCTAAGTGGAATTTTCCTCCAATGGGATCTTCCCATGTATTTTAGGAGGAAACAAAGATAGGGCAGCCTAGAAAAGTAACTTCCCTCCTAACCATATCCAAGCACTCCCAGTTTGTTGCCGATGTCCATTTTTCTCTATGAGTTCATGGTGACCTAACCCTAACCCTAAGTGGAATTTTCCTCCAATGGGATTTTCCCATGCATTTTAGCAGGAAACATAGATAGGGCAGCCTAGAAAAGTAAGTTCCCTCCTAACCATATCCAAGCACTCCCAGTTTGTTGCCAATGTCCATTTTTCTCTATGAGTTCATGGTGACCTAACCCTAACCCTAAGTGGAATTTTCCTCCAATGGGATCTTCCCATGTATTTTACCAGGAAACGTAGATACGGCAGCCTAGAAAAGTAAGTTCCCTCCTAACCATATCCAAGCACTCCCAGTTTGTTGCCGATGTCCATTTTTCTCTGTGAGTTCATGGTGACCTAACCCTAAGTGGAATTTTCCTCCAATGGGATCTTCCCATGTATTTTAGCAGGAAACATAGATAGGGCAGCCTGGAAAAGTAAGTTCCCTCCTAACCATATCCAAGCACTCCCAGTTTGTTGCCAATGTCCATTTTTCTCTATGAGTTCATGGTGACCTAACCCTAAGCCTAAGTGGAATTTTCCTCCAATGGGATCTTCCCATGTATTTTAGGAGGAAACAAAGGTAGGGCAGCCTAGAAAAGTAACTTCCCTCCTAACCATATCCAAGCACTCCCAGTTTGTTGCCGATGTCCATTTTTCTCTATGAGTTCATGGTGACCTAACCCTAAGCCTAAGTGGAATTTTCCTCCAATGGGATCTTCCCATGTATTTTAGGAGGAAACAAAGATAGGGCAGCCTAGAAAAGTAACTTCCCTCCTAACCATATCCAAGCACTCCCAGTTTGTTGCCGATGTCCATTTTTCTCTATGAGTTCATGGTGACCTAACCCTAACCCTAAGTGGAATTTTCCTCCAATGGGATCTTCCCATGTATTTTAGCAGGAAACATAGATAGGGCAGCCTGGAAAAGTAAGTTCCCTCCTAACCATATCCAAGCACTCCCAGTTTGTTGCCAATGTCCATTTTTCTCTATGAGTTCATGGTGACCTAACCCTAAGCCTAAGTGGAATTTTCCTCCAATGGGATCTTCCCATGTATTTTAGGAGGAAACAAAGATAGGGCAGCCTAGAAAAGTAAGTTCCCTCCTAACCATATCCAAGCACTCCCAGTTTGTTGCCGATGTCCATTTTTCTCTATGAGTTCATGGTGACCTAACCCTAACCCTAAGTGGAATTTTCCTCCAATGGGATCTTCCCATGTATTTTAGGAGGAAACAAAGATAGGGCAGCCTAGAAAAGTAACTTCCCTCCTAACCATATCCAAGCACTCCCAGTTTGTTGCCAATGTCCATTTTTCTCTATGAGTTCATGGTGACCTAACCCTAAGCCTAAGTGGAATTTTCCTCCAATGGGATCTTCCCATGTATTTTAGGAGGAAACAAAGGTAGGGCAGCCTAGAAAAGTAACTTCCCTCCTAACCATATCCAAGCACTCCCAGTTTGTTGCCGATGTCCATTTTTCTCTATGAGTTCATGGTGACCTAACCCTAAGCCTAAGTGGAATTTTCCTCCAATGGGATCTTCCCATGTATTTTAGGAGGAAACAAAGATAGGGCAGCCTAGAAAAGTAACTTCCCTCCTAACCATATCCAAGCACTCCCAGTTTGTTGCCGATGTCCATTTTTCTCTATGAGTTCATGGTGACCTAACCCTAACCCTAAGTGGAATTTTCCTCCAATGGGATCTTCCCATGTATTTTAGCAGGAAACATAGATAGGGCAGCCTGGAAAAGTAAGTTCCCTCCTAAGAATATCCAAGCACTCCCAGTTTGTTGCCAATGTCCATTTTTCTCTATGAGTTCATGGTGACCTAACCCTAAGCCTAAGTGGAATTTTCCTCCAATGGGATCTTCCCATGTATTTTAGGAGGAAACAAAGATAGGGCAGCCTAGAAAAGTAACTTCCCTCCTAACCATATCCAAGCACTCCCAGTTTATTGCCGATGTCCATTTTTCTCTATGAGTTCATGGTGACCTAACCCTAACCCTAAGTGGAATTTTCCTCCAATGGGATTTTCCCATGCATTTTAGCAGGAAACATAGATAGGGCAGCCTAGAAAAGTAAGTTCCCTCCTAACCATATCCAAGCACTCCCAGTTTGTTGCCAATGTCCATTTTTCTCTATGAGTTCATGGTGACCTAACCCTAACCCTAAGTGGAATTTTCCTCCAATGGGATCTTCCCATGTATTTTACCAGGAAACGTAGATACGGCAGCCTAGAAAAGTAAGTTCCCTCCTAACCATATCCAAGCACTCCCAGTTTGTTGCCGATGTCCATTTTTCTCTGTGAGTTCATGGTGACCTAACCCTAAGTGGAATTTTCCTCCAATGGGATCTTCCCATGTATTTTAGCAGGAAACATAGATAGGGCAGCCTGGAAAAGTAAGTTCCCTCCTAACCATATCCAAGCACTCCCAGTTTGTTGCCAATGTCCATTTTTCTCTATGAGTTCATGGTGACCTAACCCTAAGCCTAAGTGGAATTTTCCTCCAATGGGATCTTCCCATGTATTTTAGGAGGAAACAAAGGTAGGGCAGCCTAGAAAAGTAACTTCCCTCCTAACCATATCCAAGCACTCCCAGTTTGTTGCCGATGTCCATTTTTCTCTATGAGTTCATGGTGACCTAACCCTAAGCCTAAGTGGAATTTTCCTCCAATGGGATCTTCCCATGTATTTTAGGAGGAAACAAAGATAGGGCAGCCTAGAAAAGTAACTTCCCTCCTAACCATATCCAAGCACTCCCAGTTTGTTGCCGATGTCCATTTTTCTCTATGAGTTCATGGTGACCTAACCCTAACCCTAAGTGGAATTTTCCTCCAATGGGATCTTCCCATGTATTTTAGCAGGAAACATAGATAGGGCAGCCTGGAAAAGTAAGTTCCCTCCTAACCATATCCAAGCACTCCCAGTTTGTTGCCAATGTCCATTTTTCTCTATGAGTTCATGGTGACCTAACCCTAAGCCTAAGTGGAATTTTCCTCCAATGGGATCTTCCCATGTATTTTAGGAGGAAACAAAGATAGGGCAGCCTAGAAAAGTAAGTTCCCTCCTAACCATATCCAAGCACTCCCAGTTTGTTGCCGATGTCCATTTTTCTCTATGAGTTCATGGTGACCTAACCCTAACCCTAAGTGGAATTTTCCTCCAATGGGATCTTCCCATGTATTTTAGGAGGAAACAAAGATAGGGCAGCCTAGAAAAGTAACTTCCCTCCTAACCATATCCAAGCACTCCCAGTTTGTTGCCAATGTCCATTTTTCTCTATGAGTTCATGGTGACCTAACCCTAAGCCTAAGTGGAATTTTCCTCCAATGGGATCTTCCCATGTATTTTAGGAGGAAACAAAGGTAGGGCAGCCTAGAAAAGTAACTTCCCTCCTAACCATATCCAAGCACTCCCAGTTTGTTGCCGATGTCCATTTTTCTCTATGAGTTCATGGTGACCTAACCCTAAGCCTAAGTGGAATTTTCCTCCAATGGGATCTTCCCATGTATTTTAGGAGGAAACAAAGATAGGGCAGCCTAGAAAAGTAACTTCCCTCCTAACCATATCCAAGCACTCCCAGTTTGTTGCCGATGTCCATTTTTCTCTATGAGTTCATGGTGACCTAACCCTAACCCTAAGTGGAATTTTCCTCCAATGGGATCTTCCCATGTATTTTAGCAGGAAACATAGATAGGGCAGCCTGGAAAAGTAAGTTCCCTCCTAAGAATATCCAAGCACTCCCAGTTTGTTGCCAATGTCCATTTTTCTCTATGAGTTCATGGTGACCTAACCCTAAGCCTAAGTGGAATTTTCCTCCAATGGGATCTTCCCATGTATTTTAGGAGGAAACAAAGATAGGGCAGCCTAGAAAAGTAACTTCCCTCCTAACCATATCCAAGCACTCCCAGTTTATTGCCGATGTCCATTTTTCTCTATGAGTTCATGGTGACCTAACCCTAACCCTAAGTGGAATTTTCCTCCAATGGGATTTTCCCATGCATTTTAGCAGGAAACATAGATAGGGCAGCCTAGAAAAGTAAGTTCCCTCCTAACCATATCCAAGCACTCCCAGTTTGTTGCCAATGTCCATTTTTCTCTATGAGTTCATGGTGACCTAACCCTAACCCTAAGTGGAATTTTCCTCCAATGGGATCTTCCCATGTATTTTACCAGGAAACGTAGATACGGCAGCCTAGAAAAGTAAGTTCCCTCCTAACCATATCCAAGCACTCCCAGTTTGTTGCCGATGTCCATTTTTCTCTGTGAGTTCATGGTGACCTAACCCTAAGTGGAATTTTCCTCCAATGGGATCTTCCCATGTATTTTAGCAGGAAACATAGATAGGGCAGCCTGGAAAAGTAAGTTCCCTCCTAACCATATCCAAGCACTCCCAGTTTGTTGCCAATGTCCATTTTTCTCTATGAGTTCATGGTGACCTAACCCTAAGCCTAAGTGGAATTTTCCTCCAATGGGATCTTCCCATGTATTTTAGGAGGAAACAAAGATAGGGCAGCCTAGAAAAGTAAGTTCCCTCCTAACCATATCCAAGCACTCCCAGTTTGTTGCCGATGTCCATTTTTCTCTATGAGTTCATGGTGACCTAACCCTAACCCTAAGTGGAATTTTCCTCCAATGGGATCTTCCCATGTATTTTAGGAGGAAACAAAGATAGGGCAGCCTAGAAAAGTAACTTCCCTCCTAACCATATCCAAGCACTCCCAGTTTGTTGCCGATGTCCATTTTTCTCTATGAGTTCATGGTGACCTAACCCTAACCCTAAGTGGAATTTTCCTCCAATGGGATTTTCCCATGCATTTTAGCAGGAAACATAGATAGGGCAGCCTAGAAAAGTAAGTTCCCTCCTAACCATATCCAAGCACTCCCAGTTTGTTGCCAATGTCCATTTTTCTCTATGAGTTCATGGTGACCTAACCCTAACCCTAAGTGGAATTTTCCTCCAATGGGATCTTCCCATGTATTTTACCAGGAAACGTAGATACGGCAGCCTAGAAAAGTAAGTTCCCTCCTAACCATATCCAAGCACTCCCAGTTTGTTGCCGATGTCCATTTTTCTCTGTGAGTTCATGGTGAACTAAGCCTAAGTGGAATTTTCCTCCAATGGGATCTTCCCATGTATTTTAGGAGGAAACAAAGATAGGGCAGCCTAGAAAAGTAACTTCCCTCCTAACCATATCCAAGCACTCCCAGTTTGTTGCCGATGTCCATTTTTCTCTATGAGTTCATGGTGACCTAACCCTAACCCTAAGTGGAATTTTCCTCCAATGGGATTTTCCCATGCATTTTAGCAGGAAACATAGATAGGGCAGCCTAGAAAAGTAAGTTCCCTCCTAACCATATCCAAGCACTCCCAGTTTGTTGCCGATGTCCATTTTTCTCTATGAGTTGATGGTGACCTAACCCTAACCCTAGGTGGAATTTTCCTCCAATGGGATCTTCCCATGTATTTTAGCAGGAAACGTAGATACGGCAGCCTAGAAAAGTAAGTTCCCTCCTAACCATATCCAAGCACTCCCAGTTTGTTGCCGATGTCCATTTTTCTCTATGAGTTCATGGTGACCTAACCCTAACCCTAAGTGGAATTTTCCTCCAATGGGATCTTCCCATGTATTTTAGCAGGAAACGTAGATACGGCAGCCTAGAAAAGTAAGTTCCCTCCTAACCATATCCAAGCACTCCCAGTTTGTTGCCGATGTCCATTTTTCTCTGTGAGTTCATGGTGACCTAACCCTAAGTGGAATTTTCCTCCAATGGGATATTCCCATGTATTTTAGCAGGAAACATAGATAGGGCAGCCTGGAAAAGTAAGTTCCCTCCTAACCATATCCAAGCACTCCCAGTTTGTTGCCGATATCCATTTTTCTCTATGAGTTCATCGTGACCTAACCCTAAGTGGAATTTTCCTCCAATGGGATTTTCCCATGTATTTTAGAAGAAAATATAGATACCGCAGCCTAGAAAAGTAAGTTCCCTCCTAACCATATCCAAGCACTCCCAGTTTGTTGCCGATGTCCATTTTTCTCTATGAGTTCATGGTGACCTAACCCTAACCCTAAGTGGAATTTTCCTCCAATGGGATTTTCCCATGAATTTTAGCAGGAAACATAGATAGGGCAGCCTAGAAAAGTAAGTTCCCTCCTAACCATATCCAAGCACTCCCAGTTTGTTGCCAATGTCCATTTTTCTCTATGAGTTCATGGTGACCTAACCCTAACCCTAAGTGGAATTTTCCTCCAATGGGATCTTCCCATGTATTTTACCAGGAAACGTAGATACGGCAGCCTAGAAAAGTAAGTTCCCTCCTAACCATATCCAAGCACTCCCAGTTTGTTGCCGATGTCCATTTTTCTCTGTGAGTTCATGGTGACCTAACCCTAAGTGGAATTTTCCTCCAATGGGATCTTCCCATGTATTTTAGCAGGAAACATAGATAGGGCAGCCTGGAAAAGTAAGTTCCCTCCTAAACGTATCCAAGCACTCCCAGTTTGTTGCCAATGTCCATTTTTCTCTATGAGTTCATGGTGACCTAACCCTAAGCCTAAGTGGAATTTTCCTCCAATGGGATCTTCCCATGTATTTTAGGAGGAAACAAAGATAGGGCAGCCTAGAAAAGTAACTTCCCTCCTAACCATATCCAAGCACTCCCAGTTTGTTGCCGATGTCCATTTTTCTCTATGAGTTCATGGTGACCTAACCCTAACCCTAAGTGGAATTTTCCTCCAATGGGATCTTCCCATGTATTTTAGGAGGAAACAAAGATAGGGCAGCCTAGAAAAGTAACTTCCCTCCTAACCATATCCAAGCACTCCCAGTTTGTTGCCGATGTCCATTTTTCTCTATGAGTTCATGGTGACCTAACCCTAACCCTAAGTGGAATTTTCCTCCAATGGGATTTTCCCATGCATTTTAGCAGGAAACATAGATAGGGCAGCCTAGAAAAGTAAGTTCCCTCCTAACCATATCCAAGCACTCCCAGTTTGTTGCCAATGTCCATTTTTCTCTATGAGTTCATGGTGACCTAACCCTAACCCTAAGTGGAATTTTCCTCCAATGGGATCTTCCCATGTATTTTACCAGGAAACGTAGATACGGCAGCCTAGAAAAGTAAGTTCCCTCCTAACCATATCCAAGCACTCCCAGTTTGTTGCCGATGTCCATTTTTCTCTGTGAGTTCATGGTGACCTAACCCTAAGTGGAATTTTCCTCCAATGGGATCTTCCCATGTATTTTAGCAGGAAACATAGATAGGGCAGCCTGGAAAAGTAAGTTCCCTCCTAACCATATCCAAGCACTCCCAGTTTGTTGCCAATGTCCATTTTTCTCTATGAGTTCATGGTGACCTAACCCTAAGCCTAAGTGGAATTTTCCTCCAATGGGATCTTCCCATGTATTTTAGGAGGAAACAAAGGTAGGGCAGCCTAGAAAAGTAACTTCCCTCCTAACCATATCCAAGCACTCCCAGTTTGTTGCCGATGTCCATTTTTCTCTATGAGTTCATGGTGACCTAACCCTAACCCTAAGTGGAATTTTCCTCCAATGGGATCTTCCCATGTATTTTAGCAGGAAACGTAGATACGGCAGCCTAGAAAAGTAAGTTCCCTCCTAACCATATCCAAGCACTCCCAGTTTGTTGCCGATGTCCATTTTTCTCTGTGAGTTCATGGTGACCTAACCCTAAGTGGAATTTTCCTCCAATGGGATCTTCCCATGTATTTTAGCAGGAAACATAGATAGGGCAGCCTGGAAAAGTAAGTTCCCTCCTAAGAATATCCAAGCACTCCCAGTTTGTTGCCAATGTCCATTTTTCTCTATGAGTTCATGGTGACCTAACCCTAAGCCTAAGTGGAATTTTCCTCCAATGGGATCTTCCCATGTATTTTAGGAGGAAACAAAGATAGGGCAGCCTAGAAAAGTAACTTCCCTCCTAACCATATCCAAGCACTCCCAGTTTGTTGCCGATGTCCATTTTTCTCTATGAGTTCATGGTGACCTAACCCTAACCCTAAGTGGAATTTTCCTCCAATGGGATTTTCCCATGCATTTTAGCAGGAAACATAGATAGGGCAGCCTAGAAAAGTAAGTTCCCTCCTAACCATATCCAAGCACTCCCAGTTTGTTGCCAATGTCCATTTTTCTCTATGAGTTCATGGTGACCTAACCCTAACCCTAAGTGGAATTTTCCTCCAATGGGATCTTCCCATGTATTTTACCAGGAAACGTAGATACGGCAGCCTAGAAAAGTAAGTTCCCTCCTAACCATATCCAAGCACTCCCAGTTTGTTGCCGATGTCCATTTTTCTCTGTGAGTTCATGGTGACCTAACCCTAAGTGGAATTTTCCTCCAATGGGATCTTCCCATGTATTTTAGCAGGAAACATAGATAGGGCAGCCTGGAAAAGTAAGTTCCCTCCTAACCATATCCAAGCACTCCCAGTTTGTTGCCAATGTCCATTTTTCTCTATGAGTTCATGGTGACCTAACCCTAAGCCTAAGTGGAATTTTCCTCCAATGGGATCTTCCCATGTATTTTAGGAGGAAACAAAGGTAGGGCAGCCTAGAAAAGTAACTTCCCTCCTAACCATATCCAAGCACTCCCAGTTTGTTGCCGATGTCCATTTTTCTCTATGAGTTCATGGTGACCTAACCCTAAGCCTAAGTGGAATTTTCCTCCAATGGGATCTTCCCATGTATTTTAGGAGGAAACAAAGATAGGGCAGCCTAGAAAAGTAACTTCCCTCCTAACCATATCCAAGCACTCCCAGTTTGTTGCCGATGTCCATTTTTCTCTATGAGTTCATGGTGACCTAACCCTAACCCTAAGTGGAATTTTCCTCCAATGGGATCTTCCCATGTATTTTAGCAGGAAACATAGATAGGGCAGCCTGGAAAAGTAAGTTCCCTCCTAACCATATCCAAGCACTCCCAGTTTGTTGCCAATGTCCATTTTTCTCTATGAGTTCATGGTGACCTAACCCTAAGCCTAAGTGGAATTTTCCTCCAATGGGATCTTCCCATGTATTTTAGGAGGAAACAAAGATAGGGCAGCCTAGAAAAGTAAGTTCCCTCCTAACCATATCCAAGCACTCCCAGTTTGTTGCCGATGTCCATTTTTCTCTATGAGTTCATGGTGACCTAACCCTAACCCTAAGTGGAATTTTCCTCCAATGGGATCTTCCCATGTATTTTAGGAGGAAACAAAGATAGGGCAGCCTAGAAAAGTAACTTCCCTCCTAACCATATCCAAGCACTCCCAGTTTGTTGCCGATGTCCATTTTTCTCTATGAGTTCATGGTGACCTAACCCTAACCCTAAGTGGAATTTTCCTCCAATGGGATTTTCCCATGCATTTTAGCAGGAAACATAGATAGGGCAGCCTAGAAAAGTAAGTTCCCTCCTAACCATATCCAAGCACTCCCAGTTTGTTGCCAATGTCCATTTTTCTCTATGAGTTCATGGTGACCTAACCCTAACCCTAAGTGGAATTTTCCTCCAATGGGATCTTCCCATGTATTTTACCAGGAAACGTAGATACGGCAGCCTAGAAAAGTAAGTTCCCTCCTAACCATATCCAAGCACTCCCAGTTTGTTGCCGATGTCCATTTTTCTCTGTGAGTTCATGGTGAACTAAGCCTAAGTGGAATTTTCCTCCAATGGGATCTTCCCATGTATTTTAGGAGGAAACAAAGATAGGGCAGCCTAGAAAAGTAACTTCCCTCCTAACCATATCCAAGCACTGCCAGTTTGTTGCCGATGTCCATTTTTCTCTATGAGTTCATGGTGACCTAACCCTAACCCTAAGTGGAATTTTCCTCCAATGGGATTTTCCCATGCATTTTAGCAGGAAACATAGATAGGGCAGCCTAGAAAAGTAAGTTCCCTCCTAACCATATCCAAGCACTCCCAGTTTGTTGCCGATGTCCATTTTTCTCTATGAGTTGATGGTGACCTAACCCTAACCCTAGGTGGAATTTTCCTCCAATGGGATCTTCCCATGTATTTTAGCAGGAAATGTAGATACGGCAGGCTAGAAAAGTAAGTTCCCTCCTAACCATATCCAAGCACTCCCAGTTTGTTGCCGATGTCCATTTTTCTCTATGAGTTCATGGTGACCTAACCCTAACCCTAAGTGGAATTTTCCTCCAATGGGATCTTCCCATGTATTTTAGCAGGAAACGTAGATACGGCAGCCTAGAAAAGTAAGTTCCCTCCTAACCATATCCAAGCACTCCCAGTTGGTTGCCGATGTCCATTTTTCTCTGTGAGTTCATGGTGACCTAACCCTAAGTGGAATTTTCCTCCAATGGGATCTTCCCATGTATTTTAGCAGGAAACATAGATAGGGCAGCCTGGAAAAGTAAGTTCCCTCCTAACCATATCCAAGCACTCCCAGTTTGTTGCCGATATCCATTTTTCTCTATGAGTTCATCGTGACCTAACCCTAAGTGGAATTTTCCTCCAATGGGATTTTCCCATGTATTTTAGAAGAAAATATAGATACCGCAGCCTAGAAAAGTAAGTTCCCTCCTAACCATATCCAAGCACTCCCAGTTTGTTGCCAATGTCCATTTTTCTCTATGAGTTCATGGTGACCTAACCCTAAGCCTAAGTGGAATTTTCCTCCAATGGGATCTTCCCATGTATTTTAGGAGGAAACAAAGATAGGGCAGCCTAGAAAAGTAACTTCCCTCCTAACCATATCCAAGCACTCCCAGTTTGTTGCCGATGTCCATTTTTCTCTATGAGTTCATGGTGACCTAACCCTAACCCTAAGTGGAATTTTCCTCCAATGGGATTTTCCCATGAATTTTAGCAGGAAACATAGATAGGGCAGCCTAGAAAAGTAAGTTCCCTCCTAACCATATCCAAGCACTCCCAGTTTGTTGCCAATGTCCATTTTTCTCTATGAGTTCATGGTGACCTAACCCTAACCCTAAGTGGAATTTTCCTCCAATGGGATCTTCCCATGTATTTTACCAGGAAACGTAGATACGGCAGCCTAGAAAAGTAAGTTCCCTCCTAACCATATCCAAGCACTCCCAGTTTGTTGCCGATGTCCATTTTTCTCTGTGAGTTCATGGTGACCTAACCCTAAGTGGAATTTTCCTCCAATGGGATCTTCCCATGTATTTTAGCAGGAAACATAGATAGGGCAGCCTGGAAAAGTAAGTTCCCTCCTAACCATATCCAAGCACTCCCAGTTTGTTGCCAATGTCCATTTTTCTCTATGAGTTCATGGTGACCTAACCCTAAGCCTAAGTGGAATTTTCCTCCAATGGGATCTTCCCATGTATTTTAGGAGGAAACAAAGATAGGGCAGCCTAGAAAAGTAACTTCCCTCCTAACCATATCCAAGCACTCCCAGTTTGTTGCCGATGTCCATTTTTCTCTATGAGTTCATGGTGACCTAACCCTAACCCTAAGTGGAATTTTCCTCCAATGGGATCTTCCCATGTATTTTAGGAGGAAACAAAGATAGGGCAGCCTAGAAAAGTAACTTCCCTCCTAACCATATCCAAGCACTCCCAGTTTGTTGCCGATGTCCATTTTTCTCTATGAGTTCATGGTGACCTAACCCTAACCCTAAGTGGAATTTTCCTCCAATGGGATTTTCCCATGCATTTTAGCAGGAAACATAGATAGGGCAGCCTAGAAAAGTAAGTTCCCTCCTAACCATATCCAAGCACTCCCAGTTTGTTGCCAATGTCCATTTTTCTCTATGAGTTCATGGTGACCTAACCCTAACCCTAAGTGGAATTTTCCTCCAATGGGATCTTCCCATGTATTTTACCAGGAAACGTAGATACGGCAGCCTAGAAAAGTAAGTTCCCTCCTAACCATATCCAAGCACTCCCAGTTTGTTGCCGATGTCCATTTTTCTCTGTGAGTTCATGGTGACCTAAGCCTAAGTGGAATTTTCCTCCAATGGGATCTTCCCATGTATTTTAGGAGGAAACAAAGATAGGGCAGCCTAGAAAAGTAACTTCCCTCCTAACCATATCCAAGCACTCCCAGTTTGTTGCCGATGTCCATTTTTCTCTATGAGTTCATGGTGACCTAACCCTAACCCTAAGTGGAATTTTCCTCCAATGGGATCTTCCCATGTATTTTAGCCGGAAACATAGATAGGGCAGCCTAGAAAAGTAAGTTCCCTCCTAACCATATCCAAGCACTCCCAGTTTGTTGCCGATGTCCATTTTTCTCTATGAGTTGATGGTGACCTAACCCTAACCCTAGGTGGAATTTTCCTCCAATGGGATCTTCCCATGTATTTTAGCAGGAAACGTAGATACGGCAGCCTAGAAAAGTAAGTTCCCTCCTAACCATATCCAAGCACTCCCAGTTTGTTGCCGATGTCCATTTTTCTCTATGAGTTCATGGTGACCTAACCCTAACCCTAGGTGGAATTTTCCTCCAATGGGATCTTCCCATGTATTTTAGCAGGAAACGTAGATACGGCAGCCTAAAAAAGTAAGTTCCCTCCTAACCATATCCAAGCACTCCCAGTTTGTTGCCGATATCCATTTTTCTCTATGAGTTCATCGTGACCTAACCCTAAGTGGAATTTTCCTCCAATGGGATTTTCCCATGTATTTTAGAAGAAAATATAGATACCGCAGCCTAGAAAAGTAAGTTCCCTCCTAACCATATCCAAGCACTCCCAGTTTGTTGCCAATGTCCATTTTTCTCTATGAGTTCATGGTGACCTAACCCTAAGCCTAAGTGGAATTTTCCTCCAATGGGATCTTCCCATGTATTTTAGCAGGAAACGTAGATACGGCAGCCTAGAAAAGTAAGTTCCCTCCTAACCATATCCAAGCACTCCCAGTTTGTTGCCGATGTCCATTTTTCTCTGTGAGTTCATGGTGACCTAACCCTAAGTGGAATTTTCCTCCAATGGGATCTTCCCATGTATTTTAGCAGGAAACATAGATAGGGCAGCCTGGAAAAGTAAGTTCCCTCCTAAGAATATCCAAGCACTCCCAGTTTGTTGCAAATGTCCATTTTTCTCTATGAGTTCATGGTGACCTAACCCTAAGCCTAAGTGGAATTTTCCTCCAATGGGATCTTCCCATGTATTTTAGGAGGAAACAAAGATCGGGCAGCCTAGAAAAGTAACTTCCCTCCTAACCATATCCAAGCACTCCCAGTTTGTTGCCGATGTCCATTTTTCTCTATGAGTTCATGGTGACCTAACCCTAACCCTAAGTGGAATTTTCCTCCAATGGGATTTTCCCATGCATTTTAGCAGGAAACATAGATAGGGCAGCCTAGAAAAGTAAGTTCCCTCCTAACCATATCCAAGCACTCCCAGTTTGTTGCCAATGTCCATTTTTCTCTATGAGTTCATGGTGACCTAACCCTAACCCTAAGTGGAATTTTCCTCCAATGGGATCTTCCCATGTATTTTACCAGGAAACGTAGATACGGCAGCCTAGAAAAGTAAGTTCCCTCCTAACCATATCCAAGCACTCCCAGTTTGTTGCCGATGTCCATTTTTCTCTGTGAGTTCATGGTGACCTAACCCTAAGTGGAATTTTCCTCCAATGGGATCTTCCCATGTATTTTAGCAGGAAACATAGATAGGGCAGCCTGGAAAAGTAAGTTCCCTCCTAACCATATCCAAGCACTCCCAGTTTGTTGCCAATGTCCATTTTTCTCTATGAGTTCATGGTGACCTAACCCTAAGCCTAAGTGGAATTTTCCTCCAATGGGATCTTCCCATGTATTTTAGGAGGAAACAAAGGTAGGGCAGCCTAGAAAAGTAACTTCCCTCCTAACCATATCCAAGCACTCCCAGTTTGTTGCCGATGTCCATTTTTCTCTATGAGTTCATGGTGACCTAACCCTAAGCCTAAGTGGAATTTTCCTCCAATGGGATCTTCCCATGTATTTTAGGAGGAAACAAAGATAGGGCAGCCTAGAAAAGTAACTTCCCTCCTAACCATATCCAAGCACTCCCAGTTTGTTGCCGATGTCCATTTTTCTCTATGAGTTCATGGTGACCTAACCCTAACCCTAAGTGGAATTTTCCTCCAATGGGATCTTCCCATGTATTTTAGCAGGAAACATAGATAGGGCAGCCTGGAAAAGTAAGTTCCCTCCTAAGAATATCCAAGCACTCCCAGTTTGTTGTCAATGTCCATTTTTATCTGTGAGTTCATGGTGACCTAACCCTAAGCCTAAGTGGAATTTTCCTCCAATGGGATCTTCCCATGTATTTTAGGAGGAAACAAAGATAGGGCAGCCTAGAAAAGTAACTTCCCTCCTAACCATATCCAAGCACTCCCAGTTTGTTGCCGATGTCCATTTTTCTCTATGAGTTCATGGTGACCTAACCCTAACCCTAAGTGGAATTTTCCTCCAATGGGATTTTCCCATGCATTTTAGCAGGAAACATAGATAGGGCAGCCTAGAAAAGTAAGTTCCCTCCTAACCATATCCAAGCACTCCCAGTTTGCTGCCAATGTCCTTTTTTCTCTATGAGTTCATGGTGACCTAACCCTAACCCTAAGTGGAATTTTCCTCCAATGGGATCTTCCCATGTATTTTACCAGGAAACGTAGATACGGCAGCCTAGAAAAGTAAGTTCCCTCCTAACCATATCCAAGCACTCCCAGTTTGTTGCCGATGTCCATTTTTCTCTGTGAGTTCATGGTGACCTAACCCTAAGTGGAATTTTCCTCCAATGGGATCTTCCCATGTATTTTAGCAGGAAACATAGATAGGGCAGCCTGGAAAAGTAAGTTCCCTCCTAACCATATCCAAGCACTCCCAGTTTGTTGCCAATGTCCATTTTTCTCTATGAGTTCATGGTGACCTAACCCTAAGCCTAAGTGGAATTTTCCTCCAATGGGATCTTCCCATGTATTTTAGGAGGAAACAAAGATAGGGCAGCCTAGAAAAGTAACTTCCCTCCTAACCATATCCAAGCACTCCCAGTTTGTTGCCGATGTCCATTTTTCTCTATGAGTTCATGGTGACCTAACCCTAACCCTAATTGGAATTTTCCTCCAATGGGATCTTCCCATGTATTTTAGGAGGAAACAAAGATAGGGCAGCCTAGAAAAGTAACTTCCCTCCTAACCATATCCAAGCACTCCCAGTTTGTTGCCGATGTCCATTTTTCTCTATGAGTTCATGGTGACCTAACCCTAACCCTAAGTGGAATTTTCCTCCAATGGGATTTTCCCATGCATTTTAGCAGGAAACATAGATAGGGCAGCCTAGAAAAGTAAGTTCCCTCCTAACCATATCCAAGCACTCCCAGTTTGTTGCCAATGTCCATTTTTCTCTATGAGTTCATGGTGACCTAACCCTAACCCTAAGTGGAATTTTCCTCCAATGGGATCTTCCCATGTATTTTACCAGGAAACGTAGATACGGCAGCCTAGAAAAGTAAGTTCCCTCCTAACCATATCCAAGCACTCCCAGTTTGTTGCCGATGTCCATTTTTCTCTGTGAGTTCATGGTGACCTAAGCCTAAGTGGAATTTTCCTCCAATGGGATCTTCCCATGTATTTTAGGAGGAAACAAAGATAGGGCAGCCTAGAAAAGTAACTTCCCTCCTAACCATATCCAAGCACTCCCAGTTTGTTGCCGATGTCCATTTTTCTCTATGAGTTCATGGTGACCTAACCCTAACCCTAAGTGGAATTTTCCTCCAATGGGATTTTCCCATGCATTTTAGCAGGAAACATAGATAGGGCAGCCTAGAAAAGTAAGTTCCCTCCTAACCATATCCAAGCACTCCCAGTTTGTTGCCGATGTCCATTTTTCTCTATGAGTTGATGGTGACCTAACCCTAACCCTAAGTGGAATTTTCCTCCAATGGGATCTTCCCATGTATTTTAGCCGGAAACATAGATAGGGCAGCCTAGAAAAGTAAGTTCCCTCCTAACCATATCCAAGCACTCCCAGTTTGTTGCCGATGTCCATTTTTCTCTATGAGTTGATGGTGACCTAACCCTAACCCTAGGTGGAATTTTCCTCCAATGGGATCTTCCCATGTATTTTAGCAGGAAACGTAGATACGGCAGCCTAGAAAAGTAAGTTCCCTCCTAACCATATCCAAGCACTCCCAGTTTGTTGCCGATGTCCATTTTTCTCTATGAGTTCATGGTGACCTAACCCTAACCCTAAGTGGAATTTTCCTCCAATGGGATCTTCCCATGTATTTTAGCCGGAAACATAGATAGGGCAGCCTAGAAAAGTAAGTTCCCTCCTAACCATATCCAAGCACTCCCAGTTTGTTGCCGATGTCCATTTTTCTCTATGAGTTGATGGTGACCTAACCCTAACCCTAGGTGGAATTTTCCTCCAATGGGATCTTCCCATGTATTTTAGCAGGAAACGTAGATACGGCAGCCTAGAAAAGTAAGTTCCCTCCTAACCATATCCAAGCACTCCCAGTTTGTTGCCGATGTCCATTTTTCTCTATGAGTTCATGGTGACCTAACCCTAACCCTAGGTGGAATTTTCCTCCAATGGGATCTTCCCATGTATTTTAGCAGGAAACGTAGATACGGCAGCCTAAAAAAGTAAGTTCCCTCCTAACCATATCCAAGCACTCCCAGTTTGTTGCCGATATCCA
Organism: Bothrops alternatus; assembly: GCA_034064705.1. Taxonomy (NCBI): domain Eukaryota; kingdom Metazoa; phylum Chordata; class Lepidosauria; order Squamata; family Viperidae; genus Bothrops; species Bothrops alternatus. Next base: position 3,442,562 of record JARGCV010000165.1, read on the forward strand.
TTTTTCTCTATGAGTTCATCGTGACCTAACCCTAAGTGGAATTTTCCTCCAATGGGATTTTCCCATGTATTTTAGAAGAAAATATAGATACCGCAGCCTAGAAAAGTAAGTTCCCTCCTAACCATATCCAAGCACTCCCAGTTTGTTGCCAATGTCCATTTTTCTCTATGAGTTCATGGTGACCTAACCCTAAGCCTAAGTGGAATTTTCCTCCAATGGGATCTTCCCATGTATTTTAGCAGGAAACGTAGATACGGCAGCCTAGAAAAGTAAGTTCCCTCCTAACCATATCCAAGCACTCCCAGTTTGTTGCCGATGTCCATTTTTCTCTATGAGTTCATGGTGACCTAACCCTAACCCTAAGTGGAATTTTCCTCCAATGGGATTTTCCCATGCATTTTAGCAGGAAACATAGATAGGGCAGCCTAGAAAAGTAAGTTCCCTCCTAACCATATCCAAGCACTCCCAGTTTGTTGCCGATGTCCATTTTTCTCTATGAGTTGATGGTGACCTAACCCTAACCCTAGGTGGAATTTTCCTCCAATGGGATCTTCCCATGTATTTTAGCAGGAAACGTAGATACGGCAGCCTAGAAAAGTAAGTTCCCTCCTAACCATATCCAAGCACTCCCAGTTTGTTGCCGATGTCCATTTTTCTCTATGAGTTCATGGTGACCTAACCCTAACCCTAAGTGGAATTTTCCTCCAATGGGATCTTCCCATGTATTTTAGCCGGAAACATAGATAGGGCAGCCTAGAAAAGTAAGTTCCCTCCTAACCATATCCAAGCACTCCCAGTTTGTTGCCGATGTCCATTTTTCTCTATGAGTTGATGGTGACCTAACCCTAACCCTAGGTGGAATTTTCCTCCAATGGGATCTTCCCATGTATTTTAGCAGGAAACGTAGATATGGCAGCCTAGAAAAGTAAGTTCCCTCCTAACCATATCCAAGCACTCCCAGTTTGTTGCCGATGTCCATTTTTCTCTATGAGTTCATGGTGACCTAACCCTAACCCTAGGTGGAATTTTCCTCCAATGGGATCTTCCCACGTATTTTAGCAGGAAACGTAGATACGGCAGCCTAAAAAAGTAAGTTCCCTCCTAACCATATCCAAGCACTCCCAGTTTGTTGCCGATATCCATTTTTCTCTATGAGTTCATCGTGACCTAACCCTAAGTGGAATTTTCCTCCTATGGGATTTTCCCATGTATTTTAGAAGAAAATATAGATACCGCAGCCTAGAAAAGTAAGTTCCCTCCTAACCATATCCAAGCACTCCCAGTTTGTTGCCAATGTCCATTTTTCTCTATGAGTTCATGGTGACCTAACCCTAACCCTAAGTGGAATGTTCCTCCAATGGGATTTTCCCATGCATTTTAGCAGGAAACATAGATAGGGCAGCCTAGAAAAGTAAGTTCCCTCCTAACCATATCCAAGCACTCCCAGTTTGTTGCCGATGTCCATTTTTCTCTATGAGTTGATGGTGACCTAACCCTAACCCTAGGTGGAATTTTCCTCCAATGGGATCTTCCCATGTATTTTAGCAGGAAACATAGATACGGCAGCCTAGAAAAGTAAGTTCCCTCCTAACCATATCCAAGCACTCCCAGTTTGTTGCCAATGTCCATTTTTCTCTATGAGTTCATGGTGACCTAACCCTGACCCTAAGTGGAATTTTCCTCCAATGGGATCTTCCCATGTATTTTACCAGGAAACGTAGATACGGCAGCCTAGAAAAGTCAGTTCCCTCCTAACCATATCCAAGCACTCCCAGTTTGTTGCCGATGTCCATTTTTCTCTATGAGTTCATGGTGACCTAACCCTAACCCTAAGTGGAATTTTCCTCCAATGGGATCTTCCCATGTATTTTAGCCGGAAACATAGATAGGGCAGCCTAGAAAAGTAAGTTCCCTCCTAACCATATCCAAGCACTCCCAGTTTGTTGCCGATGTCCATTTTTCTCTATGAGTTGATGGTGACCTAACCCTAACCCTAGGTGGAATTTTCCTCCAATGGGATCTTCCCATGTATTTTAGCAGGAAACGTAGATACGGCAGCCTAGAAAAGTAAGTTCCCTCCTAACCATATCCAAGCACTCCCAGTTTGTTGCCGATGTCCATTTTTCTCTATGAGTTCATGGTGACCTAACCCTAACCCTAGGTGGAATTTTCCTCCAATGGGATCTTCCCATGTATTTTAGCAGGAAACGTAGATACGGCAGCCTAAAAAAGTAAGTTCCCTCCTAACCATATCCAAGCACTCCCAGTTTGTTGCCGATATCCATTTTTCTCTATGAGTTCATCGTGACCTAACCCTAAGTGGAATTTTCCTCCAATGGGATTTTCCCATGTATTTTAGAAGAAAATATAGATACCGCAGCCTAGAAAAGTAAGTTCCCTCCTAACCATATCCAAGCACTCCCAGTTTGTTGCCAATGTCCATTTTTCTCTATGAGTTCATGGTGACCTAACCCTAAGCCTAAGTGGAATTTTCCTCCAATGGGATCTTCCCATGTATTTTAGGAGGAAACAAAGATAGGGCAGCCTAGAAAAGTAACTTCCCTCCTAACCATATCCAAGCACTCCCAGTTTGTTGCCGATGTCCATTTTTCTCTATGAGTTGATGGTGACCTAACCCTAACCCTAAGTGGAATTTTCCTCCAATGGGATTTTCCCATGCATTTTAGCAGGAAACATAGATAGGGCAGCCTAGAAAAGTAAGTTCCCTCCTAACCATATCCAAGCACTCCCAGTTTGTTGCCGATGTCCATTTTTCTCTATGAGTTGATAGTGACCTAACCCTAACCCTAGGTGGAATTTTCCTCCAATGGGATCTTCCCATGTATTTTAGCAGGAAACGTAGATACGGCAGCCTAGAAAAGTAAGTTCCCTCCTAACCATATCCAAGCACTCCCAGTTTGTTGCCGATGTCCATTTTTCTCTATGAGTTCATGGTGACCTAACCCTAACCCTAAGTGGAATTTTCCTCCAATGGGATCTTCCCATGTATTTTAGCCGGAAACATAGATAGGGCAGCCTAGAAAAGTAAGTTCCCTCCTAACCATATCCAAGCACTCCCAGTTTGTTGCCGATGTCCATTTTTCTCTATGAGTTGATGGTGACCTAACCCTAACCCTAGGTGGAATTTTCCTCCAATGGGATCTTCCCATGTATTTTAGCAGGAAACGTAGAAACGGCAGCCTAGAAAAGTAAGTTCCCTCCTAACCATATCCACGCACTCCCAGTTTGTTGCCGATGTCCATTTTTCTCTATGAGTTCATGGTGACCTAACCCTAACCCTAGGTGGAATTTTCCTCCAATGGGATCTTCCCACGTATTTTAGCAGGAAACGTAGATACGGCAGCCTAAAAAAGTAAGTTCCCTCCTAACCATATCCAAGCACTCCCAGTTTGTTGCCGATATCCATTTTTCTCTATGAGTTCATCGTGACCTAACCCTAAGTGGAATTTTCCTCCTATGGGATTTTCCCATGTATTTTAGAAGAAAATATAGATACCGCAGCCTAGAAAAGTAAGTTCCCTCCTAACCATATCCAAGCACTCCCAGTTTGTTGCCGATGTCCATTTTTCTCTATGAGTTCATGGTGACCTAACCCTAAGCCTAAGTGGAATTTTCCTCCAATGGGATCTTCCCATGTATTTTAGGAGGAAACAAAGATAGGGCAGCCTAGAAAAGTAACTTCCCTCCTAACCATATCCAAGCACTCCCAGTTTGTTGCCGATGTCCATTTTTCTCTATGAGTTCATGGTGACCTAACCCTAACCCTAAGTGGAATGTTCCTCCAATGGGATTTTCCCATGCATTTTAGCAGGAAACATAGATAGGGCAGCCTAGAAAAGTAAGTTCCCTCCTAACCATATCCAAGCACTCCCAGTTTGTTGCCGATGTCCATTTTTCTCTATGAGTTGATGGTGACCTAACCCTAACCCTAGGTGGAATTTTCCTCCAATGGGATCTTCCCATGTATTTTAGCAGGAAACGTAGATACGGCAGCCTAGAAAAGTAAGTTCCCTCCTAACCATATCCAAGCACTCCCAGTTTGTTGCCGATGTCCATTTTTCTCTATGAGTTCATGGTGACCTAACCCTAACCCTAAGTGGAATTTTCCTCCAATGGGATCTTCCCATGTATTTTAGCAGGAAACATAGATAGGGCAGCCTAGAAAAGTAAGTTCCCTCCTAACCATATCCAAGCACTCCCAGTTTGTTGCCAATGTCCATTTTTCTCTATGAGTTCATGGTGACCTAACCCTAACCCTAAGTGGAATTTTCCTCCAATGGGATCTTCCCATGTATTTTACCAGGAAACGTAGATACGGCAGCCTAGAAAAGTCAGTTCCCTCCTAACCATATCCAAGCACTCCCAGTTTGTTGCCGATGTCCATTTTTCTCTGTGACTTCATGGTGACCTAACCCTAAGTGGAATTTTCCTCCAATGGGATCTTCCCATGCATTTTAGCAGGAAACATAGATAGGGCAGCCTAGAAAAGTAAGTTCCTGCCTAACCATATCCAAGCACTCCCAGTTTGTTGCCGATGTCCATTTTTCTCTATGAGTTCATGGTGACCTAACCCTAACCCTAAGTGGAATTTTCCTCCAGTGGGATCTTCCCATGTATTTTAGCACGAAACATAGATAGGGCAGCCTAGAAAAGTAAGTTCCCTCCTAACCTTATCCAAGCACTCCCAGTTTGTTGCCGATGTCCATTTTTCTCTATGAGTTCATGGTGACCTAACCCTAACCCAAGGTGAAATTTTCCTCCAATGGGATCTTCCCATGTATTTTAGCAGGAAACGTAGATACGGCAGCCTAGAAAAGTAAGTTCCCTCCTAACCATATCCAAGCACTCCCAGTATGTTGCCGATGTCCATTTTTCTCTATGAGTTCATGGTGACCTAACCCTAACCCTAAGTGGAATTTTCCTCCAATGGGATCTTCCCATGTATTTTAGCCGGAAACATAGATAGGGCAGCCTAGAAAAGTAAGTTCCCTCCTAACCATATCCGAGCACTCCCAGTTTGTTGCCGATGTCCATTTTTCTCTATGAGTTGATGGTGACCTAACCCTAACCCTAGGTGGAATTTTCCTCCAATGGGATCTTCCCATGTATTTTAGCAGGAAACGTAGATACGGCAGCCTAGAAAAGTAAGTTCCCTCCTAACCATATCCAAGCACTCCCAGTTTGTTGCCGATGTCCATTTTTCTCTATGAGTTCATGGTGACCTAACCCTAACCCTAGGTGGAATTTTCCTCCAATGGGATCTTCCCATGTATTTTAGCACGAAACGTAGATAGGGCAGCCTAGAAAAGTAAGTTCCCTCCTAACCATATCCAAGCACTCCCAGTTTGTTGCCGATGTCCATTTTTCTCTATGAGTTCATGGTGACCTAACCCTAACCCTAAGTGGAATTTTCCTCCAGTGGGATCTTCCCATGTATTTTAGCACGAAACGTAGATACGGCAGCCTAAAAAAGTAAGTTCCCTCCTAACCATATCCAAGCACTCCCAGTTTGTTGCCGATATCCATTTTTCTCTATGAGTTCATCGTGACCTAACCCTAAGTGGAATTTTCCTCCTATGGGATTTTCCCATGTATTTTAGAAGAAAATATAGATACCGCAGCCTAGAAAAGTAAGTTCCCTCCTAACCATATCCAAGCACTCCCAGTTTGTTGCCAATGTCCATTTTTCTCTATGAGTTCATGGTGACCTAACCCTAAGCCTAAGTGGAATTTTCCTCCAATGGGATCTTCCCATGTATTTTAGCAGGAAACGTAGATACGGCAGCCTAGAAAAGTAAGTTCCCTCCTAACCATATCCAAGCACTCCCAGTTTGTTGCCGATGTCCATTTTTCTCTATGAGTTCATGGTGACCTAACCCTAACCCTAGGTGGAATTTTCCTCCAATGGGATCTTCCCATGTATTTTAGCAGGAAACGTAGATACGGCAGCCTAAAAAAGTAAGTTCCCTCCTAACCATATCCAAGCACTCCCAGTTTGTTGCCGATATCCATTTTTCTCTATGAGTTCATCGTGACCTAACCCTAAGTGGAATTTTCCTCCAATGGGATTTTCCCATGTATTTTAAAAGAAAATATAGATACCGCAGCCTAGAAAAGTAAGTTCCCTCCTAACCATATCCAAGCACTCCCAGTTTGTTGCCAATGTCCATTTTTCTCTATGAGTTCATGGTGACCTAACCCTAAGCCTAAGTGGAATTTTCCTCCAATGGGATCTTCCCATGTATTTTAGGAGGAAACAAAGATAGGGCAGCCTAGAAAAGTAACTTCCCTCCTAACCATATCCAAGCACTCCCAGTTTGTTGCCGATGTCCATTTTTCTCTATGAGTTGATGGTGACCTAACCCTAACCCTAAGTGGAATTTTCCTCCAATGGGATTTTCCCATGCATTTTAGCAGGAAACATAGATAGGGCAGCCTAGAAAAGTAAGTTCCCTCCTAACCATATCCAAGCACTCCCAGTTTGTTGCCGATGTCCATTTTTCTCTATGAGTTGATGGTGACCTATCCCTAACCCTAGGTGGAATTTTCCTCCAATGGGATCTTCCCATGTATTTTAGCAGGAAACGTAGATACGGCAGCCTAGAAAAGTAAGTTCCCTCCTAACCATATCCAAGCACTCCCAGTTTGTTGCCGATGTCCATTTTTCTCTATGAGTTCATGGTGACCTAACCCTAACCCTAAGTGGAATTTTCCTCCAATGGGATCTTCCCATGTATTTTAGCCGGAAACATAGATAGGGCAGCCTAGAAAAGTAAGTTCCCTCCTAACCATATCCAAGCACTCCCAGTTTGTTGCCGATGTCCATTTTTCTCTATGAGTTGATGGTGACCTAACCCTAACCCTAGGTGGAATTTTCCTCCAATGGGATCTTCCCATGTATTTTAGCAGGAAACGTAGAAACGGCAGCCTAGAAAAGTAAGTTCCCTCCTAACCATATCCACGCACTCCCAGTTTGTTGCCGATGTCCATTTTTCTCTATGAGTTCATGGTGACCTAACCCTAACCCTAGGTGGAATTTTCCTCCAATGGGATCTTCCCACGTATTTTAGCAGGAAACGTAGATACGGCAGCCTAAAAAAGTAAGTTCCCTCCTAACCATATCCAAGCACTCCCAGTTTGTTGCCGATATCCATTTTTCTCTATGAGTTCATCGTGACCTAACCCTAAGTGGAATTTTCCTCCTATGGGATTTTCCCATGTATTTTAGAAGAAAATATAGATACCGCAGCCTAGAAAAGTAAGTTCCCTCCTAACCATATCCAAGCACTCCCAGTTTGTTGCCAATGTCCATTTTTCTCTATGAGTTCATGGTGACCTAACCCTAAGCCTAAGTGGAATTTTCCTCCAATGGGATCTTCCCATGTATTTTAGGAGGAAACAAAGATAGGGCAGCCTAGAAAAGTAACTTCCCTCCTAACCATATCCAAGCACTCCCAGTTTGTTGCCGATGTCCATTTTTCTCTATGAGTTCATGGTGACCTAACCCTAACCCTAAGTGGAATGTTCCTCCAATGGGATTTTCCCCTGCATTTTAGCAGGAAACATAGATAGGGCAGCCTAGAAAAGTAAGTTCCCTCCTAACCATATCCAAGCACTCCCAGTTTGTTGCCGATGTCCATTTTTCTCTATGAGTTGATGGTGACCTAACCCTAACCCTAGGTGGAATTTTCCTCCAATGGGATCTTCCCATGTATTTTAGCAGGAAAGATAGATAGGGCAGCCTAGAAAAGTAAGTTCCCTCCTAACCATATCCAAGCACTCCCAGTTTGTTGCCAATGTCCATTTTTCTCTATGAGTTCATGGTGACCTAACCCTAACCCTAAGTGGAATTTTCCTCCAATGGGATCTTCCCATGTATTTTACCAGGAAACGTAGATACGGCAGCCTAGAAAAGTCAGTTCCCTCCTAACCATATCCAAGCACTCCCAGTTTGTTGCCGATGTCCATTTTTCTCTGTGACTTCATGGTGACCTAACCCTAAGTGGAATTTTCCTCCAATGGGATCTTCCCATGCATTTTAGCAGGAAACATAGATAGGGCAGCCTAGAAAAGTAAGTTCCCGCCTAACCATATCCAAGCACTCCCATTTTGTTGCCGATGTCCATTTTTCTCTATGAGTTCATGGTGACCTAACCCTAACCCTAAGTGGAATTTTCCTCCAGTGGGATCTTCCCATGTATTTTAGCACGAAACATAGATAGGGCAGCCTAGAAAAGTAAGTTCCCTCCTAACCTTATCCAAGCACTCCCAGTTTGTTGCCGATGTCCATTTTTCTCTATGAGTTCATGGTGACCTAACCCTAACCCAAGGTGAAATTTTCCTCCAATGGGATCTTCCCATGTATTTTAGCAGGAAACGTAGATACGGCAGCCTAGAAAAGTAAGTTCCCTCCTAACCATATCCAAGCACTCCCAGTATGTTGCCGATGTCCATTTTTCTCTATGAGTTCATGGTGACCTAACCCTAACCCTAAGTGGAATTTTCCTCCAATGGGATCTTCCCATGTATTTTAGCCGGAAACATAGATAGGGCAGCCTAGAAAAGTAAGTTCCCTCCTAACCATATCCGAGCACTCCCAGTTTGTTGCCGATGTCCATTTTTCTCTATGAGTTGATGGTGACCTAACCCTAACCCTAGGTGGAATTTTCCTCCAATGGGATCTTCCCATGTATTTTAGCAGGAAACGTAGATACGGCAGCCTAGAAAAGTAAGTTCCCTCCTAACCATATCCAAGCACTCCCAGTTTGTTGCCGATGTCCATTTTTCTCTATGAGTTCATGGTGACCTAACCCTAACCCTAGGTGGAATTTTCCTCCAATGGGATCTTCCCATGTATTTTACCAGGAAACGTAGATACGGCAGCCTAGAAAAGTCAGTTCCCTCCTAACCATATCCAAGCACTCCCAGTTTGTTGCCGATGTCCATTTTTCTCTATGAGTTCATGGTGACCTAACCCTAACCCTAAGTGGAATTTTCCTCCAATGGGATCTTCCCATGTATTTTAGCCGGAAACATAGATAGGGCAGCCTAGAAAAGTAAGTTCCCTCCTAACCATATCCAAGCACTCCCAGTTTGTTGCCGATGTCCATTTTTCTCTATGAGTTGATGGTGACCTAACCCTAACCCTAGGTGGAATTTTCCTCCAATGGGATCTTCCCATGTATTTTAGCAGGAAACGTAGATACGGCAGCCTAGAAAAGTAAGTTCCCTCCTAACCATATCCAAGCACTCCCAGTTTGTTGCCGATGTCCATTTTTCTCTATGAGTTCATGGTGACCTAACCCTAACCCTAGGTGGAATTTTCCTCCAATGGGATCTTCCCATGTATTTTAGCAGGAAACGTAGATACGGCAGCCTAAAAAAGTAAGTTCCCTCCTAACCATATCCAAGCACTCCCAGTTTGTTGCCGATATCCATTTTTCTCTATGAGTTCATCGTGACCTAACCCTAAGTGGAATTTTCCTCCAATGGGATTTTCCCATGTATTTTAGAAGAAAATATAGATACCGCAGCCTAGAAAAGTAAGTTCCCTCCTAACCATATCCAAGCACTCCCAGTTTGTTGCCAATGTCCATTTTTCTCTATGAGTTCATGGTGACCTAACCCTAAGCCTAAGTGGAATTTTCCTCCAATGGGATCTTCCCATGTATTTTAGGAGGAAACAAAGATAGGGCAGCCTAGAAAAGTAACTTCCCTCCTAACCATATCCAAGCACTCCCAGTTTGTTGCCGATGTCCATTTTTCTCTATGAGTTGATGGTGACCTAACCCTAACCCTAAGTGGAATTTTCCTCCAATGGGATTTTCCCATGCATTTTAGCAGGAAACATAGATAGGGCAGCCTAGAAAAGTAAGTTCCCTCCTAACCATATCCAAGCACTCCCAGTTTGTTGCCGATGTCCATTTTTCTCTATGAGTTGATAGTGACCTAACCCTAACCCTAGGTGGAATTTTCCTCCAATGGGATCTTCCCATGTATTTTAGCAGGAAACGTAGATACGGCAGCCTAGAAAAGTAAGTTCCCTCCTAACCATATCCAAGCACTCCCAGTTTGTTGCCGATGTCCATTTTTCTCTATGAGTTCATGGTGACCTAACCCTAACCCTAAGTGGAATTTTCCTCCAATGGGATCTTCCCATGTATTTTAGCCGGAAACATAGATAGGGCAGCCTAGAAAAGTAAGTTCCCTCCTAACCATATCCAAGCACTCCCAGTTTGTTGCCGATGTCCATTTTTCTCTATGAGTTGATGGTGACCTAACCCTAACCCTAGGTGGAATTTTCCTCCAATGGGATCTTCCCATGTATTTTAGCAGGAAACGTAGAAACGGCAGCCTAGAAAAGTAAGTTCCCTCCTAACCATATCCACGCACTCCCAGTTTGTTGCCGATGTCCATTTTTCTCTATGAGTTCATGGTGACCTAACCCTAACCCTAGGTGGAATTTTCCTCCAATGGGATCTTCCCACGTATTTTAGCAGGAAACGTAGATACGGCAGCCTAAAAAAGTAAGTTCCCTCCTAACCATATCCAAGCACTCCCAGTTTGTTGCCGATATCCATTTTTCTCTATGAGTTCATCGTGACCTAACCCTAAGTGGAATTTTCCTCCTATGGGATTTTCCCATGTATTTTAGAAGAAAATATAGATACCGCAGCCTAGAAAAGTAAGTTCCCTCCTAACCATATCCAAGCACTCCCAGTTTGTTGCCGATGTCCATTTTTCTCTATGAGTTCATGGTGACCTAACCCTAAGCCTAAGTGGAATTTTCCTCCAATGGGATCTTCCCATGTATTTTAGGAGGAAACAAAGATAGGGCAGCCTAGAAAAGTAACTTCCCTCCTAACCATATCCAAGCACTCCCAGTTTGTTGCCGATGTCCATTTTTCTCTATGAGTTCATGGTGACCTAACCCTAACCCTAAGTGGAATGTTCCTCCAATGGGATTTTCCCATGCATTTTAGCAGGAAACATAGATAGGGCAGCCTAGAAAAGTAAGTTCCCTCCTAACCATATCCAAGCACTCCCAGTTTGTTGCCGATGTCCATTTTTCTCTATGAGTTGATGGTGACCTAACCCTAACCCTAGGTGGAATTTTCCTCCAATGGGATCTTCCCATGTATTTTAGCAGGAAACGTAGATACGGCAGCCTAGAAAAGTAAGTTCCCTCCTAACCATATCCAAGCACTCCCAGTTTGTTGCCGATGTCCATTTTTCTCTATGAGTTCATGGTGACCTAACCCTAACCCTAAGTGGAATTTTCCTCCAATGGGATCTTCCCATGTATTTTAGCAGGAAACATAGATAGGGCAGCCTAGAAAAGTAAGTTCCCTCCTAACCATATCCAAGCACTCCCAGTTTGTTGCCAATGTCCATTTTTCTCTATGAGTTCATGGTGACCTAACCCTAACCCTAAGTGGAATTTTCCTCCAATGGGATCTTCCCATGTATTTTACCAGGAAACGTAGATACGGCAGCCTAGAAAAGTCAGTTCCCTCCTAACCATATCCAAGCACTCCCAGTTTGTTGCCGATGTCCATTTTTCTCTGTGACTTCATGGTGACCTAACCCTAAGTGGAATTTTCCTCCAATGGGATCTTCCCATGCATTTTAGCAGGAAACATAGATAGGGCAGCCTAGAAAAGTAAGTTCCTGCCTAACCATATCCAAGCACTCCCAGTTTGTTGCCGATGTCCATTTTTCTCTATGAGTTCATGGTGACCTAACCCTAACCCTAAGTGGAATTTTCCTCCAGTGGGATCTTCCCATGTATTTTAGCACGAAACATAGATAGGGCAGCCTAGAAAAGTAAGTTCCCTCCTAACCTTATCCAAGCACTCCCAGTTTGTTGCCGATGTCCATTTTTCTCTATGAGTTCATGGTGACCTAACCCTAACCCAAGGTGAAATTTTCCTCCAATGGGATCTTCCCATGTATTTTAGCAGGAAACGTAGATACGGCAGCCTAGAAAAGTAAGTTCCCTCCTAACCATATCCAAGCACTCCCAGTATGTTGCCGATGTCCATTTTTCTCTATGAGTTCATGGTGACCTAACCCTAACCCTAAGTGGAATTTTCCTCCAATGGGATCTTCCCATGTATTTTAGCCGGAAACATAGATAGGGCAGCCTAGAAAAGTAAGTTCCCTCCTAACCATATCCGAGCACTCCCAGTTTGTTGCCGATGTCCATTTTTCTCTATGAGTTGATGGTGACCTAACCCTAACCCTAGGTGGAATTTTCCTCCAATGGGATCTTCCCATGTATTTTAGCAGGAAACGTAGATACGGCAGCCTAGAAAAGTAAGTTCCCTCCTAACCATATCCAAGCACTCCCAGTTTGTTGCCGATGTCCATTTTTCTCTATGAGTTCATGGTGACCTAACCCTAACCCTAGGTGGAATTTTCCTCCAATGGGATCTTCCCATGTATTTTAGCACGAAACGTAGATAGGGCAGCCTAGAAAAGTAAGTTCCCTCCTAACCATATCCAAGCACTCCCAGTTTGTTGCCGATGTCCATTTTTCTCTATGAGTTCATGGTGACCTAACCCTAACCCTAAGTGGAATTTTCCTCCAGTGGGATCTTCCCATGTATTTTAGCACGAAACGTAGATACGGCAGCCTAAAAAAGTAAGTTCCCTCCTAACCATATCCAAGCACTCCCAGTTTGTTGCCGATATCCATTTTTCTCTATGAGTTCATCGTGACCTAACCCTAAGTGGAATTTTCCTCCTATGGGATTTTCCCATGTATTTTAGAAGAAAATATAGATACCGCAGCCTAGAAAAGTAAGTTCCCTCCTAACCATATCCAAGCACTCCCAGTTTGTTGCCAATGTCCATTTTTCTCTATGAGTTCATGGTGACCTAACCCTAAGCCTAAGTGGAATTTTCCTCCAATGGGATCTTCCCATGTATTTTAGCAGGAAACGTAGATACGGCAGCCTAGAAAAGTAAGTTCCCTCCTAACCATATCCAAGCACTCCCAGTTTGTTGCCGATGTCCATTTTTCTCTATGAGTTCATGGTGACCTAACCCTAACCCTAGGTGGAATTTTCCTCCAATGGGATCTTCCCATGTATTTTAGCAGGAAACGTAGATACGGCAGCCTAAAAAAGTAAGTTCCCTCCTAACCATATCCAAGCACTCCCAGTTTGTTGCCGATATCCATTTTTCTCTATGAGTTCATCGTGACCTAACCCTAAGTGGAATTTTCCTCCAATGGGATTTTCCCATGTATTTTAGAAGAAAATATAGATACCGCAGCCTAGAAAAGTAAGTTCCCTCCTAACCATATCCAAGCACTCCCAGTTTGTTGCCAATGTCCATTTTTCTCTATGAGTTCATGGTGACCTAACCCTAAGCCTAAGTGGAATTTTCCTCCAATGGGATCTTCCCATGTATTTTAGGAGGAAACAAAGATAGGGCAGCCTAGAAAAGTAACTTCCCTCCTAACCATATCCAAGCACTCCCAGTTTGTTGCCGATGTCCATTTTTCTCTATGAGTTGATGGTGACCTAACCCTAACCCTAAGTGGAATTTTCCTCCAATGGGATTTTCCCATGCATTTTAGCAGGAAACATAGATAGGGCAGCCTAGAAAAGTAAGTTCCCTCCTAACCATATCCAAGCACTCCCAGTTTGTTGCCGATGTCCATTTTTCTCTATGAGTTGATGGTGACCTATCCCTAACCCTAGGTGGAATTTTCCTCCAATGGGATCTTCCCATGTATTTTAGCAGGAAACGTAGATACGGCAGCCTAGAAAAGTAAGTTCCCTCCTAACCATATCCAAGCACTCCCAGTTTGTTGCCGATGTCCATTTTTCTCTATGAGTTCATGGTGACCTAACCCTAAGCCTAAGTGGAATTTTCCTCCAATGGGATCTTCCCATGTATTTTAGCCGGAAACATAGATAGGGCAGCCTAGAAAAGTAAGTTCCCTCCTAACCATATCCAAGCACTCCCAGTTTGTTGCCGATGTCCATTTTTCTCTATGAGTTGATGGTGACCTAACCCTAACCCTAGGTGGAATTTTCCTCCAATGGGATCTTCCCATGTATTTTAGCAGGAAACGTAGAAACGGCAGCCTAGAAAAGTAAGTTCCCTCCTAACCATATCCACGCACTCCCAGTTTGTTGCCGATGTCCATTTTTCTCTATGAGTTCATGGTGACCTAACCCTAACCCTAGGTGGAATTTTCCTCCAATGGGATCTTCCCACGTATTTTAGCAGGAAACGTAGATACGGCAGCCTAAAAAAGTAAGTTCCCTCCTAACCATATCCAAGCACTCCCAGTTTGTTGCCGATATCCATTTTTCTCTATGAGTTCATCGTGACCTAACCCTAAGTGGAATTTTCCTCCTATGGGATTTTCCCATGTATTTTAGAAGAAAATATAGATACCGCAGCCTAGAAAAGTAAGTTCCCTCCTAACCATATCCAAGCACTCCCAGTTTGTTGCCAATGTCCATTTTTCTCTATGAGTTCATGGTGACCTAACCCTAAGCCTAAGTGGAATTTTCCTCCAATGGGATCTTCCCATGTATTTTAGGAGGAAACAAAGATAGGGCAGCCTAGAAAAGTAACTTCCCTCCTAACCATATCCAAGCACTCCCAGTTTGTTGCCGATGTCCATTTTTCTCTATGAGTTCATGGTGACCTAACCCTAACCCTAAGTGGAATGTTCCTCCAATGGGATTTTCCCCTGCATTTTAGCAGGAAACATAGATAGGGCAGCCTAGAAAAGTAAGTTCCCTCCTAACCATATCCAAGCACTCCCAGTTTGTTGCCGATGTCCATTTTTCTCTATGAGTTGATGGTGACCTAACCCTAACCCTAGGTGGAATTTTCCTCCAATGGGATCTTCCCATGTATTTTAGCAGGAAACGTAGATACGGCAGCCTAGAAAAGTAAGTTCCCTCCTAACCATATCCAAGCACTCCCAGTTTGTTGCCGATGTCCATTTTTCTCTATGAGTTCATGGTGACCTAACCCTAACCCTAAGTGGAATTTTCCTCCAATGGGATCTTCCCATGTATTTTAGCAGGAAAGATAGATAGGGCAGCCTAGAAAAGTAAGTTCCCTCCTAACCATATCCAAGCACTCCCAGTTTGTTGCCAATGTCCATTTTTCTCTATGAGTTCATGGTGACCTAACCCTAACCCTAAGTGGAATTTTCCTCCAATGGGATCTTCCCATGTATTTTACCAGGAAACGTAGATACGGCAGCCTAGAAAAGTCAGTTCCCTCCTAACCATATCCAAGCACTCCCAGTTTGTTGCCGATGTCCATTTTTCTCTGTGACTTCATGGTGACCTAACCCTAAGTGGAATTTTCCTCCAATGGGATCTTCCCATGCATTTTAGCAGGAAACATAGATAGGGCAGCCTAGAAAAGTAAGTTCCCGCCTAACCATATCCAAGCACTCCCAGTTTGTTGCCGATGTCCATTTTTCTCTATGAGTTCATGGTGACCTAACCCTAACCCTAAGTGGAATTTTCCTCCAGTGGGATCTTCCCATGTATTTTAGCACGAAACATAGATAGGGCAGCCTAGAAAAGTAAGTTCCCTCCTAACCTTATCCAAGCACTCCCAGTTTGTTGCCGATGTCCATTTTTCTCTATGAGTTCATGGTGACCTAACCCTAACCCAAGGTGAAATTTTCCTCCAATGGGATCTTCCCATGTATTTTAGCAGGAAACGTAGATACGGCAGCCTAGAAAAGTAAGTTCCCTCCTAACCATATCCAAGCACTCCCAGTATGTTGCCGATGTCCATTTTTCTCTATGAGTTCATGGTGACCTAACCCTAACCCTAAGTGGAATTTTCCTCCAATGGGATCTTCCCATGTATTTTAGCCGGAAACATAGATAGGGCAGCCTAGAAAAGTAAGTTCCCTCCTAACCATATCCGAGCACTCCCAGTTTGTTGCCGATGTCCATTTTTCTCTATGAGTTGATGGTGACCTAACCCTAACCCTAGGTGGAATTTTCCTCCAATGGGATCTTCCCATGTATTTTAGCAGGAAACGTAGATACGGCAGCCTAGAAAAGTAAGTTCCCTCCTAACCATATCCAAGCACTCCCAGTTTGTTGCCGATGTCCATTTTTCTCTATGAGTTCATGGTGACCTAACCCTAACCCTAGGTGGAATTTTCCTCCAATGGCATCTTCCCATGTATTTTAGCACGAAACGTAGATAGGGCAGCCTAGAAAAGTAAGTTCCCTCCTAACCATATCCAAGCACTCCCAGTTTGTTGCCGATATCCATTTTTCTCTATGAGTTCATCGTGACCTAACCCTAAGTGGAATTTTCCTCCTATGGGATTTTCCCATGTATTTTAGAAGAAAATATAGATACCGCAGCCTAGAAAAGTAAGTTCCCTCCTAACCATATCCAAGCACTCCCAGTTTGTTGCCAATGTCCATTTTTCTCTATGAGTTCATGGTGACCTAACCCTAAGCCTAAGTGGAATTTTCCTCCAATGGGATCTTCCCATGTATTTTAGGAGGAAACAAAGATAGGGCAGCCTAGAAAAGTAACTTCCCTCCTAACCATATCCAAGCACTCCCAGTTTGTTGCCGATGTCCATTTTTCTCTATGAGTTCATGGTGACCTAACCCTAACCCTAAGTGGAATGTTCCTCCAATGGGATTTTCCCATGCATTTTAGCAGGAAACATAGATAGGGCAGCCTAGAAAAGTAAGTTCCCTCCTAACCATATCCAAGCACTCCCAGTTTGTTGCCGATGTCCATTTTTCTCTATGAGTTGATGGTGACCTAACCCTAACCCTAGGTGGAATTTTCCTCCAATGGGATCTTCCCATGTATTTTAGCAGGAAACGTAGATACGGCAGCCTAGAAAAGTAAGTTCCCTCCTAACCATATCCAAGCACTCCCAGTTTGTTGCCGATGTCCATTTTTCTCTATGAGTTCATGGTGACCTAACCCTAACCCTAAGTGG
The DNA here is from genome assembly GCA_034064705.1 of Bothrops alternatus. Lineage (NCBI taxonomy): Eukaryota > Metazoa > Chordata > Lepidosauria > Squamata > Viperidae > Bothrops > Bothrops alternatus. The sequence goes on from JARGCV010000165.1 coordinate 3,459,561, forward strand.
AATTTTCCTCCAATGGGATCTTCCCATGTATTTTAGCAGGAAACATAGATAGGGCAGCCTAGAAAAGTAAGTTCCCTCCTAACCATATCCAAGCACTCCCAGTTTGTTGCCAATGTCCATTTTTCTCTATGAGTTCATGGTGACCTAACCCTAACCCTAAGTGGAATTTTCCTCCAATGGGATCTTCCCATGTATTTTACCAGGAAACGTAGATACGGCAGCCTAGAAAAGTCAGTTCCCTCCTAACCATATCCAAGCACTCCCAGTTTGTTGCCGATGTCCATTTTTCTCTGTGAGTTCATGGTGACCTAACCCTAAGTGGAATTTTCCTCCAATGGGATCTTCCCATGCATTTTAGCAGGAAACATAGATAGGGCAGCCTAGAAAAGTAAGTTCCCGCCTAACCATATCCAAGCACTCCCAGTTTGTTGCCGATGTCCATTTTTCTCTATGAGTTCATGGTGACCTAACCCTAACCCTAAGTGGAATTTTCCTCCAGTGGGATCTTCCCATGTATTTTAGCACGAAACATAGATAGGGCAGCCTAGAAAAGTAAGTTCCCTCCTAACCTTATCCAAGCACTCCCAGTTTGTTGCCGATGTCCATTTTTCTCTATGAGTTCATGGTGACCTAACCCTAACCCAAGGTGAAATTTTCCTCCAATGGGATCTTCCCATGTATTTTAGCAGGAAACGTAGATACGGCAGCCTAGAAAAGTAAGTTCCCTCCTAACCATATCCAAGCACTCCCAGTATGTTGCCGATGTCCATTTTTCTCTATGAGTTCATGGTGACCTAACCCTAACCCTAAGTGGAATTTTCCTCCAATGGGATCTTCCCATGTATTTTAGCCGGAAACATAGATAGGGCAGCCTAGAAAAGTAAGTTCCCTCCTAACCATATCCGAGCACTCCCAGTTTGTTGCCGATGTCCATTTTTCTCTATGAGTTGATGGTGACCTAACCCTAACCCTAGGTGGAATTTTCCTCCAATGGGATCTTCCCATGTATTTTAGCAGGAAACGTAGATACGGCAGCCTAGAAAAGTAAGTTCCCTCCTAACCATATCCAAGCACTCCCAGTTTGTTGCCGATGTCCATTTTTCTCTATGAGTTCATGGTGACCTAACCCTAACCCTAGGTGGAATTTTCCTCCAATGGGATCTTCCCATGTATTTTAGCACGAAACGTAGATAGGGCAGCCTAGAAAAGTAAGTTCCCTCCTAACCATATCCAAGCACTCCCAGTTTGTTGCCGATGTCCATTTTTCTCTATGAGTTCATGGTGACCTAACCCTAACCCTAAGTGGAATTTTCCTCCAGTGGGATCTTCCCATGTATTTTAGCACGAAACGTAGATACGGCACCCTAAAAAAGTAAGTTCCCTCCTAACCATATCCAAGCACTCCCAGTTTGTTGCCGATATCCATTTTTCTCTATGAGTTCATCGTGACCTAACCCTAAGTGGAATTTTCCTCCTATGGGATTTTCCCATGTATTTTAGAAGAAAATATAGATACCGCAGCCTAGAAAAGTAAGTTCCCTCCTAACCATATCCAAGCACTCCCAGTTTGTTGCCAATGTCCATTTTTCTCTATGAGTTCATGGTGACCTAACCCTAAGCCTAAGTGGAATTTTCCTCCAATGGGATCTTCCCATGTATTTTAGGAGGAAACAAAGATAGGGCAGCCTAGAAAAGTAACTTCCCTCCTAACCATATCCAAGCACTCCCAGTTTGTTGCCGATGTCCATTTTTCTCTATGAGTTCATGGTGACCTAACCCTAACCCTAAGTGGAATGTTCCTCCAATGGGATTTTCCCATGCATTTTAGCAGGAAACATAGATAGGGCAGCCTAGAAAAGTAAGTTCCCTCCTAACCATATCCAAGCACTCCCAGTTTGTTGCCGATGTCCATTTTTCTCTATGAGTTGATGGTGACCTAACCCTAACCCTAGGTGGAATTTTCCTCCAATGGGATCTTCCCATGTATTTTAGCAGGAAACGTAGATACGGCAGCCTAGAAAAGTAAGTTCCCTCCTAACCATATCCAAGCACTCCCAGTTTGTTGCCGATGTCCATTTTTCTCTATGAGTTCATGGTGACCTAACCCTAACCCTAGGTGGAATTTTCCTCCAATGGGATCTTCCCATGTATTTTAGCACGAAACGTAGATAGGGCAGCCTAGAAAAGTAAGTTCCCTCCTAACCTTATCCAAGCACTCCCAGTTTGTTGCCGATGTCCATTTTTCTCTATGAGTTGATGGTGACCTAACCCTAACCCTAGGTGGAATTTTCCTCCAATGGGATCTTCCCATGTATTTTAGCACGAAACGTAGATAGGGCAGCCTAGAAAAGTCAGTTCCCTCCTAACCATATCCAAGCAATCCCAGTTTGTTGCCGATATCCATTTTTCTCTATGAGTTCATCGTGACCTAACCCTAAGTGGAATTTTCCTCCAATGGGATTTTCCCATGTATTTTAGAAGAAAATATAGATACCGCAGCCTAGAAAAGTAAGTTCCCTCCTAACCATATCCAAGAACTCCCAGTTTGTTGCCGATGTCCATTTTTCTCTATGAGTTCATGGTGACCTAACCCTAAGCCTAAGTGGAATTTTCCTCCAATGGGATCTTCCCATGTATTTTAGGAGGAAACAAAGATAGGGCAGCCTAGAAAAGTAACTTCCCTCCTAACCATATCCAAGCACTCCCAGTTTGTTGCCGATGTCCATTTTTCTCTATGAGTTCATGGTGACCTAACCCTAACCCTAAGTGGAATTTTCCTCCAATGGGATCTTCCCATGTATTTTAGCAGGAAACGTAGATACGGCAGCCTAGAAAAGTAAGTTCCCTCCTAACCATATCCAAGCACTCCCAGTTTGTTGCCGATGTCCATTTTTCTCTGTGAGTTCATGGTGACCTAACCCTAAGTGGAATTTTCCTCCAATGGGATCTTCCCATGTATTTTAGCAGGAAACATAGATAGGGCAGCCTGGAAAAGTAAGTTCCCTCCTAAGAATATCCAAGCACTCCCAGTTTGTTGCCAATGTCCATTTTTCTCTATGAGTTCATGGTGACCTAACCCTAAGCCTAAGTGGAATTTTCCTCCAATGGGATCTTCCCATGTATTTTAGGAGGAAACAAAGATAGGGCAGCCTAGAAAAGTAACTTCCCTCCTAACCATATCCAAGCACTCCCAGTTTGTTGCCGATGTCCATTTTTCTCTATGAGTTCATGGTGACCTAACCCTAACCCTAAGTGGAATTTTCCTCCAATGGGATTTTCCCATGCATTTTAGCAGGAAACATAGATAGGGCAGCCTAGAAAAGTAAGTTCCCTCCTAACCATATCCAAGCACTCCCAGTTTGTTGCCAATGTCCATTTTTCTCTATGAGTTCATGGTGACCTAACCCTAACCCTAAGTGGAATTTTCCTCCAATGGGATCTTCCCATGTATTTTACCAGGAAACGTAGATACGGCAGCCTAGAAAAGTAAGTTCCCTCCTAACCATATCCAAGCACTCCCAGTTTGTTGCCGATGTCCATTTTTCTCTGTGAGTTCATGGTGACCTAACCCTAAGTGGAATTTTCCTCCAATGGGATCTTCCCATGTATTTTAGCAGGAAACATAGATAGGGCAGCCTGGAAAAGTAAGTTCCCTCCTAACCATATCCAAGCACTCCCAGTTTGTTGCCGATATCCATTTTTCTCTATGAGTTCATCGTGACCTAACCCTAAGTGGAATTTTCCTCCTATGGGATTTTCCCATGTATTTTAGAAGAAAATATAGATACTGCAGCCTAGAAAAGTAAGTTCCCTCCTAACCATATCCAAGCACTCCCAGTTTGTTGCCAATGTCCATTTTTCTCTATGAGTTCATGGTGACCTAACCCTAAGCCTAAGTGGAATTTTCCTCCAATGGGATCTTCCCATGTATTTTAGGAGGAAACAAAGATAGGGCAGCCTAGAAAAGTAACTTCCCTCCTAACCATATCCAAGCACTCCCAGTTTGTTGCCGATGTCCATTTTTCTCTATGAGTTCATGGTGACCTAACCCTAACCCTAAGTGGAATGTTCCTCCAATGGGATTTTCCCATGCATTTTAGCAGGAAACATAGATAGGGCAGCCTAGAAAAGTAACTTCCCTCCTAACCATATCCAAGCACTCCCAGTTTGTTGCCGATGTCCATTTTTCTCTATGAGTTGATGGTGACCTAACCCTAACCCTAGGTGGAATTTTCCTCCAATGGGATCTTCCCATGTATTTTAGCAGGAAACGTAGATACGGCAGCCTAGAAAAGTAAGTTCCCTCCTAACCATATCCAAGCACTCCCAGTTTGTTGCCGATGTCCATTTTTCTCTATGAGTTCATGGTGACCTAACCCTAACCCTAAGTGGAATTTTCCTCCAATGGGATCTTCCCATGTATTTTAGCAGGAAACATAGATAGGGCAGCCTAGAAAAGTAAGTTCCCTCCTAACCATATCCAAGCACTCCCAGTTTGTTGCCAATGTCCATTTTTCTCTATGAGTTCATGGTGACCTAACCCTAACCCTAAGTGGAATTTTCCTCCAATGGGATCTTCCCATGTATTTTACCAGGAAACGTAGATACGGCAGCCTAGAAAAGTCAGTTCCCTCCTAACCATATCCAAGCACTCCCAGTTTGTTGCCGATGTCCATTTTTCTCTGTGAGTTCATGGTGACCTAACCCTAAGTGGAATTGTCCTCCAATGGGATCTTCCCATGTATTTTACCAGGAAACGTAGATACGGCAGCCTAGAAAAGTAAGTTCCCTCCTAACCATATCCAAGCACTCCCAGTTTGTTGCCGATGTCCATTTTTCTCTGTGAGTTCATGGTGACCTAACCCTAAGTGGAATTTTCCTCCAATGGGATCTTCCCATGTATTTTAGCCGGAAACATAGATAGGGCAGCCTAGAAAAGTAAGTTCCCTCCTAACCATATCCAAGCACTCCCAGTTTGTTGCCGATGTCCATTTTTCTCTATGAGTTGATGGTGACCTAACCCTAACCCTAGGTGGAATTTTCCTCCAATGGGATCTTCCCATGTATTTTAGCAGGAAACGTAGATACGGCAGCCTAGAAAAGTAAGTTCCCTCCTAACCATATCCAAGCACTCCCAGTTTGTTGCCGATGTCCATTTTTCTCTATGAGTTCATGGTGACCTAACCCTAACCCTAGGTGGAATTTTCCTCCAATGGGATCTTCCCATGTATTTTAGCAGGAAACGTAGATACGGCAGCCTAAAAAAGTAAGTTCCCTCCTAACCATATCCAAGCACTCCCAGTTTGTTGCCGATATCCATTTTTCTCTATGAGTTCATCGTGACCTAACCCTAAGTGGAATTTTTCCTCCAATGGGATTTTCCCATGTATTTTAGAAGAAAATATAGATACCGCAGCCTAGAAAAGTAAGTTCCCTCCTAACCATATCCAAGCACTCCCAGTTTGTTGCCAATGTCCATTTTTCTCTATGAGTTCATGGTGACCTAACCCTAAGCCTAAGTGGAATTTTCCTCCAATGGGATCTTCCCATGTATTTTAGGAGGAAACAAAGATACCGCAGCCTAGAAAAGTAAGTTCCCTCCTAACCATATCCAAGCACTCCCAGTTTGTTGCCGATGTCCATTTTTCTCTATGAGTTCATGGTGACCTAACCCTAACCCTAAGTGGAATTTTCCTCCAATGGGATTTTCCCATGCATTTTAGCAGGAAACATAGATAGGGCAGCCTAGAAAAGTAAGTTCCCTCCTAACCATATCCAAGCACTCCCAGTTTGTTGCCGATGTCCATTTTTCTCTATGAGTTGATGGTGACCTAACCCTAACCCTAGGTGGAATTTTCCTCCAATGGGATCTTCCCATGTATTTTAGCAGGAAACGTAGATACGGCAGCCTAGAAAAGTAAGTTCCCTCCTAACCATATCCAAGCACTCCCAGTTTGTTGCCGATGTCCATTTTTCTCTATGAGTTCATGGTGACCTAACCCTAACCCTAAGTGGAATTTTCCTCCAATGGGATCTTCCCATGTATTTTAGCCGGAAACGTAGATACGGCAGCCTAGAAAAGTAAGTTCCCTCCTAACCATATCCAAGCACTCCCAGTTTGTTGCCGATGTCCATTTTTCTCTATGAGTTCATGGTGACCTAACCCTAACCCTAGGTGGAATTTTCCTCCAATGGGATCTTCCCATGTATTTTAGCAGGAAACGTAGATACGGCAGCCTAAAAAAGTAAGTTCCCTCCTAACCATATCCAAGCACTCCCAGTTTGTTGCCGATATCCATTTTTCTCTATGAGTTCATCGTGACCTAACCCTAAGTGGAATTTTTCCTCCAATGGGATTTTCCCATGTATTTTAGAAGAAAATATAGATACCGCAGCCTAGAAAAGTAAGTTCCCTCCTAACCATATCCAAGCACTCCCAGTTTGTTGCCAATGTCCATTTTTCTCTATGAGTTCATGGTGACCTAACCCTAAGCCTAAGTGGAATTTTCCTCCAATGGGATCTTCCCATGTATTTTAGGAGGAAACAAAGATAGGGCAGCCTAGAAAAGTAACTTCCCTCCTAACCATATCCAAGCACTCCCAGTTTGTTGCCGATGTCCATTTTTCTCTATGAGTTCATGGTGACCTAACCCTAACCCTAAGTGGAATGTTCCTCCAATGGGATTTTCCCATGCATTTTAGCAAGAAACATAGATAGGGCAGCCTAGAAAAGTAAGTTCCCTCCTAACCATATCCAAGCACTCCCAGTTTGTTGCCGATGTCCATTTTTCTCTATGAGTTGATGGTGACCTAACCCTAACCCTAGGTGGAATTTTCCTCCAATGTGATCTTCCCAAGTATTTTAGCAGGAAACGTAGATACGGCAGCCTAGAAAAGTAAGTTCCCTCCTAACCATATCCAAGCACTCCCAGTTTGTTGCCGATGTCCATTTTTCTCTATGAGTTCATGGTGACCTAACCCTAACCCTAAGTGGAATTTTCCTCCAATGGGATCTTCCCATGTATTTTAGCCGGAAACATAGATAGGGCAGCCTAGAAAAGTAAGTTCCCTCCTAACCATATCCAAGCACTCCCAGTTTGTTGCCGATGTCCATTTTTCTCTATGAGTTGATGGTGACCTAACCCTAACCCTAGGTGGAATTTTCCTCCAATGGGATCTTCCCATGTATTTTAGCAGGAAACGTAGATACGGCAGCCTAGAAAAGTAAGTTCCCTCCTAACCATATCCAAGCACTCCCAGTTTGTTGCCGATGTCCATTTTTCTCTATGAGTTCATGGTGACCTAACCCTAACCCTAGGTGGAATTTTCCTCCAATGGGATCTTCCCATGTATTTTAGCAGGAAATGTAGATACGGCAGCCTAAAAAAGTAAGTTCCCTCCTAACCATATCCAAGCACTCCCAGTTTGTTGCCGATATCCATTTTTCTCTATGAGTTCATCGTGACCTAACCCTAAGTGGAATTTTTCCTCCAATGGGATTTTCCCATGTATTTTAGAAGAAAATATAGATACCGCAGCCTAGAAAAGTAAGTTCCCTCCTAACCATATCCAAGCACTCCCAGTTTGTTGCCAATGTCCATTTTTCTCTATGAGTTCATGGTGACCTAACCCTAACCCTAAGTGGAATTTTCCTCCAATGGGATCTTCCCATGTATTTTAGCAGGAAACATAGATAGGGCAGCCTGGAAAAGTAAGTTCCCTCCTAACCATATCCAAGCACTCCCAGTTTGTTGCCAATGTCCATTTTTCTCTATGAGTTCATGGTGACCTAACCCTAAGCCTAAGTGGAATTTTCCTCCAATGGGATCTTCCCATGTATTTTAGGAGGAAACAAAGATAGGGCAGCCTAGAAAAGTAACTTCCCTCCTAACCATATCCAAGCACTCCCAGTTTGTTGCCGATGTCCATTTTTCTCTATGAGTTCATGGTGACCTAACCCTAACCCTAAGTGGAATTTTCCTCCAATGGGATCTTCCCATGTATTTTAGCAGGAAACGTAGATACGGCAGCCTAGAAAAGTAAGTTCCCTCCTAACCATATCCAAGCACTCCCAGTTTGTTGCCGATGTCCATTTTTCTCTATGAGTTCATGGTGACCTAACCCTAACCCTAAGTGGAATTTTCCTCCAATGGGATCTTCCCATGTATTTTAGCAGGAAACATAGATAGGGCAGCCTAGAAAAGTAAGTTCCCTCCTAACCATATCCAAGCACTCCCAGTTTGTTGCCAATGTCCATTTTTCTCTATGAGTTCATGGTGACCTAACCCTAACCCTAAGTGGAATTTTCCTCCAATGGGATCTTCCCATGTATTTTACGAGGAAACATAGATACGGCAGCCTAGAAAAGTCAGTTCCCTCCTAACCATATCCAAGCACTCCCAGTTTGTTGCCGATGTCCATTTTTCTCTGTGAGTTCATGGTGACCTAACCCTAAGTGGAATTTTCCTCCAATGGGATCTTCCCATGTATTTTAGCAGGAAACGTAGATACGGCAGCCTAGAAAAGTAAGTTCCCTCCTAACCATATCCAAGCACTCCCAGTTTGTTGCCGATGTCCATTTTTCTCTATGAGTTCATGGTGACCTAACCCTAACCCTAAGTGGAATTTTCCTCCAATGGGATCTTCCCATGTATTTTAGCAGGAAACATAGATAGGGCAGCCTAGAAAAGTAAGTTCCCTCCTAACCATATCCAAGCACTCCCAGTTTGTTGCCAATGTCCATTTTTCTCTATGAGTTCATGGTGACCTAACCCTAACCCTAAGTGGAATTTTCCTCCAATGGGATCTTCCCATGTATTTTACCAGGAAACATAGATACGGCAGCCTAGAAAAGTCAGTTCCCTCCTAACCATATCCAAGCACTCCCAGTTTGTTGCCGATGTCCATTTTTCTCTGTGAGTTCATGGTGACCTAACCCTAAGTGGAATTTTCCTCCAATGGGATCTTCCCATGTATTGTAGCAGGAAACATAGATAGGGCAGCCTGGAAAAGTAAGTTCCCTCCTAACCATATCCAAGCACTCCCAGTTTGTTGCCGATGTCCATTTTTCTCAATGAGTTCATGGTGACCTAACCCTAACCCTAAGTGGAATTTTCCTCCAGTGGGATCTTCCCATGTATTTTAGCACGAAACATAGATAGGGCAGCCTAGAAAAGTAAGTTCCCTCCTAACCTTATCCAAGCACTCCCAGTTTGTTGCCGATGTCCATTTTTCTCTATGAGTTCATGGTGACCTAACCCTAACCCAAGGTGAAATTTTCCTCCAATGGGATCTTCCCAAGTATTTTAGCAGGAAACGTAGATACGGCAGCCTAGAAAAGTAAGTTCCCTCCTAACCATATCCAAGCACTCCCAGTATGTTGCCGATGTCCATTTTTCTCTATGAGTTCATGGTGACCTAACCCTAACCCTAAGTGGAATTTTCCTCCAATGGGATCTTCCCATGTATTTTAGCCGGAAACATAGATAGGGCAGCCTAGAAAAGTAAGTTCCCTCCTAACCATATCCAAGCACTCCCAGTTTGTTGCCGATGTCCATTTTTCTCTATGAGTTGATGGTGACCTAACCCTAACCCTAGGTGGAATTTTCCTCCAATGTGATCTTCCCATGTATTTTAGCAGGAAACGTAGATACGGCAGCCTAGAAAAGTAAGTTCCCTCCTAACCATATCCAAGCACTCCCAGTTTGTTGCCGATGTCCATTTTTCTCTATGAGTTCATGGTGACCTAACCCTAACCCTAGGTGGAATTTTCCTCCAATGGGATCTTCCCATGTATTTTAGCACGAAACGTAGATAGGGCAGCCTAGAAAAGTAAGTTCCCTCCTAACCATATCCAAGCACTCCCAGTTTGTTGCCGATGTCCATTTTTCTCTATGAGTTCATGGTGACCTAACCCTAACCCTAAGTGGAATTTTCCTCCAGTGGGATCTTCCCATGTATTTTAGCACGAAACATAGATAGGGCAGCCTAGAAAAGTAAGTTCCCTCCTAACCTTATCCAAGCACTCCCAGTTTGTTGCCGATGTCCATTTTTCTCTATGAGTTCATGGTGACCTAACCCTAACCCAAGGTGAAATTTTCCTCCAATGGGATCTTCCCATGTATTTTAGCAGGAAACGTAGATAGGGCAGCCTAGAAAAGTAAGTTCCCTCCTAACCTTATCCAAGCACTCCCAGTTTGTTGCCGATGTCCATTTTTCTCTATGAGTTGATGGTGACCTAACCCTAACCCTAGGTGGAATTTTCCTCCAATGGGATCTTCCCATGTATTTTAGCCGGAAACATAGATACGGCAGCCTAGAAAAGTAAGTTCCCTCCTAACCATATCCAAGCACTCCCAGTTTGTTGCCGATGTCCATTTTTCTCTATGAGTTCATCGTGACTTAACCCTAAGTGGAATTTTTCCTCCAATGGGATTTTCCCATGTATTTTAGAAGAAAATATAGATACCGCAGCCTAGAAAAGTAAGTTCCCTCCTAACCATATCCAAGCACTCCCAGTTTGTTGCCAATGTCCATTTTTCTCTATGAGTTCATGGTGACCTAACCCTAACCCTAAGTGGAATTTTCCTCCAATGGGATCTTCCCATGTATTTTAGCAGGAAACATAGATAGGGCAGCCTGGAAAAGTAAGTTCCCTCCTAACCATATCCAAGCACTCCCAGTTTGTTGCCAATGTCCATTTTTCTCTATGAGTTCATGGTGACCTAACCCTAAGCCTAAGTGGAATTTTCCTCCAATGGGATCTTCCCATGTATTTTAGGAGGAAACAAAGATAGGGCAGCCTAGAAAAGTAACTTCCCTCCTAACCATATCCAAGCACTCCCAGTTTGTTGCCGATGTCCATTTTTCTCTATGAGTTCATGGTGACCTAACCCTAACCCTAAGTGGAATTTTCCTCCAATGGGATCTTCCCATGTATTTTAGCAGGAAACGTAGATACGGCAGCCTAGAAAAGTAAGTTCCCTCCTAACCATATCCAAGCACTCCCAGTTTGTTGCCGATGTCCATTTTTCTCTATGAGTTCATGGTGACCTAACCCTAACCCTAAGTGGAATTTTCCTCCAATGGGATCTTCCCATGTATTTTAGCAGGAAACATAGATAGGGCAGCCTAGAAAAGTAAGTTCCCTCCTAACCATATCCAAGCACTCCCAGTTTGTTGCCAATGTCCATTTTTCTCTATGAGTTCATGGTGACCTAACCCTAACCCTAAGTGGAATTTTCCTCCAAAGGAATCTTCCCATGTATTTTACCAGGAAACATAGATACGGCAGCCTAGAAAAGTCAGTTCCCTCCTAACCATATCCAAGCACTCCCAGTTTGTTGCCGATGTCCATTTTTCTCTGTGAGTTCATGGTGACCTAACCCTAAGTGGAATTTTCCTCCAATGGGATCTTCCCATGTATTTTAGCAGGAAACATAGATAGGGCAGCCTGGAAAAGTAAGTTCCCTCCTAACCATATCCAAGCACTCCCAGTTTGTTGCCGATGTCCATTTTTCTCAATGAGTTCATGGTGACCTAACCCTAACCCTAAGTGGAATTTTCCTCCAGTGGGATCTTCCCATGTATTTTAGCACGAAACATAGATAGGGCAGCCTAGAAAAGTAAGTTCCCTCCTAACCTTATCCAAGCACTCCCAGTTTGTTGCCGATGTCCATTTTTCTCTATGAGTTCATGGTGACCTAACCCTAACCCAAGGTGAAATTTTCCTCCAATGGGATCTTCCCAAGTATTTTAGCAGGAAACGTAGATACGGCAGCCTAGAAAAGTAAGTTCCCTCCTAACCATATCCAAGCACTCCCAGTATGTTGCCGATGTCCATTTTTCTCTATGAGTTCATGGTGACCTAACCCTAACCCTAAGTGGAATTTTCCTCCAATGGGATCTTCCCATGTATTTTAGCCGGAAACATAGATAGGGCAGCCTAGAAAAGTAAGTTCCCTCCTAACCATATCCAAGCACTCCCAGTTTGTTGCCGATGTCCATTTTTCTCTATGAGTTGATGGTGACCTAACCCTAACCCTAGGTGGAATTTTCCTCCAATGTGATCTTCCCATGTATTTTAGCAGGAAACGTAGATACGGCAGCCTAGAAAAGTAAGTTCCCTCCTAACCATATCCAAGCACTCCCAGTTTGTTGCCGATGTCCATTTTTCTCTATGAGTTCATGGTGACCTAACCCTAACCCTAGGTGGAATTTTCCTCCAATGGGATCTTCCCATGTATTTTAGCACGAAACGTAGATAGGGCAGCCTAGAAAAGTAAGTTCCCTCCTAACCATATCCAAGCACTCCCAGTTTGTTGCCGATGTCCATTTTTCTCTATGAGTTCATGGTGACCTAACCCTAACCCTAAGTGGAATTTTCCTCCAGTGGGATCTTCCCATGTATTTTAGCACGAAACATAGATAGGGCAGCCTAGAAAAGTAAGTTCCCTCCTAACCTTATCCAAGCACTCCCAGTTTGTTGCCGATGTCCATTTTTCTCTATGAGTTCATGGTGACCTAACCCTAACCCAAGGTGAAATTTTCCTCCAATGGGATCTTCCCATGTATTTTAGCAGGAAACGTAGATACGGCAGCCTAGAAAAGTAAGTTCCCTCCTAACCATATCCAAGCACTCCCAGTATGTTGCCGATGTCCATTTTTCTCTATGAGTTGATGGTGACCTAACCCTAACCCTAGGTGGAATTTTCCTCCAATGGGATCTTCCCATGTATTTTAGCCGGAAACATAGATACGGCAGCCTAGAAAAGTAAGTTCCCTCCTAACCATATCCAAGCAATCCCAGTTTGTTGCCGATATCCATTTTTCTCTATGAGTTCATCGTGACCTAACCCTAAGTGGAATTTTCCTCCAATGGGATTTTCCCATGTATTTTAGAAGAAAATATAGATACCGCAGCCTAGAAAAGTAAGTTCCCTCCTAACCATATCCAAGAACTCCCAGTTTGTTGCCGATGTCCATTTTTCTCTATGAGTTCATGGTGACCTAACCCTAAGCCTAAGTGGAATTTTCCTCCAATGGGATTTTCCCATGCATTTTAGCAGGAAACATAGATAGGGCAGCCTAGAAAAGTAAGTTCCCTCCTAACCATATCCAAGAACTCCCAGTTTGTTGCCGATGTCCATTTTTCTCTATGAGTTCATGGTGACCTAACCCTAAGCCTAAGTGGAATTTTCCTCCAATGGGATCTTCCCATGTATTTTAGCAGGAAACGTAGATACGGCAGCCTAGAAAAGTAAGTTCCCTCCTAACCATATCCAAGCACTCCCAGTATGTTGCCGATGTCCATTTTTCTCTATGAGTTCATGGTGACCTAACCCTAACCCTAAGTGGAATTTTCCTCCAATGGGATCTTCCCATGTATTTTAGCAGGAAACATAGATAGGGCAGCCTAGAAAAGTAAGTTCCCTCCTAACCATATCCAAGCACTCCCAGTTTGTTGCCGATGTCCATTTTTCTCTATGAGTTGATGGTGACCTAACCCTAACCCTAGGTGGAATTTTCCTCCAATGGGATCTTCCCATGTATTTTAGCAGGAAACGTAGATACGGCAGCCTAGAAAAGTAAGTTCCCTCCTAACCATATCCAAGCACTCCCAGTTTGTTGCCGATGTCCATTTTTCTCTATGAGTTCATGGTGACCTAACCCTAACCCTAGGTGGAATTTTCCTCCAATGGGATCTTCCCATGTATTTTAGCACGAAACGTAGATAGGGCAGCCTAGAAAAGTAAGTTCCCTCCTAACCATATCCAAGCACTCCCAGTTTGTTGCCGATATCCATTTTTCTCTATGAGTTCATCGTGACCTAACCCTAAGTGGAATTTTCCTCCAATGGGATTTTCCCATGTATTTTAGAAGAAAATATAGATACCGCAGCCTAGAAAAGTAAGTTCCCTCTTAACCATATCCAAGAACTCCCAGTTTGTTGCCGATGTCCATTTTTCTCTATGAGTTCATGGTGACCTAACCCTAAGCCTAAGTGGAATTTTCCTCCAATGGGATTTTCCCATGCATTTTAGCAGGAAACATAGATAGGGCAGCCTAGAAAAGTAAGTTCCCTCCTAACCATATCCAAGCACTCCCAGTTTGTTGCCGATGTCCATTTTTCTCTATGAGTTCATGGTGACCTAACCCTAAGCCTAAGTGGAATTTTCCTCCAATGGGATTTTCCCTTGCATTTTAGCAGGAAACATAGATAGGGCAGCCTAGAAAAGTAAGTTCCCTCCTAACCATATCCAAGCACTCCCAGTTTCTTGCTGATGTCCATTTTTCTCTATGAGTTCATGGTGACCTAACCCTAAGTGGAATTTTCCTCCAATGGGATTTTCCCATGCATTTTAGCAGGAAACATAGATAGGGCAGCCTAGAAAAGTAAGTTCCCTCCTAACCATATCGAAGCACTCCCAGTTTGTTGCCAATGTCCATTTTTCTCTATGAGTTGATGGTGACCTAATCCTAACCCTAGGTGGAATTTTCCTCCAATGGGATCTTCCCATGTATTTTAGCAGGAAACGTAGATACGGCAGCCTAGAAAAGTAAGTTCCCTCCTAACCATATCCAAGCACTCCCAGTTTGTTGCCGATGTCCATTTTTCTCTATGAGTTCATGGTGACCTAACCCTAACCCTAGGTGGAATTTTCCTCCAATGGGATCTTCCCATGTATTTTAGCATGAAACGTAGATAGGGCAGCCTAGAAAAGTAAGTTCCCTCCTAACCATATCCAAGCACTCCCAGTTTGTTGCCGATGTCCATTTTTCTCTATGAGTTCATGGTGACCTAACCCTAACCCTAAGTGGAATTTTCCTCCAGTGGGATCTTCCCATGTACTTTAGCACGAAACGTAGATAGGGCAGCCTAGAAAAGTAAGTTCCCTCCTAACCTTATCCAAGCACTCCCAGTTTGTTGCCGATGTCCATTTTTCTCTATGAGTTCATGGTGACCTAACCCTAACCCAAGGTGAAATTTTCCTCCAATGGGATCTTCCCATGTATTTTAGCAGGAAACTTAGATACGGCAGCCTAGAAAAGTAAGTTCCCTCCTAACCATATCCAAGCACTCCCAGTATGTTGCCGATGTCCATTTTTCTCTATGAGTTCATGGTGACCTAACCCTAACCCTAAGTGGAATTTTCCTCCAATGGGATCTTCCCATGTATTTTAGCCGGAAACATAGATAGGGCAGCCTAGAAAAGTAAGTTCCCTCCTAACCATATCCAAGCACTCCCAGTTTGTTGCCGATGTCCATTTTTCTCTATGAGTTGATGGTGACCTAACCCTAACCCTAGGTGGAATTTTCCTCCAATGGGATCTTCCCATGTATTTTAGCAGGAAACGTAGATACGGCAGCCTAGAAAAGTAAGTTCCCTCCTAACCATATCCAAGCACTCCCAGTTTGTTGCCGATGTCCATTTTTCTCTATGAGTTCATGGTGACCTAACCCTAACCCTAGGTGGAATTTTCCTCCAATGGGATCTTCCCATGTATTTTAGCACGAAACGTAGATAGGGCAGCCTAGAAAAGTAAGTTCCCTCCTAACCATATCCAAGCACTCCCAGTTTGTTGCCGATATCCATTTTTCTCTATGAGTTCATCGTGACCTAACCCTAAGTGGAATTTTCCTCCAATGGGATTTTCCCATGTATTTTAGAAGAAAATATAGATACCGCAGCCTAGAAAAGTAAGTTCCCTCCTAACCATATCCAAGCACTCCCAGTTTGTTGCCGATGTCCATTTTTCTCTATGAGTTCATGGTGACCTAACCCTAACCCTAGGTGGAATTTTCCTCCAATGGGATCTTCCCATGTATTTTAGCACGAAACGTAGATAGGGCAGCCTAGAAAAGTAAGTTCCCTCCTAACCTTATCCAAGCACTCCCAATTTGTTGCCGATGTCCATTTTTCTCTATGAGTTCATGGTGACCTAACCCTAACCCTAGGTGGAATTTTCCTCCAATGGGATCTTCCCATGTATTTTAGCACGAAACGTAGATAGGGCAGCCTAGAAAAGTAAGTTCCCTCCTAACCATATCCAAGCACTCCCAGTTTGTTGCCGATATCCATTTTTCTCTATGAGTTCATCGTGACCTAACCCTAAGTGGAATTTTCCTCCAATGGGATTTTCCCATGTATTTTAGAAGAAAATATAGATACCGCAGCCTAGAAAAGTAAGTTCCCTCCTAACCATATCCTGAACTCCCAGTTTGTTGCCGATGTCCATTTTTCTCTATGAGTTCATGGTGACCTAACCCTAAGCCTAAGTGGAATTTTCCTCCAATGGGATTTTCCCATGCATTTTAGCAGGAAATATAGATAGGGAAGCCTAGAAAAGTAAGTTCCCTCCTAACCATATCCAAGCACTCCCAGTTTGTTGCTGATGTCCATTTTTCTCTATGAGTTCATGGTGACCTAACCCTAAGCCTAAGTGGAATTTTCCTCCAATGGGATTTTCCCATGCATTTTAGCAGGAAACATAGATAGGGCAGCCTAGAAAAGTAAGTTCCCTCCTAACCATATCCAAGCACTCCCAGTTTGTTGCCGATGTCCATTTTTCTCTATGAGTTCATGGTGACCTAACCCTAAGCCTAAGTGGAATTTTCCTCCAATGGGATTTTCCCATGCATTTTAGCAGGAAACATAGATAGGGCAGCCTAGAAAAGTAAGTTCCCTCCTAACCATATCCAAGCACTCCCAGTTTGTTGCCGATGTCCATTTTTCTCTATGAGTTCATGGTGACCTAACCCTAAGCCTAAGTGGAATTTTCCTCCAATGGGATTTTCCCATGCATTTTAGCAGGAAACATAGATAGGGCAGCCTAGAAAAGTAAGTTCCCTCCTAACCATATCCAAGCACTCCCAGTTTCTTGCTGATGTCCATTTTTCTCTATGAGTTCATGGTGACCTAACCCTAAGTGGAATTTTCCTCCAATGGGATTTTCCCATGCATTTTAGCAGGAAACATAGATAGGGCAGCCTAGAAAAGTAACTTCCCTCCTAACCATATCCAAGCACTCCCAGTTTGTTGCCGATGTCCATTTTTCTCTATGAGTTCATGGTGACCTAACCCTAAGTGGAATTTTCCTCCAATGGGATCTTCCCATGTATTTTAGCAGGAAACGTAGATACGGCAGCCTAGAAAAGTAAGTTCCCTCCTAACCATATCCAAGCACTCCCAGTTTGTTGCCGATATCCATTTTTCTCTATGAGTTCATCGTGACCTAACCCTAATTGGAATTTTCCTCCAATGGGATTTTCCCATGTATTTTAGAAGAAAATATAGATACCGCAGCATAGAAAAGTAAGTTCCCTCTTAACCATATCCAAGAACTCCCAGTTTGTTGCCGATGTCCATTTTTCTCTATGAGTTCATGGTGACCTAACCCTAAGCCTAAGTGGAATTTTCCTCCAATGGGATTTTCCCATGCATTTTAGCAGGAAACATAGATAGGGCAGCCTAGAAAAGTAAGTTCCCTCCTAACCATATCCAAGCACTCCCAGTTTGTTGCCGATGTCCATTTTTCTCTATGAGTTCATGGTGACCTAACCCTAAGCCTAAGTTGAATTTTCCTCCAATGGGATTTTCCCATGCATTTTAGCAGGAAACATAGATAGGGCAGCCTAGAAAAGTAAGTTCCCTCCTAACCATATCCAAGCACTCCCAGTTTCTTGCTGATGTCCATTTTTCTCTATGAGTTCATGGTGACCTAACCCTAAGTGGAATTTTCCTCCAATGGGATTTTCCCATGCATTTTAGCAGGAAACATAGATAGGGCAGCCTAGAAAAGTAACTTCCCTCCTAACCATATCCAAGCACTCCCAGTTTGTTGCCGATGTCCATTTTTCTCTATGAGTTCATGGTGACCTAACCCTAAGTGGAATTTTCCTCCAATGGGATTTTCCCATGCATTTTAGCACGAAACGTAGATAGGGCAGCCTAGAAAAGTAAGTTCCCTCCTAACCTTATCCAAGCACTCCCAGTTTGTTGCCGATGTCCATTTTTCTCTATGAGTTCATGGTGACCTAACCCTAACCCAAGGTGAAATTTTCCTCCAATGGGATCTTCCCATGTATTTTAGCAGGAAACGTAGATACGGCAGCCTAGAAAAGTAAGTTCCCTCCTAACCATATCCAAGCACTCCCAGTATGTTGCCGATGTCCATTTTTCTCTATGAGTTCATGGTGACCTAACCCTAACCCTAAGTGGAATTTTCCTCCAATGGGATCTTCCCATGTATTTTAGCCGGAAACATAGATAGGGCAGCCTAGAAAAGTAAGTTCCCTCCTAACCATATCCAAGAACTCCCAGTTTGTTGCCGATGTCCATTTTTCTCTATGAGTTGATGGTGACCTAACCCTAACCCTAGGTGGAATTTTCCTCCAATGGGATCTTCCCATGTATTTTAGCAGGAAACGTAGATACGGCAGCCTAGAAAAGTAAGTTCCCTCCTAACCATATCCAAGCACTCCCAGTTTGTTGCCGATGTCCATTTTTCTCTATGAGTTCATGGTGACCTAACCCTAACCCTAAGTGGAATTTTCCTCCAATGGGATCTTCCCATGTATTTTAGCCGGAAACATAGATAGGGCAGCCTAGAAAAGTAAGTTCCCTCCTAACCATATCCAAGCACTCCCAGTTTGTTGCCGATGTCCATTTTTCTCTATGAGTTGATGGTGACCTAACCCTAACCCTAGGTGGAATTTTCCTCCAATGTGATCTTCCCATGTATTTTAGCAGGAAACGTAGATACGGCAGCCTAGAAAAGTAAGTTCCCTCCTAACCATATCCAAGCACTCCCAGTTTGTTGCCGATGTCCATTTTTCTCTATGAGTTCATGGTGACCTAACCCTAACCCTAGGTGGAATTTTCCTCCAATGGGATCTTCCCATGTATTTTAGCACGAAACGTAGATAGGGCAGCCTAGAAAAGTAAGTTCCCTCCTAACCATATCCAAGCACTCCCAGTTTGTTGCCGATGTCCATTTTTCTCTATGAGTTCATGGTGACCTAACCCTAACCCTAAGTGGAATTTTCCTCCAGTGGGATCTTCCCATGTATTTTAGCACGAAACATAGATAGGGCAGCCTAGAAAAGTAAGTTCCCTCCTAACCTTATCCAAGCACTCCCAGTTTGTTGCCGATGTCCATTTTTCTCTATGAGTTCATGGTGACCTAACCCTAACCCAAGGTGAAATTTTCCTCCAATGGGATCTTCCCATGTATTTTAGCAGGAAACGTAGATACGGCAGCCTAGAAAAGTAAGTTCCCTCCTAACCATATCCAAGCACTCCCAGTATGTTGCCGATGTCCATTTTTCTCTATGAGTTGATGGTGACCTAACCCTAACCCTAGGTGGAATTTTCCTCCAATGGGATCTTCCCATGTATTTTAGCCGGAAACATAGATACGGCAGCCTAGAAAAGTAAGTTCCCTCCTAACCATATCCAAGCAATCCCAGTTTGTTGCCGATATCCATTTTTCTCTATGAGTTCATCGTGACCTAACCCTAAGTGGAATTTTCCTCCAATGGGATTTTCCCATGTATTTTAGAAGAAAATATAGATACCGCAGCCTAGAAAAGTAAGTTCCCTCCTAACCATATCCAAGAACTCCCAGTTTGTTGCCGATGTCCATTTTTCTCTATGAGTTCATGGTGACCTAACCCTAAGCCTAAGTGGAATTTTCCTCCAATGGGATTTTCCCATGCATTTTAGCAGGAAACATAGATAGGGCAGCCTAGAAAAGTAAGTTCCCTCCTAACCATATCCAAGAACTCCCAGTTTGTTGCCGATGTCCATTTTTCTCTATGAGTTCATGGTGACCTAACCCTAAGCCTAAGTGGAATTTTCCTCCAATGGGATCTTCCCATGTATTTTAGCAGGAAACGTAGATACGGCAGCCTAGAAAAGTAAGTTCCCTCCTAACCATATCCAAGCACTCCCAGTTTGTTGCCGATGTCCATTTTTCTCTATGAGTTCATGGTGACCTAACCCTAACCCTAGGTGGAATTTTCCTCCAATGGGATCTTCCCATGTATTTTAGCACGAAGCGTAGATAGGGCAGCCTAGAAAAGTAAGTTCCCTCCTAACCATATCCAAGCACTCCCAGTTTGTTGCCGATATCCATTTTTCTCTATGAGTTCATCGTGACCTAACCCTAAGTGGAATTTTCCTCCAATGGGATTTTCCCATGTATTTTAGAAGAAAATATAGATACCGCAGCCTAGAAAAGTAAGTTCCCTCTTAACCATATCCAAGAACTCCCAGTTTGTTGCCGATGTCCATTTTTCTCTATGAGTTCATGGTGACCTAACCCTAAGCCTAAGTGGAATTTTCCTCCAATGGGATTTTCCCATGCATTTTAGCAGGAAACATAGATAGGGCAGCCTAGAAAAGTAAGTTCCCTCCTAACCATATCCAAGCACTCCCAGTTTGTTGCCGATGTCCATTTTTCTCTATGAGTTCATGGTGACCTAACCCTAAGCCTAAGTGGAATTTTCCTCCAATGGGATTTTCCCATGCATTTTAGCAGGAAACATAGATAGGGCAGCCTAGAAAAGTAAGTTCCCTCCTAACCATATCCAAGCACTCCCAGTTTCTTGCTGATGTCCATTTTTCTCTATGAGTTCATGGTGACCTAACCCTAAGTGGAATTTTCCTCCAATGGGATTTTCCCATGCATTTTAGCAGGAAACATAGATAGGGCAGCCTAGAAAAGTAAGTTCCCTCCTAACCATATCGAAGCACTCCCAGTTTGTTGCCAATGTCCATTTTTCTCTATGAGTTGATGGTGACCTAATCCTAACCCTAGGTGGAATTTTCCTCCAATGGGATCTTCCCATGTATTTTAGCAGGAAACGTAGATACGGCAGCCTAGAAAAGTAAGTTCCCTCCTAACCATATCCAAGCACTCCCAGTTTGTTGCCGATGTCCATTTTTCTCTATGAGTTCATGGTGACCTAACCCTAACCCTAGGTGGAATTTTCCTCCAATGGGATCTTCCCATGTATTTTAGCATGAAACGTAGATAGGGCAGCCTAGAAAAGTAAGTTCCCTCCTAACCATATCCAAGCAATCCCAGTTTGTTGCCGATATCCATTTTTCTCTATGAGTTCATCGTGACCTAACCCTAAGTGGAATTTTCCTCCAATGGGATTTTCCCATGTATTTTAGAAGAAAATATAGATACCGCAGCCTAGAAAAGTAAGTTCCCTCCTAACCATATCCAAGAACTCCCAGTTTGTTGCCGATGTCCATTTTTCTCTATGAGTTCATGGTGACCTAACCCTAAGCCTAAGTGGAATTTTCCTCCAATGGGATTTTCCCATGCATTTTAGCAG
The DNA here is from genome assembly GCA_034064705.1 of Bothrops alternatus. Lineage (NCBI taxonomy): Eukaryota > Metazoa > Chordata > Lepidosauria > Squamata > Viperidae > Bothrops > Bothrops alternatus. Next base: position 3,480,913 of record JARGCV010000165.1, read on the forward strand.
GAAACATAGATAGGGCAGCCTAGAAAAGTAAGTTCCCTCCTAACCATATCCAAGAACTCCCAGTTTGTTGCCGATGTCCATTTTTCTCTATGAGTTCATGGTGACCTAACCCTAAGCCTAAGTGGAATTTTCCTCCAATGGGATCTTCCCATGTATTTTAGCAGGAAACGTAGATACGGCAGCCTAGAAAAGTAAGTTCCCTCCTAACCATATCCAAGCACTCCCAGTATGTTGCCGATGTCCATTTTTCTCTATGAGTTCATGGTGACCTAACCCTAACCCTAAGTGGAATTTTCCTCCAATGGGATCTTCCCATGTATTTTAGCAGGAAACATAGATAGGGCAGCCTAGAAAAGTAAGTTCCCTCCTAACCATATCCAAGCACTCCCAGTTTGTTGCCGATGTCCATTTTTCTCTATGAGTTGATGGTGACCTAACCCTAACCCTAGGTGGAATTTTCCTCCAATGGGATCTTCCCATGTATTTTAGCAGGAAACGTAGATACGGCAGCCTAGAAAAGTAAGTTCCCTCCTAACCATATCCAAGCACTCCCAGTTTGTTGCCGATGTCCATTTTTCTCTATGAGTTCATGGTGACCTAACCCTAACCCTAGGTGGAATTTTCCTCCAATGGGATCTTCCCATGTATTTTAGCACGAAACGTAGATAGGGCAGCCTAGAAAAGTAAGTTCCCTCCTAACCATATCCAAGCACTCCCAGTTTGTTGCCGATATCCATTTTTCTCTATGAGTTCATCGTGACCTAACCCTAAGTGGAATTTTCCTCCAATGGGATTTTCCCATGTATTTTAGAAGAAAATATAGATACCGCAGCCTAGAAAAGTAAGTTCCCTCTTAACCATATCCAAGAACTCCCAGTTTGTTGCCGATGTCCATTTTTCTCTATGAGTTCATGGTGACCTAACCCTAAGCCTAAGTGGAATTTTCCTCCAATGGGATTTTCCCATGCATTTTAGCAGGAAACATAGATAGGGCAGCCTAGAAAAGTAAGTTCCCTCCTAACCATATCCAAGCACTCCCAGTTTGTTGCCGATGTCCATTTTTCTCTATGAGTTCATGGTGACCTAACCCTAAGCCTAAGTGGAATTTTCCTCCAATGGGATTTTCCCATGCATTTTAGCAGGAAACATAGATAGGGCAGCCTAGAAAAGTAAGTTCCCTCCTAACCATATCCAAGCACTCCCAGTTTCTTGCTGATGTCCATTTTTCTCTATGAGTTCATGGTGACCTAACCCTAAGTGGAATTTTCCTCCAATGGGATTTTCCCATGCATTTTAGCAGGAAACATAGATAGGGCAGCCTAGAAAAGTAAGTTCCCTCCTAACCATATCGAAGCACTCCCAGTTTGTTGCCAATGTCCATTTTTCTCTATGAGTTGATGGTGACCTAATCCTAACCCTAGGTGGAATTTTCCTCCAATGGGATCTTCCCATGTATTTTAGCAGGAAACGTAGATACGGCAGCCTAGAAAAGTAAGTTCCCTCCTAACCATATCCAAGCACTCCCAGTTTGTTGCCGATGTCCATTTTTCTCTATGAGTTCATGGTGACCTAACCCTAACCCTAGGTGGAATTTTCCTCCAATGGGATCTTCCCATGTATTTTAGCATGAAACGTAGATAGGGCAGCCTAGAAAAGTAAGTTCCCTCCTAACCATATCCAAGCACTCCCAGTTTGTTGCCGATGTCCATTTTTCTCTATGAGTTCATGGTGACCTAACCCTAACCCTAAGTGGAATTTTCCTCCAGTGGGATCTTCCCATGTATTTTAGCACGAAACGTAGATAGGGCAGCCTAGAAAAGTAAGTTCCCTCCTAACCTTATCCAAGCACTCCCAGTTTGTTGCCGATGTCCATTTTTCTCTATGAGTTCATGGTGACCTAACCCTAACCCAAGGTGAAATTTTCCTCCAATGGGATCTTCCCATGTATTTTAGCAGGAAACTTAGATACGGCAGCCTAGAAAAGTAAGTTCCCTCCTAACCATATCCAAGCACTCCCAGTATGTTGCCGATGTCCATTTTTCTCTATGAGTTCATGGTGACCTAACCCTAACCCTAAGTGGAATTTTCCTCCAATGGGATCTTCCCATGTATTTTAGCCGGAAACATAGATAGGGCAGCCTAGAAAAGTAAGTTCCCTCCTAACCATATCCAAGCACTCCCAGTTTGTTGCCGATGTCCATTTTTCTCTATGAGTTGATGGTGACCTAACCCTAACCCTAGGTGGAATTTTCCTCCAATGGGATCTTCCCATGTATTTTAGCAGGAAACGTAGATACGGCAGCCTAGAAAAGTAAGTTCCCTCCTAACCATATCCAAGCACTCCCAGTTTGTTGCCGATGTCCATTTTTCTCTATGAGTTCATGGTGACCTAACCCTAACCCTAGGTGGAATTTTCCTCCAATGGGATCTTCCCATGTATTTTAGCACGAAACGTAGATAGGGCAGCCTAGAAAAGTAAGTTCCCTCCTAACCATATCCAAGCACTCCCAGTTTGTTGCCGATATCCATTTTTCTCTATGAGTTCATCGTGACCTAACCCTAAGTGGAATTTTCCTCCAATGGGATTTTCCCATGTATTTTAGAAGAAAATATAGATACCGCAGCCTAGAAAAGTAAGTTCCCTCCTAACCATATCCAAGCACTCCCAGTTTGTTGCCGATGTCCATTTTTCTCTATGAGTTCATGGTGACCTAACCCTAACCCTAGGTGGAATTTTCCTCCAATGGGATCTTCCCATGTATTTTAGCACGAAACGTAGATAGGGCAGCCTAGAAAAGTAAGTTCCCTCCTAACCTTATCCAAGCACTCCCAATTTGTTGCCGATGTCCATTTTTCTCTATGAGTTCATGGTGACCTAACCCTAACCCTAGGTGGAATTTTCCTCCAATGGGATCTTCCCATGTATTTTAGCACGAAACGTAGATAGGGCAGCCTAGAAAAGTAAGTTCCCTCCTAACCATATCCAAGCACTCCCAGTTTGTTGCCGATATCCATTTTTCTCTATGAGTTCATCGTGACCTAACCCTAAGTGGAATTTTCCTCCAATGGGATTTTCCCATGTATTTTAGAAGAAAATATAGATACCGCAGCCTAGAAAAGTAAGTTCCCTCCTAACCATATCCTGAACTCCCAGTTTGTTGCCGATGTCCATTTTTCTCTATGAGTTCATGGTGACCTAACCCTAAGCCTAAGTGGAATTTTCCTCCAATGGGATTTTCCCATGCATTTTAGCAGGAAATATAGATAGGGAAGCCTAGAAAAGTAAGTTCCCTCCTAACCATATCCAAGCACTCCCAGTTTGTTGCTGATGTCCATTTTTCTCTATGAGTTCATGGTGACCTAACCCTAAGCCTAAGTGGAATTTTCCTCCAATGGGATTTTCCCATGCATTTTAGCAGGAAACATAGATAGGGCAGCCTAGAAAAGTAAGTTCCCTCCTAACCATATCCAAGCACTCCCAGTTTGTTGCCGATGTCCATTTTTCTCTATGAGTTCATGGTGACCTAACCCTAAGCCTAAGTGGAATTTTCCTCCAATGGGATTTTCCCATGCATTTTAGCAGGAAACATAGATAGGGCAGCCTAGAAAAGTAAGTTCCCTCCTAACCATATCCAAGCACTCCCAGTTTGTTGCCGATGTCCATTTTTCTCTATGAGTTCATGGTGACCTAACCCTAAGCCTAAGTGGAATTTTCCTCCAATGGGATTTTCCCATGCATTTTAGCAGGAAACATAGATAGGGCAGCCTAGAAAAGTAAGTTCCCTCCTAACCATATCCAAGCACTCCCAGTTTCTTGCTGATGTCCATTTTTCTCTATGAGTTCATGGTGACCTAACCCTAAGTGGAATTTTCCTCCAATGGGATTTTCCCATGCATTTTAGCAGGAAACATAGATAGGGCAGCCTAGAAAAGTAACTTCCCTCCTAACCATATCCAAGCACTCCCAGTTTGTTGCCGATGTCCATTTTTCTCTATGAGTTCATGGTGACCTAACCCTAAGTGGAATTTTCCTCCAATGGGATCTTCCCATGTATTTTAGCAGGAAACGTAGATACGGCAGCCTAGAAAAGTAAGTTCCCTCCTAACCATATCCAAGCACTCCCAGTTTGTTGCCGATATCCATTTTTCTCTATGAGTTCATCGTGACCTAACCCTAATTGGAATTTTCCTCCAATGGGATTTTCCCATGTATTTTAGAAGAAAATATAGATACCGCAGCATAGAAAAGTAAGTTCCCTCTTAACCATATCCAAGAACTCCCAGTTTGTTGCCGATGTCCATTTTTCTCTATGAGTTCATGGTGACCTAACCCTAAGCCTAAGTGGAATTTTCCTCCAATGGGATTTTCCCATGCATTTTAGCAGGAAACATAGATAGGGCAGCCTAGAAAAGTAAGTTCCCTCCTAACCATATCCAAGCACTCCCAGTTTGTTGCCGATGTCCATTTTTCTCTATGAGTTCATGGTGACCTAACCCTAAGCCTAAGTTGAATTTTCCTCCAATGGGATTTTCCCATGCATTTTAGCAGGAAACATAGATAGGGCAGCCTAGAAAAGTAAGTTCCCTCCTAACCATATCCAAGCACTCCCAGTTTCTTGCTGATGTCCATTTTTCTCTATGAGTTCATGGTGACCTAACCCTAAGTGGAATTTTCCTCCAATGGGATTTTCCCATGCATTTTAGCAGGAAACATAGATAGGGCAGCCTAGAAAAGTAACTTCCCTCCTAACCATATCCAAGCACTCCCAGTTTGTTGCCGATGTCCATTTTTCTCTATGAGTTCATGGTGACCTAACCCTAAGTGGAATTTTCCTCCAATGGGATTTTCCCATGCATTTTAGCACGAAACGTAGATAGGGCAGCCTAGAAAAGTAAGTTCCCTCCTAACCTTATCCAAGCACTCCCAGTTTGTTGCCGATGTCCATTTTTCTCTATGAGTTCATGGTGACCTAACCCTAAGTGGAATTTTCCTCCAATGGGATTTTCCCATGCATTTTAGCAGGAAACATAGATAGGGCAGCCTAGAAAAGTAACTTCCCTCCTAACCATATCCAAGCACTCCCAGTTTGTTGCCGATGTCCATTTTTCTCTATGAGTTGATGGTGACCTAACCCTAACCCTAGGTGGAATTTTCCTCCAATGGGATCTTCCCATGTATTTTAGCAGGAAACGTAGATAGGGCAGCCAAGAAAAGTAAGTTCCCTCCTAACCATATCCAAGCACTCCCAGTTTGTTGCCGATGTCCATTTTTCTCTATGAGTTCATGGTGACCTAACCCTAACCCTAGGTGGAATTTTCCTCCAATGGGATCTTCCCATGTATTTTAGCACGAAACGTAGATAGGGCAGCCTAGAAAAGTAAGTTCCCTCCTAACCATATCCAAGCACTCCCAGTTTGTTGCCGATGTCCATTTTTCTCTATGAGTTCATGGTGACCTAACCCTAACCCTAAGTGGAATTTTCCTCCAGTGGGATCTTCCCATGTATTTTAGCACGAAACGTAGATAGGGCAGCCTAGAAAAGTAAGTTCCCTCCTAACCTTATCCAAGCACTCCCAGTTTGTTGCCGATGTCCATTTTTCTCTATGAGTTCATGGTGACCTAACCCTAACCCAAGGTGAAATTTTCCTCCAATGGGATCTTCCCATGTATTTTAGCAGGAAACGTAGATACGGCAGCCTAGAAAAGTAAGTTCCCTCCTAACCATATCCAAGCACTCCCAGTATGTTGCCGATGTCCATTTTTCTCTATGAGTTCATGGTGACCTAACCCTAACCCTAAGTGGAATTTTCCTCCAATGGGATCTTCCCATGTATTTTAGCCGGAAACATAGATAGGGCAGCCTAGAAAAGTAAGTTCCCTCCTAACCATATCCAAGAACTCCCAGTTTGTTGCCGATGTCCGTTTTTCTCTATGAGTTGATGGTGACCTAACCCTAACCCTAGGTGGAATTTTCCTCCAATGGGATCTTCCCATGTATTTTAGCAGGAAACGTAGATACGGCAGCCTAGAAAAGTAAGTTCCCTCCTAACCATATCCAAGCACTCCCAGTTTGTTGCCGATGTCCATTTTTCTCTATGAGTTCATGGTGACCTAACCCTAACCCTAGGTGGAATTTTCCTCCAATGGGATCTTCCCATGTATTTTAGCACGAAACGTAGATAGGGCAGCCTAGAAAAGTAAGTTCCCTCCTAACCTTATCCAAGCACTCCCAGTTTGTTGCCGATGTCCATTTTTCTCTATGAGTTGATGGTGACCTAACCTTAACCCTAGGTGGAATTTTCGTCCAATGGGATCTTCCCATGTATTTTAGCACGAAACGTAGATAGGGCAGCCTAGAAAAGTAAGTTCCCTCCTAACCATATCCAAGCACTCCCAGTTTGTTGCCGATGTCCATTTTTCTCTATGAGTTCATGGTGACCTAACCCTAAGTGGAATTTTCCTCCAATGGGATTTTCCCATGCATTTTAGCAGGAAACATAGATAGGGCAGCCTAGAAAAGTAAGTTCCCTCCTAACCATATCCAAGCACTCCCAGTTTGTTGCCGATGTCCATTTTTCTCTGTGAGTTCATGGTGACCTAACCCTAACCCAAGGTGAAATTTTCCTCCAATGGGATCTTCCCATGTATTTTAGCAGGAAACAAAGATAGGGCAGCCTAGAAAAGTAACTTCCCTCCTAACCATATCCAACCACTCCCAGTTTGTTGCCGATGTCCATTTTTCTTTATGAGTTCATGGTGACCTAACCCTAACCCTAGGTGGAATTTTCCTCCAATGGGATCTTCCCATGTATTTTAGCACGAAACGTAGATAGGGCAGCCTAGAAAAGTAAGTTCCCTCCTAACCTTATCCAAGCACTCCCAGTTTGTTGCCGATGTCCATTTTTCTCTATGAGTTGATGGTGACCTAACCCTAACCCTAGGTGGAATTTTCCTCCAATGGGATCTTCCCATGTATTTTAGCAGGAAACGTAGATACGGCAGCCTAGAAAAGTAAGTTCCCTCCTAACCATATCCAAGCACTCCCAGTTTGTTGCCGATATCCACTTTTCTCTATGAGTTCATGGTGACCTAACCCTAAGCCTAAGTGGAATTTTCCTCCAATGGGATTTTCCCATGCATTTTAGCAGGAAACATAGATAGGGCAGCCTAGAAAAGTAAGTTCCCTCCTAACCATATCCAAGCACTCCCAGTTTCTTGCTGATGTCCATTTTTCTCTATGAGTTCATGGTGACCTAACCCTAAGTGGAATTTTCCTCCAATGGGATTTTCCCATGCATTTTAGCAGGAAACATAGATAGGGCAGCCTAGAAAAGTAACTTCCCTCCTAACCATATCCAAGCACTCCCAGTTTGTTGCCGATGTCCATTTTTCTCTATGAGTTCATGGTGACCTAACCCTAACCCTAGGTGGAATTTTCCTCCAATGGGATCTTCCCATGTATTTTAGCACGAAACGTAGATAGGGCAGCCTAGAAAAGTAAGTTCCCTCCTAACCTTATCCAAGCACTCCCAGTTTGTTGCCGATGTCCATTTTTCTCTATGAGTTCATGGTGACCTAACACTAACCCTAGGTGGAATTTTCCTCCAATGGGATCTTCCCATGTATTTTAGCAGGAAACGTAGATACGGCAGCCTAGAAAAGTAAGTTCCCTCCTAACCATATCCAAGCACTCCCAGTTTGTTGCCGATATCCATTTTTCTCTATGAGTTCATCGTGACCTAACCCTAAGTGGAATTTTCCTCCAATGGGATTTTCCCATGTATTTTAGAAGAAAATATAGATACCGCAGCCTAGAAAAGTAAGTTCCCTCTTAACCATATCCAAGAACTCCCAGTTTGTTGCCGATGTCCATTTTTCTCTATGAGTTCATGGTGACCTAACCCTAAGCCTAAGTGGAATTTTCCTCCAATGGGATTTTCCCATGCATTTTAGCAGGAAACATAGATAGGGCAGCCTAGAAAAGTAAGTTCCCTCCTAACCATATCCAAGCACTCCCAGTTTGTTGCCGATGTCCATTTTTCTCTATGAGTTCATGGTGACCTAACCCTAACCCTAAGTGGAATTTTCCTCCAGTGGGATCTTCCCATGTATTTTAGAACGAAACATAGATAGGGCAGCCTAGAAAAGTAAGTTCCCTCCTAACCTTATCCAAGCACTCCCAGTTTGTTGCCGATGTCCATTTTTCTCTATGAGTTCATGGTGACCTAACACTAACCCTAGGTGGAATTTTCCTCCAATGGGATCTTCCCATGTATTTTAGCAGGAAACGTAGATACGGCAGCCTAGAAAAGTAAGTTCCCTCCTAACCATATCCAAGCACTCCCAGTTTGTTGCCGATATCCATTTTTCTCTATGAGTTCATCGTGACCTAACCCTAAGTGGAATTTTCCTCCAATGGGATTTTCCCATGTATTTTAGAAGAAAATATAGATACCGCAGCCTAGAAAAGTAAGTTCCCTCTTAACCATATCCAAGAACTCCCAGTTTGTTGCCGATGTCCATTTTTCTCTATGAGTTCATGGTGACCTAACCCTAAGCCTAAGTGGAATTTTCCTCCAATGGGATTTTCCCATGCATTTTAGCAGGAAACATAGATAGGGCAGCCTAGAAAAGTAAGTTCCCTCCTAACCATATCCAAGCACTCCCAGTTTGTTGCCGATGTCCATTTTTCTCTATGAGTTCATGGTGACCTAACCCTAACCCTAAGTGGAATTTTCCTCCAGTGGGATCTTCCCATGTATTTTAGAACGAAACATAGATAGGGCAGCCTAGAAAAGTAAGTTCCCTCCTAACCTTATCCAAGCACTCCCAGTTTGTTGCCGATGTCCATTTTTCTCTATGAGTTCATGGTGACCTAACACTAACCCTAGGTGGAATTTTCCTCCAATGGGATCTTCCCATGTATTTTAGCAGGAAACGTAGATACGGCAGCCTAGAAAAGTAAGTTCCCTCCTAACCATATCCAAGCACTCCCAGTTTGTTGCCGATATCCATTTTTCTCTATGAGTTCATCGTGACCTAACCCTAAGTGGAATTTTCCTCCAATGGGATTTTCCCATGTATTTTAGAAGAAAATATAGATACCGCAGCCTAGAAAAGTAAGTTCCCTCTTAACCATATCCAAGAACTCCCAGTTTGTTGCCGATGTCCATTTTTCTCTATGAGTTCATGGTGACCTAACCCTAACCCTAAGTGGAATTTTCCTCCAATGGGATTTTCCCATGCATTTTAGCAGGAAACATAGATAGGGCAGCCTAGAAAAGTAAGTTCCCTCCTAACCATATCCAAGCACTCCCAGTTTGTTGCCGATGTCCATTTTTCTCTATGAGTTCATGGTGACCTAACCCTAACCCTAAGTGGAATTTTCCTCCAGTGGGATCTTCCCATGTATTTTAGAACGAAACATAGATAGGGCAGCCTAGAAAAGTAAGTTCCCTCCTAACCTTATCCAAGCACTCCCAGTTTGTTGCCGATGTCCATTTTTCTCTATGAGTTCATGGTGACCTAACCCTAACCCTAGGTGGAATTTTCCTCCAATGGGATCTTCCCATGTATTTTAGCACGAAACATAGATAGGGCAGCCTAGAAAAGTAAGTTCCCTCCTAACCATATCCAAGCACTCCCAGTTTGTTGCCGATGTCCATTTTTCTCTATGAGTTAATGGTGACCTAACCCTAACCCTAAGTGGAATTTTCCTCCAGTGGGATCTTCCCAATTATTTTAGCACGAAACATAGATAGGGCAGCCTAGAAAAGTAAGTTCCCTCCTAACCTTATCCAAGCACTCCCAGTTTGTTGCCGATGTCCATTTTTCTCTATGAGTTCATGGTGACCTAACCCTAACCCAAGGTGAAATTTTCCTCCAATGGGATCTTCCCATGTATTTTAGCAGGAAACGTAGATACGGCAGCCTAGAAAAGTAAGTTCCCTCCTAACCATATCCAAGCACTCCCAGTTTGTTGCCGATATCCATTTTTCTCTATGAGTTCATCGTGACCTAACCCTAAGTGGAATTTTCCTCCAATGGGATTTTCCCATGTATTTTAGAAGAAAATATAGATACCGCAGCCTAGAAAAGTAAGTTCCCTCTTAACCATATCCAAGAACTCCCAGTTTGTTGCCGATGTCCATTTTTCTCTATGAGTTCATGGTGACCTAACCCTAAGCCTAAGTGGAATTTTCCTCCAATGGGATTTTCCCATGCATTTTAGCAGGAAACATAGATAGGGCAGCCTAGAAAAGTAAGTTCCCTCCTAACCATATCCAAGCACTCCCAGTTTGTTGCCGATGTCCATTTTTCTCTATGAGTTCATGGTGACCTAACCCTAACCCTAAGTGGAATTTTCCTCCAGTGGGATCTTCCCATGTATTTTAGAACGAAACATAGATAGGGCAGCCTAGAAAAGTAAGTTCCCTCCTAACCATATCCAAGCACTCCCAGTTTGTTGCCGATGTCCATTTTTCTCTATGAGTTAATGGTGACCTAACCCTAACCCTAAGTGGAATTTTCCTCCAGTGGGATCTTCCCAATTATTTTAGCACGAAACATAGATAGGGCAGCCTAGAAAAGTAAGTTCCCTCCTAACCTTATCCAAGCACTCCCAGTTTGTTGCCGATGTCCATTTTTCTCTATGAGTTCATGGTGACCTAACCCTAACCCAAGGTGAAATTTTCCTCCAATGGGATCTTCCCATGTATTTTAGCAGGAAACGTAGATACGGCAGCCTAGAAAAGTAAGTTCCCTCCTAACCATATCCAAGCACTCCCAGTTTGTTGCCGATATCCATTTTTCTCTATGAGTTCATCGTGACCTAACCCTAAGTGGAATTTTCCTCCAATGGGATTTTCCCATGTATTTTAGAAGAAAATATAGATACCGCAGCCTAGAAAAGTAAGTTCCCTCTTAACCATATCCAAGAACTCCCAGTTTGTTGCCGATGTCCATTTTTCTCTATGAGTTCATGCTGACCTAACCCTAAGCCTAAGTGGAATTTTCCTCCAATGGGATTTTCCCATGCATTTTAGCAGGAAACATAGATAGGGCAGCCTAGAAAAGTAAGTTCCCTCCTAACCATATCCAAGCACTCCCAGTTTGTTGCCGATGTCCATTTTTCTCTATGAGTTCATGGTGACCTAACCCTAAGCCTAAGTGGAATTTTCCTCCAATGGGATTTTCCCATGCATTTTAGCAGGAAACATAGATAGGGCAGCCTAGAAAAGTAACTTCCCTTTTAACCATATCCAAGCACTCCCAGTTTCTTGCTGATGTCCATTTTTCTCTTTGAGTTCATGGTGACCTAACCCTAAGTGGAATTTTCCTCCAATGGGATTTTCCCATGCATTTTAGCAGGAAACATAGATAGGGCAGCCTAGAAAAGTAACTTCCCTCCTAACCATATCCAAGCACTCCCAGTTTGTTGCCGATGTCCATTTTTCTCTATGAGTTCATGGTGACCTAACCCTAACCCTAGGTGGAATTTTCCTCCAATGGGATCTTCCCATGTATTTTAGCACGAAACGTAGATAGGGCAGCCTAGAAAAGTAAGTTCCCTCCTAACCTTATCCAAGCACTCCCAGTTTGTTGCCGATGTCCATTTTTCTCTATGAGTTGATGGTGACCTAACCCTAACCCTAGGTGGAATTTTCCTCCAATGGGATCTTCCCATGTATTTTAGCAGGAACCGTAGATACGGCAGCCTAGAAAAGTAAGTTCCCTCCTAACCATATCCAAGCACTCCCAGTTTGTTGCCGATATCCATTTTTCTCTATGAGTTCATCGTGACCTAACCCTAAGTGGAATTTTCCTCCAATGGGATTTTCCCATGTATTTTAGAAGAAAATATAGATACCGCAGCCTAGAAAAGTAAGTTCCCTCTTAACCATATCCAAGAACTCCCAGTTTGTTTCCGATGTCCATTTTTCTCTATGAGTTCATGGTGACCTAACCCTAAGCCTAAGTGGAATTTTCCTCCAATGGGATCTTCCCATGTATTTTAGCACGAAACGTAGATAGGGCAGCCTAGAAAAGTAAGTTCCCTCCTAACCATATCCAAGCACTCCCAGTTTGTTGCCGATGTCCATTTTTCTCTATGAGTTCATGGTGACCTAACCCTAACCCTAAGTGGAATTTTCCTCCAGTGGGATCTTCCCATGTATTTTAGCACGAAACGTAGATAGGGCAGCCTAGAAAAGTAAGTTCCCTCCTAACCTTATCCAAGCACTCCCAGTTTGTTGCCGATGTCCATTTTTCTCTATGAGTTCATGGTGACCTAACCCTAACCCAAGGTGAAATTTTCCTCCAATGGGATCTTCCCATGTATTTTAGCAGGAAACGTAGATACGGCAGCCTAGAAAAGTAAGTTCCCTCCTAACCATATCCAAGCACTCCCAGTATGTTGCCGATGTCCATTTTTCTCTATGAGTTCATGGTGACCTAACCCTAACCCTAAGTGGAATTTTCCTCCAATGGGATCTTCCCATGTATTTTAGCCGGAAACATAGATAGGGCAGCCTAGAAAAGTAAGTTCCCTCCTAACCATATCCAAGCATCCCAGTTTGTTGCCGATGTCCATTTTTCTCTATGAGTTGATGGTGACCTAACCCTAACCCTAGGTGGAATTTTCCTCCAATGGGATCTTCCCATGTATTTTAGCAGGAAACGTAGATACGGCAGCCTAGAAAAGTAAGTTCCCTCCTAACCATATCCAAGCACTCCCAGTTTGTTGCCGATGTCCATTTTTCTCTATGAGTTCATGGTGACCTAACCCTAACCCTAGGTGGAATTTTCCTCCAATGGGATCTTCCCATGTATTTTAGCACGAAACGTAGATAGGGCAGCCTAGAAAAGTAAGTTCCCTCCTAACCTTATCCAAGCACTCCCAGTTTGTTGCCGATGTCCATTTTTCTCTATGAGTTGATGGTGACCTAACCCTAACCCTAGGTGGAATTTTCCTCCAATGGGATCTTCCCATGTATTTTAGCACGAAACGTAGATAGGGCAGCCTAGAAAAGTAAGTTCCCTCCTAACCATATCCAAGCACTCCCAGTTTGTTGCCGATATCCATTTTTCTCTATGAGTTCATCGTGACCTAACCCTAAGTGGAATTTTCCTCCAACGGGATTTTCCCATGTATTTTAGAAGAAAATATAGATACCGCAGCCTAGAAAAGTAAGTTCCCTCCTAACCATATCCAAGCACTCCCAGTTTGTTGCCGATATCCACTTTTCTTTATGAGTTCATGGTGACCTAACCCTAAGCCTAAGTGGAATTTTCCTCCAATGGGATTTTCCCATGCATTTTAGCAGGAAACATAGATAGGGCAGCCTAGAAAAGTAAGTTCCCTCCTAACCATATCCAAGCACTCCCAGTTTCTTGCTGATGTCCATTTTTCTCTATGAGTTCATGGTGACCTAACCCTAAGTGGAATTTTCCTCCAATGGGATTTTCCCATGCATTTTAGCAGGAAACATAGATAGGGCAGCCTAGAAAAGTAACTTCCCTCCTAACCATATCCAAGCACTCCCAGTTTGTTGCCGATGTCCATTTTTCTCTATGAGTTCATGGTGACCTAACCCTAACCCTAGGTGGAATTTTCCTCCAATGGGATCTTCCCATGTATTTTAGCACGAAACGTAGATAGGGCAGCCTAGAAAAGTAAGTTCCCTCCTAACCTTATCCAAGCACTCCCAGTTTGTTGCCGATGTCCATTTTTCTCTATGAGTTGATGGTGACCTAACACTAACCCTAGGTGGAATTTTCCTCCAATGGGATCTTCCCATGTATTTTAGCAGGAAACGTAGATACGGCAGCCTAGAAAAGTAAGTTCCCTCCTAACCATATCCAAGCACTCCCAGTTTGTTGCCGATATCCATTTTTCTCTATGAGTTCATCGTGACCTAACCCTAAGTGGAATTTTCCTCCAATGGGATTTTCCCATGTATTTTAGAAGAAAATATAGATACCGCAGCCTAGAAAAGTAAGTTCCCTCTTAACCATATCCAAGAACTCCCAGTTTGTTGCCGATGTCCATTTTTCTCTATGAGTTCATGGTGACCTAACCCTAACCCTAAGTGGAATTTTCCTCCAATGGGATTTTCCCATGCATTTTAGCAGGAAACATAGATAGGGCAGCCTAGAAAAGTAAGTTCCCTCCTAACCATATCCAAGCACTCCCAGTTTGTTGCCGATGTCCATTTTTCTCTATGAGTTCATGGTGACCTAACCCTAACCCTAAGTGGAATTTTCCTCCAGTGGGATCTTCCCATGTATTTTAGAACGAAACATAGATAGGGCAGCCTAGAAAAGTAAGTTCCCTCCTAACCTTATCCAAGCACTCCCAGTTTGTTGCCGATGTCCATTTTTCTCTATGAGTTCATGGTGACCTAACCCTAACCCTAGGTGGAATTTTCCTCCAATGGGATCTTCCCATGTATTTTAGCACGAAACATAGATAGGGCAGCCTAGAAAAGTAAGTTCCCTCCTAACCATATCCAAGCACTCCCAGTTTGTTGCCGATGTCCATTTTTCTCTATGAGTTAATGGTGACCTAACCCTAACCCTAAGTGGAATTTTCCTCCAGTGGGATCTTCCCAATTATTTTAGCACGAAACATAGATAGGGCAGCCTAGAAAAGTAAGTTCCCTCCTAACCTTATCCAAGCACTCCCAGTTTGTTGCCGATGTCCATTTTTCTCTATGAGTTCATGGTGACCTAACCCTAACCCAAGGTGAAATTTTCCTCCAATGGGATCTTCCCATGTATTTTAGCACGAAACGTAGATAGGGCAGCCTAGAAAAGTAAGTTCCCTCCTAACCATATCCAAGCACTCCCAGTTTGTTGCCGATATCCATTTTTCTCTATGAGTTCATCGTGACCTAACCCTAAGTGGAATTTTCCTCCAACGGGATTTTCCCATGTATTTTAGAAGAAAATATAGATACCGCAGCCTAGAAAAGTAAGTTCCCTCCTAACCATATCCAAGCACTCCCAGTTTGTTGCCGATATCCACTTTTCTTTATGAGTTCATGGTGACCTAACCCTAAGCCTAAGTGGAATTTTCCTCCAATGGGATTTTCCCATGCATTTTAGCAGGAAACATAGATAGGGCAGCCTAGAAAAGTAAGTTCCCTCCTAACCATATCCAAGCACTCCCAGTTTCTTGCTGATGTCCATTTTTCTCTATGAGTTCATGGTGACCTAACCCTAAGTGGAATTTTCCTCCAATGGGATTTTCCCATGCATTTTAGCAGGAAACATAGATAGGGCAGCCTAGAAAAGTAACTTCCCTCCTAACCATATCCAAGCACTCCCAGTTTGTTGCCGATGTCCATTTTTCTCTATGAGTTCATGGTGACCTAACCCTAACCCTAGGTGGAATTTTCCTCCAATGGGATCTTCCCATGTATTTTAGCACGAAACGTAGATAGGGCAGCCTAGAAAAGTAAGTTCCCTCCTAACCTTATCCAAGCACTCCCAGTTTGTTGCCGATGTCCATTTTTCTCTATGAGTTGATGGTGACCTAACACTAACCCTAGGTGGA